>OX122883.1:47873342-49127187 GCA_944738645.1 Eristalinus sepulchralis | reverse complement strand
AAAAATGTTACTGGTCTTGTACCTTTCGCGTTTAGTTCCCTTTGAGTACAGTAGTTTCATCCTGCATTCACACTAAACATACTCTGAACATTAAAATTAAGGTTGTTTTAGTTTGAGTTTTGATTTTCAATAAACTTTTTGAGACATCAGGCGTGACTCCTACTAAATTTTCTTGTTTTTTTTTTGTTCAGTTTCTTTTTGCAAGTTATCATTTAACGACTAATGTGACAACTGCGTCTCAAAATTCTCTTACGAAAATCAGCGTTCTGTGAGAAATGTTTTCAGTGCGGTTCAAGTAAATTTCAGTGATCATAGTCGGTGAAGAGACTATGAAAGCGTGTCGCTCGAAATTTGAGCTTCCAAATGGTCTACTTCAGACATAGTCGTGTCCAACATTTACATGATATCAATTTCAAAAAGTAAATGCCATGAATAGTTCTTTTAACTAATAATATAAATTGTAAGTTAACTTTCAAATTTATTTGTTTTATTTTACGTTATAAATTAAACCTCATGACAAATCACCCACCCAGTACCTCTTACTCATCTCTTTTCAAATTGCAAACATTCTTGTTAATAAGAGCCTCAACTCAAGTCAAAGCGAAAGGAGAAGCTTAGTCATACTTGTAAAGATCATGAAAACCTTGGTTGGTAGAAAGTTTGAAATGGTACCAAATATGCAAAGGATTGTTCAGTGATCCATTTGCATATGCTAAGGTGCGTGTCTATGTCTTTGGATCCATAAAGAGGGAAGGCCTAGTTAAGGGTATCTGAGAACCTGTCTTGGCTTGTATGTCGCCCTCGTCATTGCCTCTCATTATCTTTATGCTCTTGCACCCAGTTTAATTTCAGACTTTTATTATCTGCAGTGTGTTGTGACATTCTCAGCCTACCTTAGAGTCAAATATTCAACCCGTTAGTGCTTTGAGGAACGCTTGGCTGTCTAAGATTATGTAGATTTTAATATTATTAGAGTTTCTTGCGCAGAGGAATATGTAGCCTTTACATATCGTGATCTTATCGTACCAGACCCTACTTTTTTTTCATTTTTCAATCCATCTGTGCACTATTTTAAGGCTTCATCTTTTGTTTCGGTCGTTTTTGCATGGTATGAGCATTTCTTACCCACCCGTGTCCACCCGGGTCAACTCCCAGACATTCTTTACTGGTTTAAGGATTCCCAGATGTCCTACCAGGTTTCCTTTTTTGAATTTGCAGGGTCTATGTAATGTTAAGTTAGCTCCAGCATTTGTGGCGGTGTATATATCCCTGCTGTTGACATCGTTTTCTCAGCGTCGATAAACGCGCTTTTTTGTGTACATCTTTTCCACCATACCCATAGAACAAAGTTGGGTCAATTATTTGGTTGTAGATCGACATGCTCATCTTTTTGTTTAGTCCCCCACTGTCTACTAGTTGTTTGGGGGACCAGAGCCTTTTTATTTCTTTGTGTATGTTGGCACTCCAGGAAAGTGCATGCACTCGTATATCCCCAAATTTCCAATTCAAACCAAGAGAAACGGCGTGAATTATTCATTTAACAAATTATGCGATAACTTTGCAGGAGACGTCTTGCATAACTTTCTGAAAAATAATACGTGTGGCACCCAAAAGCCACAAATTTGAATACCTTGCCAGGAATGCCTGCCACTAATATGCACCTGATACACGAATATGTCACTGACCACATACAGATTTTCCTGCGAAACCTCACCAGTCTCCCCGAAACAGAGTAATTCGGTTCGGTATTTTTTATCGAGTATCTACACTCCAAAGTTCATTATCACATTGTGACGTGCGCTTAACGCCGCTCATCGGTCAGACTGATCGAACGGCGCTGGAATATTAAGTGCCTGACATCCAAATCTCCTTGCACTGGTAGAAAAGACCTTTTTGTAAACAACGTCCACGAGGCACGGGCACTTTCGCAACCGCACGAGAACCCCGAAATGCCACAATGGGTAGGCCATCGGTGCTCAACTCAGGCAATGAGGGAATTTCAGCAGTTTTGCGAAATTTCAACGATCAAGTCGCAAGTGTTTCACACGATACACATTCTCACCCTTTCGGTCAGGTTTTGATCAGATCTGGTTAATGCAAGCAAAAGCCCGCCTTTGGAATCTCCTTCACGAATCCGAATTTTCAACAGCCGCACGTCCCAAGGCGTTTCCTAAATGGACCGCAAACAGCGTCTCATTAACTTCGCATAACAATTCAAATCGGCCACCGATGTGCCGACGGATTATTTAAAAACGACGACGTTGCATGCTAATCACGATACCTAGTTCGCCAGAAAACGTGTCGAGAACAGACGACGTAACACGGTCGCGTCGGTGTGCTTGTGATTCAAAAAAACAAAAATACCGGAAGAAAACAGCATTGCTATGATTAATTTCAGCGGCGGAGTGAATATTCAAATGAGCATACCGCAGCGACGCTTCCGAGTGTCGGATGCTCATTTCGATGAGTTTTTTGATTGTTCCGAGGTGAGGTGAATGACACATTCAGTGTGTAAATGTTTTCAAGAATAAATGCGCGCTTACGAGACGTTTAGTGGGTTGTAGCTTGAAGTTGTACTGAGTTATCGGGTCACTTTCTGTGAATCATAGTGTAGTTGATTTTGGCTTCGACAAGGTGTATCATGACTGTATGAACTTCCGAAGTGATATTGCGCATTGGCTGAACGTCTCGGTTGTCAATTCCACTTCTTTATGAGCTGAAAGAGAAGCGACCAAATGACAAGGACTGAGAACAAACTATTGTGTGAATTTAAGATGGATGGGGTTAGTCGAACGTACAATGTACCTTCAAGATCGAATGAGTCTTGAAATGGTTTCTTTATAAAATTGATATTGACTTTGGCATGGGGCGGTTTGTAGGAATGTGTCATTTTTTTGGTTGTCTGATAACCTGCTGTTGTCTACGTCGATTTCGATAATCGCACCATTTTGACAACTTTTGTTAACCGTAGTTATCAAAACAACAGGTGTTAGGGAAGGTGAAATAGCGCACACATTTCAAACAGAGTTTCTGTTTCTGAACAAATGTTATCTAGACTATTTTAGTTATGACAACAAACACATCATGCATGCACACCTTCAAGAGCGACTTCATCTATTAAGTTTGGTCATGACTTTTGGGGCGAGCATCAACTTTTGCACACTGGGCCCTTCGCGTTGATCACCTTCAACCCGGCGAGATGCCAATACTATCCCTGTCTGTGAAAAGGCAAAGTTAACATCCATGCGTCGTCCCTCGGAAAGCCATCACAACAACCCTTGTATTTCTGAACCAATGTATAAAGAAATCCCTCTCTGGCCGTGAATTCATATTAGTTACAGGCGGTCAATGAAGTTAACTTCATAGGCACGCCAAATCAAATAAAATTAAACTTCTGAGGCAAAACCCTTACTCGAATAAAGACGTTTAACTGTCGACGAACCTTGTAATGGCCCAATGGACAACGATCCCCGGTTCTCATCATCATCATCAGCATTTTCTTTAACTCGCATTTTCCACTAGAAAGGTCGCGGAGGCAATGCACGCGAGAAACCTTCAGACCGCTTGATCCTCCGCCACTGATTCTAACTCATTAGGAGCTATTCCCAAGTGCAACCAGATGAGTTTATGGACTTGATTCAACCCGTCGTCTTGTGTCTGCCGAGTGGTCTTTTACCTAATAGAATTGTATCTAAGGCACTCCTCGAGAGTCGTGATGAAGGGGACATTCGTTCTACGTGGCCAAATCAACGAAATAAAGCTCATTTAGTCTGTAGCAGAGGCCCTGGACAGCAACAAAGCAGATATTGCCGCCATCCAGGAAGTGCGGTGGGATGGGCCGGGCAAAAGGAAGATGAAGAAGTGCGACGTCTACTACAGCGACTGCTACAGGGAGAGAAGGCAGCGCTTATTCGGATGCCGATTTGTTTTTCGAGGTAGACTTAGGCAAAAAGTCTTAAGGTACCATCCCGTAAGGGAACGCCTCATAACAATCCAGAACAGGGTGAAATTCGGGAACATTAGCCTGATTTGTGTCTATTCTTCGATAGATGAGGAGGATTACCATAGGAATGACTATATCCTTGAATGAAAATATGATAAATGACGTCAAGATAATTATTGTAGGAGACTTATACAGCTGACAAAGGAATTTATCTTTACTAGAGCCATTGAAAAACAAAGCCTGCACAACAACGCATCCCGAAACAGCCTCAAATTGATTGATCTGGGTCTTGGCATTCTGCTAATTACTAATTTTTATTTGATTCGATTGCATCTGTTGGAACTTGAAAACTTCTGTGAAGAATTCAAGCGATGAATTCATTAAACATACCCAGTTATCCCTAAACTACAATTTGCAACGTCACAAGAGCATTTCCTATAGTCGGTATATAGCGTGTGACTTGCTTTACGTAGGCCTGGATCATTGATTTATACGGGAACCCAAGCTGATATCTGCCTCCCACTTGGAATCTTCTTAGAACGGCAGTAATTATCCATGAAAAACGTTGTCAAATATAAAAAACTTATTTCTAAAGTGTAACTCAAAGAGTGCAGTTTCTCATCGCGACTACTGCATGCAAGTTTGTGCAAAAAGCTAATGAGACTGTAGCCGCAAGTTGCGCTCAGAAGAGTATGTGGCTGTTGTGATCGAGAGTGTAAGACTCAGTTCAGGAACATCAACTCACCATCGATATCAACAGCTCAACATGTCCGCACCGGTATGAGGCAACTTTCGGATTATTAGCTAATAAGGTCAAACTGACAGAAACTTCAACAGCCACTTTATTATTTTTTCAATTGTGTGCCTTAGAACACCTTGTTTTGTTTTGAATAACTATTTGGGGTGAAACATCATCGTTTTTTTTCGAGGGGTATTTTTATCCCAGCCGATAGGTTAAAAACCAAGACTAAGGCTTCCTCATACGCTTTCAAAAACGTCCCAGTTTCCGCATCGTAGAGGAGGTTTGGGATGATCAAGCTGTTGTACAGAGCCAGTTTAATCCTCTATTACTCCATTACCCATGTCGTCCCTATTTAGCGCGGCGCCGAGGTAGACGAAGTCCTTGACTTCCTCCAAGTTTCTGTTGCCTTGTGGTATGCTCTGTCCGAGACGTCGATGCCCTCACTTATTGGCAAGCTCATTTAGGCCGCTTCAAACGCCTCATTAATAGCTTGTGATATCATCGGGCTACTTTTCTTCCAAAATAAGACCGGAAATGAAAACATAAATTTGGTTGATCCTTGAGTCATATATGATCAGATGCCACACTGCCCATGTGAGCTTTTACTTTCTTTTGAAAGGTTTGTAGTATATTTTGTTAGTTCCTCTGGTAACTTCTTGTTTATAAGTAATACAATACACATATTGATATTGATACTTATATTGGAATAAGCCCATAAATGTCTTTCTACCCTGACTTAAGTTCCGTTTATTTTTGATGTACACCTTCCTTTTAGGTCTTACATCGAGAGTCACCCCGAGCTTCATTAGCGAAGCGTGTTTAATCATTACCTTCAAAGGCAAGCAAGTTGTTCAAGTCAATATGAATGGATTCAGCTTCATTAAATTTTGTTTGTCCATTTACGTACCCGGGCCAAAGTTCGTTCCAGTTTTCTGATCGTTTCTTCAACAGTTTTAGCAATTACCAAAATGGCAGTTGTGTGATCAACGAGGCTAACGTTCTGTGGAACGATTCCCAAAAGGAAATAAAGTAGAGGCCCAAGAACACTTTTTTGTGGTACTCAGATCGTTTGGATTGAAATTGGAAACATATTTCCTCATGATTTACATGGAAGATTCTATCCGAGGCATAGGATAGCTTATGTTAGGGTTAAAGTGAATTTCTACAATAGGAAATTAATCTATAGGCGCTGCTGTTGTTGCTAAGGCAAAATGATTAAGATACGTGAGCAAATTGGAGTAATGTACAAGGCTGGAAGGCCACCCGGACTTTTAATGACAGTATCCTACAGTTTCCCCTACAGCTTCCTCTTTATAGTTGCTCAAGAAGTCGGTAGGTATTTGTCCAAGTTTGCAAACATAAAGGGCGATTTATTAAAAGCTATAGGAAAGTTTAAAAAAAAATGAATCTGAATCAAATTCAGAAAAATCCATGAAATCTTTATTTGAATCGATAGTGCGGTCCATATAATTTAATGTTTGAAGATTATTTCATGCAAATGTTGACCTTGACTGCGCCTCAAATGGTCCATCCGCTTAGTCCTTTTTGGCATACTCTATCCAACATTTCGGCCGGTTTCTCACGAATAAATG
Source organism: Eristalinus sepulchralis (assembly GCA_944738645.1). Classification (NCBI taxonomy): domain Eukaryota; kingdom Metazoa; phylum Arthropoda; class Insecta; order Diptera; family Syrphidae; genus Eristalinus; species Eristalinus sepulchralis. The sequence goes on along the minus strand of OX122883.1, from coordinate 49,120,910 downwards.
TCTGTATAGACAAGAGCTTTAACATAGCCCCACAAAAAATTGTCTGAAGGCGTTAAATCGCACGATCTAGGCGGCCAATTGATCGGTCCCGAACGTGAAATAAAATGTTCACCGAGCTCGCCTCTCATCCATTGTTGCGCGTGCTGTGTGGTATGTAACACCGTCCACATGTCATGTAAGTCAAGCTCTTGCATTTTGGGAAAAAAAAAGTTGGATATCATCTCACGGTAGCGCTCACCATTCACAGTTACGTTACGATTCGCATCATCTTTGAAGAAGTACGGTCCAATGAAGCCGCACCAAAATGTGACCATTTCTTGATGCATTGGTAGCTCTTGCAATGCTTCTGGCTGATATTCACTCCAAAATCGACAATTTTGCTTATTTACGTACCCATTGAGCCAAAAATGAACTGACCATAAAATGGAAGAAGCGTGCTTCTTTTTTTTTTTAACTTTTTTAACACAGCACGCATTTTGATAATAGAATTCAATAATTTGCAAACGTTGCGTCTCTTACAACTTGCCTTACAAGTCTAGGTAATGTTTATTCAAACACTTTTGATATTATTCAAAGAATTGATATAGGTGTGTAAAACTTTAGTTGTTTTAAAGGATTACCCAGTTTATTATTATTTCCCCACTATCCACACACAAGTGTCCTAATCTTAAGGCGCCTTTATCTAAAATTTTTCAATCATGATTCATTATGTGTTAGAAGTTGATAACGAATTTTCAATATTGGTATGGCAAGAAAATTGAAAAAAAGTCTTAAAATTTGCATGTGAACAGTCTCGCTAATATGAACAGGCTTTGTCCTATTAGTTCATTCTACCTAGAGCACACTGCATATTAATGTTCTAGCTGTGAGCTAACAGTCTCGGTAAATATGGAACATAGATAAGATCAGACTTTTATCGCTGTTTCAACAGAGGATGCTTTAATTAATTAGCCACCTGAATTCCTCTCCAAAGAAAGTTCACCCGATATATACGCCCATATCGGAATGTTCATCAGCTTACCCTTAAGTCCGCTTTCGAACATACAGTTGTGTTATGAGAGGGTTCTGTAGCCGCACCACACGAATATGGAATGCTCTTACTAACTCATTTAAGACCTCCTCTCCTTCTCTTCTTTTAAACATTAGCCTGGCACTGCCCCTTAATTACGATCACTTGAGGGTACTAGCAATTCCCTGGCCAAACAAAAAAATTAATTTAATCCAATTCTTGGCTTAGGTAGACATGGTAGACGAAGACCTAGACGAACTCGAAGATTTTTCCCACCCGCTGTGACGTTCCTCAATGAATGCTTATCAATGAAATTTCAAAATTCACTACCTTCGTAGCTCAGGCAGCAGATACAAACTGTCCGCCTCCTAGTCAATGTAAATGATTTCACGCATTTAATCGACTCTTTCGCTTTGACTTTGAATTGTTCAGTGACTGCAAATCGATCTGATTAGTGATTTCAGTCACGGCTACAGCTAATGGACATCACAGTTGATCCATTCATGAAGCAAACTTTTGCATGAATCAATTCAGCTGAACCGAGCTTTTGTTAAAATAACATTGTTGTCTGTTGATTCAAATAAAGACGTCTGTGATTTAATCAGATTTTCAGTTAATTACATTAATTTGTGTGACCCCAGGCATTAACAATAGAAATTACCTTCAAACTGAGATGGAATATGTAGCAAAGACTATTGAATGTTAATAAACGCCAAGTAGAGACATGCTGTGTAATTTTTGATGCTGCAGCTCGGCAGCGGATTGCATCCTCTCTCGATTAGTTTGTCTAGAAGAAAGTACAACTGTTTCTTTATGAACAGTGTTTCATATGAGTGGTGAACTGCTCAATGGTGATATCCAGTGACAAGGCGTGAACGACATCGACTACCTGAAGGGAGAAAATGGTCACAGGACACTACTATGTGGAAATATTGGACCTATTCGACGCAGTATTGCAGAAAAACGGCCTAATTTGGCGAAAAAATAACGCTCTTCGACCACTTGACACCCTCGCCGACCTCGCAAAGTCCAAGATTAGTCGAATTAGGGTAGAAACTGCTTTCCCATTTCTGGTGTGGCAGCTTCACTGCCTAATTTGTGTCAACCTTCTGTTCACAAATATAATATCTTTGCGTGTGAACCTTAAGAGCATATATAATGTTGACAGTTCTTTTTGTGCCTCACTTCAGGGAGAATATTTAAAATCACATTGTTGTTCTGATTCTCGAAGAAAGATACACCAGAGATTAATTAAATAAAATTATATATTAAATAGTCTATTATTTCTGTGTTTCCATAAAATAATTTAATATAAGGAACAGGCACACTGATATTCCCCTGATTTGGCCATGTGTTGCTTTCCGATATGAAAAATCCACTCGCAGGGCAGAATTTCGATTCAGATGAGGGGCTTATCATTTGCTTTGTAAACATCCAAAAAAACACATTTTTTAAATGGGATAAAGAATTTGGAGCAGCGCTTGGTGTATCAAAATTGGTCTCGTGTACCGGCAAAGCCCTTAACGCACCTACTTTGTTATTTTGTGTGATTTCCTACAAACAGATCGCCATCTTCAACGAGAAGTCCACGGTAAATCAAACCTGCGATCTGTCCCTGAGGAAGATCCAAAAAATATAAATCGACGGCCGCCTAGTGGCAGTCTTGCGTTGGTACTTCTGTTAAACTCTTCACATGGCTTGGCATGACGAATGGCATTCGCTGCTCCATTTACGTTGGGAATGAAGTCAACGAGAGCTTCAATATTTGAAGAGGTCTTAAAGCAGGCAATACCCTTTTGTAACTTGTCCAATATCTCACAATCCCATACGGTTAATGCTAGGAGTACGGTCCTCTGAAGGCTTGCAGACTGCCGTATGCGAATGCAGCTTAAATAAGTCCCGCGGAAAAAGAGAGCAAAGCGAAGTGTATGCTGTTAGAAGGGAGCACATACAATTCCAATGACTCTGTTAGACCGTCGTAAGGTGCAGACAATACAACGAGATGATCAAGGCCATTTCAAATCGTTATAAAACAACATCGAATTGTAGATTGCTCTCGTTAGTCGACATTATGTTCAACTGAAGAATCGAATTGAACTGAGTCCTCTCTAGAAGAGAAAAGCTCGTCTTATACGAGTATAATAATTTCATTACCCCAGCCATGCTCTTAGTCGGGCGCTACTGAAAGGCTACTTCCTTCAATGTGACCCAATCAGACCAAAACGCAATGTTATTCCACCATTTTCAACGGATAGTGCCAAGCACATCAGAATCTCATCAATAAGACTACAGTAGCATTGTTCACGTGTAAGGCTTAGGAATCAAATAGGACATAAAGGCAACGACCATGGCTGTACACCGCCCTTATAACATCCACATAGTGCGCATAGTTAATAATAATTGAGTGGCACTACAGCCCACAAGGGACCAGGGCCTAGCTTCTACAACAACTACTCGTGTCTTGAGTGCTACTGTTCTCTCACGAGTAGAACGGCCCCACAGTTTTTGCCGACTCCGAACGGCGAATTTGAGAAGCTTTTCATAGACAATTAGTACTCTTTGAGTGTACGGAGTCCAAGAGTGTAAGTCAATAACAGGCGCATGGTGTTCCAAAAAAAAACGACTACGCCATACCTTGCACTCGTACACATTTGTGGAAAGGGAGTTGCAGCTTAAAGGGACCCCGTTGGGTTTGACCAATGTGTCTCGGCGTGACTGCTTAACACGCTAGTAGAGGAGTCTGCACACTACCTCAAAACAGAACAGAGACTCCAAACAGACAAAAAAGGGAGACGTACCTGGTTGTGAACAAAAATATATCACTTAGTAATTCAACGGCGACGAGTCCGAAACAGCTAGTAGAGTAGACGAGCCGATTTTCTCGGAATACCTTCCAATCAGTCGGTTGTCTTGATTTCGAACGGATATTACGGCTGAAGTCTGAAGGGCTATCGATAGGTAAGGGAACATTGTCAACGACAGTCAAGCGGCCATAAATGCACTCGAAATACCATTTATCAATAAATTGGTTTGTCTCGGTCATTAGATCCAAATTGATAAGACTAAGCAGAGACAATGCAGTCTTATGGTTTCCTGTACGTAAAGATCTTTCCGGAAATACTGAAACAGACAAGATAGCAGACAGCTGCAGGGTTTTTTAATCGATTGCAACTTTAAAAGTCAAAACCAAGTGAGCAGTTGAAATTGACTGCCGAAAAGCCACAGTCATCTCTAGTCTTTGCAAGATTACACTGTTCAATGAAAAAAACTCCCAGTGGGAAAAGCTTCTCCGTACAAAGACTGCTGCAGCAGGTTTATGGATTAAAAAGACTGGGAATGACTTACCATTTTTGCAGCTGTCTTGCGATTGCTGATGGATGTAAAGAAAATCTAAATTCGAAATTATTTCAAGGTTTTTAGTGAATTTTTCAACCTATCCAAATTTCTATTACCCTAGTCGCACAAAAAAAAAACCACAGTCCTAGTCCTTCCTTTTACTCCACTTAAGCTGCCTTTGTATGACTACTGCGGTTCAAATGTACCATACCACCATCTTATTGCATTACATATAAAGTTAAAGACTTCATATATTTTAAGTTATTGTTTTCTTAACTTGGCTACTGAGGCTACACAACGACCGGTAGCTGAGGTGTTACATTAGAAGACGTTGAATTTCAAAATTTGTTGGGTTTCTGTTCAAATATTGCATACACATAGGCATATTGGATATATGCCTTTTATAGGAACTATTTATCAAATACACAAACCAACTTATTTGCCCAATGACACAGAAATCATATACAGGGTGGACAGTCAAGTGTTTTTGTTTTTTTCTTAATCAGGTTATTTTCCAGATCTGGAAAGAAAGTCTGCGTTCTTCGCGGAGCAAGATGAGTAATGCGACTCATCTTGATCATCACGCTTGAAAAACGTTGCGAAGTATCGAATGTTTCCATAGTAAGTATTGTGTGTTGGTGATGTCAAATGGTCAGATATGCGAAGTGATTGATACCCTTGGATTTGATTATGCCAACAATCCGGATAGAATTCAAGCACAACATTATCCAAGCAATCTATGAGCAGCAGCCCCAAATCGTTAACAAGGTCTAGATTGGTTGGGGGGTGATCGAATGAGGTGCTGCGTATGCATAATGGAAAAGTTGATACATATAAGGCCATAAGACAACACCAGAACCAGCATTCGGTGCCGCTTACATCTCCAAAATAAAGAAAAATATATAAAAATAAATAATAGAAAAAAAAATAAAAACACCGAAATTGATAAAAGAAAGAAGAGAAAAAAATGTGCATTACGGCGTATTCGATGTAAAGGGTGATTTTTTAAAAGCTATAGGAAACTTTAAAAAAACACATAAAATTCAGAAAAATGCATGAAATCTTTATTCGCATTGATAGTACGGTCCATATAATTTAATGTTTGAAGATTATTTTATGCGAATGTTGACCTGGACTGCGCCTCAAATGGTCCATTCGCTTAGTCCAATTTTGGCATACTCTTTCCGACATTTCGGCCGGTATCTCACGAATAAATGCTTCAATGTTGTCTTCCAATGCGTCAGTTGAAGCGGGCTTGACTGTATAGACATGAGCTTTAACATACCCCACAAAAATAGTCTAACGGCGTTAAGTCACACGATCTAGGCGGCCAATTGACCGGTCCCGAACGTGAAATAAAATGTGTTCACCGAACTCGCCTCTCAATAAGTCCATTGTTGCGCATGCTGTGTGGCATGTGGCACCGTCTTGTTGAAACCACATGTCATGCAAGTCAAGCTATTGCATTTTGGGCAAGAAAAAAGTTGGATATCATTTCACGGTAGCGCTCACCAATTTTACGTTACGATTCGCATCATCTTTGAAGAAGTACGGTCCAATGAAGCCGCACCAAAATGTGACCATTTCTTGATGCATTGGTAGCTCTTACAATGCTTCTGGCTGATATTCACTCCAAAATCAACAATTCTGCTTATTTAAGTACCCATTGTGCCAAAAATGGAAGAAGCGCGTAATAAACTTTCTCAACAGAGCACGCATTTTGATAATAAAATTCAATAATTTGCAAGCGTTGTTCGTTTGTAAGACGATTCATGGTTAAATTAAAAACTTAACTAAAGATGTTTGACAGTGAAACAAAACACGAAACGTGTGTCAGCTGTTTGAACCAATGTTGTTAAAAAATCGCCCTTTATATAGTTATAAGTTTTAGTTTAGTCTTAGGTAGAATAAATTTATGATTTGGTTTCTTACGTTAGGTTAAGAAGTAAGAATAACTCTGAATTCCAATTTTCTCAAAATTTTCTTGGAGGAATTAAAAAAAAGTAATTAGTTTTAAGCAATGAATTTAAGAAATATTTATAAGAGGCCGAAATGCAAAAAGAAAACTATCCAAGATTAGCTTAAAGCACTCGTGAAGAGTCAGTAAGTCAGAATTAAGATTAGTAGATTGTATTGGTAAGCTAGTTTTAAGTATGTTTGTCTAGCATGTTAGAAAAACGAATTAAATAAAAATGCACTGAAATCTAGGTTCACCACCCCTGGAATATACAAATTAGTATAAGTCTTGGTTTACATATTGTAGATAAGCAATAATAACTAAGGAATCCACTTTTTTTAATTCCTATAAATAATAATAAATGAAACAAGAAATGAAGAGTCAGTTAATTAGAATTCCGATGAATAGATTAAATTGGTAAGCTAGTTTTAAGTATTTTCCTGTCCAGCAAGTAAAAAATGAATTGAGAAAAATAAAAATGCAATAAAATCATTTTGCATGCATTTTTTAAAAGACACATTTAAAAAGAAATCTTGTATTTCGCCTACCCTGTACACATGCATTTACGAGGTAAGTTCAGTGTATTCTAGGTTTCGAGTTGAAGTTTTGATGATGCGTATATTTACTTATGAACTAAGTGGTACTAAGAGGCGATCCAACCGCAATGCACTATGTGAATTGTGAATCACACTCTAACGTCAAGTTCTTTTTTCTCAACTTAATTTTTCATTTCTTTGTTTCAGTATTTGACAAATTGGACCATGGAGAGGTACACAAATGAGCGGGGCCTTAAGATTGGTGAAGTCCTTTCCAAAAATGGGCGTTGAGAGCAAAAGGCATTTTGTGCATGATATTTTTTTTACAAAAAATGTCCACTATAGTTTCTGGGACTTTTGCAACGACCCGAAAAAACTGCAACGACTGCTCGTTTTATTTATTCGCTAGCGGTCGGATTCAAATAATGAAAAAAAAAATGTGCCCACAATCGGTATACTTATGGACAAATTTCAGCAAATCGAGTCTGTAGGAGATGTGAAAACAACTGTGAATCCTCGCCCAGTTCATTCTGTTGATTCCGATAGTGTGGCAGAAAAGCTATCAACCTCTACTCGTCGTCGTGCCCAATAACGAACTTCTTATGGCCAGAAATTGTGGCCCCAGGATGTTGCCACTTGCCATACAGCCAACCATGGAAATTATTTAATTGCTCAAGAAACGCATTGATTGGCTGCCTCGAGTATGCTCGATTGACTTATAACCATTGGACTTGTTTTTTGGGAATACTTAAAAGAGAATGTGAATGTCAATAAGTCAAGAACAAGACGAGAGCTTAAGGATGAGATAAATCGGCACATTAATTAAATTGTTTTCTCGATTTTTAGGCCATATATGACAGCGTGCGTAGAGACGAGCTATACAGTGCCATGTCTAGCTTTGGCATTCTTACCAAACTCGTCAGAGTGTGTAGAATGACTATGGAGAACTCTCGCTGCTTCGTCAAGCTCGGTAACGAACTCACCAAACCCTTCAATGTCATATAAAGTTTTAGACAAGGCGACGTGCTTTCATGTGGCTTTTTAAACTTCATTCTTAAGAAGATCGTGCGAAACTCACAAGTCAACATCCGAAGTCAGTTCAACTTCCAACTTACACCGATGACATTGACGTCATTGGACGAACACAGCGAGGCGTTAATAAGTGGATTTGTTGGCATTGAAGTGAAAGGAGCTAAAATGGGTCTGGCGAAAAGTGAGGACAAAACGACATGAATGTTGTCTTCAAGGAAGGACACACAACATCGACGCCTAAAACAAAGAGTACCGCTAGGCAGCAGAAATTTAGAGGTAGTCAAGGACTTCGTCAAGCCAAGGACTCTCGGATGTTGTTTTCCCTACATACGGTACCGAAATCAAAAGCAGAATAATTACTATGTTTCACAATTTTCTGACAACTTTTTGTTTGATTTACAATTGCTTCCGTTGGACCACCACTTTCTGTTGTCTTTAAAATAAAACGCCTAGAAAAATTAATATCTCTCTGTCTCTTTTAATACAGTCACAAGCTTTGTTTAATGATGTCATGGATAGATATCACAAATCGTTCATAAAATCTGTTTTGACGTAGAAAAACAGATAAAGTCGATCCTATAACTTTTTCGATTTCTATAATTTTCGAAAAGAATCAGAGAAAAACTATGGAAAATATATTTTAAAGCATCCATGTTTAGAATTTGACGTCTAAAACTTTCACTGTTCTTCCTTGTGACAACAGTAATAACGTTCACAATGTATCGTCGATATTCGGGTTGAGAATCAATGTTTAAGAACAATACAACAATGTTGTACAATCGTTAGCATCCTTACCTGCATGCAACTTTTCCACAAATTTCCGGTGACTAAATCCTCCAGTTTTAGATCACATGAGTGCTTAGCTACACTCTTTGCACAACAGTTAAGCTTTCTTTAAATAGTGTGTGATGGAAATTAGCACTTAAATGAATAAAATTGATCACAGATTCCGCAACTTTAGACTGTAAACTATAAAAAACGCACTTTTCCGACTCGCAGGTACCCAACAGAAGCGTGTTCCTGAGTATGTATTCCGAGACTTGTGGCAGACGGTTGACGACTGCCAGGTATAAGTTAAGAGCCTAGGCCAGAAGCTGATTTAATCGTAAGTTTTCTCACAGATAAGTGGATGCTATGCAGGCGTGTTACATGGAGTGTGCAGTTGTTGCAACACCAGACAAATTTACTTATCGGCCTAAGCGTGTTTTCCGATTTGTGCCTTAAGGCTAGGTTGTCTGTCCGTGAATATGGGGCAGCAGGCACAGTCGAAGTGTTTTTTTTGTTTTCATCTCCTTACGCGTGCAGTCTGCGATCGAGTAGACGGCATGGCACTGACACAAAAACGTTTCAATCTATCTTGATACGTTGTCGATGCAGGCAGCAGACTAGGTGAAACGATTTTCATCCTCCCCCTTTCACTTTCTGTATGCTGACTAGATGCGCGTCTTATCGCAACGCTAAGAGTAAGTAGTTTAAGAGCATATGTACATATGTCCTCCTGAGGGTTGCGAATGTGACTTAATAGTCGCCATGAGGCGTTTAGATAACTTCTGAATTATTTATTCATCGCTGTCTGCCCTGTTTGATCAGGTTTAACCTGGGCTTATGACAACGATGATGGATTAGTTTGGTTTTTAAATTAATAATTGCGACGATGCATTTAGTGACGATGAATAGCTCTGGAAAGTGACTATTTTCATTGGTAGACTAATGACGTAGGTGATCGGAATGTACCCTATGTAACTATATTCTGGTAAAAAAAAATAGTCGTTCGCATATACTTCCATATTTATTTATTATCTATACAGTTTAAAATAAAATTAAACAATTTTCAAGTTGACATTATCTTTCGATGCGCATCTATCGATGCAAAGGCTGATCTCCGCTGTAGAAGATGGCCCATTCCACTTCTTCCTTGGTAGGAGTGTACCACGACTTTGTGGCTGGGTTATACAACTGATAGGGACACCAACTTGACTGCTGCTGGGCGTTGCCATTCATCAAGGGATCGGCACTGCGCAGTCGACCAGTCGATTCACCAACTGTCAACGCCTCAGCCTGCGGATGCAGAGCCCAGTAACATCCTCGTCCTGGGTCGTCCATTGGCCGTGGAACCTTCAAAAAGTTGTCGTTCACGCTGAGAGTGTGTCGCACTGAATTCTGCCACGATTCCTTGTTGTGTCGGTAGTAGGGGAAATTCTCCTCGATCCAAGAGCAGATCTCGTTCAAAGTGAGCAGTTTCTTCGGGCTGCTTCGGATCGCCATGAATATCAGGGCGCTGTACGTGACTTCTGGTCTCTTCTCTGTGGACTGAGCACTGCTGGTGTTGTGAGTGTCGGCCAAGATAGACTTGATGGAAAAATCGGAAATTGGTGCCATTTTTGCGATTTGGAACTGGGATGTGTAGATAAAGCGAAAGCTAGGAGTGAACTGATCCTGTCTGCTTGCAACTCGAGCTATTTATTGCACTTCCTTCAGCAGGATGAATTAAGTGGCTATCTCAGGTACAAGATCCTGGTTTAATAAAACTCACGTTAATCCGAGCAATAAATTTACAGCTTCCGCTGTGAACACCTTGCACCTGAGGGAACATCCCTGAGTGAGTTGAAGAGGTAGTGCAGGTAGAAAAGTTTGGTGTGTTGAAGTTAGAATATCTGGGGACTTGGTTTACGGTGGTAAGTTGATGCAAACTGAAATTGGTTTGAGGTGGGGTAAATATTTGGAACATAGTTAGTGTAAAGTTTGCAAAGGGCTTGATAAAAGGCTTTTTAGAAATTGGCTTAGTAATGGGTGGTCGCTTATGTATAATCAAAAGTTTCTTGAAAGGATTGGGCTGGGATAAGAAAATATAAGGATTTTTTTCAAAATATGAGGATTTCTTTCTTTGTTTCTTGGTGCCTGCTCAAAATAACTTCAAATAAGTAAGTTAATGGCCGTTGTTAAGCGTGAAGGTATGGTCCCCTCTCCCACATTTTCTGTATGAACAAGAAAGTAAACTGCTTGATATAAAATAAAATAGCATTAGTTCAAAACGCTAAAGCGTTCCATTCATTCCAGTCGCGGATTGTATGTTATGACGGGGTACAGTCCCGCAGAAAGCAATATTGTCATCATGACTGCTTCTGTGGCATAATTTACGATTTACCTTCAGACTCCTTGAGTTTGACAATAATAAAAAATGGTACAGGTAAATGGCTTTTCGAATCATAAAGAATCGACACAAATTATGAATGAAACATTGATTAGGTAGAAATGAAAATTAGGTGACAGGATGTGTGGTAATAAAGGTTAAACTGTGGTTCGAAGGTAATCCTCAATAAAAATAACCCACGGGAAAGTTAGCCCGCGCTTATGACATTTCATTCAACTTTTTTACTGTCTGCCGTATGAGTTACTACCTCTACTAATTTCCCAAAATTATTTACAAATTTTGTACTGAATGGGCAAGTGTTCATTAAAGATTCGCAACCCAAGCTGTGTAATGATTATTTGTTTGTACTTCGACTTTTAACTTTGTCTTTCATCCCAAACAACAACGTTTATATGCAGCTTTGTATATCTTCAACTGAATGTGTATAATATGAAACTTAATCCGTGGACAATGGCAAACTTTTTGAAGATAAAATTTACACCCCTGTTACTCGTTGAGTTTTTCTTTTCCGTTAACAACCTGGTTTCTTACGTTTCTTTGCCTGAAAGTTACAAAACACTTTTCCAATTTACAATTTTATCCAACAGCTGACTGTGTCTATTTGTGACTCGATTTTAATTCTATCTACCCAAACTAAAGATTGTTAAGTTGAATACTAGCAAACGGATCTAAGTCTGTTCGTAGGTCGCAATTTTTGATCTCAAGAATTCCAATTTGTTTCCCAATGCCAAATAATATATCTAAAGCAGAATTATAGAGGGAAACCATTCTCATTGGCGAATTTTCTATTTGTAGATGCCCAAGATTTAGAATGACCTCAAAAGCGTGCGCCATTGGACGCATCTGGGGAAAAGTATTTTTATTGTGGATGTCATATTTGGACCAACGTTGAAGAAATCATTTTAAGTTCGCGCAAAGCTGGATTTAATAAAGTTCCTTAAAATTTTGTAAGTCTGGCTTTCCAGTGCGGTCTATGCGAGGATCTGATAAAATTTATGGTCCTTGCCTTCGCATTGGGTCATAAGTATTGTCCATAATATTTCAGAGAGCAAAATGCAAAATGAACAACCCTTAACTCGTTTTGTAGTTTTTTTGACCAAGATGCTTATAAAAATCTTTCTTTCCACCTTTTGAAATCGGTGCTTAAATTTCGAACCCCAATTTTTAATAAGAAAAATAAAGAACGGATTTGTTATCTTCGACCAGTTTTAATAGCTCGCTAGTTCAGTTTTGCCCGCTCAGTTTCTACGTAGAAGGAGACATAGAATCATATAATTGAATTCGTGGGACCGACATACAAGAGAGGTAAAGCGAAGTATCGCCCGCCTGACATGATTTTTTCTGCAAGTTTGATGATTGGTCACATCTGTATATTGCATCTATATTGCCATTATGTGGCTATCGTGGTTTGTTTTACCTCAAATTTGACATCAATAAAACAGAAGATAAGTAAATGGTTTTTCGAGTCATAAATTTAAGCCGACACAATTTATCAATGAAACTTCGAATAGGTAGGAAGGAACATCGGGTGACAGGATATTGTGGCAATAAATGCTTACCGGTGGTTCGGAATTAATGTCTAATCTTGAAAGTTACCTTTTGTTTATGATCTTCTTGAATGTTAGGAAATTTCCGGTGTATTCGTACAGTTATTTTATTACCCGTCCGCAAAATAATTAACAGTCATTTATTTATATTGTCCGGTCACCAAAGACTAACTTGGTGATGAGCATAGCCTTTCAAAGTCAACCACAGAAACCCAAGGCAACGCCGTGCACATGAGAACGTGAAATAGAAATGTTTTCTGGAAATGAAAACCTTCCAAGTAATACCCTTCCTAGTAACTGTAAGATTGTATACTATATTTGAATAAAGTGAAAGGTTTCTCCCGTGTTGTAAGTTGCTGTACTTTAAATTCTGTTAAAGATCTCCACTCGCCTTCCTCTTGGGACAGCTACTTCTGATATGACTTGCTGGCCTGTTGATGTTCTTGCTCTAAGTTCCATCTTTAGTTCGGTGAGTTGCTCTTTATTAGCACTACTCGCGGTGTTAAAAGTGAGGGCCAGCCTTAACCGTTCCCGGTTTACGTGTAGTGTGACCTATCTAACCCAACTTTATAAGTAGCAGCTCTCATTCATTCTGACCAAAAGACATTCAAGATTCGCTTCAAGCATTTATTGACGAAGACCTAAGCTTGCAATCGATGATATTGTTGGTCTTCGTAGTGTAACAGTACGGATTTCACATTGGAATTGAATATCCAAGGCTGGAGTAAGGTGAAGAGCTCGGTAGATCTCCAAATGTTACCCAGGCAGAAGTGATTGTGGCGGAATATGTCTATCCACGACAGGACCCCAGTTTCGGCACATTTTATTCAAAGAGCTGCCAACGTTGCAGAAATTTTTTAAATCCTCAATTGGGCTCCTGCCTAGAAAGAGAGGATTGTAATTTTCCTGATTCGTTTGAAAAGCCTATTCTTCACGTTTCAACTGCGTAAGCCAGTTTTTTCCCAAGAAATTTTGAATATTAGAACACATGTGCAGGTTTCTATAGTGAAGGATGGCGTCCTCTTCATCCTTTTCTCGTCTGCAAAAGCTAATGTAGAAGGCCCTTGGTCTTTGCCCTGTACAAAAATGTTCCCGTGCTCACAGTTCCCGTCATTAAAAACTCGACTGCTTAGCCCTAACTCTAAGACCTCCTGAGTGGCTGAGTAACACGGCATTTAATACAGCCGATGCAGGATGGAATGAAGAGACCCGCGATTTCTGAACCCTACTTATCTTTAGAAGATTTTGTTTATTATTTAGTGCTGCTCAGCAAACAAAACTGCCATACTACCAAGTTCTACGTAGGTTTGACTGCAGTTGCATATCTCCAGAAGATTAGCTTTGGCTTTAGATCCCACTTGGTTTCCCCCAAGAACAACTGCCGCCTTACAAATGCTGTACGTTGTGTTTCCAAAGGTGTTGGGCTTCCGATTAATTAATTTCTCAATTTGGTTGATCAGGCAGTTTCGTCGTAAAGGGTACAAGCTCAGTCTTAAATGGGATAGCGTTTGAGGCAAGATGGGACGGTTATTGTGGAGCAGTACATTCCGTGGTCAACTGATTCTGAACTATCAAGCCTGTCTATTTAGGTAGAACAATTATTTGCCAGCTGTCTGGGATCATTCTCCTCTTGTATATGCCGCACATAAATTGACAATACTCGCCAATGAAAATTGTTTGCCTCTATTGAACTGCTTAAGCTATGTTCTTAATTATCAGAAATCGAATAGGAAAGGAATTTTGTTATCTGGTGCCGGTAACATATTTTTGTTTATGAAATAATCTCAAAAATGGTGACCCACCAACTCGTCTCAAATGGCTAAGCATTCGGCCACTTACTTATGTTAAATTAGGTTCCGCTTGCTCCGTTCCGTTAACGTAAAAAACCTAGCTTCTTCAGCAACTACTCGTGTTGTGAGTGAAAATGTTCTCTTACGAATACACTAACGCCGTGATTTGAGAAGCTTTTCATAGACAATTAGTACTCTTTAAGTGTTTTCAACAATTCAAAAGAGCTGGTGGTAAATCTTCGGCGTGTGAGTCGACTCATTCTCTACGCCGTGGCGGCCGCCTTTAGTCAGATTATCGGGGATAAAGGACAAAGTAAATTCCAAAACAAATATTATAAGATTCTGAAGCACAAAAAAATAATCATTACACAGCTTGGGTTGCGAATCTTCAATGAACACCTGCCCATTCAGTACAAAATTTGTAAATAATTTTGGGAAATGAGTAGAGGTAGTAACTCATACGGCAGACAGTAAAAAGGTGAATGAAAAGTCATAAGCGCGGGCTAACTTTCCCGTGGGTTATTTTTATTGAGGATTACCTTCGCACCACAGTTTAACCTTTATTACCACACATCCTGTCACCTTATTTTCATTTCTACTTAATCAATGTTTCATTCATAATTTGTGTCGACTCTTTATGATTCGACAAGCCATTTACCTGTACCATTCTTAATTGTTGTCAAACTCAAGGAATCTGAAGGTAAATCGTAAATTATGCCAAAGAAGCAGTCATGATGACAATATTGCTTTCTGCGGGACTGTACCCCGTCATAATCTACAAGCCGCGACTGGAATGAATGGAACGCTTTAGCGTTTGAACTTATGCTATTTTATTTTATATCGAGCAGTTTACTTTCTTGTTCATACAGAAAATGTGGGAGGGGGACCATACCTTCACGCTTAACAACGGCCATGAACTTACTTATTTGAAGTTATTTTGAGCAGGCACCAAGAAACAAACAAAGAAATCCTCATATTTTGAAAAAAATCCTTAAATTTTCTTTTCCCAGCCCAATCCTTTCAAGAAACCTTTGATGATACACGACACGGGGAAGGTTTATCTATTGGCGATTAAATTGTACGAAACATAAGCGACCACCCATTACTAAGCCAATTTCTAAAAAGCCTTTTATCAAGCCCTTTGCAAACTTTACACTAACTATGTTCCAAATATTTACCCCACCTCAAACCAATTTTAGTTTGCATCAATTTACCATCGTAAACCAAGTCCCCAGATATTCCAACTTCAACACACCAAACTTTTCTACCTGCACTACCTCTTCAACTCACTCAGGGATGTTACCTCAGGTACAAGGTGTTCACAGCGGAAGCTGTAAATTTATTGCTCGGATTAACGTGAGTTTTATTGAACCAGGATCTTGTACCTGAGATAGCCACTTAATTCATCCTGCTGAAGGAAGTGCAATAAATAGCTCGAGTTGCAAGCAGACAGGATCAGTTCACTCACACTTCGCATTGGGTCATAAGTATTGTCCATAATATTTCAGAGAGCAAAATGCAAAATGAACAACCCTTAACTCGTTTTGTAGTTTTTTTGACCAAGATGCTTATAAAAATCTTTCTTTCCACCTTTTGAAATCGGTGCTTAAATTTCGAACCCCAATTTTTAATAAGAAAAATAAAGAACGGATTTGTTATCTTCGACCAGTTTTAATAGCTCGCTAGTTCAGTTTTGCCCGCTCAGTTTCTACGTAAAAGGAGACATAGAATCATATAATTGAATTCGTGGGACCGACATACAAGAGAGGTAAAGCGAAGTATCGCCCGCCTGACATGATTTTTTCTGCAAGTTTGATGATTGGTCACATCTGTATATTGCATCTATATTGCCATTATGTGGCTATCGTGGTTTGTTTTACCTCAAATTTGACATCAATAAAACAGAAGATAAGTAAATGGTTTTTCGAGTCATAAATTTAAGCCGACACAATTTATCAATGAAACTTCGAATAGGTAGGAAGGAACATCGGGTGACAGGATATTGTGGCAATAAATGCTTACCGGTGGTTCGGAATTAATGTCTAATCTTGAAAGTTACCTTTTGTTTATGATCTTCTTGAATGTTAGGAAATTTCCGGTGTATTCGTACAGTTATTTTATTACCCGTCCGCAAAATAATTAACAGTCATTTATTTATATTGTCCGGTCACCAAAGACTAACTTGGTGATGAGCATAGCCTTTCAAAGTCAACCACAGAAACCCAAGGCAACGCCGTGCACATGAGAACGTGAAATAGAAATGTTTTCTGTAAATGAAAACCTTCCAAGTAATACCCTTCCTAGTAACTGTAAGATTGTATACTATATTTGAATAAAGTGAAAGGTTTCTCCCGTGTTGTAAGTTGCTGTACTTTAAATTCTGTTAAAGATCTCCACTCGCCTTCCTCTTGGGACAGCTACTTCTGATATGACTTGCTGGCCTGTTGATGTTCTTGCTCTAAGTTCCATCTTTAGTTCGGTGAGTTGCTCTTTATTAGCACTACTCGCGGTGTTAAAAGTGAGGGCCAGCCTTAACCGTTCTCGGTTTACGTGTAGTGTGACCTATCTAACCCAACTTTATAAGTAGCAGCTCTCATTCATTCTGACCAAAAGACATTCAAGATTCGCTTCAAGCATTTATTGACGAAGACCTAAGCTTGCAATCGATGATATTGTTGGTCTTCGTAGTGTAACAGTACGGATTTCACATTGGAATTGAATATCCAAGGCTGGAGTAAGGTGAAGAGCTCGGTAGATCTCCAAATGTTACCCAGGCAGAAGTGATTGTGGCGGAATATGTCTATCCACGACAGGACCCCAGTTTCGGCACATTTTATTCAAAGAGCTGCCAACGTTGCAGAAATTTTTTAAATCCTCAATTGGGCTCCTGCCTAGAAAGAGAGGATTGTAATTTTCCTGATTCGTTTGAAAAGCCTATTCTTCACGTTTCAACTGCGTAAGCCAGTTTTTTCCCAAGAAATTTTGAATATTAGAACACATGTGCAGGTTTCTATAGTGAAGGATGGCGTCCTCTTCATCCTTTTCTCGTCTGCAAAAGCTAATGTAGAAGGCCCTTGGTCTTTGCCCTGTACAAAAATGTTCCCGTGCTCACAGTTCCCGTCATTAAAAACTCGACTGCTTAGCCCTAACCCTAAGACCTCCTGAGTGGCTGAGTAACACGGCATTTAATACAGCCGATGCAGGATGGAATGAAGAGACCCGCGATTTCTGAACCCTACTTATCTTTAGAAGATTTTGTTTATTATTTAGTGCTGCTCAGCAAACAAAACTGCCATACTACCAAGTTCTATGTAGGTTTGACTGCAGTTGCATATCTCCAGAAGATTAGCTTTGGCTTTAGATCCCACTTGGTTTCCCCCAAGAACAACTGCCGCCTTACAAATGCTGTACGTTGTGTTTCCAAAGGTGTTGGGCTTCCGATTAATTAATTTCTCAATTTGGTTGATCAGGCAGTTTCGTCGTAAAGGGTACAAGCTCAGTCTTAAATGGGATAGCGTTTGAGGCAAGATGGGACGGTTATTGTGGAGCAGTACATTCCGTGGTCAACTGATTCTGAACTATCAAGCCTGTCTATTTAGGTAGAACAATTATTTGCCAGCTGTCTGGGATCATTCTCCTCTTGTATATGCCGCACATAAATTGACAATACTCGCCAATGAAAATTGTTTGCCTCTATTGAACTGCTTAAGCTATGTTCTTAATTATCAGAAATCGAATAGGAAAGGAATTTTGTTATCTGGTGCCGGTAACATATTTTTGTTTATGAAATAATCTCAAAAATGGTGACCCACCAACTCGTCTCAAATGGCTAAGCATTCGGCCACTTACTTATGTTAAATTAGGTTCCGCTTGCTCCGTTCCGTTAACGTAAAAAACCTAGCTTCTTCAGCAACTACTCGTGTTGTGAGTGAAAATGTTCTCTTACGAATACACTAACGCCGTGATTTGAGAAGCTTTTCATAGACAATTAGTACTCTTTAAGTGTTTTCAACAATTCAAAAGAGCTGGTGGTAAATCTTCGGCGTGTGAGTCGACTCATTCTCTACGCCGTGGCGGCCGCCTTTAGTCAGATTATCGGGGATAAAGGACAAAGTAAATTCCAAAACAAATATTATAAGATTCTGAAGCACAAAAAAATAATCATTACACAGCTTGGGTTGCGAATCTTCAATGAACACCTGCCCATTCAGTACAAAATTTGTAAATAATTTTGGGAAATGAGTAGAGGTAGTAACTCATACGGCAGACAGTAAAAAGGTGAATGAAAAGTCATAAGCGCGGGCTAACTTTCCCGTGGGTTATTTTTATTGAGGATTACCTTCGAACCACAGTTTAACCTTTATTACCACACATCCTGTCACCTTATTTTCATTTCTACTTAATCAATGTTTCATTCATAATTTGTGTCGACTCTTTATGATTCGACAAGCCATTTACCTGTACCATTCTTAATTGTTGTCAAACTCAAGGAATCTGAAGGTAAATCGTAAATTATGCCAAAGAAGCAGTCATGATGACAATATTGCTTTCTGCGGGACTGTACCCCGTCATAATCTACAAGCCGCGACTGGAATGAATGGAACGCTTTAGCGTTTGAACTAATGCTATTTTATTTTATATCGAGCAGTTTACTTTCTTGTTCATACAGAAAATGTGGGAGGGGGACCATACCTTCACGCTTAACAACGGCCATGAACTTACTTATTTGAAGTTATTTTGAGCAGGCACCAAGAAACAAACAAAGAAATCCTCATATTTTGAAAAAAATCCTTAAATTTTCTTTTCCCAGCCCAATCCTTTCAAGAAACCTTTGATGATACACGACACGGGGAAGGTTTATCTATTGGCGATTAAATTGTACGAAACATAAGCGACCACCCATTACTAAGCCAATTTCTAAAAAGCCTTTTATCAAGCCCTTTGCAAACTTTACACTAACTATGTTCCAAATATTTACCCCACCTCAAACCAATTTCAGTTTGCATCAATTTACCATCGTAAACCAAGTCCCCAGATATTCCAACTTCAACACACCAAACTTTTCTACCTGCACTACCTCTTCAACTCACTCAGGGATGTTACCTCAGGTACAAGGTGTTCACAGCGGAAGCTGTAAATTTATTGCTCGGATTAACGTGAGTTTTATTGAACCAGGATCTTGTACCTGAGATAGCCACTTAATTCATCCTGCTGAAGGAAGTGCAATAAATAGCTCGAGTTGCAAGCAGACAGGATCAGTTCACTCACACTTCGCATTGGGTCATAAGTATTGTCCATAATATTTCAGAGAGCAAAATGCAAAATGAACAACCCTTAACTCGTTTTGTAGTTTTTTTGACCAAGATGCTTATAAAAATCTTTCTTTCCACCTTTTGAAATCGGTGCTTAAATTTCGAACCCCAATTTTTAATAAGAAAAATAAAGAACGGATTTGTTATCTTCGACCAGTTTTAATAGCTCGCTAGTTCAGTTTTGCCCGCTCAGTTTCTACGTAAAAGGAGACATAGAATCATATAATTGAATTCGTGGGACCGACATACAAGAGAGGTAAAGCGAAGTATCGCCCGCCTGACATGATTTTTTCTGCAAGTTTGATGATTGGTCACATCTGTATATTGCATCTATATTGCCATTATGTGGCTATCGTGGTTTGTTTTACCTCAAATTTGACATCAATAAAACAGAAGATAAGTAAATGGTTTTTCGAGTCATAAATTTAAGCCGACACAATTTATCAATGAAACTTCGAATAGGTAGGAAGGAACATCGGGTGACAGGATATTGTGGCAATAAATGCTTACCGGTGGTTCGGAATTAATGTCTAATCTTGAAAGTTACCTTTTGTTTATGATCTTCTTGAATGTTAGGAAATTTCCGGTGTATTCGTACAGTTATTTTATTACCCGTCCGCAAAATAATTAACAGTCATTTATTTATATTGTCCGGTCACCAAAGACTAACTTGGTGATGAGCATAGCCTTTCAAAGTCAACCACAGAAACCCAAGGCAACGCCGTGCACATGAGAACGTGAAATAGAAATGTTTTCTGTAAATGAAAACCTTCCAAGTAATACCCTTCCTAGTAACTGTAAGATTGTATACTATATTTGAATAAAGTGAAAGGTTTCTCCCGTGTTGTAAGTTGCTGTACTTTAAATTCTGTTAAAGATCTCCACTCGCCTTCCTCTTGGGACAGCTACTTCTGATATGACTTGCTGGCCTGTTGATGTTCTTGCTCTAAGTTCCATCTTTAGTTCGGTGAGTTGCTCTTTATTAGCACTACTCGCGGTGTTAAAAGTGAGGGCCAGCCTTAACCGTTCTCGGTTTACGTGTAGTGTGACCTATCTAACCCAACTTTATAAGTAGCAGCTCTCATTCATTCTGACCAAAAGACATTCAAGATTCGCTTCAAGCATTTATTGACGAAGACCTAAGCTTGCAATCGATGATATTGTTGGTCTTCGTAGTGTAACAGTACGGATTTCACATTGGAATTGAATATCCAAGGCTGGAGTAAGGTGAAGAGCTCGGTAGATCTCCAAATGTTACCCAGGCAGAAGTGATTGTGGCGGAATATGTCTATCCACGACAGGACCCCAGTTTCGGCACATTTTATTCAAAGAGCTGCCAACGTTGCAGAAATTTTTTAAATCCTCAATTGGGCTCCTGCCTAGAAAGAGAGGATTGTAATTTTCCTGATTCGTTTGAAAAGCCTATTCTTCACGTTTCAACTGCGTAAGCCAGTTTTTTCCCAAGAAATTTTGAATATTAGAACACATGTGCAGGTTTCTATAGTGAAGGATGGCGTCCTCTTCATCCTTTTCTCGTCTGCAAAAGCTAATGTAGAAGGCCCTTGGTCTTTGCCCTGTACAAAAATGTTCCCGTGCTCACAGTTCCCGTCATTAAAAACTCGACTGCTTAGCCCTAACCCTAAGACCTCCTGAGTGGCTGAGTAACACGGCATTTAATACAGCCGATGCAGGATGGAATGAAGAGACCCGCGATTTCTGAACCCTACTTATCTTTAGAAGATTTTGTTTATTATTTAGTGCTGCTCAGCAAACAAAACTGCCATACTACCAAGTTCTATGTAGGTTTGACTGCAGTTGCATATCTCCAGAAGATTAGCTTTGGCTTTAGATCCCACTTGGTTTCCCCCAAGAACAACTGCCGCCTTACAAATGCTGTACGTTGTGTTTCCAAAGGTGTTGGGCTTCCGATTAATTAATTTCTCAATTTGGTTGATCAGGCAGTTTCGTCGTAAAGGGTACAAGCTCAGTCTTAAATGGGATAGCGTTTGAGGCAAGATGGGACGGTTATTGTGGAGCAGTACATTCCGTGGTCAACTGATTCTGAACTATCAAGCCTGTCTATTTAGGTAGAACAATTATTTGCCAGCTGTCTGGGATCATTCTCCTCTTGTATATGCCGCACATAAATTGACAATACTCGCCAATGAAAATTGTTTGCCTCTATTGAACTGCTTAAGCTATGTTCTTAATTATCAGAAATCGAATAGGAAAGGAATTTTGTTATCTGGTGCCGGTAACATATTTTTGTTTATGAAATAATCTCAAAAATGGTGACCCACCAACTCGTCTCAAATGGCTAAGCATTCGGCCACTTACTTATGTTAAATTAGGTTCCGCTTGCTCCGTTCCGTTAACGTAAAAAACCTAGCTTCTTCAGCAACTACTCGTGTTGTGAGTGAAAATGTTCTCTTACGAATACACTAACGCCGTGATTTGAGAAGCTTTTCATAGACAATTAGTACTCTTTAAGTGTTTTCAACAATTCAAAAGAGCTGGTGGTAAATCTTCGGCGTGTGAGTCGACTCATTCTCTACGCCGTGGCGGCCGCCTTTAGTCAGATTATCGGGGATAAAGGACAAAGTAAATTCCAAAACAAATATTATAAGATTCTGAAGCACAAAAAAATAATCATTACACAGCTTGGGTTGCGAATCTTCAATGAACACCTGCCCATTCAGTACAAAATTTGTAAATAATTTTGGGAAATGAGTAGAGGTAGTAACTCATACGGCAGACAGTAAAAAGGTGAATGAAAAGTCATAAGCGCGGGCTAACTTTCCCGTGGGTTATTTTTATTGAGGATTACCTTCGAACCACAGTTTAACCTTTATTACCACACATCCTGTCACCTTATTTTCATTTCTACTTAATCAATGTTTCATTCATAATTTGTGTCGACTCTTTATGATTCGACAAGCCATTTACCTGTACCATTCTTAATTGTTGTCAAACTCAAGGAATCTGAAGGTAAATCGTAAATTATGCCAAAGAAGCAGTCATGATGACAATATTGCTTTCTGCGGGACTGTACCCCGTCATAATCTACAAGCCGCGACTGGAATGAATGGAACGCTTTAGCGTTTGAACTAATGCTATTTTATTTTATATCGAGCAGTTTACTTTCTTGTTCATACAGAAAATGTGGGAGGGGGACCATACCTTCACGCTTAACAACGGCCATGAACTTACTTATTTGAAGTTATTTTGAGCAGGCACCAAGAAACAAACAAAGAAATCCTCATATTTTGAAAAAAATCCTTAAATTTTCTTTTCCCAGCCCAATCCTTTCAAGAAACCTTTGATGATACACGACACGGGGAAGGTTTATCTATTGGCGATTAAATTGTACGAAACATAAGCGACCACCCATTACTAAGCCAATTTCTAAAAAGCCTTTTATCAAGCCCTTTGCAAACTTTACACTAACTATGTTCCAAATATTTACCCCACCTCAAACCAATTTCAGTTTGCATCAATTTACCATCGTAAACCAAGTCCCCAGATATTCCAACTTCAACACACCAAACTTTTCTACCTGCACTACCTCTTCAACTCACTCAGGGATGTTACCTCAGGTACAAGGTGTTCACAGCGGAAGCTGTAAATTTATTGCTCGGATTAACGTGAGTTTTATTGAACCAGGATCTTGTACCTCTGATAGCCACTTAATTCATCCTGCTGAAGGAAGTGCAATAAATAGCTCGAGTTGCAAGCAGACAGGATCAGTTCACTCACACTTCGCATTGGGTCATAAGTATTGTCCATAATATTTCAGAGAGCAAAATGCAAAATGAACAACCCTTAACTCGTTTTGTAGTTTTTTTGACCAAGATGCTTATAAAAATCTTTCTTTCCACCTTTTGAAATCGGTGCTTAAATTTCGAACCCCAATTTTTAATAAGAAAAATAAAGAACGGATTTGTTATCTTCGACCAGTTTTAATAGCTCGCTAGTTCAGTTTTGCCCGCTCAGTTTCTACGTAAAAGGAGACATAGAATCATATAATTGAATTCGTGGGACCGACATACAAGAGAGGTAAAGCGAAGTATCGCCCGCCTGACATGATTTTTTCTGCAAGTTTGATGATTGGTCACATCTGTATATTGCATCTATATTGCCATTATGTGGCTATCGTGGTTTGTTTTACCTCAAATTTGACATCAATAAAACAGAAGATAAGTAAATGGTTTTTCGAGTCATAAATTTAAGCCGACACAATTTATCAATGAAACTTCGAATAGGTAGGAAGGAACATCGGGTGACAGGATATTGTGGCAATAAATGCTTACCGGTGGTTCGGAATTAATGTCTAATCTTGAAAGTTACCTTTTGTTTATGATCTTCTTGAATGTTAGGAAATTTCCGGTGTATTCGTACAGTTATTTTATTACCCGTCCGCAAAATAATTAACAGTCATTTATTTATATTGTCCGGTCACCAAAGACTAACTTGGTGATGAGCATAGCCTTTCAAAGTCAACCACAGAAACCCAAGGCAACGCCGTGCACATGAGAACGTGAAATAGAAATGTTTTCTGTAAATGAAAACCTTCCAAGTAATACCCTTCCTAGTAACTGTAAGATTGTATACTATATTTGAATAAAGTGAAAGGTTTCTCCCGTGTTGTAAGTTGCTGTACTTTAAATTCTGTTAAAGATCTCCACTCGCCTTCCTCTTGGGACAGCTACTTCTGATATGACTTGCTGGCCTGTTGATGTTCTTGCTCTAAGTTCCATCTTTAGTTCGGTGAGTTGCTCTTTATTAGCACTACTCGCGGTGTTAAAAGTGAGGGCCAGCCTTAACCGTTCTCGGTTTACGTGTAGTGTGACCTATCTAACCCAACTTTATAAGTAGCAGCTCTCATTCATTCTGACCAAAAGACATTCAAGATTCGCTTCAAGCATTTATTGACGAAGACCTAAGCTTGCAATCGATGATATTGTTGGTCTTCGTAGTGTAACAGTACGGATTTCACATTGGAATTGAATATCCAAGGCTGGAGTAAGGTGAAGAGCTCGGTAGATCTCCAAATGTTACCCAGGCAGAAGTGATTGTGGCGGAATATGTCTATCCACGACAGGACCCCAGTTTCGGCACATTTTATTCAAAGAGCTGCCAACGTTGCAGAAATTTTTTAAATCCTCAATTGGGCTCCTGCCTAGAAAGAGAGGATTGTAATTTTCCTGATTCGTTTGAAAAGCCTATTCTTCACGTTTCAACTGCGTAAGCCAGTTTTTTCCCAAGAAATTTTGAATATTAGAACACATGTGCAGGTTTCTATAGTGAAGGATGGCGTCCTCTTCATCCTTTTCTCGTCTGCAAAAGCTAATGTAGAAGGCCCTTGGTCTTTGCCCTGTACAAAAATGTTCCCGTGCTCACAGTTCCCGTCATTAAAAACTCGACTGCTTAGCCCTAACCCTAAGACCTCCTGAGTGGCTGAGTAACACGGCATTTAATACAGCCGATGCAGGATGGAATGAAGAGACCCGCGATTTCTGAACCCTACTTATCTTTAGAAGATTTTGTTTATTATTTAGTGCTGCTCAGCAAACAAAACTGCCATACTACCAAGTTCTATGTAGGTTTGACTGCAGTTGCATATCTCCAGAAGATTAGCTTTGGCTTTAGATCCCACTTGGTTTCCCCCAAGAACAACTGCCGCCTTACAAATGCTGTACGTTGTGTTTCCAAAGGTGTTGGGCTTCCGATTAATTAATTTCTCAATTTGGTTGATCAGGCAGTTTCGTCGTAAAGGGTACAAGCTCAGTCTTAAATGGGATAGCGTTTGAGGCAAGATGGGACGGTTATTGTGGAGCAGTACATTCCGTGGTCAACTGATTCTGAACTATCAAGCCTGTCTATTTAGGTAGAACAATTATTTGCCAGCTGTCTGGGATCATTCTCCTCTTGTATATGCCGCACATAAATTGACAATACTCGCCAATGAAAATTGTTTGCCTCTATTGAACTGCTTAAGCTATGTTCTTAATTATCAGAAATCGAATAGGAAAGGAATTTTGTTATCTGGTGCCGGTAACATATTTTTGTTTATGAAATAATCTCAAAAATGGTGACCCACCAACTCGTCTCAAATGGCTAAGCATTCGGCCACTTACTTATGTTAAATTAGGTTCCGCTTGCTCCGTTCCGTTAACGTAAAAAACCTAGCTTCTTCAGCAACTACTCGTGTTGTGAGTGAAAATGTTCTCTTACGAATACACTAACGCCGTGATTTGAGAAGCTTTTCATAGACAATTAGTACTCTTTAAGTGTTTTCAACAATTCAAAAGAGCTGGTGGTAAATCTTCGGCGTGTGAGTCGACTCATTCTCTACGCCGTGGCGGCCGCCTTTAGTCAGATTATCGGGGATAAAGGACAAAGTAAATTCCAAAACAAATATTATAAGATTCTGAAGCACAAAAAAATAATCATTACACAGCTTGGGTTGCGAATCTTCAATGAACACCTGCCCATTCAGTACAAAATTTGTAAATAATTTTGGGAAATGAGTAGAGGTAGTAACTCATACGGCAGACAGTAAAAAGGTGAATGAAAAGTCATAAGCGCGGGCTAACTTTCCCGTGGGTTATTTTTATTGAGGATTACCTTCGAACCACAGTTTAACCTTTATTACCACACATCCTGTCACCTTATTTTCATTTCTACTTAATCAATGTTTCATTCATAATTTGTGTCGACTCTTTATGATTCGACAAGCCATTTACCTGTACCATTCTTAATTGTTGTCAAACTCAAGGAATCTGAAGGTAAATCGTAAATTATGCCAAAGAAGCAGTCATGATGACAATATTGCTTTCTGCGGGACTGTACCCCGTCATAATCTACAAGCCGCGACTGGAATGAATGGAACGCTTTAGCGTTTGAACTAATGCTATTTTATTTTATATCGAGCAGTTTACTTTCTTGTTCATACAGAAAATGTGGGAGGGGGACCATACCTTCACGCTTAACAACGGCCATGAACTTACTTATTTGAAGTTATTTTGAGCAGGCACCAAGAAACAAACAAAGAAATCCTCATATTTTGAAAAAAATCCTTAAATTTTCTTTTCCCAGCCCAATCCTTTCAAGAAACCTTTGATGATACACGACACGGGGAAGGTTTATCTATTGGCGATTAAATTGTACGAAACATAAGCGACCACCCATTACTAAGCCAATTTCTAAAAAGCCTTTTATCAAGCCCTTTGCAAACTTTACACTAACTATGTTCCAAATATTTACCCCACCTCAAACCAATTTCAGTTTGCATCAATTTACCATCGTAAACCAAGTCCCCAGATATTCCAACTTCAACACACCAAACTTTTCTACCTGCACTACCTCTTCAACTCACTCAGGGATGTTACCTCAGGTACAAGGTGTTCACAGCGGAAGCTGTAAATTTATTGCTCGGATTAACGTGAGTTTTATTGAACCAGGATCTTGTACCTGAGATAGCCACTTAATTCATCCTGCTGAAGGAAGTGCAATAAATAGCTCGAGTTGCAAGCAGACAGGATCAGTTCACTCACACTTCGCATTGGGTCATAAGTATTGTCCATAATATTTCAGAGAGCAAAATGCAAAATGAACAACCCTTAACTCGTTTTGTAGTTTTTTTGACCAAGATGCTTATAAAAATCTTTCTTTCCACCTTTTGAAATCGGTGCTTAAATTTCGAACCCCAATTTTTAATAAGAAAAATAAAGAACGGATTTGTTATCTTCGACCAGTTTTAATAGCTCGCTAGTTCAGTTTTGCCCGCTCAGTTTCTACGTAAAAGGAGACATAGAATCATATAATTGAATTCGTGGGACCGACATACAAGAGAGGTAAAGCGAAGTATCGCCCGCCTGACATGATTTTTTCTGCAAGTTTGATGATTGGTCACATCTGTATATTGCATCTATATTGCCATTATGTGGCTATCGTGGTTTGTTTTACCTCAAATTTGACATCAATAAAACAGAAGATAAGTAAATGGTTTTTCGAGTCATAAATTTAAGCCGACACAATTTATCAATGAAACTTCGAATAGGTAGGAAGGAACATCGGGTGACAGGATATTGTGGCAATAAATGCTTACCGGTGGTTCGGAATTAATGTCTAATCTTGAAAGTTACCTTTTGTTTATGATCTTCTTGAATGTTAGGAAATTTCCGGTGTATTCGTACAGTTATTTTATTACCCGTCCGCAAAATAATTAACAGTCATTTATTTATATTGTCCGGTCACCAAAGACTAACTTGGTGATGAGCATAGCCTTTCAAAGTCAACCACAGAAACCCAAGGCAACGCCGTGCACATGAGAACGTGAAATAGAAATGTTTTCTGTAAATGAAAACCTTCCAAGTAATACCCTTCCTAGTAACTGTAAGATTGTATACTATATTTGAATAAAGTGAAAGGTTTCTCCCGTGTTGTAAGTTGCTGTACTTTAAATTCTGTTAAAGATCTCCACTCGCCTTCCTCTTGGGACAGCTACTTCTGATATGACTTGCTGGCCTGTTGATGTTCTTGCTCTAAGTTCCATCTTTAGTTCGGTGAGTTGCTCTTTATTAGCACTACTCGCGGTGTTAAAAGTGAGGGCCAGCCTTAACCGTTCTCGGTTTACGTGTAGTGTGACCTATCTAACCCAACTTTATAAGTAGCAGCTCTCATTCATTCTGACCAAAAGACATTCAAGATTCGCTTCAAGCATTTATTGACGAAGACCTAAGCTTGCAATCGATGATATTGTTGGTCTTCGTAGTGTAACAGTACGGATTTCACATTGGAATTGAATATCCAAGGCTGGAGTAAGGTGAAGAGCTCGGTAGATCTCCAAATGTTACCCAGGCAGAAGTGATTGTGGCGGAATATGTCTATCCACGACAGGACCCCAGTTTCGGCACATTTTATTCAAAGAGCTGCCAACGTTGCAGAAATTTTTTAAATCCTCAATTGGGCTCCTGCCTAGAAAGAGAGGATTGTAATTTTCCTGATTCGTTTGAAAAGCCTATTCTTCACGTTTCAACTGCGTAAGCCAGTTTTTTCCCAAGAAATTTTGAATATTAGAACACATGTGCAGGTTTCTATAGTGAAGGATGGCGTCCTCTTCATCCTTTTCTCGTCTGCAAAAGCTAATGTAGAAGGCCCTTGGTCTTTGCCCTGTACAAAAATGTTCCCGTGCTCACAGTTCCCGTCATTAAAAACTCGACTGCTTAGCCCTAACCCTAAGACCTCCTGAGTGGCTGAGTAACACGGCATTTAATACAGCCGATGCAGGATGGAATGAAGAGACCCGCGATTTCTGAACCCTACTTATCTTTAGAAGATTTTGTTTATTATTTAGTGCTGCTCAGCAAACAAAACTGCCATACTACCAAGTTCTATGTAGGTTTGACTGCAGTTGCATATCTCCAGAAGATTAGCTTTGGCTTTAGATCCCACTTGGTTTCCCCCAAGAACAACTGCCGCCTTACAAATGCTGTACGTTGTGTTTCCAAAGGTGTTGGGCTTCCGATTAATTAATTTCTCAATTTGGTTGATCAGGCAGTTTCGTCGTAAAGGGTACAAGCTCAGTCTTAAATGGGATAGCGTTTGAGGCAAGATGGGACGGTTATTGTGGAGCAGTACATTCCGTGGTCAACTGATTCTGAACTATCAAGCCTGTCTATTTAGGTAGAACAATTATTTGCCAGCTGTCTGGGATCATTCTCCTCTTGTATATGCCGCACATAAATTGACAATACTCGCCAATGAAAATTGTTTGCCTCTATTGAACTGCTTAAGCTATGTTCTTAATTATCAGAAATCGAATAGGAAAGGAATTTTGTTATCTGGTGCCGGTAACATATTTTTGTTTATGAAATAATCTCAAAAATGGTGACCCACCAACTCGTCTCAAATGGCTAAGCATTCGGCCACTTACTTATGTTAAATTAGGTTCCGCTTGCTCCGTTCCGTTAACGTAAAAAACCTAGCTTCTTCAGCAACTACTCGTGTTGTGAGTGAAAATGTTCTCTTACGAATACACTAACGCCGTGATTTGAGAAGCTTTTCATAGACAATTAGTACTCTTTAAGTGTTTTCAACAATTCAAAAGAGCTGGTGGTAAATCTTCGGCGTGTGAGTCGACTCATTCTCTACGCCGTGGCGGCCGCCTTTAGTCAGATTATCGGGGATAAAGGACAAAGTAAATTCCAAAACAAATATTATAACATTCTGAAGCACAAAAAAATAATCATTACACAGCTTGGGTTGCGAATCTTCAATGAACACCTGCCCATTCAGTACAAAATTTGTAAATAATTTTGGGAAATGAGTAGAGGTAGTAACTCATACGGCAGACAGTAAAAAGGTGAATGAAAAGTCATAAGCGCGGGCTAACTTTCCCGTGGGTTATTTTTATTGAGGATTACCTTCGAACCACAGTTTAACCTTTATTACCACACATCCTGTCACCTTATTTTCATTTCTACTTAATCAATGTTTCATTCATAATTTGTGTCGACTCTTTATGATTCGACAAGCCATTTACCTGTACCATTCTTAATTGTTGTCAAACTCAAGGAATCTGAAGGTAAATCGTAAATTATGCCAAAGAAGCAGTCATGATGACAATATTGCTTTCTGCGGGACTGTACCCCGTCATAATCTACAAGCCGCGACTGGAATGAATGGAACGCTTTAGCGTTTGAACTAATGCTATTTTATTTTATATCAAGCAGTTTACTTTCTTGTTCATACAGAAAATGTGGGAGGGGGACCATACCTTCACGCCTAACAACGGCCATGAACTTACTTATTTGAAGTTATTTTGAGCAGGCACCAAGAAACAAACAAAGAAATCCTCATATTTTGAAAAAAATCCTTAAATTTTCTTTTCCCAGCCCAATCCTTTCAAGAAACCTTTGATGATACACGACACGGGGAAGGTTTATCTATTGGCGATTAAATTGTACGAAACATAAGCGACCACCCATTACTAAGCCAATTTCTAAAAAGCCTTTTATCAAGCCCTTTGCAAACTTTACACTAACTATGTTCCAAATATTTACCCCACCTCAAACCAATTTCAGTTTGCATCAATTTACCACCGTAAACCAAGTCCCCAGATATTCCAACTTCAACACACCAAACTTTTCTACCTGCACTACCTCTTCAACTCACTCAGGGATGTTACCTCAGGTGCAAGGTGTTCACAGCGGAAGCTGTAAATTTATTGCTCGGATTAACGTGAGTTTTATTGAACCAGGATCTTGTACCTGAGATAGCCACTTAATTCATCCTGCTGAAGGAAGTGCAATAAATAGCTCGAGTTGCAAGCAGACAGGATCAGTTCACTCCTAGCTTTCGCTTTATCTACACATCCCAGTTCCAAATCGCAAAAATGGCACCAATTTCCGATTTTTCCATCAAGTCTATCTTGGCCGACACTCACAACACCAGCAGTGCTCAGTCCCCAGAGAAGAGACCAGAAGTCACGTACAGCGCCCTGATATTCATGGCGATCCGAAGCAGCCCGAAGAAACTGCTCACTTTGAACGAGATCTGCTCTTGGATCGAGGAGAATTTCCCCTACTACCGACACAACAAGGAATCGTGGCAGAATTCGGTGCGACACACTCTCAGCGTGAACGACAACTTTTTGAAGGTCCCACGGCCAATGGACGACCCAGGACGAGGATGTTACTGGGCTCTGCATCCGCAGGCTGAGGCGTTGACAGTTGGTGAATCGACTGGTCGACTGCGCAGTGCCGATCCCCAGATGAATGGCAACGCCCAGCAGCAGTCAAGTTGGTGTCCCTATCAGTTGTATAACCCAGCCACAAAGTCGTGGTACACTCCTACCAAGGAAGAAGTGGAATGGGCCATCTTCTACAGCGGATAACAAGCTCTACTGTCGTAGAAAGCAGATATGATGACGAGATGTTACCTAAACCGCAAAATTGTTTAAATTTGTTCTATTTTTTTGTATGTAGTTTTTATAAAATAAATTTAAGAATTTGTTGACATGGTTCATCTTGAAAATCTATTTCGAATTTGGTTCTCAGTTTGATCTGTATAATCTTTTATTGCGCTTCTCATAAATTAGTTGCAGTCTCATTGTAAGCAAATTACCTCAAGACTGGTTTTCCTCACGAAACACGTATGAGTTGCCTGTTGTATCGTTACGTTACGTCTCAGTTGTGTTGTTTATCCGAGATAGAATCCAAACGATTGCCTTATATTTGCCCTGAAAACCACAAGTAGCTATCTTTAAAGACCTCCAGATCCTCAACGTGAATAAATCATTTGTGTCCATTTGTGTCTCAAAATATATATAGGTTGCTACCGTGGTACTGTCAGCATTGTAAGGCACCATAGAGATGAGTATAAGAGCAACAGGCAAGTGAAGGTTCGAAACGAAATCCGCATCGAAGTGAAACAAGAATGGCTCTTGAGCTCGATATGTCGTTCGAATGGAGTCAATACCTACTGAAAAATGAGACTGGGTTAAGTCCATTGAAGTTCCAAAAAGCCCACGACCTTACAACTCAAAAGAGCCGAAAGACCGAAGGAGTTGCTACGTTCGTCGCCATTTGTTTTCGAGAAATATGTCAACAAACAATATGACCGAGTTTACTTTCCAGAGAGGTCTTTCGAAAATTTGTGCATTCGGACGGCCATCAGAAAGCAGCACCGAATGGCGATGATTGAAGCTGTCATAGCCGCCGATGGTCGCTCTCCGCTCGTATTTTTGGACAGTGGTGTCAAAATTAATGCAACCGTATGAAACCCCCATAGAGACAGTATTGAATGCTTGGGAAAATAAACAAATCGATCGAGGACCGTGGACATTTCAACAAGACTCGGCAGGGTCTCACAAAGCACGCGACAACCAAGATTGGTTAAAAAAAAAACAATGTTCCTCACTTTATTTCTTCGATACAATAGATTGAAATTTCTCTCAATGCAAATCCTTTAGATTTTCCAGTCAAGGGTATTTTAAAGAAGAAGGTTGGAACAAAAAATTAGCAAAGTTTGAACCACCAGAATCTTACACTTCGCCGTGAATGGGCCAAAATGACGCAAAACCACTTGCGTGCAGCGTGTAATGCTTTCTTCTACCGTATTGAAAATTACTGATACAATTTGAAGATTAATGTATTTTTCAATACTTTTTGCTTTTATTAAAAAAATACGAAAATGTATATAAAAGTAAAATATGGAATTTACTATTATAGATGGTGTTAAAATACGAAAACTTGGGCTGAAATGAGTATTTCTATAATTTTGACAATCTTTCGGTCAATAATGTAAATGTCTTACCGAAACGGTGTAAATCGAAGTATATAATTTGAGTCATTGACTTTCGGATAAATACGAGGAGCGTTCAATATATTCTCGGTATCGATATGAAGGAAAATGCGAATTCAATTTAAATTGTTTGTATTAATATATAATCTCCCATAACAGCAATGCATTTGTTTCATCTTGAGATAAGCTTAAAAAATAAATTTATTTGCAAAATACCCATTCATTGCCGACTTGAGTTCTTTATCATCCGAAAATCTTTTTCTACGAAGATATTTTTTCAAATCCGAAAACAGGAAATTATTACTAGGGGCGAGGTCTGGACTATAGGGTGGGTGCTGGATCTCTTTGAAACCACAATCTCGCGCAGCAGCCTTGGAAACTCGCGCCGTGTGAACAGAAGCGTTGTCATGAAGAAGCAACACACCCGTTGCGAGTTTACCCCGTCTTTTCTTTTTAATTTTCTCCCGCAAATTATGCGAAGTGGAAGCGTAGAATGTGGCGTTGATGGTTTCACCTTTTTTTTGTACTCAATGATCAAGATTCCCTTTGAGTCCCAAAAAACTGTAGCCATGAACTTCACGGCAGACGGAGTGACTTTGAACCTCTTCGGAGGGTCTGTTCCTTTTTTATGCCACTGTATGGACTCTTTTACTGTTTGCTTTCAAGGTCCTTGCGGTGGACTCATGTTTCGTCCCCAGTAACAATTCGATCCACAACACCGTTCGCGTTCTCACTATACATCTCCAAAAGCTCTCTACAGCATGCGATTCTCACTTTTTTATGAGGCGCTGTGAGCATTCGTGGCACCCACCTTGCACTGACCTTTGAAAGGTTAAGATGGTCATGAAGAATGGTGGGAATGGTACCAATTGAAAGCTTGGTGATCTCTGTCATCATGTTTACCTTTATTCGGGCATCCTCAAGAACAAGTTTTTTGACTTCTTTGGGCTTACCGGAAATAGCCGAAATACTGGGACTAGTTTTTTTTAAGTAAGGTTTTCGTTATCTTCTGGTGATAGAAGAGCCAAGAACAATTATGTGTGAAATAAATTATTGGCCAAATGCTCGTCACGGCTCCGGTGGTCTTCCTTCATCCTCCATTTTGAATGGCTCTGAGACATAATTTAGGTTCAATGTTCATGCTAATGTGCCCAATAATCTCATCCTTTAGCCCTTGACGTGTTATTGGCTTACTGACATACACTTTTTTTTTAAATATCGCAAAAGAAAGAAGTTCAACAGTTTGAAGTCACATAATTAAAAGAATAGTTTTCAACGTTGGCTCTATGGCATGTGACACCATCCTGTTAAAAATCCATATCGTCCAGGTCCACATCCTCAATTTTTGGCTACAAGAAGTTCGTTATTGTTGATCAGTATGACGAATCAAGATGGACGACTCTTCTAATGCATTAACAACAACAGCAATGTTTTGCGCAGAACAAACTGGGCTAGCATTTAGAATAACTCACTCAGTTTATGTGTAAGATTGACAGGTGAAAACTATGCACTACCGCACTCAATACTTGGAATTTGCCCAAAAGTATACAAAGCAAATAACTGATTCGACAATACCGGCAATTCTCCTGAAGACAAAAGCTCAGATAGCATCATCACCAAAAGATATGCATCACTTATTGGAACATATGTACATATTTTTGTTCTTTTGTTAAAAACAGCAGCTACGCCACGGCGATCACCCCCTATAACTCACCACTTCTGAATTTCGAAGAACTATTTTACACGTCTATATGGTGCTATAAGATTGCACCATAGCCGCTTCAATGTTTGCTTTTTCTGCGCATGAACTTGTGGTTTATGAGTCAATTAACAAAAAGTGAAATTTGTACTCTTCACCAGAAAACGCAAGGAAATCTCTCTCTGTGTACTCTACTTATTGGACTTTACGATATCGCTATCTGGTGGACAGCCCTATATAAAAGTAAATACTGTAAGCTACTCCGTGGGGTACAAAGATTAGCCAGAGTATTCGATTATACTTATAAGTGGAGCCCTCCTCTTCCATTTTCCAATAGATCTCCAGCCCGTATGGCAATCAGACTTGATATTTTGGTCTATAGTCCGAAATAAGATACGGTTACTGCAAGTATCCTGAGGTAGTTTTACCTCCCCCACTAAATGCCGCTCTCCCTCCGTTTTGCGTCTACTTTAGCGACCTTAGCCCTTGAATCTATCAACCTACCTTCGTAATGAAGCACTGTCAAGGCTGAGGAACAGTGCTATATCCAAAAGGAATACTGTTTTTCAACTCATCCGAAAAGTGATCAAAGATACATCCATACCGATAACACTCCAGTCGATAAGTCTTCGTCCGTGCGTAAGCAAAGTCTTTGAGAACATAGTCATTAAAGCTCCGAAAGAATGAGTTGACAAACTATTCGGCTTCCAGACCTGTAACGATACCAAAGAAGTCACTTTCAAATTGGTTTTCGACATTCAATGGAGTAGAAACTAAAGCCCGCCTAAAAGATATAAAAAAGGCGTTAGACACCGTATGGTAAGAAAGCCTTTTCCCCAAGTTGGTTAGACTAGGCATAAGTAAAACATTGCAATACGCGACATTTGCATTAATTACACGTATTAATTTCGTTGTGAAGAGCAACTGCTTCGCCAAGTCTGTTCACAAAAAAGAGTACGTCGGTGATCTGTTGACTTACAGGATCAGGTCCAAAGGCTGAAGTAATCAATACCTTGCTGTATTGTGACAGAATTATGGGATTTTGCGAAGAACGGAAGTTGAAGATTAACTTTCGGAAGCGCGAAACTATTCTCTTTAAAACTCCGCTCTCAAAGGCCACAAGGGACACGAATAAAAACTGGCACAAGTTCGGCATAGTGGACCCGCAAGGTATTTTGGCATTCGATTGTATCAGTATATGTAATGCCTCAGTGTGTTATCCACTAATGGGAACTGAGACACAGATTTGCGAATTGTATTGGCAATATGGGTTTAGTTGATCGATTATGCGCGACGTTAGTTTCTCGAACAACACGAAAAACAATTCTGACAGAACACATATGTGTCGGGCTAAACAATTTGGAGACGCTGTTGTGGTGCGAGTTTTTTTCTGATGACTATCCAAACGATACTGAACAAAAGCGACTAAGCAGTTTGATAAGAGTTACGCGCGATCTGCCTATTGAAAATCAAATCACCCGATATAATCTTATTTTCCGGAAAATAATCACTTGACATGACTAAGTCCGTGCGCCAACGTCGTGGGGTCAATATTTAATGTCGACTACATGCTTGATTTCATCCGGGCAGTTCAGGTTCATGAAACAAGGCCTACAAACTTCATCCAAAGAATTACACACCTTACAGACAATAATAACACATCTATTAAATAGCAGACACCTTAAAAGACATTAAATAAACAGGTCATTGTTCAGAGTCGTTGGTACGACGTCCGCGCTATGGTCTGACGAATTTCTTTTCCGGCCCTCTTCACAACGACTTAATCGGATTTTGCTTTTGTTATGCAAACGCGATTCTCTTTCAAATGATTACCACCAATTCTGGACAGTGAAGCAAACAACAAAAGCAAATGCACACGGGGAGCAAAACCGAAAAGGTGTAGCGATGAAATTATGTTAATTTGATACCGCTTGACGTACGCTAAGGTCAATGTTGGTAGGTGGCTTTATGCAAGAAATATCTGAAGGGCAGATTTCAAGTGGAAATGTGATAGCTTTTATGGTCGATTGAGAGCACCTAATTCATTGACCCCATGTTTGGTTTCAAAAACGGGCCGTTTAGATCGTGAATGCTCATCGGGTACTGTATCCACGAAGGGGGTCAGGACCACAAATACTTGTGTTGGGGGTTCTACTTTACTCTTGGAAGTAAGGGAAATGTATAGTGCCCACTTCGAATGTCAAAACTTGAGAAGCTTTCCACAGATATTGAGTGTTGTCAGGAGGTGGTACAATGGTGTTGCGGGCACCATCTAGGACATCAGACATATGATTCAATGCACTTAGCTACTAACATACATCAAGGGTCGGCGATTTTATTATGAAAATTTACACCTTTCAAAACGGGGATAAAGGGTGGTCCAGCCATATTGTTCAAAACTGGATCAACTTTGGTCTCAGTCTCAGCAGTTGCAACCAGTCAATTGCCAAAAGATAAATCCGTTGGAAACTATCCACTTCAGAACTATGGATGGCGCATCGCATGCCGTCTTGATTCAAATTTTAAGAGAAATTTTTCAAATGACCAAAAAGCGGAAACGCCTGATCGTTGCAGACTTTCTCGGTAGAAAGCAATTCAGAATGAAGGGCAATTCTTATCAATTGTTAATATTTCAAGTTGCAACTTGAATAGCACCATGTTTTTGTTCAGATTAATTATTTTTTATGTTTTGCACAATCAAGGATTCGAAGTGCTTCATCACTTATGGTAGCATTTTATTTAAAATTTCTCATCGCTGAAGAGAATGTTGTAAAAATCGTTGCTTTTATTTTGCGAGTTCGAAAATAACTTAGAGTAAGAAGCATATCTATGCTGTTCAGAATGGTCATCAGACATCCAAACTTTTATAAGTTGAATCTTTTTGGATGGTGATGCAGGACCAAATGAAAAATACGGCATAGTGGGATATACTATATGTTTGCTGCGGACGTCAGGAAATCGATAAATCTGTAACGAAATCTGTAGCGCTCTCAGTATCTTAAAATGTCCTTACTATTTTGCCGATTTCCTGTGTCAGTTGAATATTACGATCCTTATCATCACATAGTGCGCGAAACGTGACTCAGTTTGAATCAGCATTTTTGCTTTAAATTTTTAACAACTTTGGCACATTGTTTGAAGTCCAACTTCTCATGACAGCTGTGGCAAGTGTCAAATACCGCGCCACCAAGTATAAACTACGGAATTAATGACCTTGTATAACAGAATAACCCCCACAATATTTGGGATCTTTGGACCGGGGTTTTACATGCAGAATTTGTTCACACAATACGGTAGAGAGGATCTTGTACGCGATGTTAAGGAGACTGATCCCTCGGTAGTTGGCGCAGTCGAAGGGACCGGACATACTATGCTGAGACTCCACTCATCGGGTATGCTTTCCTCCAACCATATCTAACAGATGAGCTAGTGCATGCACCCAACCAGCCGGGTTTGGGTTGTACTACAGTCCACAAAAGACCATGGCCTAGCTTCTTGAGCAACAACTAGTGTTGTGCTTGTTATTGCTATCACAAATAAAAGGGAACAACCGTTTATTGTTGACTTCGAATGGAGTGTTTATTATTTATTTATTAAGGGCGTATGAATTTATTTTCCAGTAAAATTTCAGAATTAAAGAAAATCACGTTTTACACAACATTCAGAGATATGACATGAGGCTCTCTAGAGATTTAAAATGTTCCACATACGCCCCGCAGACCACAAATATTCCAAATATTTCTCTGTTTAGCAGAATTGGTAGGTTGATATGATACACAGAGGCAGAGGTAATTATTCCTCCCTCTTCGGAACCACTTTCCATTTCCCGACTTGGAGGCACACTGGGGCGCTGTACCGCTAATATTGCAAGTTATGTGGGTACCCAAAAATATATACAATGCGGAGGGCCAGTCCCACTTAGACCAAAACTTGCATGTTCGATGGCCACTTTGATTCAACGTTTCGTATGTTAAGTCAGCAGTTTTCAATAGATCACTCAAATCATGAAAGAAATATGCTGCAAGTGGATTTTTATTCTCCTATAGAGGACTACGATAGAGGAGATGTGTTGACAGTGGGTCTAGCTACAATGACAATTTTGATGGTGAGACAAGACGCAGTAGTATGTGTCCTCACGCATGACCAACTTGCACATGTCAACTAAACGCACCCCTCAAGGGAATCTCCCTGAGCGCAGCCCACAGGAAAACTGTCAACGGAATTAGGTGAGAGAGAGAGACGGCATTGGCTGACGGAATGGGCAATGACTTCTTCGTTTTCTGCAATCCTTTTTTCTTTTGTTTTTTTGTTTTGTCGAATGAATAAAATGATTCTGGATTTTTCTTGATCAAAGCAGGACGTGTTTTATTACGGTCACAGCTCAGAAGTGGGATATAACCAAATCACACGATAAAATTAACGTAACGACACCGAAGCTAACGTTTAATACCATGCCAATGGTCAAACTCGATACGCTCTTCGTGAAACAATTAAAAGCGATACTGGAATCCAGGGATTTGCCCACATCCGGTCGCAGAGCAGAGTTATTAGCACGCATTATGGATCACATAAACTCCGACGAAATTGATATTGCCGAAATACGAAACATCGAAGAAGAACAAGAAGAAAACTGTGAAGAGAGGATCCCCGCCGACGGAAACATGCAACAACTAACAAGGGCGGTGGAAAATCTCTCTCAACAGTTTGCAATGCTTTTAACCACTTTAAATTCTAACAGGTCCACGTCGACGACAACAACCAACGTCCCGAATACACCAAACGCAACAGAAAACGTCATCCCCTCGTCATCAAC
Source organism: Eristalinus sepulchralis (assembly GCA_944738645.1). NCBI lineage: Eukaryota > Metazoa > Arthropoda > Insecta > Diptera > Syrphidae > Eristalinus > Eristalinus sepulchralis. The sequence continues at coordinate 49,081,420 of OX122883.1, read as the reverse complement.
ATCAACACCAATCTTCATACCGACACTCGCCTCAGCCAACGAAATGCAAAGCCTTATTCCCGAATACCACCCATTGGAGGAGCTCTCTCCAACAGCCGCACAATACGTCGAACGCATCAACACCCTCAAAAGATTGTACGCATGGAATGAAAGGAGTGTACTTGTCACCGCACAATCAAAAATGCGAGGTCCAGCAAAATCATGGTCAGACTCACTGCTGGGAGAGGTACAATACTTTGACAATCGTCCATCAGGTTCGTCAACCAGCAAACCACGGAAAACTACGGCAAGTGTTCAGTACGCACACAACGGCCAGCCAAGAATCGCCACCACATCAGAAAGCCAAACAACCATCACAACTAGACAGTCCTCATCTCCAGTCGTATGCTACAACTGTTCCGAAACTGGACATATATCAATCAACTGTACAAAACCACAGAAGAAACCGCGATGTAGTGTTTGTCAAAAAACAAACCATCTCGAGAATAACTGCCCAGAACGAGGTCGCACGTCAACGATAAGGAACAACGAATTTCCAAAGACAATGATAACGATAGCAACCGAACGAAGGTCGTCACGATAAACGGTCTTTCGGTAAAGGCATTCGTCGATCCAGGGAGCGATCGCTCACTTATACGGAATTCACTAGCACAAAAAATAGGGATAATTCAGCCACACAACCCATTCACGTTGGAGGGATTTGCAGGAGGAAAGTGGTCTGGAAACAGCTGTGTTGTTACGACAATACAAATAGACGAAATGGAAGAGGCTGATCACTGTTTCTTGATTGTGCAAGATGATTTGATGCCGTATCCGCTATTCCTTGGGAACGACATCGTTTGCAAAAACAATCGGCGTCTTATCATCGGAGGAAAAACTTGCCGTCTTGAGGAGTTCACCGAAAGGGAAATAAAAACAGGAAAAGAGTTGTCACCGGAGCGGAAGCAGAAGCTGTACGGAATCATCAATAAATTCTCTATGTGTTTTGGTGAAACTCTGGATCTCCTAGGATTATGCAACACAACTACTATGAATATTTCGCGCACATGTAATACGCCAATTGAAAAGAAACCATATCGAGTGCCATTTGCGAAAAGAGAAATAATTGATAACATCGTTAAGGATGAAATAAATCTAGAGCCAATCAGTATGGAGCAGCGACGAGCTGATGTATCTCGACAGATTCATGAGGAAAAAGAAAGGTGGAAACTGAGGTTCGATGCCAAGCATAGGCAGCCTACAATATACAACGAAGGAGACCTCGTTGTGGTGGAAAGTGTCCCTTCACCCACTGGTGAATCGCATAAGCTGGAGCCGAAGTACAGGGGACCATATATTGTGGAGAAGTGCTTACGTCAAGATCGATACGTTCTTGGTGGAATTGAAAGCGGTCGGCGGAAATTTTCAACTGTAATGACTAGTGACAAAATGAAGCCGTGGTGTTTGTTGGGCCCGGAGCTTGACGACTCCGATAATGATGATGACGATGTTTCTTCGGGAGTCAGGGACGACTCCATATCAGGAACGGCCGAGCTGTCAACTAAACGCACCCCTCAAGGGAATCTCCCTGAGCGCAGCCCACAGGAAAACTGTCGACGGAATTAGGTGAGAGAGAGAGACGGCATTGGCTGACGGAATGGGCAATGACTTCTTCGTTTTCTGCAATCCTTTTTTCTTTTGTTTTTTTGTTTTGTCGAATGAATAAAATGATTCTGGATTTTTCTTGATCAAAGCAGGACGTGTTTTATTACGGTCACACACACAAAAATAATCAAACCAACTATAAGAAGGAATGAAGGAAAAGATAGAAACGGAAGTAAACCTAATTCACTCACCAGATGGGACCAGAAGAGAAATGGAGGGGGCTGGGCTATGCGTTAACCATTAAACCAGATCAAGCTGGGCTTCGCGGTGTTAAGTTATCTAATAATTTATAATTATAATAATAATTAAGTGACACTACAGCCCACAAGGGACAAGGACCGAGCTTCCATAACAACTACTCGTGTTGAGCGTGCCACTGTTCTCTCATGAGTAGAAGGGACCTACAATTTTTTTCTTTCTGACTCTAAACGGCGAGATTTGAGAAGCGCTTTGAGACAATTAGTACTCTTTGAGTGATGTCAACAACTCGAAAGAGGTGGTGCTGGGAAAAAATGCGAGGTGTTTCGTCCGGGAATCGAACCTAGACCTTCTGCGTGTGGATCGACGCATTAACCCACTTTGTCACGGCGAGTACCTAGCTTACACTAAAGTTACCTAGCTTACCCTTAATCCGTACAAATCCCAAATATCCTATAGTAGTGGATGACTAGACCGGTTTTGGTGAGAGAATGATGTCCCCGCTGTTCGGATCACCCTTTAGCTCCTTCAGTTTAGCGGTTTTCCAGTCAGTCAGTTCGAAGGACAGTTTTTCACAAAAAATTTCAACCGGATCATCGAGTCTCACCGACAATCAGGTGGGTTTCTACTAGGGTCCCCAATCACCTACATCGGCAACCCTACCCTTTTTTAAAGAGCTCGAGAGCCCTCTGTTTCTATGTCTTAAAGAACATACGTTTGATTTGGCCTTAATATCATTCAGTTCTTGGTAAAACAATTTCGAAACATGCAGAAACGTAAGTATTGAAAAAGGGTATACCAGTCTGCCAAATTTTAAACAGTAAGAACTTTCCTTCTTTTCCGCGTCCTCCTTTATTTTAAGAAAGAGCGGTAACACTTTTTAAATGTGTTAAACAATCTGATTCTATTACCGTAGCATATGGGACGGTTGCATTGATATCTGTGCGAAATTTCGCCAATTCAAACCTCGGTTTGCATAAAAGGTCTTTCATACTTCCCACTGTATAATCTCTCTTAATTTACTGACGGTACTACGAGAGTGTAAGCCATGGACGAGTTTTACGAAATTTTACTAGCCGACGTCACCGGAAGACACTTCAACATTAATTCATTATGAGGTTCGTTTTTCAAAATGTCTTTTTTAGAAGATCACGTGTGACTTCTTTCAAACAGCTTTATCAGTTTTGGTGAATAACAATTTGCAACTCACCGTGGAAGGGCTCACATCACAATAGTTTCTCAAAATTGTTCACCTTTATTACGAAAATCAATGTTCTGTAATACCATTCATAAATTGGTTTCTAATCTATATTTGTGGATGACACTCGACCGTCTCCACTACTGCGATTGTAGCTGAGGCTATACGCAAAGACCGTGAAAAACCGATTCGTAGTCGTTCTCAGCAGCTTGGCCATTCACACCTTTGAAATGTTTTCCCAGTAAAAGAAGAGTCTCTTGCCTTCAGGAATAAACCACTATTACTATTTGCAAACCAACATGCCGTCTCTATGCTCAAACGATTCGCCCAAAATTAGTCCTTCGTAATGGACCATCTCAGACTAAGTCGTAGCCAACATTTACTTGATATCATTCTGAAAATATAAATGCCATGAATTGTTCTTTTAACTGGTTTTTATATTTTTAAGTTCGCTTTCAAATTTATGTGTTTTTCTTTACCTTATTAGTCAAGCCTTACGATGAATCACGCTTTAGTAGCCTATACAACACACGTGGCTGTTGTAGACGCTCAGTCAGACGCCCCTTTGGGTTATCACAAGATTAAGCCAAGATCTGTCTTGGTGTGTGTGTTTTTTTCCAAATAATATAAACTACACCAAGTTCTAAATAGGGCTTAAACACAAGCATTCACTTTCATGTGAAAATGAAAAAATTAAAATGAAATAAAAATAATATTCAAAAAGCAATCGAAAATATCTGGTTTTAACCTTTTTGAGATGATTAGCGGTCTAGTTCTCGACCCGTATAGATATCTTCACCATTTAACCCACTATCAACGTCCAACTGTTCAATGTAAATTAGCCTCATCAGACTAATATCAAGCCAGGAAAAGTATTTTATGTGTGGGCTGTTGGTCGTTACGTAACATCTATTTGAGACGCGTGCAGATTGGTGAAGGTCGCTTCCACAAAATTCTGTCCAGAGACCCATATGAAAGTCCGATTTGCAGTGGTCCTCTTCCATCGGATACTTACAATTCTTCGCCTACATTTGGCAATAAGAGTACTGTCGTGATTGAAGATCTTAATCACTTAATCGTCTTGCCTAAACGACCTTCAACTATATTTCTATCTCTGCCGCCTACGGCCTACTGAATTCCAGTGAGAATACATTAGTTTTAATGGTTTTGTGCAAATTCGTGCCACTTGTGTTTAAGATATTCTCGTTTTATGGTTTATCAATTAAAAGATTTGTTCAAACTTTTTTTTCGAGGGGAAACGAACGTCATCTGAGAAAAGTCTGTGTTCATTTTGATTACCGCTATTTTCAACGAAGAACTGCGGAAAGTTCTTCCGGTATTCAATTAAATTTCAATATGGACTTTTTTAAACAATTTACAAAGATGTTCTCACTTATGTGTCCATGATGTCATCGATTTCTAAGCACCTCCGCTCTCTGAGGCGCCTACAGGTGAATCAAGTCAGAACCAGCGGGGGTGGTTGCCCACATGTGCTTCTGAGTCGCGAACATTGTTACGGACGCCTGATAAGTTTACTAATCTCGGACTGAGCTGCAAACTTAATTGGCCTGAAGCCAATTAACGTGATCACTGAGGGCTTTAATTGCAAAGAAAGCTTATACGGACGTGTCTTAATTGGCCACCCATTTTCGCGTGGGCTAATCATATTTGCACAGACATATTGGAGTTCATTGAACAGCATCCATGAGGGAGCTTAGTGCTTAAAAGGTGTTTGTTGGATTTTAATGGGAAGCACTTTCGTTCATGGTGCTTGGATTTGTTATGTGATTATTATGAAATGATATCTCTAGTCTTGAGTGAGCTTGCAAATTAAATAATCTCTTGATTTCTCCTCCTTTGGCATCCCTTGGTAAATCTGCTGTTATATCATGCTGAAATTTTACGGGGTGTGGTAGAGTGTGTCACCCTTCACATTGGTATGTAAATATTTACCATCTATGGCTTCGTCAACAGATTGATTTTAATTAAAATGTTGTTGTCCACGATATTCGAAGTATAAATTATTACACCTCTTCCCCTTCTTTAAGTGACACACCTTTGTTCTGGGTAAACAAATTAATTAACATCTTCTTTTCCGTCTTTCCATGGTGCTACAGTCCGGGGTGGACTTGAGCCTCAATCAACATGCCTCTCAAGCTAGCACTATCTCTCGCTAGCTGCCGACAGTTGTGTACTCCAAGTTGATTAAAATCCTTATCCAATAGTGTTCGCGATCTTAATCTAGGCTGTCCTATGTTGTGTTGTCCCAATGAATCGGATTCGGAAACTCTTCTAGCCAGAGCAGTGCTATCAATCCTATTAAATTCGTCGTTGAATCTTCTCCGTCAGACGCTATCAGCGCAAACAGGAACAAAAATTACATGCAGAACTTTTCTCTCGAAAAAGATAAGGGCTTCCTCATCCGCTTTTAGTAACGTTCAGGATTCCTCGCCGTAAAGGGCGTCTGGGATGTTCAAGCTGCTGCACAAAGCCACTTTAGTCCTTCGAGAGAGGGATCTATTACTCAATTTCCTCTTAAGCCTAAAGAAGCAGCGACTGCTAAGAGCGATTCTGGGTTTGATTTGGTTTTCCTTATTACCTCGGAGCCAAGGTAGACGAAGTTCTCTACTACCTCTAAGTTTCTGCTTTCTAATAGTATGCTCAATGTCAGCAAGCGCCTCATTAGAGGCTCGCATTGTTCGTAAAATTACGTCAATGTAGTTGGCGTAAGCTAGCAGTTGAACGCACTTTTGGAACATCGCGCCTCTGGTCTTGACTTGTGAGTTACGCACGATCTTCCCAAGAATGAAGTTAGAAAAGTCACATGACAGCCTATCGGCTTGTCTTAAACCTTTTTTTGACATTTAAGATCTCGGTGAGCTCGTTACCGACCTTGCAGCAGCGAAAATTCTCCATCGTCACCCTACACAATCTTACAAGCTTGTTAAAGATGCCAAAACTAGAAACTAGAAAAGTGTATAACTCGTCTCTAGGAACGCTGTCATATGTGACCATAAAATAGACGCATAAGTGGTGCTTGCCGATCTGTATTTCTTGGATCTATTCCAGGATATGCCGTAGGATGAACAACTCGTCTTTTGTGAGTTTCCCTACCCTAAAATCACACTGATATGGACCTATCAGGTTGTTGGTTTGTATGATTGAAAATACATCCTAAACCATATCGGGGTCTTACATTGAGAACTTCGGATCTTCGCCAGTTGAGGATGGCAATAATGTTGAAGTGACATTTGTCATATTTATCTTGTCTCATACCATTATCAACAAAAGTGATATAGGGTGAATGAGTTTATAAATTGCAACATCGTTCAAATGGCTGCCTCTGCTGTTTCTAGCTAAAGCTCACGAATTGCTTGCATGATATTGGCCTTAAGAGCTGGAGATACACCATCGGTCTTTCACTCTTCCCCACAGACAATTGGCAGTGCCCAATTGACGTCGCCAAGATGGCAGATAATACGACTTGGGAATTTTGGTGGGCAAAATTTTGATTGTGGCATGGGTTGTGTGGCATGGCACGTTATCCTGCATAGGCCAAGTTTCTTCCAAAACTATCTACAGTTCCTTTAAAAAGAATGGTTCTCATGACTCTAGTTTCACCGTTTACCGAAACGTTATTCCCAATGGTCCATTATCACTATCTGTGGATGCATTAGCGTCTCAACAATAACTTGCTTTCCGATTGTTTGTTTGTTAACCGAGCCGCTTGGTCAAAACATGATTTTTCGTTCAAGATTGTTAACCAATGCAAGTTTCTTTATGGCCCAAACTGCGAAGTGAAAACGAAGAGGAACTGCTTGAATTACCGAGTCCACTGGACCTTATATATAAGTGAATAATTTAGGGTCCTTATGCTAAATTCTCCTCAGACAAGTGCATGAAGTGTTGAGCTATTGAGATCGATAGCGAATTGATGTTCATAATTTGAGACCACCCTCTCGACCACAGAAGCCACATTCTCATCTGTGAGCAGTATACAATTATAAGCCCCTTGATTGTTGCCCACTATCAACCAGCTTTTTAACTAACTTGCGCACACCAGATGCGGTGGGTGCTCCATTAAGGCCTAAACTGCTCAGTACTAACCTTGGATTTAAATTTAAAATATTGCCCAATATTGCTCGGGGGCAGAATCACTCATTTCGTTCTGCGGAGTTATGTCAAGCTGTCAAAATAACCTAACAAGTGGAATCTAATTTAAAAATCTGTCAATATATAACTTGTTGAAAAGCGACAAAATTTAATTTACATTGACCTTACACACACAGGTGGCACTTCCACTTAATACCCCAAAACGAAATTGTGAACGGATAACTATGCAAAAGCATCTACTACATATATAATACATTTCCCAAATTTCATGAGAACCTTTTTCAAAATGTAAAAATTTTTGGAAAGTGTGAAGGACAACCATAGGTAATTAAACCAGGAAATTATATAAAATGTCATTAGACAGACAAAGATGAAGCATTCCAAGGGAATGCTAAACAGATCAAGGTTTGTAAATTATTTTGCGACTATACATCGGAAATGGGGACAATGCCCAACACCTGAAACATGAATGAAATGTCATAAACGTACGCCAACTTTTCGACTTATTTTATTGAGGATTAATTCCGAACCACCGGTTAACATTTATTGCTGCAATATCCTGTCACCCGATGTTAGTTTCTACCTACTCACTATTTCATTCATAGTTAGTGCCGGCTTAGATTTATGACTCGGGAAACCACTTACCTGTCTCCTGTTTTATTGATGTCAAATTTAAGGTAAAACAAACCACGGTAGCCACATAATGGCAATATAGATGCAATATACAGATGTGACCAATCATCAAACTTGCAGAAAAAATCACGTCAGGCGGGCGATACTTCGCTTTAACTCTCTTGTATGTCGGTCCCACGAATTCAATTTTATGATTCTATGTCTAAGAGACTCCTTTCGCGTAGAAACTGAGCGGGCAAAACCAAACTAGCGAGCTATTAAAACTGGTCGTTAACAAATCTTCTTCTTCTTTATTTTTCTGTTCACAAATTACGGTTCGAAAGTTAAGCACTGATTTCAAAGGTGAAAAGAAAGATTTATATAAGCCACTTGTTCTTTTTGCATTTTGCTCTCTGAAATATTATGGACAATACTTATGACCCAATGCGATCGCAACGACCATAAATTTTATCAGATCCTCGCATAGACCGCATTGGAAAGACAGACTTACAAAATTTTAAGGAACTTTATTAAATCCAGCTTTGCGCGAACTTAAAATGATGGTCCAAATATTACATCCACAAATATTACATCCACAATAAAAATACTTTTCCCCAGATGCGTCCAATGGCGCACGCTTTTGAGGTCATTCTAAATCTTGGGCATCTACAAATAGAAAATTCGCCAATGAGAATGGTTTCCCCCTATAATTCTGCTTTAGATATATTATTTGACATTGGGAAACAAATTGGAATTCTTGAGATCACAAATTTCGATCTACGAACAGTCTAAGATCCGTTTGCTAGTATTCAACTTAACAATCTTTAGTTTGGGTAGATAGAATTAAAATCGAGATGAGATGAATTAAGTCACAAATAGACAGACTCAGTCACTTTCGAGGTTGGACAGAAGAGTACAGAACAGAGCCAAGTTGGTATGCGCTATTGGAAGCAAATAGGGAAGTCATGTTGGATAAAATTGTAAATTGGAAACTTGTTTTGTATAACTTTGAACCAAGAAACGTAAGTAACCAGGTTGTTAACGGAAAAGAAAAACTTAACGAGTGACAGGTTTGTAAATTTTATCTTCAAAAAATTTGCCATTGTCCACGGATTAAGTTTCATATTATATACATTCAGTTGAAGATATACAAAGCTGCATATAAACGTTGTTGTTGGAGATGAAAGACAAAGTTAAAAGTCGAAGTACAAACAAATAATCATTACGCAGCTTGCATTGCGAATCTTCAATGAACTCTTGCCTATTCAGTAAATTTTGTAAATTATTGTTGGAACTGAGCACAGGTAGTAACTCATACGGCCGACAGTAACAAATATGAATGAAAAGTCATAAGTGCCGGCTAACTTTCCCGTGGGTGATTTTTATTGAGGATTAACTTCGAACCACAGTTTAACCTTTATTACCACACATCCTGTCACCTAATTTTCGTTTCTACCTAATCAATGTTTCATTCATAATTTGCGTCGATCATTTATGATTCGACAAGCCATTTACCTGTACCATTCTCAATTGTTGTCAAACTCAAGGAATCTGAAGGTAAGTCGTAAATTATGGCACAGAAGCAGTCATGATGACAATATTGCTTTCTGCGGGACTGTACCCCGTCATAACCTACAAGCCGCGACTGGAATGAATGGAACGCTTTACCGCTATTTTATTTTATGCTATGCTATATTTTTTTAAATTAAGCAGTTTAATTTCTTGTTCATACAGAAAATGTGGGAGGGGGTACCGCACCTTCACGCTCAACGACGGCAATGGACTTACTTATTTGAAGTTATTTTCAGCAGGCGCCAAGGAACAAACAAAGAAATCCTCATATTTTAAAAAAAATCCTTAAACGTTTTTATCCCAGCCCAATGATGATTAAGAAACCTTTGATAATATCTCCAAGGTCGCACTCACTCCAAGTCATATCTACGGTAAAACAAGGGCGTTGAAGGAAGCCCAAGCCCCTCTTACCCAATTCGCAGCTTATGAACAAATGTTCTACTTGAGGAGGAGGCCAACGATCCTTTAGCACAAGAAGTATAGAAAGGGATTTCGTAATGAAACCTGGCCGAATAAAAATCAAGCTTACACTAGATGGCAATTAAATTGTACGAAACATAAGCGACCACCCATCACTAAGCCTATTTCTAAAAAGCCTTTTATCAAGCCCTTTGCAAACTTTACACTGACTATGTTCCAAATATTTACCCCACCTCAAACCAATTTCAGTTTGCATCAACTTACCACCGTAAACCAAGTCCCCAGATATTCCAACTTCAACAGACCAAACTTTTCTACCTGCACCACCTCTTCACACACTTAGAGATGTTACCTCAGGTGCTAGGTGTTCACGGCGGAAGCTGTAAATTTATTGCTCGGATTAACGTGGGTTTTATTGAACCTCAGGATCTTGTACCTGAAATAGCCTCTTAATTCATCCTCCTGAAGGAAGTGCAATAAATAGCTCGAGTTGCACGTTGACAGGATCAGTTCAATCCTAGCTTTCGCTTCATCTACACATCCCAGTCCTAAATCGAAATTCATTCAAAAATGGCACCAATTTCCGATTTTTCCATCAAGTCTATCTTGGCTGACACTCACAACACCAGTAGTGCTCAGTCCCCAGAGAAGAGACCAGAAGTCACGTACAGCGCCCTGATATTCATGGCGATCCGAAGCAGCCCGAAGAAACTGCTCACTTTGAACGAGATCTGCTCTTGGATCGAGGAGAATTTCCCCTACTACCGACACAACAAGGAATCGTGGCAGAATTCGGTGCGACACACTCTCAGCGTGAACGACAACTTTTTGAAGGTTCCACGGCCAATGGACGACCCAGGACGAGGATGTTACTGGGCTCTGCATCCGCAGGCTGAGGCGTTGACAGTTGGTGAATCGACTGGTCGACTGCGCAGTGCCGATCCCCAGATGAATGGCAACGCCCAGCAGCAGTCAAGTTGGTGTCCCTATCAGTTGTATAACCCAGCCACAAAGTCGTGGTACACTCCTACCAAGGAAGAAGTGGAATGGGCCATCTTCTACAGTGGAGAGTAACCACTGCATCGGTGGATGGACGAAAATTTAGATTTAAATGTTTTTGTTAGTTTCATATTTTTTTGCTTGTAAATATTAATAAATAAATAATAATCAATTATTATGCGTACTTTCATCTCTATGTTCTTGTGTAATCCAATTCTCTTCGTTGAGACTTCCGGTGACGGAATTGCTCTTTGAGCTGGTTATGAGTTAAATTTTGTAATTCAGATTTTAACTTTTTGCGACGACCGATTTGATAGACTTAGGCAATTTATAGTTCGGGATAAAGAGGGGACATTAAAGCTTTGTTTGTTTCTTGCTAAATTTCTTTGCTGATTAGATCGGCTTGTTGTGAAAGAAACGTGACGGCCCCAGGGTTTGCGTCTCATCAAGCTCAAATCTAATAGCTATGCATGGGGGGAACAACACATGAACCTGGTTCTAAATATTGTGAGATAATTTTGCAGTTCTACTAATCGGATATGAAATGCGCACCATAAGTTTGAGGATAAGCCGCTAAAAAATTGGAACATCGAACAAAGGTAAAAGTTGGTGAAATGCTTGAAAACGCTGAAGAAGTGTAAAAAAAAACAGATCTAAAGGAGGGCGAGACTAAAGGAAGCCGAATTAAACCTGAACTTTGCATTTCCAAAAAGAGTTTTGATGTACAGAACTGGATTCTTTTGCAATTCAAGTTAGCGGAGGAAGCATATATAGTTCAGATCCATATCCCCAATTTCTGGCCACATGAAGTCCATTATCATCTTTTGGTAGCAAACATCGTTCACGGTAACTGCTTCGCTGATCTCATTTTTGATGTACAGCTCGATGATACCGCCAGCTTCGCGCGCTACTTAAACAATCACTCGTGGAGTCTCATTTGCTTATGAACGAATCCTTTTGGCTAACGAGTAAAAGGCTTCTAAATTTTCATGCGCTGCTCAAAAACTTACCTTAAGGTTAATGCATGCGTTATGGTTCGAACACCCTTCAATATGAAATGAATGTAACAAACATAACAGCGTTAACAAATCACGGGACAGGATTTCTTAAACCATTTCGGACTAAAAATCGGATTAAAAACAAGCAGAAAAAAGCGCTTAACAAAACTTTCAAAATTTCAAAAGCTTGTAGTTATTCTAGAGGAGGAATTGAGAAGGAGTGCAAGTCCATCAACAAACAGGAATGTTCTTTAAAAAAAACAATGCTACATAGTAAACGGGTTAGGCAAGAGCCACTTCGTAGCAACCAAACAAACGTTTAGCATTTGCGAAGTAATATTATAATAAAGATTTTTCGTTCTAGAGATCAAAAGATCTAGAGATCTAGATTCAACGATGGACTGCTTTCAAAGAATTTGATACCTATTGGACAGGAGGGCGGTGGATCTGCTTCTGGGCCTGGTGCCTTGAATTTGTTAAACTCCCTTTCAGTCAGTCATTTTGCTCCGACTTTGTTGTGAGGTAGGCGTCCGAGTTTGGCTTGAAGCCACTGTATGGCGTAAGAGCGAAAGAAAAATTAACGCCATCTCTGAAAAAGAGAAATAATGCATTTTTTTATGGAATATTAAGAGATGTCGGATGGCTCAAGAAAACAAAATAAAGTGTTCAAAAATCATCTTAAAAGTGGAAGAGTTAGTTAGGGTAGGGTAGACCAAAGGTTAGATGAATAGACAGTGTGCCTGGAGACAAACGGAAACTAAACCATACAAATTGGTGAAATACAGCACGGGACAGATCAGAATGGAAATACGTTGTGCGAAGGACTTAGGCCGATTCAAGGTAGTAAAAAGATCGGGTCCGCTTAAACACAGAGAAAGATGTCATTATCTTCATTGAAAAAATGTCTTTTCTGCCAATTGGCAATATTTTCTGTGCCGGAATCAAACCTATTGATTGATGTGAGCAGGCCCTTCCTACCTTGAAAAAACAGCCTTAAGTCCGCAGAACCATCACTGAAGATGTGGCCTCCAATGGTTGAAAAACTGGATTTCTCGATATCTTATCTACAACGTCTATCTGTATGTCCTTCATCTTCATGACACGGCTATCTTTCACGAAAGCAACCCACGACAGCTGGGCCCGACTCAGCAATGTAACCTAACCGGTCAATTTGGTAACATAATATCCGGGGAGATGATCGCAGACCAGTACAGACATCTTTCGCATAAAGAAAGTTATTCTTAGTTTTGGCGTAGTCTTCGCAACGAGTTCCAGAGTTGTGGCCATCCGAAAGGAATGTAAGATAATTAGCATTAGTTATTAATCAAAAGAAACTGAAAGTTTTTTTTTCTGGTTCTAGACACGAAATAAATATTTATGACCCAGACCGAGTTTATGCCTGATTTGAGAGGAACTGTGGAGCTGTCGTGGAAAGCACGGGTTTGATTCGAGTCGAACTAGTTTTGACGCCACTTTGATTTGAATTTAATTTGCAGGCAGCATGACTGAGAAGGGCATGAGTAGGTGTGTGGAGATGTTGTTTCAAAGATAAACTTGGATGACAAATTGGAGTTCAACGACAGATAACAGAGATCATAAAGAAATGGAACAGAAATATTGACAAAGCGGACAAACAGCTTCTTCAATTAAAAAAAGAGAATTAGACGGAAATTATTCCGGTTTTCGAACATTGTGTGTGTTTGGCTTCTGAAACTGGATATGTGCGAGTGGCATTTTTTCATTTTTCTCGCGATAAAAGACGCAAACAGAAAGATAGAGAAGGCCCCCCATGTGTCTATCTGCACTTAAATTAATTTTCAGGTCATACTTGAGTCTGTCGTTGAATGGACCCCATCATTGGCAAGGTGATGCAGCACACTTTACTTGCGTGATAACTACTGACGTGAGCAAGACAACTCCAATATATTGGTCAAGCAACCGCATTTTCAATCCGACGACGAATAGACTAAAACAGAAAATCAGGAAAACCGTGGCAAACTACTAGATTGTCCGAAGATAAGGTAAAAAAGGCAGTCTAAACATTAATGGAAACTCTTAGAAAAATACAACAATAAATTTAATAACTACTTCAACAGCTTCACACCAAGTTTTAGTACAAACAACGCTTTATGACTTAGAAATTCAAAAAAAACACATCGCAAACCAGAAACCCAGTAGCAGAATACATGGAAAAACTATTTACTAATCAAAAAGAGAATTTTGATTAGTAACAAAAATGGGCTCGAGATATGATTCGATTAATGAAAACACAATACGTCCAACTCCTAAACGAGCTAAAAACTTCTAACAAAGTCTTTACAACGCACTACTCCCAGGCTATTTCAAGGTCTTGCATGAATTCCAAAAATCGCCTCATCATACCGACCAACAAGCTTACTGATTATACTAGGGAAAATAATATAAGGTTATTAAATATCTCCCTTCCGCCTTTTTGTCTTTTGAATTTTCCGGCTATTAACAAAGCGCTACAGAGCTCGTATCTGGCAATACTATACATCATTTGATTTGTTCTTGACATAACCTATAAAACGACGCTATGCATGATTGGTTTTGATATCGCGTTCAACAGTTATAGACGTGTAAACATGGAGTTCACTAACACCGAGATTCGCACTATTTTAAAGTTTCTCTTCGTTAAAGGCAAATCCGCTAGAGAAACGTTCCGTGAGATTAATGGTGTTGAATGGTTTCGCCGATTTAGAGCCGGTGAAAACGACACCATGGATAAGCCATCCGGCGGAAGACCTGTGATGACGAATGCCTATCGAATCATGGAAATCATCGAGTTAGACCGGCATGTGGCATCTCGTAACATCGCCCAGGAGATGAGAGTTAGTCAACAAAACATTTAAGCGATCTGCAGAAGGCTGGATACAAAAAAAAAAACGGGAGCTCGGATGGGAGGTTTTATCGCATCCACCATATAGCCCGGACATAGCGCCAAGTGATTACCACCTGTTCCTGTCCATGGCGAACGCCCTTGGTGGTGTTAAGTTGAACTCAAAAGAGGTTTGTGAAAAGTGGCTGTCCGAGTTCTTCACAAATAAGGAGGGGGGCTTCTACGAGAGGGGTATTATGAAGTTGCCGTCTAGATGGAAACAGATTATCGAACAAAACGGAGCATATTTGAACGAAAGCCGATCACTGTAACACTTTTTATGAAGCATTGAATGAAGAGCAAAAAAGCGGAAAGAAGATATGAGATATGATATGCCTTATTACTTATATATGACCGACTATTATAAATATTACCTGACAACAAAGCTATATCAAGCCAGGGTTGGTTAAGAAAACCACGACTGTCTTTGAAGAAAAGAAATGACTTAGCAATGGCATTCGATATCGTCTGACACAAAGGACTTCCACTGAACAATTTTTGCATTAAAAGAACTACCTGTAATGAAATTAAGACAAGCCGATACTTCAAACAAAGATAGGTGTTTCCCAAGGATCTGTACTGAGACCACTACTTTATTAACAATACATGTACTGATGACGTTCGTCTTTCTATAAAGTCAAGCAAGTACTATTATGACAGTTTCATTTCCAAACGATACTATCCTCCTGACGTTTAATCTTAACCTAGATGCTGAAACTCCACGTGCCTAGTGCTTCCTGAACCGAACCACACAATTGTTTGACGACTAGACCATGACCATCCAAATTAACAATGATCGTGCTTAACAAGTTATTTTTACCAACAAAAAGAATTTCTCTCCCATTCCAATAAAAGATAAAATCTATTCCAGAATAAAATGTAGCAAAAACACTGTAGGAATGTAGGTGGCTGTCTGTATTTTCATGAATGGATCCAAGATAAATGAAACCGAATTTTTGTTACTGCTACTACAAAGACCGTGGTCACCGTAAAATGTGTGTAAGTGCGTCGACTCACACACCGAAAGTCACATGTTCGATTCCCGGTGCGAATACATCGCATTTTGAAGGCGCCACCTCTTTCCAGTTGCTGACAAACACTCGAGGAGTACTTATTGTCTATAGAAAGCTTCTCGTCTTTCGGAGTCCACAAAAATCTACTATTGTGATAAAAAAATACCGGAAAATTTGAATTTAATATTCTCTTGGGATTCCGATAGAAATAAATGTTTTTTTTACTTTTGTTGACACTACTGTAACTAGTACATTTTTAAAATTGTATCCCCCTTAGTTGGATATATGCAATTCGGTCCGACGTAGATAAATTATATGTGATGTGGAACAAAGCAATGAATATGAGGAAAACGGACTGTGGACGGCATGTAGTGATGTGTATAAACACAAGCTTTCTGAAGGTGGTTTCCTGTTACCTCTCTGCTGAAACTCTGCTTAAGGCCCACAACAGTTCTAATATCTACGGGCAGGTATAAGCGGACGGTGTTAACATTCTGTATGTCAGATCGGTCTTAGCGGCTGTTCGTCCAAAACTTCTAAAAAATCAAGTTGTTCTTTTTACAAGAACGAGAACTTTTTCAAACGATCATCATTCAGACAAGCCACCTATTATCATATAACCCAATCATTATCGTCTCGTCTATGGTTTATTTTATTTACAATTCGAGTTTGCTACTGACCGTAGCGGTCATTTGACTTAATATTATCTGTGCAGACATTGTGCATTGTTTTAATTCATAATGGTCACATTTGTTCCTTCCTATGCTTGAAAGTGTGTTTTCCGAAACATGGAAAACATTCAATGTCGCTCACCCACAACCTCCGCCAAGAACATACAGATTGGCAGCAATCATTAACACTGGTTAATATTATATAATATAAGTGGACCTACAAGCAACTTCTAAGTTAAGTGAATTCAAAACTAACACAAACGCCTCTTTGGACAGTCAGAATCGTTGGATGAAACAAAAAATTGTTTAGCAACATGTTTACATAAATTATATCAAAATGTGAGAATATCTACTTTTTTGTAGGAATGAACCTGACGGATCTCTAAGTGTAGTCCGCTTTCTTAAAATTTCTCTTTTTTATCACTTTAACTGCCACTTTCAATAAAGAATAACTCATTGTTTCGGACCATTTTATAATTAATAATATCAATCTTTTCCTCTTTTAGTTTTAAATTTTTACCGCTTGTATGCTCATGCAATCCAGGACGACAGTGAAATAGTTATCGTCAAAAACCTACCTTCAGAGCTAGAGTAATTGACAATTCTGAAATTACATAGAGCGAACCAAACAGCAACGTTCTGTCGATATCGTTTATATGCTTGCATGATACAAAACGTTTCGACGATAGTGTCACACGATAGTCGTCGTAATTGATGAGACCCCTGGTCTAATTTACCCAGGACGTTATGGTGTCATGACATAAATTTCTGTTGAAAATAAATTCCTGGTGTCGATAGGCATCTTTTTTGAAAAGACATATTGAAACCAGTTTTCCGACAGTGTAGCAGAGTTTTTTGCAAGTAATCTTTTATCCTATGCACCAGTCATTTGGTGGAACTTGTATATATGGTATATCACTGCTGCGTTCACTAAAGGAGCGGTTTGTCTCGGCACCACAGGGGCCTTCTACTTCCTTTGATATCCACATAATGGACTGCACTTTTAATGCCAACTTAAGAATATTGCTTCACCTCGCACAGGAGATTTGATAATCTTACGCACTGCATTTTCTCCAACTTAAGTCCAATCTTTACAGATTCTGGGATTTTGGGAATTTAATTTAATTTTGTCGCCTCCTAGTTACATACGTATGTAAGTGTGTATGCAGAACTAAAACCTTGATTGAGCAAGTAATATATTATTTACAATTTTTTCTGCTGTCTCGTGTAAACAAAGGAAAGATAGATTGTTTTCTCTTTAAAGCACAGAAGCTGAATATATGCCATGTTCTGAAGATTTTGAAGAAAATTTTACATATTATATGTATGTATTGTTGAAAAAATTAATTGGGTCCGTTGTCAAAAGATGGCGCCACACGTATTTATTGGAAAACGTGTGACTCAGCAATATAAGTGTGCATCATCGTCTGCTTTAGACAACAACATTGTTCTTTGCCTCTTCAAAAATGTACTGATTTGTCTTAGATAAACAGCATTTACGGTAAGTTTAGAGTAGAGAGTGGTTGCGCTTCAAAAGTGGTGATTTTGGCATCGAAGACAAAGAGCTTGGCCAGCCCAAAAATTCGAAGATGGGGTATTGGTGGCCCTACTGGGTCACAGTCAACTCGCAGGAGTGGGCAAACAAATTACGTTCGGTTAAAGAAATTTGGATTAATTCAAAAATAAGGAAAATTGGTGGCATACGTGTTGAATCCATGGACTCCGTGGCGTAGTGGGTAAGTTCTAGGAGAACAGTAACACGCACAACAAGAGTAAAAAATGTTCCACCATCGTCTACATCGACGCCAAAGAAAAACATCCATGGTTCAAAGATTATTCTCTGCATATGATCTGAAGAGACGGGCGTGGTGTACTATGAGCTGCTAAGCCCAGATTTAACCATTGATGGAAAATGCTATTGACTACAAGTAAGCATGTTTCTTCCATATGCTCAGTAAAGTAGCGAAAGTTCAGATCACTGAAATTAAGAAATTTATACGTTGGGAGCTGCTTCAGCGACATTCGCTGCTCCGTATGCATCCTTACAAGGCACTCACAATAGAGCTTCACGGTCACTGAACGTAATTATTTCGTTTTCCACTAAACCTTGTTAGCCCAACTTAACCTCATATTCATATTATCAAAAGTATTACTTCACTTGAGAGTAATGCTCCTTCGCCATAAGGCATCCCTGTTAATCAGTCAGTGAGTGACATTTATGGGTGCTGTTGACAGCTTTATTGCCTGTACAACACACAAAACTGGAAGTACAAATAATTTAACACTCCTCGTACTTGACATCTGTGGGAATCTTTCAATTCAATGACACATGCCCAAGGAACTCTATTGATGACGTCCTCCCTCACATCGTTCGCCTGCAATGGGACATGTTTACTTTTCCGAAACCGATGTTTGAAGTATTTGTCTATGATAATGAGTTGACCCTTCTGTCAGGCGTGCGAAACTCAGAGTCAGGCAAAAAAACGAGTTTGACATGCAAAAAGAAGAAATGTTTGCCAGCTCTGAAGAAACGCCCGAACACACACCATGGCATAAGGGTTTCTCACTCCGTTTCGCAATGCCATCGCATTGATGTCGGCTACCCCGCCCGATCCACAACTCGATCAAAGTTAACCAATTATGAATATGAATACATATGCCTTTGGACATCGACGCAGAGGTTTCTGGGAAAAGAAACTACCTGCAGAGATCAAGCTGTCGGGTCGCATTCGCTGCTAACGGAGGTGATGTGTACATTCGTACGCTTTTAATCAGATTGTCACTCAAGCTTAGCTTCGTGAGGCAATCCCAAAGTCAAAGGTGCGACGCAAAATATTTTCGAAGCAATAAATTTTCTGTTCACTGGGTGGAATGTCAATGAATTCCCTAATTCGACGAGGGTCTCGAGTCTCCTAATGGCCCTCGTGGTTCCATTTGAAAGATAATTGATGATCGTGAACCCCGGTAAGGGATATGGGATGTGGCGACTTGGAGAAGTGGAGAAATGACCTTGTGATGGATGTCACATGCTTTGCTTTAACGTGGGCTTGCTTTTGCGCATTGGGGTTGAGTTGCTGTGCATCCTATGTCAGACAAATTTCAATTTAAACAGGAATTCGAACAAATATTAACGTTCATTAGCTCTGTCGCTAAAGAGTCTTTAATGATTGTCATAAACGTAAATTATTGCTTCGAGTCTGATTGTGCTCTGTACCAGTTTGTAGGGTGCCCTGAGGTCAAGGAGATGCTAAAGCATTTTAATTTGTTTACAGAATTTAAGTGTAATGAAAATTAATTTGTTACTGCTGATTTGTATGTGAGCGATTGTTTTTTACATTTCTACGAACTTGCAGTAACTTGTGCTGGCAGTAAATGTGTCATATCATCTTGTATCTACCGATAAAAGATTCATATGAATGTTCATTCATGACACATGACTAGACCCCACAAGTAAAAGTACCGGCCTTCTGCAGGCTGCCATATGATGGATTCGATAATAATGACTTTGAGATTTCACTCATTAGGCATGCTTCTGACCATCAGGCCCAACTGGGGCATGCGTCCGAACATACTATTTCCAACAATCTTAAACAGCTCTATGGATACCTAGTCCAGCGTATGGATCGAAATCCCATCGTCCTTTAAACAGAGCGGGACATACTGCCTGACAGCGATATTTGTGCTGTCACCGTGCGGGGACTTAAGTCCGACATAACCTTGAGTAGACATATGTTAGCTCCACCCACAATTGTGGACTACCGATAATGTGGGGTAGGTGGTAGGTGTTGCGTTTCCAAATAAGATATAAGGCCAGCAGAGACTACAAACAAATTTAAATCTACTCCAAATCCTACCGTACCCAAAAAGGGTATTTCGAGTGAGGCAGCATGTCTTCCGTACCTTCTTCACTTTACTGTGGTTTTTGTTAAAAGTAAAGGCTTTTAGGTGGCAACGCTTTTTTAATTGCGCGCATTTTGCTAGTTGTCAAGTGATTTATTTTGCGTTTGGTTTGATATTTAAACATAAATAAACTGACGCGTCAATAACGCTTGGATCAAACAACATTGCTGTTGATTCCTGACCAGAACGTTACAGTCAATGGTGACCGCTATAGAGTCATGATTACGGACTTTTTCGTTCATCAATTGAAAAGCCATTATGTACAGGAGCTGTTTTGACAAGAAGGCGCATCTTGTCACACAGCTCGCATCACAATTGATTTATTAAAGGAAACGTCTTTCATATGAATAGGTTCACGTTACGGACCAATGAAATGGTGATTTAATGCTGCTTGGGTATTTTCTGTAGGGATATGATAAGTCGCTGGTCTACGCAGATAAGCCCGAAACGATTGATCACTTGGAGGAAAGCATTCGCCGCGTTATTGCCGATAAATGGCCACAAATGTTGGATAAAGTCACCGAAAATTGGATCTCTAGATTTGACTACGTCGGACCCAGAAATTGCAGTCAGAAGGTGGCTTTCATATGTCAGAAGACTATCGTTCGAATAAAGTAAGTTGTATGTCAATTTAAGGAAACTATTTTTATTTTATTTCATTTTAAAGTTAAATAGTTAAATACCTTTTAAAACACCCTTTATTTGAATCAGTCAAAACTCAACTTTTTGCTAAGAATTGGGATTCGAGATTTGGGTCTTTAAACAGTTTAGAGCCCACGATTAGTACAACAATATTTTCGCAATATCAACAAAATACATATGATATGTAAACAGTCGACAAAACGAAATCAGCTATAATAATTAAATATGATATGTTGTGTTCGTGAAGTCCCATTGCATGTGACCTATAGGATTGTAAGCTGTTAAGCGGGTATTGCTGAGGCAGCTATAATGACCAAAATTAAATTATTATGAAATGATTCAAATGGATGAGCCGTCCCTCTTGAGAAGCTGGAAAGTGACAAAGTTGGTGTTTTACTCTTCACAACTGTGGGTGTAATCTTGTTACTAACTCAGAGGAATTTTTGAATGTACTTAGGCAGCCTTTAATGTTCAGCGGGTCTGATCAGGAGAGGTCTGATCAGACGAGGAAGAAGTCCAACCAATAAAAGGCTGAAGAACAATGGAGCCACAGTCTGTGATAACTTATAAATTTCTTTAAGAAATTTGGAATATTAGTTCCAAATGCAGCGCCCACAAAAAAGTGAGTTCAACTACGAATATTAAACTCTTGCAACAAGTACAGAGGAATAAACCTAATCAGAGACTGTTGCAAGATGCTGTCCGGCGTACTGAGTGTGCTTCTAAAATCGTTTTGCACCTCTCTGATCGACACGCACTAGTGAGGTTTCCAGCCTTCCAGCATATTCACATGCAAGTCCTGGAGAAGACCAGTAAGTTTCGATTGGCACCACCCTATTATCGGTTTTGAAATCGCATACGACCGTATTCATCACTATTCGAAAAGAAGACCGAATGCGGGATCCTCGGAGAACCGATTGTATCCCTAATATGTAAATGATGCGCTGTGAAGTTTCACTCAAGAAGTTAAGCCAAGCGAATTTAAGCCCACACAAGATTTTGGAAGGCAAATGAGCTATCGTGTGATTTCTCCATTGGTTACTGAAAAAATTTATGCGACGAGCAACGGCGAAGGCAAAATCTTATACAAGTCGAACAAACTCTTGCGATATGCAATTGATATCGATATTGTCACACATTTTCATGGTGACAGGTGTCAATTGAAGAAGAAGTGTTGTACCCTAAAAAAATGTTCTGTCACACACATCACGAACAGCAACTACGATTTTGTGGTAGTAGAGGAGTTTGTGGCAACCTTAGGTAGTGGGTAAGTGCGCCAACTCACACTCTGAAGGTCAACGATTCGGGACTAAACATTATGGATTTTTTTAGGGCTCCTCGTCGAAAGACAATACTCAAATACTACTACTCTTCCCATCCAATTGTTAAAGTTCGGAGTCGGTAAAAAACGTTAGGTCGTTTCTGCTTGTAATACTACGCACACCAAAAGTAGTTGTAAAGAAGCTAGGAGTTGGGCTTTTTGGACTTTAGTGTCATCCATTTTATGTACAATTAATTACCTCGATGCAAACGTAAACTCCACAAACGATATTACAGTGCAGATAAATTAGAACCGCCTTTGGGAATTGGTGTAACTTCGGTCCTTTCTCCGTGGATGGTGAATGAAGGAGAAGACTCAACCCACAGCTCTATACAAAACGTTCTCTCTGTCCCGTCAGCTTAGACAGAGGGTATCTACGGAGCACAATAAGTGTTAAAACAAGTCACTGGAGTACATGCTTTCAGGCTTGGTTTCACACTGACTCCTGCAAGGGCTGCATAGACGAGGAAGAAATTGAATCCATTTCTCACTTACTCTTGGACAGCCGGGCCGATGCATTAAGGTGACAAAAACGCCCAGGCAAGTACATTTTTGACAATCTAGGTGCACTCAGTGATATAAGTGCTGTACATCTGAATACTTAAATTGGTACTCACTCTCAAGTGTCTACTCAAGTGTTTACTCTTACTCTCAAGCGTCCCAGTGTGCCCAAATGCACCTGGTGTCACAATGGTCAAATATGTTTTCCTCATAGGTATTCCGAACCTACCAAACCCAACTTTATTAACATCTAAACGAAACTCATTAGATATGTTAGTCCTTTTGTTTAGGAAATCAAAGAGATTGAAATTAATTAAAAAGCTGAAATCTGTTTACATTGTTGATTCTTGCTTAACTACAACTGTGCCAAATATAAATCTATGTGCTAGTCACTACCAACGCGTTAAAATTCATAACAGCACCATGAAGAAACGATCACCAATATTCCCGGTCATGGTTAACCACCCTGCATGGCTAAGTCACCCTAACTTGAATGAATGATGATATTGCCAACCAAATATTAAACACTCAGCAGAGGTTAAAAGTGGGCGAAGATTTATAATAATCGACTGAACTTTTTCGCAACAAATGTATATACAACGCCATCTCACAATGTAGACTTGATTCCAAGAAACATACAAATAAAGTGCAAAATTTATAATGGTGTTTTTGAGACATAGAGGCTCGTGTTGTTTTTGCATCACAATTCTAAAAAAGAAATGGATGAGTGGATGTTCCTTTTGGAAATATTGTACAAACGAGCACTTCAATCATTTCCTCAAGGCTAAAAAGAATGATCTCCTATTCAGGAAAGTGGTTTTGGAATACAGTCAGTTACCAAAGTCAGCTTTATAAACTGTATTGGATGGCATTTTTTTTAATTTGTCAAAATGATTCTCTGCCACACCATATTGCACTTGACCCACAGAACTAGCCAATGCCTAACAACTTCTTCCTTGTCTAAACAATGGTAAAAAGCTGTTGCCAAAAAAACTATCCCTTATTCAGGTTAGGTTTTCCGAACTGTAAGGACTTTACCACGTCTGTTGAAAGTATCTAAGAAAACTTATAGCTAAATAGGTATTTTTCTAAAAATAGGAAACATTTCGGCTTCAAAGTTCATCACAGCTGCTTTTCTCTACTTTTCTTGATGTCTCGAACAAAGTAAACCACAAAATTTGGTTTTCCGAAGTGTTTTCTATCGAATAGGTTTAAAAGAGTGGTGACGCGCAATACTTGATCCGAACTCTTAATAGTAATTTCCGATCCCTACGCCACTAAATCCCTTTTCGTAACTTCTTCTTCCCGTCAAACTTTGTTATTTTGCTGATATTATTTTCATTCATCAGATCCCATCGGATAATATTGAAAATCCTGCTTTTCTTCGCACTGAACCCCTTTACGAAACAAAAACCAAGAGTACTTATTACGGCTATAATGAACCTTTTTCTCGTTTGCTTCGTTCGGATAATATCTGTGGTTGTTTCGATTTCTGTTGCTCAGTCAAGGCTTGGTCCTATTTTATTCTCAATGTCAATTAACAATTTTCTGTCTGTCTGTAAGCATATGACAATTCATCTTTAGGTTGATGCCACTTAGGTTCACTTAAAAAAGCCATAGACTTAAATAGATGCAGTTGTAGCAAACTTGGAAAAATACCTCTCTAGAATTTCTAGAATTTATGCATGGTGATATTGCCCCGCCCGGAAACGGGTACTTCGTCACCGCAATTCATTCGTTAAATCCTCATGGATATTTTTCATGCCCTTTGATTTATGCTTCATGTTGTTGGATCCGTTTAATTTTTCATGTCGTCTTACATGACGGGTAGTCTAAAAGACTGGCTGATTTTGAATTGTTGCGACTAAATGTTCGCTCTCATTCCGCTACCAGTTCTTGATCCTCCAGTGTGTATTCCTTTGACGTATTTATCAAGCAGGTTTGATTCGTACTGCTATCCACTCGGCATCTCCGTACTGTATTCGATGTTGAAGTTTCGGGTTAGTGTAATCTGTAGTAGTCAGTAGACTCTTCAGAAAAATAACATGCACTGAGCGAAAAAAGTATTGCCACATCCAACTTTTCGTTGAAATTCTTCTGTAAAGATGAGATATTTCACCCAAAAATATGTAATATGTCTACATATTTATGCTTATTGTGATGGTACTATTCATTTAAAAAAAAAAACCTAAAATAAAAATCACACAAATTCATAAAAAAGAACAAAATCTATACATACTCCACAATTCTTATGCAAAAAAATTATTGGCACACTAGATGATTTTTTTTTAACTTACGAAAAGTTAATTTTAATAATAGGTTGAGTACCCTTTCTTTTTTATGACTTCTTGTAGTGGATTTGGCATAGAATGGACATTTTGTCCCATACAAGGACTCCACCACCACCATGTTTAACTGTGAGTAACATGTTTTTCCTTTCAAACTCTGTGTAAGGTTTACTCCAGACTGAAATACGACCATCAGAACGAAATATGTTAAATTTGCTTTCGTCTGTGAAAATTAAATTATTCTAAAAGTAAAAATCCTTATTTCCGTATTCCCGAGCTTCCGTTGATCTATTTTTCAAATGAATGGCTTTTTTCGGGGTACACGGCTATTGTAACCAGCCTCATGGAGTATATTCTGGACAGTTCTGGCGTAATACTGTAGAAGGTGGAGCGGCGGGTGGTTGGCGATCGAAAGTAGAAAAACAACTCACACACAGTTCATTATCTTAATTGCACAGTCGATAAGTGGAGAAGAAGGCAAAAACATATTTTGTCTCCTATTTATAACAAAGCTCTGTTTCCGGTCAATAACCTGGTCAGATGGCTTGAGCAAAGCTTTTGAAAGTACATTTAAGCCGTTTACTTGGTGTTCGAGAAATAAGAGTAGAAAAGGGTGGTTAAGGCTATTTCGTTTCTTCCCTTTTTTTGTGTGCTACAATACTTTTGTGAAATTGATCCTTAAGTTGAGCAGCGATGTAGGATGATGTCGTTCTTGGATCCTTTTGAACATATCTTATGACACACCTTTACTCTTTGTTATTAAGCTTTCGTGGACGTCCTGGTCGTGCCTCACGACACACGTTGGGCTTGTCTTTAAAGCGGTTAATAACGCTCCTAACGGTGAAACGACTTTTTTGAACTATTTTTTCGATTTTACTCAATGGTTTCCCCTCTGTATGTAAACGTAGAGTAATTTTTCGCTCTTCCACAGTTGTTTCTTTTCCTTTTCCTGCCATTTTTAACAAATCTGAATAGTTCTGAATAATTTTACGAAGATGATAATTACACAACCTATTTCATGAAATTGTTTTGACACAATGAATATGTTTAAATAATATCTGTGATGAAATTAAATTTTTGGGATTCAGGGGAACGCTGGAAAAAATATTATTGGTACAGAACCAAGTGTGCCAATATTTTTTTTTTTGTACAAGAATTGTGGAGTATGTATAGATCTTGTTCCTTTTTATGAAGTTGTGTGATTTTTATTTTAGATTTTTTGTTTAATTGAATAGTATACATCAGTCCACCAGAATAAGTATAAATATGTAGACATATTACATATTTTTGTGCGAAAAATGTTATCTTTACAGAAGAGTTTCAACGAAAAGTTTTGTAAAAAAAACTGTAGCAAATAACAATCAGATGGTGCAAGATCTAAGCCTTATGATGGACTCACAAAAACTTCCCAACAAAGCTCCGTCAATTTATTTCTGGTTACAAGGAACGTGTGTCTCTTCCGTGGGTCAGTTCTGGTCGCAGTTGTGCTGATTAAGGGATCGAATTGATTGTCTGTATCGGCTCAATCCCACCAAACTCTCAATTCAGGCTCTGAAGTCGTTTGTGATCAATTTTTGACCATGATCGTTTGCGTTGGTTATTCTCGCATTTAATCGATTTGTACATCGCTCGTAATGATTCACTCCAATACTGGTTCCAATTTGTTACATTCCAGCAGCCATTTCAATGATGTTAATTCGGTCAATTAATTTTCTTTTCAGTAAAGCATGTCGTTCTGAAGCATCGACTTTATTTGCGTAGCCTGCTCGTTTCCATTCTTCAGTCGGTTGTTGTTTAGTGCTCCATTAGTTTTGATCTACGTTTATCGAAGGAACAGCAGCCGTAATTGATGTTCAAGGATCAAATATCTCATAGGAACTATTACGTTTGTCGACTTTACAAGACCACCACATCCACAAATATCTCAAAAGTTGTAGATACAAAGCAAAATCCTTGATAAGCCAGATCCAATTCCCTGATCACGCCCAAAACATTCTTGAAAAGCCAGTGGCTCAGCCATCAAAAGATGACACCATCCACACACAAATGTGCAGCACCCGACGTTTCATAATTTCCCCAAGCCCATCACCACTTGAACAAACGAAGAAAACAAAACGAAACTCATGCGTATAATCGCCTGTCCAACGCTCGGTTACATCTCAATATGGTTAATTCACAAAAAAGAGAGATGCTTCGGCCAAATTGCATTGCATCATCAAATACCCTCACCTCAGGCAGCGACGACGACGGTAAGGCGATTTGCTGTGATGACCACATTAGGGAAGCACTTTACACCCAATCCACTTGCCCGCGTTCAATGAAACAAAGAAAACCTCAATTAACCAAAGAAATCCGAGGTAATTATAATCACAAGACAGTGCCCGAGTGGCCACTTTCGGTAGAAAGGTGCTGCAACGCGTTATAATCTCCTTCTTCTTCTTCTTCTCTGGGGGAACGTAAATATGTGTTAAGCGGCAGTGGATCTGCTCTATCACGGAACTTATTTCCGGCTTCGAAGGTTGCGCAATTTCCAAACCTCGGCGCATTTACAAACAATAGACTTTTCGCAAGATGCAGCGATCGTCTGCTGCCGATCGTCTTCGCAGTATTCCAGCGCCAGCGGCGATCATCATCATCATCATCATGTCGATGTACTCGGCGACGCGACGTACAAAAACCATCATCATCATCTCACGCCGGCTTATTCTCATCTCTCACTAGAGCGCGTGTGTATTTGTGTGTGTGTGAGTATCAGCGCGACGACGCAACTTTACCGATTCCGGATCCAAGCCAACGACGAAGGCGCGAGATCGCAGCCAGATGAAGTCAATGAAATAATTTCAGATTCAATAAAGGTTTTCCTTTCGTTCGGTCAACACGTTCACATCTCGTCTCTCCGTCCGTGCACGGGCTCTTGAGTCTCTCAGCGCTCGGTACCGTCCCGCCCACTCGCCCCAACCGAGGAGTGTACTGTCTTCATAAGTCCCATCAGTAGCGCGCGGCATACATTTTGAAATTTGTGCGAAGCAATTAACATTCGTATTCGGGTTGTTTTTGTTCAAAAACCGTCACCGATTGCACGACGACGGGAAAACTGGTGCCAAAAACGTGATTCTCTGAAACAAAGTGTTTGCCAACTTGTGTCTGAATTAAATAAACGAGCAGCAGAAATCATAACCGATTTCAAAACCATCACACGATGATTACCAGGGCGGTGGAGAAGTCTCACGTATGGATTATAGCGGCGATCATCTTCTACGGGGCGCCTGCCGCGCAAGTTGGCGTTTCTGGAGCAGTCATTGATATTGGTATTGCATTGTGCTCTTACAAAGAATTGTTTGTGTTTTAGCTGCTTTGATAGAAACGTATCTATTCTCTGTGTCTCGGGTTTGTGTTGTTTTACGTGTGGGAGCGGTGAAGGAACACACAGCGTCTCAGACGTGTTTCGCATGTTATACAATTCGTGGTTAGCTGAATCTGTAAGCTTTAGTAGATGCTTAAAGTAGTTTGCAAGTACAATATTCAAAGATGGATTTATTGATGTTTAAGGCGACGTGGGGCGATTGGATAAATTGCCTCTAGCAACCGGATTAATACGCCCATCTGCTGATGGCAGACATTTGGTATTTCTTAACGATTTTGCCATTCCTGACCGCCTCTGAGTGCATGTGCTGTGCTGACATTCTTTCGAGTCAGAATTTGCTTGCTTAGATCATGGCGTCGGAAATAGACCTGGCCAACGAATGAATGAATCTCGGATTGTTTGTTTGTTTTGGGCAGGAGTGGAATTGTGTGTTGAATATTCAAGAGGTTTGTGTTATCGTCGATTAGATGTGATTTGTTGCACGCTAATTGTCGGTTTCTGATTAGCATTGGTTACATTTTCTTCAACTTGGGATGACCTTGCAACGATGGAACTGGTTTGAAAGCGTTACCTGATTTATCGATATTCGAAGAGTGTTTAGGTTTGGCTGGAAATGTTTGCTTTTGTTGCATGAGTGTTTGCTAAGACAAATGTTGTTTGAATTAGGAAATGACGTATTTCAAGCGAGTGCGATTTTTCTGGGACATGTGTTAAATATTGTCGCATAATTTCACTGCTATCCAAATCGTGTCAGATATGGAAATCAGTTCCAATTCGTTGACAGTCAAATATGGGCAGCCCTATTTTGGGAGTGATGAAGAGCATTCGGAATGACTAAGCACAGCGAGCGCCATCGATGGCTTTTAGGCTTATGCAACTGCCAGTGTTGGACTCAAGTTTTGGAACCGCCTTCCAGTTGTTCCAAGATTAGTTATTATCTTATGACGAGTCTTTTGTCGATTTTTATAGACTCATATTTTTCGTAATAGAATATGAACCTAGACATATTTTCTGCAAAATGTTGCTCCTTTCAGAGATAGCAATTCAACAGTGACGCAATGCATTCGCGTGGGATCAATGTGAAAATAAGAATTAAATGTGAAGCTTCCGGTTCTTAATCTTTACACAAAAAAGTTTGTTTTCCATGTACCTATTACAGCTCTTTTAGCAAAAAACAAACATTCCCGTTCGCATATGACATACAATGTCGTTTAAGTGGCTGCCTCGGCACCCCAATTTTCTAAATCATCATCCAGCCATCAACAGGGGGTTTAGAATGCACATAGCTCACAGATTGGTTAGATAATATTGGCCTTAAGCACTTTAATCGTTTAGAGATTGTTGGCATAACATCGGTTTTCAAAGCAAAAATGTCCAGAGGACCCAAATCAACATTTTGAGGCGGTCAATTGACAATTATAAAACAGCTGTTAACAAATATATGTGAATTCGGTGCTTAAAAGATAGTTTGCGCTATGAGCTGTGTAGTATGGCACACCATGAGATATCAATTAGGGATAATCCAAACCCATGTCTTCAACTTTAGTAAAAAAAAATGATTAAAATAGCAAACGACCACCGTTGACCGAAAAATTGTTCATCATCATCATCATCATAATCTTTTTTAAAAGCATTTTCCGCTATAGTGTCGCGGGGGCAATGCATGCACGAAAGACCTCCAAGACCCTCGATCCTCCGCCAACGACTCTAACTCATCAAGAGCTATTCCCAAGCGCAAGCAGGCGAGTTTATGGACTTGATCCAACCACTTCACCCTGGGTCTGCCGAGCGGTCGCCTACTTAATGGAATTACATCTAAGGCACACCTCGGAAGTCGTGATAAAATGGACGTCCGTACAACGGAGCCAAACCAACGCCCTTTCTTTCCAAAGAATTAGCTGCTCAACATTGATTCCCCACCCCCGCACCATTGCGTTTCTCTTCGCGGAGCTGCTCAGGGCAGCCTGTATTCGCAATCTTATTCTTTCGTCCATCACCCAAAAATTATTTCCAACCTCAGTGTCAGAGAAAATTTGCCCAACTCCATTAAATTCGCACTAAATAGTCACTCTCTGTGGATGGTTGGCTTTTTGACAATAACATCCGGGTCTTGCAATCCCTAGATGCTGCAATTTTGTTTGTTAACGTTGCAGCCGAGATGAAAATGCACCTCGACAGAAAAGATAATATTTCGACCAAAATCGTTGTCCAATCCAAGCTACTTTAAGGTCCAAACTGAAAAGAAATTACGAATGACTGAGTCATTTGGGCCTTGTAAGCAAATAATCTGAGATTTTTGTGCAGAATTCTCCTAAGGCTAGGGTACTGTATATGGAGCTGTTGAGATCGATTGCGCCTTGATACGCATGCTCACACTCCCGACCACAGCAGCCACATCCGTGTGTATCTTGCGACGACGGGAACCATGAGAATTATACATTTGCATACCATTCTTAGGAAGATTTTGCACAAATTTGCGTAGAACATTTGCGGTGGGTGCTAATTTCAACCGAAACTTTTTTTAAAACGCTTTTCTGTTATTTGAGTCAACTCACACTCTAAAAGCACACATATTGTGAGAGAAAAACAAAATATGGTCTGAGAGAATCTATAAAAGGGAAAGCCTCTCACCTTAGGACATTCGAAAGAGAAAAGGACTATCAAAACATCCCGTCTAGAAATTTTTTTAAAATAATTTAAGGCTACACTCAAATCCTATATCAAAAGTAGAGAGGCCGTACAAGTTAAAGGTCACTGTACTAGTGTGTTCCCTTGATGCAGCCCATGTTCTTCAATTCAATTAATATTCTATTTGTGTCGACTAATTTTCATGAGTAATTGATGGCTTGAATGAGAAGACACCAGCATCTAATGTATCTAGGACTTGGCGGGGTCACGACAGTATGTTGTTGGACAATGTTAAGCAAATTGTTAAAAACAGGTGCACTTGATTGATAACTCCAAACTACAAGTTATGAAGGGTTATACAAGCGGAATCATGGTGAGGTTTTTTTTTTTTTTGATAAATCTGAATTATTTTGTTACTCATCACGTTATGGACGCACACTACAGCAGCGTCTCCAATGTTTTTTAGTTCTAATACGTCCATCAGCGTTCTGTAAGAATTTTTTTCATGCGATTTGAGTAACTTACGTTGCCTATAATAAACCCCCCTGAAGCCACTATTGCCAATACTCAGTTTACATAAGTGACCGACTCTGGAAAAACTCAATTAAAATCCGGTGTTCGTGAAGTTTTGTTCAGTGCAGTAGCCCATTTCTGGGTCAACGAATACATTATAAAACAATATTGGCATATATGGGCTGGTGAGTGGTTCGAAAGCAACAAGAAAAACCATTACATCCATTAAAAGCATAAAAGGTATGTTTTGGTAAATAGGCTAGTGGTTCTTTAATCATGATAATGGACTGTGGGTTTCCTGAAGTTCAAACACATGGTCTCGGTGAGGAGTGCGTGAAGCAATGGACTTGTTAAGAAATCATTTTGGTGAGCTCTTAATTTCATATTTTCTTACAGTCAATTTGCCATCCAGGGCAAGAAACATTAGATATAGGGACTTTTATCTCGTGGGGTATGTAAAGTCTCAGATGTAAGGGACTAACGATCGAAGCTTTGGAAGCCAACATTGTTCGTATTATTCGCAAGATGTCAGTCGCAATGCTGGACTGAGTCTCCCAAAATAGTACCTTCCAAATGGATCACTTCAGACGTAGTCGTGTCCAACATATGTATATGTACATGATAACGTCTTAAAAAATTAAATGCCATGAATTGAACCTTCGAACAATAACTAACATTTTAATTTAATTTTTAAATGTACGTTCTTCATTTTACATTATAAATTAAACCTCACGGTGAATCACAATCTCCCTCTTAATTCAATTCATTCTCACAAGCCACCAATTCCAACCGTGTATGCCAGTTTTGTGTGTCAGTTGCTCCCAATTTATGCAGCACCACATTTCTAGTGTAAGCTGTTTTCATTGGAATGGTTTTACAAAATTGCAAAGCATCAATTAATTGTTTTTCTCGACAAGATAAAAATCTACTGCCAAAAGTTTATGTTTTCTATTTATGTGCTGATGCTGGTGACGATGATTTTATTTATGAAACTGATGACAAATACTGTGCGTATGAAATTATAAACCTTGGCCACACTGGCATTGTGCTGTCAAACCACGTAATAAACTCTGCTTGACATTGTGACACAGAAACAAAAATAATTTTGTAATTTTCCCCCAAATATTATTGTTAAATCCTCCCAAAAACCAACATTCAGCTTTCATATTCCATTTATGGTAGAATCAGCTCCCACTAGTTGATGAAGTTTTCATTTTAGTCACCGGCTGTTCAATTGACTTGTGACATTCATTTCACATTTCAACTTAAGACAGATGGTAGGCAAACTTGATGTTAGTTTTATAATGGGAATGAACGATTCAAGGACGGGACTTTCTTGAAATGAAAAAGAAATTAGTTGAGTTCTGAAATTGTATAAGCACTGGAAAGTTATTATTCATTGATTCTGATGTTCTGTCTCTGGAAAAGATCATACGATTTTGCAACTCTTGGAGCAAGAAAGATTAGAAGACACCTTTTAAGAACGTTCAATTATTTTGAACGGGTTCAAATCTAATATTCACCTAATGCCAATGTTTTGTAGGGATCTATTTGTTCACCGACACTCTTTATCATTTTTATAAATGACCTCTTGTCTACTTTTTCCAAGCCGATTCAATCCATTGCTGATGATAGTAGCCACCGCTTGGCTCACGTCTCATCTTGGTTTACGTCCCTCCTCTTCGGTCATAGACTTTAACCGTCTCTGTATGTTAAGCACACCTGATAGCACAATTAGATGGAATAGGAAAAATACAGCAGAATTTAAAACATCCAGAACTCAATACTGTCAACTGTTACACAAAAGGATGGCGATTGTGTCGTTGAAACCTTAAAATTCTTCATCCTCGGTATGTGTGCCAACTCAAAACAGAGTTGTAACGATCACATATTTGAGGCGGCCAGAAATACTGCGAAACGTCTAGGTTTAAAGAAGTACCTTTTCTCCTTTTCACTAGGGCGGTTATAAAGCCTTCTTAAAGGAAATTATCCTTCTTGTTAAAATGAAAATTAAATGGTGGACTTGGACATCAGCTCTGCAACTAGAACGTCTCAAACTTGCTGCCTTCAATTTCGCACCCCAAGTTGGTTAAGGTTCTATTCCAACTGTGTGCCCCATCTCAAACGAAGTGATCCTCTTTTGCATTTTTTCAATTGCTCGAATTTAAGGACTCTTTCGTCCCGAGCAGCGTTATCCATTCGCACTGCTTAACTTAGCCGTCTTAAGAGTAGTATCCGTTGTCGTTTAATTGGGATTATGCAGCTGTACAGCCTGTAGATCTCTTCGTTGAACCTTCTCCTTTAGATGCTATGAACACAAACAGGTTTCTTAGAGACAGTAATTTTGGTAGTCAAGTTTTTTGACGTACGTTAAGCGGTATCTAAGACTCGTCAGATTGCTTAGGATGACGATGAAGAACTCTCGCTGACGCTGAGACGAATTATATGACGTCTCGGATAGAACAGAAACTTGGAGGTAGTCAAGGACTGCGTCTATCTCGGCTCCGCGGTTAATAGGGACAACAACTTCAGAACCGAAGTCAAATGCAGAATTACTCTTGCCAATCACTTCTTCTTTCGGTGTAAGAGGCTATTGACTAATAGAGCCCACTCTC
Organism: Eristalinus sepulchralis; assembly: GCA_944738645.1. NCBI lineage: Eukaryota > Metazoa > Arthropoda > Insecta > Diptera > Syrphidae > Eristalinus > Eristalinus sepulchralis. Next base: position 49,047,311 of record OX122883.1, on the reverse strand, counting down.
GAAGGACTAACCTGGCTTTGTGTAACAGCTTGATCATCATAGTCCTTCTAACCGCCGAGGAAACTTGGACATTACTAAAAATGGATGAGGAAGCCCTTAGTTTCTGCGTGCTATTATTGGTCCTTTTTGCATTGATGGCGTCTGGAAGAGAGAGAGTGCCTGGTCAAGCGTCTTTGGATACCACGCTTAAAATGGCTAAGCCATGTTAAAAGTATGAACGTGCTGTTCGGCCCGCAAAGTCTTCGAATCCGAGCCATAGGGACAACGCAACAGAGAACGGCCTAGTTTGAGAGTACGCACACAATTGGAGAAATACTTCAACCAACTTAGAGTGCGCAATTGGAGGTAGCTAGCGAGAGATCGTGCTCGTCGGAGTGGGATATTGTTTGAGGCCCAGGTCGAACCTGGACTGTAGCGCCATTGAAAGAGGCATAAGAAGAAGAAGTCGCATCAAAGAAACTGTTCCTCCAACAAATTGGTAAATCCAAACTACTGCTTAGTACATACGCTTTCCACAGTCCTACATGCGTGAGTAAGTTTCTGCGGAATCATTGCCACATACGGATTGGGGTTGTCTCATAAATTACCAATTGCACTTGTCAGTATTTCCCACATATAATTAAAATAATTGAGTTGCACTAAAGCCCACATATGAAGGACCAGTGCCTAGCTTCTACAACAAATACACGTGTTGTGCGTGCTACTGTTCTCTCACGAGTAGAAGGGACCTACAAATTTTTGCCGACTCCAAACGGCGAGTTTTGAGAAGCTTTTCATAGACAAGTCATATCTTTGAGTGTTGTCGTGAAAAAATGCGAGGTGTCCTGTCCGGGAATAGAAACTAGACTTTCTGCGTGGCGGTTGATGCACTTACTACTACGCCACGGCGACCACATGTCCATACATCCTAAAGATGTCCATATATCCTAAAGATAAAAAAGTCTAACAGTAAAATTCTCGATATCACTTGTATCAGTGTCACAGAAAATACAGTACATAAGAAAGGCCTCGTCCCAATGTGATTGGACTCCAACCCTGAACTCAAGCATCTAGTCTTGAATTATCTTCAACTCTTAGGTAAATGAACCCCCAGGGTAAAGGACCATTAGGCAGGTGATCCCATCATCTGAGATCAGACCAAGTGAACAGAAGCTTGTTATGTCAATAATTTTGTGCAAATGTCTCTTTTACCTTGCATGGTTGTTTGAAATTGTCATTGATTTGTGAAACTCAAATAAGAGGCAAATTGGCAAACCCGTGTGATGATCTCAGTCACAAAGCCTCCATTCAGGAGGGGAGACATCATCGTCTTAAATTAGGATTGCCTTAACCGAAGGCGGATTTGTGATCGAAGAAATGGACAAGTTCTTCGACCACACATCTTGATAAATGTTAACCGTGCCAACTTTAAGCTTGATATACGATCATTGTTTAGCACTTCCAAAGACAGTCAATATCTTCGCGCGAAGGTGGATGTTATCTTGTTTTCACATTTTTTATTACTTTACCACTTGTCTGTGGAAGAACATCTAAAAAGATGATAAAATGTGAGGACATGTCTCAGTTCAAGGTGCACATTTGTCAACTTTTGAAAAGCCGTCAAGAAGATGTCTAGTGGTTTGTCTGTCTATTCTGTGAAAGGCAAGCACCTTCAAGCTCAAACTTTTATTTTATTGACATTCTGTACATTCGTTCACGAAGTGTCTGCCAATATCTCGATCGGTCGCGATGCTATCATCAGTCGCGTCGTTGTCGTTACCCTTGGCTGCATTGGCAGACGTGCGTTTCATATCTAAACACCTACCGCGACAGACATGGGCATAAAATTCAACCATAAATAATTCGAAGCCCGCTTTAGAACATCTATAAAAGGAACATCCACACGGGACGCTCTGCGACTGACAAGCATCCGATGAAGAACGAGTTTTATTTGCGCAATGCGTCTCCAAACATTTCTCCACCGATCAAGGTCACGTCAACCAATCCACACCACGACGTGTCCGAGGTGACACTTCTTCTTTCCTCTGAAGTGCGAACAAAGCACAACCTCCACCATGGCGGAACAAACAAGTAGGAAATATTTTGCTTTGCCACCACAACCTTGACACCTGCATCACATCAACGGCGACGCGGCGGCGTCGGCGTTCCCTCCAAATAACAGTTGTCAATACCCGCACCGCAGTCCACCTCGTTCTGCTTATAACATCGACAAACGCATGTTGCCGCCAATTGACGCCTGATCTGATTGTGAAAACGGCATTGATGTTCAATGTGCTAACCGCTGTCCACAAATGGCAAACATACTGTCATCACCTGCAGCGGCATCGTCTCAGTGGTCAGCCGGCGGCCATATGGTAAACGTGAACAGATGATCTGCCGAACCGAGAGTCCGATAATTAAATCGTAAACAGATTCCGAGATTAAGCGCACACTTCTGCGTGCAATGCCGCGAGTGATTCACAGCCCATTACGTAATTTCACTTTTGTTTGCGGCCATTAGCATGCCGAGTGGATGTTGTGACATTTATGTGGCCACTGAGATGGCAGCCCATGTAAATTCTTATGATATCTGAAACTGCCGCTAAACACCTGAGTCAGCCTGCCGATCGATAGACTGAGGCGCACGGGCGTTTCGCAAGCGAAGTCACGGGCTGTGGAGACAACTTCAGGGAATATTAATTCAGATCTCAAGGTCAATGTGATGTGCGTTGCCTCACCGCTACGCGGCGAACAAAACAAGTTAACCTACCCACTGGAACCGGTGCCGTGGCTTTCATAGTCAGAAGACTTTTGAAAGATCCGTATCTCTTACAGGATGCTGTGGTCGGTATTCTAGTGACAGTGCGGTGCCTTTGGTTGGGTTGTGCGAAGCATAGAAAAGTTGTTTTGGAGATTTTGGTTGCAAGACGACGCAAAACATTACTCAGAAAACGCAGAAAAATCCAGTTAAGCAGTATGTGATCAAAAACTTGTTTCGGCCCACTAAATGTCGGTTGCACCTCGTGTCGTAAATCACCCGAGCTATTGCAAATATTTTTAATAAGCACTTTTGATTGAGACGAGTCTTGGATGCAGATTTGTGCCAAATTTCCTAAAGTTCCGTTGCAAGTTTTGTTGCTTTGCGCTATGACGCACAGTGGTCAAAAATTCCAATTTTTGAGAAAAAAAACAAGTTTTTTATGATACGTATTTGTCGTTCGAACTACATACATTGTATATGTAATTCGACCAGCTGTCTTATTTGAGGAATTGATTCATTGATCGAGCATCGTTTACTCCATCCAGTAGAGACAATAGCTTTTTATTTTCAAAAGTAAGGCCAAATTAATCATGCACAAAGTTGCATTTTGTGCATTTTGTATGAAAATTTAAAGCTTGCCATCATGTGACAAAGACAATATCATTCAAATGGCCGCCTTGGGAAGATTCGAAGCACATGCAACTATTTTTACGTAGTTTTTACCAATGTTTCGCATATTTTCGACAGTATCTCGATCATAATTTGAACAATGTTGGCTTGATTTGTGTCTAGAGTGCGGGAATGAGATTCGCTTAAGCATAGTCTTTTGACTAGCTCCACGGAATCTAACGGTGAAAGACCACGTGATCTTAGTGGCTAAATGACATTGCTAAAACGTCCATGAAACCAAAACCTGCAGTTTGTTGCCCGGTCTCGAAGTTCAAACAATCAGTTATCGATCAAATCGTTTCAAATCGACTATTATCGTCCCATTAAGACCCATTGCCATCTTTGAAGAATTCCAAGCCAATAACACCTTTTGAGCATAGAGCACACGAAATAGTCACTTTGCCCGAATGAAAAGATACACCTTCGATCACTTGTAGATGTTCTTAGCCGCATATGCGACAATTTTGTTTGTTTTCATACGCACCGAATGAGAAATGTGCCTCATCACTCAAGAAAACGTTGTTCGAAAAATCAGTGCTAATTGTTAATTGTTTCAACGCCCAACAAGCGAACCTACGTTGTTACGAATTGTCCGAAGGCTTCAATTGTTCTTTTAAGTTGAAGTTTAGAAAAACGGAGATACAAATCCAAAATAACATGCGCCCTAGTAGGGGGAACGTGACGTTCAATTACTGCGAATGCGTGGAAATCGATTAATTCGAATCATCAGCAACACTTGCACTTACAATGCAAATCGCTTCTTCTTCTTCTTCTTCTTGTGGCGCTACAGTCCGGGGTGGACCTGGGCCTCAACCAACATGCCTCTCCAGCCAGCACGGTCTTTCGCCAGCTGCCGCCAGTTGCGCACTCCAAGTTGGTTGAGGTCCTTCTCCACTTGTGTGCGCCACTTTAGCCTGGTCCGCCCTCTGTTGCGTTGACCGAATGGCTCAGATTCGAAGACTTTTCGGGCCGGTGCAGTGGTGTCCATACGCTCTCTTAAGCGTTGTATCCGGAGGCGCTTGACTAAGAGCATGTCGCTGTACAGCCCATACAGTTCATCGTTAAATCTTTTCCTCCAGATGCCATCAACGTAATGATAATGTACGATATTTTAACATTATCAACCACTAGCCCACATACAAATCAAAGACATAGTATGCAGGTACAGCGGGGCATATAAGTTACAGACAGGAAATTTGAAATTACATTTACCTAAAAATTTAAGCATTTAAAGTCAATATCATCCAAGCAAATGAGACTCCGAAGGGCGAGACTTGAGAAACCTTTTACAGACAATCGATACTCTTTGAGTGTTGTCGGTAGCTCAAAAGAGGTGGTACCGTGAAATAATGCGAGGTGTCCCAGTCCGGGAATCGAACCTAGACTTTCTGCGTGTGGGTCGTCGAACTTACCCACTACGTCACGACGACCACTTTCTACACCATTTTGAAAAATAGAATTTGTCTTTGGTCCACCCTGTATCGTTAGAACTTTGAGTTGATATAGAAGTTTAATTTAAATATTGAATGTTTGCATGTTTCTTTTTCATAATTGATATTAATGACTTAGCATTTTTTCAATTAAAGCGCACGACACAACTCACATGTATACTTTTAATGACTTGAAATCGTGTCAGCTGATGATCGGTGCTTAAGGTGGCAGTCACTTAAGCGTGGGTGCGCTCTCTGTCACCATCAAGTGTTTGAGTTGAGACTCGTGAATAGGTAGTAGTCTTATTAGCAGACAACCGAGTATACTTGAGCTATCGTCAAAACTAAACGACTATCAACGCGATATCGATCTTTAACTTAATGATGACCAACATGTTTAACGACCTATAAACCATTGTGCACGTTACTGCTTTCAAATCAGATGAAAAGCTATTCATCAATTAATATTAATGATATTGTATTGGAATTACTTGCTAAAATAGGTCTTATTCGGTAATAATGCGAATGTTGTGCGAGTTTCGCTTTGGAGGAATTTTAAAAAATATGTTTTTAGCGGACTGTTACACCAATGGTTTTGTTTTTATGTGACACCCAAATATCAAACTGTTTGCTGATTCAGGATCGCTAATAGACTCCACGCTGCTTATGTGCCGATCTTGATAAAACTTTAATCGGTATTTCTATCATCCCGTATCTCCTACATTTATAAATGCAATGCAATGCAATTCATCGAGTCAGCAATATTTTTCACGCTTCGACCCGGGTTGGATCTGATCCTCAACCAACATGCAACTTCAGCTGTCATGATGATTAGCAAAATTGTCTACAATTTCCCACGCCAAGTTGGTTGAGGTCCTTCTTCACTTGTGCGCTTCATCGGTTCCATGGGAGACTTCTATTCTTGGTTCGCATTTGAGGACTCTTCGTGCACTTGTGTATTTTCCAAGAGTTATACTTGACCTAGCCTTCTATCTGTAGTCTGTTTGTGAGAAAAACGTTCTAAGCCTGGACTTGAATTACATTTATGCACCCGGCGCCATTCCTAGGTGCCGCCGCTTTCTGGTCGAAAGCGGCTAAAATGGGTTTCGCGATAAATGAGGGCAAGACGGAATAAATGCTGACGTCAAAGAAGGACACACAAAACACCGACATCTCGGACAGAGCGTACCACTAGGCAGCAGAAACTTCGAGGTAGTCAAAGACTTCGTTTACCTCGGCTCCGCGGTTAATAGGACAAACCACATCCGTTCCGAAATCAATCGCTTTTTTTTTAGGCTCAAGAGGCAATTGACCAATAGGGCCCTCTTTCTAAGGACTAAGCTTGTTCTGTAGAACAGCTTGACCATCCCAGTCGTCCTTTATGGCGCGGAAACTTGGACGTTACTAAAAGCGGATGAGGAAGCCCTTAGTTTTTTAGAGAGAAAATTTCTCTGTGCGATTTTTGGTCCTTTTTGCGTTGATGGCATCTGGAGGAGATGGTTCAACGACGAAGTCTATAGGCGGCATGCGCCTGGTCAAACGTCTTCGGATACAACGCTTAAGATGGCTAAGCCATGTTGAACGTATGGACAGCACTGCTCCGGCCCGAAAAGTCTTCGTATCCGAGCCATTAGAACAATGCACGGCCTAGGTTCAGTGGGCGCACACAAGTAGAGGAGGACCTCAACCAACTTAAAGGCAGATGGTGAACCGTGCTAGTTGGACAAGCATGTTGGCTGAGACCCAGATCCTTCCCGGGCTGTAGCGCCAGTATAAGAAGAAGAAAATGACTTTTTTCATCTCCAAAGAAGCATCGCAAGACCATTACACCTTTCGTTATGGAGGCCATCCGTAGGCTGCTCATTCGCTTAATTTGTTCTCTTCGGGAAAGAACTCTTCCATCTCCAACTTTCGTAGCAGCATTTCATAGCATTGATTCACATTTCTTGAGTCCCATAAAGATGCTTGACTGTTTCTGGAAAATCCGGCTTTAGTACTGGCTTAAGTGCTCTTGGGCCAATTTCACGAGCTTTTTCCTCGCAGAGCTCAGGGAAACTATACTTCTTGCAGCTCTACATAGGTCCTTTTTAAGAACTAATTCCAAGGGCTGTACAGAACCAAAAAAAACTATATTTTACTAGGACCGTACTTTTTGAGCAACCTGAGCCCTTCCTTTTGCTGGTAATACCAATTTTTCTATATTCTATTTAACTCCTATGCCACAATTTGTTCAAAAATATTTAAGATCAAACATTAAGTAAAATGACTTCAAAAGAATCGTTATCCAAACCTACTGCGAATCTTCTCGAGGCGGCCATTGCAATGTTATTATTTTTCTCAAACTTAATGGCGAGGTCTATGCATTATAAAGAACTAAAATTTTAATCAAAAACATATCGTTGTGTGTGTTATATTAAGATTTGTTTTTGAAACCGAAAACAGAATGTCGGAAAAAACGCACAAGCAAATCTCCTTTCATCAACAGTATTTCTGCGCAGCAGTTCTGAAATCACAACATCAGATTATATTTCCTTGCTGTTCATCAAAACGTCAAAGAAAACGTCAAATCACACAAAAGAAACCAAGATCATTCAAGTGTTTATGCGGATCACAAGGTCAAAGCATCGTTTAAATCTGAAGCAACATACAATCCGAAGCGGCAATCGTCGAACAGCAAATACCATTTCTTCTGCATGCAAAAAATAAAACAACGAGACCCGTCAGACACTCGCAAACGGTTGCCTGAATTAATTTGCAATTCAAATCGAAGCTCTGATCCCACTGACTGTATTACACTGATTGTTTATGACAGTCAGATGCATAAGCTACGACGCCATCGGTTTTCATCGACTTTGCTTGCGCCAGCGAGAACAGCGATATAGATAGATATTTTTCATCACAGCGCCGCCTTTGATTTGACGAGAAGAGAAGAGAAGAGAAAATCTATTCATAAGATGCAATTAATTTTTTTCCTGCCCCCTGTCAGGCGAGGCGCTGTAAATCACGTTCACGCGAAATTACCCTACCCATACCATACGTCGAGTGGCTTCTAGGAAGTGGGTTTATCCGTTTCTTTGTGGCGAAGTCTACCGGTTTTGTGTCATATCACTTAGCTCGCTTTACGGCTTAAATGGGGTGAATTCCCCCCGCAGTGGACATTGGTTGTGTTTGATGATTCACTGTGTGGCTTTATGGCGTTGCATCCCATCGCGGAAAATCGGAGGTGATAATTTCTTCAAATTGAATGCCCTTAGGTGCTGGGCTGGGCTGGGCTACCTAACGAAGCGTCAAGTGCTGCAGTTATTGCAGCACAATAATTGCAACACGGTGTCGGAAAATAATTTACAAATGCAAATATGATTGATTGTGTAAGATGTAATTGACTTTACGGGCTTCAAAGCGATGGGGATGTCGGCTATGTTTTGAGGCCACATAATGTGACTTCCTTCTCTGGAGGAGAAGGCAACGTTGTTTGGCATTCAAAACAGTCAGAGGTGACTTAGATGTCACCCTGTGTAGAAGGTAAGTGTGTCAACTCATACGCCGACTGCACATATCGCATTTTTCATGGCATCACAGTTCTTGAGTTGCTGACATCACTCAAGGGGTACTTGTCTAGGAGAGGTATATCTCATACCTTGCCGTTGGAAGTGGGCAAACTGTCTGAGCCCTGTACCCGTGAAAAAGAATACCACGCTCAATGTGGTTACGTTTGTTAAGTAGTTTGCTTGTTCCTTCTCAGCTACTCACTTACCTATCAGGTCGACGACATATGAAAGGTCCAAGTCTAAGCAATAGCTGCTTCCAATCGTTGACCGTCCTTAATACACAGTCATCAAACACAGTATCCGCGATTACTCGCTATTTATACCGATTCTTCCTCCAGAAGGCCCGGATTCGAAAACTCTCTTAGCTGGAGCGTTGGTGTTTATACGCTCGATATGACAGATTCAGTTCAGTCGATGGATTTTTACCTTCCGAACTGCATCCACATTCTGGTGCAACTCGTAGAGTTCTCGATTGTGTCTTCCTCCTATCAGACTCAGAACTTTTCTTCCGAAGGCTTTACAAATGTGCTTATCGCTTAGCTTTCGGCTCCGTATAACAGGTATGTCAAAAAAGAGCATGACTGATGTCTAGAGTCTTGAATTTTTTCGACAACCCGCGCCAGTTGCCAAGGGCGTTTCTAATACAGATCTGCTTTTTGTGGAGTTAAGGTCTGCCCCGAGCTTGCCAAACTCCTTTACTTTCTTGAAATCCTAACTCTCTATCATAATTTTTGTCCTCGGTAGTCTGTGACGGAACTTTTTGACGTTCGCAGAACACAGTTTACTTCGTACCCATTGACCTTGACGTCATATTCACATCCGAAAAGTTGCACTGACTTGTTGAAGATGGTGTCACAGCTACCCGCCGCGTTATCCTTTGTACAGGAATCACAAGCTAGCATATCTCCTTCCCGAAACCCGGTGCATGTTTCTTATAACTTGCAAATGAATCCGGTTTTCCACAACCCTTACTTCGGCGCTTGCATCGAATAGCTCCTTGCAAGAAATGCATTCATGTGCGGCTTTAAAATCGATAAACAGACGATATATGTCAAAACTCTCTGGTCTTCCCCAGGATTTGTCTTAGTGTAAAGATTTGGTCAACAGGCGATTTGCCGGACTGTAGCCGCCCGGGTACATGCCGATTAGATCAATAAAAACCGGAATTAGACTTTCATAGTGACTTGCGCGGAGATGAACCTCTAAGGATGTTGCAAGAGGTTGGATCGTCTTTTGTGTTGATGGGGCGTATGGATGATATTCCAGTTATTGGCTGTGCAGTGCGACGTTATTAATTTGGTCATATCTGGTTTTGCTCCGTCAGTTTACTAATTTTGACCAACTCTTACATCTATATTCACAGATCGTAATCGAACAATTAACTTCTGAGTCCGTTGTTTACTTACAGCACTTTACTCCGAGTGCTCAATCGTTTCGAGAGTACCGGCATTGAGTAGCGACTTTACGTATCCCCACAGAAAACAATCAAGCGACGTTACTTTACACGATCTTGGAGACCAATTTACGGGTTTGTAACGTGAAACTATCCGATTGCTTTCAATAAGTCAATAGTGAACGAAAAAGTTAGAAATCATGGCTCTATGTCGCCATTGGCAATTCTGTCAAGCATCATTTTCTTAGAAGTACAGACACCACACAGTCAGTTTTTGCGGATGTAACGGTATCTCAACGTACACTTGAGGACTATGAGCACTCCAAATATGGCAGTTTTGCTTATTGACGTATCCATTCAACCAAAAGTGAACTTCATCGCTAAACAAAATTTGCGATAACAGGAATTTTGTTTCTGGCCAAACCAAGCTAACAAATAAATCATTTGACTGATGATAAAAAGACCGACAGTTAGAATAGTGTTGCTAACTTAAGTCTCGTCTGTCGTTCGAGAACAGTGGCCCACTAAACCCTAGTAGTCAGTTAAGACGTTAGTCATTGTTCTGTTCTGGTGTCTGCCAGCGAAATATTGACGATGAATATTGTTCTTTAGTCTGTTGGCTTACACATGTTACGACTGTTGGCACCTTGACCATCTGGAAAAGTCCGAGATGGGATCCAGCATCATGCGTCGTAATAAATTTTTTCTCTTTCGTCATATTCCATCAGCGGTTGGTGTTTGATTGCTGTCACCAACTCCGTGATGTCGTTTCCCTCTTACAAACTACGGCTGCGAATCCACAAAGATGTATCCCATGGAAGAACTGTCATTACTTACCTCGGGGTAACTCATTATACCTTTCATGGTTAAGTTGGCTTCTTTGAAAGAAGATTTTCAATGCAAAACATTTCCGTTTAAGCGATGTCACTCTAAGAGCTAATCCGAACAGCCGTATTAAACAAAGTGCTTTAGCACATGCCATTTTTCAAAAGACCTTGTTTTACTTTGCAAACTCATTTCTTAAAAAACATGAATTTTAGTTGATGATAAACTGATAGAAATATCTTGAAAGTCGAAAGAATTTGATTTCTAACTGCCAATCCGCAAGCATTATTATTCCTGCTGCAGTGATATTTAACCTCCAACATTAAAAGTCTATAAAACACACTTGACCTTATATGGAAGAGTGCTTCAAACATATTCCTGGAAATTCACACGTGAGCTTAAGCTTATGATCATTCTGAAAACAGCGATCATTGTCAGTAAGAATACGAGTTAGATGACATTTAAAGATAGATAGCGTACGTGGCTAGCGTTCGCTTTTGCCGGAAACTCGGGGAAGACATCATTTTACAAAGCAAGACCAACATCTCCTCAAATATTGGTATAATTTAACTACACTTAGAAAACGTTTACTTTTTGTTACCAAATGATAATTAGGCCCATACATGCATACCAGAAAATGTTGGGAAAGCTTTTTGTCATAGCTGAGTGATTCTTTTTTGCTGATAAGGGACGAGTTTGCCTATACAAGGTTGAGATGGCGCACACGAGTGGAAAAGTACCTCAACCAACTTGGAGTGAGGCAGTGAGCAGCTGTCAAGAGACAGACTCGCACTATAATGCAAGTCGGAGTAGAAAAAAAAAAGAATACAGATCTTTCCTTACCTATAATAAGCTTGTGGGTTGGACCAGGGGTTCCGCAAAGACCCTGGAAAAAAATTATTTGGATAAGGTTTCAGTGAGACTGGGCTATTCTTTTAAGAGTATATGTTCACTTGAAGATTATAAGTGATTCCTGCTATGCAGTTGAAGCGCAGTTTCCGATTGAAGATTGTCTTAATTCTCATTCTGACTGTTTAGATCCATCTGTTTAAATGTTGACAGAGTTATCGCGGTCGGCACTTCTGTTCGGCAAGTAATTCCTACAGGAAATAGATATGACGGGCTTATTGATAAGTTACTGTGCTTTAGTATAGCCAAGAACACTAAACCCTTGACAAAGAGGTTTATTGACAGTTTTTTAATATTCTTAAATTTAAATCAGTTTTGAAATAACTGACTAGGTCATCAGCTCTGATCAAAATAATTCACACCTATTCATGGACACGGATGTATAAAATACAGTAATTTATTATCTTCTAAAGGTAATGTACAAAACCTCGAAACCATTTGATCCTCTAAATACATTAAATTTCAACAAATTCTAGGTATAAGCAAATTTCTGCAAGCACGCAATTCAAAAAATCTATAATCCTAGAAAACAAAAAACAAAACATGCCAAAAGACTATTTTAAGGGTCAAATTGCTCCATTGGAATTTCTCTGCTTGCGGGCAGTCCAAAATTTTGAATTGAATCGGAATGGGATTAGTGTTATGCTATTTTCATATTTCGTAGAATATTGAGGTTTTCAAGAATTTGCATTTTACACCTAAAGTACATCGGCGCGCTCGCGCGGCGAGGCTGAAAATATATGGATGACATATATAATATATTACTACGCAAATTGAAATGGGGCATTGACCGTTATACCGTAGACGCGAAAGTTTTAACTTTTAACTTTAAAATTCATTTTTATTTTTTTTTTTCAATTCATGGTTACAACTAGACAAAAATGATTAAATCTATCTTCATATCTAAATAATCCATGTTCTTAAAATCTATCATACTGACCCTTCGCAGGTACTCTAAAATAATCTAAGCTTACTTGTTTATTTGCCTTTCGGCGTCTACTGCTAATGATATTGTTTTTCTTTTTCCAGTCCATTTGGACAATCTTTATTGTTTGTTCTTACTGGCCAAGAAAACTTAGAAAAAACTTGGCGCTCTAAACATTTTTTTACTTAAACGCGAACGTTTTAACCCTACTCTACTCAGTCGTGGGTTTCAACATTTGAGCAATGTTTTTCCTTTCTTTACTCGCGACCGCTGGTGAAAGCAGTTAATCGTAACAATAATTTTCACTTTAGAATTTTTATCAGAATATGCAATTTTTTAAACGACGAAACGCTAAGCAATCTGCTCGTTGATATATATCTTCTACTTCTTGTGGCGCTACAGTCCGGGGTGAACCTGGGCCTCAACCAACATAACTCTCCAGCCAGTCCGGTATTTCGCCAGCTGCCGCCAGTTGCGCACTCCAAGTTGGTTGAGGTCCTTCTCCACTTGTGTGCGCCACCTTATCCTGGGCCGTCCTCTGTTGAGTTGTCCCAATGGCTCAGATTCGAAGACTTTTCGGGCCGGAGCAGTGTCTGGCCTAGCCATCTTAAGCATTGTATCCGGAGACACTAGACTAGGCGCATGTCGCTGTACAGCCCCTACAATTCGTCGTTAAATCTTCCTCATTGCCATCAACTCAAACAGGGCCAAAAATCGCACGGAAAACTTTTCTCTCGAAAGACCAAAGCCTTAGAAGGTCTCACGTTGACCTACATTCCCATTAATTGGATACCAAGCGTACCACAATCTGAAAAATCGCGTGTTGACAGAGATTCCACAAAGTCAATTAAAAGCGTACCAAAATCTGCCAAAGCCTACCGCGGGAATAATTCGTCGTGATTTGACTTTTAAAATTTTTTATTTTGTCAATATCTCTCCTGACCATAAAAAAAAAGATTTTCAAGTGTAATCCTGCACTTGATTTAGATACTGATTCTGGTGTCTCTTTATCGTCCCCATTACAAATTTCTGCCCATGGCATCGGTGTTGTCCCGGCATGTACTTATTTTACCCTCGTTTAGTAAATTTCACAAAATGTCCTTTTTACGTCTCTCTTGTTCTGGCCAATCTGTCCACTATCATTCATGTTAACTACTAATGAAACGAACTTTTTCGAGGATTATGTGTGCAGCTTTGAAGGACCTTCTCGAATATGTTTGCAAAAACTTCACATGACAGGGTGTGACAAAATGCAAAAATCCATTCCGTTGATTGTAATCTCACCGAACACACCCGTCAATTAAGACATGGGTTAGGAGATGAGCTCTTTGTTGAATTACTTTTTTACCTTGCTGTGGTAACCGCAATTTGATAGTGATCTGTGAGCTGTACGGTAAGTGTAAGATCCGAGGTGCGGTTTGGTGTACTTGGTAGCGATCTTTATTCGTTTTTTTATATTTCTCCTTATATGTGTTATTCGTAAGTTATTATTTATACATTTTTTTTCACAAAAGCCATCAAGTTATGCACACATACACACACACCCAAATTAAAAAAAAACAAAGCCAAGAAATGTTAATGCTCTCTTACCACTTGTCAACTTTATGCACACTTTTATGCTTAAATTTAATGACATGTTGATTCCAGAAGCAAATGTATGTAAGTTTTTTTTCAACTTTTTTCTAACCCTGTTTGACATAACCTTTTACTTTAAAAAAAAAATTGTGACTGACTTCCCTTTAAACGTATCTACACTTCGCGTCAAGATGAAGGTGATTTAATTTCTGTTTGTGCCATAAAAATAGTCTCGTATAAAGCAATGCCTCAGCAAAGACAATAAAACAATGTTAATAACCCTACAACCTTAGAGTACACTACTAACAACACACTTAAACTTCCTTACTGTCACTGACAAATGCCTGGAGGGATGGCCCTACATTGCACTTGTTGAATTGAAGCAAACACAAAAGAAAACAAAAAACAAAAAACAAAAAAAAAACAAAGAAAACAAAATTGCAAATCTACTCCATTCATTTTCAGAGAAAAACGAGACGCCATTCCCATTAGAACTTCAGCCACCACTAATTGACAATTTAGACGCCATCGACAGCTATGGTAATCCAATCAAATACTCTCAACCAATCGAAACGCCGGACGGTCGAAAGGTGATTTCCGCTCAGGGCGTGCAATTTGAAATTCCGAATTACGCCTCTGGCATAACTGAGATTAAGAAGCCAATCGATAGTTTGGTTCCACCATTTATTGGTGAGTCATCTGATGAACAATTACGACCGACCACGATGACGACTCGAAACACAATTGACGACAATAGCATGCGTTCTGAATCGACACGATTACCTAACTCTCAGACACTCCAACGCGCCATTCGTAAGGACGGCGAGAAAAGCTTACGCGGACAAGGACATGGACGCAAACGAAAAGAGTTACTAATCGGTGATCTTGCACTAGATCCCTCCACTGCTGATCTTCTAACACAACCCTTCAACCCAGCTAACCGCAATAATAGTAACGACGTCTCTTCCCCTTCTACTTATCAATCGAATCAACTTCCTATCGGTGGCAGCATCAATAATATTCCTAACTTTCCTACTGATCAATCTTCCATTATTAACAACTCCCCTCCCGCCACTATAGATCCCATTGCCGTTGCACTACCGAATGATGCAGATCCAGATATCGAAACGCCACAGCAGTACACGCTGCCCGACTGGTTGACCAACATCAATGATCCCGATGTGGGACCTGGTGTGCCATACATGCCAATGGATGATCCCAATACGCTCAAGATCCTCTCGTGGGATCTGTTGCCGCCACAAAAAGAAGAAGAGCTTGCTTCAACGCTATCGATTGCTGAGCGGACGAGCTTACCTACAACAACTACCACAACTCCCAAGCCTACAACGACGACCACAACAACTACTACTACGCCAAGGCCAACAACAACAACAACAACAACCACTACAACAACGACCACTACAACCACTCGCCGCCCGCCAACCACAACAACAACCAGAGCACCACTAAGCGTGTCAAGCAGCAATTCGAATGAAATCTTGGCTCTGCCCGGTGGAAACGCAGTGGTGCTGCCCTCCTGGCTGGAGGGATATGACGATCCCGAGTTGTCGATAGCGGTTCCATTCGAAGTTCCCGAGGATAACGACAAATACAACCACACTTTGTCGAACGACCTACTACCTCCACTTGAGCCATTTGAAGATCTAAAGACTTACAAAATACCCGGGCAAGCAGAACTGCCAACAAATGCACCTTCATTCATTCCCTCCACTGCCCCTAGCACTACCACCACGAGCACTACCCCCACCCCCACCACCATCTCAACAACCATTCGCACAACTACCACAAGGGCACTCCCCTCAAAACCCACCCCATTTCAGTTTAGATTCTCCTCAAACAACATAAACCCACAAACCACTTCCATTCAGAAGACCAGTTTTTTCCCTGCCTCTACAGCCCCCACCACCACCACCACGACTGAAAGTCCGATTTCCAATCGCATCTCCCAGTTCACCCTGAAGTCGACCGCAGCACAGCCATCCGGTTTCAAGCCAAGTACCTTTGCCGGAGCCCAAGTCACTTCCACTTCCAGGCCAAGGCCCACTGTCCCCCCAATCCCAGTCCTTGATGCGAAATTCAATCCATTCCTCTCATCGAGTTCCGGACGACCGCAAACAGTCACATTCAGCACCATACCCCGGACGACGACTTTACCCCCAACCATGTCCACCACGCCGGAGTACATCTTTGACACTGCAACCATCCCACCCTGGCTTAGCGACTACAAGGACCCCGACCTAGGGCCCGGTGTGCCATTCACTTTTGCTGGTAGCGGTGACCATAAGGTAGTCTTTAGCGAACTCTTGCCTCCATCCATCCAATCGGAAGAATCGGAAGCCCAAGTCAATGATGGGGTGACGATTCAAAAATCTATTTCATCTGAACTTCTCCCATTGAGCTCCATCCATAACTCTATCCTCTCCCCCTCTGTTCCCACTACTCCCCAGCCCCTATTCACGACAACTGTGCAGCAACCATCGAAACTTTTCACGCCGCCTGTAGTCCTGGCGCCTGACGATTCGAACAACGCCACTCCCCCCACGCAAACGAATTCACTTTCAAATAACAATTTTCTAGCCGCCACCGAACCGACCACCAAAGCCACGTCGAAGGTCACCTTCAACAAGAGCGATCAAGGCAAAGTGATCTCCAACAGCGTCAAGCCGCTCTTCGGCTTCTCCCAGGGTGCAGTTCCAAGCGGTAAGATTTGCGACTACTGTCTTCCACAATACATTGAACGTGTCTCTCCTCCTCCAGGCTTCACAGTTGCAACTCAAGCTCCGGTTGGCTTCAACAAGGCGACGACCACCGCAACGGACTTCACGGGCAAATACACCGGCAGCTTCGGCGGTGCTCCAGGTCTGCTAGGCGGACAAAACCGACCAGGATACGCCATTCAGCCGGACGGCTCCATCAGGGACCCCGACCACACCGTGCCACCCCGGACCAAGGTCACAGTACCCATTGCACCAGTGGTAACCGTTCAGCCGAAAACCGAACGTCCAGCAATCGCCAAAAGGGGTTACACCGGTTCGTTCGGCGGTCCCCCAGGAGTCCTTGTGCCCTACGACAACGTCAAGGTCTAATCCTAATCCTAGGAGCCCATCTTTACTCGTGTATATACGTTATAACTAATTTTATTACTATGTAACATATTTGTTTTATTTAAGACTAGGCGCTAATAACAATGACATGATTTTGAGCTAGAGGTCCTGTTTGTTTAATTTTGCATTTCAAATTTATTTCGAAAGGTAGAGAACAGCTGACTGTTTTGGCAAACGGGTAAGCATTCAAATAGATCCTTGGTCGTAGTCTTAAAAGAAGCCGAACTTATTCGTTAACGACAGGGGTGTTGTACTTATTTGTGTAAAGCCAGCTGAACCTTAACATGTTTAGCTCGCACATTTGGGCACATGGTGAGTACTAAAAACTTCAACCGACTACACTGGGGCATCAACAAGTGCCGCACTCCTTTTTATCCTGTGTCTGTGTTTTCTGAATTCTTTGGTTGAATTCTGTACAAGGATTGGAGTTCCATCGAACTTTACTCCTTACTGAGACCATTTCCAATCCTAGGAATGGGTTAACACAACACATTTAACTGGGCAAAATATACGATCATTCATAGTTCAGTTTCGAAAGTAAATTTGAATAAAGCACGCACAGCGATACATGTTTGAAAAAAATTATAATTTCCTTACAAAGACAGGTCATTGTCATGAGATGGGATGGACGAAATTTTTTCAAATGGCCGCCTTGAAAAGATTCGCAGCAAGCAATTCTTTTGAGGTGATTTTTTTTTCTACTTTTTCCCACGGGATGTAACACATCACCTAATAAGTCCCGGGACCGACATATAGGGGGAGCCACTAAAAAGAAGATCAACTTTTTAGCAATTACAAATATTTAACTGATACCTGTCAAATTTTCATGACAATCTGATTATTAGGTTACAATTTACAGTGCTTCAAGTGGCGCTACTTTTACAATTTTTAAAACAATGGAAAAAACAGAACTTCGTGCTTTTTGATGGGAGAAACTATCGCGCAAGCTCTGCAATGGTTTGAAAGTGTTAGACGGACTCTGTTTCATCATTAACAACTATTTGTTAGTGGTATACTGACTTTAAACGTGGCCATACAGACACTAACGATGCTGAACGCTCTGGAAGGCCAATTGAGGCGGTTACACCTGAAAACATTAAAAAAATACAAAAAATCGTTTTGGAAAATCGCAAAGTGAAATCGCGTAAGATAGCTGACACCTTAAATGATGTCCCCTAACATCAATGCATTTGTTAAATCTTGAGATAAGCTTTTTTAAACCCTCAAAAAAATAAATTTCCTCTTCCTCTTTTTAATTTCCTCCCGCAAATTATGCAAAGTGCAAGCGTAGGATGTGGCGTCGATGGTTTCCCTTTGAATCCCAAAAACTGTGGCCATGAGCTTCCCGGCAGACGGAGTGACTTTGAACTTCTTCGGAGGATCTGTTCCTTTTTTATGCCACTGTATGGACTCTTGTTTGCTTTCAGGGTCATTGCGGTGAACTCATGTTTCTTTCCCAGTAACACTTCGATCCATAACACCGTCCGCGTTCACACTACAGATCTACAAAAGCCCTCTACAGCATGCGATTCTTACTTTTTTCTGAGGTGCTGTGAGCATTCGTGGCCCCGACCTTGCACTGACCTTTGAAAGGTTAAGATGGTCATGAAGAATGGTGTGAATGGTACCAATTGAAAGCTTGGTGATCTCTGCCATCATTCTCACCTTTATTCGGGCATCCTCAAGAACAAGTTTTCCAACTTCTTTGATGCTTTCTCCCGTACAAGCAGTAGCCGGAGCGGGGGTCGTCTTCAATGCTCTCTCTGCCTCTCTTGAACTCACTTGACCCCCTTTGCACAGTTGATAATGAAGGTGCAGAACCCTGGTAAGCAGCTACCATCTCTTCATAAATAGTTTCTTGACTTTTTCCTTGCTTAGTGAGAAATTTAATTTTATTCTCCAGATCTGGCTCCAGCGACTACTACCTCTTTCTAGACCGCCAAAAATGTGGCAATCAAGATTGAGGCCAAAGATGAATCGTTCTATAAAAAAGGTATCGAAATGTGAGAACGGCGTTGGAATTGGATTCTATAACTCTGAAGGGATCTATATTGATAATTAAGATCGAATTTTGTGTTTTTATTGGTTAATCCTGGGACATATTAACTGATGTGTTATATCGGATATAACTTGGGTAATGTTGGATTTTCATGAATCTTGAGTTCCGGAATTCCTTGCATAAATACGGTCTTATAGAAAAAAATATCTAACGGTGTCCACTCGCTAGATGATGATAGTCAACTGACGTCGCAAAAACGTGAAATTATGCGACTGTGAAAGTTCTGAGACAATAAAGTTATAATTGGACGTGTTATGTGACTTGTTGGAATCTCATATTGGCCAAGTTATAATCTTCAATCGCCGGCCCAGAAAATACCGACTACTAACCCTCTACATCATGGAGCACAATAGGCTTAAAGGTATCTGTAACGGTTTTTTTTTTCAATTTCAGCGACTTTTTGCGTTTTTGATCGATTATGACGACCATAGTCACAGCGTAACGTGCGGTTAGTTCCAATAATTTTAAAGCGTTGTTAAGCGATCGATTCATAGCACCCTTCAAATGACAGCTGGCCCTTCAAAAACAGCTGAATTAAGCTAGTATCAAAAGCCAGCGCTACTGAACATATTCCACTATTGATGCTTAATATTCGGACACCTTCAAAAGAGCTCTTGGCACCTTTGAAAAATATCGCGAAAAAGCCTTAAAATCTATAGAAGTCAGCATACACCTCTAGAATCTCAACGTTTAGGAAGAATCTACAGCAATTCGTGTTTGGACATACCGCTAACTTGCCATTGGACCGTTAACTGGGCCGGCAAAAATTATTTCAATCAGTTTTATCGTAGTCGCAGGTCGATTTTTGATGAACCACACAAACATATGTACTCTAAAAAAGACTACAACGGAGGATAAAGTAATCAAAATCCTACATCTTGTATTGTTAGACCGCTGATTAAAGGTGTGATAACTGAGGTTGTACCATAATCCATACCATTGCATGCATGAAGAGTGCCGCGTTCAGCAATTTTATTGTGTTCAACGTAGTTTAGGTGCAATCCGATAGAAGGAAAAGAGTCATTCTACAAACAAACTCGAACCACTTACCCCACGGAACTGTTTGGTTAGCGACTCATGCTCTGCTTTGGAGGGAAGCCTTTTTTGCTTCAGCCTGTCTAAGTATTGAATGAACCTTCACAATGAATGAGCATACTTCATTCCAGTGTTCTACGTATCTCATCCTGGTTTACCAACTGCCTCTCCTGCGCAAAGAAGCTGCAGTAAAAAACTGCATGCTTTGCGTCCTCCTCGGAGGTTGGGCATTGTGGGCGCCGAGGCGTACTCCAAACTGTGCAGATATTTTCGGTAGCCTCCGTGGTTTGGGATATAATACCCGCCCTTTGACACCCCTCAAATTTCAGGGATGTAACTCTAATTTAATGCAAGCGTAAAATGTTTAGAAAGCTTAGGTGGAAGCCATTTGTACAAGAAAGGCCAAAAAGGGGTCGACTTTCCAATTCTTCGTTACGGATTAAATATGATATGAATGAGTGCGATGCCTTAGATATTCATTTTGATTCATCTTCTGAATCGGAACACATTTTATACAGATCGTGGTACAAAGTCTGAATGCTCTCATTGCACTTTTTAAAACTGCTGAAGCCCTGAAATTTAATATTCATATTCTTGCTTTGATTGCTAAGTACTTGCCCTATTTTATGAAATTCTATTCATAAGTTAGGACGTACTGACTGACAATCCGAAATTTAAAAAAATTTTGTTTTATGGAAACGAAACCTTAAAACGCCGATATTATTTGCATACTACGCA
The DNA here is from genome assembly GCA_944738645.1 of Eristalinus sepulchralis. Lineage (NCBI taxonomy): Eukaryota > Metazoa > Arthropoda > Insecta > Diptera > Syrphidae > Eristalinus > Eristalinus sepulchralis. The sequence continues at coordinate 49,026,340 of OX122883.1, read as the reverse complement.
AGCACCTATAACTATGCCACACTTTGTACACATTCATTCATTCATTCTCTAGAGAATACTAAGCACACTTTTCTACATACATATATACATTGCCTTTTAATGAAAACAGTTTTCAAAGTCTCACACAGCGTGTCAATTTTTTAATAAGTATTCTTTTAAGATTTTTGAACGCAACAACCTAAATTTTCTACAGTTTATTGGTTTTCCGAGGAAATAACAGCAAGCGGTTATTTTACAAGAAGTATACATCATCGACTAATCCGCGTAATAAATCTGCCACCCGAACACAGAACACAAAAACACAGTGTGAAAGAAAAGCATACTAAAGTGTGTGCGAATTATACTTACGTGTGAGATGCCCGCTACTATTATTTTGAACACAACTATACTTAGGCTCTGATGGACTCACAATGCGCCTGCTCCTCATAGGGCAGGCTTAAGACCATTTGCACTTATCCCGCTGTGATTCAGTTCCTGGATACCTGTGTTCAGCGTGAAAAGTGATTTAGACCTAAATTTTCAAGAAATTCAATGAACAGTACAACGTTGTGTATTTTTCTCTTTATTTATAAGCTCGAATAAAAAAACAATCTAAAGGGAGCAACACGCTCTAGGAAATAAATCTAAACATTTCAATTAAGACGCCTTTCAGCTTATAACTTATCTTTTACCCTTCCTCGGGAATAACTTCCGGGTAAATCGCTTCTTTAAATTCAGCACACCCAACTTATATCGCCTGGACATTAGGAAAACTTCTCCCACGAAGACAACCAAACTGATAGCCCATCCAACGCCCAAAATTTCCCAAGCTAAACGTATGTTATCGACATGCAGCGGTTCGATGTTGAACGAGTCAATCATGAAACTCACATAGCCCTCGCGCACAGCGTACTTAAAGTCTGTCCTCGACCAGTAATCCATGAGCCCCGACTGCAAAACTCTCAGAATGAAAGCATCCAGTGAATAGCGCAGGCGGGAATCGAACACCATGGGATACCCAATTTGATGCTTCAGAAAGCAAATGTCTGACTTGCGAGAAATCTTTCGTTTCAAGTACTCCTGTTGCTGACTCAGGAACTCCCAACGATCCAGCCCCATTGCGTACGCGTAGGATGTGTTCAATCGGTTGCGATGTCTGTTCACGTTGTCAATGTCCGTGATACTGTAGATCGTCCGGATCTTTTGCGGAAGGTGTGCCATCCGCACACCGTCGTTCGCATCGAAATCGGTCAAGAGAATTTTCAACCCCGACGCTATAAGTTCGTCCACAGTGTCAATCTGATGCCCATACACGGTGGCAGTGAGGAAGCTCTTCAACGCAGCACAATACCAAGTGGTTATCAGAAACCCCAGTATCCAGGCGGCTGTGTAGACAATGATGTACCTCCAGCTGACGGCGTAGTTTTGGCCCCACGTCGAAATGTGCAGCATGTAGCCAATGCTCTGCAGAAGGCATCGTCCGTAGTCCTTGGCCCTCGCCCCGCTTCCATGGGGATGAATCCACATGAGTATGAACGCCAAATATACAGTCCCGCAGGCCACGAGAATCCAAGTGTCGATTTCCAGTGGCAGCCACAAGTACATATACGACGGAATCTCGTTGGCCATTGGGAGGATGAAGCACAAGTCGTTGAGCATAATCGGGTAGCTGCTTTCCACGTTCTCGTAATACTGCACAATTTGAGCGTGCACACTCATCTCAGCCTCGCCATTTGACACCATTTTGAAGATCTGTCCTCGGTCGGCGCTCGTAATGCTAGTGTCTGCGTGGAGCTCTTCGAATGTTGCGTTCTTGTAGTGGACGAACGTCTTGAAGAGCTGAAACGCTTGTCCCTTGATTTTCTCTTTTCCATCGTAGTCCGTAATCTTGTAGACCCTGGGGAGGTCGAACTTAACTGGGGTCCTTATAACGTAGCCCTTCAAGCTGTCATTGTCGTTGAACGTGAAGACGTCGGTGGTCCTATAGATTTCCAGGAGACTTGTCAGCCTTAACTTAGAATATGGGTCAAAAGTAACCAGGTCATCCTTCCCTTCATGATCGCAGTAGAGCAACATGGCCTTCATGTATCTGTCAGTCCAGATGTGATGCATCAGTGTTTCGACTTCCCCAGATTCCCGCGGTTTTTCTATCGAAACAAAGAGGACGGCCATGGACCGTCTCCCTCTGGTGAAGGTGTTCGTCATATCCAGCAGTTTCTCCACCGAATTTGACATGAAGACCAAGACCAGCGATTGGCTGGAGAGACTGTAGCGAAATTGGGAGTCGTTCCTCTTCTCTGAGTAGATGTAGACTGGTCGATGAAAAGTGTTCTGCAGCTCAGCGATTATGTTCTCCACTTCGGTGAGTACACTCGGTTGTGCTATTATCGGGAACGTTGGAAAATGCACAAAATTATCACCATGACGAACGATATCCATGAGAAGTGACACATTAACCGATGTGCAGTGCGCAAATCTTCCACACACACCGAGGCTCAGATAGAGAAACGATTTAAAAATTCCACACATGACAGTGTAGTGAAGGACGACACCAAACTAAACAAGAAATTCCATTGGGACCCTTTAAATGCAAGACGAGTTCTGGTTACACCTGGCCGACAAATTATAGGGCAGTTCTCGACTTGATTGATTACAAACATGCAACCCTGTGAAGGAACTTAACAGCGGTGTTAAGGGATGTGCCTTTGTACGGAAACTGCCGATGGCCAGGAGGATAATGGTTAAATTAAAAGAAGTTGTTACGTTTTAAAGCTGCCAACAGATTGACGACTGTGTTATTAAAACTGCATTACCTTTGTTGACAGTGGTTGAAAATGATTTCATGATGTTGTGTTACGTTTTGATTGACCTTTCAATGTCATTGTCGTTGTTCTTCATCTGTTTAGTGATTAGTGTGACTAGGACATGCTTTGATGTTGCTTAGTACGTTAAAAAATATTATTGCCATTTTTCGGCTAATAATAAACTGGACAAGTGCGAGCTACACTTACGCACAGAGGGTTCCATTCGGTTTTTAAATAAAACTATGCTCTCTTGATCTTCATGAGATGGTTAGTTCTCAGCACTGGTGATTTGATTACATGGTTTAAGAAGAAGCAAATTTAAAAACTAAAACTATTTGACAGGAAGCAATCGACTTTTCGTAGGTCACTGAGTACATCTAACTTGCATTAATACACAAATGCAATACATATATATATTCCAAACCACTGGCGCAAAGTTAGGGCAGCCTTCATACAAAAAATTGTTAAAAGTGATTACTCTCTCTTCACTTCAGGCCGAATAGTCTTACTTCGTTCATGCTAAAAAGCTCGGATAGGCTGGTCGAACTGCATCTGCGCAAAAATGCCTTCTGATTACACCCTCTATCTAAAATGCAACATGCTAACCAGAACGGAAAATCTTGCGAGACAGCGGCACAAAATCTCGTTGGTAGAATTGAAAGTGCACTCGACAGGAAAGAATACGCGCTGGGTATTTTTATTGATATAGAGAGTCTTCAACTTTTCATGGCATGTGCAACACGGCGTAGAAGAATCATCGGTGCTTTGGATAAAAGTAAAACAACTAATAAATAGAACTATAACCGCGGAGGCGGAGTCGTTCCTCTCTCTCTTCACGAGAACGAGGAACCTGACTGGTCTGAATCGACAAGTACTTAAAGGTGTCTGCATAGTTTTTCCAATGAAGCTACATGCACATGGAGACGAACACCCCCAAGGCACTGTCAGTTTTCTGGCAATGTAAGGGAATTTTGGTAAAACCTGGTGCCTATTACCAAAGATCTGTGTAGATCTATATGGCGCTGATAAGACCACTTCTCTCCTATGCATTATTCGTCTAGTAGAACAAACTTTCGCAAAAATACGTGACTGCTTCTTTCACCAAGTTTCAAAAAACGGTCTGTCTTGGCTGCAGAGGGGAATGGACCAGTTTTTGAGTCTGAGCGCTCACAGTCAATTAACGTCACAATTAACGAAGTAAATCACTCATCATCATCTTCGTTAATCCATATATTCAATAAAGAGGGAGTTGGGGAAATGTACGCTCGAGAGGCCTCCTGGTCGGTCGATCCTCCACCAACGACTCTTACTCATCAGGAGTTATTCCAATGTGCAAACAGGCGAGTTTATGCACTTGATTCAACGACCTCGCCCTTGGTCGCCTACCTGGAATTACATCTAATGCACGCCTCGGAAGTCGTGATGAATGGGACATCCGTACCATGTGGTCAAATCATTGAAGTACAGCCATTTCCGTCCAAAGCAGTAACTGCTTATCAATGAGTTCCGCCCGCACCGTCGCGATTCTCTGTCTATTCAGGCTCTCATCTTGTCAGCCTGTATTCGCGATCTTATTCTTTCGGTTATTACCAAAATTGAATGACCATAAGCGAGAGTTGGAACAATAATAATTAATTGGCACCACGAGGGACAAGGGGCTAGCTTCTACCTACTCGTGTTGTGCGTATTATTGTTCTAGAAGGGATTTTGCCGAAATTGTATGACCACGTTTAAGAATCTTTTCACTTTTCAAGTGTTATCAGCATTTCGAAAGAGCTGGCGCCGTGAAAAGTGTGAAGTGTTCAGACTGGGAATCTTCGGGGTATGAGTTGGCACAATCAGAGTGAGCTTGAACAGACAAAACCAAGATAAAAACTGATAACTTGGCTTTGGCACCAAACTGGACCTTCGTTATCACTATTCTTCTAAGTTGCTTCAAAATTGAACCAGCTTGCCCAATCCTACTACAAATGTCATTGTTGCTCCTCCCATCACTGGTGCAAAAGACCCCGAGGTACTTAAAATTCTCTACCTGTTTCAATGGAACTCCACTAACATGTAGTGTGCATTGGATAGGTGTTTTGGAAGTGACCGCAACTTCGAACTTGTCCACTTTCCCCTTCATTCTAGCATCAGTACATACGGCCACAGACACACAGTTCCATCAGGGATGATGTGAGGACAACAAAGTCATCTGCCACAAAAAGATGACTCACCCTTAAATCTCGCAATGTGAAAAAATCCTCGCATCGACTGCGCTGCAACACCATATATGTATGTATATATTGAAAAGGACAGGCGACAAGACGCACTCTTGGCGAAGCCCAATGCCTACGTTGAACTTCTATGCCAGAAAAGAAGGTCGCGGTCTCTCAGCTCAAGAAGAGCTAGGGACAAATAGAAAATACAAGCCTTTTATAAATACAACTAAAAGCTTGGAAACAGGCCTTCAAAGACGCAGTCTAGTTATAGACCCATAGGGAATTGTAGATGCAGCTGTGTAGAGGGCGCGACCAGGAGAGACAACTCGAATCCATGAGGTAGTACTCCCGCCCAGTATTGAAGAAGTCGGCAAACTCACTAAAAGACTGAAAAGCAATAAAGTCCCAGGTTCGGATGTCTCGGCGTCAGACCAATTCAAGACTGGTCGCGTTGTTCTGGTGGTGAGCATGCATAATTTACATTAGTGAATCTGTAAAATTTGGAGGACGCAAACATTCCCGATGATTGCCATACTAGCTCCATATCTCCCATTCACAAGAAAGGCAATCCTACCTCGGTTTAAAACTATTTTTCTGCTGAATGTCGCCTACAAGATCCTGTCCAGCATACTGTGTGAACGTCCAAAATCCCACTAGTCCAGCGCGGCAAATCGGTTATAAACCAGATCTTCACACTAAGGTAAATCCTGAAAAAGACCAGCGAGTTTCACTTCGACACCATCTTGGCTCGAGAATCTCCGGATTTCGGCAAAAAGATGCATTGTCTAGTGACTTCTTCAATACTGGCGAGGATATTGCGGAGGGCAGGTGTAAACATGGAGGGCACTATCTTCTACGAATCAGTACAATTGCTGGAACACGTTGATGATATCGATATCATCGCCCGTTCCTAAAGAGCCGTTGTAGAGGTATTCACAGCTTTCGACGGTCAGACGAAACGAGTTGGTCTCAGAGTAAGCGATGATAAGAAAAAAATATGCACAAAGGCAAAGAATCGATAGCTACAACTACCTCAGTTAAGGAGTTTGTCTACCTCGTGCATCGTGATCCCCGAACTACGCGCTGTACTAAGGTGTTGATGTAGTCCGAAAAGCAAGCAACCGACGATTGCAATGACTCGGCCATACCGAGCGAGTGGACAACAACGCTCTAGCTAAGAGCCTCCTTGAATCCCAGATTCCTATGAGATATCAAGTGATAGCGAACTCTAGAGAGCTTGGTATTGACAACTGGACGAAGTGTGCTCGGGACCGTCTGGAATGGAAGGCAGCTATAGCTTCGGCTCGAATCCTGAGGACTGTTAAAAAAGTAAGCAAGAAAAGTAAATTATAATGAAATGAAAAGGATCTGCTAAGGCATAATTTAAAAGGAAATCAGAGGACATCCTAAACTACAGGGTGGATCAAATACAAGTTTTCTTTTTAAATGTTTCTAATATAGTAAAATTAACGAAATTATTTGTCTGCCTATTATTGCTTCATTAGTACTAACAAACATGCCTATTTATTAAAAAAAGCATTTCTTTCAAGTTGCAGCCTAGGCTGGCTGTCACCCGCTGACTCCGACTTTCGGGCAGAAGTTCAGTAATCCTTATAATGATATTTGCCTTAAGTGTTTCCGAATTTCGAGGACACATTCAGGGGATTTCCCAAAATTGCTAAGGCGAAAAGCAAATTCGAATCTGTTCAGCAGAGGTAAGATATTGACTTTCTGCCAACATTTTGAACTGAAAGCAGCTGTTTGTATTAAAATGAAGTATGAAAAGGCACCACTAGATCACCCACTCTGTGATTTAACATTATACTGTCCATGATCAATAGCTACACATATTCGATAAACATCAAAACAAAAGTCAATTTAAGATAACTCAATTTTGAACCACGACTATACTCCCATCCACTATTTTTTGTACACGTCACTTGTGATCCAAATTAGGAGTTGCTTTTTGGCTTCTTTCACCTCTTCACAGCGACATTCAATGTTCCGAATTTGTGGCAGGCAAACTTTCCGCACGTACTTCTTAACCGATGGCACCGTCGTTATTTGCTTCAACGTCTGCGAAGATAGCTCTGGTATGATGTCAGTTAATTTGAGTGCAAAAACAAACCTGTAAACAGTACAACTGTTGCCTATCATTGTTCTTGTCGTGAGCTCGTCGAATAAGTATCTGAGGAAGTGATGAGAATTGCTTGCATCTCATCATCGACATCCGACTCGCAGCTGTTGCGTTCATCAGTGCTTGAGTGACGTATTCATACGTGGATTGCTGCTCGTCCAACAATATCTCATACAGCACACGAATGCCGTCGTATTTGTCCAGATAATCCTGTCCCTCCTTGCAGTTCAAGAGGAGTGAGAAGCACTTCAGTAGAGTCTGTTGATTCTTCTGTTTGGTTTGAATTTGATGGAAGATCAAGTCTAAGAATCCATCCTTGATTGCCACTTGAGGATCTATTTCCAAAAAGTGACTGAAATGCTCCAGTAAATTCTGGTTTATTTGAGCCATTTGGGTCTTCTTAAGGATTTTTGAAAGGATCGTGAACCATTGAGATTCGTTGATGAAGTAGTGGAGGACTTGTGGATGTTGTGTCAATGTGCGTAAAATAAACGAAGATGTCTTTATATGGTCATCCTCCTGAGTCATATCGTAGAACGTCATGATGAGGTTGTCTCGCTTAGACATTTGTAATGCTGCTCTAAGTGTTGAAGCGAGGGTACCTAAGAAAGTTAACTGTTTATTCAGAGTACATCATATACGGTAGATACGATTCATACAGAAACAGTGTAGAATGATAGGGACCAGATTCTGGTTCTTATGCGTTTGTATTCGGCGTCTGAGTAAAATGTTTTGAAGTCTAAAAGGAAAGAAAAATACAATGAATTCAAATTGGCCTCGATTTCCAAAAGAAGAAACTTAAAAACAGTTTGATTTGAAAGAGATCGTCTCTCCAACGAATTCCTTTAGTAAAAATCCATACTAGTGCTAGACGCGCACTCGTAAAGGCCATATTTTAAAACATTCCTTCACTAAAGTCGACAACTTAAGCATGGCGGTTGAAAATGTGAATAATATTTATGTTCCTGATACTGAGGCAAAACTTCATCAAACGCCGTTTCGGGTCCGTCTTACGTCAAATAGTTGATTCGCTGTCATTGCCCTCAAGCGTAGTGCATGTCTGGATTAACGACCAAGATGCTCTGACTGTGCTCTATTAAATGGGATTGGGATTATTGATAATTGAGTGGCACTACAGCCCACAAGGGACCAGGGCTTAGCTTCTTCAGCAATTACTCGTATTGTGCGTAGTATTGTTCTCTTACGAGTAGATGGAATCTACAGTTTTTTTGCAGAACTCGAACGGCGAGATTTGAGAAGCTTTTCATAGACAATTAGTACTCTTTGAGTAAGTAAGTGTAAGTAAGTGAGAAAGTATTCCGTCCAAGAATCGAAGCTAGACCTTCTGCGTGTGGGTCGTCGTTTTGGCATGCAATTTATATGTTAGGGGTTTCTTTTAGTGTAGTTTCTCTGCTGATAGGCCGTATATTTCTCTTAAGGTATTCCAATGTATATCATGGCCCGTTCCCAGCAAACCTTTATAAAGGCATTCACGGCTATTGAATAGCAGGCGAAAAGAGCTGGTCTTAGAGTGAATGAGAATAGAAAGAAATATATGCTGTCGAAAATAAATCGATCCATCAAACGCCATTTTGGTCAAAATCAGCTATAATCAATACCCTAAGCACGAAGAACCAAGAAAATGCCCTACAATCCTACCTGTACTTCTATACGCAGCCGAATGCTTAACGATAAGCAAAACGGCAGGGCAGATTCTTGGTGCGTCGAATATATTGTCCCGTCTGAATGGAGGAAAAGACACAACTGCAATCTCTACGTTCTGCATCCAGATGTGGATGTAGTCCGGAAGGCAGGCAATCGACGACTGAAGAAGACAACAACACTTCATCTAAGGGGGTCTTCGGATCCCAGTTTCCGGTTTTGAGAAGGAGAGGAAGACCGAACCTTCGGTATAGAGACCAAGTGATCGTGGACCCTAGAGACACCTTGACAACTGGAAGAAGCGTGACCGCGACCGTCAGACATGAATGACGACGCTCGTCCTGGACGCCCCAGCCCATCAACAGCCGATGAAAATGTTGGGAAAGTGAAAAAAATTTAATATATGTAAATCTTCGAATCACTATTAGAGAAATTGCTGAAGATATCGTCATATCGATTGGCTCATGCAGTGCAGTTTTTTCACTACATTGAGGGGCACAAAATTGAAATTGATGAAAAAATAAATATTTTTCAAGAAAAATAACAACTCACCTAATTTTTTGAACAGACCTCGTAGCACTCGGATGAGAATGGACAAGAATTTCGTCCCCCTGACATAGACTGAAGTCGAATAAAGCAGCTGTGGAGGACTGCCTGTACGCGGAACTGTTCAAAGCAAAGTTTGCACCTCATCTGTAAGACATAGTCGACGGAAAGCATGTCCGCTAAGCGGAATCTCGGAGTTGTCTGTCCTGTTCGCAAGAAAGGTGCCCCCTTCGACTGCGTCCACTACCTAGGGATTAGTTTCCCTAACATCGCATACAAGATTCTCCTTCCGTATTGTATGAATGTCTGAAGCCATTGAAGTTCAGTATCAACCTCATTGGGACCTTTCAAACCTTTCATGTTTCAGACGAGGCTACATACACCAAGCTGACAATATACAACACTTTGATCATCCCGGTCCTAATTTTTTTTTAAAGTGGATGAAGAATTCCTTTGTTGTTTTGTGATAAAGTTCCGCGTGCGATCTTTGGTCCTGTTAGCATTGATGGCGTCTGGAGGAGAAGATTCAACTACTTACTTCTTCGGATCTAACGCGTAAGATGGCTAGGTTATTTTGAGCAAATGGATGGCACACTTACCCCAAGAATTTTCAATGTCGAAATCGAAGGGCAACGAAGCAGAGGACACCGTTGAACGAAATAGTGCACACAACTGGAGAAGGAATTTAACCAAGTTGGTGTGGAAGAAGCTAACGAGAGATCGTGCTGGTGGTAGAGGCTTGTTTTTTAAGGCCTAGGTCACAACAAATAAGAAGAAGACATGACTACGAATATATGGTAATGGCCATGAAATAAGAAACAAATTAAACTACCTTAAAAATGAAAGGAGAGGGAGACAGGTATTTGGATAAAAAAATAGAGCAACCATTATGAACTTAATTTTCTTACACTTAAGCGCTGCTGAAGCCTTACAGGGGCATTACAGCCCACAAAGTCAGTTTAAGACCTAGATTGACGGTTCTGACTATTAACGAACGAAGCCATCAAAAAAGAGCAACCAAAATTAACCAACACAAAGAGAGTTGTCTTCCATCATGAAAATTCTTAGCCACATACATCTTTGATGGCCCTAAACTTATTCACGGAGCTTGATTGAAAAGTTTCGATGCCTCCACCGTATAGCACTGACCTTGCTCTTTCTGAATACTATTTGTTTCTGTGGCTGTACGACTCTTTTAAAAGCAAAGAATTGGTCGATCAAAGAGTTGTTGAAAATCACTTGCCAAATCATTTGCTTATAAACAATAGAAGTTTTACGCCGATGAAATTATAAAGCTAACCAAAAAATGGCAAAAGGTTAGTTGTGAATAAAGAACAATGTTTTTTTTTCAAAATGTACCAAAAAGTCGCAAAGAGATCTTTTATGACTAAAAAACTTACCTTCTTACAATATCAAACTCCAAAATGGCTCTTTTGCATTCTAAATCATTTAGTAGCAAGTCGGAGAGTGTTTTCATGGCAGTCATTTGAACTTTCTGATCATCGCTACAAATATCTTTAATGAGTTTTACCAAGCCCCAGTTTCCAAATGCCAGACTTGCTCTATCTTCACCAATTACTTTTGCTTTGATCGGATGCGTGCTTCTAACTTCTGGAACTGGCCTCTTATTTGAAATTTTCTGAAATTCTATAGGAAATGAATTCATGTGTAATTTGGACACCAATTCTTAGTTAAATTGAAGTACCAGAAAGCACATGGTGATTTACAACTTGAGGTTGAATGTCTGGTAGTTGCGATTGCAAGAAACGATTCCTCATTTGGGTTTTCTGCTTCCACATTTTGCTTTCGCTGGAGACAACACCAAACCGGAATTATTTAAAAAGGAAAAAACGAAAAATGCGTGAATTTGATAAAAATTCTGAAATTTTACCAAAACTAAAGATAGAATTTTTTGACGTAAAATGAGAGAGTTCCTATTAATTTCAAATAGTATCGAGTCGAAAATGGGAAGAGTTGTTTTTGGAACAGGGTTAACGAACTTATCAAGACCCTCAGTGGCAGAAAAAGTTTTAGAGAATGTTTGCAGCGTTCTGTCAATATCGCAAGACAGCACCAGAGCACCTACTGCTGCCTCACACGGATGACATTTATGTGTTACGACGAACACAGCAAGCCGTCAAAGAGACATTCTCGCATTAAAACGTAAACGTAAATATACACTACCATTGGGAAAGGGTGCATGGCATCGACGTCTCGAACAGAGCATCATCAATGCACGTCAAAAACCTAACGTTATCCAAGATTTTCGGAATCACAATAAATAAGGGTGTCTGCTACCTGCCCTATTAATCCTTCTTTCCGTGGGCTCAAGATTCAATTAAGTAATTTAGCCCTGGCATTGTACAACACCTTTATAGTTCCCGTCTGTGTTTTTTGACGCAAAAACTTATTGAGACGTTATTAAAAGCGGCAGAGGTAGCCTTTCGCCTTCTCGAGAAGAAAGCCATCCGTGCGATTTTTGGTCTAGTTTGTGAAGTAAAACATTAAAAGACCAACTTTAAGGGCTTAGCTGCTGCACGCACTGAGTCAAGAGCCTGATAATGTTGCGTTCAGAAGTGATAGGTCGTGTGGATCCTTCAAAACACTCAGTTCCAGCCCGAATCCGTTTCAATAACGCTACTATCTAACTTGGTATGAAAACTGGAGGCAGCTGAGGCCCAGGTAAACCAGGAACTGTAGCACCACCCTTAGAAGAAGAAAACCAAGTCTTTAGTGATGATTAGGAGCAGCCCCTGTTGGAAATTTTCCTCCACCTGAATCCATCCACTTACGTCTGCAATAAGTGCAAATATTTGAGTGAGTTCACTCTTTTCTCGAGTACCAAGCAAAAATTTATGGAAAGTAAGGCGTAGCAGCCAAAGGCACCAATTTCAAAAAATCCTAACAAACATTAACCCGATTCATATCAGTGAAATCACTCCTATTTATGGTATAACCTAGACTTCCATACGTCAAAAAAGAGTGCTAAAGTCGGAACTTCATGTCAAAACGCTAACATTTGACGAAATTTACCCGCCAATATAACGTTCCATCACACAACTGAATTTGATTGTTTCATAAAACTTAGGAGATAGGGTTAGGTTAGTGGTTTTTAATGGGCAACCACACTTAAGCCGCCTTTGGATACATTTTCATGCCACTCGGATAGTCTCCCTAAAAGCGGTTCAGCTATGAGGTGTCCCACACTAACGTCGCTTAGTTCATCTAGGCTGCCAAAGAAGACATAGGTGTTTCTTTCAGTCACAGAGCTGATGAGAAATGGTTCTATACTCTTCTTCGTCCCTGCAGATCCTGCAGAAATTTTTGTAAGCTAGGCGGAAGCTGGTGGTATACCTCCTATTTTGACGCGCAGATGCGATTTGTCTACGCTGGCAGGAAGAGCGTTTAAATTTGAGCCGTGACAAAATTGCTTTAATTATAAGACCCTCTGACCATCTTTTGTACCGCCCACTTAACGGGTGTGTTTTACTAGGTTTTAATAGACTGTAGCGAAGAGAAATGAATGGAAGGCGTGTCACCTACGGTCGATATTAATGATTTGGTACCACGCCTGTTAAGCTTAACGACCTCGCGATTTCCCTGCATTGCACTATGTCCCAGGACTCATACCAGGTGGATATTGAACTACTTGGTCAGCTCTTGGTACTTGAATAGAAGTATCGACCTTGAACGAGTTTGATGGGAGCCTGCGAATCTGTCTTAGGCATTGTTCATTCATCCCAAGCAACTTACACTGTTTCAGCGTATTGGCTGTAAAAAAAGAAAGTTAAATGAATGAAATAGAACAAAGCCTTAAATTCTTCATAACCTATTCGTATTGTGATCTCAAACCAGTGGAGGGGTTCTAATATTTATTGTTGGCTCCGAAAAGCTTTTCATAGCAAGTTAGTGATCGTTGAGAGTCGTTAACAAATCGAAAGTGGTGATATCATGAAAAAATTGCTTGATAATGAATCCAAAAATCAAAACTAGCATCTTTTTCTTTGCATGAGTCGACGCACTTAGCCACTACGCCGTGGCGACGGCCAATTTAACGACGTTAACATCGATTTAATGCTCAATCGTAGCAGATTTAGAACGTGTAAAATTAAATCTTTTTAGAGCTGTGCCAGTATTTATAACACAAATGATTCTGTCTTTACAATTAAACGTAAATATGAAATCAAACATTATGCTAGTCCACCGTATCTAGATTCGTCTCTTTTCACTTTTGTAGTAGGCAAAGATCTCGGGTGGGTTATTTGTTGCGGGCACAGATATCAGCCTCACCCTCAAATGTGTATTCTTCAACCAAGAAAATAAAAATAACAACAACATGAAACCATAAGTGGATTCATCTTGAGGTTTGATTTTTGATGTAAAATAAAACACATAAATTTATAAGTTAACTTAACATTTTAAAAATAATTTTAAAAATATTTTAAAAATGGCATCAAGAAAATGTTGGCCGCGACTACGTTTTAGGTGGTCCATTCGGAAGGTTTAATTTTGGGTAACTCGTTGAAGCATAGCGTTTGGTGGCTCGCGGATAGCGCGAGTAATGTTGGCTTTCAAATCAACAATCGTAGCCGGCTTATTTGACGATCTAACCCTCTTCATTTACCTAGAGAAGTAGTCCAGATGTATCTTTGTTGATATCGGTGGATCTAGGCGCCCAATTTAAAATAGCAAAACGTGAGATTGTCTTGTTGAAATCTGAGTTCAGCGAGACTATGCTCTCGTTTTAACGAAGAATTTAGCCCGTTTATATGGCCAAGCTGCCACGTACAATTCGTCACAGTCTTCGTGTGCACTCTCAGCTGTAACTGGATGTGGTCTCACTGGTTGAGTGTCATCCAATTATATAAGATGAGACTCAAATTTGGAAATGGTACTGGTAATAGACGTTTCAGCAAGTCAATTATGTGCACTATATGTTCCTCGAGTCGCACGAAAAATATTTCCTACGGACAGCCGATTGTCGAAATATACATATCAATTTAGAGACGCTGTTAGAGTATGAGACTTTGCATAATGGTCTGCCAAACTATACTGAACAACAATGACAAAGATAGGAGTTATGCGTGATATTTTGAACAAAGTCTATTGAAAATTAAACCTGGCGATGAATCACACACCACAATTTTTTATTAACTAAACTAATCGCTTAATATCCAACTCTCAAAGATCTCATTGCGCTCCTTTATGATCATTATCATTGCTGACATGGCCTATCGACACGATTACCGCATAAGGAATCTAGACGATAGGTCAGCATGGTATGCAAAATATCATATCTTGTTAATATTGTCGCTATGAAAAATTTGTGAAAAAATTAACAGATATAATGTATTTTTGGGCCCCTTTGGATTCCTACGCTCGCACTTTTGCAAAAGTATTACCACTTGGAAGCAAAGAATTGAATGGAACTGCAGCTCACAAGGGACCCGGGCCGAGCTTCTAAAACAAAAACTCGTGTTGTCAGCAAGTCGAAAAGGGTGGTGCTGTAAAAAAATGCGAGGTGTTCCGTACGGGAATCGAACCTACCCATTAAGCGTGTGAGTCGACGCACTTACCCACTACGCCACGGCGACCACACCTCTAAGAAAACACATTTCAATGTTCAGAAAAAGACAGTTCCTGCAAGCAAGAAAAACCTACAAATCCAACTCAGTCACGAGGCTTCATGTATTTCCAACTAGTACGATTTACCGTCATCTGTCTCTAATTTCGCACCCTAAGTTGGTTGCGGTCGTTCTCCACTTGTGTAGGCCATCTTAACATAGTCCGTTCTCTGTTGCGTTGTCCCACTGGCTCAAATTCGAAGACTTTTCGGGCCGGAGCTTTGGTGTTTATACTCTCTGCATGTCCTACCCATCTCAAGCGTTGTATCCGAAGACGCTTGACAAGGCACATCGTATGGTACAGCCCTTAAAGTTTTTCGTTGAATCTTCTCCCCCAGACGCCATCAACGCAAACAGGACCAAAAATCGCACATAGGACTTTTATCTCGAAGAGACTAAGGGCTTCCTTGTCCACTTTTAGTTACGTCCAAGTTTCCGCGCCATAAAGTAGGACTGGGATGATCAAACTGTTGTACAAGGCCAAGTTAGTCCTTCGAGAGCGGGCTCTATTAGGCAATTGACTCTTAAGCCGAAAGAAGCAGTGATTGGCAAAAGTAATTCTGCGTTTGATTTCGGTTCTGATGCTGTTGTCAAGGTAGATGAAGTCCTTGACTACCTCCAAGTTTCGGCTGTCTAGTGTCCGAGGCGTTTTGCTTACTTCTTCTCATTTATCGCCAGACCCATTTTAGCCATTTTCAGTTCAATGCCAGCGAAGGCACTCATTATCCAATCACGCCAATGTCGTCCACGTAAGCTATCAGTTGAACAGACTTTCGGAAAACCGAGCCTCTGGTGTTGACTTGTAAGTTACGCACGATCTTCTCAAGTATTACGTTGAAAACGTCACATGACAGCGCGTCGTCTTGCATAAAACCTTTTTTCATATTGAAGGTCTCGATCAGTTCGTTACCGATCTTGACGGAGCAGCAAAAATTCTACATTGTCTTCCTACAGTATCTGACGAGATGTAGGTAGGAATGCCAGAATGATGGATGTCACCGTAAAGCTTTTCTCTATGCACGCTGTCATATGTGGGGTTGAAATAGGCAAATATGTAAGGTGTTGGGTAAAATGACAACCAGGATCTTCCGCAGTGTGATCATTTGATCTATCGTGCATGCGAAAACCACACTGATGACAAACATAACCATCGATGGATAAAACAAACAAAAAGGCACATTCACTAAAATCAATCAATCTTTTATTCTAAATAACTATTCATTCGTATTAATCATTTATAGTATTCGCCTTCAATTCTTAACCAGTTAATCCATTGCAATAGCTCGAGTTCAGTATGCATAACCTCCACCTCAAGATGTTGTAACGCAAGAGCCAGAAGGATTCAGCTTGTTGCACTACGAAAAGGATAGCAATGACCAGCAGTAACAAATGGAATAAGGAGAACATGTCTTCCACCAGAGGAGGGCCTACTCGAATGATGAACCGAAGAAAATTCTGCCTTATATGACACACGCTCTCACACAATCTACGCTTTCCAAAAACCTGTGCAAATACACGACGCTACGAATGCCTTTGATTCTACGTATGAAACAAAATTTAAAATAGATTCAAAAACATTACAAGAGTATTTGCTGAAAACAAAATCGAGCAAACAATTTGCTTTCGGCTACGCGTCATTTGTTTTCATTACACAGTTGGGTAAATTACAATGTGTAAGCATGACTTGAATAGTGACGGTAAAAGTGCGTAAATTGCTTGATTAACAAAATAAATTTTTCCGACGTCGTTGTACAATGATGTGTGTGTACACAAATTTGAAAACAAATAAAGAATGCCGTCTATTTCCGTCAGGAGTCATTGGAGTCAGCTAACGAAAGAAGAAGTCTGCATCAGATCTTAACGCTTACCAACGAATAGGTCAAGGTCATCTCCGTCAACTATGCTGAAAACCCAGTCTTCAAAGGAGATTAGGTAGCCCCGTAGGAGCGTATATGTGTATAGCCTTAACCCTAGAGCTATGTAGATGAGCCACCGCACCTTCTTCGCTAAGACGAATCCTTCAATCCTCTCCTTCACAAAGTTAACGTTCCCCTATATTCGGATCTGGTGATCAGACACTAGATAGGGTCGCCAACTGAACTTTCAAACTGCAGCGGATTTTGGAAAAAGACGCAAGAAGTATAAGTCGACACCCACCTCCTATTTTCAGTGAGACAAGGCATACAGAACGATGGTTAGGTTTAATATTTCTACCAAATTCTTCAAAATGTATAGGATGATGCAACACGATGTAAAGCCCTACCGAGGCCGGTTGGAACTCACCCAGACCTTCAATGTAAAAAAAAAATTGGACTCGGTAGATCGTGTAAATCTCGGTCAACACTAGAAGCATGATCTTCTAAACCCGTACGTGGATGAGATCAATTTAAAACTCAAAAATAATGTATTTGGTGGCCTAGAACGCACGTGTTGGATCTGATCACGACCCCTGACTCAAAAAATCCTTCAAAATGATTGGATAAATACAGCGAGTTGTCAATAAGTAGTTTTTTAGCTTAGAACAGCGGCGGCAAAAATTAGTGTGATGTTAAAAGAGGGCAAACCATGGTGCATGATATCATAGTGGAAGGACGTTTAACCCCGATGTCTTGGTCCGAGCATGACATTAGGCAGTTAATGTAGTCAAGGACTTAGTCCGCAGTGAATGGGGAGAACAATTGTATCAGATCGAGTGAAGAACCACCGTTGCCGATTGTTGTTTTCTTGACCGGGAAGGAAGGGAAAATTCAATATAGAGCCTTCTCTTGAAGCTCAAAGTTGTCTTTGCACACTCTGCTCACCGTAGTTCTAGTGCAGACACATCGGCGCTTTTGAAAGTTCATAAAGAAGCTGCCGATCTTTTCGGGTGAAAGTTCCTTTGTGCCTTAAGAAGTAGACTCGAGAACTATTAAAAAAGTGGCTATGTGGCAATTCTCATGGATCTGAGATCTACAGTTTTGAGTGGTAGAATCGTGACCTTATCTTCATCAGTGTTCGTTTCAAAAATTAAATAAAAGTGATTATTTTTTCTTTTGCTACTACAATATTTTCAATATTAACTTTTTATTAATTTTTATTAACTTTTATTTTACTTTTTAATTAAATGAAACTACTAGCATTAACAGTAACGACATTGCAGGTGTAATTGAAAATTCGCAATTCTTCTTCAAGGTTACATTTCAATGTTCATTTATCTAGAATCTTGTAGGTTCCAGTGGCCAGCGCCTGTCGCATGTTACTATTTAGTCGTCTTATTGTACCACCGATCTAATTCCATTTGCGGTGTTTTTCTCTTCGTACGTGCCCATAAGTTGAAACCGAAATTTTGTGTTGGACGTTTCTTTTTATGACTTAGACCGATAAAAGGGGACAGACTCTATGTATGAGATAAAGATTGGTTTTGGTTGTAAATTAAATAGAACTCAATTTGAGTCCTAGTCTAACTTTTAAGTCAAATACAAATATTTATGATATTTTGCTATTTTCCGAGTTCCTTTGATATCTCATTGGTGTAGAACTTCTGCAGTTTGTCAACTTAAACTTGGTAAAATAACTTTAGCGACTCTTCGGTCGTCCAATTTCTTACAATAAAGCGATATTTGAAAACAAATGGTAACCAAGGGACGCAAAGTCAGAGGTATAGGGTAGATGCATCGAAACTTTCTCACGCAGCTCCATCAATTTGTTCTGGGTCAGCAAAACTGTGGGTGACCTAGCATTTTAATTTTTCCTTTTTCTTGTCCAGTTTTGTTAATTCTTCATTTCTTCACTCATGCGGTTGAGTTGATCGTTTTGCCACGTTCTAGAAGCTCATAATAGACATTTCCCTTTAGCTCTCACCAAACCCTCGATATAACCATGTTTTCCTTCAATCCCTTCAATCCAGGCTTTAAAGTAGCTTGTGATTGGTTTCTGTACTGGTCTTTGATATACTCGTATACCTAATTCCGTTTTTACACGGTACATATGTATCGTACATATATATATTTCGTAAAAATTAATTTTGACAAAAGAAATAAGTTTCTATCGTTCTAAAGTTAAACATTATTTTATTTTCGAAGAGTGTTAAATTAAAATCGTGTAAAAAACAAATTATAGGTGTATCGCCTGCACAACAATAATTCGCCTCAAAACTGGTTCCAATTTCAGCAGCTTGGATTGAAGGTTGTTCAATCAATTAAATTTCTTTTGGGTAATGAAGGTCGTTTAGAAACAACGTGCATCTTTGCGTAGCCTGCTCATTTTAAATGATTCCAAACTAACATACGGTTGATATTTAGTGCCACAGTTATCTCCAGACAGCTTTCGTACCGGTCTTACTCAATCGATTGTAAGATTTTGTCGACTTTTTTGGAAGCAGGCCAATAAATGCGAGTTGCATCTTTTACGTCAAAGTTTCCCGAACGAAATATAAAAAAAACATCCGTTAACATGGCTCTGTAACTCCTATCACCTCATTTTCAACAAAAATGATCCAATGAAGCTCCCCACTCCACAAACCGCACCAAACTGTTTCTTTTTTTTTATTTGCGCATTTTTATAATTTAATGTTTCTAGTCTAAATACTTAATAATAATAATTGAGTGGCACTACAGCCCATAAAGGACCAGGGCCTTGCTGCAACAACAACTACTCGTGTTGTGCGTGCTACTGTTCTCTCACGAGTAGAAGGAACCCACAGTTTTTTGCCGACTCCGAACGGCCAGATTTGAGAAGCTTTTCATAGATAATTGATACTCTTTGAGTGTTGTCAGCAACTCGAAAGAGGTGGTGCCGTGAAAAAATGCGAGGTGCCCCGTCCAGGAATCGAACCCAGACCTTCTGCTCGGCGGTCGACGCACTTACCACTACGCCACGGCGACCAAGCACTTACCACAGCGTCTAAATACTTAATTCTAGGAAAATACTTAAAAATAGCTTAGTCAATCTAATCAAGAGTTTAAAATCTAACTTACTGACCCTACACAGGTGCTCTAAGCTAATCTATGTCTATTCTAGTTACAAGTGCTCTTGGGCATACTTTATTTTTTATTTTGTGCCAAGAAAAAAAAAAGCCTCAAGTAAAACTAAACTAAAAACTAAAAATTAAAACTACTGTACTATATGCAAAACGTACGGATATGTGCACCATAGCGTATACGGCATTTATATGTGTGACATATATATTTTATACGCTATAGTGATAAATAATAAATAACAATAATAATTAATAAAATTCCTGATTAGGTTTGCCTCGTTGTACAAGACCTCGATTTGATAGAACTTCTTGAATTTGTATTCAGGTATACGATACAACCGGAGGCAGACCTGAAGACATTGCCTCTCGAACACCCTCATCTTTTCCATCTGGGAAGGACTCAAGTTGAGCCACACCCGACAACCGTACGCCATAATTGGCCGAATGAGGGCCATGTAGCAGATCACCTTCACCCTGGAATCAAGTTGGCTGCTGTAAAACAGCCGACTTGCAGCAGCAAAGGCTTTTGTCAGAGCTGTAGTTGTATGCTTACCGCAGTACAGATACTGGTCCAACCAAATGCCAAGATATCTAACTACATTTTTCACAGCTAACGACTGACCCTGTAGTACCGAACTTGCGCCAGTTTCTTTTCGTGTCCCTTGAGGCCCTGGGCAGCGGGGTTCTAAAGAGAATATTTTTGCACTTCCGGAAATTTATTTTCAATTTCCAATCGTCGCAAAATCGCTGAATTTTGTCGAAGTCACGCTGCAACAAGTTGCTGATTACTTCGAATTTTGGATCTGATCTGTACTCTAGCAGATCATCGGTGTACGCTATTAGATGCGGCATGAAACCTTTAAGGTCGCTAGTGAATATTGCAAACAGGATCGGCGAACCCACCGCTCCTTGTTGCAACCCATTTTTTATGTGAAATAATGTGGTTAAGATTAAATTTAAATTTTAAATTAAATTTTTCACAACGAACTTCCTACTTGTAATTATATCATAGATCATATAAAGCAGTGTTTTATGTATGCCTAGTCTAACTAATTTAAGAAAGAGGCCTTCTAACCAAACGGTGTCGAACGTCTTTTCCATGTCTATCACCGAGATGAAATTGTTATCCAATTCAATCTGATCTTAGCTGGAGCGCCCACATGCGTTTTCCATCGCAGCGATTGAATAATCTATTTTCTGTCTCACGATTAATAAGACACAGAAAAAAATCAAAAAATGTTTACTCTCAATACACACATATACGACCAAATAATTGCAAGACTAAAATTCTTGAAAGTGTGCTATGTTTCATGATAATCCATTAACTACATGTATTATTTTTGGTCAAAAAGGTTGCGATTAATAAGTCGTATATGTGGGCATCCATACATGTAAAACAATATGTCTAATATTTTCCGACTAAATCAGGATTAAATACGCAAGTGAGTGTATCCCAATATCCTCGTGCGACAACGATATTTTAGTCAGATGGATTTCAATCGCAAGTCTGGATTTCATTTTATCTTATGACAATCGCGTGGCCAAAAACATGGGAGAAATCGCAGATATTTAATCGTTGCGATTATGAGGTGAGGTGAGGTGTCATGTAAGTCCGTTTACATTGATAGTTGTGTGTTCTACTACTTCCCACTAAATAGTCATGTGATGGACACCGAAGCGGATCACGCGCCTTGAAGTGCTAAGACACGTGAACCTTCTAAAGTTAAAAATCTTCGCGGACTAATGCGTGAAACGTTGACCTGGCAAGATCGGTGGCGACTTAATATTTGTGGATTAAGTCTTACACTCACGGCCACTGCAGCTACATTCTCATCTGTGCACACCGTTATATGACGGGGACTGTAAACACTAGCATAGCAGTCAAACTTTTAACAAAAACATGCGTATAGCTGCCGCGGTGGGTTCTTTATATCGGGCAAAACTTCTTCAAAAACGCACTACTTGGCCTACACAACACTCACTTTGGAAATAAGTTGTAAATATTTCCCAACGTTACTTAAGTGACTAATTTCTCATCTATGGGCAGACAAAAAACGAAGTAAAGTGGCAATTTTTTTAGAACATAGAACATCCAAGTGAAATTAGGTTTTGTACGGTTTCGCAAAATAGGCCTTCGTGAGGGTCCTCTCATTCGACTCAAATTTCTATCCGGCGAGTGACTCTTACAAACCAACTCACTCAGATCTTCAATGTCAGAAAAGAGTATAGGCAAGTCGAGAACGAGCACACAGTTCCGTTCCGACTTACCTCCGCGATTTTCGAAGAGTTTGATTTTGACTTTGACAAGAAGAAGACACGTCGCTTTACCCAATTTTTCTTTCAGAAAGAAATGTAATTTTATGAAAATCCCTTCATCTCCAAATTAAGGTCTTTTCACACTTAAAATCCTTCCACCAACTGAGAAACCTTATATGTACAAATGCCGAGGTAGAAAAGATTTTGATTTATTTTCATTTTTTATCAATTCTGTTTACATCTGTTTCAAAAATATTCAACGGCACGTGTAGCAAAATCCACTTTAACATCGCCTTATGTAAATAACAGTGTAATGTTGACATACCTATTTGTAAGTCTTCCTCTTATATTTGCACAAGTTTTGAGAAGACAGTGCTCGAATGGTATAAAAGGCAGTCTTTCAGCGATTCTAATTGAAGTCTTTTATTTCGTTCCTCAACACCTTGAGCAAAATGTTCTCCTTGTTCCATTTGCTACTGCTGATCGTAACGATCCTCTTTGTGGCGCAGCAAGCTCAATCTTTCTGGTGGCTCCGGTACAACATTTTGAGATGGAAATTGTGCATCATGAACTCTAGCTACTGTGCTGGATTGACTGGTTAATGTTCACTGGTTAAAATGCATCAAACTGTTTGGTTACAAATTTAATAAAAGTTTCTGATTTTTTCGTGAATATATTTTCTTTTCTATTATTTGCTGTATGGGTTTATTCGAATTTGAATTCGTGGATATTGTTTGCAGACAGACTTCTTGAAGAGTGCATAACGTTAAAATCAATTCAATTGAATGGATTTAGTGGTATGAATATGAAACTCACAATCTCAAAAAAAAGGGTATATAACACAGTCTATGTGGTGGGGGCGGCATGGAGTCCCATGTGGTCTTTTCGTTTACACACCCACCAAATTAGCCTCATCTGTGAAGAAAGTGTTGTTCAAAAAACAAGTCTACAGGATTATGAATTTTCATCTTACTTCCACTCTTGCGTAAGGTGAACTTCATATAGATGGAGATGCAACTAAAATGCAAAAATTAAATTAACGAGATATCGACAAATTTAAATCATCAGCCACACTTGCACTAACAGTAAAATTGTTTTCTACTGACCGAACATTACGATGATGCTCAGGCCTAACGGCATCAGTACCACTTCAACTCTCCTCAAATGTCTGCACAATTGTACCGACAGCTTGCGAAAAAAAATGGCTATGTTTGACTTTTGAGAAGGCGATGCTTGTGTTGATCATCTTAAAGCTTTGTTTGATTCTTAAGCAACCCATTATCGTAAATGACAAACATAAAGCTAATAATGTTGTACTTCAAAAAACAGCTGCTTATAACAGGTGACAAATGCTAGCGCTATCATCATGAAATCACAAAATTAATAACCCTGTAGGTTCAAGTCCGTTGGGAGCTACATTAAAATTGTCGCTTGCTCCCATCCTTTGTAAAAGATCAATTGAAACACGTTGATATTCAAATGTAAGAATACAAAATAACAATGTTGTCGACATCATCTGGCACTAAATACTGGCGATAAGCAGACTGGAGTGATTGTCCTCCTTTTAGAAAGATTTTAAGGTTCTGCAAGTCGGAGCTGGTATGACCGCAAGCCATGTCATCTTGTGCGCTATATCCCTAGATTAACCAGGAATTTTTGAGCTTAGCATTGTTTTGACACCCGCGCAGAATCATATCCCTGATAAAGAAAAATCGCTGAGGGCTTCTGAAGTTGTTCACTCATGAACTTGTCTGACACGGAGTTGGATACACCAATTGAATTAATTCGTATTTTTAGAAAACGGTCTCAAATGACCACCTGCAAAAAATTGAGGTAAACATGATAAACATTTAGTCATATACGACTGGGGATCTTCTAAGTCGAACCCGAACTGACATTGCAGGAATAAAATTGGTCATCAGGGAGCACGAGCGGTAAGGTGAACACGCAATCTGACTAAACATATAAACCGTCACAGCTGTTACTTCTGTGCACTTGCTCAATGCAAGCTAGAGTTAAAGAGTAAATAAGATGCAACTCCTTTTTTATACTCAACAAAATTCAACAGTTGTCGTGACATTTAAGCTACTTGGGGTTGTCCAGAACCTCCACTACACACATTCACACATCCTTAGATCATCAACAAGGCTCACCTTCCCATGCAGTCCGAATACCAGGTTCGTTATTTTTTAAAGTTTCTAGGGGCATTGCGAAAAAAATTAGTTCAGTATACAGCGATCGTTTCCTTGGCGCAGCGGAAAAGCTGTATATTAACTTGCTTGACACTTACATAGATTTTAGCTTGCAGCCCTGATTACGTGCACAGGCCTAATCCACATATGTCTCAATAAAACTCCAGTTCGTGATATTACAAAGTTCTTCATCTTTCTTTTTCTTCTTTTAATGGCGCTACAATCCGCGGTGGACCTGGGCCTCAACCAACATACCTATGCAGCTAGCACGATCTCTTGCCAGCTGTCTCCAGTAACGCACTTCAAGTTGGTTGAGGTCCTTCTCCACTTGTGTGCGCCACCTTATCCTGGGCCGTCCTCTGTTGCGTTATCCCAATGGCTCGGATTAAAAGACTTTTCATACCGGATCAGTGGTGCACATACGCTCTACATGAACTAGCCCTCTTAATCACTGTATCCGAAGCTGCTTTACTAGACGCATGCCGCCGTAAAGCCTATGAAGTTCGTCTTTGAATCCTCTTATCCAGACGCCAGCAGCATAAACGGGAAGAAAAATCGCATTCAGAACTTTTTTATCGAAAAGACTAAAAGCTTCTTCATCCACTTTCAGTAGCGTCCAAGTTTCTGCGCCGTAAAGGAAGACTAGGATAATTATACAAAGCCAGTTCTTATCCAGTGCCTCTTGAGCCCAAAAAAGCAGCTCTCAAAGAGTAATTTTGCGTTTGATTGCGGTACTGATGCTGTTGTCCCTATTTACCGCGGAGCCAAATTAGATGAATACCTTGACTATCTTGAAGTTTCTGCTGCCTAGTGGTTGCTCTGTCCGATGTTGTGCGTCCTTCCTCGATGACAGCATATACCTTGTTTTGCCCTCATTTATCACAAGACCCATTTTAACCGCTTCCGTTTCAATGCCAGCAAACGCCTCATTAAGGGCTCGCTGTGTTCCTCAAATAACGTCAATGTTGTCGACATAAACTGGCAATTGAACGGACTTTTGGAAGATCGTGCCTCTGGTGTTGACTTGTGAGTCACGAACAATCTTTACAAGTATGATGTTGAAAAAGTTACATGACACAATACGCCATAGAGGATTGTTCCCTGGAAAGTTAAAACAGTCGAAGAGGTCTCCTTTCTTGTAGACCGGACTTACAATGCTGAGATTCTACTCTACTCGTCTACCTTTCTTGTTATTAAGTAGACTGGTGAAACCTTTGCTTATGCCTGTGCCTGTGCGGATAGGGATGCGGATGTCTTCTAGAGAAAAGTTGTGCCTGCGATTTTTGGTCATGTTTTCGTTGATGGTGTTTCGAGGAGAAGATTCACCGACGGATACATCTAGTCATACGTCTTCGCATAAAACGCTCAAGATGGCTAGGCCGTGTAGAGCGTATGGCCACCACTGCTCCAGCCCGAGAAGTCTTCGCCATTGGGACAACGTAACAGAAGACAAACTAGGTAGAGATAGCACACACACAAGTGGAGCAGGACTCAAGCAACTTTGTGTGCGCACCTAGAGATAGTGCCAGCTGAAGAGGTGTATGTTGGTTGAGGCCCAGGTCCACCCGGGACTTAGACGCCCTGCCGTACGAGAAGTTCATCGTTGAATCTGTTTCTGCAGAACTTTTCTTTCTCTCCCGGTCCTAACAACATCAATGCGGCACGGAGTAAGACAGAGATGAACGAAGTATATTGTAGGATCATAAACCACAAAGCAAAATATTTTTGATACAATTTTAAATTTTTTTTAAGTTTGGCCTTTGTCATGAGCTATGCAAATAGCCGCCTGAAAACTCAATTTTTTCCTAAACAATTTGTAACTACTTTCTCTCTCATTTCGGGCACATCTTTAGTAATGTTGGTTTAAATGTGTCTAAAGTTTTGTGTAGCTCAAAAAACAAAATAACCAAGAAATTCTTTAAGAAATAAAGTCGTTTAACCTGTAGCTCCGTCATGTTAGAACCACTTTCGAGCAGAGAATACAACGATGCTACGGCTCCCTTCTGCCACTACTAGGTTTTCTGACTCGCAAGCGGCTATGTTTGTTTGTTTATATACTCACCGAGGGCAAATAGTACTTAAAGGTGTCATCATTCCCTTTTCCGATAAAGCCAAATGCCTAGCCTCTTTGGAAAAAAACATTGAGACGAAAACCAAGACGCTATCAGTCTTTTAGCTCGCCTGCCTCTTGATGCTCTCCTAAGTTTTCCACCTTTTGCACAAACAAGGTCATTTCAAGACTTAAGAGAAGTGATCTTTGGTTCAACTCGCACTGCTTCTCCTATGTTGCATCGTTCATACAAGGTCGACTTTCCCTGTGCCCAGTTCTGGCACTGGCCAGAAACTGAGCCGGCAATGTACTCGGATTTTCACGGATGGCTCCAAGACGATGGAGGGATTTGCAGCTGGGACCTTCGTAGAAAACGACAACATTTAGTTAATTTCACGTCGGTCTTCCAGGCGGAAACGTTTGCGATCCTAATGGCCACGAACTTTATTGTGAAGAATGGGTGGAAGGGGCGAGGTATCTGCGTTTGCAGCGATAGTCAATCTGTAGTTAAGGCCTTACTTAACCCTTTAACCACTTCCAGAACCAAGTACAGGGTTGAAAGTTTTCCCTTACTTTGGTAGGAAGACTAAATTCGCTAAGACGTGTCTGGGTCCCGGCACTCCACGGGATCATGGAAAACGAGGCATTCATAGAGACTAAATCCATCGTGGGACTGTGTACAAACGGGACACTTCACCTTTGCTAAGCACTAATGTGTGCTAGGGCTTAGTGATGATACCCTATGCGACGCCTGTAGAGAAGGTCGGGACACTGCAGAGCCTCTGTTAATGTCCTGCCTTTTTTCGGATCAGGTAGCTGGTCGCTTGGCGCTAATATGGTGGAAACTGCAAACCTAGACTCTTTACTACAGAAGCGCTTGTTGGCTTTTCTCCGGAGGACCAAGATATTACATTAAACAAAGGTTACTGCGTGGTTGTACAATGGACCAGATTTTGAGTCTGTTTCCCAAC
This sequence comes from Eristalinus sepulchralis, assembly GCA_944738645.1. Taxonomy (NCBI): domain Eukaryota; kingdom Metazoa; phylum Arthropoda; class Insecta; order Diptera; family Syrphidae; genus Eristalinus; species Eristalinus sepulchralis. The sequence continues at coordinate 48,998,961 of OX122883.1, read as the reverse complement.
CTCAAACAAAAAAAATACTCACCGAGTGAAAAATATGCCCCATCGCTGAAGAAAACGTTGTTCGAAAAATCAGTTTTTATTTTCTGTTTGTCTCTGACGTTGCGAATAATCCTCAAGCCTTAAGTGTTGCATAAAATGAGTTATATAACGATAGAGATGATGGTGATATGTATTCCCATCATTAGCGACACTTGAACTGCAGCAATACTTTCATCTGACCATGTAATCGTATAACGATGATGGACAGACATTAAGAGGTCAGTAGCGCTTTTATACTCTTCAAATTTCTTCGCAACGTTTGCTTACGTAGCCAGTCGACTGTGACAATGAACCGTTAATATAACATGATCGCCATGATGTATCGAACTGCATAATAATGCATACAAAACATTGCTATCGGAAGTGAAAAACCATTTTAAGTCAGAAAACTGGCACCGGTAGAATACTATGGTTCGTACGCTATTTTAAAAGAATACCGTCAATAGAAAATGTTTGTTCTTATATCGTTGTCACGCGCAATCCCCGATTTTTGAAACCGAGTCCTGGTTTAACCCGCACAATAGGAGGCTACTACATACAGTGGTTACTGTAGAAGCGATCCAGAGGGCACCACGAGGGGGTTGTATGTCAACTTGACCGATGCTTTAAATGGATCGCAATCAACAACTTTGTCCTGTATGCAAAGGCTCATGACCTCTAGATCAATTGGCAGTATAATAAGTAAATGAATAAATGTCCATTTTAATGCAACAGTATTAGAAAAGTTTCCGTTTTGTATGTGTCTTAACAAAATTAAAATTACTTTTATTTAAACATATTGAACACAAATAATAATAATCTCTCTGTTTTATTTTTCTTTGTCAAGCTCTATCGTTCGGTTTTTGTTATTAAAAAAACGTGTCATGGTCTCTTGACATATTACAAAAAGTTTAAATTCGAATAAATACAGCATAGCGGCAACCCTGCGTTCAATCCACTTATAAATCTGATTCATTGAAGGCGTCTTTAAGATCTGATGTTAACATCGATGATGCCAAATTTTCTTAGATAGCATTTCTTAAATATTTTTGTACAATTCAAGCATATTTGAGTGCACTGTAAAAAGTTTTAACTGAGCAACAGGCTCTACAGAAAATATATTGTATTGAGAGGTCACGGTTTTGCACAAACATTTCCAATTAAATAAAGCAAATAGTATACAATCATACTCTGCCTTCTTTATTTTTCCATTTTCTACCTAGATTCCTTACATTCAACACACACAGCTTATACCGCTTAGACACAGAGAAAACTTCTCCCACAAAAACAACCATACTGATAGCCCATCCAACGCCCAAAATTTCCCAAGCTAGCCGTATGTTGTCGAGATGCAGCGCTTCAATGCTGAAAAAGTCAATCATAAACTTCACATAACCCTCATGCACAGCGTACTTAAAGTCTGTCTTCGTCCAGTAATCCATGAGCCCCGACTGCATAATTCTTAGAATGAACGCATCCAGCGTATACCGCAGCCGGGAGTCGTACGCCATCGGGTAGCCAATTTGATGCTTAAGGAAGCAGATGTCTGATTTACGAAAGATCGGTCGTTTCAAATACTCCTGCTGCTGATTTAGGAATTCCCAACGATCCAGGGCTAAAGCGTACGCATACGTTGTGTTCAATGGAATGCGATGTCTGTTCAGGTTGTCCATGTCGGTGATGCTGTAGATTTTCCGAATCTTTTGCGGAAGATGCGCCATCCGCACTCCGTCATTCGCATCGAAATCGGTCAAGAGAATTTTCAATCCCGACGCCATTAGTTCGTCAACTGTCTCAATCTGATGCCCATACACGGTGGCAGTGAGAAAGCTCTTCAATGCAGCACAGTACCACGTCGTTATCAAAAACCCCAGTATCCAGGCGGCTATGTAGACAATGATGTACCTCCAACTGACCGCATAGTAGTGGCCCCACGTCGAAATGTGTAGCATGTAGCCAATGCTCTGCAGGAGGCAACGTCCAAAGTCCTTCTCCTTTTCTCCGCTGCCATGGGGGTGAATCCAAAGCAGTATGAACGCCACATAAAGAGTTCCACAGGCCACGAGAATCCAAGTGTCGATTTCCAGTGGCAGCCATAAGTACAGATACGACGGAATCTCGTTGGCCATTGGCAAGACGAAGCACAAATCGTTCAGCATAATCGGGTAACTGCTTTCCACGTTCTCGTAGTACTGCACAATTTGGGCATGCAAACTCATCTCTGTCTCGCCATCTGAAACCATTTCGAAGATCTGCCCTCGGTCGGCGCTCGTCAGATTGTTGTCTATGGACAGTTCCTCGAACGTTGCGTTTTTGTAATGGACGAACGCCTTAAAAAGTTGAAACATTGGGCCCTTGATCTTCCTTTTTCCATCGTAGTCGGTTATTCTGAAAACTCTGGGCATGTCAAACTTTACTGGGGTCCGTATTACGTAGCCTCTTAAGTTGTCCTTGTCGTCGAAGGTGAACACGTCGTTGGTCGTGTAGGTTTCCAAGAGACTTATGAGCTTAAATTTGGAGTATGGGTCGAAAGTGACCAGATGATCAACCCCTTGATGGTCGCTGTAGAGCAACAACGCCTTCATGTATCTATCAGCCCAGATATGGTGCATGAATTGCACAGCTTCTGCAGATGTTAGCGGTAATTCTGTCGAAATAAAGATGATGGCCATAGACCGTCTCCCTCTGGTGAAGGTGTTTGTCATATCCAGCAGTTTCTCCACCGAATTCGACATGAAGACCAAGACCAGCGATTGGCTGAAGAGACTGTAGCGAAATTGGGAGTCGTTCTTCTTCTCTGAGTAAATGCAGACTGGTCGATGAAAAGTGTTCTGCAGCTCAGCAATTATGCCCTCCACTTCGAAGAGTACACTCGGTTGCGCGATTATCGGAAACGTTGGAAAATGCACAAAATCATCACCGCGGCTAACGATATCCATGAGAAGTGACACATTAACCGACATGCTGTACTTGATTCCCCCGCAAACAGAGAGACTCAGATAGAGAAGTGATTTAAGAAATCGACACATGACAGTGTACTGAAGGATGATACGGAACTAAAGGAGAAAGTCCATTGGGACCTTTTATACGCAAGACGCGTACTAGTGCTGTAGAGCTAACAAATAATAGGGCTGTCCTTATTTGTCAACGAAGCTTGATTGATTACAAACATGCAACCTTAGCGAGGAGCCTAACAATGGGACTTCAAAGTGCGTTTTTATGCTGAAACTACTGATGGCCAGAAGGATAATGGATAAATTTCAAAGAATTGTGACGTTTTATGGCTGCTGGCAAACAGACCACTATGTCATTAAAACTGCATTACTTTCGGGGACAAGGGTGAACATGATTTAATGATGTTGCGTTTCATATGATTGACCTTTAAATGAGAAGCGTTGTTCTTTGTCTGGTTACTAATTGGTGTGTTGTCAAACGTTGATTGTTAATTATTTTGTATTTTACACCTACAATGTAACAGTTGCTTTACGTCATAATTACATCAGGTCTTATAAAACGAGGCAAGTGGATGCATCAAAATTGTACAATCAAGCTCCGCCAATTTGTTCCGAGTTATTAAAAATATGTTTGGCCCAGCATTTTGCTGGTGGACAATTCTGTTTACTCATTCTCTATTTCTTCTTCCAAGCGGTTGAGTTCTGCACAGTTGAGAATTAAATTGACCACTTCGCCACCTTCTATTGGAATTTCACTCATAGATGATTTTAATTGAATTGTTAGGTTTGACATGATGGAAACCACACCACATTTTGTTATTTTTGTTGGTACTTCAACTGTCAATCTGTAAAAATACTCTTTTAATTGGTTGTATAGTTTTTGTAAGGAGTCTGTTGAAAAATGGAAAATCAAGCCCAAAATCTCAAGTTCACAAAAAGTTATTTGCTGTTTATGGTGACGAAGCCCTAAAACAACGACAGTCAAAATTGGTTTGCCAAATTTCGTTGTGGTGATTTTTCACTGAAAGATGAAGAACGCTCTTGTAGTCGAATTGAAGTTAATGACTACCAAATCAGAGAAATAATCGATTCGGATCGTTACAGTACAACACGTGAGATTGCAGAGAAGCTCCATGTATCACACACATGCATTGAAAATCGCTTAAAACATCTTTGCTATGTACGAAAACTCGATATATGGGTTCCACATGAATTAAAAGAAAATCTTTTAACACAACGCATTTACATCTGCGATTTGTTAAAGGAACGTAAAAAAAATAATTTATTTTTAAAACGATTGATAACTGGTAATGTAAATTGGGTTGCTGACATTGTTGTAAATCGGAAAAGATTGTGGAGCAAGCCAGGGGAACCAGCTTAAACAGCATTAAAAGCAAACGAAAAAAAATGTTGAGGTAAAGTTAATGTTAGTGTTAAGTAGTTAGGATAGTTAGATTAGTAGTAGTTTAAGATATATTTGGTTTTTATTTAAACAATTAATTAAATAACTTAGTTTTTTTACACAATTTTCTTAGTTTAACTTTTATAAGTAATGCCGATGTAACTTTCATAAGTAATGCCGAGTGTAATACTAAAATAAAAAAAATAAGCTGAAAGACGCTAAAATAAAATATTAAGATTATCTTAGAGCGCCCGCATAGTGCCAGTAGCGAGGCGTGTATTGCGGACGAATTCATGAAGGGAAGGAATGCAGCTGGCTAATTCGTTTGAGCATTTCTTGTTGAAATAACGATAAAACAGTGACAGAGACGCGACATTACGTCGGTGTTCTAACGAGTCAATCGATTTCACAATCGCTCGCTTGCGGATTTTATCCAGTAGGTGCAGAGAGGTCTTAGGAGCTCCAGACCAGTTAAGAGCGTTATACTCGAGCTTAAGGCGGATGTAGGCCTTGTAAATTGCAGCCAGAACAGAGGGGGTAAAGTATTTTTTTGCATCGTTTTAGGAAACCTAGACATTTCACAGCATTTTTGGTGTAATCAAGTATGTGATACGTCGGTGTTCTAACGAGTCAATCGACTTCGCAATACTATTATCTCCTATAAGTTTTATCGCTCGATTCTATCCAGTATGTGCAGAGAGGTCTTGGGTGCACCAGACCAGACAGGAGCGTTATACTCGAGCTTAAGGCGTAAGCATTGTAAGTTGCAGCCAGATCAGAGGGGGCAAAGTATTTTTTTGCATCGCTTTAGGATACCTAGACATTTTGCGGCATTTTTGGTGACCTCAAGTATGTGATCGTTCCAACTAAGTGTTGAGTTGATACACAAACCGAGGATGGAAAGTTTTTTGGTTTCAACAACGCAGGTGCCGTTCATGGATAACGGCTAGGTATTTTGGGAACGTTTGAGTGACAGCTGACAACACTGGGTTTTGAAAGCAATAAATTCCACTCTTTTTCTTGTACCCCAAGCGATTATGCTGTCAAGGTCGGAATTTAATGTGCTTAATATACGCTGCCGTTCCAAGTCTACGGCCGAAGTGCAGGGACGTGAGCCAAGGAACGAATATGAGAAGCTGAGGGTACTGTCATCAGCGAAGAAGTGAATAGGATAAGAATTAGCAGACAAGGTAGTTTTTATGATAATATCGAAATTTATAGCTTGTTTCAGATCAGAAAAAAATGAACAATGCAGTTGAAGAAAAGCGACCAAAATTGACAAATCGAAAAGGTGTTGCATTCCATAATGACAGTGCAAGGCCACAATCATCTTTGGTCACTCGGCAAAAATTATTGGAGCTATGTTTTGCCACAAGCACGACCTTTACGGAAGAAGAAGTTTTACGAACGTGGAATTATGATGCTGCCTGAAAGATGGCAAAAGGTCATTGCTCAAAGTGAGCAATACATTGCAGAGTAAAGTTATTTCGTTCCATGAAAATTGTGCTTTATTTTCTTAAAAAAAAAATCCCAATTACATAGTTGCCAACCCTATATAAAATTCCGTTCCAATCCCACTATACACCTACCGTTCCGAGCCTTGTTTGCTGTCATTCCAGGCTTTGAAGTCGTTTGTGGTTGATCACTAGCTTTTCAAAATGATCGCTTGCGCTGGAAATCCTCGTATTAAATTCTGCATTGCCTGTAATGATTTTTTCTTAAAAAAATTGTTCCATTTTGCTGCGTATTATATTCATTTCATCTGCGTTCAGCTACTTGACAAATCAAATGTCAACTGCTAGATAGTGAATGCCAAAGCTAGTAAGCTGAAGCCACGATATGAATGACTCGTTACTTGACGGTTTTGCGTTCGATCCAATTAGTTTCCTTTGCGCCAGTGTCAAAAATGAACCCTTGTAAATAGAAAATACGCTACATTTTACAGTTTTTCTTCGATAAGGGCGAAAATTCAAGCAGTCTTATGGCATACCTAATGGCTTTCTTCTTATGCATATGTTTGTCAGTCCTCTGATGGTGGGTACTGTTATACCGAGGCAGACAACTGTCTGTATGTTTTCCAAACAAAAAGCTAATGCTCATTATTATTTTCCGCCGTCAAGAAACCTGAAAATTAAATCACTTTCCCTAAGGACACGCACACATTCTTCAATGCATGGATATTCCTTGTGACCTTGGTCACTTACAAGCCACTTGGGACTCTCTCGATTGTCTTAACAGAAGGGAAAACTCCACCTCTATGTTTGCACAAGTCAGTAACTAAAATCTTGTTCTACTGAACCCTGTATCCCGTGAGACTCATGGAGAACAACGAAGCAAACAAAGCAAGGACAATAATTAAATCATCATTACAAACTTCAAATGTCCTTTATAAACCCCTGGCAGAGGCCTTAAGACTCTAGTGTTCATTCAATTCATTACAATGTACTTACGAATTCAGTTTTCAGTACACGTATTCCTGCTCCTGTTGCGTTCAGCTCAGCCGTGGAATCCGGAATTTGTGTACAACGCCCTCACGCACATGTCACAATCAATCCAAAATCAAGAGTTTCTTTTGTTCTTCTGTGCCGAATGCAAGGATGAGCGCATCGACCGTATGGTTGGACGCCTTCACCGGGCAAGGAATCTCCCACAATACGTCACAAACGACTTCATTCCCTACAGACTGCGCAACGTCGCCAAACGCAACTTAATTGTCATCCTTTTCACACATAGCATTAATGACACCATTCTAAGGGTTCACGACAAAAGCATGGTCGATTGGCACTTTTACTTGGGTCTGATTGTAATACTTACACCCATCGACGACATGCAAGTTATTGAAGAATTCCTGAGGTATCTTCACAGGAAACGATTCAGCAACACGCACATCTACTTTACATGCACCAACGCTTCGGACAGAATATTCAGCTTTTACATGTACCCGGAGTTCGATTTGTGGAACCAAACCGATTGGGAATTTACCCTCGAAGATCTGAAGAAATCGTTTAAGGCTGGTGCCAAGGGGCACGTTTTCAGGACACCCATTCGAACCGACGTGCCCAGAGTGTTTAAGTTCAAGAATCCCTCCGGACGAACTAAAATCCAGGGCACGTCGTACCAGATCTTCAAAACTTTTATGGATTATGAGCGCGGGAAAATCGCTGATTACGCCATGATAAACTCGTCGGATACAGTGAATATGAAGGAATTGATTCAGCTGATCAAGGACGACAAGGTTGAGCTCAGTCCGCACGCTTATGCCCTCTACCACAAGATCGACGTCGATCAGAGTTACCCGTTGCTGGTGGTTCAGTGGTGCATAATGGTGCCGTCGTTCAACAAAGTCACAGGCTACCTGTACCCCATCAAGCCGTTCGACTGGAAAGTGTGGGTCTTGTACTTCGTATCTATTTTTAGCTTCACTGTCACCGTCTATTGCTACGAAAAGCTCACGCTTGAAGAGGTCAACTTCAGCGGACAGCTGTTGGTGGGCGTCAGTCTTATGCTGAACATAACAGCCCCAAGGACGTTCCAGAATCCATCGTTATGGGAGTTCTTCTTGCTGACCATAATATTCCTGCACACCGGTGTAGTCACGTACTTTTACACCAGTTTCTTGGGCAGCATTCTGACGGTGAATCTTTTCCGCCAACAAATCAACACTATGAACGACTTAATTGAAGCCAAGCTTCCAGTCATGATGATCGACTACGAGTACGAGTTCCTTCGCAGCATCATTCCGCTTCTGCCGGAGTTTGAAAGGCTCATTCTGCCGGTGGACACAGACACGTTCTCCCACCACAGGAACTCTATGAACAATTCTTACGCCTACGTAACAACAGACGACCGGTGGCACTTTATATCGCTGCAGCAGAAGTACCTGAAGGAGCCAAAATTTCGCCTCTCCGACATATGCTTCGGTTCGTTCCACATGGGGTTTCCTATGCAGATTGAATCGCCCTTGTGGCGCGACTTGGAGTACTTCATCTATCGCGTGCACTCATCTGGGCTGTATCAGTATTTTGAATCTATCGCCTTTGATTTTGCTGTCCAGGGCGGTTATATGCAGCGCTTTACGGCAGTCGATGAATTTCAGGCAGCTGGGATGGAGCATCTGATGTTACCCTTTCAAATGCTATTCGGACTCTTGGCTTTGAGTGGTGTGGTGTTTGTGGGTGAAGTTGTGTGGAAAAAATATAAAAAAAATTGAGAAAAAGAATTCCTCTTCCGTGACAATGTTCTTGCGCAACATTGCCGTGACCAGGATTCGAACCTGGGTTACCACGGCCACAACGTGGGGTCCTAACCACTAGACGATCACGGCTACAGAGGTGTTGATTTGGTGTTGACAAATGTCGTATCTGAGTTTGATAAATATTTTGAGTGTTTAAACAATGTATGTATTTATGTATTTTATGATTTTTTTTTTTGATATTTACAACTTCAATAAATGTGCTTCAAGAGAACTCAATGAATTTAAGGTGTGGCATATGCTACTTTATTCACCCTAGTATGGGCAGTTAGACCAAATCAAAGCAAATTTGAAGGCGTGTAACTTCTTTCCCCAAAGGAGTAGGACAACAGGACTGAAATTCCCTGACTTCGTTGGCTAATGTGCGATAAACATAACGAAACCCCTTTCCGTGACGTTCCGTGTCCTGTACGAGAAATAAAATATTCCTGTGATTGAACGTCGAAAAGTAAGAGCTGGGCATTGATCCAATCATTCAGCCATTCTTCGATTTCCTCAAAACACCCGAACAAGTGACTCCCTCAACCCCACCCCCCACCCCTCTAATCGTTTTGCATCCATTGATAAAGCCAGTAGTCGGAAGGAACAAGATCTGGAGAATAGGGCGATGGCGATAAAATATTCCGGATATTTTATTTTTTAACGATATGTTGCAAAATCACCTTCTCATACCTTTCGGTCGTTTCTTGCATGACACTGCTCACTCGCATTTATTGTAATCGATAATGTTTTCCGTCAATGATTTAAGAAGCTTATAGAACAACACACCCGTCTAATACCACCATATGCAGAGCATGACTTGTGAACCGTTAATGTGTTTCAATAACATCAATGTAGACGATGATGGAATGGGATCACCAGGTTTTGCATAGTATTTGTTCTTCTTGGGGTTATCGTAGTATATCTACTTTTTAACTCCAGTAAAGATCCGCTGAAAAGATCACTACTTTTGATGTCTTTAAAGAAGCAGTTCCGACGTAAAAAGTCGCCTTTCGACTTCTCGTTTACAACTCGTACGGCACCCAATTATTCATCCAAATTTCTCTAACCGAACGGAAATTGTTTGCTGGGTCACACTCAACTATTCTGCAAGTTCACTTAGCGTTTGGCACGGATCTTGATCCAGTAAAACCTTCAATTCCTCATCTTCAAACACCTATGGAAGCCCATTTTTTCTAAAAAAAATAATGGGATGATTTTCACAAAGAAGTATTTTTGTTTAAATTACTTAAAACGTATTATAAAATATAAATTATTTTAGTTTTTAATAAAAATTATTGGGAGCAATTTTATATCCCCAATATTATTTGGTGTCCGGATTCCGGATCCAAATTTCATACTTATTTTAATTTCCGGACAGATTGTGCGGTTACTGAAACTTTAATGTAAATTTTATATTCATGTTTCAATGCATTAGAAAGATACTTACATGTATGTGAAATATTTCAGTAGGAACGGTAGTTCGGGTACTGAAATTTAGATTTTGAACCCGGGCGATTGTTTTTTTTATTTAAAGAGTAAAATATGTTTTTTTTTTTATTTAAGATTTTATTACTTCAGAGTGGAGAAAGATAGAAATAGTAGCTGGCCGAAACCAGGGACGTGCCCGTGTTCAAATAAATAATGACATGTTTTTTTTTTATTTAAGATGTTATTACTTAAGAGTGGAGAAAGATAGAAATAGTAGCTGGCCGAAACCAGGGACGTGCCCGTGTTCAAAAAAAAAAATGACAGTGTTTCTTGTTTTAAGTGTGGCGAAAAAGGTCATATTTAAGCAAATTGTTCATTAGTGAAACCAGTTATGGCGCTAGAAGAAAATAACTTTGAAAATGTTGGTCCAGATCTTAATTCAACAAACAACGATTTCGAAAGATACATCAACTATAAGTTTATCGGCAAGAACATGGAGACTTCTGTTAATCTTTTATCCCTATTGGATTCTGGAAGCCCTATTAGCTTCCCTAAGAAGCAATTTGTGCCATCATCAATGATAGCAAATCGAGATCCAGGGAAATCAACATATTGCAGAGTCAATAACAACCCCCTCAAAATCTTGGGAAGTATTCACAGCACAATTTATTACGAAAATACATATGTCAATTGATTTATGTAGAAATTTTGGTTGTAAAAAAATTACTCAATGGCCTATTCTATTGTTTTAGGTAGGGATTTCCTTGTGAAAATCGGTTTGGTGTTAGGAAAACAATTCGGAGGAAAAGCGGGTATAGAAAATCAAGAGGATTGCATTCAACACCACCTGACTGCTGCAAAACAATCAACATACAATCACACCGGCGTGTTTGGATCAATAAAAGAATATTCAACGGACAAACATATTCTTTATTTTTCCTTTTTCGATAATAAAATTGTGGACTGTATAACACGAAAAATAATACTGCACGAAATATTTCAACACGAAATAATATTACACAAAATAAATATGCTCTGTGCTATGCTCGTATGTGCTCTCGCTGGAAGTAAAATCTGGAGTGAAGAAATTTGATTTCCTATTAACCACCAAACGTCGGCACACATGATGCACACAAAGAATGTGCCGATAATCAGTCTCGCTAGGCTGTCGCGCTGGCGTACGGGATGATCGGATGTTTTGCTCGTCTCCTTTCGGTGATTCTTCTTCGCGCCGCACAAAATGGTTGGCTCGCCGTCGTTGCTCTGCACGTGCTGATTTCTGGCACGTAGACATCTCATGATGCCGTTTAGATTAGATTAGATTAAATTAAAATGCATTTTTATTAATTCATTCAAGTTTACTTACATGCTAGACAAAAATACTTAATACTAGCTTACACATACAATCTGTTGATCTTAATTCTAACTTACTGACTCCTTACGAGTACTCTAAGCTAATCTAGGATTTTTCTTTTTATTATGCCTTTCGGCCTCTTATATTGTTATCTTAAAATTTATCTAATTTCATTTTTTTGTTTAATATTCCTCCAAGAAAATTGGAAAAAACTTGGAATTCTTGATTTTTGTTTCTTCTTAACCTAACTTAAAAATAAATCTAAAAACTACCTACCGACTAAAACTTATAACTATATTAATTATTATTAATTACAATTAAATTAACCTAAAACTTAATTCTACGTAACTATTTACATTAAGCTTAACTATGTCCGTAAAAATATACGGACGCGTGCACCAGGGCGTATGTGTTATTTATATGCTTTACATATATATCTAATACGCCGTGATGCACCTTTTTTTTCATTTTTATTTTTATTTTATTATTTTTTTTTTTTTTTATTTTATATTTTTAAATTTTTTTTTTTTAAATTATTTTTTTTTAATTTTTTTTTTGTTTTTTTTTTTTTTTGTTTTGTTTTGTTTTTTTTTTTTTTATAATAAAATGCTTAAAAACTACCTTAACCTATGTAAGTTGGCCCTATGACTCAACCACCCCGTCTATTTGTTTGAGAAGTTAGCGGCATCGAACGCTGGTTCTGGTGTAACCACCAGTAAAAAAGCCGTTCTTTGGCAGAAACTGCTCTGTCGCGGGCAGAAATCGCCCTGCTGAACCGTAGGAGCTCCTCATGGCTGCGAGCGACGTCCGGCTCGTATTGAAGTTGCCTCTCGACTGTTCGGCGTGCGACGTGGAAGATGATAGGGCAGCCTTCCCTATCTTGTATCAGGCCTTTAGCGTCCAAATAGAGGAAAGCTTCAGGCGGAATGAAGCCGTTAAGACGTACCCGTTCATGGTACATTTCATTTGGGTAGTAAGCCCCAAAGATCAGACTGTTGGTTGAAGCCATGCCTCGTGCAGTGTGACTTCGTATCAACTTGATAATAAAATTATCTATCCTTATAAGGTTTGCCTCGTTGTACAGAACCTCGTTGGGGTAGAATTTCTTGTACTGGGATTCTGGTGTTCGATACAAACGGAGGCAGGCCCGAAGACACTGCCTCTCGAACACCCTCATCTTTTCCATCTGGGAAGGACTCACGTTGAACCACACAGGACAACCATACACCATAATTGGCCGGATTAGGGCCATGTAGCAGATGACCTTCACTCTGGTGTCAAGTTGACTGCTGTAAAACAGTCCTCTTGCCATAGCAAAGGCCTTCTTAGCCCTGGTCAGAGCTGTATCTATATGGATACCACCATATAGATACTGGTCCAACCAGATGCCCAGATATCTGACTACAGTTTTTACAGTTAGTGGTCGTCCTTGTGGGTCAACTATGCCGAACTTACGCCAGTTCATTTTCGTGTCCCTTGAGGCCCTGGACAGCGGGGTTCTGAAAAGGATAGTTTCACACTTCTGGTAGTTGATTTTCAACTTCCAGTCGTCGCAAAATCGTTGAATTGTATCGAAGTCGCGTTGCAACAAGCCATTTATTACCTCTACCTTCGGACCTGATCTGTACGCGATTAGATCATCGGCAAACGCTATGATGTTAGGCATAGAACCTATGAGATCGCTAGTGAATATACTGAATAAGATCGGAGAACCAACAGCTCCTTGTTGCAGCCCATTTTTTATATGGAATACGGTAGTCGAAATTTCGTTGCCATTTTTCACAACAAACTTCCTACCTGTGACCATGTCATAGATCATATATAGCAATGTTTTATTGATGCCGAGCCTGACCAACTTAAGGAAGAGACCTTCTAACCATACGGTGTCGAACGCCTTCTCCATGTCGATCAGGCAGGCGCCTGTACACTGGGTCTTGTTTCTATTCCACTGTATGTCGGAAACCAATTTAGACGCGGCATGAATAGTGTCATGCCCCGCCCTGAAGCCAAATTGATTTTCCGGTATTATTTGTTTTACCTCAACCCATTCTTTGAGAGATCTAATGACTATCTTCTCGAATACCTTGCTTATGCACGGAAGAAGACTTATAGACCGGAGATTTGTCGGTATGGAAGTATCTTTGTCCCGTTTCGGAATTGGCTGTACCACAGCTGTTTTCCAATGCTTCGGGTAATAGGCATTACTCAACGCATTGTTAAACAGTGTTGTGTATACATCCACCGCCTCAGAGGGTAGATGGCGCAGAACAATATTTGGTATCCCATCGATTCCCACTGACTTCTTATTCTTCAGTGAGTTGAAGATACCCTGGAGTTCATCTTTCGAAATAAGGATGGAGTTGTTTCCATCGTCGGCGACGGCATTATTTGCCAGAAGATCGTCACTGAATCTGGTAAAACCAGGATTCTCGGATCGCCATTGACTTATTTCGTTCCGTAGGTAGAAGTGGTTCAGCAAGGCCCTGTTCTCCAGGTCGTGGTTCGGACTACGAGTCTCGTTGACCGTGTATACTTTCTGGAAAACAGCACCAATTGCATTCACCTTCTCCTGGGGATCTTCCACTACGAAGAACTCATTGTCAAGCACAGCCCCGTCTGGATCGATGCCAATTGACGTAAGTAAGTTGGCGTTGTCTGTTGTTCTGTCCAGTCGAACGCACTGAATGTCATTATGATCTCTCCTCCGGAAGATTTTATTTACTTGCGGGAACATGCTCGGGTTGTTAGATCTTACAGCCCGAATCTTATTGCCCCAATGCAAGCTTACAGCTAGACTGTAATTTTGTCTTATTAATTGTTGGAGTACTTTGATCTGTGACTTCAGAGAGCGAATCTCTGCACTCTGTGGATCTGTAAACCGCCTGTACAAGAGTTTTAGCCTTGACAGGAGTCTACTTTTTTGCACGTGAAGTGCGTCGATTTCAGAGTTCCGATAGATGTCTCCATAGTCGGTTTGTGACACCTTCGGAATCGTCCTGTCCATTGTACGTTTAATGACCTCGTCCATTTGTGTGAGGTACCTGTCAACCTCTTCGTTCGTAAGGTTTCTGTTTGTAGGAGGATTGACCACACTCGAACTTATTTCTCTGGATAAGGCTCTAGAAAAACGTGGCCAGCGCACCTTATTATAATTATAAGGATGCGTTTGGACATATTCTTCTAGTTCCTCCAGCTCGTCCGGGAGCTGTATTACCGCGGCGAGACCACAGTGATCACTGTCATACTCGACCGTGGTTAAACAGTTCCTCGTGCGTCGCTCCACGTTACGTATCGTCAGCCGTCTGTCGATTAGCATCACATCCAGATAGGACCCGCTTCGAGGAAAGGATGGTCTATCGGTTGCAAGCAAATCTAACCTGAACTCGATATTGTTCTGTTCCATCCACTCTAAGAGGGCGTTTCCTCTCTCATTTGGAACATTATTACCCCATTCACCGTGTTTGGCGTTCAAATCTCCGGCTAGGATATAGTAATTTTCTTCCGAGTTCAAGCGCAGGCTAGTGAAGAGAGCCTCGAGCTCCGAAAGAAAGTTAGGGTTTTGAGGATCTGATGCATAAGCAGCGATCACATACAGCTTCTTTCCACCTTGGAGAGAGATGCGTGCGATGGATGCTTCTAGCACACTAAATCTACGTACCACATTGCTATAAACGACCTTATGAAAAATGTTCTTTTTAATCAAGAGAGCGACCCCGCCACCTCGAGTGGATTGGGGTCGGTCTCTTCTGATTATGTGGTAATTTTTGTACCTGAGAATGCGCGTCTGGTTTAGCTTAGTTTCGCTAGCCATCAGCACGTCAGGATTGTGGGTTTGCAACAAGTTTGAGAGCGTTAATTTTCGTTCAATCCTAATCAGCGAATTAACATTCACTGCTAGGATCTTAAGGGTTCTTACCTCGCGTGAGCCCATTATATCTGCGAGCGTTGGTTCACAGGCAGCTTAGAGAAGAGAAAATCTACTCTAGCCGTCTGCGCAAGGAAACTGGTCTGTAATTCGACCATCTGTTTCTGCAAGGCAATCATCTGCGCTTGCATTGACTGAATGGAGGACATTACGTCCCTTATGGAGGGCTCTGCCTCGGATTGCCTGGCCATTGGAGCCGGGGCAACCTTCGGCACTGTCCGTTGTGCCGGTTCTCTGCCTGACACCATTTGGGCGTAGGAGACGGCCGGCGTAACGGTGGTAGCTACAGCTCTGGCAATCGGCCTGGCTTCTACCTTCTTGTTTATCCTTGCATCTTTTACTCTCTGACGGAGTTCTTTTATTCGTGGACACCCCAAATAGGTTGCAGGGTGTCCATTTCCTCCGCAGAGTACACATTTGAGGAGCGCCTTATCCTCGACTTCATCCGTGCCTAAAGGGCATTCCCCTTTATTGTGGCTGAAAGTGCATCGTGCGCAGCGGAACTCCATATTGCAGTTCTCCGCGACGTGCCCCAGCCTTCTGCACCTCGCACATTGAAGTACGTGGTCAGTTTTGTTCAATTTCTCCCATTTAACACTAAGACCGCCTACGAAACGGATTTTTCGAAGGTTGTCAATTTTCGTGCCCTGGGTTACCTGAACTAAGAAGAAGGGAAGTGCCTTCTTCTTCGCTTTCGCTGCCGCAGTGCTGAAAGGCTTAACCCCTACGAACTGGACCTCGTCGCTCTCAACTTGACGCAGCTTGTTGAGGAGGACCTTCGGGTCAGCAGAAGGGTTTATGCCTTTGAGGAGCAGTGTCTGTGGTCTTTCTCCTCTGGGGGTGTAGGTGTAGAAATCAGCGTTCGATGCCGCTAACTTCTCTTTTAAAAATCTGAACCCGTCCATTGTTAAGCAATGGACAGTGTGAATTTGGGGAGTCTTATATTTAATATAAAAATGCTTATTCCCTAGGGCCAACTTACATAGGGTCTCCAGCTCGTCGGTCCCCATGTCAAAGACATTGATGGGCGGGCAGCGTACTTTCTTTTCCCGTGGCTGTTCCTTCTGCTGCCGTTGTTCTGGCTGCTGCTGATGCTGAAGCTGTTGTTTCTGCTGCTGCTGTTGTTGTTGTTGTTTCTGCTGCTGTTGTTTCACCTGCTGTTTCAGCTGCTGTTGTTTCTGTTGTGGCTGCTGTTTTGGGAGATGTTGCTTGCCCTGTTGAGCTGCCTTCGATGCAGTAGCTATCGTTTGCTTTGGTTGCTGATCCTTTTGTTGTTGGCTCAGTTGCCTTTGTACCAGCTGTAGCCGTTGCGCTGCCTTTGATGTTGATGGCAGCTCTGTGATTTGCCCTTTTAGCAGCTCTTGCCGCTTCCTCTCTTTGTGCAGCTGTTGTCTCTGCTGCAGTTCCAAGAGTTCGCGCTGCTGCTGCTTCTGCTTGGCTGCTTTTTCCGCCGCTTTCCTGGCCGTGGATTGCTCGTTGAGGAATTTTATGTGGGCGCTGAGCTTCGCCCTTTCCTCGTCGAGCTTCTCCAGTTTCCTCATCTCCTCTTTAAGTTCTTCTGCCTCATCATCGGCGTCAGAGGTTGCTAACACTTGAAAGGAATTATCACTTCCTCTGTATGAATATCGGCATTCATTGCCCTCTGATTCGCATTGGAGGGCTTCAATGTCGATAGCAGCTGTTGCAGAAGCTGCCTTTGTTGTTGCTCCTGCTGCTGCCTTTGGCGGAGTTTTCTTGGCCGCCACCGCTCCGCCTCTGTTCGGTGCGACCGCTTCATCGTCTGACGTCATTGTTGTCGTCCGACGCTTTGTGAGAGTGGGCTGCGGCTGCAGCCTCTTTCTCCTTTTCTTATTGTCGGTAGTCCGACTCGTGGGGCTAGCCACGCGGATGCTACCGTCACTGGTTTGGTGGCCTGACATCCTGGCCACCGGTGTTTTGAAGTCACCCGATTTGCTGAGCTCGGGTCGCTCGTCACTCTCCATAATTCTTCTCACTCAATTGTGTTTGTTTGTTTTAATTAAAAAAAAAAAAACACTTTCTTTTTTTTTTTTTCCGCCTCGGGATTTGAACCCGGGATTGCCGAAACACCGCACTCGTGCTCTACCAACTCAGCTACCGCTGCCACTTGATAACAATTCTTTTTACTAATAGTTCAATGCACTAATAATATTCTTTTCCGAAGCCGAAACACGTGCGTACTCCGCGGAGGTCTGTGAACGACTGTCTCATGATGCCGTTGCTCGCTGCTCATGATCCTCCTTAGTGTTTAGCACATGTGCATTTTATGATGCGTGCGCCCGTCGCTTTACTTTGTTTGCCTAGAATGTGTTTTCGGTGTGGGGTGATGTGCGTTTATGATAGCCGTTAGTTCAATCGGCTGCGCTGTCGACATCATGCTAAGGATGATTCAAACACGGTGTTACCATTTATACCGAGGATGACGAAAGCGAGGTTGACTTTGTTCGGCAAGTTTTAAATATTGATATTGATCATACGAGAGACAGTAATTTTAATGAAAATATACCTGATAGTGTCAAGAATAATGTATTAGAGATAATGAGACCTGTATTCGAGTATCTTAATAGAGACGTTTTTAACCCTTCGAGTGAAATCAAAATGCGAATTGTTTTATCAAAACATGATCCGTTTCACTCCCCCCCCCCAAGAAGATTGCCTTATTTCCACAAAGTGGTACTACAAAAAATTATTAATGATCTATTATCTAAGGGCATCATTCGCGAATCGCGGTCTGAATACACATCATCAATAGTACTTGTCAAAAAGAAGAACAAGGAACTTCGGCTATGCGTCGATTTTCGCGAACTGAATAAGATTACAGCCCGAGATAACCACCCTCTTCCTTTGGTAAAATACCAATTAGACAGTCTTAAGGATATGATATACTTTACAACTTTAGATTTGAAGAATGGGTTCCATCATGTAGCAATAGAAGACGAATCTATCAAATTTACATCATTCATAACACCATTAGGGCAATATGAATATGTGCGAATGCCTTTTGGCCTTAAAAATGCTGCTGCTGTATTCGAAAGATACATGAAGCACATTTTTAGAGATTTGATTGCACAATCTAAGATTCATTCATACATTGGCGATATCCTCATTGCTACGCGAACGATAGAGGAACATCTTCAAATTCTCAAAGAAGTAGTTGATATTATAATTAAACATGGATTGCATCTCAGAATCGATAAATGCACTTTCTTTCAAAACGAAATAGTGTACTTAGGTTACAAAGTGAATAAAGATGGTGTTCTCCCTAATGCGAATAACTTGCATGCTATAAGTAACTTTCCAACACCATGCACCAAAAGAGACGTACAAAGTTTTATTGGGTTATTCTCATATTTTCGAAAATTCATTCGAAATTTCGCATTGATCGCAAAGCCATTGTATGATCTCATGAAAAAGATACACCATTTTTATTTGGAACAGCTAAACTTGAAACCTTTAATTTGCTTGAACAAAAACTGATCGAAGCTCCAGTTTTGTCAATATACAGTCCCCTTAGTATTACAGAATTGCATTGCGATGCTAGTAGCAATGGCTACGGAGCTATCGTAATTCAAAAGCAAAGTGATAATAAGTTTCATCGTGTATTCTTTTTTTTTCCAAAAGAGCCACAGAATGTGAAAGTAAATTTTATAGTTACGAGTTGGAAACATTTACCATTATCTATGCTTTACGCCGGCTTAAAATCAATTGAATAGGCATTCGATTTAAAATGATTACTGACTGTCAAGCGTTAACGTTAACGTTGCAGAAAAAGGTCTTAAATCCTCATATTTTACGTTGAGTCTTAGAACTCCAGTGTTTTGATTATGTCCTGGAGCACAGGAAAGGCAGTCGAATGACGCACGTTGATGCTGTCAGTAGGAGTTTTAATATACTCCATGTAGTTGACGAGTCCTTTGAGTTTGTTTTAGCAGCCGCTCAAAGACAAGATCCTAAAGTTGTCGCTATATCATCTGAATTGGAAAAGACAGAGAGCCCACGATATGAAATGATCGATGGCTTAGTATACCGAAAGGCTAAAAACAAAGTTCTGTTTTATGTTCCATCTCATATGATTAACCAAGTAATCCGGGTTCACCATGATGTCATGTGTCATATGGGACTAGAGAAATGCTACGATTATATCTCGCGAATGTATTGGTTTCCTGAAATGAAGAAAAAAATAAAAGATTACATTAAGAGTTGTCTTAAATGCAACTATTTCTCCCCCGAATCTGGCAAAATGCAAGGAAGTCTTCATCCAATACCAAAAGGAGACACTCCTTTCAACACGCTGCATATAGACCATTTGGGTCCTTTACCGAATTCGCGTTCACAGAAAAAGTATATCTTCTTAGTTATTGAAGGCTTCACAAAATTTATAAAGTTATATTCGGCTAAAACAACTCAGACTAAGGAAGTTTTCGCTTGTTTGAATTCATACTTTGAACATTATTTCAGACCAATTAAAATAGTTTCTGATCGTGACACATCATTCACATCAAAAGAATTTTCAGATTTCGTAAATGAAAACAATGTGGTGCACGTAAAGATAGCAACACACTCCCCCCAATCCAATGGGCAGGTAGAGCGAATTAATTGAGCTCTCGTGTCAATGTTGGCCAAAGAGTGTGCAGCTAATTCAACCGAAAATTGGGACAGACACAAAGCAAAAATAGAGTACGCTCTGAATAATACCTTGAATAGATCCACAGGATTTACTCCAAGCATGCTATTATTTGGTAAAAATCAAAAGGGTGTCTTCTGTGATAGAGTTATGGAATACTTAAATAAAGCCATAGGTGAGAAAACAATGGATATAGATAACTTAAGAACCCAAGCCATTAAAAACATCGAAAAACTTACATATAAGAAGGGAGATTATGTCTGAATAAAAAACGTCATAGCTACACCGGGTGTTAATAGAAAATTGTTTGCGAAATATAAAGGTCCTAACGAAGTTAAAGAAGTTCTACCCAACAATCGCTACGTTATCACCGATATCAGTGGTTTACAGGTTACGCGAATGCCATACAAAGGTGTGTCATCACCTGCTAATATGAGGCCGTTTGTAATAAGCCCGACTGAGTTTGAAACTAATAAAGATCCAATTAATACCGACTCCATTTAAAAACATGAATAAACATACATATATTTAGAAATTAATTTGGTTACAAAAATTGTATTTAAAAAATTGTATGGAATCAAATGTAAAAGGGAATACTTAATTGTATGAATTTCGTAAATTTTATGTTGT
Source organism: Eristalinus sepulchralis (assembly GCA_944738645.1). NCBI lineage: Eukaryota > Metazoa > Arthropoda > Insecta > Diptera > Syrphidae > Eristalinus > Eristalinus sepulchralis. The sequence goes on along the minus strand of OX122883.1, from coordinate 48,978,374 downwards.
AGGTTAAGAACTGAATTAAATTTTTATATATATAAATATTTGTAATGGAATCATCAATGATAAGATAAGAATATTGTACTTTTATTAACTTTGTAATATTGTTATGGGTTAGTGCTAAGTGAGGAGTTTTGTTTAGTAATCGGGTCGATTACATGATCAGGTTGGCCGATCTGTAGGCAATCAATTTAAAAGCAGGGTAAAATTTTCTTATTACCACTGTGTGCATATTTAAATCCGTTCAATAGTCCGTTTCTTAACATCGTATGATCTAAACGAAACTCTGCACTCATATTAAACACTCCTAGCACACCCACTATAAATGCATGCGAATATGACAAGAGAAATTAGTTGTAAATGCACGCATTGAAGCAAACAACAATGTCTCTCACTCCCCTTTCTGTTTTTATCACCTACACTGGCATACCCAGCTCTTTCGTTTATTCCGATTATGTGCGACTAGTTCTTACAGACAACAATAAGAACTAAAATATTAACTTGAGTTAATAAACGAACACTTCACCTTTCCAGGATTGTAACTGCAAGACCATACTTAACTGATTCTTTAGACGACAGCTTAGACACATTAGGCCAAAAAGGTAAGTTCACACAGAAACCAAAATGCATGCTTCTCCAGCTCCTCTTCTGCATCTCTCTGACAGACAAACAGAAAATTGAGAACATTAATTGTAAATACAGCCAACAGTGGAACGGATCATAAAAATCACGGATAACAATGTGAATATTTACAAGTGTTTTAAGAACTTCTTATTTTTCTTTTACTGGGGCTACAGTCCGGGGTGGTCCTGAGATTCAACCAACATACCTCTCCAGCTAACACTATCTCTTGCCTGCTGCCTCCAGTTGTGTACTTGGTTGGGGTCTTTCTCCCTTTGTGTGTACCATCTTTACGTAGGCCGCCATCGGTTATGTTGTCTCAAGCGTTCGGTTGGAAGATTTTTCGGGCCGGATCAGTGGTGTCTATACTACATGGCCTAGAAATCTTAAGCGCTGTATCAGAAGATACGCACGATCTTCTCAAGAATGATTTTCAAAAAGTCACACGACAGCGCGTCGCCGCGTTTATGGCATTGAAGATCTCGGTTAGTTCATTACTAATCTTGACGGAGTAGCGGGAGTTCTCCATTGTCGTGCTACACAATCTGACGAGTTTGGCAAGAACTAGACATGCTACTCGTGTATATGCCCGCTGTCATATGCGGCCTTAAAACCGATGGTGGTGCGTGTCGATCTGTACTTCTTGGGTCATTTCATAAATCTACCGTAAAGTGAAAATCTTATTTATTGTGGGCTTCCCTGGCCTGAAACCACTCTGATATGGATGTTGTTGATGAAGGGTTTCGGGCGTTCACAGAATACTTCACAGATGATCTTGTATGTTGAGGAGACTGGTTTCTCGGTATTTGGCGCAGTCGAAGGGTCGCCGAGTATCCGTGTTTGGTAAACACACGTTCAAAATCGTGAGCTCTAATTTTAATCTTGATTTCACCTCCCTCATCACATCCTTGACATCACCTTCTAGACATGGTTTGATAGCTTGTCAAAACCGCAATCTTTTTATTTTGTGATATTGTTTATATATGTTTGTGTGTACATCTGCCTATTTATTTAGATTTTTCTTTTTTATAGGAAATTGTTAGAAATTTCTCTCCAAGGGGAATGAAAAATGCAAAATGACGTAGAAACGCTATGCAGACTGACACAAATGAAATGTGTTATTATTTTTTTTTTTCAGTTAATTAGCTAACGTCAACGCAAAAGCCAAGAAATACGTTCAAAAGGAAGAAGATAGAGGAAGAAAACCGAAACTGAACCCCGCCTATAAATGACAAATTGTATGATTAGTCACACGTTACTCATTTATGAACGCTAGGAAAATAAAAGCGGAGTTAAGTTTACCGTGGTGCCACGGAAGGAGGCTGCTTAGGAGAATTTACCCGCCAGAAGTCCCAGAAAAGCACCACTTCTGTCAAGAATAAACCTCCTAAAACGAACCAAACAGGCGAAAGTACACCTTAACTCGAAACTTTCTATATTATGGACGGACGAATCCAAAATAGTTTCATTTGTTACTCCTGGGACCAGGACATTTGTTCGCAGCTGAAAAACCCAAGAGTTTCAACAGGAGTGTACTATCAAGACTGTAAAGCAAGGCGAAGCAAACATTAAATTAATTTCCTATTATTGTAATGGCCCCATTTTTTATATAAAACCCATGATGACCGCCGGAGTTTATCAGCATAATGAGAGAAACCACGCTACTTTACGCACAGTGGAATATGCCGCTTAGATGGATTCCACAACAAGACAATGACCCCAACACACAAATGAACAAACTGGGCAAAGAATTTTTCCGAAGTAATGGAGTTCAAGTTATGGAGTGGCCGCCTCAGTCTCCGGACATAAATCCCATTAAAAACCTTTGGACAGATGTGACGCAAAACCCAAAAATACCGAACAGATATGGGGTGTTGTGCAGGTTGCGTGGAAGAATATCCCTGCTCAGCGATGTCAGGCCATAATCGACTCCATGCCACGACGTTGTGACGCTGTATTTAAAAATAAAGCTTATTCGACCAAGTGCTAACCCAATAACAAAAATAAAAACAAAACACTTCACTATTTCATTGACTTTTACTTCATATTTATGGGTTTTTGCACTTGGTGCAATTCCACAATCCGAAATTCGGTGTCATCCCGGATATCGAGCCTTTTCAAAGTTCCGAATTCACCTTTATCTTATATTGTTTATGGGTATCATTCTGGCCCTGTACGGTGTAACCTAACTTGATCGAATCAAAATCATTTTTTTGCGTACCTTTTAAATCAAAAGAAGGCTATATTCGCTGAAATATTTCCGAATTCACTCATTCACAAAACACAGTTGTAAATTGCATGGATACGTACGAGTATGCGTACTTACGAGTATGTCAGGGAAGGTACATATGTATGTACAATTGCACAAAGGTAAAACAGTGCATAACATTAGGGTTGAGGGTTGACATGGCTAATATATTGTACTTACGAATCTGTACACTCCAACACATAGTTTATGAAGACACCCTGACCATTTCTGAAAAGTATGTACTTTTTAAAGAGTGTGTTTTCCTTGGGTTTGATACCCCTTACTCTGTGATGAATTAAGACAGACATTTGTGATCAGATGTGCGGCGACATCCACATAATTCCGAAAGAAATTCTTGAGTAACCTTTCTTGTTTAACCAGACTGTTCTTATCGGAATTTGCTCTCCAACTGTGTGGGTTGATTACAAGAATATAGCTGAAACCTCGCAGTGGTCAGACAAGCCTAGAGGTGGCAATATGTCGATGGAATATTTATCGGAATGAGTGGTGAAAAACAGAGGTCGCAAGAAGGGAGTGAATTGTACACAAACAAGTCGAGTTACTTCACTGCGACTATTTGCAGAAGAGGTTTTTGTATGTTCCTTGTTTTTTTTTTTTTTGTTTTGCGGGGACGAAGACGCTCTTGTTACAATTTGTATTTGTCCCTAGAAGTGTAAAAATTGGAAATAAGCAAATTCGAATAAATTCATTAATGCACAGGAAGGTTGAGAAATGTTTAATAGGAGCGGTTAATTTAATAATAAAATGCTTTATTTGTAACCACCTTAAACTCGCATAAAAACATGTTTTTATATTAATTAATTTATTTAATTTACAAATTTAAAATAGTCTTAATGCCACTTCTCGGCAAAACTTTTACAATTAGGTTTACATATATACAAAAAGAACGTCATAGACACTCAAAACTTTCAAAAACACCATCAAACATTCAGGAAAGACAAGAGACTCCGACTTTCGATGCAAATTTCCTGCAGTCAAGAATGCATGTATTTACTTAGGTACATACATACATATGTTGCAGGAGAAAGGAAAAATTCTTCTTGTTTAATTTTATGTTTACTTAAACACCTATTTTCCAAGGCCTCGGTAGCCGTGATCGTCTAGTGGTTAGGACCCCACGTTGTGGCCGTGGTAACCCAGGTTCGAATCCTGGTCACGGCAATGTTCCGCAAGAACATTGTCACGGAAGAGGCATTTTTTTATGTTTTTTTTTCATTGAGAATTTAATTATGTGTATTTTTATTATTTACACATGTATGTGTTTTTATTTAAGAATACCGCGTACAACTTCAAGCGTAAATATCATGCCTCCTTAATCCAAATTAATGTTCTCTTCAGTTTTGCCAGTCGTACTGGAATTTTGTTGTATTTTTGATGACACCTTCTGACCTAGTATTTTATTTTTGTAAAATTTTAAACTTTGAATTTGATAATAAATGTACTCCGTGGGGAAGCTTAATGTGGATGCACCTTTGTATATCATTATCATTTTCTTTCACACTTGTCACACAAATTTGAATACACACCTACAATGTGAGTAGGAACTTCAGTTACAAGGCATTATTTAATGTTCACGTTTCGAGTGTATTTACGGCTTAAGACGAAAATGAATATAAATGTCTACTCAACAAAAGGGCACCGACGGATGAAAAATTGTTTTATATACATATTTTTTCAAATTTGCATATTTAACTTTGTTCTGTCTTTACATCGGGTGTGTCAATGGTGTTCCTTTGTAGTATTGGGTTATATTTTGCCAGTTCAGCCTCGATGATAAGATGTACCACTACTGATATAAAACTGATACGGCTCGCATTCAGTGGGCGTAAGGGGAAAAATTTTCTCGTTCGGGATGTTATGTGCGATTGTATATTAATGTTCAAAAACTGAACTAATAATTTGATTTGGATGAGTTCCAGTTTCTTGCAGTTTCTTGCTTTTTCGAACAACTTTTTCTTTCTGTTGTGTTTCATCTGTTCCTTGCTGGTGCGACTGATGCTGATTCTTACTGGCTTGCTTTTTGAAGATCCAGAGAAAATTCATGCTGATCTAGAAGATGCTGTACTACACAGGTAAACCATACGCTTCCATGGGAAAGTGAAATTTGCCTTACTTTACTTTGTCCGTTGTTGCTAGTGCAGTTCTGTTGGTTAGCATTACTCGATGCTCCGTCATTTTCCTGTTATTTGCGGAATCCTTGTCGTGTCGATAATATTTTATAAACCTTGTCGAGCGCACCTTGGAATTTATGAGAGATATTGTTTTTTATTTGGATTAGGTAGCAAAATGTCCTACAAACTGTGCATCAAAGTGTATTCTTTTTAGCTCCTCCCAAACGAAACAAAGGAAGAATAATACGAAAAATTAGTTCGCAATCCAAATATTTGATATTTTGTTTTTTTTTTTCACGCCTCAATTTGATAGCACGTGTAAGGAACTGTGGCCTGGAATTCAAAAAAGGGGTCAGGAAGGCTATCGTTTTTTGGTGCTGTACAGCAGTCGACACCGGTCAAAACTTCTGGGTATCTTAAAATCTACCTGTGTCGAGCTACAATTCCCTCAAGCTCAGTATAAAAAATGCTCTTTAAAGATGGATTTAGAACACTTACGCCAGTACTGAAGCCGAATTTTCAAAAAAAGAATAGTGATACAAAAACGATTGCTCTAAACATAAAAGCGTTTTAATTAGACTCAAGACATTTGGAACAATGTTATTTGTTTCGGTTTTTCAAAGTTTAAGCTGCATGTTGTAGATGGAAGGATTCTTGTCCGAAGAGAACCAAAGAAACGAATTAGCACTAAATGCACCTAAAAGATTTCCCACAAAACTGAATGTGTAATGGTTTAGGGAACCATTCCTCCCCCTTCTAGATGCAAATACTGGACAAGAACTTGCAAGTGAATTAGATGTTTTCATTATTTCTGCAGCTTCTGTACGTTTTACGTGAAGCGAGTCTGTCAATATGAAGATTTTTGTAAAGCGTGTTCTTTTTGGAGGTATAGAACTTCGAAATGGAATACAGCAAAGATGATACTTTTTAATTGGCATGAAATTTGAGTGTATTCCAAAGATAAGCTTCTGGCATAATAATTTGGATATGATTTCTGGCATATGACTATCACAGCTAGCTCGGACGTTATCTAAGCATTCCATTTTGCGAGGACTTTTTTCAAACTCTGTGGCAATAAAGCAGCGAGTGTTATCCTAAAAGTGACTAACCGTTTGGAACTTATCTGCGTACCAGCGACTTTATATATCCGCACAGAAAAGAATCCGCCGGCATTAAATCGCACAATCATTGATCCGTGACGTAAAGCTATGCGGTAAACAAATTGTTGCACGAGCTGTGTGACATGTTGTGCCGTTTTGTTGAAACCACAGCTGCTGCACATCATGGTTGTTCAATTGATGAACGAAAAGTCTGTAAGCATTATTCTATAGGGGTCACAATTAACATTCTGACCAGTACCGTTTTTTCTCAAGTACGGACCAATTAGCACATCAAACCGTCAGTTTGTAACGGTGTCTCAGCATACAATTGCGGCTTATCATTCATTCAATCAAAAGTGAGCTTCATCATTAATCAACGTCAGTCTTGTTTTTGGTCTATTCACCGAGTCTACGCCTTGCTAGGTGATGCTGTGTACCTTTATTTTGAAATGCCAAACCAAACTAATAATGCATTAATTGACAGCTAACAAAATGGCCGGCAAACTTAATGTTCTTTACTATGGTGTGCAACGGTTTTTTTTTAATTGACTTAATATGAATAAGTTATAATTTAAACTCCTAAAGACAACATCGGTCATTAAAGTTGTGGACCGAAGTATTTTTGGTTGCTTCATGCTGCAACTCCTGGATTTAGAAAATGGTTTTCAAAATCGGTCAGTTCTTTATAAATGCTATATACGAAAAAGAGAGGTCGTTCGTATTCTTTCACCCCAAACCTAAAGACTAGGCCTGTGTTGACGGATTGCTTGGGTGATATTGGTCTCAAGGGCTTAAGGATTTTTGGCATAACATCGGTCTTTCGAGGTTTCCCACGACAAATAAGTTCAAGTGCGTAAAATCACAGCTCCGAGGAGTCCAATTGACATCGTCAAGATGGTTGAAAACAAAATAAAAAACAAACAAAAGACCAAAGATGGCAAATCACAGCTTCGATTTTGTAAATTGCCATCCCCAAGGCCCAGCACTCCCCTTGGTAATGAATTTTCAATATTTCTCAATGTTGCTCAAGCGTTAAGCGACTCATGTTAAACTGCAGGGTGTATGATTCGTTGATTTCAAGCGAAATCATGACAGAAAACAACACTATATGGCCAACCCTGTATATATTGTGTATACGAAGGAAAACCAACAGAATCTCAAAATCGAAATTCTTCAAACACATAATCCTGAAAATTAAATCTCCCAAAAACATCTCAGAGGGGTACATATGTGTAAGGGCGAACTCCTTTGAGATTGCTGGGAAATTTAAATAATAAAAAACTTTACTACACTAATTTCGGAGTTGTTAAGCTTAATGATTTCCGGATTTTTGCACTTCGAGATGTAAACTTTTTGGAATTTTGTGCATTTTTAATTTGAAATTTGCCAAAGAAACTTTGTAGCAAGGATGGGACGATGTTCATTGCCTGCAGCGGCCATGTTGTTTTGGCAGCGCTGTTAGATCTGCTATGATTTCTTGTCAGTTCAAATGTTTGGCAGTTTCAGAGGTTGTTTGCAAAATTTTAAATTCTCAAACCGGAGAACCCTCAATTGGAAAGCCCTAAACTGGAAAGCCCTTAAACGGAAAACCTTCAATTCAAAAATTTTCAAGAAAAACACGTCGGTGCTGATGAAAGTCTGCAGAAAACCAGCGCAGTTAATTAATCGTCTCGCGAAAGAACTGGCCCTTTCAGTGATTTGATCTAAATTCTTGAGGAATTCTGTGTTAGTATTAACAAGGTCTAACGCTTCACGTCCATAAGTGACTTTTTTCTTGTATAAATTTGTAAAAAAATAAATTTTCACAACAAAAGCATCGCAATTGTCAGTAAAAATTCTCACTTAGCCGGCCTTGATCCGCAGTAAATAGTGCGGTATCGAAATCGAGGAAGTCAATGCTCTGTTCAGGGACATTTTCATGCTGTTTGCACTGATGGCATTTGGGCCAATTGTAGTACTGTACGCCGCTATATCCAACAACACACAGAGCCGATGGACAACACAGCCATAGGAACAGATAATACAGTTTACACACGTACAGATTATCCCCACTTGAAATGTTGCAGAACTTAAGCTGAGTTAGAAGAGGAACCTTAACATCCTTAATATGGACGAATGATGAAAGAATCTTAAACTGCTTATAGGCAACAAGATGTTTGTAGGTTAAACCCATTTTCAAAACAGTAGAAGGCCGCCCTCAACGTCAACTGTAAGTGCACATTAATGGTACGCCTTTTCTTTTGTGTCAATCCAAATGAAATGAACGTATATATGTATACCAGACAAAGGAAATGTCGCATTATATGACCGGGTAGGGACCTGCTTCTCCTCACATGTTCGTCAGAGGCAGCTCCTTCCGCACGAAAACAAAACAAAAGAAACACAAGTCATCACCAATTTACACAATTTAATTTTCTGTTTTATTTGCTCTCTGTTAAATGTGTTTTAAATCATGTACCACATATGTATATATATAACTTCCTGGCTGCAATCATACTGTATAATCATTTATAAATAAAATTGACTAAACATTTTGTCTTGCATGTTTCTTATCCTCATCGACTTAGGGCTCCAATTATTCACTTGAATACTATATACACTAAAAGAAAAGAATGCCGCTCACATAAGGGGGAAATAAGAACAGGTGAAGGGGAGGGTTTTCAACATTGACACTTGATAAAAAATAAAAGTACGCGGGGAGGAAAGTTGAAAGAATCATTAAAAAAAAAAACAACTTCAGATGATGCTGATGTGCCGTACTCCCTCACTTTCGTGGAATGTCTGGCGGCAGGGAATTGCATCATATAGGCGAAAACGTTACAAAATAAGGAATTGGCCAGCTATTGGTCGTGAACGCCGTCCTAGGGCTGTCCAAAGAGCATCTCAGAACCAGGCGGGATGGAGCTCGGATCGACATTGGTTCCGAAGTAGTTTGCTGATTGAAAAACATTTGCGACCGGTATCCCGCTTGTTGGTTGTTTAACGCCATTCATTGCAGGCTGCTGCTGCTGCAGGGTTAAATTATACGGATTCTGGACGTATTCTGAATAGATATCGGATTCAGATTTTGGTGGCAGGGACTGAACATACACCGGCGAGAAACTATGCACAATCGATGAAGTGGGTACTTTGCTTAAGCTTGGGTATTGGTTCCCAGCACTGACATGACTGATTGGGATATTTGTCAAAGGATCTGTTAACTGAGCGGCATTGTGTAGCGATTGATCTGCTTCTTGCTGTCGTTGATAGTGTTGGTAATATTCGGCGTACTGTTCCTGCATTATCATCTGAGCGGAGTAGGCCTGTGCATTTGCCATTACCGTTGGTGGTGGGGTTTCGGGTAATTCTATGGAGAACTCATATCCGCCACTTTGAACTTGATAGGTTTGTGGGATTGGAACAGGTGTTGGTGGTGCATCCATTAAAGGCGTTTTCTTTGGGCTATCTTCGGGTGATATTATCTGGCTTTCCTGCATTTGTTCGATGTCTGTCTTGAGCTCAGTTGGAGACACAACCGTTGAGGCTGCCGAGCTGACAGTGTTTGTTGGTGTGACAAGAGCTGCAGAGGCAACGATTGGAACGGGTTGAACAATTGGGGGTGTTGGTTGTTGAAGCAGAGGACTGCCCGTGTTCATGACTGATGGTTGTTGCGGTATAATAATCGGGATGTTAGCCTTGAAACAGAGAAATATGACCTTCTATCAACAATTGACAATTTTAAGATGCATGCTTACCTGACCTAGCAAAAAAGATTGTCCCTGTACTGTGTCCATTGGTGGCTGCAAAATGATGCTCGATTTCGGTGATCCCATCGTTTCGGTGGGCACACCCTTCGGCACTATCATTTCTGCATTACCACCTGCTTTTCCTGCTGAACTTTGCGGCAATATGGTGACATGTGGCACGCTTGTGATGTTTTGTTCATTTGATTGAGTCATCATGTGAGGACGCTTCGCTGCAAAAGCGAATATTCTATTAAGAAACAAACTTTGATGCCCAATATAGAGGAGATTACCTTCGTCACTGAAAAGTTCCTCCAACAGATTGGGCAGGAACTCGCCAATTCTCTTCCAAGTTAGTTCCCACAATTGAACATTAAGAGACCCATCATTGTTGTGGAACACTCTCACAGAATGCATCACCAGAAGCATGTTCTTTAGAATTTCAAGCATCTGCTCGTACAGCATGTCCGAACCGACCTTCATGAATTTCTCGATGTAGTCAAGTATTTCCACCCACAGATCGTTGAACGTTTCCAGCTCAATCAACGGCGTCAAATGATGCAGGAACACTTTTGACATTATTGTAGCCGTACGAATTCTAGATTCTTCTAAGGGGACTCCATCGATTCCATTGACTGATGAACTCTCTGGCAGAAGTTCATTCAACAGCGGAAAGAGAACTTGCTTGAAGCAACTTGCCCACTCTGAACCGCTCAGCGTCTGAAGGTCATGGACAAGAAGGGCCCTTTGCTGCAAGCAGGAAATAGCATATGTTCGAACTTCAGTTCGCCGATCCATTGCTAAACGTGCGATACCCTGCAATAGAGGACACCAACCCTGAGCCCACAGAGCCGAACATTGTGGAACAGCACAACCCTCCTCGGCCCACCAGCGGAAGATCTGCGCCGTTCGCGTGTAAAGGGTGTACATCAAGTCAAGCAACTGAATCGATAGAGTTTCATAACGCTGACTCAGTTCGTCGTCCTCGCTGTCGCTATTGCTCTGAGTGTTCGACTTCTTATCCTTCTTTACGGATTTCTTCTTGTGGTGGGGTGGACGTGGATTGGACTTCTTTCGACTTCTGAAGCCGCCATCGCGACATGCTTCCACGAATGTGCGAATACAACGCACACAAGACTCGAAGTTGTATGGCGTTATGTGCGCCACGTTTCGAACTATAAACGCCAAACTGTCCCAACATTTGAAGAGTGCAAATGGAGAATGTTCCATCAACTTGCATGGGTACACCAAAGTGCTTGGTGGTGGTGGGGACTGCGGTCTGGAGCTAATTGACAACTCACTGTCCTTGTTGACGAGTATCCAGTTCTCGGCGGAAGGACTAGGGAATGGAGTGCTGGCAGTCGAATTAGCCACCTGCTGCTGCTGCTGTTTCAGCGTAACCTCGGAATCGGATGTGTAACCGCGATCTGGCAGGCCAGAATCTTCCTCACTGCTCAACGCGCCATCAGACTTAGTTCCTGGCGGCGGCAGTGTATCCTCGAACTCAGGAGGGACTGCCCCGGCGCCCACACACTCAAGAATTGTGAAAATAATTTGCCAATCCAATTCGGAATGGATATTTTGGGCGCTTGTCTTCAGCAATTCGTAAATTCCAATCGAGATTTGCTTCGAAATCTTGAAGATCACGTTTGGCTTGAGCATAAGAAGCATCTTCAAGCTCTGCAAGACAACCGGACAGAGTTCCTCATTCCTCATCAGATAGATGGCAATCTTCAAAATAGCTACAATGCTCCTGTTCAAAAGATAGTCATATCCGCACGACGAACCACCCATGAGCAGCAAGTACATCTGATCTCGCACCGAATTCCACAGAGGAATCATGCGATCTCGATTGTGAATGACGATCTTCACCAGAAACTCCATCCAAAACACAACAATATCCTCAGAGTAGGGGAGTCCAACGGACTTATGAGCATTTGGTGGCTTAATGAGTGCCAGCACGCATTTGACTAACTCCTGTAGTGACTCGAACTGCACGAATTTAGACTCCTGTATCATTTGGTCCAGTTGGCATTCTTTTATGCACTTCTTGGCAATTTTGATGAACTCCTGTTCTTCATATGTCGGCTCTCGCTGCCCCTCCGAACTGAGGTATGAGTAGAGGCTGCTGAATAGACCAGCTTCAGGTTTTTGACTTGGTTTCTCAAGAATCAGCAAAGCCTTTCCACTCGGCTCACAGAAATCCTCAACTTCCCCTAGTGATTTGGGCAGCAATTTCAGGCGAAACAGTTGAATGACAACCTCTAGAATATTTTTCCAACTCTCTCGGAGGCAATCTCCGTAGTCATGCAACAATGCGAAGACGGTTTTGATCGCTGCCTGAGCCTTCGGATTAAGACCAAAGTTTACTGCGAGCGTTATGTCGTTGGACGCATCCGGTTGTATGTTGAGCAATGTTGTGAACTTACACAGGGTTAGGATAAGAGCGTCAAAATCTTCGTGAAGATTGTAAAAGGCTGCTATGCCAGCGCATTTTGTAAAACCTATTTATAGTGATGAGAAGAGGTGGAAGATGATGCCGGACAAAATGATAAGAAATTGCTGCCCTTACCTGCAAGTGTACGTTGATAACCATTTTCACTGCTTTTATCAAACATAAAACTGAGTGCACTGAGGGAAGCACCCCAAATAATGTCGAAGAGCTCTTTGTCATATGCAGAGTCTTTAACATAGTTGAATACACCGTCCGCTCCAAGGCCACGCCGCAAGAGCACCTTCCAAAGGTAGTTTTCCCTCACGATTCCAGTTTGTTCTGCCGGCATTACAATTTCCTCGTTTCTAAAAAAGACCCAAGATCAAGATCAAATTTTGCACTCAATCGCTTTGTGGGTTTGAATTTACTTAATAGAACTAAAAACGTTAGCCAACATTTCCTGGTCGAAATCCGCTCCACCGTTCAGTCCACGCAGGTTCTTGAAGAAGTCCTCGGGAGTCATTGGCACATTTAGTCGTTTCGCATTCGAATTATGTTGATCCATGTTTAACATAATAATGGCGTATGCCAAACTAAAAGCAGCGTCTGTGTTGGCGAATGGTTCGTTGTTTTGTTTCTAAAGAGAATGAAAGGCGTTACATCTTGGAATGGAGACCACTTCCAGAATACTTCAGACTATAATTTCACTTACGTGCCAATGATCAGCGAAATGTTCCAGAACCAAGAATATCAATGGAGCTTCACCGGGCAATCTGAACGTTTCCAAGTACAATCGAAGAGCTTGATCAACGCGCAAGCCAGCAAAATCGAAACTCTCGACGAAATTCGCCAGAATCTTGCTCTCCACATTCTTCTTTTTACTAATGTACTCCCCGATCATTTTCTTGTCCAGACCAGGATTTTCCCGCAAAAACAGCACAACTTCCTTTGGATCCAAGCTTGTGTTTAAGATTCCGTTCTCTTGCAGATACTGAATGCCTTTGTCTGGACGCTGATTGAAAAGCTCCGTCCCTTGGGTGAGGATTCTCTTCTTGTTCTTAACATCAGCAAGTAGCTCCTTTGAGATCTGCTGGGATCGTGAGTGCGTTCGGATGCGGGTCGAGTTGTTGATGAACTTCGATATATTCTCAACCAAAATCGACGAATCCGCGGCAGCCGATTCATTTAGTTCTGGCTCTATAATGATTCCCTCAAGTCCAGAATTCTGGCGAGAATGACGATTCGATGGAGGCTGCACGGCATTTGCAGCTCCCCCGCTCTTGGCGGCTGCACAATTTCTTTCGATTATCTCAATGACCGAGATAAGCGTATCCATTGAGAGCAGATGTGTGCTGTACACGGCGTTAGTCGCAGAGAGTGTGTACTTGGAGAGGAGCTTTGTGAGGTTCTCAAACAAATCACTACAGTAAAGATCACAATCGTAGTTGATGTAAAGTTCGGCAACAAAGCCGGGGATGCGCCAGAGTTGTAGGAGATTGTCTAAGGCGAGCTCTCGCATTTCGTACGGCGTCTTCGGATTGTCGCTTGCAATGATCTCGCAGAGTTTCTTCAAGTACGCTTCAAGTTGGAACTTTAAATGATGTCGGAGCGATTCGAACAGCAAAAAGCACACTTGCAAATCCGAGGCAAAGATGGACAAGCGTTCCGAATTCATCAGCTAGGATGTACAAAAACGGGTTAAACAGTGATATAAGTCGCCGACTTTTCAAATACCTACCGAAAACAGATTCCTGCACAATTCATCCTTTACCAACTCCAGCAGGGTGTCGTACTTGCCAATATTATCTGCCCCCACTTCGAATGCTACCGTCAAGAGGCTCAAGCCCATATGCACCATGATGTCTGTGTTTTGCTTATCCAGAGGATTACACAACAAAATCAAGAATCTGAACAGCTCTTGAATGCATGGCAATCCGTAGGGCAGAAGTGGATTGACGCCATCGTTCTCAATCGAATTCTGTTGAGTGAAACGCACTCCAACCGAATTAACATATTCGCTATCTGCCTGTTTAACCTCAGCTTCCCCATCAACTGGCGGTTCATTGCATTCTCCGTTTGCTTGTTCCGCGTTCTTGCCGTCAGAATCTGCGTCAACTTCGGTTGAATTCCCCGTTTCTTCGTCGACAGTTGCTGTGTCCAGCGCTGTGGTGGGAGTTTGCGTCAGTTTGCCTTGCATATCAAGAATATTTCCAGCTGGAGTTGCTGGAGTTGTTGCTAGTGGTGGAACTTTAAGAGTAACAGTGGTATTTTCAGGACTCTGCGGGTCACCACCACTTGTTGCCGTTCCTGGCTTTTTATCGCTTTTAATGGCGTTTATACGAGGAATTTGAACAGGTTTTGCATTTTGTTTGGTTTTTGTCTTCTTGTTGCTTTCCTCTATTGACGCAGCCATCATTTTAAACTTTTTTAACAGTCCTGCGTCACTGCGATCTTCGGAAAATTGTGGCAATCGCATAAACAACAGCAAAACCATATCTTTCAATGCTTGCTCAGCGAACCGTCTCAACAGCTCGTTTAGACTTGGCTCGAAGCATATTTTGAAACAGCTCAGCATTATTTCACAAACACTTTCATTTGTTAACGCATTCCCCTCCGGACTACGCATAAGCGTGTGCAAGACTTCAATTACCCGAAATAGTGCAACACCGTCCAATGATTGATCCGTTCCAAGAAAACGTGCACGCGTTACGGCATCTGCTATGCTCTCAGCGGTCACCGCCAGGGTTGGGTGGGTTGGATCTGAAAAGAGTTCATATGTGTTTAAATCGGATTCTGATAGAAATCAAATTGGACTTACCAATGAGACCATATGATAGAAATTTGTTCACTGCGACCAGCGCTAGACTGGTAACCGCACCCGTTGTCTCCTCTGATCGAATTACCTCTAAAAACGGGGCCAAGAACACATTTGGATCGATTAGTCGCAAGTCTTCAACACGATTTAACACTTGCTTTAGATCAACAAACAATTTCATAAGGCCATCTTTTTCTTCATCCTAGAATTGTTTGACGCCAATTAGAAACATATTCTACGCAATGAACAATGAAATATCACCACGTATGATGTGGAACTCCAACGGTTGCCCCTCCGCATTGCTGTCATCAGTGTGGACATTTCGCCACGGACAACGAAGATTCCATTGCCGGGGAGAGACATTTTTGCATTTACCACTTTTGCTCACAATGTTCTTTCAATTAATTCAAGTCTTTTTAAATATTCCACATTCAATCTACATTCCCCATTATCTGTGAGGAATTTTTCTTTTCTTTCTTGACAAATGAAGACGACGACGACAGATTTTTTTGTGTGTGTAAGGTTTCGAACTGATGACGTTAACTGTCATCATTCATGACAGCTGATTTGAAAAAAAGTCGCAAAAATGGTTAGACACATAGGAAAGGTGGATTTTTAAGTGACGCTATAATAACGAAAGTCGGCTGAAGATTTCTGTTTAATTTAGAAAGTGGCTTTTATTTGGAATGATTGATGTGTCTTGTTGTTTAGATTTCCTCGTGGCTTGGATTCTCTCTATATCTAATAAATGCCAAACCCTGATTGCTTGAAAAAATTTTTGGACTCCGTCACTACCACTCCCTTTTGAGACACTGTAACAGGAGAAATTTGTAACTCGTTCACAAGTACGTCAAATAGCTAATTTTTTAATGTACATGATCAAGATTTGAAAAATTGGTAGGAATCATAGATTGGTTTGATTGAGCAGAAAGAATATCAAACTGTTCCTCCCAGTCAACTTACCCTATTTCTTAAGACATGATGCGCTTGATGTTTATCTGAGAAGGTCGAAGTTTTGAAAGTGGTGAAGACCCTCACCATTCCTATTTGCCTATCCTTTCAGGTGCCAAAGGAATAACAATTTTCCTCCGAAACTATTCTTGTCTACCAAGTTATTTCAAACTGTGTTAAGAGCCCCTGTCAGCTTCGTATATTATACGTTTCTTTTCCTAGTTCTTAAAGTGTGTGCTTTATTTTTATGCATCTGAACATTCTAAGTTCAAATGTAGGGTTTTCACCAGAAACAAATAAAGATTTCTCGCTGTCACGCTCCTAAAATTTCTTATTAATGTGATATGTATGTGGCTCTGGACAGAGCCTAATGTTCTAAAATCTCAAATTAAAGAACAATAAGAATGGCAATGCCACTTGACACCCCAACACAATTTTTTGCTGCCAGTGCCTCTGTGTCACCTAGACGTCAAAAGTCAAAAAATAGAAATTCACACAACTTCATGTCAGTTATTAAATTTTCTATAAATTTGTTCTATCGTGTTAAAGTTGAAGAAAAATTTAAACAAAGGAATTCTAATTGGACTTCGCTCAAGAAATAAAATAAATCCAACAACAGTTTCCATTTCGACCGCATACCGACATGGGTAATACGGATTCTAAGTTAAATTTTCGCAAGGCCGTAGTACAACTCACCACAAAAAATCAGACGATCGATTCCAGTGAAGAAACGTTTTGGGACCAATTTTGGAATGGTCACAACACCAGCTTGGAGGATGTGTTTGCACTTGTAACTGCGGCTGAAATTCGTAATTTGCGCATAGAAAACCCGGCGAATTTGGCAACCTTATGTTACAAAGCAGTTGAAAAGTTAGCAGCCGCCGTGGATAGCAGCTGTCGCACACAAGCGGAACAACAGTGCGTTCTAAATTGCGTGAGACTATTGATAAGAATTCTGCCGTACATCTTTGAGGATGGGGCATGGAAACATTTCTTCTGGTCATCGTTGCCGGGATCAGAAGAGCAGAAAGACACTGGAGAGACACCACTAGCACAGAGTCTGCTGAATGCGATTTGTGATTTGCTCTTTTGCCCTGATTTCACTGTCATGGCGACGAGAAAATCTGGCCCAGAAAAGGCCGAAGAGTTGGCCAACATTGACTCGTGTGAGTACATATGGGAGGCAGGTGTTGGATTTGCCCACTCTCCACCGAAGAATGCGCATATGGAAAGGAGACGAACAGAACTGCTGAAGCTGCTGTTGACCTGTTTCAGTGAACCAATGTATAGGCTGCCCAATCAGACTGAAGAACCGAACAAGTGGATTGCCTACTTCACTAGCGCCGACAATCGCCATGCACTGCCACTTTTTACGTCATTTTTGAACACAGTGTGTGCATATGATCCAGTTGGATTCGGTGTTCCCTACAATCACTTGTTATTTTCCGACACAACAGAGCCACTCGTGGAAGCTTGTTTGCAGATTCTAATTGTAACCCTGGATCATGACATGATAATGCATTCTGGAGGGAATTTCGACGAGGGTTTCGGCGACAATTTATTCATTAATTATCTGTCAAGAGTTCACCGCGACGAGGATTTCCATTTCATTCTTAAAGGCATCACTCGGCTTTTGAATAATCCACTTGTCCAGAATTATCTGCCGAATTCTACGAAGCGCCTGCATTGCCACCAAGAATTACTTATTCTCTTTTGGAAGATCTGCGACTACAACAAGAAGTTTCTTTATTTTGTTCTGAAGAGCAGTGACGTGTTGGATATTCTCATTCCCATTCTGTATCACCTCAACTACTCCAGAGCAGATCAATCCCGTGTAGGCCTCATGCACATTGGCGTATTCATTCTGCTTCTTCTCTCCGGGGAGAGGAACTTCGGAGTTAGGCTAAACAAACCGTATACGGCCACGGTCCCCATGGACATTCCTGTGTTCACTGGAACACATGCTGATCTGCTCATCACCGTATTTCACAAAATAATCGCGACTGGACATCAGAGATTGCAGCCCCTCTTTGATTGTCTGCTGACTATTCTGGTGAACGTCTCTCCCTACTTGAAGACACTTTCCATGGTAGCCAGTGTAAAGCTACTTCATCTTCTCGAAGCATTCAGTACCCCTTGGTTCCTGCTTTCGGCACCGTCAAACCATCATTTGGTGTTTTTCCTTTTGGAGATCTTCAACAATATTATTCAGTACCAGTTTGACGGAAACTCGAACCTAGTCTATACAATTATCCGGAAGCGACACGTCTTCCATGCAATGGCGAATCTCCCATCCGATATGGCAGGAATTGCAAAGTGCTTGAGTACAAGAAAGTTCGGTAAATTCAATTTGCCCCCAGTTCCAGAGGCGGTGGTGAAACAGATAGCCGCCACAGTGACAGTTCCCGATGACCCAGTGACCGAAGACAACGAAGATTCTGAAGTTGAGTCAATCGACAATCGAGACGAGTCCACGATGGAAGGATCACGGCCAGCACTTCCCGCCGAGCCAGGCACACTTAAAACCTCTCTGCTCGACACGCCTGGCATTAATCAAATGACTGAACGCGAAACCGCTCATCCTACGACTACACCAGATGGCACATCCCCGATTGAAGAGACATCGGTAGTAGGTCCACCCAAGTCCCCATCCGAGTCACGCTCAGAAACGCCATCAATTCCAAAGGAACCTCAACAAAAGTTGTCAATAGCAACACGAGGAAGCATTCGCATGGTACCATCTAGTCAAGATCGCTGGACCCCAACTCCGGAATGGATTGTCTCCTGGCGCTCGAAACTACCACTGCAAACAATCATGCGACTCCTGCAAGTTCTCGTGCCGCAAGTTGAGAAGATTTGCATCGACAAGGGTCTGACGGACGAGTCGGAGATTCTGAAGTTTCTGCAGCATGGAACACTTGTGGGACTACTGCCAGTACCACATCCGATTTTGATTCGAAAATACCAGGCGAACAGTGGAACAACGGCGTGGTTCAGAACGTACATCTGGGGAGTTATCTATCTGAGGAACGTGGAGCCGGCGATATGGTATGACACTGAGGTTAAGCTATTCGAAATACAGCGAGTGTAAGGGAGTCTTTTGTTTTATACATACATACATATGTTGAGGGTTAGCTTAAAGTTATGTTTTGCCTTCTCTTAAGAAAAGTAATTTAGTATCCCGCGGATGCATTTATTAAGTAGACAGTGTCTTTTATGTTCCAGTTCAATTTGTCATTAAGTTTATTTTTTCTCACGTCTGTGTAGTTAATTCTTCTAATTTGATTTCTGATTTTAACTATACATTAAAAAGAAAAGACCAAAGTGAATAAGGACACATAAGCGTTTATTTAAGGAGAGTGGATGTTGTTTTGAGCGCTTAAAAATTGTATTTTTGCTTAATTTATATAGAACGTTAAGTTGATGCGATTAGATGGTATTGAAAATCCCAGCAATAACAACAATTGACCTGATGCTTCTTTTTTGCTTGGAGAGCAGCCAGCAAGAATCAAACGATCACTGGGTAAGCAAATAACGCATAAACAGTAGTCAGTCGATTGCCTGCTTTCTAAAAATGGGGACAGATTTCAATTTCCCAGTGCTCTTAATTGATAATGTTCCCCCAGCAGCAATTACTTTTTAAAAGATTAAAGATAGGCGATGACACGCATTTTGTTTTAAATTTTTCGTTTTTCCCTGTAAGTTGTGACACCAAAAGCGCATGTTGTGGCAAGCAATAAATTATCATGCTTCAACCACTTATCTTACATAGCGAATGACATGAAAGCAAAAATTAGTCTGCTACCGATACATACGTACGTCCAGTGATATGATACACTCTGGACTAAACAGTTGATTGCCCATAGGACCACAGAGGATGAGGTTAGATTTTGAGGACCAAGAACCGTTTATTATCTTTGTTTGGGTTAAAGAAATAAAAGTCTACTACTTCTTCAAAAAATTTATATTTTCATTCAGATTGCCTAGTCTTTATTTAAAGATATTCAACTTAAGACTAAAAACTGATTCGACCTTCACGCGCATTCATAGGAAAATAGTCTTAATGTCAGCAACGTGCAAATATGAACTTAAGTGCTCAGGTGATCGATGTAAGGTTTATCAGTGTGCGAATATATGTAAGTTTAGCTGACCGTTCTGTTTGTATGAGCTTGAACTGGATTATGTGAACGGCCGACTGGTAAACTATGATAGTTCAATCTGTTTTGCGTTCACTCTTCCTCCTTTGAATGCGATTTTCCTTAAAAGTACGGAAGATCATTGCACTTTGTGTGTTGTGTAATGGAATTACTTGTGTTTAATGAAATTTTGGTGCAAAGTTGCTAATTTACGTATCTAGCCGTTACGATTAACAGGAGGATGCCAATGGAAAGTATTGTCCCGTAACTAATGAGTTTTCGAGAGTAAATCGGAGTAGGACATGCGAGATATAAACATAGTAGGGTTCCATCTACCATTCAATGCTGTCTTGATACCATGTTTGAATATAAATAAACCAATCGTCACATCTACGATAGTAAGATTTGATCGGGCATGAAAGCTTATCTGTTACAAAATATTGCACTATCCTCTGCCCTTATCTAAGTGTGTTAATGTGAATGGAAAAACTCGAATAGTGGTACGTTTTCTCAAGGTCTGCATAACATAACATTGGCTAAATTTAAGACTATGAAACTGGTTAAGTGCGTCGCCTCACACCGAATTTTTCACTGCACTACCTCTTTCGAGTTGCTGACAACGCTCAAAGAGTACTATTTGTCTATGAAAAAGCTTTTCAAATATCAACGTTCTGAATCGGGAAAAACTGTATGTCCCTTCCAGTCGTGAGAATAATACCACGCACAACACGAGTAGTTGTTGTAGAGGTCCTAGTCCCCTGCGGAAGGTAGTGCCACTCAATTATTATTATTAAACCAACAGACGAAAGAAGTATTTACGTCAAGAATTGTGCTTCTCCTGAACGTTTTTCACATTTGTTTCTTATTTTTCCATTAGTGTACTGAATTTGTATACTCGTCTAAAGTTGTTTACCCACCTATTAGGATGAATGATTCGTTCCAAGATTTATTGTTTGCTTTATGGCTAATCGTTTTTGCATAACTGATCACCTTATCCACGAAAAAATCTCTCCACAGTTGAGTAAGTCTATGTATTTATAACCGGTGGTGCAGATAAAACACACAGATAAGGTGTACCAAAGTCTAAGGCGAGAATTTATGACTAGCACTTCCATTCATGAAGATATCTCAGTTCAAGAAACTTTATTCTATTTTTACTTTGAACACTCCAAAGGAGAAGCGCAACATTTATGATGTTAAGAGTATCGACATTCAAGTAGTCAGCAAATATTCATTATCTACCTTTCCTATTTTAATAGCACTATTGTGTCTGCAATTAACTACGCGAATGTACATACAAATGTATGCAAGAACTTCCATATATGTATATTTAACGGGCATGTTTCTTAGAAAATCTTTTCACTTGTCACAACTTTTTGGTCTAAAAGTTAAACACCGTTTTTGTTGTGGTTTGGGGGAAGTGTAATCTAAATCAAAATCAGTTTGTTTAACAAATACATTGCCTTACATTTTGACAAAAAAAAATCCAAAAGTTTTTATTTAACACCATTCCGTTAAAAATATTTACGACAATTAAAGCTTACGTATATAGAAAAATAAACAATTAAACAAAAAAGTGAAACAAATTCAATTAATTGCCCAATGCAACTATCCAAGCTCGCATAAAATCAATTCAAGTCTTCTTGGTCAATAAGCAAAATTGTATGTTTCTCAATTGAGAAAAGTCGTCAATTCCGAAAACAAAATTCCAAAAGTTCACAAAACATAAACTTATGATCTCTCAGCAGAAATAAACACAAACATTTAGAGTTCTTAATGGTCCATATGAAGTTCTTATTTATTGTTATATTACCTTTCTTTTCCTTAACTATTTATAGATTAATTATTTATGTCTGTTTGTTTTCATTTCTTTATTAAACAATTAGATAAGTAAATTATTCAAAATTTATACATAACCGTCTCCTTAAGTAATGGAGTAGATAATGTGTGTGAACTTTTTATCATATAAATACTATAAATATATATGTACATTAATAATATACGATACGATAAATTATACATAAAATATCTTTAATTAAATAAATACATCTGCTAATCTAATCTAATATGTAACTTTTTATTTAAATAAACTATGAATACATTAGCTTGGGTTTATTATACTATTCGGACTGAAATCTATCTTAATCAGCAATCACCTTATTAGAACGTAAATGATAAAATTTGATTTAATGTAAAAGGTGAGTAGAAACGCAATGTCTGATCGCATACTCAAAATTTTGTCCGTGAGCACTACAAATATATCTAAATCTTGTTGTGGACACAAAAATTTTGTGTCTAAAGCATCAGGCTCTCTTGCCAAAAATGCCTGCTTATGGTGTCGATAATGGATAAAAACTACCTTTCGAACCGTTCAATACAATTTGTATTGGATGAGGTCTGAAATGCACTATTTTAATGCTGATGTTTCCCAGGGCTCCGTTTTGTCTCCGACACTCTCATTTTCAACATTGATCTCTTGTTTGTCACTTCTAATCCAATCCACTCCCTTGCTGACAACAGTATCTTCAGCTTTTCATATTCGTTCCTTGGCTCTCACCCCTTCGGCCATAGACTTGGAACGGCAGCGTATGTTAAACTCATTAAATTCCGATTTTGATAG
Source organism: Eristalinus sepulchralis (assembly GCA_944738645.1). Classification (NCBI taxonomy): domain Eukaryota; kingdom Metazoa; phylum Arthropoda; class Insecta; order Diptera; family Syrphidae; genus Eristalinus; species Eristalinus sepulchralis. The sequence goes on along the minus strand of OX122883.1, from coordinate 48,955,601 downwards.
CATAATCGATTGGAATAAAAATAATAGAGTGGAATTCAAGGTGTTTAAGCGTTCTCAACAAATTCAGCCATGAATGGCTCTTGCGTTGTTAAAACCGAACGACTGAGTTTCCACCCTCGATATGTGTATCGACTCAATACTAAGTTGGAAACATCACAAAAATGCAGCGAAATCTCCAGATTTCTTAAAGCAATACAAGAAATATTTCACCCCTTTTGATCTGGCTACAATATACAAGGCGTATATTCGTCCAAGGCTTGAGTATACCTTTTCTATCTGGTCTGGTCTATCAGCCCCCAAAGACCTCCCTGTACATAATGGATAGAGTTCAACAATGAATGATAAAACTCATACAGAATACGTACTACGCGAAGCCAATTAACTCGCTAGAACATCAACGTAATGGTGCGTCTTTATCATTCTTCTATCGGTTTTTTCAAAATGAAATGCTCAAATGAATTAGCCAGCTGCACCTCTTCGAAAACTTAGCTGCAATACACGCCTCGCTAGGAATGCACTCCCGTTCATCCTCAACCCAATTTTCGGACGTACAGTTAAGCTTAGAAACTCTTTCTTTAGCCGCATAGAATGCTCTTTCCAGCTCAACATTCCCACTCATCCAATCCACAATCCGCAGGGATTTAAAACTAAAGTGCCCCACTACATCCACTCTCTCTCTTTTTCTATACCTTCGGCCCGTGGTGTGATTTGATCCCGGTCACTTAAGGGTACCAAATAATCTCTTAAGTGCGCGCCAATTATACAAAATATAAAAAAACAAAATAAACACAAAAGGAGTTTGCGGTTCTAAGACCATCTTATATGTCCCAACATGCCACGAATTTGAATAAATTCATTTCGAACCACACATATTCCACCTCACACTAGACCCGAAGATTGAGAAGGAGTGCCAAACGAATGAAGGTTTACAAGATCATCTGCACGGGCAAGGGGAGGAATACTCTGACTGAGGAAAACCGTATCTGAAGCAGAGCGAATCGCTCAAAAGTCTGACATCGTCGATGCCAACTCAGAAAAAACAGCACTGGCATAATACCACATGGAAACAAATCACAATCTGCTGAGATATAAACTGTGCAGAGGAATAAAAGGATCCCATTGCGGATGGCTACAAATACTGTGAAAACCTTAGGTAACCAAAATAAATAAATCTGTTTCATTAAAAAGACGAGTGATCAAAAAAGACAAAAAAAATTATTAACTCTTTGACCTCACTTATATTTTTTTTCTTATGCTCGTAAAATATATGAAAATCATTTTTAACACAAGAAAACTTGAAAAAATGAAGGGACTCTCTACCTTAACCATTTTTTGGCACTGGACAAACTCCTCAGGCCCTCTTAGACCTCGACATGTTATGAATTACGCATCAGCCCAGTGGTCAAAATTGAACGCGTAATGAAGAATAAGTCATGATCTCACATCTTGCGAAAGAATTTGTCTGTTGCTATGTACATGATGGGAATGGAAGAAGATGGGAACATTTTCCAACAGAACAATGACCCAAAACCTTCCTTCAAAGTCATCAAAATTCGGCCCAATGATCAACACTTTGATACCATGAAGCACACAGTTCAGACATGAATCCAATCGACAATGAGTGCCAAGAAAATTATAATAAAAATAATATATTCTGATAAAATTGCTCGATTGTATGCCATTAACAGAAACCAATAGGGAATTATAGGACTCTGGCCATGAAGGCTTGGTGCCTTGAAAAAACCTAAGGGGCTGTGAACTGTTTATTAAAAACCGAATTAATATTATTTTATTTGTTGGCGCTATTAATTTGTATACCCATTGCAATGACGTAAAACACTATAAATGCATATTTTTCTTCTTTTTATTATCACGTTTGTGCAGTTTAAGCAAAAAATAGGAAAAAAATATTTGCTATGCGTATTTTATTTAAATCATGTAACATTTTCATCTTTTTGCTCTGCAGTGTACTCTACGTAACGGAAAACGGACGTGTGCACCAGGCATATGCGTGGCATATATATTTTCTTGATATGCTTTATTTCTTTACGATCTTGTTCAAAGTAAGCTGATTTTTTCATGGATAATTGTAACTCCCTCTTTTGAAAACCGCCTCTCACTGTACAGACGTTGCTATAATTTTGCAAACATATCGGACACATAAAAAATAAACTACACCCAAAATAAATTTAATACGAATATAGAATAAAGTGTTTTAATATAATATATTCAATAAAATTGTTTTAAAGTAGATATGCGAACAATAGCCGTAGAATATTTCTGATTGCAGCAGTAAGTGTGAACAAATCTGCAGTATTAATGACTCTTTTGGATGCGAATGTAGGAAGCAAGGGCTAATACTTTATAAAAAGTTGCGTATAGCGGTGGGTCCTAACGATTTTCCAATAGAAAACGCATTGAAAAATAACAATCTCCTTATTCCAACACATTGTTTCTGTTTGATCATTAATACTTAAAACTGTGATTATAACAATAAGAGTTTGTCTGTGTTAAAGAGAGAGTAAGAGTCGCAATATCTTCATGTGGTGAAATTGTGAGTGAAATTACCCGGTTCATCGAAAATCACGCGAGCTTAAAATACGCAATTGTAAAAACGGTCTTTATGTCTTGATTTAATAAATGTTTTTTAGATTTTAGATTTCAATGCATTTTTATTTTAAAATTCAATTTTTTAAATGCTAGACAAAAATACTTAAAGCTAGCTTACCACATAATCGAGTGATCTTAACTCTATCTTACTGACTCTTCACGAGTACTCTAAGCTGATATATTATTTATTTATTTATTTATTAATAAACCTATTTAAAACTAAACTAAAACTTATAACTATATACATTTCAAACTAACCTAAAACTTAAGTCTACTTAACTATAAACTCAACTATGTCCGTAAAATTATATGGACGCGTGCACCAGGGCGTATGTGTTATTTATATGCTTTACATATATATCTAATACGCCCGTGAATTTATTAACTATAATATTGGGATATTTTAATGCACATATATAGGGTAAGGACTGGCCCTTATTCTGAAAGTAAATAGGAGTATACACACCCAATATTTCCTGTGTGAGGTGTGTGTTAGTTTTTCTGTCCATGATTAAAGTTAAAGGTTTAATAGATGTTTGTCAAGCGATAATGAACAATATTTGGGATTTTAATATTGATGTTTCAAAACGATGTTTTAATTAATGTATTGTTAGTCCCTTCAACTTTCACCAGTCTTTAATAAATCATAAAATAAGGCAAAAAATGGAAGTTTAACAAAAGTTAAATCTCGGAACCGGACTCGAAAAGGATGTTGTGCTTTATCGCTGATCGTAATAACGCCAACCTATTGCAAATTTGTCGTTATTTTTCATTGGGAAAGGAACATGGTGGTAGGCATTAATAATTAGAATTGGAGTACAAGCGGGTATGGGGTATCGGGCGCGAAAATCGTTGTTTACACTGGCAGTCAAGCAACAATAAGCCCAATTGAGGTTTTATTGGATGTGAACTGCGGTCACAAGGCAAAACGTGAATAGCGTCTTATTATCAATTGAAACAATGGCTACTGAGAGATGGCAAGGTTTAATATATGCAAATATAACCAAAAATGGACCTCTGAGAAACCAAAGTTTGGGTTAAAGTTTCGACGATTGATTCCCGGACTGAACAACTCAAATTTTTACGACAGCACCTCTTTCTTTCTTAAAGAGTACTAATTGCCTATGAATAGTTTTTTGAATCTCGCCGTTCGGATTTGGTAGAAAACTGTATCTACTACTCGTGAGAGGACAAATCGCCAAGTCGGCAGTACTGCAACTACACGAATTGAATTGAAGTATCAGTAAACGATGAATTTGTTGGCGCAAATCCGTATTAGAAACGTGAAAAGAAAGCTCTGAATGACTGACTAAAGTTGCCTTAAAGTAGGTTACTGAAATTGTGTATAAGAGCATTTTCGTCTAAATCCTAAATTTTCCATTTTTATCCCCACTCTTAATTCCTCTTTTTTCACCGCGTAGCTAACATCGAGCTGACAATGACTTACCGTATTGGAAAGCTGCTGGAGCGGACAGACTGCCCGCAAAACTGTTTAAAGCAGCTGGAGGTGACCTGATTGGGCGCATGCACCAGCTCATCTGTAAGGTAAGGTCGGAGGAAAGCATGCCTGATGCATGCTCAGCGTCGTCTGTCTGGTCGACAAGAAAGGAGACCCCTTCGACTGAGCCAACTATCAAGGGATTAGTCTCCTTAACATCACGTACAAGATCCTATCTACCGTATTGTTTGAACGCCTGAAACCGTTCGTCAACAACCTGGTAGGTCCTTATCAGTGTGGTTTCAGGCCAGGGAAAAACTTCACACTACGGCAGATCCTGAAAAAGTGCAAATCGACACTCACCACCTATTCGTCGATTTTAAGGCCGCATATGACAGTGTGCATAGAAACGTGTTATAGAGTGTCATGTCTAGTTTTGGCAAACCTACCAAACTCGTCAGATTGTGTAGGATGACGATGGAGAACTCTCGCTGCTCCGTCAAGGTCGGTAACGAACCTTCAATGTCAAAAAAGGTTTTAGACAAGGCGACGCGCTGTCATGTGACTTTTTCAACATCATACTTGAGAAGATAGTGCCAAATTCATAGATTGACACAGTGGATTTTTTAAAAATTACTCTACCCTGGACCAAATTTTCACACTGACGAATATCGCAGAACGTTCAAAAGGAAGAAATAAGAAGCTTTATGCATTTTTTGTTGCATTTGACTCACTATCGCGTGAACCACTTTTTTATAAGCTCTATAGAATTGGAATCTTGAGCAAAATAATCCTGTTACTGAAAAAAATGTACCAAAGTAACAAGGCATTCGTCTGGGACGGTGAGTTAATATCAGAGAGCTTCATCACCACAATGGGCATCAAACATGGTTGTGTCTTAAGTACTCTTTTGTTTACTTTATTTTTAAATGACATTATTGACGAAATCGGAGGTTGAGTAAAAATCGGCAATGCGCAAATATCTGGCTTGATGTATGCTGATGATATTATTTTTCTTTCGAAACCTGTCGCTGGATTGCAGCTTATGATAAACAGACTAAACAGGTACTGCATTTAGATAAGACCAAAATTATAATATGCAAGAATAGCGGCGGTAGATTTTCTCGCGAGGAGAAATGGATATACAAAGGAAATATTGTGGACATAGAGCAAGAGTATAAATATCTTGGAGTAATAATATCAGCAAACCTTAGCATGAAAAAGCATTTTCAGTACAAGTTAGCTGAAGCGAATAAAGCGATTTCTTCAGTCTGGGGGCGTTGCATAAACAACAAATAAACACATAATTTAGCAACAAGAGGACAAACTGCTGAAAACTGGCAAGAACTGGGAAGTGATTTAGGTGCTGCTGTACATATATCTGAATGTATAAGCGTAGCGACTCTAAGGACCTACTTTAACACCATATTAGAGAAATTAAGCCACACTCGTATATAAAGCACCGACCAGACGTCCCTATTATTTGTGATATCTGTAATATGAAAAAGAGAGAGAGGATGTATATCACTTCATCGCAAAGTGTCCCAGTGAGTGACGGGAACTCCGTCTAAAATATTTCAGTGTGAATACATTGAATATGACCGAAATGGTTAGCATTTTAAATGGTAATCTAAGCTGGGAAATTCTGAACAAGTATATAACGGCGGCATTAAAATACAGACAGCGTATAATTGATGGAGACTTTTAGTGAATAACCAACCTGATATGTCTGAGCGGTAGCCAAAAGCTCATTTTAGGCAGTATTGGTTGAACCATCGCTAGCTTCGGTCATATCATACTCGGCTTATGTATTGTCATAATGTTATTTTATTGTATAATTGCGCTAAGAAGTAAAGTTGTAAGATCTAAATGAATATAAATGAATCAATTAATTTCCTATGGTTATATTATATATTGAATGTAAAAATAGTATTAGAAAAAGTCAATCTGGTAGACGGCTTACAGCCACACCATATAAAACTTAGAAATGCAATTGTAAAAGTGTAAATGAAATATTGTAAGATAAAATAAAGTTTCTGTAAACTAAAACTAGTGCCAAACTCACAAATCAACACCAGAGGAACAATCTTCCGAAAGTCAGTTCAATTACTAGCTTACGCTGATGACATTGACGGGATTGGACAAACACAGTGAGCCCTCAATGAGGCGTTTGCTGGCATTGAAGCGGAAACGATTAAAATGGGTCTGGTGGTCGTCAAGGAAGGACACAGAACAGCGACGTCTCGGACAGAGCGTCACATTAGGCAGCAGAAACTTCGAGGTAGTCAAGGACTTCGTCTACCTCGGCTCAGCGTTAAATAGGGACAACAACACTTGTACCGAAATCAAACGCAGAATCACTCTTGTCAATCGCTGTTTCTTTGGGCTCAAGAGGCAATTGTGTAATAAGGCTCTCTCTCGAAAGACTTAGCTTGCTTTATGTTATATAACAGCTTGATTATCCCAGCCCTACGGCATAGCGCGGAAACCTGGACGTTAATAAAAGTGGATGAGGAAGCCCTTATTATTTTCGAGAGGAAAGTTTTTCGTGCGATTTTTGGTCCTGTTTGCGTTGATGGCATCTGGAGAAGAAGATTCAACGACGAACTCTAAGGGTTATACAGCGACATACGCCTAGTCAAGCGTCTTCGGATACAACGCTTAAGATGGCTAGACCATGTTAAGCGTATGGACACCATTGCTCCGGCCCGAAAAGTCAGCGAATCTGAGCCATTTGGACAACGCAATAGAGGACGGCCTAGGACAAGGTGGCACACGCAAGTGGAGAAGGACCACAACCGACTTGGAGTGCGCAAGGAGGCAGCTAGCGAAAGATTGTACTGGCTGAAGACGCATGTTGGATGAGGCCCAGGTCTACCCTGGACTTTAACGCCACAAGAAGAAGACCGTATTGTATCGGACATACATATGTACATGTAACCAGCATGTCATATACATACCTAGACAGTTAAGTGGCTACTCAAACCATGGCATTTATGCTCTTAAATTCTAAATTGAACAAGTTATTTATATATGAAGTAAGGTTTAATATAAACTATGACTGTCATAAGAACACGTTATCACTTTCCATCGTCCTTTGAAACGAGTTTGATGGGACTATTTTATGCATGTACTTAGCTCAGTTATGTTAGGTAGAAAAATGACAGAACTAACAGAAAGGCAGTAGAGGCGCTTAGCTGTTGCACCTACTTGAAAATCTCATTCAGCAAAATTTGTTTCCAAACCGCAAAGAAATAAATGATTAGCAGAAGTCCTAATGTCGAACTACATCATTAACACCCCATATGCAGCGGTTAGGCATTGCGCAATTTCCATTAACAATGATTATATAGACCTCTCTGGGTACTTGTTTTGCCCCTAATTCTCAGCTCCAACGACCAGATTGAAGTTGTGCTTAATAACAATGATAGAGTGGCCTTTGTTACCCTTAGTGAACCTTGGTTTTGATCGTAATGTCAGATTCCAAGACTCACATTCAGTAATTCGTGCAATATGACCGTGTCCATGTACTTAAAACTTTTTCGCATACTGGATCATATATCCTGCACAAGCAATTTTCTTTTGAAAACCCCTGTCTGCAAGAATACAAAGTTTAGACTCTACACGAGTCTACAGAACCAACTTTTCCTTAAGCCCACGACAAATATTGTTTCCAAATTTAAATTTTCCGACGCAATGTATTTACGAAGGGGTGTCATCCATTTAGCACATTTAAAAACGTTCTTCAAGTTTATAGACGCGCAAAAGCAAACTGTTGCTGGACCCAGACTTGATTTCAAAGTAAATTTCGCTATTTATGTCTAAATTCATTTATTGTACTGCAAATTATAGTCTAACTAGCCTAACAACAACTGCCGCATTCTAACTCCCAACTAAGTTGTGAGCCTCTCTTTTAAGAACGGCATTTAGAAACTCAATCTGAATAGCCGTGATCTCCACGGGTGGCAACTTTTGTATTTTCGTTTTCAAAAATTGGAAGAACAAATCCAGTTCATCGGACCTGTTCCCAATTGTGAGATTAATCCTATCTGAACTTTGTTCCTGGACGCAACAGACCGGGTCGTCTGTGTTTGCTCTGTGGGAATCTTCTATCTCATTTACTTCAATCAAATTGCTTTCTCCCCCATCGTAGAGACAAACTTCACCATACATTTCTTCGGATGCCTTTGTATTATTCCCCTCGTCCTCTGTTTCGACATCACAAAATTGAATTGAATCCATTTCAACTTCTTCAACTGTCTCATCGTAGTCAGCATCTATTATTAATTCCTCCTCCTCTTTAGCTGTCCGTATATCGCGCGATGTACTATTATCTTTTCCCTCAGAATCAAAAGAAGAGACATTCGTCACTCCATTTTCATATTGAATATGTTTCAGAAAATTTCTTTCTCGGATATATTTGTTGCGCTCCGACTTTAATTTGGGTTGGTAGATATCAGCCAGGAATGAAAGATCTTTGGTGTACCGCCACTTTTCCAGGCAATCCTTGAACTTTGATTTCCGTAACCGATATTGATGATATGTGTCTCGAAGGTTTTTCCACTTTTTTCGACATTCATCTGGTGTCATCTTTCCTGTAGTTGTTTTAGATTTGAATGATTTTGAACTTTTAATATGTGATTGCAAATACATACCTCCGAATTCCCTGGCCACTTCTTCCCAACCTTTAGCAACATCGACCCGACGTCGTTCCTGGGGTGACAGCTTGTAGTTGTAAAGTGTCGGGCGTTGTCGAACGCACGAAATAAACTGTGAAACCTCATCACTGTCCTCCTTAAATGAACTTTTCCGCCCTGCCCAAAATGTATTTTGTTGTTCAAATTATGCATTTCAAGTAACGAATTTGATTTTGTTTACATACTTTGCATTTGGAAAAACGATTCCGTTCGCTAGTCACTCGATGCTCGTCAGTGATGTATTTTACTCGCTGAATGTGGAAACTTGTTTACGTTCGCTCCTGTTCTAGCCGTTTGGTTTCGTTTTGAATCCGAACATTAACTTGGACAAAGATTTTACTATTAAAATATATTTCTAGCGTATTTAATTGGTTTTTACTTTAATTTGTCGGTTTAATTAGTTTATCGACAGAAAAGAATATCTTTCTAAATAGGACATAATTTGAAGCATTAGTTTGACAGCTGAGATCAGCGTTGCCAAGTGATTAGTAAAGACTACAAGTTTATGAGTACAATAAATATTTGCAATAATGTTTTATAAATGAACTATTGCAAACATGCGAAATAAGACAAACATTCAATGTCTTAGAGGATTTCAAAAAAGATCATTTCATAATACTATGCGACATTTTAGAGAAACTTAATTCAAACTGATTTTTCAGTGGTTAAAATTCAATGTATAAAATATTATAAGAAATACGTACATAAAATGTTTAAGCGGTATAAATATATTTCCATCTGTGTATATTACAACAATAGAGAAATATCTGTGTTCCTTTTTGAAATCATATCTTATGGCTCGAAATCCATCACTAGAGCGCGATTTCATAAGTCAAGGTTGGAAAATTTGCTGAACTGTCTGATTTATTAGATTCCGCATTCGTGGCGTCGAATATCACGTTCGGTTGCAGCGCGCTTGTATTATAAAAAAACAGGAGGGCCTCTTAAGTGTGGGTACATATAGCAACACTCCATAAAACTAATTTCCCTTAGCATGTTATAGTAAATAAAATGTAATTTTTAGTAAGAACAACAACCACAAGTCGCTTATACCAATTCCAAACAAACGTTTTAAATCCTACAGTTCGAATATTGACAGTTTAGGATCCACTGGTGAGATTTTGTTGACAAATGTTTCGCAACACTGCTTTATCATGCGCATGGTCTAGTTTTCCCGGCATAACCTATGACAATGAATATGAGTTACGCTTTTCGAAACCACTGGGTCGTATTGTGTGATCTACTCCCACTCCGCATGGCTGCAAGTTTGACTGAATGTGACGTCAAAGGATTCAGCTTCCGCGGTGTTTTGATAATGTAATCTATTATACTCAAAATTTATTTAAGTTTTCAAAAATCGAACAATAGAGAAATATTTGTAAAACCACACTTTGAACGTATACCTATATTCTGCTGCGGTCCAAAATCCAAATCCGTCAAATTCGTGATTGGGAAACGTAAAATTGTTTTCAGTGAGGACTCAACTGTATACAGATTATATGCATCGATTGAATGGGAATTGCTTCAAAATTCTTATCTGAACTTATAGCAATTAAAAGCCGTCAAAATCAAAAAAAATCTCGATGCATTTGCCGCATACTTTTTAATGATTTAATACATTTGATCCGACTACTAGAAATCTCATTCATCGACCCTCACTTTTTGCATATATTTCATTTATTTGTCCACGAAATCAACCTTCAGTTCAACACAACGAAACACAACAAATTGAGCGGTCGCGATCCACATATCCATCGCAGCAGCTGATCGTCACTTGATCAGGTTCAGCTCTGATGAAAGCAAATAAAGCCAAAGCAAAAGTGGGTACGCGCGACGACCGCCACGCAGGTCTAGATTCCCCGGGTGTCAATATGCACTGAAATTAATTTTCAGGTGATATTTGAGTCTGTCGTTGAACGTACCTCATCATTGGCAATATGATGCAGCACACTTTACTTAATTAATAACTAATGACGTGAGCAAGACAATTCCCATATATTCGTCAAGCAAGAACAGTACAAAACCTCATTTTCAATCCGACGACGAATAGACTAAAACGGAAAATTAAGAAAACGATGGCCAACTACTAGACTGTCCGAAGATAAAGTAAAATATAACAAAGCAGTCTAAACATTAAAAGAAACTCTTAGAAAAATAAAAAAATAAATTAAATGACTACTTCAACAACTTCACACCAAGTTTTAGTACGAACAATGCTTTATGACTTAGAAATTCAAAAAACAGCATCCCAAACCAGAAACCAAAAGCACAGAGTGAGTAGCAGAATACATGGAAAAACTATTTACTAATCAAAAAGACAATTGGTCCGACCCTCTTAAATTGGCTCACCATTCAATTCTAACAACCAACACAAGACTTAGAAAAATTACCTTACTGAAAGTTGAATAATGCGCTCATCACAAAAAAGGGCTCGAGATATGATTCGATTAATGAACCCACAATATGTCAAACTCCCAAACGAGTTTAAGACTTCTTACGAAATCTTTACAACGCACTACTCCCAGGCTGTTTAAAAACTTTGCAAGGATTCCAAAAATCGCCTCATCATACCGACCAATAAACTTATTCCCTATACTAGGGAAAATAATATATGTATGACCGACTATTACAATTATTACCTGACAACAAAGCTATATCAAGTCAGGGTTGCTTAAGAAAATCTCGTCTGACTTTGAAGAAAAGAAATGACTTAGCAAAGACATTTGACAAGGTCTGGCACAAAGAACTTCCACTAAACTACTTTTGCATTAAAAGAACTACCTGAAATGAAATTAAGACAAGGTCGCCGTGGCGTAGTCGACCGTAAGTCCTTGTCAGATGAAAGAAAAATTGGGTCAACAAATTGAGAACACCCGAATCGACGCAATGAGGTTTTGTAGAGCAAGGCCAAAGTGAATAAACGAACTTATGTTTGCAGCCTACAAACCCAGCAATGCGTACCATGAAAGCGCGTGCCAAAGAAGATTAATTTTGCCGAAAGAGTTTTTGTACCTTGACTTTTTTGACTTAATTTAAGATGCGGAGGGATGTCCACACTCATGGCTGCTCTGCGAGAGCGATGTCGCAAGCGCTAGTGCGGTTGATCTGCAGTTTTGCGCATCGATCTCTATTTGCAACAAAAGAGACAATGAAAACGATCGAGGCTTTTATTGGTGGTTAAAGCCACTTCAAACCCCTCCCCGCTGTCGTCAGTTTAAGAAGTTTACTGTTGGTCTCCTAAGGGCAAATTTGCAATTAAAATGACTATTAAAAATATGTTCAGTGTGTGTGTGCTATAATAATTGATTGGCACATTGTTCTTCACGAGTAGAAGGGACCTACAGTTTTTTGCCGATTCCGAACGGCGAGATTTGAGAAGCTTTCCATAGACAATTGTGTGTCTATGTGTGTGTACTATGCTTTTATAAAAAAAATTAGTACCATATATAAGTAGTTAGTAGGTTTTTAAAACAAACATATATTTAAATGCATTTTTATTAATTCATTCGAAAATTACTTACATGCTAGACAAAAGTACTTAAAACTAGCTTACCAATACAATCGACTGATCTTAATTCTAACCTACTGACTCTTCACGAGTACTCTAAGCTAATCTAGTATATTTTTCTTTTTGCCTTTCGGCCTCTTATATTTTTAATTCTTAACTTAAAAACTAAACAAACTTAAAACAAACAAAACCAAAAAGAGTTGAAGCTAAAATGCAATTAAAATAAACATTTTAGATTTACTTAAAGTGGGACAGTAAGATCGTTTTTACAAGGTCGATAATTAAAAATGGTTTAATTAGTTTATGTATAAATTTAATAAATTAGAAATAAAAGATGCAATTTTACATCTGGTATAACTGAGGTGATCACAAATCCTAAATTGTTTGAGACAATTCAGCCTTCATGTTTTACTAAATCATACTTACTAAACTAAATAAATGTGTACACAATAAATAATTATAATTATATTAAACTACACAGACTCTTTGCCTGTCGCCTTGAATAGATTTAATACGCACTGGTTTATGCGGATGATGTAGTCGCACTAGTCACCGCATCGTGTCTTGCGGCTGTATGTGCCACTGAGCTTTCAGTCGAGCCTTTTAAAACCGAGGTCGTGGTCTTCACGAGGAGTAGAAATCTCACTGGTCTGACTCGACTAGTACTTAAAGGTGTCATCGTTCCCTTTTCCGATGAAGCTAAATACCTAGGTGTTATCCACGATAAAAAAAAAACACTTCTTTGGAAAAAAAAAACATTGAGACGAATACTTCCAAGGCGTCTTCCAGCAATGTGAGGGAGTTTTTTGGTAAAACCTAGAGCCTATCACCAAAAAGATGATAAGACCTCTTTTTCCCTATGCATCAGTCGTTTGGAGGAATATGCTTTCGTGCAAATACGTGACTGCTGCTTTCACCAAGCTTCAAAGAACGATCTGTCTTGACTGCACAGGAACCTGTGTTGGCTGCACGCCTGACTCTGCTCTTGATGCACTCCTAAGTCTCCCACCCCTTGAAATCCACATAATGGGATGCACAATCAAGGCCATCTCCTGACCAAAAAAAAAGAAATGGTCTTTGGTTCAACTGGAACTGGAGCTTTGATGACCTAATCCACCGCATGTCGTATGACACTAGTCTCATGAACATGCCGTCTGATGCGGGGACACCAACAATCCAGTTACCTCATTTATACAAAGTTGATTTTCCCCGTGTCCCGGACTGACGCTGGCCAGAATGCGCCGGGAATGTACTTGCATTTTTACGGACGTCTCCAAGACGATGGAGAGATCTGGATCTGGGACTTTCGTGGAAAACGACAACATTAGACTTAACACCTCTTTAGGTAATTTCGCGTGCGGAAACATTTGCGATCCTAATAGCCACAAATAGGTGGAAGGGGCGAAGTATCTACGTCTGCAGCGACAGTCAAGCTGTGTTTTAAGCCTTACTCAACCCTCTAACCACTTCCAAAATAATGCAGGATTTTAAGAGAAGACTTGGTCGACAGACTGGATTCGCTAAGACATGTCTGAGTCCCGTTACAGCATAGGGTCATGGGTAACGAGATTGCCGATGAACTTGCAAGGCAAGGATCAAAAGAGGTATTTGTATTGCCCGAAACTATCTTGGGACTACCAGGGTCCTGGGTTAGAGCTTCCGTTGACAGCTGGGTTTCACGACGGCGCAAACCAAAGATGGCATGACTCTCCAGGATGCAGGCTGGCCAAGCGCATGCTCCAATACGTCAGTAAGAAATCCGCAGCTTTTCTGTTATCTCTAGATGGGAAAAACTGCAGAAAACTTGTTGACGTACAAATGGAATACTTCAGCTTTGCTAAGCACTTAAGTGTACTTGGGCTTAGTGAAGGAGAGAAGGTGAAGAAGCTGCAGAACACTTTCTCTGTGAATGTCGCGCTTTTGCTCGGATCAAGTGGCGGCTGTTTGGCGCTGATGTGGTGAGAGCTGAGAACCCAAGCTCTTTATCGCAGAAGCGCTTGATGGTTTTCCTCCGGAAGACAAAGAAATCAAATTGAATGTAGATTACTGGCTGGTAGTACAATGGACCAGTTTTCGAGTCAAAGTGTTTCCTCACATCCAACAAAAAAAAAGTTTGATTTTAAGCTGCAAAAATTGTTCTTTTAATATTTCGCTGTGCTTTTAGGAGTCAAATTATTTTTTTCAAAATCACAAAGTGTCGCTACTCCTCTGTACACATCAGAGATAAGCATTCATTCTTTCTTCTCTGATACACACTATGAAAGGTATTTGCAAGCCCTCAATAACATTAAGCCCCTTAAAAGTTTGTAAAACCCTTCTTGCGTGTTGATTTGTTCCTTTATGTGGTATAATGCACGCAGGAAAGACGTTCTCCGCTTGATCCTCCGACATCGAATCTAGCACATCAGGAGCTATTCCCATGCGCAACCAGGCGAGTTTATTGACTTGATCCAACCACCCCGTCCTGGGTCTACCGAGAGGTCTGATGTAATTGCATCTAAGACACGCTTTGGAAATCGTGACGAAGAGAACATCCGCACCACGTGGCTTAACCAACGAAATAAAGCCCTTTTCGTCCGAAGAAACTCAACATTGAGTTTACGGTGTGAGTTTCTCAGACTATCCTGGCGAGTAACTCTCGCAACGGCACGAAGAAATCTCATCTCAGCAGCTTGTATTCGCGATTTTATTCTCTCGGTCATTACCCACATTTCATGACCATAGGTGAGAGTTGGAACAAACACTGAGTTAAAGCCCATTAACTTGGCCTTAACACCAAGCTCGGTATTCCTTATTTCTAATCTACCCAGGTGCTTCCAAATTGATCCAGTCTGGACAATCCTACAAGAAAGCTCAGTGCTGCTTCTCCCATCACTCGTGAAAAAGACCCTGAGATACTTAAACTTCCACCTGTTTCAATAGGACTCCACTACATACATAATGACCATTACTTCGGACTGATTTAGGCTCACCTTTGTTCCAACATATGTATATGGCCGAAATGAATGGAAAGCGAGGTGACAAGACGCAACCCTGGCGAAGTCCAACGCCCACGGTGAATGGTATTGATCTACTACCGTTAACCAGAATACAGCTGCTACAGTTGGTGTAAAGCGATTGAATGGCACTCAACAGCAAACCATCAATCCCATACTCCTAGAGAACACTCCAGAGTTTACCTTAAGGAGACTGGGTCGTTTAGCACAATCCCTAGCCTTCTCAAGCATTATTCTTAGATTGAAAAGCTGGTCGGTTATACTTTTGCCGCAACAAAAGCCGCACTTTTTATCCTTCAACCTGGACTCAACCATAGCTCTTAAGTATTTCTGACCGGATTTCATTCACACCGGCATTATTGCCAACTTTTTGTGATTCAATCGCCCAAGTCACTTCCTCTGTCGTTGGACCAAACCAATTGAAAGTGACTCTAGTAGTGTTTTGTTATTTTTCTTTATTTCTACTATATCGTAACAAAAACTCTCCCTCATTCTCAAACTCAAACGTTGTCTTATTTTTTTTCCAATTTTTTTCGGTTCTGGTGAACGAACTTTAATCTTCGTACCAAAAAGTCTTGATACTATTTATTGAAATTTGCTGTACGACAGCGCCCTTACGATAGGGGTCATTGCACGAGGATATACTATTCCCCTCAAGCCAGGACAGTGCTTTGAGAATGTTTATATTTCATATGGAGAATGGAACGGAATTCTGGTGAGCAGGCCAGTATTCGCGCCTTAGATTCATGATGGTGAACTTTTTCTCTAGAGTAAGCTTCAGAGCTGAGACTCAAGGTTTTCGGATGTGAGGGATTTTTAAGTGTCCATGAGAATCTTGAGGCTGTTTTAGCTTCTTCTTCTTCTTCTTGTAGCGCTACAGTCCGGGGTGGACCTGGGCCTCAACCAACATGCCTCTCCAGCCAGCACGATCTCTCGCCAGCTGCCCCCAGTTGCGCACTCCAAGTTTGTTGAGGTCCATCTCCATTTGTGTGCGCCACCTTAGCTTAGGCCGTCCTCTGTTCCGTTGTCCCAATGGTTCAGATTCGAAGACTTTTCGGGCCGGAGGAGTGGTGTCCATACGCTCTACATGGCCTAATTATCTTAAGCGTTGTATCTAAAGACGCTTGACTAGGCGCATGTCACTGTACAGCCCATAGAATGCGTCATTAAATCTTTTCCTCCAGATGCCATTAACGCAAACAGGACTACAAATCGCACGCAAATCTTTTCTCTCGAAAAGACTAAGGGCTTCCCAATACGCTTTTAATAACGTCCAGGTTTCCGCGCCACAGAGTAGGACTGGGATGATCAACGTGTTATATAATATAAAGCAAGCTTAGTTCTTCGAGAGATGGCTTTATTACTCAATTGCCTCTTGAGCCCAAAGATACAGCGATTGGCAAGAGTGATTCTGCGTTTGATTTCGGTACTGGTGGGGTTGTCCCTATTAACCGCGGAGCCGAGGTAGACGAAGTCGTTGACTACCTCGAAGTTTCTGCTGCCTGTCCGAGACACCGATGTTGTGCGTCCTTCCTTGATAAAAGCATGTATTTCATTTAGTTCTCATTAACCGCCATACCCATTTTTACCGCTTCCGTAAACTAGCAGTTGACCGTACTTTTTGAAGATCGTGCCTATTGTGATGACTCGTGAGATACGCACAATCTTCTCAAGAATGATGTTGAAACAGTCACATGACAGTACGTCGTCTTGTCTAAAACCTTTTTTGACGTTAAAGGTCTCGGTGAGTTCGTTACCGACCTTGACGGAGCAGCGAGAATTTTCCAGTGTCATCGTACACAATCTGACAAGTTTGGTAGGAATGTCAAAACTGGCACTGTATAGATCGTCTCTATGCACGCTGTCATATGCGGCCTAAAAATCTACAAGTAGCTGGTGCGTGTCAATTTATACCTTTTGGGTCTTTTCTAGGATCTGCCCTAGTGTGTAGATTTGGTCTATGGTGGACTTCCCTGGCCTGAAAGCACACTGATAAGGACCTATCAGGTTGTTGACGAACGGTTTCAGGTGATCACACAATACGGTAGAGGAGATCTTGTATGCGATGTTAAGGTGACCCTCGATAGTTGGCGCAGTCGAAGGGTTTGATCATCACTTATATGATGGCTCCATCGTCAAGAAAGTTATTCTTTCCATTCACTTTCGATTCACTTTTGGGCCCATCACTTTTCCTTCAAGCAGATAATCAAGTAAACAACAAAGGACTAAAGACGCTGCCTTGCTGTGCACCGACTTTGGTTAAAAAATCCTCAGTGACTCTAGTCTTTGCCCTCGCGTACATGTCCATATAAATCTGGAACACCTACATATTTCTCTTAGTGCCACCCATATCAGATCCCTTAGTTGTGTATCAAACGCTTTTTTCAAAATCAATCAACACCTTTGAGGAATCACGTTATGCTCCTTATACTTGCATTGCATCTGTTGTTGATTTGCCTGCGGCAAAACGATCGTCAGATAACAGCACTGTTTTCCGCAATCGGCCTGATAGGTCGGCTTGATAGGTAATTGTGTTAGCTTCCTCTGCTGCGAACGTCTTTCAAGCTAGTATCAATGGTTGCTGATTGAGGCAGGAATTTTCCTGTTTAATATAGGACTTTAACTTCTTTAAGCAAACTTGTTCTGAAGAGTTCAACAGATAGTTTCAACAAGAGAGCTTGATGCAGTCAGATTTGCATAACCTAAGGGGGGGGAGTATAGCCCTAATGCCAGCGGCCTTTAAAAGCTATATGTACAAACAGACGCGAGTCAAATTGAGCATCCACAGTCCCAAGAAATCGATGTAAACGAAACTCAATGCTTTACAGTTTCGCATACATCGATTTCTTTGCAGTGTCAATCTTTCACATGCTGTTCCTTAACCTTTCAGATAATGTCTGTGCAAGCATTAATATCGCAACCATACAGGATCTTTAAAGTATCCCGTTTATGGTGCAGAGTGCATAAAGTCCCCCGTGACAGGATTATGCAATTCCACTTTTCCATCACAATGCAGACAAACAGCATTAAGATGTCTTTCATTTATGAGCAATTGTTTCAAAGACCCCGAGATGCCGCGATAAGTGCTTCCTTTCACGGTTACTGCTTCGGTCGTTTTAATGGTTATTGCTAGTGAAAGGCTCTACGCCCAAGCACTAGTAATACGCGTCTACATCATGTGTACAGTGTACATCTACTTATGCCTTGTGCTGAGTTCAATGGATTTCACACAAAACTTAAAACTTCATTGTGCTGTGTGAAACACAGAAGAAACGAAAAATGAAGGAACTGACGGAGGATTGTACTTTGACGATTAAATAATTTCAATGTGGAATAAGTGAAATGGGAGGCTTAAAGAAATTTCTACTTTGTAGCCAAATAATTGTATACAAAAGATTTTGAGTTATGCGCTAAGGGGACCATTTTTTTACAAGATAGAGTTCTATGTGGCCACGGTGGCGTAGTGGGTAATTGCGTTGACTCGCTGTAGATCTCACAACAGTCGCACCCCCAACAATAAAAGAGTATTAATTGTTGAATATCTAAATTTCGAACTAGGTTTCATACAGCTAAAAAACTTGAATGTCATTTGAGAATATAGAGGTGAACGGCGTTGGCTTTTTTAAGTTCGTTTCGCCTAAAAAGCGGTGCACGTGGGAAATGCAAAACAAACAAAGACGGTGCCGTGCGTTCAACATCCCCCATAACAACAAGTTGACGTATAGGAAAAACAAAAAGACTTGACAACCCTTGACTGGCACGAGGGTCCAAACGATATGCCATTTCGACATTTCGGAACCGCTGAGACTAAAGCACTGAAACGTATCATCCTTGGACGGCATATTCACATTTGGTATAAAGTAGATTTCGTATGACATCCGATTAGATGCAGACAAAAATTCAAAATTCACCCCCAAATTTGGTCTTCATCCAGACAAGTGACAATCTGGTGGACATTGAAGATACTAATTCCTTTTTCATTTCTCAACCCGAGGAAATTATGAACGCCGTGGCGTAGTACGTCGACCCACACGCAGAAGGTCTAGGTTCGATCTCCGGACGGGACACCTCGCATTTTTTCACGGCATCACCTCTTTCAAGTTGCTGACAACACTCAAAGAGTATCAATTGTCTATGAAAAGCTTCTCAAATCTCGCCGTCTGGAGTCGGCAAAAACTGTAGGTCCCGTCTAATCGTGAGAGAACAGTAGCACGCACATCACGAGTTGTTGTTGCAGAGGCTAGGCCCTGGTCCCTTGTGGGCTGTAGTGCTGTAAATGCTTTTAAGAATTGTGAGGGAATCTACATAATGCATAGGAAATTAGCTGAAAAGCAGCCTGCTTTGGCAAATATGTATGACGTGTTCTTGTTATATGAAAACGCTAGAATCCATATCTCGGAGGTGACGTTACAAGAGATACATTTGAGACTCGATATGCTTCCGCATTCTCAAACGCATTTTTACCTTTCCCGCAGTCTGTCGGCAAAAAGTATTCCGAAACCGAGTAAAGATCATTGAAGCCTTTAAGTCTTTTAGCGTTTGAAACTAAAGTAAAGAAATAATTAACTTTGTCTTTCTATATGAAACAAATATCGACTTTTGTTTTATCTTAACAAAATAAAATCGGACATTTTATGCAAACCAACAACTTTTCTTTTATTACAGCCTTCGGAAGTCTGTCTCTTTGGCAATATTGGTTTTAGTTTTTGCATCCAAATGGAGTGACATTCTTTATAAGCACGATATATACGTATTGCGGTCTTTGCGAACATTCTTAAAGCTCGGAAGCAGGATTGTCCCACTTTTATCTTATAAACGAAAATGACAAAAAACAAATGAAAATAATAATGTAATGCGTTATAATGATGCGTTATAATGACCTGCTCCGTCAAGGTCGGTAGCGAACTCACCGAGACCTTCGATGTCAAAAAAGGATTTAGACAAGGCGACGCGCTGTCATGCGACTTCTTTAACATCTTTCTTGAGGGGATCGTGCGTAACTCACACGTCAACATCAGAGGCACGATCTTCCACAAGTCCGTTCAACAGCTAGCTTATGCGGATGACATTGACGGGATCGGCAGAACTCAGCGTGCCGTCAATGAGGCGTTTGCTAGCACCGAAGCGGAAGCAGATAAAGTGGGACTGGTGGTAAACGAGGGCAAAACTAAATATATGCTGTCATCGAAGAAGGACACAGAACATCGACGTCTCGGACAGAGCGTCACTATGGGCAGCAGACATTTCGAGGTAGTTAAGTACTTCGTCTATCTCGGCTCCGCGGTGAATAGGGACAATAACATCAGTACCGAAATCAAGCACAGAATCACTCTTGCCAATCTCTGTTTCTTTGGGCTTAAGAGGCAATTGAGTAATACTCGTAAAGCCCTCTCCCGAACGACCAAAGTGACTTTGTACAACACCTTGATCATCCCAGTCCTGCTTTACGGCGCAGAGACCTGGACGTTACTAAAAGCGGATGAGGAAGCCCTTGGTCTGTTCGAGAGAAAAGTTCTGCGTGCGATTTTTGGTCCTGTTTGCGTTGATGGCATCTGGAGGAGAAGATTCAACCACGAACTGTATGGGCTGTACGGCGGCATGAACCTAGTCAAGCGTCTACGGATACAACGCTTAAGGTGGCTAGGCCATGTAGAGCGGATGGACAGCACTGCTCCGGCCCGAAGAGTCTTCGAATCCGAACCACAGGGACAACGCAACAGAGGAAATCCTAGACTGAGATGGCGCACACAAGTGGAAAAGGTCCTCAACCAACTTAGAGTGCGCAACTGGAAGCAGCTGGCAAGAGATCGTGCTGGCTGGAGAGGCATGTTGGTTGAGGCCCAGGTCCACCCCGGACTGTAGCGCCATCCGAAGAAGAAGAAGTTATAATAATATATAATAGTGTTTATTAGTACTAGACACACAGATGTAAGAAAATTATTATTGTGCTTTCTGTGCCTAGTTTTTTTTGAGGTTTGGAAATGCTCCGCTGGATCGCTCAGACTCGAAAACTGGTCCAGTACTACCAAGCAGTAGCCTATATTTAATGTTGGCTCTTGGTCTTCGGGAGGAAAAGCAGCAAACACTTCTGTGATAAAGAACTTAAGTTTTCAACTCTCACCGCATCAGCGCCAGACAGCTGCCACCTGATCCGAGCAAAGGCGGGATATTAACAGAGGAAGTGCTCTGCAGTGTCCTCACACTTCTCTACAGGCGTCGCATAGGTTACCATCACTAAGCCCAAGTCTTCAGTCTTTCCTATCTAGAGATAACAGAAAAGCTGCGGATTTCTTGAGAGTCATGCGATCTCTGGTTGTGCCGTCGGGAAACCCCACCACCGACGGAAGCCCTAACCAAGAATGCGGGACTTAAGTTATCTGTTGGAAATTTAAGAAAGAAATAAAACTAAAATTCTGTTTCTGAGTGCCGCTGTCTTAAGCTAGGCTGCACACTTGGGTATCCAACAAATAATCCCATCGATTTTTGGCATTCGGTTGGTTATATATTACTTATTCGCTGAGCCAAGCATTTCTCATTTGGTTTCTTATCAGTTTTACGTTTCTGTGTGCATTCTTTTGATTTTAATTCATTTTTATTAGTTCATTCTACGTTACTTACATGCTAGACAAAAATACTTAAAGCTAGCTTACCAATATAATCTAATGATCTTAATTCTAACTTACTGACTCTTCACGAGTACTCTAAGCTAATCTAGGTAGTTTATTTTATGCCTTTCGGCCTCTTATGTTTTTTAGATGTATTGCTTAAAACTATGTAAATTTTTGATTTCCTCCAAGAAAATTTGGGAAAAACTTGAATTTCTTGGTTCTTATAGTTCTTAACCTAACCTAACCTAACCTAAATAATCCTTATATACTATCTTAAACGAAATTTAAACTTATAACTATATACAATTAAATTAACCTAAACTTAACTCTACTTAACTATTTACAGCCACTTAAATATGTCCGCATAACTAATACGGACGCGCGCACCTGGGCGTATGTGTTATTTATATGCTGTACATATATATTTAATACGCCGTGGTGCACCTTTTTTTTTGCGTTTTGTTTTTTTTTCGTTTTTTTTTATTTATTTATTTTATTTATTTTTTTTTTTTTTTTTATTTTTTTTTTTTTTTTTTTTTATTTTTTTTTTTTTTTTATTTTTTTTTTTTTTTTATTTTTTATTTGTAATACCAAATTCTTAAAGTACCTTAACCTACGTGAGTTGGCCCTATAGACAGACCCAACTAAAATGTCAATTTATATTAGCGGCATCGAACGCTGGTTCTGATGTAACCACCAATAAAATTGCCGTTCTTTCGCAGAAACTGCTCTGTCACGGACAGAAATCGCCCTACTGAACCGTAGAAGATCCTCGTGGCTGCGAGCGACATCCGGCTCGTATTGAAGTTGCCTTTCAACTGTTCGGCGCGCGACGTGGAAGATGATAGGGCAGCCTTCCCTATCTTGTATTAGGCCTTTAGCGTCCAAATAGAGGAAAGCTTCAGGGGGAATGAAGCCGTTAAGACGTACCCGTTCATGGTACATTTCATTTGGGTAGTAAGCCCCAAAGATCAGACTGTTGGTTGAAGCCATGCCTCGAGCAGTGTGACTTCGTATCAACTTAATAATAAAATTATCTATCCTTATAAGGTTTGCCTCGTTGTACAGAACCTCGTTGGGGTAGAATTTCTTGTACTGGGATTCTGGTGTTCGATATAAACGGAGGCAGGCCCGAAGACACTGCCTCTCGAACACCCTCATCTTTTCCATCTGGGAAGGACTCACGTTGAACCACACAGGACAACCATACACCATAATTGGCCGGATTAGGGCCATGTAGCAGATGACCTTCACTCTGGTGTCAAGTTGACTGCTGTAAAACAGCCCTCTTGCCATAGCAAAGGCCTTCTTAGCCCTGGTCAGAGCTGTATCTATGTGGATACCACCATACAGATACTGGTCCAACCAGATGCCTAGATACCTGACTACACTTTTTACAGTTAATGGTCGTCCTTGTGGGTCAACTATGCAGAACTTGCGCCAGTTCATTTTCGTGTCCCTTGAGGCCCTGGACAGCGGGGTTCTGAAAAGGATAGTTTCACACTTCTGGTAGTTAATTTTCAACTTCCAGTCGTCGCAAAATCGTTGAATTGTATCGAAGTCGCGTTGCAACAAGACATTTATTACCTCTACCTTCGGACCTGATCTGTACGCGATTAGATCATCGGCAAACGCTATGATGTTAGGCATAGAACCTATGAGATCGCTAGTGAATATACTGAACAAGATCGGCGAACCAACAGCTCCTTGTTGCAGCCCATTTTTTATATGGAATACAGTAGTCGAAATTTCGTTGCCATTTTTCACAACAAACTTCCTACCTGTGACCATGTCATAGATCATATATAGCAATGTTTTATTGATGCCGAGCCTGACCAACTTAAGGAAGAGACCTTCTAACCATACGGTGTCAAACGCCTTCTCCATGTCGATCAGGCAGGCGCCTGTACACTGGGTCTTGTTTCTATTCCACTGTATGTCGGAAACCAATTTAGACGCGGCATGAATGGTGTCATGCCCCGCCCTGAAGCCAAATTGATTTTCCGGTATTATTTGTTTTACCTCAACCCATTCTTTGAGAGCTCTAATGACTATCTTCTCGAATACCTTGCTTATGCACGGAAGAAGACTTATAGACCGGAGATTTGTCGGGATGGAAGTATCTTTGTCCCGTTTCGGAATTGGCTGTACCACAGCTGTTTTCCAATGCTTCGGGTAATATGCATTACTCAACGCATTGTTAAACAGTGTTGTGTATACATCCACCGCCTCAGAGGGTAGATGGCGCAGAACAATATTTGGTATCCCATCGATTCCCACTGACTTCTTATTCTTCAGTGAGTTGAAGATACCCTGGAGTTCATCTTTCGAAATAAGGATGGAGTTGTTTCCATCGTCGGCGACGGCATTATTTGCCAGAAGATCGTCACTGAATCTGGTAAAACCAGGATTCTCGGATCGCCATTGACTTATTTCGTTCCGAAGATAGAAATGGTTTAGCAAGGCTCTGTTCTCCAAATCGTGGTTCGGACTACGAGTCTCGTTGACCGTGTACACCTTCTGGAAAACAGCACCAATTGCATTAACCTTCTCCTGGGGATCTTCACTACGAAGAAGTCGTTGTCAAGCACTGCCCCATCTGGATCGATGCCAACTGACGTAAGTAAGTTGGCGTTGTCTGTTGTTCTGTCAAGTCGAACGCACTGAATGTCATTATGATCTCTCCTCCGGAAGATTTTATTTACTTGCGGGAACATGCTCGGGTTGTTAGATCTTACAGCCCGAATCTTATTGCCCCAATGCAAGCTTACAGCTAGACTGTAATTTTGTCATATTAACTGTTGGAGTACTTTGATCTGTGACTTCAGAGAGCGAATCTCTGCACTCTGTGGATCTGTAAACCGTCTGTACAAGAGTTTTAGTCTTGACAGGAGTCTACTTTTTTGCACGTGAAGTGCGTCGATTTCAGAGTTCCGATAGATGTCTCCATAGTCGGTTTGTGACACCTTCGGAATCGTCCTGTCCATTGTACGTTTAATGACCTCGTCCATTTGTGTGAGGTACCTGTCAACCTCTTCATTCGTAAGGTTTCTGTTTGTAGGAGGATTGATCACACTCGAACTTATTTCTCTGGTTAAGGCTCTAGAAAAACGTGGCCAGCGCACCTTATTATAATTATAAGGATGCGTTTGGACATATTCCTCTAGTTCCTCCAGCTCGTTCGGGAGCTGTATTACCGCGGCGAGACCACAGTGATCACTGTCATACTCGACCGTAGTTAAACAGTTCCTTGTGCGTCGCTCCACGTTAAGTATCGTCAGTCGTCTGTCGATTAGCATCACATCCAGATAAGACCCACTTCGAGGAAAGGATGGTCTATCGGTTGCAAGCAAATCTAACCTGAACTCGATATTGTTCTGTTCCATCCACTCTAAGAGGGCGTTTCCTCTCTCATTTGGAACATTATTACCCCATTCACCGTGTTTGGCGTTCAAATCTCCGGCTAGGATATAAAAATTTTCTTCCGAGTTCAAGCGGAGGCTACTGAAGAGAGCCTCAAGCTCCGAAAGAAAGTGTGGGTTTTGAGGTTCTGATGCATAAGCAGCGATCACAAACAACTTCTTTCCACCTTGGAGAGAGATGCGTGCGATGGATGCTTCTAGTACACTAAATCTACGTACCTCATTGCTATAAACGACCTTATGAAAAATGTTCTTTTTAATCAAGAGAGCGACCCCGCCACCTCGAGTGGATTGGGGTCTGTCTCTTCTGATTATGTGGTAATTTTTGTACCTGAGAATGCGCGTCTGGTTTAGTTTAGTTTCGCTAGCCATCAGCACGTCAGGATTGTGAGTTTGCAACAAGTTTTAGAGCGTTAATTTTCGTTCAATCCTAATCAGCGAATTAACATTCACTGCTAGGATCTTAAGGGTTCTTACCTCCATGTGTGCATTCTGCTAAAGCAAAAGTGCCATCCTGCAGTTTAAAAATTTGGTAGGCTACGTTTTACGTAACTCGGACAGTCGCGAGGTGGGTTCTGCCATATGAATGCCTCTTTTGATACTTGCCTAGTAAGTTCATCGACAATCTCTTTTCCCATGATCCCGTGGTGTCCCGGAACAAGTCTTAGCGAATTTAGTTTTTTTAGTCTGCCGACCAAACTAAGGGAAAACTTGAATTGAACTTAAAATGCAAATTAATTAAATTTAGTAATCAAAAATATAAAGACATTTTAAGTTTAGTTTTTCATGTTAATAATTTAATGCATTACTAGAAAAATATTATTTTATTACAATCACCAAATGTATGGAAAACTGGTTTTCTTCAAAAAGCAACAGAGATTTGCGGTAATTTCGTCCTGCAAACTTACGTATTTCCAGTAGACAAGTCACTGGGACTTTTATCATTTCTTATTGTTTCGCATATCAGTGATTACTATTTGCTTTTATGACACGCGTGGAAATAATTTAAAGGTTTTACTTTATTCTACACAAGGATAGACTGCCACAATTTCAAAAACAAATAAAGGGTGATTTTTTAGCTATTATCTTTTTGGCAACACTGGCTTAAACAGCTGACACACGTGTCGTGTTCTGTTTCACTGTCAAACATCTTCAGTTTGGTCTATAATTTAACCAAGAATCGTCTTACAAACCAACAACGCTTGCAAATTATTGAATTTTATTATCAAAATGTGTGATCTGTTAAGAAAGTTAATTGCGCACATCATTCAGTTCAGCAAGGAAGCTCATTTTTGGCTCAATGGAATTGTCTATTTTGGCGTGAATATCAGCCAATGCATCCAGAAAAAGTCACAGTTTGGTGCGGTTTATGGGCTGGTGGCATCATTGGAATCGTAACGTAACTGTGAATGGAGAGCGCTACCCTGAGATGATATCCAACTTTTTTTGTCCAAAATGCAAGAGCTTGACTTGCATGACATGTGGTTTTAACAAGACGGTGCCACATGCCACACAGCACGCGCAACGGTCAACATTTTATTTCACGTTCGGGACCGGTCAATTGGCCGGCTAGATCGCGCGATTTAACGCCTTCAGACAATTTTTGTGGGGCTATGTTAAAGCTCATATCTATACAGACAAGCCCGCTTCAATTGACGCATTGGAAGACAACATTGAAGCATTTATTCGTGAGATACCGGCCAAAATGTTGGAAAGAGTATGTCAAAATCGGACTGAGCGGATGAACCATTTGAGTCGCAGTCAAGGTCAACATTTGCATGAAATAATCTTCAAACATTAAATTATATGGACCGTAATATCGATTCAAATAAAGAATTCATACATTTTTCTGAATTTTATGTGTTTTTTTTTTTGAAAAACTTTCCTATAGCTTTTAAAATATCACCCTTTACAAAGGATCCGATAACAAAACAGTTGTCCAATAAAAATCAGCAAGAATGGTTGATTTCGGAATACAAATATTAATGTGGATGCAAGTATAAGTGTGATAACAAGTGGATGCATTTTCTATAGAGACGGAATTTCGAATTGATTTCGGACACTATAACACACAGTTATTCCCCTCTAATTTAAATACCCTTATTTTTTTATAAAATTAAAATGGATCATGAAAAAGAACATGCAACAACTACGAGGGGCGTTCAATATATTCTCGGTATCGATATG
The DNA here is from genome assembly GCA_944738645.1 of Eristalinus sepulchralis. Classification (NCBI taxonomy): domain Eukaryota; kingdom Metazoa; phylum Arthropoda; class Insecta; order Diptera; family Syrphidae; genus Eristalinus; species Eristalinus sepulchralis. Next base: position 48,928,135 of record OX122883.1, on the reverse strand, counting down.
AAGCAAAATTCGAATTCAATTTAAATTGTTTTTATTTTTTAATATAATCTCCCCTAACATCAATGCATTTGTTACATCTTGGGATAAGCTTTTTAAAACCCTCAAAAAAATCAATTTCCTCTTTTTCTGCAAAATACCCCATACTCGTATTATAGAAGTTACTTTTTTGTTATTTTTTAAATATTTAACTCGTGCTTAAATACATATACAATTAATTCCCCATATACCCGGATACAGCATAGGCGAACAAGTTATTGAAAAATTCTTTAAGTTGCTCAGGCAACTTATCCATATTTTTAATTTAGAGAAAAATACAAATAAAAGAAATAATAACTTTCATGTCTTACACGAAGGCAATATTTGCGGGCTTATATTTTCTTCGTACGCTTTGATCCCATATGAGAGGGATGTAACACGATGACAAATAAAAAGTACGAAAAACTAACGTTAAACCTTCTCAAAAGATTCTGAATTCTTAAGTGAATCATTGCAGCTGTCTAACTCGTAATAATGGTTTATTCATGCAACCAATGTTCATTACTGAGAGTGCACTATAAAAAATCGCACACGTAATTTATTTATCCTAGAAAATAACAAAAATATTGCAGGATAAGGTGTTTCTTAAAATTAAATAACCGCTGGAGGCCGAAACTCAAATTCATTACAAATCAATCACATTTGGTAACGCTGACAAAATACTACGTTTTTCGAACACACTCAATTGTTCCAATTTCACTTTATTCCCCAATCAGCTGACAATTAATAACATTTCCTTATTTTGATGTGAATACAATAATTTCCTGCAACAATTGTTTTGTTGATTTAATTTGTTTTATTTTACAAGAAGTTTAGTTATTAAAACAATGACTCTAGACACAACAAAAACAGAGGAGCAAATATTCTCTACCATCCAGCAGGAATACAAAATCCTCGCCGAGTAGTAGGTGCACTCTAATTGCTGAACAGCGTTCTATAATAACAAATTTGCTTACTTTTAGTAAAATGGTAGCAGCTGAAAAAATCTCTGGAGTTTATGTGATACCATCATTTCGGAATTCTCTCTGTAATATAACACATTATTCATTTGCATACCGATTTGAAGTAAATTGTCTTGATTTGTTCATTCTAGTGTGGTTTGGTGTTATATTTGTGCGCTCTGGCTATTACGAGGAAGGAATTTTCCGCTTCAATATCTTACTGCCCGATGATTTCCCCAAGGAGTCCGCATTGCCAGTGAGAAACCCTAATAATACTGCAATAAATTTACTTTCTCATGATAAACCTTCCTCAGACGATAATATTCCAGAACGACATCTTCCATCCTTTAATCTGCCCTTATACCCGCATACTTGACATCACTGCAGATTTCCCTGTTTGGAGGAAAGGAGAGGATCACCTGTGGCAAGTGCTGAAGTTTTTACAGTTTGCTTTCAACGACCCTTGGGAGTCAATGAAAGCTGGCACATCTGTGAGCAATCAAGAAGCGGCAGACCTACTTTCCCAAAACCGAGCCGAGTTCATTGCCCGGGCTAAATCGAGTGTGGATGAGAGTAAAGAACGAGTTTATGACGAACCCGTTTCGGATGATCCACATTACATAATATTTGAGAAATTCAATGATGAAACACACGCCGCTGTAGCGGAGAAAATCAAGCTCAAGACAGCCGCCACCGATTCATCGTCTAGCTCCTCGGGAGGACTTTCATGGGTGAAAGAGGGGGAATTTAAGTCACTTAGTGTGGAGCAATAATATTATTTTATTAAACCTAATTACAGTAATTTAACTCAAATGTTCAATTCTTTTCTTGAGTATTGTGTCTTTGACCCAGTCGATGTCGAGTCCTAGTCTCTCGCCATTCCAATTGAAGTGTGTTGGTGGATTGTTTTCGCCGTTTTCAAATTCAAAACTTTTGCTTAACTCTATAGCCAGTTTCGAGCGGACGAGGCCTATATTTCCGACCTTCTCCCACGCAGGATGATAAACTCGGCCTGACTCTGGATTCATGTATATTTTGTTTGGTTGGAAATCGAATGTCAGTTGGTCCCCCGCATGTGCGTACGACAATATGTCATTCCCTGAGAAAACAGGAAATTCTAGAGATTCCTTTGCATATGAACACATGAGACAAACCTTTTGCATCCTTTAAGACATGAGTAAATACAATTGGAAGGTCATCACAACGAATGAAGTTCCTTTCTCTGCCGCACAATGACAGGAAAGGGAACTCTTCCCGATAACGATCTGTTTCGTTCAGCTTTACACGTGTAAAGAAACATTTCAGAAATTTCTTTTCTTTGAAGCAGGAAGTGAAGTTTTTCATCTTTGCATCGTCCAGAAAGAGCTTAAATATGTACTGGTTACATGTTTCTTTGCAGAAGTAGAGTCAGAATTGACTTACCATCCCTTCGTGGTCAATATAGTAGAAGTACTCTCGGATTTTTGGTTCAGGTTCTTGGCCTTGGATGTAACTTAGCTTGCGCGTTGTGATAATTGATCGACATTTCGTATAATTGCGAATATTTCTAATAAACAGAGTGGTTTTAGACATCACAACAAGAATGTATATTTCTATTTATTTGCTGTGCATCAGCTGATGTGAAACGTGTGGAATCGGATCAGCAGTTGAGGAGTTCTTGGTGAACGTTTAATACTTTATGACGTCATGCGGTATTAATTTCTTATCTTAATATTTCTGATCAGATCAGAGATCAACAGAGACACGCGTCTTCGATTGAAAAATGCCCTTATCTTTCAGTCTAGACGGAGTCATGGAAACATAGATACTGAATTTAGGTTAGATGTTGACCCGTTTGTAAATGGATTTGGTCATGATCCCACATGCAGATGAATCTTATGAACAATGGCAGAATCTGTAAATCAATCATAGAATCAACAGTGTCTCTCAGTTTTTTTGATATCAATACAAGTCGGAGTGGCGTACACAGTTTCGTTTTCTTAGTATTGACAAAAACTGTCCAGCATTTAAACATACGATATGTAAAATGTTGTCATCTATAGATCTTAAGCTAGATTTTCACTTGCTCTGAAGGCAGGTTATACTGTTTTTTATGGGATGAATCACAAAACACATCATTCAGTCATTCAGTATTATGAAACTTTAGTTGATGTCATGTTCCACATACATTTCACAACTGTAGCCGGCTATCAAATGATGCGGAATTAAAATTTGTGCATATATTCTTGTTTCGAGAAATTGGTCCTCTGAAGTGAGCTGCTTCATGGATAGCATTGTTATGATAATTTTGGAGGAAAGGTGCGGATCAAGATATCTACAAATGAGACTTTATTGATACAGGGCAATCGATTAGATCATCACAATGTTGCAGTCTTAAAAAATCAGCATTTTCGTGCACAATGTATTCGTCTGTAGTATTGATGGATGTAGATAGATCCGTTACCCTCAGAGAGATCAGTTTTTTGTGTTTGAATCCTACTTTTCTGTGCAGAGCAGAAAGGAACATCATTTTGAGAGAAAATATATCACTGGTATTGTTATATGAAACAGGTCTTTCCTGGAGTTTTCGTACACAAAATCGGAGTATGGAAACATGACAAATATCACACCAGACAACACTCTACGTGAGATCTATGAGAGACCTGTTCGCATACTGAAAAACCAGTCCGTGATCACTATAAATACATGTACACAAATCTTGTTCATCTACACTTAAAACTTTAACAATTCTTCGCAAACGAGAGTGCTCGTGGGGATCATACATTTCCCCAGGCATTCAGAGTTTAATTGGAAAATGTCTTTAAACTGTGAATTCTGCCGGAAATTGCTACCTCTCGTCTCGTTCTTCTATTTTTTCAACTTGTAGACAATAATTCATCCGCACTTCCTAACATGGAAAAGCTAGTTAGCACTTTTAAGCCAACGAACCTGAGGTTAGTCTATAGATGTTGTTTTATGGCGCAATCGAAAACGACAACTTCGTCAGCGAACCCAATCCCGACATCATAGAGTCGTGGACATGAAAAAAGTCGACAACGCGTTAAAAGACTTTCGTAATCGGAGTGATTACATATCTGAAATCTAAACATTATTTTCTCGTTTATTAAGGTTCCCACCAGAAACCAATAAGGAAGGAGATGGTCGACGGAATAGCTGATTAAACAGGTGATTTCCCCTTCGTATTGGTCTCTGGTTTCCACTTAACTGTGGGTCCGTCCCTCGTGTCTGTAACAGTCTTCATATGCGCTTTTCAGGGCATATGAAGACTGTGACAGACATAAATATAAAAATATTTATATTTTTTGCGGTATAATTGCGAGTTGGCTCACATACACTCGAAATTTGGGAAAATTGTAAATTGCATCGCACCTCAGCATATGATATGGCAATCGGCAGGCCTTTTGAAACCAACTTGGGGTTTAGTTGACAACTTTTCGCTTTAAAATAAAGGTCATAGAGCTGGTATGTATGTCCAAGTTGCAAGATTTCCGATGTACTTAAAAAATGCTATATTTTTGGGGTTTCTGACTTAAAGACTTAAGCCTTAATAGGCCAGAATTCGAAAAACACCAACGGCGTCAAATTTTGAAGTTCTAAAAGGGCAGTTCTGAAAAATCGAAACCTTTCGTATTCGAGTACAACTCACACTTGATGAGTTTATTAATTACAATATTTGCGTGTACTAATTGGATTGCAAGTACCCCTAAGTGATCGGAATCAAATCAGATAGAGGAAGAGAGAGCGAGGCAGTAGCGCACATTTGTCTTAAATCAGCCGCCAATTCTGAGGAAAATCCAATTTCCCGGGAATTATATTTTTCCCGTTAGCCGATTCCGATTTCGCAATTTTCAGCGAAAAAATTTCCCTCGGAACTAATTTCCAAGGAATTTAAAAATATTTTGAGAGGATTTTTTTGGGAAACTCAATGTCAACGTCATGCACACAATTGCTTTAAGATTAATCGCTGAAGAGAGCGAAAAATTACCAAAGCAAACATCAATCCTCAGATATTTTAGAGATTGTTTTAATAAATTTATATTTTTCCACTGAAAAACAGATTTTATAGGTAAGCTCTAGAGAATTAAGTTCAGTCTCCAATTGCTTCCAAAAGAATTTCAGATTTTCTTTATCTCTCTTGGGGTATCCCCTTGCTAGATCGGGATTATTTTCCACAACTTCTACAATTTTATTTATTTGCTGGTTGTTAGATGTGTAGTGAACCTAATTATGAATATCAATCGTTAAATTTAAATTCAAACAAGCAAACATAAACTTACATTTTGAAACTTCTCTGAAACAAAGGAAATCCTCTAATCGAATAAATGAGACATTTTTTTTGTATAAATGTTATTATTTTTAACCCAGAAAATATATTGCCGATACCTACTTTTCTCCAGGGAAAATGTTTTTCCAATTTTCGAAGTCGTTTACGATAAGGGAGGACTTTTTGGAGAACAAATTTTGGGGGAAATTTTATTCCCGATAAAGCTGAATGAGTTTGTGGGCGTTGCAAGGTGGAAACCTTGCATAGGCACCAACGGGATGATACTTGAATTTACTGCCTACAACCACCACCCAGGGGATCTTTCTGTTTATTCCGCCATGGATCTACTGTTAGGTATTACTTCAAGAAGGGGGGGTTACTTGCATCACGAGTGTTGAGCAAGTTCAACTTAAGTTCTAAATTCTCTAGTTCGAGTATTATTCGCAGGTACTGCTGCAGCAAACCAAAGATTTTCAAATTTCAGCAATGTTTTCTGTTGTTGAACGTTAACTAAATTCTTTGTGTAATAATGTTCTTTTTCATACCGAGCACTCAAAGAAAGCGTGCTCCGCGTTCTCGACATGGTTTGGGCAACGAGGACGGCATGGACTTGAATCACATTTTCCTTTGAATGGATATTCCCGGGAACAACTGTGACCAAAAACTGCATAAGATAGTAACTTAGTTTGGCCTGTTTTCAATTTAAGCAAGTTTTTCGAATTAATCAGGTTTTAGATGCCTGTAGCTTGTAGTGGGGAGTGATGTTACACCGAGCTGGAAGTCCGAAGACTGAGTCTCCCACATGGTAGCAACAGTAACATTGGTTAAAATAAGTGACGGAAGAGTAATTTTCAGTCACATCAACAGAAGAAGATTAAAACAACATTTTTATTTTATATATATTTTTTCAAAGTTTCATTTTATTTTATTCATCCTTTTTTGTCTAGTTATATGTAATCATTTCTGTCCTATTGTTAAAAACTATTTTCAATTGTATTTTTCCATTTTTTTTTTGCTTTTTGTATTTTTTGTTTTGTTTATTAAAATTACATTTATATTCATCATCTGGTGTTTGTTTATGCAAATGTTTTAAACATTTATATCAATATATAATTTACCGTGGTGTCAAAGTTTATCATTATTATATAATCCTTTTTAAGAGAGTCAGAAATGTTTAGAGATTATAGACAAATTTACTTCTTCCTAGCGTAGTCTAATCATATTTTGTTTCTATATATCAATTATTTCTACAAGGGAAATCGTATGAATACATTCAGAAAACAATTTTCTTTCGATTAATTTTAGCATCTTTATTTTATTTGTATTTTAATCTAGGAGAAAATATTAAGACATCATTTTTGTTTGTATGTGTTTTTGTTTATTACAGTAAACTTCCGTAAAAACTATTAAATTAATTAAAACAAAAAAATAATGAATAATAAAACACCTATGCAAAAAAATACTGTGTATTACCCTCCAGAGAGTGATCTTCGTCCGAGTTTTAGTAATTTTTTGTTTCTTACTCTTCTTTTCAATTGTTTTACAAAATATATACTTTTAGTGTCATTTTAGACTTTGTTTATTTTAGGTTTGTTTGTGTTTTTGTTTGCATTGTAAGTAAATCGTTTACATAACAGAGGCAACAAAATGTTCAAAAAAAACTTACAAAATGAAACAGTAGAGTAGGCATTAGATCTGTTTTCTGTCTCCTTCTCTTCTGTTTCCTTTTTGCGTTTTTTTTTATTTTTCAGGTTTTTCTTAGAAAAAATCTAAATTTGCTTTACACAAAAGAACGAGTCTACGGAAAATGTTCATCATTGTCAGGCTAGTGTGTCTTCCTGTGGCCTGCTTTTCTAGTTCATCTTCTCATCGGAGAGGATCTCGTTCAACAGCTTATTCAGACTGTCGAGACCCGTGAGGAAACCCCCATCGGGTCCATGGTGCACAGGCATTGACGGTGGTGATGGTAGCAGACCACACCCATTTCTTGGCACGAAGGCTGTATGTGCGAAGTCAATCATGCGGACATCAACTGGACAGCGTGAGTCGTCTGTGGCTGCGATATTGCTTGTGTCCAGGGACTTTGAAGAGTGCGGCAGATGATTGCGATTTTGTGTCTGACGAGAATTTTGGCGTTTCGACGCGGAAGATGTTTTTCTTTGTGGTTGTTGTTTCTGTTGCGGCTGAATGAATTGATGAGTTTCCATGCATGTGACGGAATCTTCGTGAGGATGAGAGTGACGACGGGAGACTTCACTTGGTATCAGGAACCCGTTCTCATTTCCATCTACACGATCTTTGCTTTGCCGCTGCACAGTATCCATGAGGATACCAGCGAGCAGTGAATTTTTGATGCCAGTCAATTGTCCACTCGTGGGCGTTGTCGGTAAAGAAAATGGTTCGGTTGTAGCTATTGGATCCCTGCCTATATCTTTTAAAGGCGATTCACCTGTTGCACTAACAGTACTCGACTTTTTAGCCACTGATGAAGAGGATTCGGTTTTGTCAATGGAATTTTCCTCCTCGTCGTCTTTGCAACGAAGACGCTTAACAGCTCCTTTTGGAGTTGATTTTGGGGACGAGTCTTCGCTCTTGTACCTCTTCATCAGTGCCTCTGTCTGGCCAATCAAACTGTTGTCGTAGTCGGAACTTCCTTCATCCGAACTGTTGTTGCCGGTTTGTCGGCCCGAAGTGACCGCTTTGATTTGTTCCGAGAGTCCCGAAAAATCATCGCTACTGTTGCTGCTGTAATTCATCCAGGAATCACCAGAGTGCGGGCTAGAAGTAGAGATACTGGGCAGCGGTGGTTCAGGATCTAAGAATACTGTTTCTTCGGAGATTGGAATGAACGGGGATGACTGCTGTTGTGAAGCCGCGGACATTTGTTGCTGTTGCTGGGATGGTGGCGGGCTACTACTGCTGCTACTGCTTTTCACTCCTCGCGCCACCGCCTCAGCAAAACCTCGATGATGTGCTTCAGTACTGACTTCAATGCTGGTATGTTGTTGTTCCTCATCTTCATCAACATCTCCGTCCACAGAGTCATCGTGATTGTGATGACGATGATAACGGTGATGGTAATTTTTACTTTGACGATTACTACTGTTGTGCTGGTGCTGGTGACGTTGATTGTGACGCTGATGGCGATGATGACGGCATGCGGAGCTTACCGGCGTTGCAATTCGATGGTTATGATCGCTGTCCTCATGCGATGAAGAGAGATTCAACTCGGTGGAATCGTTTGATGCATCAGCATCGTAACAACAATGATTGGAGGTCGGTGTGTGACTGCAACTACTGAGATCATTCTCCTCATCGTCATCTGCATCCACATCCACATCGTCAGGGTCTACACTGTTGTCAAGGTGATCCATAAGAATCTTTTCATGACAATATGATGAAATCGGGCATCGCTCGTTTTCAACTGTCATCAATGTTGGGGTTGCAAAGATGTTCTCAACTTGCATCATGGGGTTTTCCTCGAATCCTTCATAGACAATTAGGAGAGAGCTGCGAACGATAATAAACCAAGTAAGGTAATGAAACACCAATTGCTTTGTTTTCAAACTCACCATGAATAAAATCTGTAGCTGGATTGCTTCTCAATAACTCTCCTCAGCTGCTGTAGCCGCTGGATAATTTTCTTGATGACACGTGTTCTTAGCCTGTAGCCATTGTAGAAGAAATCATGTAGCGCTTGCTTGAAGCCCTCCTCGTTGAGCTCTCGGCCCCAATACTTGTCACGTTTTGCATACTGATCAAGATCTGCTTGGAAAACTTGCATACCACACAATCGAACTCCGAGCGAGGCAGATGTACTTGCTGCACACTTAGCCATTTGCTTTGTACGTTTCTCTGCAGAGGCATCGTCTCCATGCTGTCGTGTGCCCATTTTCAAGTCCAATATGCAAGGATTCTTGTATTGTGACGTTATGTTCTCCAGCATAAGGAAATCTGCAAGAAACAAGAAATGAATGCAATCAGTACCATTCGAGTTGCGTGTGAATGAAATTGCGGTAAATAAGCGTGCTGCGTTGGATGTTTCCAATGGATCCAAATGGGTTGAGTCGACCTGAAAAACAATATCAACAATTCCAAAATGTCCTTCTGATGAGCACCATCAAGCATCCTAAACGAGAACCTTTGAAAAAGACAATTTGGCTCCTGAAATTGCAACCCTCATCGAATATACAGTGATTCTGAAGAATGTGCATTTTAGCAATTGTTAAGATGAGAAACAGTTTGCCGACATAGCTTAGCCGTTTTCATAGACGAAGTTTGTTTATAGACATTTTTTTACATGTAGACATATGCACGGCAATTACCAATTAGAACACAACATTCTAAACTTTGAACGACACATTTTCGGATATATACGCTTGCACAAAATTGTATGCGCAGGTGGTAGTGGTAACAAGCAATGACTTTTTGAATGGATGAAAATGGGATGCACATTTTAGGGTGCAGCTTATGGTTGACTTGGTCGATGCAAATGCAAATAATTTTGTATAACCCAGCGATGGTGCAATCACATTTAAGTAATCATTTCATGTTGCTTTCATTACAAATCAATAAATAAACGTGATCTCTGCTTAATGGTGATCAGTTTTCTGTTTCAAATAGACCACTAATGGTCTACGGTTTGTAGATCACCGAGTATACTTGAACACCGAAGGCGCCACAACATGTTTTGTGAACGGACAAAAGACATGCCACAACAAATATGTCAAGAAATATTAATTTCGGGATATTTAAATTGTTTTTTTTTTTGTCTTGCTCGAAGTGTGTTTGAAAAAGAGCAACTGAAGAAGGGAAATTCGCATTTTCATATTTTCGGGTTTTGCCCTAGTACATGTAGTACAACTTGGCCCGGCAAATATGTGAACATGTTTTTTTATCTATAGGAATGTGTCGATCGTAGGCAAGGATTCGATTTGCAAGTGCCGCTTGTCCCGTCCAATTGGGTGCGTTGTGTTGACTTATACCAAACAATCAACACATGGAGTGGTGGGCCAAAGTAGGATTTGTAGGAGTATATTTTCGCCCTTAGTGAATTGATTGATGTACAAGTCCCATCCCAAATATGACAAGAAGAGGTTGAATTGACATAATAAAATAATCGTTTGAAATCCGAACTATCTGTAGACGCCTTTTATTTCTGACAACACTGAATTTGTCTACTGAAAAAGCTTTACTACTAATCTACTCACAATTCCTACATTCAACTTGTTTATTTCTCAGCTACAACACATTTAATTCAATGAACGAAATACGAAACACAACAAACATTTAAGAACATAACAAACCGATAAACAATCAATTTTATGAATGTAATGTTTTTATGCTTTTTATGAGACTAATTCTAGACATAGGTACATATGTATACAATTGTCCAATGCACTCCTGTTCGATAGGAGGTGTTGCATTCATCTACCGTCACCAAAGATGGACAACTTCAAGTGAAAACGGTCGTGAATTATGTTGATCTGAAACATACTGTGGATGACTTAAATTTTAACAGCCTGAAGATTTTTGCGGCTTACGACCTGTTCTCATACGATAGAACTCCCAATTCGGAAAACTTTGTGCTTTCATTAATGTATATGTATATGCCCCCAGATGTTTTGGTTCGAGGCACAGCATGAGACGAACGAATTGGGATAAGAAGGGAAGGCAGGATACGACACCAGTCACGTTTTAACCCTCAATTGGGAACTACTGATCTCTTGGTTAAAAGCCTCTAATTATAAAATCTATTACAATGCTGAGAATTTACAATGGGAAGAACTTCTTCTCGTTTTTTTTTCAAAGTTAAAAAAAAATTGTGCTTTAGTTAATCAAAGAAAACTTGTTCGAACTTAAGTTTCTGGAGGCTCTTGTAACCACAGTTGCTGAATATAGCGAAAACTTCTCCCGAGGTCTGTTCTTTTATCAACCGGAACGAGAGTTTCGATGAAGTTGAAATTATGTCATGTAGAGTCGATTGCACGAAGTATGCTAAATAATTTGTTTAAATCCATGCATTAAATTCCTTTTTACTACACGTAATGCTCAAGGCATCCATTAGTTTTGTTCGATTGATAAATATCATTTCTACATTATTATTACTGGGAGGGTCTGTATTTTATGATACAATTAATTATTATAAGCTGTAAGCAATCGCAATCGCCGGAATAATGACGATTTCTTTTATAAGAGATGCTTACGAAAGATACAATAACGAACATTCTAAAAGGACGTTAACAAATACGTTTTTCGAAATATGCAAACAAAAAAAAAAAAAAAAACGCCGATTATGACATTTGCCCTCAAATGTATATTTAGAGCATGTAACTGAATAAATAAACAGTGATATACTGTGAGCGCAAAGGTAGAACAATTTATAAAACCTTTTATGCAATTGTAAAAGTTTGATTTTATTAGTTTTGAAAAATTTTTTTGAAGCATTTGTTCTTTTCTTGCCAATCTTGAATTGCAGAACGTTAGTTTCATGCTGGCATGATGCGAGATTGAGGACGATCAAATTGAAATAATTGCTTTGTACGAAGGAGACGTTATTTGAAAATTAAAATAAAAGTGAAATAGGAATAATCCTTTTGGTGGGAACAGTTTGATTGAATTGGTTAATATGAAGATATCATTTTTCGTGCTGATCTCATTGTTGTTTTGTAGTTTTCTTTTTTTTGTTTAGTAAGCATAGCTTTTGTTTTTTAAGTCGTTTATCTGATACTAACATTGCTTGTTAGAGTTGTCTAATTGTGAAATACTCTTAATAACATCGGCTGCATTTCCATTTTTATGTACTTTCATCCTGTAAGAGAAAGAAAAAGAAAAAATCCATAATTAATTCATGTCGCGAGAGCTACTTGTTTTTTTTTGTTTTTGTTAAACTACATATAATCATAGGGACATGTATATATATTTGTTTATATTTATTAATTACTCTTTTTATTGATAAAATTGCTTATAAAAGAAAGAGGACAGGGGTAGTACGAGATTGGCATAGTCGTTGCGTGCGAGATGATGCGTGCGCGCGATTTCGAGTTTCTGTCCTAAAAAAAAATACTTTCTTTCGTAATATTGTTTAAGGGATTTTGCAAAAAAAAAAAATGTTGTATTTTTTTCTTTTAAATAAATAGTGTATCAATGCTATTTACCCAAGACGGATTCTAATTTCAACATTTTATTTTTCTATTCTCATCTATAAAAAACATATACATTTTGAAATTTTCAGTAGTAATTGATAAGAAATGAATACTAACCGTAAGACATCGTCACGTTTCCTCTTTGATGCGCTGGTTTTACGAATGTGCTCCTCGCGGAAACTTGGCGAATAACGCTTCTCTAGTTTTGTGCCACCCATTGTGGTTGCTTGCATTACGCCTAAAATGAGAGTTACAAGTGACTTTAGAATGATTTTCTATTTCAAAATTGAATTTATTTATTTGTATGTTTTGTTTTTATACGTAAGACAATTTTCTGATATGATGATGTGCTTGAATTTAATGAGTTAGGCACTCTGATGGAAGACGAAGTAAAATATATAAAATATATGAAATTGATTTGTTGCGGAATCGATTTTCTTTTTTTTTGATAATGACATGGTTTGTGATTTACTGAAAAAACGTAATGAAAGTTAGACGCCTAATAATTCACACATTCTAACATCAAACAATGAAGATTATGCAAGAAGATGCTTTTAGTAGGAAACAATTTATGTCTTATCTGAGACTTTATTAGTTAATGAACTAGAGGGAAAGAGGTAAGATTATATTTTTGAATTATATTTGTGAGACAATCCTAAAACTTATATTCACTCAAGAACTAACATACATTTTAGAAGTTGGTTTTAAAAGAGAATGTGAATATGAAATTGTTTGACGCGAAAATATGTGAAATATCCTTAAGAGAAACAAATATAAATTCTAAAATGTCGGCATATAGTTTTTCTTTTATTGTCTCTATCACCACACGTACTATAAGAAACAACAGTGTGTTGGAAATAGTTGTTAATTCAATAAGTCGGACGATGAAAAAAAATCTAATATCAATTGCTCAAAAATATATCTAATACATAAGTTCATAAGAATATATAGAATAATTATAATAATAATAATAATAAAATTTTATATATGTATATATATGAAATATATGCATACAAACCCTTAAACAAGGATCAACGAATGAACGAGTTTCTCCTCAATTATTTTTTGGGGGGATGGAGTGGAGAGTTGAACGCACTTGCTAGCATACATACACTTAAGCAGAGAGCGTACACTTGGAGGATGCGATTAGACACACAGTTGTCAATCAATTTTGGGTGTGTTTATTGTTGCTGAAATTATAATTCATACACACACCAACAGAGGGCGCTTCACAATATATTTATTAAAAAATAAAATATCTATTGTTTTTGTTTTGTTTTATTATTGTTATTTTTTTGCAAGGAAATAACTCAAAAATTATTTGATTTTTAATATTTTTGTTTATTTTATTTTTTAATTTGTTGTATTTTTAACCTTTTCTTCTTCGGATTTGTTTATGTATTTATATGGATTGAATTAGTCGGAGTATATTTTGAGATACCCATTATTGTGGATTGCGTGAGCATCCTTCTGTTACTTTGTTATCCTTTCGTTCATTCATATCAAGTGGTCGCTCATTTTTTGCTCAATTATCGCATTATAGAGTGCTTCTCCTTGATTGAGACAAGGAAAAAAAAATAAAGAGAAGAGAGAGAGAGAGAAAAGAAACAAAAATAAACAAAAATATTTTTTTTTAAAACTCCCGTCTATTTTCACAATTTCTTCTTCACTCAACATATTATTATTTACCTCATCGTGGTTTTGTGCTTTTTTATGTTAAAAGACATCTTTATTGTGCGTTCACTCTTTCTGATGTACACTTTAATTTGTACAAAACACTAACAAGAATTTCATATAAAGCAAAAGCAAAGACAAAAAGAGTAACGTAAACACTTCCCGTCTAGAAATATTCTTTCTTTTGCCAATGATGATATAGAAGTCAGTATTTTATAGAAGAAAAGAAATGCGTATTTACACGGGGAAGAAATGTAACGTGAAATTTTGGCTTGTAACTTAGATGCCATTTTCAAATGATGTATGGAAAATAAATCGAATTTAATTTGCAAAATTTAAATAAACAAAGGAAACGCTTATGGTTTGACAGCTTTCATTGGTTCTCTGCAGCTGGAAAAACTCTCTTCCAGAACAATTGTAATTGTTGTAAAAAAAATATTATTTTTAAAAATTCACCAAATATGATATTGTCAAAAAAAAAAAATATATATATTTTACCACCAAAATACTAAGACAAAATTATCACATTGTGGATAACTCTAATTATTTATTTTAAATTAAAAAAGGACTTACCCATTAGGCCCTTGAAAAAAACATTATTTAACAACAACAACTTCACACATTTTAACTATAAACTTCTCAATTTAAGTTACGTAAGATTCAACGACATTTTCTGTTTCACTTTTGTCTGATTATAAAATGACAAACTCAATTGTCAAAGCATGTGTTTTTTTTTTTTGAATATTTTTGTTTTATTTTTGTTCTCATTTTAAATGCGTTCAATAAGTTTTGTTATTATTATTACAAATAACTTTATTCTTACAAACTACGGCAACAACAAAGACTCAGGTACAAAATTTATTTTCATACAAATTGTATTTTTTATGAGAAAAAAAAGTATGAATGTTTTTGTTTTGTTTACGTTCAACTATAGTTATCTTTTATTTCTTAGTTTTTATTATGTTAATGAATATATGGAACACACAAAGTAAAAGCAAACTTCATGAGCAATATGATTTTATATGCGACGACAATACAAACAAAATTTATATACTAGAGATTTTCTTTTCAAAACATATGTGTATATAATTTAAATGCATTAGAAAATTGGTTATTGTAGTCTTACCTTTGTATTTTGGAACAAACTTCTGGATATCCTGAGGAATGTTCTGGTAAAAGTCTAATTCACGCAGATTCAATGGCTTAATGACCGTACTTTGATTGAGCAGGAGCAGACGGGTGTGTCCACCGACCTAGAAAATATAAGAATAAAATGTTAATTAACTTACAAGGGGTGGCTTAGGCTTTATTTGTTTGGTTTTGTTTTGTGTTTGTTTTCTTTTCACATTAAACGCGTGATTTGTGTCATGTGTCGAAATAGGTAGGAAGGTAAAGATGGACAACTTGCACACGCCTTAGCGAATAAAATTTCAAAGGAATGAGAAAAGAGTCGACTCCCGCCAGGCTTAATGTGAATCCGTTCAAAGGAGTCAAACGAAACGAATAAATTTTGTTCGAGAACTTTAATGCAGGTGTCTTTTTGGAATAATGGTTTTGAAGTTCTGCTTTGGAAGATTGGGCAAATAATGTACTTCAAAGCGAATTTCAGAGATGGCAGAAAGGTTGAAAGCGCATCACTCACGCCGACGAATGCTTGCTTCTCCGCCTACCTTAACGCATTCAAATGGAGGCTAACGTTGAGTGTATGTCACCACCATACCAGATAGGTCTATTGATAGCATCCTTAGTCAATGCATCATATCCATTTGAAGACTCCATTTCCGCCGAAGTATAACTTGTTCATGCATAAGGTCATGGTGACAATTTTGACTTTCTCTAATGTGTTTTGTCAAAATAAAAGTTCTTAAAAGAAATTCCTTAAAAATGAATAAACCACTTAAACGTAATTGTGTTAAAAATCTTCCGCCCACTAAGGTTACGGAAGTGTAGATATATCAACTCAAATAAAAGTTTAAATTTTATGTGCATTTATACGTCGACATTTAAAAAGTGATACGCTTAAAAAAACAGTCTTGTAGTAAAATAAAATAAAAAAAATAAAAAAACACATTTTTCGATGACACATTGAAGAAAAACTTTTCCACAGCATACACAAGAAAATCCCGACACCTGCAAAACGATATACGTTTGTTCAATTATACCGCCTGCTTAAAAATAAAACTAATTATTAATACGGTATGTCCTACTCCGCAAAACCAAAGAAGAACCGGAATTGTTGTCATCTTAAAATACAAAAAGTGTGTATAAATAAATTTGTATTTTTTTGAGTACAAAAATAATTTCGGATATTTGTGTTGTGACAGTCTGTCATCTGAGGAAAAGAACTCAAAATCAATAACATCCTGTTATTTTGAAGCTTATTTATAGCGCTGTGGGTATACTTTTTCGAAAATGTTCGCAATTGTGGGTGTGTCTGTTAAAGGGGGACAACAAAATTAATTAAATTTTTTTTTTCATTTGACAGATCAAAGTTCATGGCATCGTTACATAGCATTTGACGCCTTTTTATCACTTAGTTCGTTTTATATTCGAAAAATATTATTTTGACTTTTGTTTTGTTTGCGTCATGATAAATTTGATTGGGAACTGTTTTTACTCGACCACGTAAGCTTATCATCTGTTTTCATTTAAGAGATATACTCTGACGAAGTGAATTGCATCAGTAAAGTAAAACATTGAAGTTTAAATTTTAATTGCAATATACAATTTTTAAATTTGATGCCACACTTCAAAAATGTCATCAACATTGTTAAAAACCACATCTTAAGATAAAAATATTGAGTGAAAGCTGTTTGAGACAAAATGCGATTTCAATGCCTTCGTGTAGGAGCTAACGCGACCATACAGAACAACGCAACGGACGTCGAACGATGATG
The DNA here is from genome assembly GCA_944738645.1 of Eristalinus sepulchralis. Classification (NCBI taxonomy): domain Eukaryota; kingdom Metazoa; phylum Arthropoda; class Insecta; order Diptera; family Syrphidae; genus Eristalinus; species Eristalinus sepulchralis. The sequence goes on along the minus strand of OX122883.1, from coordinate 48,911,178 downwards.
TCATCAGTATTTCTTACATTTAGCTGAAATGTCTGTATAAAGATTTTGGAATATACGCTTACAAGATCCAATTAAAGGCGCGCAAACATCCGCTTCGTTATCGCTTTGCAGCTTGCACTTTAATGCAGCTTGAATTGGACACAGATTTTGGTCGAACATATTTTTTCTAACTTGGCGCACTTTTATCTCAGCGGATAAGTTAACAAAGCAAAATTGCCACACATGGGGCTTGAAAAACCCGCAATCTTAATTTGGTATGAATTTATGGAGTGAAGACATAATGAGATCATTTTCCGTCGAAACTGAAAGAGGGAACTAGGTTTCGGTCAACGGTGGGCGTTACAGAGTCATTGTGTACATTGATATAATGTCTTATTTAGACGTACCGCATCGAACCTTGAACCTATAATTATCATTTTGTCCAACAACGAGGTTGCCTGCGTAATAAAAAGTTTACCCCTTAGATATGAAGTCTACATCTTTCCCGGTTAAATCAAACTGAATTGACTATTTTCTCTGCTTCATGCCACGAATGAAAAATTTAATAAGCTCAATGTCATCATAGATGGTCATGTCAAGCGATTATTTTTTCGCGAAAACGCTCATAATCACAATTAAGGATCTGCAAAATCGACGACCTTGGCATAATCTTTGACAGCGAATTGAATTTTCGCTCTCACTTTTAAGATATCATTGGACGAGCTAATGTTCCACTGAGTTTCGTTAAACATTAACAAGTAATTGACATTCTTATGAAAATCGTTCAGAATATGGAATGAAATTGACAGCTCTGCTCTTCTCCAATCTATCTGTACCAACACTTAACCTATAACGAACCTCTTTCTCGTATTCTTCACTTTCACTTCACTAAATAATTGTAGTTCTTTCCATTTCTGTAACTCAAACATCCCTCTTCTTAATTGCTTCTCTTTCTTCGATAGGTTTAGATACTTATGGAGGTTAAAGTTTAAATTGAAGTTTTCTTACATCTTGAATTAAGCTCAATAAATGAGTGGAGTGTAAACCCCACCAAATTACAAATTACTAATGCGATTAGGTAAAGTGGTCGCCGTGGCGTAGTGGTAAGTGCATCGACCGCGGCGCAGAAAAGTCTGGGTTCGATTCCCGGCGGGACACCTAGCATTTTTTCAAGGCACCACCTCTTTCGAGTTGCTGACAACACTCAAAGAGTATTAATTGTCTATGGAAAGCTTCTCAGCTCGCCGTTCGGAATCGGAAAAAAACTGTAGGTCCCTTCTACTCGTGAAGAACAGCAGCATGCACAACACGAGTAGTTGTTGTAGAAGCTAGGCCCTGGCCCGTTGTGGGCTGCAGTGCCACTCAATTATTATTATTATTAATGCGATTAAGTTTAAATCAACTCTGTCAAAAATAGTTCATCTTAGTGCGACTACAGCATTTTTGCAAAATTATAAATCCCTTGAATTATTCTCCTTCCGAATGTTACTTAGTTGGTGTTTAGGAAATTGCACCTTTTCATTTTCAAAATACCCGAAGAAATTACTTTTTCATTTGCTCATAGACATTTATTAAGTCTCAAAATGAACATTGAGTTAAGCGATGTAAGGTCTGCCAATATATCCTCAACAGGAACTTTTAAATATTTATCTGCAGGCATTTGTTTTCATTAGGGATAATCATCAATTATTCGAAATGATTTGGAACGAACCGGTTTCGAGTAATCCCGTTTATGGACATTGCAGATTTGGGACAGTAATTTAAACGCACCCCGGACTCCCTCCCCTGTTACACAATTGAATTTCTGGTAACTGCTGCTGGAAAATCAAATTAAATTGAGAGATGTACCCTAATAAAGGTCTTATCCGGCTTTTAAGTGTTTGACTCTTTTTCGCCCCCAAGGAGAGTTACTACGGAAGGACGGTCGGTTGCAAAATTCGAAATTATGATTTTATGTCAATTTCCTACACTTTGTGCCGGTTGCTTACTGAACGAGAAGAAATTTAAATTGAGGTTACAAAAGCAAAATACAAAAAAACACTCAATTTTCAATATCTGGCACAAGACGGGAATCGTTTAACCTTTGAACTTCTAATCTCCTATCTCGCTATGACTTGGCACGCTTCTTCAGTAACTTACACCAACATAGGCAAAAACAAACACAACTGCGTGCTTAGAAATAAAAATACAAATACATATAGTAAACGAACCTGATTGGAAAGTGGCTGGAGTGCAACTTCATCTTCACTTTCAAGGAGATCCTTTGATAAATTATTTTCAGCACCAACATTTCCCGCACATGATTCCGATCTTGGTCTGCCCAAGTGCTTATGTAATGTTATTCCTGATACGCCAACTGTTGCGGTTGCACCTTGATTTGATGCAATCAACTTGTTGCTGATGTTTGTTACATTCACATTTACACACGTCGCCGCTGATGTTGGTGTATTACTTACAGACAATTGTTGTAAATTTGCTGTCACAAGGGTGCTGCTTGAATTGATTGGTGACGATTGTTGATTAAGTAGAAAACCAGTTGTATGCTCATTCCATTGCTGATGAAGTTGTTGCTGTTGTTGTGTTGTTTGCTGAATTAGTTGGCTAGTTGGTGTACTAGTTCCAAACTGAATTGGCGTATGTGTTAGAGATAATGGTGCAATTTGGCCAACATTTGTTTCTCCACTCGCTGTTGTGCTTGATGACAAATGTCTTTGCAACTCTTGTTGTTGATGTTGTTGACGATTGTGATTGTGTTGATGATTGATGTGCGAATTTTGTATATTTGGAACATGTTGATATGACGCACAGTCAGAATCTCCCATGCCCCAATCCCCCAGGAAATATACCATTCCCTTCTGCCTTGAATAATTGAAATAATTTTCTTTCCTCCCTGGCAATGTGTAATTGTTTGTATATTTGTTGAATATGTTGCGAGAAATCAAACGAAATTCTACACAACCTATTTCAGAAAATTTAATAAAACGTCCTCTATATGAACTCTATGCGGTCTGTTTGTTTTTTTGTTTGTATCTGAAATGAGAAAAAACGTTAAAGATTATAAGCTGTGCATACACAGGCGAATCAAATGGTAAATTTAAATGGAGAAAAGACTAAGGAGCATATCAAGGAGGTCATCAAACTCTTTTGTCTAAATAATTGTGTACTCTGATTGCTTTTCCGCAGTGAATACACAAAGAGCGTGTGATGTAGTACGCGGTCAAGTTAACCCAATGAACTGAATGCGTGTGATTTTATGATTGCCGAGGTCAAGTGGTCATTACCCGAATCTTGATTGGAGAACTCGTGAGTAAAAGTTCTTCATTCACGAACAAAAGCAAGTTTTCTACAAAGCGCACTTCTGCTGTTTTGTTTTTCTCTTAAAAAAATCGAGAAAACACTCAAAATATTTATTTAACTTCACCACAGCACACAGTCTGTTGAGCTTCTTAAAAAGAGATAATTACTCGGTTTTCAAAACAAGTTCTAAAAGTTTGAATGGAAAAAAGACAAAAGATTGTAAGCAAAACAAAGATAACTTTGCGCTGGCAAAGTGTGCGCCGATATCAGATTCAATGATTTTTCCATAAATTACCCTTAGGGTTACAAACGAAATCTTTCTTTTGTTAGGGTCTGCACAAAGAAAAAAAAAACAATGGAAGTCCCCTTTGCTAAATTGATTTCTATATCGTACTCAGCTACCACGTATTTCATAGTTACATCAGCTTGTTTGAATTTTTAGGATGACGCGTTTTAGAAATTACAATGACGAAAATCTGCTCTAAATGATTCATTAAACGCAGACAGATAAACAAATATGAATATGTTATGATGAGATAAGTGGATAAGTAAATTGGAAGCAGTTATCATATCTGTGGGATTAGTTTACACTGTACGTGGCTGGGAAGGAGACTGCTGTTGTGAAAATTACTAGCTAACTAGACAATAAAATAGAAAGTTCCCCTTTGATCTACATCATTTAGCCTAATGTGCCAATGAGAATGTCAAATAAATGAAATTTAAACTGCCGCACATTTAAGTGTACGGGACGCCATTTTTTTCGGTGTGGAATAACCTAAGCTGTATTTCAAATAATTTTCAACTCGTCAGCTGAAAATTCAGTCGTATTCAGCATGCTTTTTGTTGTGACGAATTTTGCTACAATCTTGAAATTTTGTGGATAACTGCATGGATGGTTTATCCACACTGTTTGTGGCTGCGGGGGCGTACTGAGGAAGGCCCAGGTTCGATTCCAGTTTTGAGATGCTGCCAACTCTCGGAGAGTACGAAATGTCTCTGAAAATGTTGCTTTTCGGTAGATCCCCGTAACTACAGCATGCACATCAAGACAAGTTGTTGAAGAAGCTAGATATTAGATCCTCGTGGGTTCTAGTGCCGCCCAAATTTTAAGGTTATGCTCTGTCCAACCCACAGTAGTCACTTTCTACCCAATATCCCCGTTGGTAAAAATTTTGAATAAATGAAGAATGGAATGGATGTACTGTGATCGCCATGGCGTAAGGGATAGGTTAGGTTATTGAGGTTGGTTTTGAGTTACTGGTTGCCCTTAAGTCCTATTGTGACACCGCGTGGATAAACTCCTTTAAGTAATCTCAAAACCAAAATAAGCTCGCTTTTGAGACATCCCACACTAATGTCACTTAGTTAGATTCGATTATAAACGAAGTACTGTCCAAGGTGTTTATTTCTACTTTTTTCTTTCTACTTTTGCATACAAAAGAATTGTGAGTTTGAGGGAATGGAAGGCGTGTCACCTTTAGGGTAGATTGAAGACTTGACATTGCGCTTGGCAAGCTCATCAGCTTCGTAATTTCACAATGTCCGGTAACCATAACAGATGGATACTGAAATACTTGGCCATCTCGTTAAGAGACGACACTTTAGGGAGGTGTTTGAGCTAAGATGTGGCCTCCAAGAGGTGTCGGGTATTCCTTCTAAGTTTCTCAATCATACTGTTTTTTTGATTGTCTGCCTGGATAATACCAAAGCATAAGGCATTAAGGTAAAGTTCTTTGGAGTATATGTCAGCTCCCTCTCCATCGTTCATCTTTTACCCGGTCGTAAATCTACAGAGTGGGTATCTACGGTACAGAGATTCAATCTGATATGCTATTTACGAATTGTTTCTCACAGAAGGATTGGGGGATGCAGTGTTGCTGGACGCCCTAGATTCAATTCCCAGACTTAACGTTTATTTTAAATTTTCTGATGGCAACATCTTATTCAAGTTGCTGACAACAATCAGACTTATGAAAAGTTTCTAAAATATGGGCATTCGGCGTCTGTAATAAATTGGGCAACTTCTTCAAGCAACTACTAGTGTTGTGGCCGGAACCTTTTGGTTATATCCTGGAAGCGCATCGGATATCGCTAAGGCAGCATAGGATTATACATAAAATCATATCAATCCCAACTCGTCTCTCCAATTTGTACAAAAATCGTTCGCCAGTGTCCAGGGAGAACACCTGTTTGAATGCGTATTTATCCGTTTTTCGTTAAAAAGGATTTGTTTCTGTTTAGCGTTGCCACTGTTCACTTGCGAATAACATATATATGCAATAAATCTTTTGGCGTGACGTTTTTTTGTGACTTTAACAAACTTTGACTTAATGGGATGGGATTTTAATACCTTAAGTCGCTAGACAGGAAGGTGACTCGACTTTCTATATGGCAGAAATTTCTGTTTGAAAAACACTGGAATAAGCCGATAGATCTAAACATACATATATATCTATAGACTTCCGTTTCCGAATCGAATCGCTGACAGTTAAAAACGGAAGCTCCAATCCATTAGCGACGATAAAGGGTGCCTTTGATGAAATCCGGCTTTTTCTAGTATAGAACCGTCTTCATTTTTATAAAATTTTCTTTCCTCGTGAATGGACAATTTATGATCCGTACTTTCATCAGTCGCTGAACTGTTGGATTACCTTTCAAAACCCAAATCGAATCTCGATTTACAAAAATAATAAAAATGCAGATAGTTCCACTAACTAAGGAGGTTGATTAAATTTATGTATTTCTAATCATTCATAGAAATGGCTAGATATACATATATAAAAGATACGTATACGACGTTGACGTGACTGGTCGTACACAGCGAGCTTCCAGTGAAGGTTTTGCAGGTTAATTGTTGATCGAGACGAAAACGATGAGGACCGACGACTCTAGAGTGTCACCGAAGGCAGCTATAAAGGAAGATGCCAATGACTTTGTCTTCATTGGCTCCCAATTTATTGTACGAACAACATTAGATTTGTGACTAAAGTCTTTGGGCTTTAGAAGCAATCGCGTGGTAAGGTCCTCTATCGAAGGCCAAAGCTTACAATATATAATGGATCGCTCCTCTTTTACTATATTGCCTAAACGTATGACAAGTGCTGTACCATGGCATGCACCTTATCAAGCATATATGGATACAAAGATTTAGATGGCTAGGTCATGTAGAACATATGAAATTATTGTCGCCAAAATTAAGGAGTTGCGCGAATAAGGTATTGTTTAAATTGGAATATTTGGCTTATAAATTCCATACTAATCACAGAACAAGCAAGAAAACGAAAATCAAGGAAGAACCATCTATCTTTTACGAAAACAGTAATTAAAGATGTAGAACGTATCCACGAATGTATCATTTATCGTTTATTTTTGATGACATTTGCACGATTATTTGCAACTCATACATATTTTGCAAAAGATAGGTGACATTTTAAGTTTCGCAGTAACGTTACATTTCATTCTTTAAAAACGTTAAGATCATTGACTAAACACCAACATTTGAATTTTTTTAACTTTTCTTCATTTTACACAAAATTTTCTCGATTGTACTATCCACAGCCTTGTGGTATAACCATTTTTAGAGCAATAAATCATAAAAATATTACAGCGCACAGAAAACAGGAACCGCCGATTATATGTAATTGGTATACCGCACAAAACGTTTGGATTTAAATAGGTTTGCGAATTTCAAAATTGTACGCACTTTAATTTTAATTTAGAAAATTAAGGACAAACGACACTTTAAATTTCCGGTCTGTAGGTTGAAGCCAAACACGAAATAAACAACATACAACCATTGGTTAATGTAAGCGCAAGTTTTCAAACGAACAATCAGGTTGTCACAAAAAATTTAAATACTTTACTTCATTGACTTTATGGAATTTGTTCACACTCACTTCTTTGCATTATTTAAAAAAAAAAACGAACTTTGTATCCAAAATTTTGAACCAGTACGATTACACTCTTATCACCGCCAAACGAATCGAACATACGATTTCCAACGTACATTACGTAAATTGATGTTAAGAAAAAAAATTGGCGACAAAATGTCTGGAATTAGTTCAACACTTGTCGTAATTTGAGAAAGCTATTTTTTTTTCTCTTTTGAAATTTTGGACACGAAAAAAGCGCGTAATAATGACAACCATTTATTGATTTCAACCCAACAAGGCCCAATTTTAAGCAGTGATTAACGAGACTTAGATTGAATGCGATCCCCAAATTTATGTTCTTCTATTCATAAAAACATAATTTTTTCGGCTTCAACCACAACACGCAATTTTTCGGCAAGAATAAACAACTAATACGGAATTCGGTTCAAAACAAAACAAACGATCGATCACACATCTAACAAGATGAAAACTTTCCAAATACCAATTTGGATTTTTATTCCGGTTACTGTTTACTGTTTACACACGCAGCGGAAAAAAACAAAACTTGGTCAACATCAGGTTAAAAAGGGAAAAGACGAAAAGATTCAGTTAAATTCAACCGCAGAAGGAAAAAGAAACTAACAGAACTTTACACACGGAGGTTTTTTCACTAAACTTTCGTCACGTATGCCGTCACCTCTGTGCATCTGCAGATGCATATAATTGAACACTCATGCAGATTTTTTTTTTTGCCATACACTTTACAACAACATTTTGACCACATGTTTAATTATTTTCCATAGCCTCCCGTTCACACACATCTTCAACACAGTCCGAGGTGAAAAACGAATTTGCATTCAAAAAAACCACACAAAATACAAAACTCAAACAAGTTTAACTGGTTTTTATCAGTTGCAAATGTGTAAGGCAGTTGAAACTCATAAGGCTGGTCTCGTCTCGTCGCGTTGAAATCAGCTGTTCGTTCTTATACCACAACACACCACTGGATTTTGCAAACAAAAAAACTCATAAAATACATAAATTTCACATTTCATGACGAACAGTCGACCGTCTGCGTGCTGCAGATAGCTGCGTCAGCAGCTCGGAAAGCGGTAAACAAAGGAAAATTTCTATCTTTTCGTCATATCTTTTTATTTCTTTAAACTTAATCTAGAAGAACTTGTACCTTTTCTTGCTCTTTAAAAATCACTTGTGAATGCGAATTCAATACAGGTACAATTAATATTGGTAGCTATGACTAAAGAAATTGCACTTTTAATTGACTTCTGTATATACGAAAAAAATCAAATAGAATAGTTTTTCCCACGGCATGCGTATGAAACCGTAGAATTTTTTCTTTAAAAAACTTCGCGTCTATATCACTTGATGGCCGCAGCTAGACTGATTGTATCCTATTATGAGAGAGAGTGCCGTAACCAACAACCAAAAAAAAAAGAAAAAAAAAATACAAAAGCAACAACAATTGTGAGAAGAATACAATCATACCCCGACGACGTGAACCTGTTGTGAATTACGATTGAGAAAAAAAAATAACTCACGTACGTGTAGAGGTGTTTGAAGAGAGAGCCAAATACTCACAAATACAAGCAAAAGCTTTAGTATATAGAGAAAGCAGCGATTAACCTCACAAATAGCACTGAAATACTAATTTCAGGTAAATGTCGATGTCGATGTAAGATACCCATTGTTTTTGCTTCTATTTAGGCACTTTTTTGACATCTCAACATTGTGCGTTTTGCTGCGATGTTTTTGTAGTTGTATTAGATAATATCGTATAGAAACTAAAATACAGCTGAAGAGACAGAGAGCGCGAGCAGAGGTAAGAGAGAAATTTCCAGAGGGTGACACAAGTGGAGGAAGCAGTCTTTGATATCGGATGTGTATCAAAAAATTATGAATTATGACAAAGTGTCTGGATTTACTATGTCTGGAGGCACATACTTATTTACTTCTCAAACTTGAACGCATAATTTGTTTTCCCCTTAAGTTTAGATTCACCACACCAACTCAACGATGATGACCAATCATGCCCACACTTGAGGGGAAATTAAGTCAAGAACAACTTAAGACAACAACTGAGTGTGAAAATTGAAAGAGAAAGTAGTTGAAGCATCCTTCAACAATCACCAATAATCCTTCTTTCCAGTTAAACAACAATCATCAGATTTCAATTAATGGCAACACTGTTTGCATAATTATTATACGGGATTTCCGCAATTTGTTGAGTTCCTGTCTGAGTGTTCTATCTGCTACGGAATGCGATTACTAATGAACCAGAGATGTTATATTAAATGGGGTTTTTATTTAAATTTTGTTTTCGTCTTCTGTGTTTACTTTTTTTTTGTAAATGATTTGGATACGAGGGTTACCAGTACACGTGCATAATAAAATCACAACATTAATGACTGTCGTATTAACAGAAAAAAAAAGAACACAACTTTGACACAGATGGTTGGGGTATGTAAACATCGAATATATGCATGTTTGTTGTTATAGTGGACTGATAATGATTTCAAGTTGCTATGATCATAGTTATAAATAAATATCGTTGTTCCCCAACACAAGCACACGCGCTTAAAGATTACCTAATGCGATACCAAAACAAATTGATTAATCAGTTTTAGTAAATCTAAATCGAATTATGTATTTTGATTGTCATTTGTCATATGAAAACGAGTGCGTATTTTGAAGAATTTTGGAGAATAAATAAATAATATAAAGAGGTTTAATTTTACAAAATATATCAAAGATAAAGGAAGTTTGATAAGCACAGATAGAGTTCGTGAATAAAATATAGGACAACATGTTAGTACGCTGTTGAAACTGATAAAGGACCTAAATTCAGTTTTCATAAATCTCTTCAATCTGGCTTTTTGTATCTGCAATAGTGTCTGTAATAATGAGGCGAAACCCGTTATCAGTAGCTTGAAAAAAGATGGTACATGTACTCAAAAAAAGTTTTGTTGCGCTTTAGGGATATTTGAGAGAAAGAAAAAGTAAAAGAAATTATAGAAATAAAAAAAAATAAATTTGTTAGTATCGCAAGTAATTAAATGGGTAGAGAACTGCCAAAACAAACGTTATTACATAATAAAAACAAAATTTCGCATATTGCTGAAACCGAAAAGAACTCAAAAGGTAATTTCAATCCTCCTCAAATTCCCTGAAAATTACGGATAGAAGAGTAGTTCGGGACGGTCAAATGTTGCCAGTCCAAGGAATGGGGTCGCGTCGCAATCGCTGAATATCCAAAGAAATTACAAAGACCAATAATATTTAGAAAAAAAAAAACACTCACGGCAAAACCACAACAAGAAGGGCACACTAAAATTTGAAAAAGGGCACTTAAAATCTTGTGAATTCGAAAATAAAAATGGTATTGGGTATTACTTACGGATGAGAAGAAGTTTAATCTCGACGATACCGATGGTCTGACTTACTAATATGTTACTACGATTTGCGAACAGAGAAATCCATATTAGGCCGTCGGCAAAGTGATGGAGGAACTGCTGGGCTGGGAGAACCATGCTAAAACTGAAATATAATTCTTATAACCAAGAATGGAAAGTAAAAAGTACCTGAATTTGAGTGCCAGTGAAAAAACACATTAAACTGACAAATTATGGGCTTGGCACTTATTTTTTAGTAAGACAATATGCGTCGCTTACTGCAAAGATTTGCAAGTTTCATTGTTTCCGAGAACAATGTCAATGTTTTAGATTGACCATTGTGAACGCCAATGAAAACTGCTAGGATTTTCTTGTCAAAGTTGTTTATGATGATATAATATAATAGATAATATGAATCTACTATATCTTTTGTTGCCCCAATTGGGCTATTTTAATTTCTTCTGTAATACATTGCTTATTTAAGAAAAATCCATACAAAGGTTCAAAATTGCCCCAATTTTTGTATCTTCTTTGTGTACAAAAATAAAACCTTTCTTAAAAAGCGAATTGCGTTATATTTCATTGATGCACTGTAGGTTCTAAAGGAGTGAGTCTGGTACTATGTGCGCTTGAAGAACTTTTTAATCCGCCTCCAGAGAGTCCAATTGTTCAATTGTCATAAATGCTTTAAAAACTTTACACTTCGGATAACCAAAGAGCTTGCTGAGTATCTGGTGTAATATGCGCCACCGCGACGGTAAGCTATCTTAAAGGGTTCGTGGAGCTGCAGCAATTTAATAAGAATATAACATACTGTGGCAGTGGTTTTGATGCAATTTCTTGATTGCAATCATTGCCGTAAGCTAAGATATCAAAAGAAAAAATTCAATCACCATTTATTTAGCATAGAAAATATTTAAGCGTTCAATTAAATGAAATCATTCATGAATCAATTCATTATTTTACATTTATACCCAATTGCATTCAATTAAAGGGCAAGAATAGAATGCTATCTTTCGGTACTGAATAAATTTTAAATCCTAAATTAAGTCAAACGTTGCGATCCTTAATAATTGCTTTTTTATAACTTCGATCCCATAAATATCCTTAAAAAATATAGTATATGTAGTTTACGTGATGGATGAGTCCTACTTGTTTTTTTAAATCCAACCCAAACTTACAAAATAACCAGTTTGATTTTACACTTAACTAAACCCGATTCGAATGCGCCATTTTTGTGTGGTTTTCTTGGAAGACTAAAAACACAATTAATTCGCTGCTTTAAGTGGTTACATTAACACCCACACCTTCATGTTTTTACATTTGTTTTTTATGTCATTAAAATTGATATCGGGACTGAAGATGTCAATAGGTTTTCTTTGTTATTGTTAAAAAAAGCAATAAATTAAAAGGGGATCTATTCCAATACGTAAATAATCTTTGTTTTTGCAATTGAATTTTTTTACAAAAACACAGTAGGTCCCAAAAAGGGGCACTTATAAGTCTCCTACAGAGAATTGTGGTGGTTTCTTGGTATTAACCGACCATTTGAAAACGTTTTTTAAACTCCAATATGAAACAAAATCTGGCAAGGTTTGTTACTACTGCGAGCCAGAAACACGAGAATTTACTTCTAAGTCAAACAAATATTTCTTTTTTATTTAATATCTATAATATTTCTTTTTTATTTTAATTAATTTCATTCTCCTCAGAGTAGGTCCCACTGAGTGATGTTATACACTTACTCAAAAAATTGCAGGTACAACAACTGAAATTAGACGCATTTTTTATTGTATGAAACCATTGCTTAACAAGTATGCACATCGAGTTAATTCATCAATATGCATACTAGTAAATACAACAAATATATGCCAGAACATCAAATCATCAGAACATCATTACATCAAACAAATTCACGTCCACAGCTGTTGTATCTCAAAATAATAATAACGGTACCTTTTTAGCATGAAAAATGAGTAAACGGAATACGATCAGGATATTGAGGGATGTTTACTCAGTCTTTTATAGTATATTGATCTGTTCAAAGGTATTTTTCTTACCTTTTTCCAAGTTTTTATTGTAATGGAATCATCACACAAAAATTTTGCCCTTGAGCTAAAACAAACAGATGCTCAAACTTAAGCACGATGGAAAAAGTTATGCTCAGATACCTCCATTATTGGTTAAACGAGATCAACTGTTCAGTATGTCATAAAAAGTTATGAAAAAATTAAAGGATTTGAAATGGCTCCAGGAAGTGGTCGAAAAAGGATATTAAACGCGCATATGAAACGGAAAATCGAAATGTCTTTGCGTCAGACCGTCGAAAATTTGTATGGCGAAAACTAAACACGTCATTGCAGTTAAAAAAAACTTACAACCAACTGTGAAACATGGAGGCGGAAGCATAATGATTCGGGGAGCTATGGGAGCTGGAGGAGTGGGGAAACAATGAACAAACACAAATATTTACAAATTTTAAAAGAAAATCTTAAAGCTAGCTCTGCTAAAATTTTAGGAACGGGTTTATGTTAGTTCAAGATAACTATTCTAAATATTCCTCAAGGCTAGTTAAAGAGTGGCTTCTTAACAATATGAAAACGCAGTTGCCTCATACTCCCCAATCCTCAGACCTTAATCCCATCGAACAACTTTGGGATTATTTGGAGACAAAGGTTCGGGAATCTGAAATTAGCAATAAAAACTCAAAGCCGTTACTAAGCTTTTACTGATTTGTCGACATCAGTTTATGCTGCTCTCTTGATTTTTTGTGTGATTTGCACCACACATAATGTGTTGTTTTTGGCTTTTCCAAAATATCGGGAGTAGATTTCTGAATAGTTTCAGGCATGAACATTTTAAATAAACTCACTTTTAGCTGTTTATAAAAAGGACGCCCAGGTGAATATTTTGACGAGGAACTGGCTTCCGGGCTTACAGGATAGGAATGTAATCATAAAATTGCCACGGAGTGCATATGAAAATTAAATTTAAAATTTTCCGGTTTTGCCCACAGTAGTATATACAAATTGGTCGATACTTCGTTGTGTGTTTGTAACTTCAAAACAGTTCACTTAAATAAAATTAAATTTTTAGTTAACGTTCCTAAACTAATATAGGTTGTTTATGTGAAGTTTGTGCGAAGTCCATTAAGCCGTTCTGGGAATTAGATTTAGACTTAAGTGAAATATTTCCCTAGTTCCAATAACAAAAAATTAAAATTCATAATTTAACGCAAATGTTTGCGTACGTCGAATACTGATTTGTCAGTTCAATAAGAACGAGCACAACAGCAGATTCGGTCCACATTGCTGCGAACCGTAAACATTGACAATTCTTCCCCTGCGAAATTCAAAATTATTCGAATGCCATCTTGAATGGCTTGTTTTTTGTTTTTGTTAATAATTAAAAAAAAAATTATTCTGCAGTGTATGAATAAGTGCAATTGATTGAACCACAAACAATGACGTCGTTGTGTGTAGTGTAGTTTATGCAATTTCTGTATTAACGAGTCAATTAACTGCTTGAACGGAACATAATTTTGAAAAGAAAGGAGTTCGATAAGCTTTTTCCAAAAATCAATAACATACCAGCACGGAGTGCACATTTTAATCCAATTATTATAAACGGGAAATTAATTTACACCTCACCTTCTATACGGGGAAACGCAATTAACGATTTCCCAGTCTGTTTCGAATATTTGCATCGACAAATTGGAGTGTCAATATTTGCGATGTTGCAATGTTCGACAATTGAACTTGAACGTTTTCACTTCATTAAGTAGAATTCTGAGAATTGGAATTAAGATATAACGGTGCATTTGTTAGCTTTGATAAGAGTTCCATTGTTCCAGCAAGTGGAGTGGGCGTTAAGAGTGTTTATGCCAATTTTCGCAGCGCACATATGTGGTATGGTGTTCATTTCCTGCCACAAATAAACATTACCTGTCCAACGTTGTCGTGCGTACAACTTGTTTATTCAGCCAGTATTTGTTGGTAACAATATTTTTACAAACAAACAAGCGCGACACCCTCAAACTTCCGGCCAATTACTGCAAGTTGATTTGGCAAATTTATTTGCGTGGAGCACATTTTTGTTTATGAACTTCTGAGAATGGGCACGAGAGTATGGTGATAATGAGGATAGATAACGTTAAGCTGCCTGCAATACGATTGTAAATAAAGTATTTTTCGAAGGATCAACATATGAGTTTGTTGACTTAGCAAACGTAGTCAGAATTGGTGGAACGTATTCTAATGAAGTACAAGTTTGTCTATGGGCGAATGGAGAGCAGTTACGGTGGGGTGATTACCCTCAGATGACAGAAGAAACGATTTCTAATAAAAGTTAAGTTAAGATTATGTTTTTTTTACAAGTGCATAGGTAACATAAAAAGCTGAATAATAAGACAACTATCGAAGACTTGTAGTAATTTCCTTGTGTTAATACTTCTAAACTCAATCTCAAAACAATGCTTTAAGCAATAACTTTATAAATAAGTTCTGTTGTTGTTATACATTAAAAAAGAGAATTGTATAAGCTTTCCGCTTCATTAGGTTGGGTAACTAATCTTTGCAGGCCTTCATATTTTAAAGTCGAACAGTCGTCCCTGTCTAAGTCCAAAGAAAAAAATAAATATATTCTTGTTGTTTTATAGCTTTCCCTAGTATTTTTTTACGAAATCTCAGATACAAGTCTGCATACAAATTTTTTCTGGTGTGAACTGTCTTATAACATTATCAATGACAGATAAGGTAAAATTTAAGCATCAGAAAAACTTATATACCTTTGCTATTTTAAAATTATTTCTCTTTTCTGACAAGGCGACAGCGTGGAAGGTATGACAGGAACCTGACAACTCAACAGTGTGGACGTATGGCAGGACTCAAGTAGGCAGGGGACCAATTCTCAATGCTCCTGTAATCCTGAATGCTTGGCCATAAATAGGATTTGGGAAAGGTGCAACACTGAATACATAAAACCTCGCACATACCTGCGTATGGGAGGGTTTCAGGGGGCAATCTACCCCCCTACTTATTTTATAAATTGGGAACACTTTTCTGTGCAATTTTGACTATGTCGCTTTAAAATATAGTGATGTGAATCTGATCTAATCACCCTTTATCTTTGCACAGACAATATCAGGGACAAGAAGATATCTCCACATGGATATAAAGTAAGTGTCATGTATCCTGGGACTTTGCTGCCCATGATAAAAGAACCACACGCGGTCTTTTTTGAAAGGTTCGTATACGAAGTGCTGCAAGATTATATTGGGCCGTTCACTCTTCTTTTCTTTGTTCGGTAGATCAACATGAGAATCCATTCGGTACGTTTTCTTACCGACTGCCCTCAATTTCGCAAATGATGTTGATTGAGAGTACTCAAAAGATTTATTCGACACTGAAGGAAAGTCAGTTGTGTCACTTCACTACACGTTTTAGAATGTTTTGGAGTTTACGGTACGCTCCAGCTACCGATTCCCTCAAATAGAAGAAGAAAATTTATACTTGCCAAAATGCACGATTATGTAGCACAAAAAAGTTTTAGATTTTTAGCGTCTACGCTTGTAGTGCCTCACTTGGGTCTTATCTTTTAATAGACATCAACGTTAGCAGAAACAAAAATCGCAAGCAAACGTTTTCTTTTAAAAAGAACAATGCCAACAACAAAAGTTATCTATAATCTTTTTACTGTTTGTCGCTTAAACAATTTTACCTAACTTTACGATTTGTTTAGGTCTCTGATCATTTTATTTCTCTAGACTCTATCGGTGCTACTTTCCATACCTGAGAGTCTTAGGCGCTCTGCCTGGATTACTCACTGCGAAGTTTCTAGCGGTTGCGATCGTCTTTTGTCTCCACTTAAACACAAAAAGACTTTTAGTAGGAGCATGTTCTCAATCTGGTTATGCCAGTGTAGTCGACAATCCATTGCCGCCCAACCGCATAAAAATCTTCTTACAGTAAGAAAAGTTACCTTCTAGCTTATTTCATACACCCGATGCAAATCTTGTTTTTTGAAAACTGAAAGAATTAGCTTTATTTTATTTTTGTCATGTAGCTACTTAATATTTTCCTCTTCATTTCTTCAGTACAAGATTGAAGAAGTTCACAACTTCCTTTGTACATTCCTAATGATATCATTGAATCGTACTGCAGTGCAAATTTGTTGGAGAAATTCCCCTTCGATTTTGAATTAGACCACCGATTGAGTCAAACAGAAGTGAAATTTGAAGGACTTAAAACTGGCAGGTGTCACATCGTCTAAATTTCTATAGATACTGGCATTCGCGTGATGATGAGAAGCGGTCTGATACTAATGAATTTTCTACCCATGCCCATAAGACTTGAGTTGATCCAGGATACCATCCCTACTGACACAACTGAAAATTGCTTTGGAATAAAGACGATGCTCTGTATATGGTGGATCCAGAGCGGCGTGGTCCCATGTGAGTTGTTATGACCTGGGGAAGCTGTGAATACTCAACGTTACCAACAACAATTTGATTTGAACCTTTGACTATTTGCAGAAAAACCCATATATATTCAAAAGAGGTAACACTAAGTAATTTTTCTTCACGACAATGGGCCAGCACCAGCAAAACTGGTTAGTGACACGTTGGAAGCTCTCACCCGGGAAGTTCAACTACATGTGGCTTACTCACTCAGGTTTTCTCATGTTTGCATCAATCGTGAGAGTCACGCACTTTGTTTCGCACGATGATGTGAAAATAACTCGATGCATAGTTCGCAACAAAAGGGCAACAGTTTGACTGGAGCGGTGTTTACAAATTGTCCGAAAGATGGGATTGGAATGCGAATAGATGGAGCATACTTTGAATAATGCACTTTTTGCCATTCATTCGAATTGAAAATGTTGCTTTTCATTTTGGGAAGAACTATCCACAATTGTGTTCACCTGGTATACCGCAATGTAAATATCAGGCCAACGACAGACTTCACTGATCTGAACCTGCGTTGATATCCATTGTATAGATTTTTGATAGCAGAGAAGACTAAACGACTACTTGTATTTGTCACTATGATTCAACAAACGATGCTGTGACTGAATTCTTCTGCCATACTGTAATGCAGTAAAATTTTTCGAATAAGTTAACAGACTTCGTGTCTACAATCTAAGACGACAGCGTAGTTTTAATCGTTATCTCAATAGAGATACTTCCACATTCTCAGCATCGAATGCGAATCTACTAACCTTTTCCTTATGTCTAGAGTCTTCTTGATTTTAATCTTAATCAGTCTATTAGTTTACGCATAAAGAAGCGAAAAAGATGCTGTATAGCGACCAAAGAATTCAAAGATTTTTTGTAATTCTATTAAAATGCAAAAAAGTGAAACCGATTCAAGAAATGCCAATTTTTGTTGATCGCATGATTGATCTACATTTCTATTTATACATTTTTAAATTACAGAAATTCTTATCCAAATGTCTTAAGAGCAGACACTTAATCGAATAGACGAATCCTGAAATACCGGAATGCAAATAAGTCACTCGCATGGCATAGACTTGACTGGGTATTTATCGTTAATTTTTTCAAATGTACGTCAATTCGTGAAAAAAAAATGGATGCTGGTCTGGTTGAAAATATTTAAATAATTTCAAGTCAGAATAAACGTATGCATAGTATTTTGTAGTATTCCCAAGATATTTTTCCACAACACAGGCAGTAAATTTGTTTGGAATCCGTTGAAATATGTGCCTATGGGAAATGTTTGGACGTCACTACTCTAATCTGATTCTTTTGACTTTTGAGTGTTGAATGAATGTGATTTCTTTCCTTTTGATTATACTGTTATAAGTCTGTAGAGTGCAAAAGAAAAATCTGCTAACTAACTCCTCCACATTCTGCATATTATGTTCAAAGATCAACCGCGAATAATGTGTGGTGTGGGAAAAGATAAAAAAAAGATTATCTTTAAACGTTCTCAAGAGAGCGCGTCTGAGAAACAAAAACACTAGACACCATAAAATTTATCAAGTTCGTGTCATATTGCAAACATCAAAATGATGAGGTGATCACTTTGCACTCTCCAATGTCTGCGCTTCGTTCAGACAAAGACACCTTAAAGCGACTACAACTCTTCAATTACAGTGGTGTCATGCTTGACAAGCATGTGACTAGCTGTGCAGGCATTGGAATTGGCTTTAAATGAATTGTAGCTTACCTACTCAAGTATCTATTCACCGAAGTACCCCAAAAAAGTCTCAAGCATTTCTTCAAGGGCTTGAGGTTAATTTCAAGGAAATTTATCTTCTTTAGACAGTAGTCAATTGCAGTTAACAAGAGATAAGACCTTTCGGGAAAATGGAAGCGAACACACTCGAAAATCAACTTTATATGCAATTTTGATGAGATGAGTCACACTGAGCGCCTATCATTGAATTATGGTTTAGGCTGTGAGTCACATGGGAAGATGTGATCGAATTTTATCGAATCGTTAGTCATTCAATAGGTTGTGAAATTATCGCAATTTTGATTGTTTGTTACTGGTCTTGATTGGACTGTTGGAAAATTCATTTTCTGCTGATGTAAGCAAAAACGAGGTCAAGGATTAGTTTTCAGGTTATGTTTGGTCTTGAAAATCAATAGTCTAGGTAAAGAGGTGCTTCGAGGGTCAAGCAGTCAAGCAGTGCCAAGGACTGGATTTGATGTAAGAACCAGTAAATGTCGGGTCCTCTGACATACTGTGTCTTAAAATATCTATGGCCTTTCTGAACTGGAAAAGATCCTCGTGGTAACGAACGATGTCCGACTCATATTTGACGCGCCTATCCATAGATTGCAGTGCCGAGTGGAAGATAAAAGGACGCATTTCTTTCTAATCTTTCGCGACCTTTCCTTAGAGGAAAACTTCGGGCAAAATAAAGCCGTTAAGGCGCCCCTCCTCATGTTGTATTATGTAAGAGCAGTACTCCCCTCATGTTGTGCTGTTGGTTGGAGTCATAGCTCCAGCAGTGTGATTCTGAATCAACTTATTGATCTCACCTGATCACGTTTAATTAGTTGTACAAAACTTCATTGAGATATAATTTCTTATATTCGGGTTCGGGTGTGCAGTACAACCAGAGACAGACCCGAAAACACTGTACGCACACACTAAGGTACGCTTCGGAGGTCGTGGTGAAGGGGACATCCGTATCATCTGGCCAAACCGTCGAAGAATATCATTTTCGTTCCTTTAATTCGAAGCATCAAAGCCCCTTGTTTGAGAGCGGCATTTTTAGATGTTCTTTTGATCAAGTGGCCATTGCAGCTAAACTCGCAACATTTCGTGGGGCCGAGTCTCGCTAAAACTTTCTAAAAGGCAACACCAGAGACTCAATCTTTCAAAAGTTCGTTTAGCCACTGGCTTACGCGGATGACATTGACGCGAGTGGACGAACAGAGCGAGCCATCTATTAGGAGTTTGCTTGGATTAAAGCAAAAACGGCTTCAACGGCATTGGCGGTAAACAAGGACAAAACAAAGAATACGCTGTCATCAAGAAAGGACGCACAACATCAACGTGTCGGATAGAGCGTCACAATAGGAGCAGCAACTTGATGTAGTAAGGGACTTCGTCTACCTCCGGTCCGCAGTACGGACAATTATATGAGTACAGACCCAAACGTAGAATTTCACACACCAGAGTTTTTTTTGCCTCAAGAGGCAATTGAGTAACAAATCCCTCTCATAAAACACCAATCCAGCTTTCTATAACTACTTTTTCATCCCTGTCCTGCTCTATGGCGCAGAAACTTGGACGTTATTAAAAGCGAATGGGGAAACCTTTGATCCTTTCGAGAGAAAAGTTTAACGTTAAATTTTTTGTTATGTTTGCATTGATGGCCCCTGGAGAAGAGGATTCAACGAAGAACTCTTCAAGCTGTATGACTGCATGTGCCATGAACGTTATACGTCTTAACACACAAGTCTTAAGGTGACTAGTTCATTTAGACCGGATGGATAATACTGCTCCAGCTGGATGAGTTATTAAATCCACTCTGAAAACGGTACAGAGGACTATCTTGTCTTAGAAAACGCACAGAAGTGGAGAAAGAAATAAATCAATTCGAAGTAAGGAATTGGCGGAAGCTGGTTGGCTGGAGAGACATGATGGTTGAGACCCAAGTCTACCCCCTACTGTAATGCAAGTTGGAAACCCTTCCCTAAGCTTATTGTTGACAAAAGCGTTTTTCCTTTTCTTACGCAGCTACATAGTCCAGGTTTGGGTATGGAAAAGCTCACAAGTCTTGATGGCAATTTAAGCCATAAGCCAAATTACCAGTGACATTTGCCATATTATTTGAAGAAGGTTACATACCGAATATTTATCTGACACTGTTTCATTTTGAATAATTCCCTAAGGAAATAAAAAATGTTAAAAGCCACTAGGGATGTACACAAAATGAATATTGTCTTCCATAAAGTACGAAAAAAAAGTAAAATTCTTCGTATTTTGGGGGGCGGCATCATATTATTTTCTCAGAATTCGAACTGAAGCATAGACAGTAGAATGCTGGCGACTGCCCACGCGATATGGCTCCAAAGGTTAGAGCCATCAAATATTCAACCTTTGACCTTAATCATAATTACAGGCAAATAAATTCATTCAAAAAACAAAATTCAAAGCAAAGGCTCTACCAAAATATCAGAGATGACTATTCTTTTTTAAATAAAACGATACAACCACCCATTCTCGTCATCGCTTTTCGCCACCATTTACATTCAAGTAATTAATCAACAGACACCACTAGTGCTCTCTTTGTTGCCTTGGAAGCACAAACCCTGTAACCGCATCCTCATTTTCACCTTGAATCTGTAAGTAAATGCAATTCCAGCAACAATCTCATCTGTGTCTTAACGCAATCCCAGGGCCTGAAGAGAAAATGGTCATGTTCAAGGTTTACCGGCTGTCTCATCTCGTGTTTCATTAGAGATCCTGGCAGCCGCCTGCCTGTTCAAGTTAGCCATGGGAAAAAATAAATTTATCTCTGGAGGTGGTAATTTCCTCATTTATTCCTAAGTGCATTACATTTTCCATGAAACGAGGGTATAGTCGATGGAAGGAAGCGCTCTCTTTGTTGCCACAGTTTGATGGCAGTACATATATACGAGTAGTGTCATTTAAAGCCTAGTAACCTTGACCGTTTGATGCTCCTTCGTCTTTTTTCCCAGATCCGTTCTTCCTTTCCTAACACACACACAAATTCGTTTTTTTCTCATGCAATTTTCCGTCGGCTATTGTTGGTAATATGTATGTTGGAGAGCCATTAGAGTGGCATTAAATGTAAGAGTGATGAATTCAAGCGGCATTAAATGATGCTCCGCCAGAGTAGTCTTGATACAATGAATGCAGAGTGGAGGAAAAGGTTCGTTTATTTAATAGCTAAGCGGTATTTAAAGAAGAAAACTTGAAAATTTAACTTATGCGGGAAAGTATCATAAATAAATGTATATTTAGATTGTAGTATTCCAGGAAAGCGAAAAGAGAAAAGAATATACCGAAGATCATAGGCCAGAGTCAAAGAGTAGATTCTATTTATACAGAAACACTTGTAAAGAGCGGGCCGAATATAAGGTTCTTTTGAAAAATGCAATAAGATTCATATACACCATGACAGCCTGGAACCGCAACCAACTTCAGACTGCTATAATTTCCAAGCCGTGGATGATAGTGAGCTTAAATTTTGACAGATGACAGATAATTTTATTGTTTACAAGCCTTTAAAACGATTCAGCCGTCAAAGTTGCGTTGAAGAATGTTAATCCGCGATGGAATTCAAACTTTATATTTGGCCGAGAAACCACAAGCTAGAGCCCTCCAGTACCTCAAAGTGAATACGTCTTTTGTGTCTCGTTAACGTGTGACACTGGCAAAACGCCATAGAGGTGATTATAAAAAAAAGCAGCAACGTTGACAGAAATGGTTCGGAAAGTGAAGGCTCGAATTGAGCGAAATCTGTTGGAACTGATGCGAGACATATTAAGGAGTGAGCTTGGGCTTACGTGATTGAAATTCTAAAAATCATACGAACCTAAATGACATCAGAAAAACGATTTCGAAGGAGGACTTGCTACACTTAAACAAAAGCGGTGAGTTTTTTACGACGAGTCCCCATTTGCTATATAGCAATATGTCTACAAAAGTTCTTCGAAAATTTACATCTTCAGAAGGCAGGAAGCACCGATGGCCATAACCGTCAATGGTCGGTCTTATTAATACCACCGTATTCCGCGAAACTGTCTTAGAGGCAGTATTGAACCCTTGGGCGAAACATTTTGGTCGGAGACCGTGGACATTTACACAAGACTCGGCACCATCTCACAAAGCGTACGTGAACCAAATTTTGCTAAAAAGCAATGTTCCACACTTCATTTCTTCAACACAATTGATTACAAAGTCTCTTGACGTCTGGGGCATTTTGAATGCGAAGGTTGGCACTAAAAAAATTCGCCGGGAATGGACCAAAATACCACAGAGGCTCTGGAGTGCAGCGTGCGATGCTTTCTATGGAAGTCTCAAGACCATTATTCACGCCATATGTAGGTATATTAAAAACTACTGATACAATTTGAAAATTGATGTATTTTTCAACATTTTCTGCTTTTTAACAATAAAAGTTGGACTTCGAGTTATATGCCCTGTAGCATGTTTCTTACATGAATTATGGTTGTCTTTGCTGGTTTGGAGTGGAGTACTATGTGATATCAATTTTGAAACCCCTTGTTAATCATTTCGAACTGTAGCTGATATTGACATTAAGTGGCCGAATCAGTTCAGTATTATTTGCATAACGTGGGTGCCCACAAAATAAGTTCAAAGACAACTGCGAGTGATCCAGAATTTACCAGGAAGGCTGATGACACTATTTGGAAATGTGGTGCGTTAAGAATCGATTGCGCAAGGTTCGCAATGCAGCATTAAGCTAAGAACAACCATACACATGTCTAAAATTCTAATAAACAAGATGTCGTTGACCATGGCTCTGTAACGCCCTCCCTTGACTAAAACCCCAGCCCCATTTTCGATGGAAAATGGTTTAATAATGCCATCACTGCGTAAATTGTCACTCTTTGCCCATGAATTGGAGGCGTTTTTTCACTTAGAATTGCGCAGGGAACACATCATTTTTAACAGCATTTGGTTCTAGCAAGATGCAGCATGCAGAGAAAATTTCTGCGTGCAATTTTGGTCTTGGACAAACTTGACTGTGCGGCGATAAGTGCTTGAAGCATCTTCGGACACAAGGCATAAGACGGCAATGTACAGCGTATGCAGTACAGCAATAAAATCTCCGAATCAGAGCCCTTTGGACAACACAATAGAGGATGTCCTAGGTTTATATGACGCACACAAGTGAAGAAGAACTTCAACCAATTTGGAGTGCGCTACTGGAGGCACCTAGCGAGAGATCGGTCTAGCTAAAGAAGCATGTCGGTTGAGGCCCAATTTTACCCCGGGCTATAGCGGCATTAAAACAAGAAAAAGATGCAGAAACTCTGCACATAGCCAGATCACTTATGACTGAGGTCCAACGAAAATTCACAAATAATATTCAAGGATTTCATTTCCCTGGCAGACCCAACCGAAAAATCCCTTGATCTGACTGCTTCAAAGTTTTTGTTTGGGACTATGTCAAGCAAGGGGTTACAGCGCAAAATCAGGAAATTTGACTCAATTGCAGCAAACCATTAAAACAGCGATTTTGATTGAATCAGATGTCGCATATCCCCGGAAGCCCCGCAAGAGCATGAAGGTCATTTATGCTCGATCATATTCGAAAATACTCAATTTCATTTTTTTGACTAAAAAAGCATTACAATTGGTGTTCCACCCTGTACCTGACCAAATGCTTTTCATCAAAAGGGGGCATTATCTTTCAATGAAAATCCATTTCCCCGTAGCTCTGTTGCATTCAACAACTGTCGTTACATTGTTAACGAAATCGACTCTCCTAGGTCAATCAGTAAAAGATTTCCCATCCGAGAATAACCTTGAACCGACTAGCCCCAAGGCATTCTCAATAACGGCAATTTTAACAAGAGGAAACTTCTCGAGTAACCCTCATCTGCAGACAACGTGTCGCCTTTTAAATTGCTTGCCTCTAAGATGTTATGTATCCTCTCCATGACAAGCTGCCACCCTGCCAGCTGGACAAATACACTCCAAACTAATCGATGAGAATGCTTTGAGGAAAAGAATTCGTAATTCAAATCATTTGTGATTTACACCCTCTTCTAGCGTCAACGAAAGCAATATTTGACAACATAAACAACGCCAAGCATAAGAAATTCCGGTCTCCGAGCACAAGAGAAAAGAGAGAATAGCAAAAAAATGAATTAATATCACGCATACGCCCCACATGCTGCTCATATATCGTTTCGAAGAAATTCGAGAATGTTTCGTGTAACAGAAAACTCTGTGTTCAAGGTCGAAACGCTCATTATACAATCATCATTTATTGTACACGAACGTATGTAGAGATATATCAAACTCAAACGTGTGTGTCGCTGCCTTGTGTCGTTGTGTGGTGGTTCGGATTGTGGCGTAAGCTGTACGCGCCCCTGCTACAATTAATCGATAATCGAAATTATTGGGCATCTACGTCACAGCAAGACGTATCGAATTGTTGCCATTTTGCTTGTTTTGTTTTTGTGAAAAGAAAGAAAGAAATGAATGGAAACCCGTCATCGACGAACACCCCTTATCGGGCGTCTGTCTCTTTGAAGAAGAAAAAAAAAACGTAAGTTCGACGGAATTGAAAAAACTTGTTTCTATGTCGAAGATAACGGCACACGAACACCACACAACAGTACTTTGCACTTGAGGCATTTTCCACTTGAATTCAAGCCTACATATTATTCAACTTGGTGTATTGAAAATTGTTACACTTTACAACGGGTATGAGTTTCAATTCATAGAAGAGAAATACGCTCAAGGCAAGCGGTCCACTTAAAGGGTCATCATCTAGATTAAATGACGCCAATTGCGTGGAACAATCAATCAATTCCCCATCAATCTTGAGGCAGTTTGTGTCGTTGATCTATTACAGCACGTGGTTTTCGGGAAGTCACCTTAGGCACGGTCACAATAATCAATTAAGGAAGAAACTCGAATCGTGAAAGTTCTTCATTTAGATTCACAAGCAAAATATTAATTATAATTGTGCAAAATGTACACTCTTATAAACTGTTTTAGCAATTAGATAATTGGATGAGAAATGCATGGCGGAGACAAATAAATGCTTAGCATTCAAAATTTGCAGACATTTTCTTGGCATACTTGGGTGGAATTAATGAACTTGACATTTACATCACGTTTGAAGATGTAAATTTGTGTGTTCACAATTAATTTTCTGTTCAGTGCAGAATTTAATAGTTTAAAATAAATAATTCCCAGTCCTGCTTTATCTGTTCATTATTATTTTTTTTGTTTCTTTTTAATTTTATGCATCAGATGAAAACTATGCCACTGAATGCAGTGGGAACGTTCTGTGGAATAAATTTTTCTGTGTCTGAACGAAGCAAGCAATCAGCACACAAAGCGATACATTTTTGATGAAAATATCAATTCCTTTTAATGTTTGTACTTTGTCATTTACTATGAAAAAAAAATCATTCAGATTGCCAACTTGGGAAGATTCTTGATTTCCGCACATTTCGGGAGGTATTTCGCCTATAAATTAAGTAATTTTTTTGCGTTTAGTGTCCAAGAATTTTTCGGGTAAACACGGCCTTTAGCTAGACGCACAGAAAAAATGGTACGATGTAAAATTGCATGATATTGGTGGCCAATTGAAGACGACAACTTTACTTTATGCAACAAATCCCCGCCTTCTTGGAACAGCATATCCTTCAACTAATAATCTTCAATCGCCTGCCAAAAAAAAAAAACAGTTATCATTCAACCATATTGCGAATTGGTATCATCGAAGATATTGGGACCAATGACAAATTTCGATTACAAAGCACACGAAGCAGTCACTACGTCTGAATGTAATGACACCTTTTCGATCATCATTGTGGGTTTTTGTGGGCACCATAGATGGCAATTTTATTTGTTTGCACACCTACCGAGTGAGAAATGCGTCTGACAAAAATCTTGTGCGGTACTTATTGTCTATTGTCTTAATATCCAAGAAGCATACCTAAGGCGTTATGAATCATCAGACTTGAATTGTTCACCTTCATAAGAATGGAAAGGCAAACTATGCCATTGTGAGGTGGCACGTTTAATTTGTGCTTAAAATTTCGAAACATCAGAAACATTTTTAACTGCAATCTCCAATTCAACCACTAACTTTGTACTAGGTTTAAAAAATATTAGGAAGGTGTTCGATTGTTAAGCGATTCATTATAGTAAATGGCAAAGATTTAAGTAATAATGTGACATATGTTAGCGAAGTTTGACAAGTGTCAAATACTTACGCTACCAACCTGAGAGCACGAAACTACTGAAACCAGTCAAAGCCGAGGCTTTGGGAAAAAGCAACGGAGGACGGCCTAGGTTGAGATGGTGCGCACAAGTTGAGAAGGACCTAAATCAACTTTGAGTGCGCAACTGGAGGCAGCTGGCGTGAGATAGTGATAGATGGAGTGGCAGGTTGGTTGAGGCCCAGGTCCATGCCGGATTGTAGTGCCAGGGAAAGAAGTAGAAAAAGGCATAAATTTTGATGTTTGACCTTTCCGCTAAGTCACCCAAGCGATCAAAGTTGACTGGTTTAATGATTTCTTTGTAAGTGATTCGTAATATTTTTTGACATTTGGCTTAAGCAATGTATGTAATAGACATACGTAGAAGTATTTAGCATTTACTCTTTTACAAAAAATACTAAAACACTTTTCTCGTGCCTAAATACGATGATCCAGGAAATGGTGTTAATACATTTAAACAGTTTTTACTATTAGTGCAAAATTTTATAAAGAAACCTTTCTTTAGTATGAATGTGAAAGCAGAAGTGTCTCTAAGTCTATTTTAATTTTCAATTTTCCTTACATTTTGCATTCATAAAATTTTGTGGCACAACATTTTACAAGGGACCGAGACCAATTTTCTTCAGCAACTACTCTTGTTATGCGGGCTATTGTTCTATCACAAGTAGAAGGCGTTTTCAGTTGCCGACTTTTAAGCTATGCCTTATTACAGGAGCCAACGACAGCAATAAATGCTAAGAGGAACCGACGCGATACTGCTTAACTTCCGCGATCCATCGAGCAGTCAAAAATTTGTAACTTTTCACGAATTTTCCTAAATTTAAATCAGTGGTTGCCCTGCGATTTTAAATACGTGCTCTGTTCACATAATCTGCTGTCACCTTCTTTCGCAACGACGTCTTCAAACGGCATATGAAAAAGTAGAACACAATTTATTTCAGTAGATCCAAGCCTTCGCCCGCACTCATTGCAAAGGTCAAATAAATTCCACACGCCTTTATAAAACACCTACTCAGCGCCACCGAAAGGGCAATTATAAATATACCGAAAAAAGTCAATTCAAGAGATACTGCCTTTAATGAGTATTCATAGGCCTGAACATTCCCATGAAAGTTGTTAAACGTGCTTTTAAAGACTTCTATCCGATGAAAAAGGAAAACACCGCGACTAGCATTTATAATTGATGGATCGTCGACAACGTGAATTGCCTTGAAACCGTTTATGTGCATATTTCCCAATCAAATTTGCAATTTTCTATGCACAAGGAACAAGCGTTCTGCTGGCTGGAGAGTTGCTAAACACTCTGGGGGCGTGTTCAATAATTTACAAATTTTTTGCAATTTCAATTCTACATGCTCCACGTGAACGTGCACAGTCTACACAAAATGGATTTTCGAGTATATACTCCCTGGTGTACGGATCTCATTTTAGTCAGTGCTACAGCGATTCGTCAGCCACCCACGTATGTATTCATGGAGATTTTCCATTATTTATAGCTTGACAAAATCTATTCACAAGGATTGCCACGACCAGGGCACAAATAGATTCGCCACGATGTGTTTATTTGCATTAATGACTTGGGGTTTAATAAAAATCAAAAAAATAAAGGTAGACATCACAGTGGTTGTCGCATAGCTCGGAGCTCTCCCGTGTAAAGACTGACGTTTAAAGGCGCAGCGGTGTTGACAGTGTGACTTAGTGAGGAAGTCTAATTGAATGATAGTTCGATTTCAGATTGATTAGTTTAGCAGTCCTGGAGTCAATAGATGACTGAGGAAAAGAAAATCAATAACCGCACTAACGCGATTAGCATTTGATATAAAATGCAAAGCTTGTCCGCCTATCCACTTAACTTTGCTTAAAATCAAATAAAGGGGTTCGTCGCAAAGGTGCTGTCAACACGTAAGTGTAGATTGATTTAAGACTTACATTGTTTTGAAGACATAATTGAGAAGTGCTGTTTGGTGTTGAAATACACGACAAATTAAACAAAATTTCGTTTCGTGTCGCTCAAATTGAACCAAAAAGTTGTTCCCTCGCAAAAAAGAAAACACAAAAATTGAAACAAACATTCGATTTGTTTGTCAATATTGGTGAGGAAGAAGAATTGATTTAATAAAACTACGCATATATGTATATATTTTTTGCCTGTCAAACGACGAAGATGTGTTCAATATTTATAACATTGGTTAATCGAAAAAATGTCACAGTATTTCACGCTTGCCACAACAACCACTATTAACTTCAAGTTTCTGATATGTGCTAAATTTATTCAGGTGCGTGAACGAAATTACCGCCACAAAACCAAATTTATGAAAATCCATAAGCAAATAAATATTGCGCCTGAAAGGGAAAAATAGTAATTGACGACATTCTTTCCGTTTATTTATTCAAAAAGCTGTTTTCCCGGCTCTGTTTCTTTACACTCAGCTGGAATGGAATAAACGGAGCATTCATATGTGCAGATGGAGTGTCTCCATATTTTTAACATTAGTGAAGCTGGTGTATTTTGATAAAAAATTAAGAATTCACTCTCGAGAAAATATGGTTTTACGAATATGATCTTATAGACAAAGGGAATCGATTTTGTTTCCTACAGGCTTGGGTGAACATTGTTCATTAGGAAATGTGCATCGTTCCTTCGTCATGGATTCCAACGCTCATTTACAATGACATTCCAGCTGACAGCGCTTGGGATAACGCAAATTTAAAGCTCCATCTACATATTGAGAGCTTTGTCTCCTTCTCCATGGAACAGATCCACTTTTACACTCCTACAGTTGCAAGAGATCTTCAGGCACATGAATTAACGAAAGAAATTTAATTGTATTGATTTATTGTATTGATATTTGATCAAGAAAGAGCAACCAGAATTGCTCAACAGAAAGGGAGTTGTCCACCATCATGACAGTGCTAAGCTTTATACATTTTTGACGTCTTAAAACAGATTGACGGCGCTTGGTTGGCAAGTTTTTATGCATAGCCCGGGCCTTTTTCTTCTTCTTTTGATGACGCTTCAGTCCGGGATGGACCTGGGCCTCACCCAACATGCCTCTCCAGCTAACATAATCTCCCGCCAGCTGCCTCCAATTGCGTACTCCATGTTGGTTGAGAGTTTCTTCTCCAATTGTGTGCGCCATCTCAACCTAGGGCGTCCTCTGTTGCGTTGTACCAATGGAATGGATTGGAATATTTTTCTGGCCGGAGCGGTGGTGTCCATACGCTCTTCATGACTTAGTCATTTTAAGCGTTGTTTTTGAAGACGCTTGACCAGACGCATGCCGCCATAATAATAATAATTGAGTGCCACTACAGCCCACAACGGACCAGGGCCTAGCTTCTACAATAGCTACTCGTATTGTGCATGCTACGAGTAGAAGGGACCTACAGTTTTTTGCCGACTCCTAAAGGCGGTCGATGCACTTACCACTACGCCACGGCGACCATGCCGCCATACAGCCTGTAAAGTTCATTATTGAATCTTCTCCTCCAGGAGCCATCAACGCAAACAGAATCAAAAATCGCACGAAAAACTGGTCTCTCGAAAAGACTAAGACTCTCATATACTTTTAGTAGCGTTCAAGTTTCGGCTCCGTAAAGTAGGACTGGGATAATTAAGACAGCCCGGACTTTGCACCTTCTAATCACTATCTCTTCCTTTCACTGCAAAACTCTCATTATGATGAAAAATTATCCGATAGCGCCGCTGAAAATCACGTGGCAGTGTTCTTCGTGGAAGACCAATGAAGTTTTACACCGATGGAATTATGAAACCTACCCGTAAAATAACAACATAACATAAAGGTCACATTTATTTATCACTATCAAATAAAACCGAATACAGAATTTCAGCATTATTGCGCTTATCGCAACTGCATGGTACTATTTGTATTTCTTAAGAGTTCATGGCGCAAAAAAAGTGTTTTTCTGTTTTTCTCATTTTTGCAATTTCTGTTGAAAGATATTTAAGCATTTCAAAGATACAGATAATATAATTCAATTTCCTCTTTATTATTTTAATTTGACAGCGATACGCAATTACATTATCTGAATAATCAATAATGGAGTATTACTCGTCGAAATCGCTCAGTGTCAAAATGGATTTTCGGATAATTTTGAAATATATGGCGTATTAAGCATCGTACATGAATTGTTTTGTGCTATAAGTACTTAGGAAGTATTAAATTGACTTTGGTTGATGGTCCTGGTTGTCTAAGCTAACGACTTTCTTTTGTCACTTCGGTGATATTGCGGTCTTTGTTATAATGTGAAATAGAGTAGGGGTTTATAAAACTGAAAAATAATTACATTTTCAAACCTTATGTCGAGACAGCTGTAGTATATAATCTGTAGTGTGGTTATCTTACCTGAAAAGAAAAAAAAGAAGAAAGTTAATAAATATGACCGTTTTTAGCAACATTTTACAAGCACTATACATAAAGGTCTGTTCCCCGGAATGTCAGTGTCCAGAAACTTATATGAAGTGAATATTGAAATACTTATGCATCTCATTAAGAGATGTGCGGCACATTAGCGATGTTTCGATGATAAAAGTGACACTTTCTAGAGATTTCATAGTTGCCTGGCTATCAGTGCAATTGATAATATTCCTTATAGATATAAGTTTGGTTCTTAGGGAGAGTGTCTCCTTCTTATCCTGAAATACGTTATAATGCATTGGAAGATTGGATACAAGGTTTGTGTTTCATATAGTGCCTGCTCGGCAAATGTAAATTTTACAGTGATCATTGTGGACAGGTGCAAGGTTAAAGCTTTATTCACAACTTTGGAGCCCACCACTTATCTTGAATAATAACCTTTTATCAAACAATAAGCAGTCGCCAAGCAAACCTGATCAGACACGAAGTTTCTTTCCAAAATATTTCAGAAAATAGCATTTTTCTCGTAAAATATTTCTAACAAGAACATGCGTACCTTAAATTTTTAGCACAAATGCAAATTGGTGGTGAGTGGACGAACGCTTAAGCAGATCTCTACAGTAATTTGAATTGTGTTGAAAGACATGGCATACTTCAATATTACTATATTAATGTACTCCAATAATACCGCGACCATAAAGGTATCATTTTCTATTAGTCTAGGATTTGAGTTCTGCCTTAATGAACAACATCCCTAGATGGGATTTCTTCAAAATGCTCTAGTAGGATTACTTATCATTTTGAATCTTTCTCTGGCGAGGCTTGGACAGTCTATCATTAAATGTTCACGGTTTCTGTTGCCTTCCCACAGCGACTACAGATTTCTGTCTTTTTGAGACTAATTGTTTAGAGGTGGTAGTTGGTAAGGACTCTAGGGTTAGCCTAAGTTTTTTTTTCTAGAGCTTCTTTGGTTCTTTTCTGTTTGCAGTTTTATTCCATGAACGTTCTTGAATGCTTAATACCCTATTGGCTGTTTGAGTACTGCTTTTCAGGTTATAGCAAAGACAAGACCCTCTAGACGATATTTCACCTCGTTTCTGTACTTGAATATCAGCCTTTCCGTTGCAGAACGATTTTCATATCCTGGATCAAAAAATAGTTCAAATTTGTTATGTTGTCAAGGTTTATACAAAGTCTTGCCACATTCCCAGCAAGCCGTTTAGCTGAATGCATACACCTCCGGCGCATTAAATACAGCTTGACTGTCTGAGAATATTGTCATTGTCCTCTCACGAGTGAAGGAGACCTTCGGTTTAATGCCAACTCATAATAATGAAACTTCTTCTAGACAATAAGTACTCCCTAAGCTTTATATCAATAGGAGCAGCCGAGAGAAATGGAAATTCAGTTTAAAACCCTAGGCCAGGACTTGATGTAATCAACGAAGAGTAAAGCGAATTATTAACCAAACCTTTAAAAAAATTCAAGGATCGACATTTTTCCTGGACTTATATTGCAACATTCCAAAATTAGTTATTTATTATGTTCATATATTTTTTTATGTTTTTATTTCAATTATATTGGAAGTGTTGTGGTTACCGTGACGTAGTGGGTAAGTGCGTCGATTAACAAGCAGAAAGTCTAGGTTCGATTCCTAGGACGAGACACATCGCATTTTTTCGCGGCACCACCTCTTTCGAGTTGCTGACAACACTCAAAGAGTATCAATTGCATATGAAATTGCAAATCTCGCCTCGTCTACTTAGCTGAGTGTTTTTCTGGTGGAAGAATGAATTCAAGTTTCTTCCGCCATTATATTCGACAACTATGAAACTTTAGTTTTGCAGAAAACGAAACGAAGTTTAAGGGAAGTATTGACATCTCCTCGGATCCTACCAACTTAAGAAAGCATAAGCAGGGCCCATTAACAAACAACAGCAATCATAGCGTGGAGTAATTGACGGTGTTTTCGATCTAGTCGAGTTCTCACATGATTGACCTTTAACAATTGATTTGTTACACAATACGGTTGTCTACCCATTCGAAATTAATTTTCACCCTTGAAAACTTGAGATGTGCAAAATGTAAGGTAAACAACACATTTTGTCGGTGAAGACATTTGTTAACGTAACGTTATTGAAGGTAAACAGCACTGAAAAGAAAAGCTTGAAGAAAATCATTACCTAACATTTGCAGTTTACTCTGATTACTCAAATAGCAGTCAATTCAAAATGGCCAACTTTCAAAAGGGATGTCTACTTCTATGCCATTTAAATTACTTGAGCAAATAAAATGATTCAAGACGTGTGCAAAAACAAGACGTCCACTTAGTCGCTTCTATGGCACTGCAAAGTGGATATGCTATCATTGGCATTTAAATACTCAATGGATAATAATAATACTAATCAATTCTGTGTCTAGATAAGCAAGGCACAACTCTTACTAAATAGTAACAAAAAAAAAAAACAACTTTTAAAAGAATGCTGCCAAAAATTAACACTTTTGAAATTGTCAGAAAATTATTTTTAAACATCTACGAGTAATATGTTCTGATTTGTTAAATAAATTAGTTTTTTAAGTGATTCCCACAACGAATTCAATTTAGTTTAACTAACCAAAATGCATTAAAACACGTAACGGTTTATAAAGAGGCTTGATTTTGTCATATTACTTCTAGGGGGATATGCTGATAATTGCAAGCTTGTATACAGGAGCATTTTGTTGACTGTTAGTAAGTTGTTAACAACTCAAAAGAGAGGATGCTGTAGAAACAAAAAGAGGAATTAAGCGTTTATTCAACTGCGATGCATCAAGATTCAAGTATCAATAAGAGGCTAATAATAAAAACGATTCATTTTATAGGTTCATTCATTCTTCGATTTCGAAAGTAAAGCTTAATAAAACACACACAGCGACACAGTTTTGATGAACATTGAAATTCTATTTAAAGTTTGGACTTTGCCATTAAGTGCGAAAAACAATATCATTCATTGGCCGACTCGGAAAGATACGCAGCATGTGATTCTTTTAGGGTATTTTTCCACCGTATTTGCGCACATTACAGACGGCATCTGGGCTTTTACTTTATTATTATTAGATTGTTTTGCGTCCAGAGTTGGGAGATTGTTGTGAATGGACCAAAACATGAAATTACACGACCAAGAAACTTCTCACGTAGTGAAGTCGTATTACGGACAAATGACATCTTTCGTCACTTTGTCTGAATGCAAAGGTACCTCTTCGATATGGGTCACTGAATCCCATATGCGGCAATTTGGTTTGTTAACGCAGAAGAAAAAGAAAATTGTGTCTTACTACTGAAGAAAATGTTGTACGAAAACTCTGTTGTTCCAACACCGAAGTAGCGTATCTACCTCGTTGTGAATAGTCTAACATTTTCAATTGTTGCGTACGATAAACTTTAAATAGATGGAGATGAAAATTCAAACGAAAAGTGAGCTATAGTGAGGTGCGCCCGCTGCGAACGCAGCAGAATCGACAAGTTCATCAGCAACACTTCACACTCACAGAAACTTTATTTTGGACTGAACGTGTATTACAAAGATGCACAGGCCTTACAAAATCAGTATCACTTCCACTCTCTTCAAATTCCTTCACAATTTTGGCCGGTTACTTGCGCTGACGGTCGATTATAGCGACCATGATCATCGCATAAACCGTGAAAAGAATTTTTACAAGACGTTCGGATCCATTATCGTAAATGCTAAGCATCTAACTAATACAGTGATACTTTAATTGACAGCTGAGTTCGACACTTGTCAAATGCCAGCGGTGCTTACAAAATAAATAACACTGTAAATAAATGTTCTCACAATCTACGTGGAGTTTTCAACTGGCCCGTGCATCTTAGAGAACAAATTGCTTTTACCAAATGCATTTGCTGTCGGAAAATCGGCCAACAGAAAAAAAATTACATGCATGTAGTAGAGTCTACCTTATACACATAAAATCAGCACGCTAAGTCGAAGTTTTTTGTATTTTTGACTCCTCACACACTCTTTGAAGTGATCAGAACCTTCTTGTATTAAGTAGGGCAATAGGTCTTCAAACGAAACAGGTTTCTCGCCATCAACCCAAGCTGATTATGTGTTCTTTCTTGTTATTCTTCCACTTGTGTAAGATTACTATACCAAGTTATTCAATTCTATTCAAAATGTACAATAATAGTGGACATCCATCTTAAGTAGACGATTCGCTTAAGCGAACTCTGACTTTTAAGGTAATTTACCGTGTTTGTAATTGTCCTTGTTTCTTATGGGACGATTCCATTAAATGGCTGCACATCTTTTTCAAGAGTTTGGTTTAAATCATTTCCTTAATCGGACAATTATGGTTGATCACCTCACAAACTGCGTGTCTCTTCCACTTTTTCGGTTCTGTGTATGATGTATGCAACGTAAAAGTATTTGTTTTTGATTTTTACATTTGCGCAATCGGATTCCGAATGCGAATCTGATGAACATGGTCTGACGCCTTTCTTTCAAAGTTAGAAAGTTGAACTCTAGCATAAAAATGGATAATGAACTATTGCTTGTTCGCAGCAGAAAATTCGGAACAAAATTTCTTCAGAAGTAATGAACATAAAATGGATGACAGGTAATTTTAAACGTAGACTTTTGACTAGGCCCGTACTGCCGCACAGCCTATAGAGTGAGTCGTTAAATCTCCACCTTCAGATGCAATGCATGCAAACAGGACCAAAAATCGACTGTTACAAGGCTCGATACAATAAGAAATTTAGATATTCGAGGAAGCCTTCACGTAAAACGAAAACATATCAAAGAAAGTTAAGCACAGAAAGTTGGGGTTGAAATACACAAAGGAAATATCCTGAACAAGTTCTAGCTCACACAAATGCAAAAAGACAACATTTTCTCGGCCTTAGTGATTAAGTGGTCCGACACAAGGAAGCCCCTGCCGATATTTTTTAGGGTCGAATCAGGAGGACTGGTAGCGATGCAATAAATTGGGAGGGTAATGATAATTCAGATCATAACATCACTGAGAGGGAATAAAGAAAACAAAAGGAGATCACTTTAGTTTGTAGATATATTTAATGGATGAACAAGAACATTTTAAATGTCCAATTCCTTTGTTTGAAAAGACGTCAAAAAAAATAAGAAACATGTAAAATTGAAGAAAACTTTTTAAAAAGTAGTTAATTTACTTAAAACAACTCGAGTACAATGAAAAGTAAAGAAGACTGCAGCTCAAAGAATATATACAATTTCAGCACCAAATCATTCGTCAACATTCTAACATTCTCGAAATCAGGTTAAACAAACAAAACAGATCCGAAAAGTCGACCACAAAGTTAGCCATTGTGACTGAAGCATACAATCGCTGTCGTCATTATCTGATGTGTGCAAAAATACACGTTCAAGGTTAAATGTGTTACGTCTGCAAGCCAGAGGCTTAGTCGTAAAGAGTTAAGGAACTCTAAAGAATTTCTTGTTTTTTTCCTTAATGTGTTGTTTATTGCCCAATAAATATTTGAAAATATAAAAAAATAAAATTAATTGATAGTCATTACAAATTCCAAAGCATTTGCGCAGATTTTCAACAAAAAAAAAGTGTCCAAACGATCAAGTGACAACGGCCGCACGTGTTCAGCTCATTTTCATATTTTGTAGAAAATTTTATCCTCTCTCTGAAAAATTTCGTTTTTCTGCGAAAATACAATGATTTATTCTTGCACTTTGTATTCAATGATTTATATTTGTATGTATTATAAATCCGATGTGTAAAGCAGGTCAAGTGCTTTGAAGTGGACGATGTGAAGACAATATTAAGAGCAATGATTGTAACATCTTTTGTGAAAAGCTCGAATGTGTGCTAAGTAATACGGAATATCATCATTCTAGACAGTGAAGTAACACTAGTAGCGATAAACAATCTTTGTCTGACTTTTCTGCAAGACTTGTCAATAAATTTCCCTTCTGTAAGAATAATACTTCAATGGGAAGTGGCCGCTGTGGCTTCGACTCACACGCTAAGGGTCTCAGATTCAATTCCGGGACTGAATATATAGCCACCTTGATTTGTTGACAGCACTCAAAGTATTAAAGTGTGATTTTTTTTTAGCTATTATCTTTTTGGCAACACTGGTTTAAACAGCTGACGCACGTTTCGTGTTTTGTTTCAGTGTCAAACATCTTCAGTTTGGTCTATAATTTAACCATGAATCGTCATACAAACGAACAACGCTTGCAAATTATTGAATTTTATTATCAAAATGCGTGCTCTGTTAAGAAAGTTCAGCGCGCGCTTCTTCCATTTTATGGTCAGTTCATTTTTTGCTCAATGGGTACGTAAATTAGCAGAATTGTCGATTTTGGAGTGAATATCAGCCAGAAGCATTGCAAGAGCTACCAATGCATCCAGAAAAAGTCACAGTTTGGTGCGGTTTATGGGCTGGTGGCATTATCGGATAGTACTTCTTAAAAGATGATACGAATCGTAACGTAACTGTGAATGGTGAGCGCTACCGTGAGATGATATCCAACTTTTTTTGCCCAAAATGCAAGAGCTTGACTTGCCTGACATGTGGTTTTAAAAAGACGGTGCCACATGCCACACAGCACGCGCAACAATGAACTTACTGAGAGGCTAGTTCGGTGAACATTTTATTTCACGTTCGGGAACGGTCAATTGGTCGCCTAGATCGTGCGATTTAACGCCTTCAGACTATTTTTGTGGGGCTATGTTAAAACTCATGTCTATACAGACGAGCCCGCTTCAATTGATGCATTGGAAGACAACATTGAACATTTATTCGTGAGATACCGGCCGAAATGTTGGAAAGAGTATGCCAAAATTGGACTAAGCGGATGGACCATTTGAGGCGCAGTCAAGGTCAACATTTGTATGAAATAATCTTTAAACATTAAATTATATGGACCGTACTATCGATTCAAATAAATATTTCATGCATTTTTCTGAATATTATGTGTTTTTTTTTAAAACTTTCCTATATCTTTTAAAAAATCACCCTTTACTAATCTATGTAAAGCTTCTAAGACTTCGCAGTTTGGAATCGGCAAAAAAGTGTTCGTAAATTAGAACAGTAGCACACACAACGTAATTAGTTGCTGAAGAAGTTTGGTCTTGGTCTTTTATGGACTGATGTTACACCTAATTAACTTTATAAAGAGTGTTTGTTTAGAGATATAAAACTTTAAGCTGGCAACACTTTTTTGACTGATGGTCATGTTGCCAGTTTTGAAGTGATTTGTGTTTAATTTGAGTTGGCATTTCAACATGAATCAATCAACTCTTTGAAATTGTGCAAATTTGGCTCAAAACAAGATTACCGTTGATACCAATTTTCATAAGCTAATTTTGTTTAGGGATAAAGCTCATTTTTGGTTGAATGGATACGTCAACAAACAAAATTGCCGTATTCGCAGTGATGATAATCTTCATGTATATTTTGAGACACCGTTACCTCTATGAAACTGACTCTTTGGTTTTTGGAAATAATTTGTCAGCACTTCTTTAAAAAAGATGCTGGACAAAACGTACAGTCAATGGTTACCGCTACAGAGCCATGATTTCTTTTTCGATTATTAATTGAGAAATAATGGGGTACAGGTGCTGAGGTTTAAACAAGACCAACCTGTACAGCTCGCACCACAACTGATTTATTGAAGCAAACATTTGATAAGCGCAAAGTTTCGCAATACGGCAACCTCCCAGTTCATGCGATTTAACACCGCTGGACTATTATCAATCAGGACATGTGAAGTCGCTAGCCAATGCTGATAAACCTAAAACTATTGACCACTTGGACAAACTTACGCCGCGTTATTGCCGATATACAACACAAATGTTGGAAAAGTCATCGAAAATTGGACCTCCAGACTAGACTACGACTATTTACCTAAAACCAGATTAATACAATCACTAGTAAGTATAAGCTTCTGTCTAATACTTAGGATTATGAGTGGCCACTACCCGAGGGGGCACCATGAGCATAAACGCAAGTAAAATGTAAGTCAAAAGTAACAATGGAACACCTGTGTTCCAACCAGTCTGCGGATTATTAAATGACAAATGTGACGAAAACGTACACACACCACCTCGGAATTTCGACAATATCTATCCAAAAATCAGGTCACGGTTGTAGTGAGGTACAACTAGCTTTACACAGTTTACACTGGAAGAAAAGATCAATATTTGGTTTAGCTATCTTTTTTTTCTCACCCTATATTCCTTTACCTGAAAGTAAAGGACAAATCGATTCTTTTTCGGTTCCAAAATGGATCCTGTTGAGTATCATTAGATTACGAGATTTGACACCGATAGAGAGTCGGAGTCGAGATTTGACACCGATAGAGAATATGTCGAACAATTACTATCGACTGACGTCACTAAGACGAACCACAGTTTGCGTCTTCTTTTTTTGGACATCATTTAGAATTACTATCACCAGTCTCACTCCCCATAAGATTTGCTTTCAAAAAAACATCCGTCGCACTACAACCATATGTCAACGGAATGACTGATTTAGCCAAACACAGTTTGGTACGATGACAGCTATCAAATCCAGGTGTTAAGGGAACATGACTGGTAGTGACAGTTTGACCAGAGGCTATATGCGGATTCCACGGGAGAGCCCCAAAAACGTTGACCGTGTGGTAGGCCCCCGTCGTGGAAGCGTCGTGGTGGCTGGGGTTTGAAATCCAAAATAGCGCGCGCAGCTCAAGTAAATGTATGACTGTTGTGAACCAGTTTTGTTTCTACTACTGACTCACTCCAGAGGGTTATAAGGATGCTTCCAAATCAATGTGGAGTTGAATTGCAAGCGTGTGCTGTGACCCATAGAACGGCAGTGGTGTTTCAAAGAACTTGCACGCACCAAGTGGGAGTGAGCGTCCCTTAAACATGAACTCTGTTGGAACTTGGGTAATCCAGGCGTCAAGTTTTGCTTTAAACATTAGGAAATAGAGGAAATAGGAACATGGGAAGAATCCCTGATATAAAGCCGGCAAGGTAGGTGATTATACAACATCTCAATTTTGCTATGATTTAGTATCAATTTTTAGATGATCCGGCAAGTTTTCAAAGCACGCGTTTTCCATGATTTAATCATAATTTTGTAAAATTTGTCTTCCAGAACGCCAATTAAAATTTT
This sequence comes from Eristalinus sepulchralis, assembly GCA_944738645.1. NCBI lineage: Eukaryota > Metazoa > Arthropoda > Insecta > Diptera > Syrphidae > Eristalinus > Eristalinus sepulchralis. The sequence goes on along the minus strand of OX122883.1, from coordinate 48,870,643 downwards.
TAAAGCAAAAGAAACGTTATCAATACTGCACGTCGCACTTCTTAACCTCCTTTTCATATTACTTAACCACCTGTCTACCTCTTCCGTCTTTATCGAAAAACAAAACTCAGAAATTTGGAAACTTGTCTGCAAGAAATCATCCATCTTTCCACAGATGAGCTAAAGCAAAGATTTTTGCGGTGATCGAAAAATTAAACCATTCGGCGACGTGGCCCTCTACATAGTCTTTACAGGATCCACACAGTGAATCACCTCACAAGCTTGAACACACAGACCCACTGCGAAGAAAGGCGTAGTTCATGAATTATCTCATTCGCATTTATGGACACTTAATAGATTGCACAACGTTGTCAATAGCTAATGGCTCTTAATTTCCATAACCCGTTCGAACTCTCGCTTAATCACCGTAAAAATCAAATGTGATAACAAAACATGCAAATGACTGAATGAAATGAATACTATTTGCACGATAAATTTGTTCAAAGTGTGCACCCCCTCATACCTATTTATCGATATTCTTTAACGGTCAGAACGCTTCAGTATCCAAGCGAAGAAGAAAAACAAAAGGATTTATTTCACTGTCGCTTTTGATCTCTATTTCCACTTAAACAATGCATCTCGCCATTAAATGGAAAAGCAAATACTCCCGCACTTTGTACTAGTTAATTTCGAAAATCTACTGAAACAAAAGCATTCACGTGTATTGAAGTTTCCAAATCAACAAAGAGCATTGAATCACTTTTTTACAGCACACTTCAGCTATTCGAAAACTCACGAAACTCAACTCCAGTCAAAGGAAAAATCTGCTGCTGCTTCCGGAAAAGACAACAAGAAACGATCAAACGACAGCCCCGTTGATTTTCTTTTCCCCGCACAAAGAGACGCAGATGACTTCGTCTATTTGTTGTTGTTTAATTTGATTAGCGAAAAATTTCCGTGCTTTGATACAACGCGAAACAGAAAGCGTACAAAAAAAACAAAGACACACGTAACATAGATGTGTGTCTACAAGTGAGAGGAAGTAACACGCGAGAGTAGTGTAAAACGCGTTTGGTTCCAGTCAATTTTTTTGATGAACTAACTTGGACCACACTGATGAATAATCAGATGGGGACTATGTGGCGTTTATTTTGTCGACTTTTGCACATTTTTGAGTGCGCGCGACGAGTTTGCGCATTGGAAACAGATAAATTCAAGTCGAGCGGATATAAAATTCTTGAGAGTTTTCCAATTGATGCTGTTTAGTGGTGCTTGAAACGATGAAACAGTGGAATCGGTAATTAGTGAGACACTTAAACATTCCCATTAAATGTTAAGAAGACCTTCTCATTATACTGTGAATTGAATGAAATTTTTAATTTACGATGAAGTGCAGTCAATTTAAATTGTATATTCCAGGAAGAAACCAAAAAGTCTTTAACTTATTTTTTCAGTTTTTTTTTATTTCATCGTTGGTTCTTTAAAAAACAATTTTAAAATAATTCAACAACAGGAAATGTGGTATTCATTGAATTAGAAATTTAATTTAAGAAATGCGGAAAATATCTTGGTCACAAGGAAAAAACAGGCGGGCACCTACTACGTAGCACGAGTCAAGTTCTGTTGCGATTGAAAAGTTGTTTTGTTGAGTGTGGTAACTCCATTAGTGTGTGTTGTCACACGACGAAGATCTAGATTCGATTCCCGGACGGAATACCTCGAATTTTTTACGGCACCACATATTTCGAGTTGCTGACAACACTCAAGAGGTATCAACTGTCTATCTAAAGCTCAAATCTCGCCGTTCGAAATCTGTAAAAAACTGTCGGGCCCCTGCCACGCACAACACGAGTAGTTGTTGTAGAAACTATGCCCTGGTCCCCTGTGGTCGTAGTGCCATTCAATTATTATTAACTTCATTAGTACTATGTATACAAATAGAATTTGATGCAAGTTATGGCAAGATTTTGCTGTCCTGTCACATATGTCGTTTCATATGCGACAGAGACATTGTCACGTACTTGATGTGATTTTTACAAAAAAAATAATTCTATTTTAAGTAATGTAATTTATATTGGGTGATTCATGCTGAAGTTTGATTTTCAATATACTTTTTTTGACAGATCACGCGTGAGTCCTATCAAACTGCTTTGTCATTTTTCCTCAGTAGAGTTTGGCAAGTCATCATAGAAAGACTCATACCATTAAAGCGTCTCCAAATTGTTCAGCTGTATTACGAAAATCAGAAATCCCACCTTGGGACTATTTTTTCCAGAAATATGTACAATCTCAGGTCTTTAGAAATAAGTGAGCTATGATTGACGCTTTGAAAACAAGGGAATGAGGGAATGATTCAACGACGAACACTGTAGATTGTACGACGACAAGGCCCAGTCAAATTTTGCAATTAATCATCTCTTATCGTAAGCATTGGTTTTCTTTAATCATTTGAAAAAATCGGTGGCTGGAGCATGTCGAGAACGTTAAAATGTTCGATCTAAGTGTGTTCGTAACAGCCAAACTGTGCTTAAAGCCTTGCCGAACTCTTAAGGCGCTTCAAAAATAATTCAGGAATGCAAGTTCCTCTAAATTTGATAAGTACTGCAAACTTTTAGAGTTGTTTTAACCCCGGGTCACCATGGGGAATACGGAAAATTACATCTCTGATTAACTCATCAGACAAAGATCAGACGAGTTATTCGAAGGAACCGAATCCGTGCTGGGAGTGACGGCGTCCTTGGTTAGGGCTTGAATTGATGAGTGGACTTTCCGACAACACAACCGAACGTGGTATGACCTTCGCTAAACGCCTTAGTGTCATCCGGCGTAACGACGAAGCCCTCTTCAATGCCTGCGAAGAGGACGGCTACACTACACAGCACTTCCTCTACCTCTGTACCGCCGGATCAGATGACAAAGTTTTGTCACAGAAAAGTGTGCTGGTATTATTTCCGAAGATCATGAAGCTACAGCATATGTAAGTTGCTGTCCGGAAGTATAGCACAAAGAACTAGTTTTTAAGTTTCAGTGCCCCATCTCTTAAAGAACGATGACTTCACTTTTGACTGACGTGCTCGTGAAGGAAGGTCCAATTCCTTAATGGGCGCTGAATGGAAGGTTTTGCCCGACGTGGACCTACGCTAAGTGCAAGTTTTAAAAGATATTACCCAACAGTTGCCAACGAGGAAGGGACGAACACGTCCCACTAAAGCACGACAACTTAAGGACTTTTCTTTTTTAAGGCATTACGCTTAAATTGGAACTCTTGAAGGGAATGATAATCATTGATCGGTAAACATTCGAACAGACTATGTAAACGTTTCATGCACAAAAAACAAGCATCCAAACAACCAACTTTCCTTGTACATCGTTGTATAATAATATAGTGGCAAAGTTCTTCCCTCCCCTTCTTACCAAAACTAAGAAGAAGTAAAGTATAACAATACCACACCTGATGTTATCGAAAAAAGTTACAATTTAAATTCAGATTTTTAACCAAAACACCCATGACTGTCATACACATCGTCTAGATAATGCCTTGAAAGCGAAAGAAACTTTAGCAGCAGAAGGTATACATTTCTTCCCTGACCTACATTTTCTAATCTGGCCTATAATAAGCTCGACGATGTGGAAAGGATAAAGATAATTTATTCAACCATGATATCTTGTTGAATCTTTGTCACGGACTCGTTCAGTTTCTCCCTTCTCCAAAAATCTATACATTTTTACTAGTGAACATTACATGCTGTATTTCCTTTTATATTACCTTAGGGACTGCAGAGTTTGCGTGTCAAAGGCATATCGTAAAAGAATAGACGCATAATTCTCAAACATAAATAATTTTAAAAGAAAATCGCCGGAAAAGGACAGCTTAAAAAACGTTTCATAAATCTTGTACGGCTATCCCCATTGGGAACAAAGGCTTATTAGTCATTTTATGACGGTTTCATACACGGAATTAAGGGAGTACTTTTTTACATCCCCTTGTTCGAAACTGGTACGCGAATAGAGCATTTTTGGGTTTGATTCCAACAGAAACAAGCCGAAGAATCGATTGAAAAGACATCTAAAAGCAAGCATGCAAACAATATTTGGCTTTGAAAATCTGTCTGTTTCTTTTTTAATCCTGCTTTCCACTAGCGGACATAGAGAAACTAACTGATTTTGTGGTAGGTCGAGCTATGCAAGTGTTGTTACCAAGTTTTAAACTTTTTTTGGTAAATTATTAGAGGTGGCTCTCATTTAGGCCCAGTTGGAGCGAAATTGTAAATATCATTTCACCCTAGCATGTGATACGAGCGTATCAGTTGACAGATACATATATAGAAAAGAGTCTGTTTTTCGACTACCAACATTTTGCTCTCAAGTATCAGAATTAAAAGGGATCAAAGTCGGTGGTGCCCTGGAGTAGTGGGTAAGTGCGTCGACCCGTATGCCGAAGGTCTAAATTTAGAGAGTACTAATTGTCTATGAAAAGCTTTTCAAAACTTGCCGTTCGAAGTCGGCAAAAAACTGTAGGTCCCTTCTACTCGTGACAGGACCGTAGCTCGCACAATACGAGTAATTGTTGTACAAGCTAGGCCCTGGTTCCTTATGGGCTGTAGTGTCACTCAATTATAATTGTTGAAGTCGGAAAATGTTCATACAACTTAGATGTCATTAGCCGAAAACTGTAGTACATGAACTAAGACGAATGGTAAAAATCTGAAAACGCAGCTTAATAGCTTAATGAGGACATTCAGAAATAGTAGCAATCAGACAAATGTTGATAGAAGTCATAGAAAATTGAACCTCTAGAATAGACTTGACCTCTAGATTAGATTAGATCTGCAGAAAAGCCTCCGAGCTTCGCATATATTTACTTGTCTTCGTGTAAGCTAATGTAAGGTAGATTAATATTGTAAGGCCAACCCACATTATACATGGATTCTCTTCTACGGCTTCCAGGTATTATCCAGCACTGAAGGGATAACTCTATGGGAATGTTGAAGGCACTTAGGATATTAATTTTTTGTCTCAAAACTCAAACAGACCGTAGCAGTCATATGCCAGAAATTATATTATGCCAAAAGATTATAATACGAATAAAGTAAATTTCATGTCTATTTAAAAAAAAATCGTCTTTGTACATTCCATTTCACAGATGTATACCTCTATAAGAAAAACTCTTTTTAATGTAAAAGACTACCAATTTGCTGTCTTTGTCTTTCGACGCTGGTTTTGGGCATTCATTCATTCATTCATTATTGGTTCGATCGGCATAATTGTCTTGCTTTTAGAAACAATCGAATTTTTAAATAGAATTGCTTTTATGATTTTTTTCGGGGAATACAAAGCACACTTTATGTTGTGTACCTATTCTTGTGACTGACGGTAATTTACTACATACTTGGATTGTGTGTACTAAATAGAAAACGAAACTTTTTATTAAATATTTGGGTGTAACTCATACAAAACACACATTCGTCGTCATGTCAAAAACTAGTTTCACAACTTTTACTGAAAATTCTTATTAAATACTAAAAATAAACAAATTAAATTACTGCAAAAAAAAGAATTTTCGCTTTGAAATAGTAGAAAACATAAAAATCGCATTAAAACCTCCCTGTGTTCTACTATATTTGATTCATAAATAAAAAAGCTCAGAGGAATGATATTTTATTTTGTTAATACTCTCAGCGTGACGTTAGTCCACAAATACATGACGTAATACATCCTTGACCATATCCACACTATAATTGTTGCACGCCCTTGCCCGCCCACCCTCAGTATTTGTTTCAAGTTGCAAAAATAACAAACCGTTTTGACATTTCTCTCAAATTCAAACGCCTCCCCTCATTTCGTCAAACGTAAGCACCACAGACGCATCGCGCTCGAAGTAAATCACTCAACCGATGATTCGTACAATCCGTTTATACGTCATTTAGTTCAACTTGCAGACGGTCGGCCCGAATTGCCTCATCACTCTTTTCGTTTAGTTTGATTTCCTTTTCACCGAAAACGCTAACCGACTTATGGTCGAATTGGCAAGAGCGCACAGCAGATTTTAAGAAAATCTATTTTTGTTTTCAGAACGATCGATGGTTCCTAGTTCATCTGTGCGCCGGCGAGCTGACATTGTGCCCAAGTCAGTGTAAGCGTTGTGGCAGCCAACCTAATTATACACAAAACGTGTGCATCGAAAATGATTTGCCACTCGCCGACCAATCAGGAACCTACAGATCATCCAAAAGTGTTCATAATTAAAACAGTGTAAACATCTTTTTGCTTCTACTTAAGAATCAATGAACTACGCCCGGCTATGACCAGGGCTGCCTCACCTTCCGGACGTGGATTAATTTTCCGTATTTGAAAGAATATCATTCTTTTCGGACACTCCCGTCACGCCCCGCGCCAAAAACTATTCATTTTGTAGTAACAAACGACCCATTGGTTTGGCTTGACTCGTTCCTTTTTTTCTCTTTGCTGTCGTTCTGGCTGGCAGATGTCCAGCTGATTATATTGCGCGATGCTCGTTATGGCCACCGCTTTAAATTTGGTTATTTTCTTTCTCTTTTTTACGGCGTTTATTTCTGTAATGGATTTTCTGGGCTATTTCGATTAGTTTGCGCTGCCAGCGCCTACAGTGGTGGACCACAAAGTATGCTCTTCATCAATGTTATTTAGTGGATTTTTCCGCTGCGACGTAAGAGCTTTTGAAACGCGAATGTGGTCTCACATTATCGATCGAAGTTTGGCGGGTGCTGACAAGCGGATGTCAACTAGACACTTTATTTGACATTGATATGGCGTTACGCACGTGAATGAAAGTTGACTTGATGTATGTAGGTGAGAAGAATGAGTTTTGTATTTTTCTATGGCGGTTCTTGTCTAGGGTGATTTCTTTTGTGTTTCAGGATGGTATTGATTGGCTGACGATATGGAAAAGATGATTTGTTGATTGATTGAGTCGGACAAGTTGTCGGCAAGTTACAAGGAAATGAATAAACTAATGAAATTGTAACAGTTTCATTAAATAGTGGGGCTATGGTGGCGAATACGCAACCAAATTTTACGTGGTTTTGCTTAAACTATTTTCACTGGTTTTGGTGGTGGCCAGTCAACACTTTCTAGTTATAGTGCATCTCCCACAGCTCTGCAGCCATAAGAAACCTGATAGTCTACTGATCTCTTACTGATCTCAATATTATCCTTATCCGAATCTTATCTAGTATTCCTCAAAGAATTTAACTGTTGCTGTGAAAGTTAGGAAAATTCAGAAAGAAATCAAGGGAACAACTTCCTAACTGTGCGTATTGAGTTTGAAATTTACTACCTTATAACATTAAAAGAAGTATGAAAGCATTAAGAAGCCTTTAAAGACGCAAGCAATAGTGTGAAAGATTGGGGCAATTGCACTCGTCTTCTCATGATAAAATGAGATGATAAGAAAGAAACATGTCCGACGAGTTCAGGTCTCAGTCTCGTTTGGCAAATTTACAAAAAGTGTACATTTTCGAGACTGATTCCAATGAATCAGTTTTAGGAAGGAAAATGAATTAATTGTAACTCAAAAAGAAAGTAAAAATTTCAAGCCTAAATTGCAAATGTTTAAAAAACAGGCTTCAAGGACCTACAGTCGGAAGCAAGGTGCCGTTAAGAACTAAAAGCAGCCCGGCTTTTAAATGTTACTGAAGTTCAAACAAAAGAGGGCAAAATGTCGGCATTGTCACCAAACAAGGGTGAATTTCGACATCTCAGAGAGCAAAACGACGTTGTACTCTTATGTTAGGATCAAATATGAAGATGACCATAAGCTTCTTCCACTGAGATTAAGGTCCATTTGAGCACTAATGCTCAAAAGTTCTGTTGCCTCTGTTCTGTTTCGTTTGCCAAAAAATTATATAAATGTTGTATGTTTTTGTGTATTTAAGATAATATTTTCCTTAGTAATTCCTGCAGAATTCTAGTTGAGGTGAGAGCGGATCCAACTATATATATTTTTTTTATAAAATTCTGCGACTTTCCATTCTCGGAGCATCGATAACCTCGCGCGGTTGAAGGACGTAAATGCAAACATGGAGAATTATCTTCAACGTAGCGGGATAATTATTAAATGCATCGGTTAACTGCGGCTTATTAACGCACTATACTTCGCTGTTGTGGCAAATAGCATCACAGAGAATTGAAAACCATTTGAAGATGTTTTACTTACACTATTAGATGTGCGGCATCCACAACAGATTGACTGAGTGGATGAAGATGTTTTTTGACAAATAATAGCCGGTGGTCAGTGTTTGATCGGCGAGCAAGCTAGTAGATTAAGTGGACCCTCGAATGATTTCGCCAGTAGCTGTATGGACGAGGAGTACCCGGAAACCAAGCCTACATCTACTTGGCACTTGCCCGCCACTTGCGTCTCCCAGAAATAAATACCCAAACAACTAATTTTTTTGCAGTATGCACGTCCTCAACTCTACCATCGATTTATTGAAATTCCTCATCAGTTTTTTAATGGTACTAAGTAGTCACCGAACATGGGAGTGGCAACGTGGCTGACTATCCACATAACTTTACAACCAGCTCCCGACCTAAAACAGCTTTTAACCTCCTGATATGACGGTCGGTCATTTAAAGTGTCACAATATTAGCTGAATGTTTGCCATTTACGAATATGGATCGCTCAGCAATCGTCAGGCGCGGTCAGTCAAAAATATAACTGCTGTAAATGCAGTGGCTTACACAGTTGAATTTGTGCATCCAGCTTTAAAAAGTTCAACTGGCGCAACAATTGAAGCCTGCTGCTGACCAATGTCGATTGATTGTGAAGACCGATTGATCGATGTGATGTCAATGGGCCACCAAGATCATGTGATTTTACACCGTCAGATTTGATATTGTTATAGATAACCATATAAGCAACCACAGTCAACTAAAAAATTTTTTTTAAAAAGAAAAAAAATTCACTTAAAAGTTCGTTGGTCGCCACTTAAAACCAATCTTATCTTATCGACCAATTACCATTTCCCGCAAAGCAATTTACACTTCTATAGAAAAAAACTCATCATCAACACAGTTCACCGACCCCCACTCCATCGCTTAAATAACTTCACGCAAAATACGTTATTATACGTGCTGTAGATAAAAATCACCATCCCCCTCCTTAATTCACTGACAACTTCATTCAATTAGCAAACAGAGAGTCTCATCCAATTAAGAGATTAAACTGAAACGACCGTGACCCATATAGCTGAGTTGGGTACTGTGGTGCTCGATAGAATATGCAAAACGGGCACAGGTACCTGTTAAAGCTAAACAGTTCATTATTTCTTAATTGCACTGCACAGGCACATTGTGATGAACAAACTTTGTTTTGTGGATCTCTTTCTATCTCTCTTGTTGGATAATTCATTCTGGTCTTTCTTTTTTGGGTTGATGGAAAATTGTGTGCTAGTTTAAGTTATCCAGAGCAATCAACAAGGATGGATGGCTGCCTTCAACCTGACTTTGGAGAAAGCAATCAGTAATTCTGGCACGACAACTGGACCACTACTGTTTCGAGGTCCAGTCAGATATGAACTTAAGAAAACAACATCGATATCTTTGGACGAAACCTTTATCCAGATCGATGGGTAACAGAAAAAATCTGGCGGCTGCACATTATTGAAGGAATGACAATGTACATGGTGACATCATCTGCGTAAATAGCGTATAACGGACCATAAAGTATTGCAATTCTTCCGTGCCAAATAATAGCAATAATAGCAGCCTACTAGAGCCAACTATAGTCTGTCAATGCAAATTGAGAGATCTTATCATAACCTCTAAGCTGCTACTTGGCAGAACCATGGTCCTAACAGTGCTCACGTATGGATTTGCAATTTTGTTGCGTCGAAATCACTCTGATCACTCTCAGCTGCGTTCGAAAAACAATGAAAAATTGTTGGCCATAAACTTTATGCGATAAATCCCTAAGCTTCTAAGACTCCGGTGGGTAGGACAATTAACTCGTGGGAGCTAACTGGAACCGGCTTGTAAAGTCCTTTGTAGGCCTTTTTATGGCAGATGACAACGTGATTGCGTAGACAAAGCTGGTCGTTCTGTGGTGTGATTCTGAATGATGTCGGTCAACAATCGGGATAGGTGGAAAGAAGAGATCGCGGTTGTTGCGGCAATGACTATGAAGATTTCTGCTATTTAGTTCGAATGAGACATGACAAGACTTTAAACGTATCCCATTATAGATCGCTTCATAATTTAACTCTATACAACTCCATCTGTCTAGAGGTGACTGACTACGAAAATAATTCATTCGTCTTCTAGATGCAAGTGTGTCTTCAACTCGCTTATGAAGTAAGAATGGAGGCAATTGGTATATGCAGGAGTATGTTCTTAGCCCACAAAAGTAGTGATTTAATTGCTCGATAAACTTTAACCAGCGATGCTCCAACTTTTGTAGCTCGTATGTACGTACGTACGTTTATTTTGGTCTGTGAAGAAGGTTTCCGTTCCGAAGAAAGATCCCTAAAAAATAAAAGAAATTGGGTGGGCCTATAGCCCGCAAGAAACCGAGACCTACATAGCTTCTTCAGCCTTCAAAGGAAAACTTTTGAATATGAACACCAGGTCGTCGATTTGGTACCACAAACGGCCTTGTCACCATAGCATTTGTAGCGAGCTTTAAATTGAAACCATCCTTCACACAATTTATTAGCCTTTCCCGATTGATTAGCAAGAGTAGCCTTTCCTAGTCCACCTTAGGATTCTAACGGGTTGCACTGAATAATCAGCGTCCCACTTCCTGATGACAAGTTAGATTCTATTGTTATATTGACAGAGAGGAAGGCAACTAATTCATAGTATGTAACGTCCCACCCTCCGTCACTCCATTTGATTGATCCTTAACACCTCCACCGGCGGATACGCTGGAAAATGGCCCACGCCGTTGACACACATAGCCCAAGAGGTGGACGGACGAAAGGACAAACCAAAACTGGGAATGAACAATCATAGATTGAACATTTTGACGGGCCCACATAAGTTGAAAGAACAAACAGGATATCCGAAGATCAAATTTGGATAGAGCCAATGTCTTTGAGTAAGAGATGTTCCTGTCACGTCGTCACACTGCTGTTGATTTCGCCTTAGATGGTCGGCGGAACTTCTCTCCTTCTCACAGCGCAGATAGCCAATTGTTACCAACTTTTTTTTGAAACGTAATGCACTCTAATTTTCATACATTCAAGGCCGTTAGGCGAGACTAGCCAGCATTTTATGTGCAAGGCTTTTCGGTACATTGGCTACATTTAAGAGATGCCCTGCACCATTAGCGCAAAAATTGTTTTTTCGAATTTTTTTCAAAGATGGAGACCAAATCTTTGACAAAAAGCAATGAATTGAAAATAATAAGAATCCATCTTTAACTTTACCTTACAACTTGTCGCTGTGTACTCTTTGGCTATTGAATTTTCGTAAAACATAAAACATCAGAAATTAAGAAGCCGATAAAATTAATTGCTATTGTTTTCCACATCAAACAATACATACATTTCAAAGAACATTATGCCCACATCACCTTGCTCCACAATTTCAATGAAACCGGTCGTGAGCTTCCAATTATTTTCGAAATTGGGGATTTTAGTTAATTAGTTAAATTGAAGCTCTGTCTCTTACTATTCAATACTCATTTCATTGAACTTTGAGAACTGATTTGGAGAATCATTGAAATGTCATTGCCCTTGTTGTTAATTTAATCACAGCAATCAAATGAGTAATAGGGCAGAAGTGAATGTACTTCATGACTTGTGAGATAAGGTATTAGGAGATCATTGCCGTTTGCATGTAGCGGAAACCCAAAAGAGTTTACTTATAACTCTTTATCTAGATTCATTTGAAAAGATAAACCTATAATTTTTCTTAACTTTGAAGCTTGTTTGGGAATCACAATCTGGAAGCACCACTGGGCATTTCCAGATTCTGGATTTGTGATTTCGGATTAATATTCCTATCAATCTCAGAAAAGATATTAAAGTATTTCGCCCAAGTACCAGATAACTCCGTATTTAAAGGGAGTGAGGATTTTCAAAGAAACATCTCTGCCGTTGATTGTATCACAGCAACCGGGTTTTGTACAAGTCAACATCGAGTCAGTGGTATAATCCACTGTAGCGACTACTTTTCCCCTAATTTTCGAATACCATCTCTATAAATCGTTTTGCCTCCGTCGAAAAGCCAGTAGTCGGAGGAAGCAAGGTCTAGAGAATACAGGCGGTGGGGTAAGACCTCCCATTTCAGCGTTTGATCATTACAACTGCATGGGGCAGAGCGTTATCATGTTGCAAAATCGCCTTTCGGTAATTTCTGGTTGTTTTTCATGGCTCAAACGACTTAGTTGTATACGATAACGTTTCCCATCAATGGATTTGGTGGAAGAGAGTTTTTTTCTTTTTCATATGGGACCGTTTTTTGCAATTGCAATGCACCAATAATGTCATGTAGTATTTGCTGTTAATCCTTCTGTCTTTTGCAAGATAGTTGATGAATAAAATTCCGTGCGCATCCCAAAATACGGACGCCAAAACCTTGCCAGCCGACCTTTCTGTTTTTGGACACTTTGGGCATGGTTGACCGGCTGCTGTCCACGCCGCTGACTGCTGTGTAACCACCTCCATTGGCTTTCCAGAGCGTTCAGCATCGTTGGTATCTTTACGGCCACGTTTAAGGTAAGCATACCACCGACAAATAGTGGTTTTTGATGCAACAGAGTCCCTGTAACACTTTTCAAGCCATTGCTGAGCTCGCACCGTATTTTTTCCCATCAAAAAGCAATGTTTAATCAACACACTAAAATCTTGTTTTTCCATTATTTTAAAAATTGAAAAAGGAGCGTTACTTGAAGCACTGTAACTTGCCACCTCATGATCAGATTGTCATGAAAATATGACAGGTACCAATTGAACGTTTGTACTTCTTAAAAAAATATTGATTTTTTGTTAGTGGCGCCCCCTATATGTCGGTCGCGGGGCTTATTGAGTGGCGTGTTGTATGCGGGTAATTCTTAAGTAAATAAGGTAACAGATGGGAACAATAGAAGTAAGTGAGTTGAGTGACTTGAAGTGACCCAGTAGATCGCCTGGTTTGAACTTGTGTTCAAGCTATAATTTTTACTTTCCTAAGATTTTTAAGTGTGTAAACCTAACGATAGCTTCCCTTCCTAACGATAGTATACCAGCTGAGTCGCTCATTCAGAAATTGTACCACAATGGAAAAGATTTATAGTGAAAGTTTAGCATAAAAAACACAAGAACGATTTGGCTCGTATCGATAGACAACCCTTCAATTCTACCGCACAATTCTACCACCTGTAGTAATGAACCCTACATGACGCTGATAATACCGTCGTGTCGTACGCACCAATGATTCCTTTCCAGCCAGGTAATAAACATCGACTATGGAAATTTACTTAGATCCGATGGATGTTTTCTTTTCCGAGTGTAGGTGCCTAGTACAGCGTCTTATTCTTATGGTGTAGGAGTCTTATTCTTATAGTGTAGGAGTGCATCGTTCGTGTAATGCACGTAGCCAAGAACACTCCCTTGCGGTAAACCTGTTTACATGGAAAATGCTGTCAGATAAATTTTAAATTCGGCCAAAATATGAATTTTAAGCTGTCATACAATACTTTGTCAAACGCGTAGGAAAATCAAGAAAATGTGGCTGAACATAAAGAAAGGATTGAAAAAGCCGCTGAGTGAATATAAAATGATGGATGCCATCGTCGATAAAGTGGATTGAATTGAAAATAGCAGAAAAGAGATCAAAAATACGAAAGTGTGACCGAGAAAAAATTCAATTCGGCTTAATTTTTTTGGACATCAGACTTGAGACCATCCAAAAACAACCTGTATTGAAGGCCATTCCCGAATCCCATTCAATTAAAGATGAGATGATGATGCCGCCCTCAGCTTCTGTGAAAGCACAGTCAAGGTCTTCGTTTCCACAGATCTGAACCAAGCAAAAACTCGGCATTATTTAATTGTTTTATAAAATAGTCAAAAACAATAAAAATTTAAGCGACTGTTAAATTGAATGAAGGCTTCCACGAAATTTAATTGCAATGATTAGACCCTAATCCCTTAATTGAAACCTTCATAAAAACAAAACGCAATCAACAGCAACTAAGTAAGTCCGTCCGTCCGTTTCTCCAATTTATACAATTTATACGCCTTGTTTTGATTAATTGGCTCTCTTAAGCGCCAATATTAGTCACATCGGCAAATTTGTGATGTTTACTTGGGCACACAATGGCACTTTTGTTTGTTGGCTGAATGTGTAAACAAACAGATCGATGATCCACCATTTCATGGTGTAAACAAAAGCAGTGAACTGCATCAGCTTTTGTTTGTCTCTTATTCAATCGATTACCAACACATTTTTGTATTTTCCGTAGCTAGCGCTGTACAGTTCGAGCTAACCGAAAAAGCTGTAAAGAGTATGCACTAGAGAAAAAAATGTTCTATTGTCATATTTCACACACGCCCTGTTGCACGAGCTATTAAATAACAAAGAAAAACACTTCTAAGGGGCTTGTGTAATCTAATTGCTTTTTGACACTCCTAGCTTGAGTAATAAATTAAACATTGACACTTGACTTTTGTGTTTTTGTGTTTCCCCGTATTTTTTTTATTTGTCTTTTTGTTGGTTTCAAAAACTTTATAATGAATTTGAATCACGCGAAGTTTAAGGGTGCGATTTGAAATTGCAAATGAAATTCGATCTTCAAACGGAAATGGGAATACGACACTGACTCACATACAGCGGCGGGTGAAACAATAAATATGCATAGTTCGCTCTAAGTCGTCTTCGTTTATTGTTTTACTTTATTTCCAAACAGTTGGTAGCAAAGATTATAAACATATATTGGCTGCAAGATAAGCAAACTTAAAATAAGATTATACTACAGTCCACACTAGGCGAACAGAAAACTCCTTCTCACTATAGGAACACAACACAAGTAGAGGGGACCTACATTCAATTTAGGACCGACTTCAAACTTCAAAATTCGGGGATGCTTTTGAAAGGCAATTGATATTTACAAGTGTTTTAAATATTTCGAAAAAGGTACCGTTAAAAAATACGAGATGAACGTTTAGTCTAGGTGTCAAAACTTAATGTTGCAGCTCGAAAATCGACAAACTTTTAAACTGTGCTACTGCCTCCCACAAAACAAACTCGCAATCTTAATTTTAAAATTTATATATTTGGTGTTCGAAAAACTTCTATAACAAACTGTCGTCAGATTACTTCAAAATGTTTCCTTTGGTTGTAACATTTGCATCGGAAAATACTTTAAGTTGTTTAAAAAGGTGACATTTTAGACTTCAGTTTGTACGAAGATATTATTCATTTTTCCGTTACATGATACTAACGTTTAAAAGTGTGTGAAAATTAGTCATATTTTGCAGTTTTGTTATTGAAAAAGTAAGAAAACGCGCAAGGCCACTAAGAGTTTGCAGGCACAATGCTTTAAAAAAAAATAGTGAAGTTGTTTGCTCGCTTTCGATTTGACATTTTTGATGCTTAAGAAGCACGCCATCACTCAAACAGTTAATGAAATCATAGACGAACTGGGCAAGAAAAGCACATAAGCAGAATGGAGGCTGTTGGGGAACAGGGTATTAATCACATAACTATTCGATATTATTGTAGAGGCTCGATATAAAAGTGCCACCGGAGTAAACATTGACAAATTTAATGATCTGTATTGCATTTGCGATTTACTGCTAAAGAAATCGCAAATGAACATAATCCAGCCGACGATGAATATTGGATCACGTACGGCAATAATGTGCGAAAAAGAACGTGATTTTATACCCTTTCTATAATATATAAGGTTTAATTCATTTTTCGGCTTCGAAAGTAAAGTTTAATAAAATACACAACGATACAATATTAATGCAATTTTTGAACTCACGCCTTCACCATGTTTGGACATTACCTTATTAGTACTTTTGCGCACATTTTTGGTAGAATCTCGATTATAACTTTTAGTTTTTTAGTTCGGGGATTATTTCCGTAAGTCTTTTGCGAAATTCTAACGGCGCCGATTGCATTATATTAATGGCCAATTGATGTCACCAAAACGCCAAAAGCCATCATACGTCGTGTTGTGTGGCTTGTTGCCCTGTCTTCTTGGAAGCACAGATCGAACAAACAAACAAATCAGTTATCATTCGACTCTAGCGCTTCGTATGAACTCCAACCCATTGTAGACCCATTGGGATCTTTGATGAAATACGAACCAATGTCATCCTTCGACCATACATACAAATACACCAAACAGTCACTCTGATTGAATGCAAAGGTACCTCTTCTAATATTGTTTGAAAAATCGGTGTCTTTTGATGATGATGTTCCAAGACCCAAGAAGCGTACCTACGGCATCATGAATGGACGACAGGCTTCAGTTCTTGATGGAAAATCCAAGTGCAGAATACGTAATACTCAAGTGCACAAAAGGAAATCAACAAATTCGAATCGTCAGCCACATTTGCACTTCCAGAAGTAATATTTGCGCTTGATCGTGCATTACGATGATGAAGGAAATTAGTAACACTCCCACTCTCTTCATCGATTATCCAAAATCCATATCTACAATTATTCGGTCCAACCGAACTGGATGAAATAAGCTGCAACTGACGATGACCTGGTAAAGAACATGTACCACATCTTCGGAAAATGTGCCTTAGCATTATTTGCCCGATTCACAAAAAAGGAAATCATATGAATAGTTCCAGCAGTCTCTTGAACATATTTTACAAGATCTATCCAGCGTGGCTTTATATAGTATGGCTGCACCATCAATGTCGGTAAACAAGTAACCGAGACCCTTGATTTAAAAAAAAGCTGCGAAGTATTGACACATGACGAAAAACTAAATCTAATCAAGAAATACTTTAAATCAATACAAAGCATACAAATTATTAATCTACCTATATTCATCAGATTCGTCAGCTTATGACGTTTATAAAAAAATGGCGGAGCTAGCCATTCTGTTCGAGCCGTTCGCGTGCCATCTTTGATATAATTGTTGATACTAGCAACCTATTTTTAAATTTATCACCTTATCTCTTGATCCATTTATTTTATTTTAAATCTGGTGCGACAACAATAAACTTATATTGTGGCAATTTAAGAAGATAACCGCAATTCATTAAACAAACAGAAAAGTGTTTACTTTCGATACATGACAGAGTGAAATTGGGTTATCTATGGAAAATCACAATTTTGCAGATTGTGCTGATGTCACAAGAAGAAATTTATGAAAGAATCAAAAACAAAAGAAATATGATAGGAACCCTTTTTGGATCATTATACCATGATCAGACAGTTAAAATTTTCATTTCTACATTTTGCAGACATTCCACTTGTTTCTTTGAGAAGTTTTGCAGTGGGATAAGTTAGTTCATTTAAGGAATTGAAGACGTTCACTAGCTAATGAAAGCAACAATTTCTTTGCATTTCTTATCTCAGCATCCTCTAAAGAATTTATTGTAAGTTATGAGCCATATTCTTGCATCTATCGTGACTGCCTAGTAACATGGGAATGGTAGTAACGGTGTTTCGTAGGTAGAAGTCAGTTTAATATCCGATCTTTTGTTATAAATTCATTGATTCTGTCCTAGCTGTCCAAGACAACTCTAAGGGGATACTTAGGAACTCAAGATAAGGCACAAAGTAAGTACAGGATCTACTTCTACTGAGATTGCGGTTTGAAAAAAACAGAAACAAAGGTAAAGAGCCAATAACGAATATATTCAAAAAAAACTACAAAATTTTGAGTTTTAGTTTGGGTGTCCACTGTTTGAGAGTGCATCTAGGGCAAAGTTGTTGATTACTCTTAATTTGGCAAGATGCCAGCAAGAATCTGAATGCACAGATCAAGTTGTTTAACAGCTTCCTTGTGATACCTCCGACAACCATCGGAACCAACGGCGCTCACAATTGGAGAAAGACTCCAGATTGCTCCGTTAAGCAATTCACACAGGAACGCAATAAAATCGACTTTGTGCTTCATTAAAGAAAAAATAGCTAAGTCGACTTTAGGCTACTAAGCGCCATCAACGCAAAACTCATAGTATACATGGCGAGTGTCACAGGAACTTTTTCTAAACGATCACAGAGTTTTTGAAAAAATTAATTAAGTTGCTGTTCCACTACTTGCTCACACCAGGGCCAAATTGCTCGGAAAAGTTTTTGAATTGCTCCAATTATTGTTTATTGTTCCCATAGGCAGGTTGATATATGAGCTCCTGAGTGAAAGTGAGTTGATAAGAGCATTTTGAATCTAAGGATGGCCAAATTTCTCTTAAAATACGGAAGAGTTTTTTGTCCATCTAAGGCTTATCGACTGTCGCAACGGCATACATTCTTAGCTTGCACGTAGCGTGTGGTATTCCTAAATGTTCATGTCCTTGCAGAAGAGCAGCATCATGAAAAGCTTAGCACACCAATTACACGGAATGTCTCTGTGATCTGGAACTGAGCAGTGGCACTTTGAGACCGATTCGATGGTTTTTACACCTGAATGGACAACATCACGGCAATCTTTGCAATAGCCATTTCCTCTGTCGAACGATAAACTAAAGTATTAAACATAGTAGGAGTCCTTACGAGACATTGCGCAGTTGATAGATACGACGAAAAACCAAACGTACCACATAGAGACTATTGCATCAGATGTACAAAAAAGCTGCTATGCAGTTTTCTTGAAACCAAAAGGTCTTGCACATAAAATAACTGGCTGATAAATCAGAAATTAATGTCAAGACCTTTATTCACAAAATCAAAATAGTTTCGTGAAAAGCGATCGGAAGACGGTTGATTATTACCACAATGAAAAATTTGGGTATATTCATCTTCGGGTTATGATAGGAGGCATGATTTTCAGACGGATTTCCTCCGTCTTGGATCAGTATATATACAGGTGGAGATGGACGATCGACCAAAATCCACATTTCAAAAGTATAGTGCTGAAATTTAATCAAGAACAAGTTTTGGCGCAGGCTAGTCTACAACCAACCCCATATCTGGCTTCTTTGTTGTCTTGTTCGCGTGACTTTACTTTTAAATTTTTAATCACTAATCCATTAAGAGAATGTCTAGACTTTTGTTTGAGCTTAGAAAATATTTGTTTTTGAGATTAAAGCGAACGATAAGTCACAGTATCAACAAATTCAAATTCACTGTGGTAGTTCATAATTTGCAAGCAGAACGTTTGCGAAAAATTTTATCGCGAATGTTTATCCGGTATGTAAAATGCTCGTAAACATCTTGAACCAGATGGTCATAGATTCTTGCTTGTTTATACCAGAACACTACGTGCGCTGCGCTTCTTAGAAGTCGCAATTGAGATTTAGGACGATAAGGCATTGACTGTAATGAAATGTAGAATCTTAAATTGTTTTGTTAACAGTTACTTCTAGTTTTTCATATTTTGCAGCTTGCGCAATCGTTACAAGTTGTTCACCGCCTTTTTTTTAGATGGCAGAGATATCGTCTTTGCAACACAAATGAGTAAGAAATTTTTTATTTTGAAAATAGACGATTTTATCGGGAAACAGGGGTTCTCACGTTGTCTAGATAACTGTTTTTATTTTTTTTTCTTGTACAACGGTAGACAAGAATTTATGATGTGGAACGTGTGGAAAATGTCAAGATACAATGTAGATAAGGTCTATAAAAGTAAACGATGCAAGCAAACAATCTTGTCAAATTTAACGTCATTTTGACATGAATTTTTACGAAAAATTGACAAACAAATTTTAGAATGTTAAAAGAATTGTTAGCAAGCTTATATTTGATACGATTTCACTACTTTGAGAATAGTATTTAAATGAAAATGCAAGGTTTAAGGTTACTGCCAAAAGCAATCATAAACTAATAAAGGTCAGGTCCTTAACGAAACACAAGAGGACCTCTAGAGAATATTTTGTTTTTTTGCAGAATCCTTAGTGGGTAAAATGCTTCCACATAAACATCATCAATTTGCCAAACATGAGACAAAGTATACCATAATGGCTTTAAATACAAAACTCGTTGAGGAAAACACTTTATTGCATTCTGGAGAATTAACTCTTCGAATGAATCTTTTGTGAAACGCAAGGTGACGAATATTCTTTAAATGCTGGTGTACCATAAGGGGGAGTTTTTGGTCATCTTTGGAACTTACGATAAACGACAAGAAGGAGAAATAGTGATAGGTAAATTTATATATATTATGACACTGCTGTACTGATAACAGACAGATAGAAGAGTCAATAAACAAGAAGTCGAACAGACGGAAGAGTCAATAAAAAAGAAATCGAAAGAAAAACTGCAACATGGACTAGATCAAGATCAAATGCGTCTTTTTATTTTAACATACAGCATGATAAAAACATACGAGTTTATTTAAATCAGATTCAAATTCCTTTCGGTGAATAAATGGAATGTCCAAAGAGCACTTTAAAAGAAATTGTGTGATGGTATCGTACATATCGTATCACTTCACAAACATATATATAATATAAAAAAATTAACAATAAAAGAAAAAAGAATTTCAAACCAATGGTCTTAACAAAATAATTTCTAATCAACACTTTAAGTAACCACAGACGAAAGTCAGACACAGGGACAAAATAGCGCTGTTGACTGTCAACCCCAAAAGTTAATATTTTTGACCGGCAGAATGCATTGACTCAAAAGCTTAGGTTTAAAAAGAATAACAAGACCTTGAAAAAGAAGGGACGTTATCTGTGAGGTGGTCGACATGGTGTAGTGAGTAAGGGCGTTGACTCACACGTCGTTTCGGTACGTAGACTGATGATATGGAATTTTGTTATGAGTCTTCCTCTTTCGAATTATTGAAAACATCCAAGGAGTACTAATTCTCAAAGAAAAGCTTTTTAAATCTCGGCGTTTGGAAGCGGTAATAATAACTGTGTGAGAACAATATGGCGCACAAAACGAGTAGTTGCTGATGAAGGTAGTCCCTGACACCTTATGTAGTCTAGCGGCTTCCCTGATTTAAAAAAAAAACATACATATTCACCATGCATTTTTACAATGGGATTTTTCGGCTTGATTGGTCTGAAGTTATCAACAAATAGCTCAATTTGAGCTTGAGGAACTGCCATATGGTCAGCAATTTTTCGCTTAAATAAAACTACTTTGAAACATGTGTACACGAAACGAATAAAGATGTACAAACAAGTTTTAAGATACTTTCTTGCAGTGGTCTTAAATAACCTGTAAGTTCAAGCTTCATAATTAAGAATTCTTGACGCGGTGTTTAGATTTCTGTGTAAAGCATTGAAAAAATACTGCCCTTAACGTGAAAAACGGAATATCCGATATAATAACAATCCGTGCCGAAAGAGCACACATTTCTCGAGTAATAATGGACAAATACCTTTATTTGCCTACCAAAGCAATGAAGCATAACTCGTAGTTCGAATTTGGATATATCACTCTACAGCAGTGCTCGAGAAACCTTTTTTATACCCACTGTGATAGACAGGTACATCTCAGGAAAATCGCTGAAACTGGTAGTACAATACGTCAACATTTTGTTCAGTATCTGATCTAATTTATGCATGTTTTGCATTCAAATTATGTTGCTAGCTACTTTTCAAAGCGAAGTACAAGCTCCTTGAGACATATCTTCTTTAAGTTATGTCGTCAACATACTTGCCACGGCATCACTTCAAAACAGTAAAATCAAATATAAAAATATAAAAAAGTTGTGTGAGTGTGTGTGGTCAGGCTCTCTTAAAGTGTCGAAAAATGTATTCAATGTGTTTTAGTCGTTGTCGTTTGTATTTAAATTTAAAAATTATGCATTGTTTTAAGCCTTGCTAATGTCTTACCAATTGAAACGTACAATATTCCGAATTAAACAGAAACAGATTTTGAAAATTTTCAAAAGCCCAATTGAATCCCTTACCTGCAAAGAAAAAACAGAATGGGTTAGTAATTGTAGGACATTTAAAAAACATTCAACTATATATATATATATTATAAATAAGAAAAAGAAAAATTTACGATAAGACAGTCAAAAGAGACTTAGGCGTTAATGGTTTCGTACGTACAATGAATGCCCCACGAATTAGTAATATTAACAAAAGATGCCAATCGAAATGCATGGATTTTTTTATTTGAGATATTATTCAAAAAAGTAAATATTCTTATAAAAATTATCTTCTTTTTCTGAGTCTTTCTGATGAAATGATTTCGATGTGTGAGATAAACAATGATTTCCGTGTCCTTCATTGTTTTAATAAACAAATGCGATATGAGTTAATTGAACCAATAAAAAAAGTAAACAATTGACGACGTGACCTGGTCGTACGCAGCAAGCCGTCAGTAAATCATTTGCTGGTATTGTGATGGAGAGAGGCGAAATGGATTTAGCGGCCGACAAGAGAGGAAGGGAATGCTGTCATCGAGAAAGGACGCACAAAGTCGACTGCAGACAGTAGACATTTATAACTTCGGAGTAGTGAGGAACTTCGTCTGCCTCGGATCCCAAGAAAAAGTTCGAACAAAATCAGTACTAAAATTGAACACAGAATAACTCTTGCCAGCCCTTTATTCTTCTTTAAAAATACGAGTCAATTGAGTAGTAGAGTCCTCACTAGAAGGACCACGTTAAAACCATATTACACCTTAATCATACCTTTCCTGCTCGGAAGCATACAGTGGCATACAGTAGGCAGTGTTTAGCGTGCATAGAAGTGTTGTTTTAAATATGCCTTTTCATAACACCATCAAGATCTTTAATTTCAATTTTTGCTACAGTTGCAAACTCAATTGTCACACCTCAACGAAACGCACCTGCAAACGCGATCAATAGCACGTTCGTCGACCCAAAGTATGACATCATAACTACAGCTGATGTCATAAATACAAATTAAAAAATTGATTACGCAACCTAAACCAAATTCAGCATTTTGCAAAGTGTGTGAGCGTTCCCCTCCGTCCGACTTTAAACACGCATTAAAACCAAACGCAAACTAATTCCAATTCAACCTTGAACTCATTTCTTTGACATACCAAAATCCAATGAACTCAGAAAAGGGTGGCTGGTCGAATGCAAAAACCTCAAAACCCGTATCTGATGGCAGTGCAGCAAGGCATTTAGTCACACAGAAAGAAACCAGTTCGATCAGTTCTGGATATCCTTCGTTCTGCTCACCGCACCGGGCAGATTCTTTTGAGCAGACATGGTCTACCCACTTTCCGACCTGGGCTGATTTATCGGCCATAATTGGCAACCTGTTTTGCACGTACATACCTACGTAAGCATAAATTCGAATGAGTTGAGTACGTGATGAGTGAGAAAATGTATTTGGCATCGCTTCTACCCACAGATTGGCGCCGCATTCAAATACTTCCATTTTTAGTTTGTCTTGAACTCTCGGTCAATTAAAACATTGTATTGACGGGATCCGATTTGCCCTGATTGCAGCACAAATGTTTACATTCCCAACTGTCAACACGGCGATTTCTATTGTGGTTCCCAGAGACAATAACGACACAACACCCCACAAAGGCCTTCAGCACTTCCTCGTTGGGCATTATTTTGTCACATGTTCGCCTGCATCACGTGTAAGGATTAGGGGACGAGCCTATTTATGTGTCTAAAATTAGAACAAAACAAACGTGTCACAGTGCCATGTGTGTGTGTGTGTGTGTGCAATTATCTTAAAGTGTCACTCTTCATATTATTTAGGAGACGAAGCAAAAAGTGTGTCACCAGCAGGAAACCGGCTTAATTTAGGTCAACTGCGAAATGTCACGTTTTTCCTATTTGCTTGTGTGATGAAATTTTAATTAAATAAAGAGGATGAATAGAGGCACACTGCCCACGGAGAAGGTGAGGGTTGGGAAAATGTCGCATCTTCCTTGTGAAGAAATTCTATTCAATTGCGCTACAGAAATATGAAATGCGTACCAAAGTAAGGTGACTATTCGTGCTCTCTTTGTACTTTATCTCCTATGGGAATAAAACGCAAATACGGGCGAGGCTTCGTCAGCAACTTCCTTTGTTGCGCGGTGGATGAGAACAGATGCGATCTGCGTTTTACTTGTTTCATTTTCTTTTCGGTTTCGCTCTGAGATTCGCATTCAATTCGTAGATTACTGCGATGATGGTTTTATTGACCGTTGACAATAAAATACGTAATGAACTGATTGTAGGCTAAGTATTGGGGTCAAGGCATTTAGGACAAAATGCGCGTTGTAGCACTGTTCCGAAATGCATGCTGTAGATGTTCTCTTGTCTCTATTTTACGGCGGCTTGAAACCAAAAGCAACCGTAAATCTTGAGGAATTAGAGCATTGTTCGCGATGAAGGGCTCATAAATTTAATACGCTTTCATCTTTTCATGGAGTGGACTTTCGATTCCTGGACGGGGTAGGTTTAACGATGCGGGGCAGTGCCCGAGTAGGAATTCTTTTAATTAAAATATTTAATGGACGAGCTTAAGTAATCTAGGTGGAGCTGTGCTTGGAAAGCTGGCATAAAAACAGGAAATGGTTTTCTGTTGAGAATTTTTTATTTATGCTCATCAGCCGCTGGTTAATGGGCAAATGCCCAACAATTTCAATTCAATTCAAGCCCAACACCGTGCCTCAATCTTATCAATTGCAATCTTACAAGTGCCGAAAACTAAATGAAGAGCAAAACGCATTGGTGGACGCTGCGGCACAGCTTTTATTTTTTACTTACAATTTTAAATTGGCGTCAGACGCCAAACGCCTACAGACACACCGGCAAAGAGAACCGATTAATTCTTATAAGATGTGGACTTTCTAAGTTCTTAGACATGTGACTCACAGGCCAACACTAGAGACGTGGTCTTTCGAAATTTCGTTTAGCTGCTGGCGTCTGTAGACGAGTTTGTAATTAGGCGAAAGGGCTTTTCCAGCCATAGAAACAGGAGCAGCCAAAATGGGTTTTGAAAATAAATAAATTAGAGGGTGGAACATCTAGAGTAGCCTGTTTTGACAGCAGTATCCTGCTCAATACTTTGACAGAAAATAAAAAATAAAGTGGTTCGCCTTACATTTAAACAGCATTAAAAAAATTTGAAAACTTTATTTTCAAAGTGAGTGCGCTGTGCAACCAGAAAAGCAGTTTTGGTCGAAAGCGGCCGCAACGCCTATACAAAGTTCTTTAACAGTTCTTTAGATAAATATTCTAGGGGAAAACACTCATAATCGTCATCGTTAATGAGTTACCGAGAGTATGGAACTCAAATGACCAACACCAACTGGCCTGCATAAACATTTCGGATTATTCCTTTAGAAGGTTCACTGACTCAGCTTGTTATAGCTTAGTAGTTTCAATCTTAGAACAGCTTGAATTTGGTAACGATACTGGGCGAAAAATCAAATTTTCTAACTAGGCGCAATTTCATTTCAAACAAAATTACCGCATTCGGGTCTCGGAAAAATAGTTTCCTTTTGTCAAGAAGCCAGTGCAACTTCTGAGAGTGAGATTGTGGAGTGATGGCATCATTGGACTAGTTGGGTGGCGTGGAACAACATCTTGTTCAATGTTACAGCGTTACAAAACAAAGTTAACCGGCTACCTATTCCTGTAATTGAAGACATGGATTTGGACGAATTTTGACTCATGGAGAATTGCGTGTGATATCAAACTGCTCATGCTGAAATCGAACTTTTACGAGTAAAATTTACAAATCGCGTCAGGCATCTTGACGACGTTCATTGGCAGCCTATATTATGCAAGAAATGCACTTCGGAACACAATCATTCAATGAAGCTACAGTTCGGAATAAGGTATTTGGAGGTTTGAAGTGATAGAGTGTACTACTGTGCAAAAAGCCAGGTAGTCATTTGAAAACCATTGCACAACATTTCATAACTAATGGGAGAGATTGTTTTGACTAATAAGGTCGAAATACATTTTATTTTGTTTTTTTTTTTTTTTTTCATTCTAAAAAGTTACGTTTATAAAGGAACCAATATCCATATACACGCCATATAGGCTGTCATCAAAGAAGAACTTACAACGATCCACATCTCGAAGAGAGCAATGGGCAGAAAAACATCAGGTCACTCAGAACCTCTTCGTCGGCTCCAAAGTAAA
Organism: Eristalinus sepulchralis; assembly: GCA_944738645.1. NCBI lineage: Eukaryota > Metazoa > Arthropoda > Insecta > Diptera > Syrphidae > Eristalinus > Eristalinus sepulchralis. Next base: position 48,844,527 of record OX122883.1, on the reverse strand, counting down.
TGGGCACAACAACATCGCCGTTATTTTGGCTCAAGAAACAAATGAGATCCAAAGCCCTCTTTGGGAAGATCAAGCTGGCTTTGTATAACTCCTTTTTTATCACTGTCCTATTCTATGAAGCATAAACTGTGTCGTTTTTAAAAGCGAGCGAGGGTGACCGACGTTTTTCGAATTTTGAATAAAGTTACACGAGCGATTTGAAGTTTGTATTTGTGGTGAACTCTATTGGCTATACGAAAGCATGCGCCTAGTCAAGCGTCAACGAATATTGTTAAGGTTACATAAAGCGTATGGACAACATGACTCCGAACCGAAAAGATCTTAATTTCTAACTATATAGGCATTAAAGCTGAGTAAAGCGAACACAAGTGAAGAAAGACCTTAACCACTCTGAAGTGCGCAAACTAAAACGGCTGAAGAGACGCCATGCATTTCAACCTTATTTACAAAATTTCCTATCTCTTTTTTTGTTCTGAAAAACGCTTAAGGACAAGTCGAACAAATTTACGAAGACGAACCCGTAGTTTTTTTCATCGAATATTTCTATTAGGTGATGTTTAGGTTGGTAAAACTATTTTAACTGGAGATCATTTTGTCAGCTGTTAAGTGATGTATTTTAAATTCGGTTTGGCATTTCAATCTGAAGAAACTCACGCCTAAACAACGCTTGTGAAAATTTGGCCTAAAACAAGATTGCCGTTGACCCCAATTTTTAAGCTCATGTGGTTGCCATATTTTGAGTGATGATAATCCTGAAGTGTATGTTAAGACATTGTTTTATCCACAAAAACTAATTGTTTGTTGTGCGTTACAGGTTGTTGGAATAAGAGATGCGTACTTTATTAAAAACGATGCTGGCCAGCACGTTACATTCATAATGATGACCGCTACTGAGCCATAATTACTAACTTTTTCTCTCGTCAATGGAGCAACCATGTTGTGCAGGAGCTTTGTTTTCAACAAGCCGGCGTAACATTTCCAACAGGTCGTACCAGAATTGATTTATTTTTTGAAGGAAACGTTTGGAACACGCATTGTTTTACATCACGGACACGTGCATTGGCCTCCAAGATGTGGGGATGTCGTTAGGCTACCATGATAAACTCGAAACGTTTGACCACTTGATGGACAACATTCCCCACGTTATTGAGGACATACGACCGCGAATAAATGGTGATTTTTGGCTTTTATCTTTTTGACAAAACTGGTCATTGTCAAACATCTTCAGTTTGTTCTATAATGTAACCATGAATCGTCTTACAAACGAACAACGCTTGCAGATTATTGAATTTTATTATTCAAATGCGTGCTCTGGTAAGAAAGTTTATCGCGCGCTTGACTCAATGGGTACGTAAATAAGCAGAATTGTCGTTTTTCGAGTGAATATCAGCCAGAAACATTGCAAGAGCTACCAATGCATCCAGAAAAAGTCACAATTTGGTGCGTTTTATGGGCTGGTGGCTTTATTGGACCGTACTTCTACCGCTACCGTGAGATGATATTTAACTTTTTTTTGCCCAAAATGCAAGAGCTTGACTTGAATGACATGTGGTTTCAACAAGACGGTGCCACATACCACACAGCACGAGCAACTATGGACTTATTGAGAGGCGAGTTCGGTGAACATTTTATTTCACGTTCGGGACCGGTCAATTGGCTGCCTAGATCGTGCGATTTAACGACTTTAGGCTATTTTTTGTGGGGCTATGTTAAAGCTCATGCCTATACTTTGGAAGACAACATTGAAGCATTTATTCGTGAGATACCGGCCGAAATGTTGGCAAGAGTATGCCAAAATTGGACTAAGCGGATGGACCATTTGAGGCGTAGTCAAGGTCAACATTTGTATGAAATAATCTTCAAACATTAAATTATATGGACCGTACTATCGATTCAAATAAAGATTTCATGCATTTTCTGAATTTGATGTATTTTTTTTAAACTTTACTATAGCTTTTAAAAAATCACCCTTTATTAGAAAAAGTCTTTGAAAGTTTCACCTCCAGACTAATATACGTCCGAGCCAGCTGTGGCGGTCATATACCTCTTTCGACTTGCTGACAACACTCAAAGAGTATCAATTGTCTGGGAAAAGCAAGCTTCTGAAATCTCGCCGTTTGGAGTCGGCAAAAAACTGTAGGTCCCTTTTACTCGTGATAGTACAGTAGCACGCACAGCACGAGTAGTTGTATAGCTAGGTCCTGGTCTTAAAGAATCCAAAAACAAAAAAATGTATATCAAAGTACTATTAGGCACGGTTTGGGTATAGATTTGGTGTCGCAGAAAAATCAAATTGTACGCAGTTACTGACTGTTGATCGTTATCAATACTTTTGCTTCTATTATTTAATACACTTCAGAGCGAAGAAAAACACAAAACGAATAACAAAGCCACTCAAATAAACTTCGCATGCTTTAGAGCATTCAGGACCATCACTGGAATCCCCACAATTGAGTATGACCTCTGCCGACAATTAAGTAGCTACTTATCCATCAATCAAATCATAAAAGAATTTTTTTCATTTTCATGTCTGAATGCGTCCTCATTTTACATTACATTAACCTTTTGTATTTTTTCAGAGGCAGAGAGTTTCTTAAGATTATTTTTATTAAATACATGCATTCATAAATCGCGTTGAATCAAGGTCAAGGCTGCGCAAATCATTTTTTTTTTATTTTATTTCTCATGCAATGGCCAAGAGGCTATCATCATAAATCGCTCCCGCTTGATAGCATTTGATTCTTGAGTTCTTTTTTGTTCCAATTCTCAGTACGTTAAAGGCACCGACAGCTTCCTGAAATCATCGCAAACTCGCGCTTATCAGTCGACCTAGCCGAGCAGCAGACACATTGCTTTGCTGCACATGAAAATGCCGCATCGAGCGATGAGAGACGAAAACATAAATCAAAAGGAAAAGATTAAAGGGCAAATGAGCGACCGAGCGTTTGACTGAGCATGCAAAGAAATTCTTTCAAATTTCACGTTTGAGGTGTTTCAAAAAATTTCCTTCGTCGCTGCGCCAAAATTAATATTTCTTCAAGCTTTTCAAGCTTTTCCCACGATCTATTGAAATTCTCTCTAAACGTTCACTCTGCCAAAAGTACAATCATATTATTTGTTCACAAACGACTTTATCTCTGCGACGCGAGTTCAACGCTTTGAGCGTCACGAGATAAAATTGAATTCTGCCAGAGGCAATGACTGCGTTTAGGCAAAATTTAATTATGCCTCTATGCGTCATAGCGGTTCTGAAAAGCGGACCAGAAATTATTTATTAATTGAACGACAACGCAAATTTCATGGAACATCAGAAACGTCTCAAATGTGAATCGAAGATGAGCGTAAATTCAAGTGTATGTATTTATCTGCAACAATTAGATGAAAATATAATTGGAGAACGGATGGGCAGCGGCAATATGTTGAAACTAGCAATTTGATTCGCTTTCAAGGTCTGAACTTGAAATGAAATTGTTACGTTGACCGAGTTCGTTCGTTTTGTGAGCTTGCCAAAGTCACCGATACGTGGTATGAAAATATCTTTCCTGGCAACGGGTGAAGATGTCTCATGAGTAGTTCCCCGATGAGCAGTTGTTGTAGTTGTGTAAACGATTTGCGTAAGAAGGAGAACACCTGTTTTTTTCTTAGATTGCGGTGAAATATATTTTTTTGCTCGTGGAAGATGAAAATGTGTTTTTTTTTCGAGATCTGGTAAGTGTCCACAAATAGTTTGTTTGACAGATGATTCATAGAAGGCGTGGACATACGATTTTTTTATTTGTTGGCTTGGACCAATCAATGAACAAGTTTTGGTTTGGGTGACTGTCAAGGACGAGAACCGTGAACCTGATAACTGCGATTGTGATCGTTGCATACCTCGAATACAATGAATGCCAGAGTAAATAACTCATATTGACAGGTCCCTTAGCTGTAAACAAACAGGATGGTTTGAAGCAAAAAACGTGCCAACTCTTTCCGATTCATGATTATGCAAAGATTCAGCAGAAAGTGAATCGTGCTTTGAAATGATCGAGACGCTTTTTCTTTAATTGATGATGCTAAGTTGCTCACGAGATATTGCTGTCCATCGAAAAGTGTTGCCACTTTCCTTCATTGTTTCTTTTAGAAAACGGAATCCACTTATGTAGATAACTATTGTTAAGAAACATTTTAAGGTGTCATAATATGCGCATACAATGCTGTTCGAAAAGTGTTGGTCAAACATTTGATTATCATTTTTCCAGTTTTTGCATTTTACAAGAGCTACTTATTCCTTTTTTTTCTTTAAGTAGCAAAATGTCGTCCATACAGTTATGTTTTTATTAAAAAAAAGCGGTTAATTTAGCTTTCGGAAAATATTATGATATATTTTTAGAAAATATATAACGCAAAGGGGCTGCCAGCAGGCGGAAGGGCTCAAGTTTATTACCCCAGAGGTAGATCGTTTTTGGTGCTGTACAACTCTTTAAAACTTAAAACGTAAAATCTCATCCAGCAGTAACTAGTAACTCCCGTAACGGCACGGATAAATTTCATTTCGACAGACTGTATTCGCGATCTAATTCTTCTGTTATTACCTAAATTTCATGACCATAGGTGTTTGAACAAACACTGAGTTAAAACCCGACGACTTGTCTTTAGAACCAAGCTTGGCCTTCCTTATTACTGATCTACCAAGCTGATTCAAAGTGATCCCATCACTCGTAAAAAAGATCGCGAAATAGTAAAACTTCTCCACCTGTGAACTTAAAAGTTTGTTACACAAAATCCACACTGCATCAGAAGTGGCGGACTGCAAGTGTAGCCACACATAGGTCAGATTTGGCCCATTGTGATGCCACGTGGACAGAGGATGTGTTTTTCTATGACCTTTCTTATGCCCAGTTGGAGTCTTCTATAATATTCACTATTTGTTTGATGGTTATATCATTCAGCTCGGCAGGCAAAGAAGTATGATCCCAATAGAATTTTTTCCTGGAGACAACTATACATAAACACAGGAGATGGATGACCCTTGGTTCCTCCCTCTCTATCCTACAGCTATGACAGAAGTCAATGTGGGGAAGATGTAGACTCTTTCTGTGTACCAATGGCGCATTGCCCAGTAATGACACTGCTCAAATCGCTGATCTGTCTAGTCCGATCAAACTTAACGTCGTCTTCGTCTTCGTATAGACAGGTAACGCAATCGAGCCATCAGTGATTCCTTTAACAATCGTATTCGGGTACAAAAGATGCTTATTTGAGGCAGTAGTGAGAACTTCTGAAGGAGTGAGCCGCGTGCTTAAAATTAAATGAACAAGATACGGTTTTTAAACATTCAAAATTGGATACGTACAACTTGAAAATTACGTTTTCCTCTTTCACTTAATTATATTTGAGTGGTTACGTTTGTGTATGGATCATTTTTTTGTATCAAAAAACATTGTTAACACGTGTCAAAAAAAAAATGGTTGTGAAAGCATCAAAGTTCGTTCGCTGCAAACATGTTCTTGTTGCTTTTTTAAAAACGACCGCTTATTTCGATCTTCTCCTATTGTTTAATGATATATTAATGTGTCATTCACAATTACGAAATGACGCCAGCAATCCCCTTAATCCGTGTTGAGCGTGACATTGGATGTCAACATTTGACGCTCATTTTACGAGAACAATAAGCTGCAGCACCCGCGTGTTTTCATATTTCCCACAAATTCACCGACGGCGGCGCCAGTAATCTCCGATTGTCGTTCATTATCGGACAATGTATTTTGCTGGCTGTGTTGCTGAGGCCGGTGCTTGTCGTTAAAAAATGTTTTACGACCATGCTGGAATTCATCTGTCAACAGCTTCTGTTCTAGTTCTCCATTACGCGACTTTCCGCTGAAACATCTTTTGTCGCAAATTTAAAAGAAAAACACTAAATGCTTATTTTTGTTGTTTAAAAGAGCATAACGAATTTATTACAATTCACAGAAATTTTCCAAATCTCTGTTCTTTTTCTTTTAATTTCTGCTTTTGAACGAAAGCCCCCGGTCAGCACATGAACGCCGCCCGTGGGTGTTTGTTTTTATTTGAAATTGATTCTCCGAAAGACATTTATTTTAACAAGTTTGATATTTATTTCTTTTTTTTTTTTTTATCGAAATGAGTCTTACGTTGCGCAGGAGATCTCGATAGAGACCAGACATTTAATCGATAATCTTTCGACCGTATATTTGGAGAGCAAATCGAATGATGAAAGATAAACATTGTCGTGCTTGGATTCGGGGATGGACTGGGGTGGGGAAATGATGCCTCTAATTGATTTTGATGTACTCAATTTCTGAAAAGCAATTAGCTTCTGTATTTGCTATAGACGATGATTTTGCTTTTGATTTTGCCAATAGTATTTTCGAATTTGTGTGGGAAGAATCATTTGATTTAAAATATTTTTTTTTCACCTGTCTCATCTGTCTGTTGCCAGAGAGACACTCGAACCCATACGTCTGCGTACAACGCAAAAATAAAACATAGGAAACATACAATTTTAAATGTGTGTATCTAAGCAAACGTGTTTATCAACAGGGATGCTCAAAGTTTCTGTTGATAGGAATGGTAAACGAGGCTATATATTTTTAAGTTTTTTGACATCTATACTCATATTGCGTTGGCAAATAATCATGGAATAGTTCACATTTTGTACAACGTTTGCAATTTATTAAAATTTATTACCAAAATTCGCGTTCAGTCACCCCGTTTTCAAAACAATTAAGACCATTTTTTCGACGCCATTATTTGCCTACCGCACCAACAATTCGATGTCTAGTAAAAAACTTTGAATCCCCTTTTTCTGTACACAATGTTCCAATGCCAGTGAGATAAAGCAAAATAAAGAAAATATCGCCGCCGTAAGTGCTTCCGTTGAAAAGGACCCAATTCGATTATTCACGCGTCATTTCTGTGACGTCATAGTGGCGAATTTTGCAAAAAGATCTTGGCCTTCACCCGTACAAGATCAAATTGTCACAAGAACTAAAGCTGTTGGACCATTTTAAGCGTCGCCGCTTCGTAAATTCGCCAGAAGAATATCGAAAGACCATCTTTAGAGATGACGCTCTGACTGAATGGGTTTCTCAACAAGCATGCGTTACTGGGCAGGCAGAAAGCTACACGTACCTTACGAGGGACCATAGGGTCCCAAAAAAAACACTTTGTTATGGATTACATCCTGGAGGTGTCATTGCACCATGATAAGTGGTTTCAACAGGACTGCGCCACAAGCCACACAGCATGTTACAATCGATTTAGCGAGCGATATGGACTCGTTGCATAGACGCGGCCATTCATTCAAAATGGGGCTACATAGAGTCATTGGTCTATACCAACCCGCCCACAACGAGAGATGAGCTCAGAGCCAATATTGTACATTGGTTTCAACGACTGAAAGATGCCAGAAAAGGGAATAAGTGAAACTAAGCCTACTCTTCAATGCAGAAAGTGTTCGTAGTAACTAACGTTGGCACAACGGATTACATTTTATCTCAGCCCGACCCTTTTGGTCGTTCATCTCTTTTGACTTAATGAGATAAAGCTCCCACCATATAACTCAGCCAGCATATTATTTAGAGACTGACTGGGAGCCTGACTCACCGTCGCTGGATTATCCTGTGCGAATCTTTACCAAAGGATCGAAGAATGGCGAGTATGTGAAGGAACATATGTACATTTTAAGCTTTTCTTCATTCTTTCTCTGCATTGTAACATATATCAGGCTGACCGCTAAGAAGGCATTCAACTGACTGAAAAAACAAAGTGAAGTCTAAACGGGGTATTATTATTTATTCTGATAGAAAGGCAACTTTGAACAACATTTCTAACTCATATTTCTTAACGAGACGCGTAAGTATACGAATATTCTCTTGATGTCGTTGCCGGTTTGCTTTGACACTACAGGTAATTGCCAAGACATTGAACTCATCGTTGCTAACTTCTCCAGGAGTTTAACATTTCATGCCTCATTTAAGAGTCTTCCTCAGTTGGTCACGATGCATCATCACTGCCCTGAATCAGTTCCAATGGAAAAATTGGGCTCTCGATTTGCTTAATCAGATTAAGGAGATCAGTGGATAGGAATCGGGACGCTTATTGCCATTGTCACTGAGTATTGTGCCATTGACACCCTGAAGGGTTAAGTCTTTACTACTAGAACTTTTGTCGTACTTTGAAGGAGAAAGTGTCTTTCGTACAGCACCTCCGCGAACTGAAATGAGTCATTTTACGTTGTTCAAGCGAACAGTTGAAATATATTGAAAACCCATTTCCAAAGTAAGACCCAAAGCTATGTGTTCTTTGCAAGGAAGTATGCAAGTTGTGGAAATGGTTTGTCACTTGTATACTAGTGGACAACACTTATGGTCCTCATCGTCATACGAAACACACAAATAAGAATGTGTGAGAGCAGTTGCAGCTTGAATTGGATAATGATTTTGCGCAAAATATCAACTTTTCTGAATTTTAATTATGACGGTTACGTTAACAAACAAAATTGACACATCTGCGGCTCAGAAAACCCAAACGTTATTATTAAGAAGCCAATGCAGCCACATAGTGTCAGTTTGGTGCAGATTTAGGAGTGCTTGCATTATTGAACTGGGTTTGTGATTGGGAAAAATATATTGGTCAACGGTGAGCGTACGAGGAAATGCAAGACGGTGTTTTTTTTTACACCGTGTTTTAATTAATTAGAAGACCTCTAGTTCGTGAAGAATGGCCTAAAATTTTGTTATAACTGGCACGCGCTAAAGTTTCAGAGGATCAGAGAAAGAACAACTTTGTTTTTTAATACCTGTGGAAACATGAAACTCAGCCTATGTCATAACCAATCTTTTGCGCACCAATTTTTAAAATGTGTTAGAAGTCGTTTTGGCGATGTTGATTATCCGCCTCGTACCTCCGATCAGAGTTGGAATACTTTGGGTTAAATTTGTTAAATAAATCTTCCAGGAGGAGCACCTTAGTAATACACCTATTTCTGATGTTTGTTAACCTCGGGTAGGTGCAAGCAAGCGTAGGATGGTTTCTGGTTCCTCCTCCTTGTCCATGCTACTTTAGCAGAAATGAATTCAGAAAACAGCTGGTCCTACATTGAGTGGTTTCCAAAATACAACAAAATCCACAACCCAGCTTAAATTTAATTGTATCTGTAGCGTGTAGACCAAATCACAAGTTGACCCATTGGATCCCTGATGATGATATGATGTTGCATGCAGATACCATGCTTTGAACCGTGATGAATGTAAAAAACCTTCATCTGAGTCTTAGACCGTCCCGAACCTTCTTCTTTGTTTGGCGCTACAGTTCGGTGGATCTGGATCTTAACCAACAAGCCTCTCGAGCCAGCACAATCTTTCGCCAACTCCCTCCACATGCTCACACCAAATTGTTTGTGGTCTCCAATTGTGTGCACAATTTCATTTGAGGACGCCCTCTATTACGTTGTCCCAATTGTTCAGAGTCAAAGACTCTTCCCGAAACCTTCCTGAGTCACAAAACTGATAAATAAGTAAGTTTATGGCAAAAGCAATGCACACATTCGTCATCAGATTATAGCCGCTATTCGTCTCTACCTTTAAAACATATTCAATTGTTCATCTTCTATAAATTAAAGCCTCAAAGTCGCTTAAGTTCAAGCGGTTGTCGATAATCATTTTCTATTTGCCTGCCGAGAAAGGTGATGAAAAGAAATGAATTGACTCAATAGCTTTTATTTTATCTTCTCATATACACACACCCAACCCACAAATTCAATTATTTAAACGAATGCCAAACGGTGTAGATGCAATCAATTGTTTTCCAACGAAATCCAAATTCAAGTCACAAGGTTTTGGTTTACGTCCAACATGACACCCAACTTAACGATGCCGAGTGATGGCTGTTCGAATATAATTGAATTGATAAAAGTCAAAGTTTATCTACATTTATGTCATTATATCATGTGAACAGTAAATCAAGCAAATCGACACCCACACCCACTTTGCCGGAGAACAGAAATGACAATTTGACAGCCCACTGTTTAAATTGATTGATTACTGCGTGAAATTGATCAAAACAAGAGAGGAGTCCCTCAACTCAAAAATATCCTAGCCCCGCTTTGATGTGTCTTTTTAATGAGCTCTTCCTTAAGCAAGTTTTATAGTACTTCTGGCAGCGGATCGTAACATCGAAATTATTATTCCCAAAGTGTGCACAAATTCATCACTTGAATAGGTTATTGTCTACTTAAGAAACCTTGAGGACAATTTTATTTTGTTGTCTGATGTTTTTGATGTTTGCGATAAAGCGGTTAATTTTCCATTTCGTCCCCAATGGAAATAAGAGGAATTTTGGCGAGTTTTGCGACAATAGCGCTGAAATTAGCTGCATTTTGATGACAGCGTTTGAAATAATAAATTTTATGCCAAAGCATACTGTGAAATACATCAGATACTGGGAGGAACTTTCAATTCCCCATTGGATATCGAGGAGTAGAAACATTTTTCTAGGCAGAGTTAATTAAAACCTCCTTTCGATTCAATAAAATGATGAATTTTATGGAAATTAATATATATATGGGAAAATATTGCGCTGTGTCATGAAGAGAACAATAACTACTTGAGGGGCTATCATCTTGAAACATGTTTCGTAGCAATTCGTTGTCACGCAAATATTATATTGCCAATTTGTGTTACAACAATTGCTATCATTTAATTGCTGATTAGACCAGTAAACCAAGTTCGTGGGGAATTCCCCATTTGAGGGGAAATTCTGGCTGACCTTCGATTAGGTAAAATGAAGGAAGTATTACACATATCGTACAATTGATCGAACGTTTTTTTGTTATAGTTCACGCATGACTCCTATCAAACCGCTTTATCATATTTGTTCAGTACTACTTGGCAAGTCACCATAAAAAACTCACCCTACGCTCCATGTTTTCGTTTTTCTCGGCGAATTAACGGTACATATTATCAACCTTCTAAAACCTCAATGGCCAATACCATTCGCAAATTTGAGTCTCAGTTTACATTAACGGATGCTATTCGACCGGTTAGATCACATCCAGCACGTAGTAAAGAGACTCTGACATCAGTATCTGAGAGTGTTCGATAGATTGTGATGAATCGATTCGTCATCATTCTTAGCAGCTTGGTTTGGCGTATTCCACAACTTGGCGTATTTTACGATAAGATATCGGCCTAAAAGCGTACAAAATTCAACTTGTGCAATAATTTAAGGTAGGCGACTTAACTTGTTGAGGAATCATTTAGGTCAGCTCTTAATTTCACGATTTGCTTCGATGAAACCTTGATCGTGCGATATCATACCTTTGGGCTATTTTCTTTAAATAACAATTGAGTGGCACCACAGCCCACAAGGGACCAGGGCCTTACATCTACAACAACTACTCGTGTTGTGCGTACTACTGTTCTCTCACGATTAGAAGGGAGCTAAAGTTTTTTGCCGACTCCGAACGACGAGATTTGAGAAGCTTTTCATAGACCATTTGATACTCTTTGAGTGTTGTCAGCAACTCGAAAGAGGTGGTGCAGTGAAAAAATGCGAGATGTCCCGTCCGGGAATCGATCCTAGACTTTCTGCGTGGCGGTCGACGCACTTACCACGACGCCACGGCGACCACTATTTTCCTTGGGAATATGTAAAGTCTTCAGAAATAAGCCAGTTACAATTGACGGTTTGAAGGCCAAGGTTACTCATCTTATCAGCGAAATAACAATCGCTATGTTCGAACAAATCGCCGAAGTTTGACCACCTCAGATCAACCAAAGGGTGGTCCAACCATAACGCTCAATGATAATTTAAATAGACAAAAATGTTTTCAGAAATATACCGCACCGCCAATGAACAGTCTTGAAAGGAGTTCGTCAAGAAATTGGGAACCGACCATAGACCAGAATACCTGCGCAGAATATTCTGGCAAACCATTCGCCGCCTGAGACGAAGCAAGTTCATCACTGAAGGAGTCAAATCCAAAGATGGAATACTTCTTTCCAATGAGGTTCTTGCGCAGATGGAGCGAGCACTTTTCAAAGCTGGTCAGGTCAATCCCGAACAGGACACTGGAGAACAGTCCAATTGCGATTGAATGGATAAAAGTTGGCAAGTTCGCCTATGTGGATGAAATTCGTCCAGAAATGCTTAAGGCTATGGGTAAAGATCGAGTCCTGTGGCTCTCTCGTGTCATTAAGGTGGCCTGGGAATGTGGCGAGACACCTGGTGATTGCAGACTGGAGTGACTGGTCCTCTTTTCAAAAAGGAGAACAAGAGAGACTGCTCTAATGTCCAAGGTCTACACTAAGAAGGTCAGTTCTAGAGCTACGATTGAGTACAGGTTGAGGGATGAACAGTGCGGCTTTTGTTCTGGCAGAAGTAAAACCTTTAGATTGAGGCTTGAGCAGGCTTGGGATTGTGCTAACTGATCTACAGTTGCAGATTTGGAAATGGCATACCACCAAGTGTATACGGCATACGACTCTGGAGTGTTTTACAGGAGTATGGGATTGATGGTCCCCATTTGAGTGCCATTCAATATCTTTACAACAACTGTATCAACTGTGTTCGGGTAAACGTTATTAAATCAATACCTTTTACCGTAGGCGTTTTGCTTCGCTAAAAGTGCGTCTTGTAAGCTCCACATTGGAAGATTTGAGCGGAAGTCATCTCCTCTCTGCAGATGACTTAATTGTCCTCACATCCTCCAAGAGCGAACTCCAGGGCGTACTCCATATGTTTGTGGCCGCATTAGGTGAAGTAACATTGGCAAGTCAAGAGTAATGTTTATTTTAAAAACGACCGTCCAATGCACTCTACATGTTAGTGGTATCCCATTGAAACAGGTAGATGATCTTTTTCACGAGTGATGAGAGGAGCAAAACTGTGGTTTTTAGTAGGTAGGCCACGTCTCTGCAAATCCAGTAACTTATGAGTTAGAGTCAGTGGTGGGGGATCTAGTGGTCTTGATGTCTCTCGCCCGAGTATTGCTCCCGCGAATCATTTAGTGGAACATGCGGGTTAAAGAAGATGATGATGATGAGGAAAAAATGCTCGCCCCGTTTTCGGTGGCATACCTCTATCCGATGGTTCATATTTAGAGTGAATCCGACACATAACTGAGGTTCAATGTTGTATGTGTCTTTATTATGTTATGTGCCGTATTATCTCATCTTGAATTGTCCCTGGCCTATAGACGTACACTTTTTCTCTTATATTTTCAAAGAAAAAGTGCAATTAACATCGCGAAGACAAGAGATAACTCGGCCATTGAATTTCCGTGCAAGAGTCGTTTGTTTCTTTGTCAGTGTGCAAGTGGCACCACACTGTTGGCGTCAGTTATCATCAAAAAACAGTAGGATTATTCTACTTGTCAAAGAAGAATAGCACACATAACACAAGGAGTTGCTTAAGAAGCTAAGTCGTTGTATCTTGTTGGATTCATTTGTGTTTGAGTATTTTAAAGTTTATTATCTATACATATTACAGAAATAAAAATCATGTAAGTCCATTGAAAAATAACACGTCCTATTGTTTTGTCTGACACTGCATGTGACTATATGTACATTAAGGTCATCGACAGTTTGCTAGGTTTTGTTGAACTGCCTACTTATCTTCCCATGAGCTTCCATAAATGCCACGTAAAATTTCTGTACAAGTGTCAGAACTAAGAACTCGTATGTACTTTTTAATACCACATATGTATGCTCGCCTAAGAAATTCCTTCACTCATAAGCGTGTGTACTTATCTATTTGTGTCTAAGTCCCTTTTTTTCTGATTCCTTTAAATATCATTTCCGCCTTCAATGGCAACCGTAGCACCGCAAAATCGAACCCCTCGCACTGTGCAAGGCCAAGCCCGCGGGCACATATGTGGGTTCACTGTCAAGGCAAAATCGATACAATACAACAAGAGAAAACAAAAATATTGTAAATGCTGCAAAGAAATTGTAGAGAAAAGAAAAATCGACCGGCAGGGCTTCCCGCACGCTTCTAAGCGTTAAGTGGCAACTAGCCCATAATTCTCTATTACTTAACACTAGACTTACTTTCAACTGCATGCTTCTCGCAATCAGTTTATAGGATGATGTGTGGATGCCCCTCGTTCCACACAAACAAAAGGAAATCGTTATGGATACGTATGTAAGTGACAGGAAACGTGAGTAAAAAAAAAACAAACAATTTTTATTTATTTAAATGATTCCTCCTACTGACACGAACTTTTGAAAAAAAAGTTCTGCGCTTTTCTGTGCATGGGTACACATCCAAAGTGATTCTTCTTTATTTCCACAGTGGAAAGTTCCAAAGTGCCTCGCTTACAATTCAACATATTCTCGTTGAACATTCCTTATAAATATTAACACGGTCTTATAACTGTCTACTACGCATAAAATTCCCCTGGGGCACGCCTAATCAGATGCAGACTGTGTTCGTTCGCTTTTTGTGTACTACTAGTCGAGCGTAGTAAACAGAACAAGTTCTGGTATGTGATTGGTGTTAAGGTATTTAAATATTGAATTTAGCTGAAAAAGAGCGCCATTTGGCAATTCGGATGGGACGCGTGTGGAGCAGCACAAAAGTGTGTTAATGGGAAACGATTATTTTTTTCGTCGATATATTATTTATAGCCGTGTTTACACTATTATTTACTAGAAACGTGCGGGGTGGAGGGCATTGATTAAGAGGTTAAGGCGGAGGCAATGATTGAGGGAGCGAATGTGCTAAGCAATGGTAATTAGTTTTTTGGGGCGCATGTGGACTCGATCAGTTTTTAGCGAAATTGGAAATCTCTTTTTGAAGATGTCAAGTTTTACCTACTCGCATATTGAGTTTGTCAATAAAAAGAGGTCGTAAGTAAGTATTTCGCCTCACTGCTCGATGGCGCCCGTATCAGAATAGAAATTTACTTTTGTGTATTAAAATTGGATTTTCCTTTGACCGATTGGTGGAAGAGGGCGTGTTCGTAGATTTTAGAAAAATGACAAAAAACAGTTGTATCAGTCGACAACCCAATTCGTGTGTTTTTAATGATAAATCAAAAAGCGTTTGTATTCGATAACGATCATCAAACTTTGGTTATAAAAGTTTCACGTCCGTTTTTTATGAACCCCGCCCAAGTGACCTCAAAAGAGCTACCACAAAGGGTAACAGGATACAAATTCACGATCAGGTATTGGAGGACCACGGTAAAAATCCATAAATCAAATACTCCGTAAAATTTTTTTTGCAAAATTTCATCATTACATGATGGATTAGTAAAAAGATCCTCATAAGTGATAAGGTCCATCCATCGAGTGGGAACGTACTTGTGCGGTAGTGTCGATTACTCAGCTATAAACTTAGTAAATAATAATAATAATAATTGAGTGACAGTAGCAAATACTTGTGTTGTACACTGTTTTTTCTTACTGTTCTTTGACATTTAGAATGGGACATGGGACTTTTAGCGAGTGGGTAGATGCGCATACCCACTACAGCGACCACATCTCTAGTTAAGGAGATCGTGAAAAATTTACCGATATTCACATGGATGATCTCGCCAGGAGAAAGAGGAATGTTTTACTCCTGACACATGTACAAATGTTTAAATAATTTTTTTGTGGATAACATGTCTCAATATTTTCTTCAACATTACTACAGTTTTTAAAATTTATATATTGCTCCACTATATCTGTATGCAGTGACGAACTTCTAGAGCTGCTTTTATCCCCAAAGAGGAAATGATTAGTCAGATAATGGCCAAGAACGTACCAATTTATCTCTCATTCTTCATTCTAAAAACTCTCGAGCAGATAGTGGAGTCCAACTTTTCACATTTTCTTTCAGACCCACTGCATGTGTACCGAAAAGGTAGAACTGCCGAGATCGCACTTTTTGAGGTAACTCGTACAATAGAGAGTTTCTTACATTACAAGCAGTTTGTCAAACAAGCCTTTCTTGACATTGAAGCCGTTAACAATTTCCAAAGAGGCAACTTCTAAAGCTTTTTCTGAGCGAACTTAAATCTCTTGAACAATCAAAAAACCATCATCGCGGGGGGTGTTATTTGTAGAACAAAACTGTCTGAATTTTTATTTTACAACTATCACAGCACTCGCCGAGGGGAGTCTCCTCTCAGATGATCTGCACCGTCAAGTCAATTAAAGTGGTTGCTTACGCAGAAAGGGTAGGTCTACTCATATCGGGAATGAGTGAAATAATGGAGAATGATATACGCTCAAAACTCACTATGAATCACCCTATACAAAGTTTGTACTTCATGCATTTTCCTTTACAGGATCTGTCTTCAAGTTATAAAAACCTTTCAGTTACCATACACTAAAAAAAATATTAGGCTACATAAACTCAGTAGTGCCAGAAAATCTTTAAGAACCAACAACTGTCAGGATAAAATAAATCACCTGATGGTTTTTTTTACTATATTGTTTCCCTGAGAAAAATTTTACACATATCCAAGGACCGCATGGGTCATATCGTGTATGAAATATGGGGCACAGCTGTCTGTGCGAAATTGGAATTCTGCACCGTTTCGTCGACCAAGAGACAGTCAATACAGTGAACATCAACCGAGATATAGGCCAATGATAGAGAGATGTAGACTCTCCAATTTGCCGAAATAAGATGGCCACCGTTTTTGGGTATTCACAAAGTGTGATCTAATCGGCTACCTAGGGAAAAACAAAATGGTGGAAGAGCTCTACTTTCCCGAATTTTTATGCCGATTGGTCGAGTGTTTCAGAAAAGAACGGCGCTTATTTGACGAATTAACCATAACAAAGCTCGCGTGAGCCGTTGTCGGTAAAGGATAATTTGTTGTAGTGACCTATGAACTACTACCCCAACGACCATCTCTAGATTTGATTCAAACTTAAAAAATCACTCGTCGGGCTGAAATCTAAGTCGAACCAGAAAGTTATTTCTGCCATGGATGCGGCCTTTGCAGGCCTATAGAAAACGCATTTTTCTGACAAGTTAAAGAAGTTGAAGCATCGTTAGGTCAAATATAGAGAGCTAGGATGTGTAGAAATAATGGGATTAGTACTTCCTATCGAGCTGCACTCGTAAAATTTCAAGTTTCACGTGCACGCTTCCTACTTGCAAACTGAACTTCTTAGTAACATCTTATTTTCCAACCTTGAACATGAGTTGCTTTTAATGTCGAATATTATTTGTTGCCATTTGTTTTACTCACCATACACATGGGGCCGCATGGTCAATTAAATGTCTGCGAAATTGCGGAACAACGTTTTACTTTATTGCAGTTTCTTGGCCACTAAATTGGCGGACAACTATAAAAGTGAGAGAACATTGACCTGAGCGAAATTAAAAAACATATTTCTATTTATTTTATTTTTATAGCTCAACGGGAGTAATTTAATTCAAACGAACGAAATGTTCAGCTCTTCTACAAATGCCGCTACCTCTGCACAGTTACGTAATCAGAAAACCATTTTACCAATGCCATCAAATGTCAAGTCAGTTCTGACATTTGTAAAGCAAGTAAAATTTAAATTTGTGTAATCGAATAACGAAACGCTATGCCCCTCAGGGAAACAGAAACCCGCCAGCAATTGTCGTGTAAAGGGCATTTCGTGACTGTTTCGCTTTCCATTGCAATTTAGTAACATCATTGGTGTACCGTAGTTAAACACCAATATGGTACTTGCTCCGAGTCGTCGGTGTCGTGCGCATATATCTTGTTTGGCACTCATTTAACGCCAGCCTCATTTAAGATAATAATAATAATTGAGTGGCACTACAGCCCACAACGGACCAGGGCCTAGCTTCTACAACAACTACTCGTGTTGTGCATGCTACTGTTCTTCACGAATAGAAGGGACCTACAGTTTTTTGCCGATTCCGCAGAAGCTTTCCATAGACAATTAATACTCTTTGAGCGTTGTCAGCAACTCGAAAGAGGTGGTGCCGTGAAAAAATGCTAGGTGTCCCGTCCGGGGATCGAACCCAGACTTTCTGCGCCGCAGTCGATGCACTAACCACTACGCCACGGCGACCACCTCATTTAAGATGCTTACTTTTATATATAAGCTGAATCCCACAATGTTTTCCTAAAATCATGATAGTGTCATCCGCGTAAGCTAGCAATTGAGAGGATTTTCGGAAGATCGTGCCTCTGGTTGTGACTTGTGTGTCCTTTCTTGATGATAGCGCATACTTCATTTTGGCCCTCATTTATCAGCAGACCCATTTTAGCCACTTCCGCTTTAATGCCAACAAACGCCTCACTAATGGTTGGCTGTGCTTAAATCCAATCACGTCAATGTCGTCGGCGTAAGCTAACAGTTGCAAGAACTTTTGGAAGATCGTTTCTCTGGTGTTGACTTGTGAGTTACGCACTATCTTCTCAAGAATGTTGTTGAAGAAGAAGTCTCATGACAACGCGTAGACTTGTCTGAAATCATTCTTAATGCATGGAGGGGCTGTCAGGGCAGTAGCGATCTGGTCGGAGCTGTGAGAGTTCTGCATCGTCATTCAACGCAATTTGGCGAATTTTGTAGGATTGCCAAAATTGCCACTGTACACCTTGCCGCGACCTTAAAACAAGAAATTTATAAATGTCGATCTGTATTTCTTGGCTCTTCTCCAGGATCTCTCGTAGTGTAAAAACCTGATATATAGTAAACTTTTCTGGACCTAAACCACACTGAGCAGGACCGAATTTTAACGAATGGTTTCAGACGCGCCCGAACATTGAAAAGTTTTGTGAATAGTCCATTTCAGCTCTTGTTCATGTTCGGTCTCTATATTGCTACCTTGGCCTCGTCTATGTCGGGGGTTAAAAAAATCTTGTGCATCTTCGTTTATCTAAAGTGGATAAATCGAACCTGGAACCTTGACGTGTAAGTCGAAGCACTTACCCACTACGCCACGGAGACCACGCTGCTCTCTTTATCCCCTTAAAAAACGGGTGCTCTTCCCTTCTTCTCTGTTCCTAAAGTTCAAGAATAACTCTCACCTTTGTCGTCAAATCATGGTTTTTTTCTATTTGATATCGTAAAATCCAGCTCATTTTTTGTGATAGCTTCTAGAGAACTCATCCATTGTAAGTGGCTCGAACTTTGAGCAAGTTTCTAGAAAACTCGATCGGGAAAGTTCCGGTCACTAGCAGTTGTAGCATTCCGGCGTCCAACAGTGGTGTCCCGTCTCGAATCCATCACTGTATCTGGTTTTCGCATTCCTACGTTGGTTTAGAGGAAATGATTTTAGTAGATGTTGGCACTCGGATGGTTCTCAAATCGGGAAGGTGGAGGAGTATCTGACGTCGTTCGTAGTGTGACCAATCTAGCTGATGGTTGATTGAACAGAAGACCAAATGTTTGTTAAAAATTATCCCCAGCCACAAATTTCTGTCCTGAAGATGTACCACAATTCAAGCAAAATTCGTATGGTAAAGATTCAAATTTAGTTTCTCAAAATAGGACAAAACCAATAAATCTACTGAAGCATTAAAACTTTTCACAAAAAAGTCTTAAGTACCTGCCCCGCCTCTTAAGCACTCGACATACGATCGTTAAAAGAAAACTTCCCAAAAAATATTTCATTCCTTTCGGCGCCAGATTTATTGGAACTTGTGCTGATTTTACTATTCAAAAATAAAAATAAATATCCATGGCATTCAGCTGTTTATTTTTAAATGAAAAATTCATATGGAAAACCGTAAATTCTTCTGTCACATTTCGGAAAATACGTCGAAATTTCACAAATCAAAGTCCAATCAGAACTCGTTCCAATATTTTCTGCTCGCAGCTGGTGCGATTATTTTGCTTTTGTTCCTCATCAAAATTGTTCGAAATCTCTTCCAATGCCTCACATACATTCCAATCGAATTTGTTGTTGCCTTTTTTTTTGAATGCCCGCTCAGACTATCTTTGCATTAACAGATATGCCGACGGCGTCATGCTTGTTCGCTGAAGATAGGTGAATCGTGATTCATGAGAATGGAAATTCGATGGCGACGCAATTATTTGCACGAAAATAGACATCAACGGTCGATGACATTTTCCGTTTTGTTTGCAATCTTAATTGCTTATAATTATCGTTGAACTTAAAGAAACGAACGAGAAGTCATTGCTTTTGTTTTGGGTAGATTGAAAGATTGGGCGCAAACGGAACAATTGTGGATTGCGTTTCTGGATGTGCTATTATTAATTTTTCTTTTTTGTTTTAAATTAATTTTAAGCAGATCTATTCTGGATGATGAATTTAATTTAATACAACGGATGCACCTAATAGGAATATAAAATATTTTAGAAACCCAAATTTTGACGAGTATTGATAAAATTGCCATCCCCGTCCGTTTCTCAACTCTGAGAATTCCCCGGCATTCAGAGTTTGGCACAATTGTGTTCAGAAAGTCGTCCTTAGTTGTATCTCACAACAATTTAAAGTCATTTCCATTTATTTTACATCATTTTCGATGATTTCCAAATACAGTGCTTCATAAAAATCTACGTACAGTGATGAAATGTTGAGGAAAACATTTTGTTATTTTTAAAACAAAAATTTAATTAGCTTGTAAAGGTATTATTCAATCAGCGATTTCAGATAAGATTTAATTTAAATAAAGAAGAAAAGAAAGAAGTAGTGCCGTGGTAAATGCGAGGTGTTCAGTCCAGGAATCGAATCTGTGACCTTCGGCATGTGAGACTACGCACTTGCACTTGCATATGTTCGTTTAAAGCGAGGCCCAGAGGCATTACGACTTTACCTAACTTTGGATTAAACCTTAAACGCGGGACACTAGACGTTTTAGGACCGAGTAATCTGTTTCGATCCACTCTAGTTATCTAGTCTTAAAGGGAATTAGCTTTCAACTCGTTGTGGTGCGGTGGCCCATAAAAGCGATGATGTAAAAAAGCCTCTCTTTCAACCAAGCAGAAGTGACTGCCCCTTCAGGCAGAATTTCACTTATTACTTGAAATAGCACTCGAGGCATTAGTCAGAGTTTTTCTGACTGGCTGTATAGACACCGTGACAGGTAATCACGTAAATCAAATACACAATACATATCCATACAGATTCAGGCACATACATTACCCAAAGAAACGTAATTGCCTATAATACATCATAATGAAAAAGTCATACGCCTCTAAGATAATTAATTAACCGAGAAACGCCCAATGTTGTGCCAGGCTATAGAATATCCCACATGCGACAGTCAACGTGAATGACGTACGATTGCAAATTTGAACTACAATATCTCTCCGAATATGCGACGATTCTTTGTGCGCAATACAAAAGATACGTTTTTTTTTGTGACAAGAGTGGGCGTCTTGTGTCATGTAAAGAGTGCGTTGATTGTGATGTAAGGCATGGTCAACAGCTTCCGGACAAGGGTGGAATTGCCTCAGTTGATGGTGAGATTTTTGAGGTTCAATATGATTGTTAACCCTATTCGAAATTGCTTAAAGTGATTGAAAAAAATGTATGAGCATGAGGCATTCCAATACGCCCGTACAATTGCTAAAAATTTGTACAGTGTAGCTTTTGCTGTTAACTGTGTCATTTGGTCATTCGCTCTGTTTTTTCAAAGGCTGTTGTTAAGCGAAACATTTTAAATTCACTAAAATCATAATGAAGCCTTTTACTAAAAACGACGTTCCAAAAAACATGCATTTCATTTTTTTGGCCGATTTTCTAAATATGTTCACAATCGATGGAAATGTGCGCTTATTTCAGCAACTGGGCAAAGAATCCACGAGTGATTGTTGAAAAGCCGATGCATCCACTATGAGTGGCTATTTGATGTGATTTATGGGCTGTCGCCGTCTTTCGGTCCTATTTCTTCGAAAATGAGGTCGGACAAGGCGTTATCGTGAATGGCGTTTAATGTCGCTAGATAATACAAAAATTCTTGTGTCCAGGAATTGAGGACATGGAACTAGTCGATATGTGCTTCCAACAGCACGATGCCACTTACACTGCCAAAGAAACAAGTGACTTTTTTTGCGAAATGGCTGTGTTATCTTACTTTGTAGCGATGATGATGCAATGTTGTCATGGGATCTGACACCATTGCACTGCTCTTTTTGGCGATATTTAAAAAAAGTGCGCTCCAAAAAGCCAAGAACACTTTCAGAGCTAAAAAATGCGACAATTCGGAATATTAAGATCCATGTACCTCAATTTTGTCTAATAGTCATTGAAAATATTAACCCGTCGGATAGAGTCATCGAAGCTGCGGCGAGCATTTGGTCGATGTTTTGTTTTACACTCAACCGTCATAGATCCCTCTATCATAATAAGAAATATTAAAATAATTCGCTGAAAACTTGTTGTATTTACAATTATCATTTGCGTCGTACCTCCCTTTATGTAATTTTGTCACTCTTCGGGTACCTTCACAATTCTGCGGTTTATCAATCAAGTGATTTTTGTTGTATCTTCAATCCAATTTTTTCCATCAAGTGAGATTTAAAGAGACCGAAATAAGTTACAATTGCATTTGTACATGAAGTACACTTTGTTGCACTTCAGAAGCAAGGAAAGCAAGGACGATCGTCATCATCAACTGATGATGATGACAAAGAAGAAATTTATGGTTCTATGAGAAGAAGAGACTTCTAACGAATCAATTGTCGAAATCACTGACAGTACTGCCCAGACTGCCAACTTCGATAACCTTTTAAACACGTTAGCCCCACACGCAAATTTGATATACACCCTGACTGACTCGTACTGCAACCAACAGCAGACTGCTATAATTTCCAAACCGTTCATGACAGTGAGCTCAAGTTTCGACACATGAGAGATCATTTCAATGTTTACAAGCATTTTAAACGATTTGCATCCCAGTTGTGTCCATTCAAACGTAATTAAATCTTACAAAAGTTAGAGTCGAAAGCACCGTAGAAATCGCTACGCTTGCACGAAAGTGATGAATTTGTGTTTTTCCGATGAACCGCCATTTCTTATCGAACAATATTTTAACACAATAAAAATGACCGAGTTAACTTGCCAGAAAAAAAGTTAAACATTCGGCAGCCACCAGAAAGCAACGATGATGATATTGGTCGGGAAACGTGGACAACCCAACAAGAATCGGCATCGTTTTACAAAACGCGTGTAAACCAAGAATGGTTAATAAACGATGTTTTCCACTTCGTTTTTTCAACACAATCATTTGCAAATTCTCTGTCTGGAGTATTTTGAAGATGAAGGTTGGAACTAAAAAAAATGTTTGGACCACAAGCACTTCGCCGGAAATGGTCGCAGAGAAAATTAGGTGCTCTTTTTTTTTTCTTCTTCTACGCCATTATTCGATTATATTATAAACGACGTTGATTTGAAAAAAATAATAAACAAACGAAAGGTACGGCTGCGACATATTGAATGAAGTCAAGTCAACCCTTTGGACAACAGAAACCATGAAATCAATGTGAAATTGCTCTCCTTTTCTACAATAACGAACCGAATGTAAATTTTTTGAGGAATCTTTCAAAAGTTGACAAGAATTTGTACTGCATAGAATCCAAATCTAGTCTAGTCTGCTCTACTGATTAGGATGTATAAAGGTAGTGACATAAGACACCTAAATGGTATCTTTGTTGGATATTGGAATAAATCAAATACAAGCCTATAAAAGAAAAACTTTTCCCGGTATTCCGACTTTAACGATTCATCATTAAGGGTGTCGCATATTAATCGAAATATATTCGACAGTCGTTTATCACCATTTTTTATCACCAAATTCAAATTCAGAAATATTATTTGCTTGTTTGACGCACGCACTCCCATAACATTGCTTTTTGTCCTGCAAAACAGTAATTGGTTTGTGCCAATTGATTGTATGTCTTTACAAAAAATGCGCCTTCCTATCACAACAAGCACTCGAATTTTTATTGCATGCAATTGTTGGCTGTTTTTATTACCATTGTTCGGTTATATAAGATTTTGAATTCACTCTGAAAAGAGTCATATGGTGTTTTACGGTGTGGTTTTAAAAAATATATGACAGTTGTTAAGGGAATAAAATCTTGACATCATGGGATATAAACGAACCTGGGAATGTATTGCAGTGAGTTTCACTAGAAGGGATCATATGCACATACTCGTGAATATATTTAAAATTAATGTGTAAGTCTTCTCTGTGTGCTATATTCTTTGGAGAAATGTCTTCATATTCTATGGACTTGTGAGGACATGAAATTTAATTTAATTTTGAAATTGTGTGTATATATAATATTATGTAAATTGTGTTTGCTCTCTTTGGTTAAATATTCCCTTGTATTGCAATTTTTATTCCTTATAAATTCGGTTTCCATTGCAGAGGACTTCCTAGATAAAGATGGTACACATAAATCGAGAAGGACCTAAACTCACAATAGTATGTGCACCTCTTACATATATGTACACATCAATTGCAGTTAATATAAATCCACAATCCAAAAATGTTTAATATTGAAGACTTTATTTAGTATATACAGAATGATCCGGTCTAAGCAAAATATGCGCTATTTTGTTTGTTGCCATTTTAAAGATAATTTCATAACAACTCTCTCAAAGAAACCCTAGCCCTTATTTTAAGGCCTTGACAGATTTCCCTTTCAAAAAACGACAAAATGTGTTAAGCGGGAAGCACTGAATCTCTTTTATGTGACACTACAGTTCCTCTAAAGTCTAGGCTTCATCAGTTTCCAGTTAAAGTTGTTCAAGGAGTTACGCTAGAGGAAACGCAATCAAACACCTCCATTCAATGAAAAAGCCATGCCCCTTCCCAGTTTTAAAGAGGCCTAACAACAACAAAACTCTTACGGCTTTCCGGCTGAATTTGTCGAATGTTGTGGTGATTTTTTTTTGTAGGGTGCTGCACCAGATTACCAACGAAGTATCGACGGATGGAACCAGGTCCCACGACTGAACTATCAGCTTAATATGCCATATCCTTAAGAAAGACGTTCCTTTTCTCAATACAGACCCAACGTACTGTGGGAACCTCTGAAACCATCCGAATTTTTCCAAACATGCACTGGATATCGGCAAGGAGATGTGCTGTCGTGTGACATCATCAACGTTATACTGAACCAAATAGTACGCTGGTCGGGCGTCAATACGGAAGGCACTATTCTCCACAAAATTGTCTAGTCCATTGGCTATGCATACGATATTGAGATCATAGGCCGCTCCCAGAGTGTCGTTCACAAGAAAATTTCAAGCCAGTTGGTTTTGGAGTAAATGTGGACAACGCCAAGTCAACAAACAAAGAATCGTCGTTCCCTCGCCTTGGACATAACGTGACGTTGGCAATACAAACGTCATGGTTGTTAAAAAGTTTACATATGAGCATCGAAGTAAATATCAACCCCACGAGTGACACTTTAGTGTGTGTCTTGGGCAGAGAAATATTCTCCATAAAATGTGTAATCTCGTAGCAAGAGCATATTACTGCGAACTCTTAAGTTATTCCAAAATGTGGATGTTAAACATCACTCAATAAGAACCAGGACTAACAAATAAAAAGGCATTTTCTAGACAAAATTTGACTTTATTAATCAAAATAGTTTCTTTCAAGAGTGATACAATCAGTCCAACGCAGCTCTAACATTTTTTTATAGAACGATATATTTTTGACCTCAAAGTAGGCTTCAGTTTCGGCGATCAACTCCTCATTCGAGCCCCCCTGAAAAGGTGTAGAAGGCCCGGGAGGCTAGATCCGGATAATACAGAAGAGAATTTTTTCATCTTCATATGGGACCGTTTTTTTTGCAACTTCATCCTTCAAGTGATCCTTTTGCCTTTTTCAAGACAGTCAATGAATAGTCTTTATGGTGTCAGGTATCTCACGATATTTCACTTTGCGGTTTTCCAAAACGATTTTGTGTACCGTTTCGTCGTGTTCAGATGTAGCCACCTCAATTGGCCTTTCAGGGCGTTCAGCATCGTTGGTGTCTTTACGGCCACGTTTAATGTCAACATTCCATCGACAAAGCCATAGCTGAGCTTGTACGATATATTTTCCCATCAACAAGCAGTGTTTAATCAACACACGAAATTCTGTTTTTTTCATTCTTTTAAAAACATAAAAACATTCCATTGTAAACAATAAAAGGTGTCATTTGCCTGTTTGTACTTCCTAGAAATAATATGGATTTTGTGTTAGTTGCGCCACCTGTATGCCAGTCCCTGGACTTATTGAGTGATGTGTAAGTCCAAAACATCTTAAAACGACTGCCTCTCCGTCTCGGTCATATCGAGCGAATGGAGAATCTTTGAATCACACGCCACCGAACTTTCATTTCAAGGGACAAGCTATCGCGAACGCCAGAGCGCTTGGTTTGAACCACTGGAGACACCGGGCCCCGGATGGGAGGACATAAAAGAACGCCGTTTCTCGGGCAGAGACCCTTCACGGGTCGGAAGCTCATAAAGTTTGCTAGTTCTTTGAATTCTTATTGACTTAATATTAATATTTACTTAACCAGATCAGATACGCTCGGAGGGTTTAACTACCCAGCGCACTTTGATCCTTTATGCCGGAATTTCGTTCTTTAAATACATCTGGTTTATTGCTTATACACCTGGAAACACAAACTTGGGCATATATTATTACCATACACGCGCACCGACGTAACATAAATAGTTAACCGCAATTAATTCCAAAATTTCCCAAGCAGAACTAACAAAATTAAAGAATAAATAGCTATACGATAGTCACACGCCGAACAGAATTTCCATTTTTCTCCAATTTGAAAACACGTGTATGACTATCATGACTAAAAACAATTTGCTCTTGTCGCAGAAACTTATTCCATTTAATCAAGCTTTCCGCTCAACCGCCCCTGAAATATCAATCAATTCCACGTGTATTCCTTAATCTCTTTTCATGGTACAACGTACACAACGGGTATTCTTCAAATTCCTGCGCATAATACACGCACTTTGTCCTGCCACCACATAGTTTTCACCCGCCCACCTCAGTCATCACCTCATCGACTAAAAATAACCCCCAAATTCCATCCCAATTCGCAGTGTTATGCTGTTCATCCCATACGAAGAAACCATGAATTTTCCTTTCAGGAAAATCGATGACAAACCTGCCCTTCATAAAACCACCTTGTCAACACCATCATGTTGCGGCAACATTTCCCCTACGCATCGCCATCCAGCTGATGGGATATTTGCCCCTAACATTGTGACACGCGAGAGCGAGACAGGCTTATTGGAAAATCAAATCAAAGGGAGACAAATTGACCGCCATCTTTGGATATTCATTTCCCAATTTTACTTAATTTTTCCCATGGAAAATTGCACAGAAAAAAATACACTCACCTCTCATCGGAAAACCAGGCAAATCTTATCCTTCATGTGGAGATCTATCCGCGATCGATTCTTTTTTCCGCACAATTTTCCTTTTTCTACAATAAAACGATTTCCTTCTTTTCTATCGTAATTTTCTTTCGACAAAGATATCTACTATCTCACTGCACCATCACATGAAACGAAAGAAAATTGAGGAAAAATTAGATTTCATCACTGAAAGCAATGCAACAAACAAAAAAAAAACGCAATTTCAAAAATGAAAACACCAATTAGTGGCAGAAAAGAAATGGATTTTTCAAAAACATGGAAAACGGAAGGGGACAAATTTTTAGAGATATTTCAATGGCCGCCTTAGCTATCACAAGTGCACATACGCTCACACAAAAACTCACATCAAAATTTTCTTTTCTTTCGACTTGGGGATGCACAGATTTACTTTTGATTTGAATTTTTTTTTTCTTTATTATTGTGAACTGCCGCAGGGTGAGGTCAAAATTTGGTCACAAAAAAGAATTTGTTACTTGGGGCCGAGAATTTGAAAAATTTGTGAATAATTCTTGAGTATCCTGTATTTGTAGGTGGAGAGGAGAGACGAATGCGTGTGACGAGTCCCGTCACGAAAAACATCACATTCGTCGTTAAGCAAATCCCATTCAAGACTGAATTTGCTTCTCAGTGGAACTTCAGTTGGATATTTTTTCGCTATTTTCATATGTTTCTATCGCACATTGCCAATTTGAAAACAGCACTTCTCTCGTTTTCCCTCACAGCCGGAGAGAGATGCCCATTCAGTGCAAAGAGAGATGAATGTAGGCTGGTTGAACAGAGACACAAGTTGCTATTTTGTATTTTGTATTGGTGTGGAAGCAGTGCGGATGTATGGGATATTATCGATGCAGTCGATGCGGCCAGTCGTTGTCTAATTTGAGGGATTTTTTCTTGAAACGGCTGAACAATGAAACATCGCATGCGCTGATGAGAACGTCACTGGTAAGTTCCACTTGGAAATGTACTTTCTTTTCTGTACAAGTTTTTTTGGTAATGAACCTTGTCTTATAATTGGAAAACTTTTAGGGATAAGACATTCAGGCAAGACAGAGGAACAATGATTTAGAGAATGACTCTAAAATTAAGGCGTAGGAGTCAAGATAGGTGGGAATTCGGTCTAAAAACTGTAAAGACTCAAAAAAGTGCTTGTACTGTGCCGCAGAGCCAGAAATTCTCAAACTTTGGCGATATGTCATTTTTTTTCAGTTTTTAACCAAAAACGTAGCGAAGACCAGACGCAGTGGCTGTCACGCAGTACCTTCCATATTGTGGCTTATGATCATGGCCCGACTTCTTGTGGCGCTATAGTCCGGATGAACCTGGGCCTCAACCAACATGCCTTTTCAGCCATCTTTTTCTAGCTACCTCCACTTGCGCGCTCCAAGTTGGTTAACGTCCTTTTCCACTTGTGTGCGCCACCTTAGCCTAAGCCGTCCTCTGTTGCGTTGTCCCAATAGGTCAGATTCGAAGACTTTTTGGGACGGAGCAGTGGTGTCCGCATGGCCTAACCACCTTAAGACGTTTGACCAGGTGCATGTGGTTGTACAGCCCATAGTTCGTTGTTAAATCCTCTCCTCCAGATGCCATCAACGAAAACAGGACCAAAAATCGCACCAAAACTTTTCTCTCGAAAAGACTAGGGGCGTCCTCATACGCTTTTAGTAACATCCAGGTTTCCGCGCCATTGAGTAGGACTTCGAAGATCAAGCTGTTATATAAAGCATGCTTAGTCCTTCGAGAGAGGGCTTTATTACTCAATTGCCTCTTGAGCCCAAACACCGCTTCAATGCCAGCTTACACCTCATTGACGACTCGATGTGTTCGTCCAATCACGTCAATGTCGTCGGCGTAAGCTAGCAGTTAAACGTACTTTTGGAAGATTATGACTCTGGTGGCACGAGCGGTCGACGCCCGACCTAAAAAAATTGCCTCAAAATGTAAAATTTTCAATGTCCGAAAAATGTGACTGGATGTGGTCAAAAAATACAAAATAAAAAGAAAATACATTTATAATATGTTTGGAGGCCTTGAACACCGGCAATGTTTCGAAGCGTGCCTTATTTGCGATTCCATCATGTAAACTACAGCTCCACAGATCCAAGGTGAGGTGGTTCGATTAAGTCAGAAACTGCTGATCAGTTAGAGTCTATGGCGGGGGACAGATAGGCTTGGAGGTCTCTGGTGCGTGCATTGCCTCTGCGACCCCTTCAGAGCGGGTCAAGAAGTGTTACGGATACGTAAAAAGGACCTCAATATTGTGCGATATGTGGAGTGGTTAGTCTACGCCGATAAGTCCGAAACGGTTAACTCCTTAGAGGCAACATTTTACACGGATACAAATGAGGGAAAAAGTTATCAAAAATTGGACCTTCAGATTAGACTATGACCAGCCAGCCGTAGCGGTCAGAAATCATATTCCAGAAAATTTATTCGATCCATTTTGTTTTTAATTCAAAAAAAGTAAAAAATACTTTATTTAAATGATTATCCATTTGTCCATTTGATTGTCATTGATCCATTTGTGGATTTCTTCAAAAGGGCCGAAGCCTTGACCCCCAAATCTAGCAAGGTCTGGATTCATCAGCCTTTGCATAGTATTTTTTTCTTCATGGGGTTATCGTTTTCTCCAGTCATGATACGATGCAAAAATCACTTACTTTGATGTCTTTCAAGAAGCAGTTCCGAGGTGAACAATCTTTCTCTTTTTTCTCTGTTTCATATCTTACGGCACCCAATTTTAATCCCTCTAAGAAATTTTTTAACTGAATCACTCCGATGAATCTGTGAGTTCACTTTGCGCTTAGCACAGATCTCGATCCAGTAAAGACTCCAATTCCTTATCTTCAACCTTTTTGGGCTGACCGAGACGCTCTCTGTCTTCGACGCTAAAATCACCACTTTTGAAACGTCAAGACCAATCTCTGCATGATTTCTCGGTCGGAGCAGGTCACCATATACTTCTACAACCATTCGATGGGCTTCAGTTGCACTTTTCTTCCAATAAAAAACGAAAATCAAAACTTCTCTAAAATTCTGCTTATTTAAGACACATTCGGACATCTTTCAAGAAGGCAAAAAACAATATTGTTGTCCAAAACAGACGCTGATGCACTTTAATTATTGCTGACAAATGTCACACCTTTCCAATGAAGTAAGTAATCGCTTCCAGGCTCGGTTACAACTTGCAGGTGGCGCCATCTATTAAAAATTTAATTTCATCTCAATTAAAAAAAAATCACCTTTGTTTTATTTCATTTCATGTCTCCAAAAAACAAGCTTTATAATATTTATAACTCAAAACAAATTTTATTGACATACTAATAAAATCAAGATAATTTAAAATTAGCTTAATGACATAATTCAAACGAGTTAACAATGAAAAACAAACACCAACTAGTACTTCCCAGTTTTTTCAGTGTCACTTTCGGTCATGCATATGTAGAGCATTCTACCTAGTGTGAGCAGGACAGCGAGCGACAAAATAACGCATGCCGCAATGAAGTACGGATAGAATCCAGGATACACTTTGCCCGTGTCATTGCTTTCGTTTGCAGTTGTCGAATTGACGGCCGTTATGTTCTCCCCCAGACCACCTTGAGTGAACTTCGCCGATTTATCGTCCTTCTTGATCACAAGAAGATTGGGATTCTCAAAAACTGGCTCAGTACTTGAGATCTTGAGTATCGAGATTTTTGTTAGTTCGACGGGTTGCTTATAAATGCTCAGCCCCTGGCCGTAGCCCTCGTACAAATGCCCGCGGAACACCCGGTGATGCTCAGTCCACTGACCGATTAGATCGAATTTAACGGATGACTTGGCTCCAACTACACGACCCAAATAGGTTTTCTGAAATTTTGTCGATTTGAATGAAATTCAGGCCGAAGTTCATGAACAAACATACCTTTCTGATCTCCACCTGGCCAGTGCCGTTTGTTAATTTGATGACGTTGCCCTCGTGGTCGAATGCGAGTGGGAGTTTTTCCAGATTGCCACTGAGCAACACCGATGTGTCCAGTCTGACCCTCTCCATGTAGCCGTAGTCAATGTTGCTGTAGACGGTCTTATCTTGGGCGCTTGGGTTGTTCAGGACACCTCGGTCCAGGATAGTTTTGTAATATTGTGTAGCATTCGTCCATGGCTCGTAGGTTATGTTTTGGATTTGATAGAACGATGGAAGGACTTCTACTAAGACGTTGATATTCGCATCGGGACCGAACTAAAATTAACAATGTGGAATGAGTCGAAATTTCTTAAAATAGCCTTTAGGGGACTCACAAAGTTGTCTTCGAAAATCATCAGTGTGCAGCCAATTTGGTTTGTAGCGTTCGATACAATTTTCGCTTGACTAAAGTAGCAGAGATCTGTCTTATCCTTCTTGGTCGCTTTTCCGATATAAAAATTTGTCTGGAAAAGAATAATTCAACAAAATGTTAAATCAAAGTTGGTATCATTCAAAGGAACTATAAAAGTGCAGAAATTATCCATGTTTGCTAATAAAATACTTCTGAGGGCTCAAGCTTTATAAATTTTAAGCGTGAAAATGGTTTTTATACATCCAACAATGTCAGCAACGGATTCATCGAAACCTTTAATTGAAAAAAAGAGATTTTTTACAAAGCCGAGCTCTGCCATATATTTTATATAATATAATCAAGACAACGCAATGGCCAAAGGTATAGAGAAAGAGGCGTTACCGATGCACATTGGCTTAAATGACTGTGGCTAGTAATAGGGGAGAAAACATAGAGTTGAGATAAGCATATCATATAATATATGAGGCTAAAAAATAATTCTCTAAACTTAAATGAGCGTCCTTCTTAAGGGTGAACTAACTCCTAACGAAGCGGCTATGGCAGGTGAATTCTTGAAGGAGACGAATGCAGTTGGATAATTCATTTGAGCATCTTTTGTCAAATTGACTAAAGAAGAGTGATCAAAACGAGACATTCGATCGTTGTTTGAGAGAGTCAATTGACTTCTCGCTTTAGGTTTCTGTACTCTAGGAGCACCAGATAGGAGCGTTGTACTTAAGTTTAGGAAATATAGGCCTTATATTGTAGCCAAATCAGTGGGTGTGAAATATTTGATTTGGCATTTTTGGCGACAGCAAATATGTGATCGATTCAGGTCCCCCTTAGGTCCTCAAGCCTTCGTTGATCCCTTTCGGGACATAGGACCTCCACTACCCCTACGCGCCATTGTATACAGCAATGTATTCAATCCCCCCACTCATATAAAGTCGTGTTAAGTCATCCTCGACTGCTCCACGACATGTGCTTCTCGGTCGTCCAGCTGGTCCACTATCTTGTCTGACCGGGTTAAACTACATTGTTTGACCTGCAATACAGGCTCTACCTTTTCGAACTGTGTCCCATTTACTGCCATTTACGCTCCCAAATTATTGAGGCAATAGGGTTCTGACTGGTACTCTTGTAAAGTTCCTCATTGATTATAGAATTAGGGCAAGAAACCTTTAAGATGTTTTGAAGATATCTTTTCACGACAGTTTGTAGCTTTCTATTATTGATGTTACCGCAACCGTACAGCAGTACAAACAGTACAAACTCTTCAGTTGACCGGAATAGTCGTAGCTTGGTCCTTAAGCTTAGATAGACATTTTTCTAGATCTTAAACACCATTCTAAATGCAGCCTTCATAGATAATGGTTGATTATTTTGAAAACGCTGAGATTTTACATTTACTTGATTTGATTTTGATGTCGATGTTGGAATTTTATGTGCTAAACGTACTCAGTGGTTGCCATGGAGTTGTGGGTAAGTGCGTCGACCCACCCGCCAAAGGTCCAGGTTTACGGCACCACCTCTTTCGAGTTGCTGCCACAATTAAATTAACACTCATGTGCATATACGCGAGTATGTACTCATACATACCTGTGTATGCACCTGACTGTTGACTAGATGGTAAGTTAGGTTAAGTTTAGTTAAGGTTATTTAGGGTAGACTTAAGTTAGTATGTAAGCTTTTAAGAAAAAATATGTTCTGTCATTAAGTTTTTTAAATTTTCTTAATGATAAATTTTTATAAATACAGACTTGCAATACTCGTTAGATTAGGTCGAAAAACATAGATTAAGATTAAGTCTAGCTTAGAGTGCTCGCTCAGAGCCAGTAAGTCAGAAATAAATATGTCAAGCATTTTATCTAGTTTTAAGATTATGAATTCATTGATATTTACAAAAATAAAATGCATTGAAAAAAAAAAGGAGAGACTCATCGATGTCATACGCACATTTTTTCGACAAAAGAGCCTGATATCAGAGTCTGTCAAATGGCTTCGTCATGTCTTGCTTTCTTCTCCATTATGCAAAGATAGGTCATATCAGCAGTGAACCTATTAATGGCCAAAGGTGACATACTTTCTATTCCCTTTACTACAATCAAATACATACCTACTGAGTGGACAAGACGAAAAGTGGTCAGAGAGCTCCACATAAAACACTTTAAACTATTTGGCTGCAGCTCAATCCTAAACGTTCTTTTGGTTTACTACTTCCAGACTTGGCACTCCACTCTTCATTGATAACGTAGATAAACTCAGCGACTTTATTGTGCAGTACTTTAACAGCTACATAGCTAGCTCACATTGATTCTAAAGAACAATAGAGAATAAATGAGTTCCTTAGTGTGGTTTCACACTAGCAAACGGCCGCTCTAACCAAACTTAACCTGCTGCTGCGGTCAGGAGATCGGAAGTCATACTTCTGATCATTAAAAAGCTTCTAAGATTCATAACAATTCATAAACTGACGGTTTATCACTGTGTTTTTGACCCAAGAAAAAAGGGACGCATGTAACTGATATGGGTCGATTGAATGACAAAGGTTCGCTATTTTTAGGGATGGGCTTGACAAGTGCTGCTTTAAGTTACTCGAAAACAAGCCTCAAAAATAGGATAGATGGAAAAGCTTACGCTGTGCTTTTGCCAGCCTAGAAGAACAGCTCTTCAGAAGAATGGGGGAAATGAATTTGCGCACATTTAGATATTTAGAGACTCCTACAAGTATTCGACTGATGTATATGGATGACAAATATGAAATGTGTGTATTAAAAATTTGTTTTAGCCATTTAGATATAATGCAATAAAGTTAACCATAATTATGGGATAACGGCACAAACTCAAGCTGCTTTTCAGTTTTGCTGTTAAAGCACCGCATTAAGAACATCATTTCACTCAAAAGAACAGTAGCACACACAGTAAGAGTTAGGTCCTGATCCCTGGTAAACGGTAGTTCCTCCATGTTTATTTATAATTTCTTCTATTCGAAACATCTTTAAAACCTTATTTCAGGGTTAATTTTTAAATAAAGGATAAAGGATTGGTTATAATATAATTAACGTATTAAAGAAAACAGCTAAATTGTAAACAGGGACAGTTTGTTTATCGCTGTTTTTATGAAAGCCTGACATTTTTGCAGCACAATTTCTTGGTCGTCTATTGTGTGTTGAACCATCGAAAGGCATTTTATTCACAAGAAAGTCGTATATTAAATTATGAAACATATATAAAAAATATACAGAGCGATAGATCACGATAGGGATTAGACCGAACAAGTGATCGTATATAGGAAAAATGTGTTCGATGTCTGGTAAACGATAAATACAATCGATTACTTTATCTTTCTTATTATGTGAGATCAGAGAGAGATATAATTTCATCATCGTATTTGAACTAAAAAAAAAACAAATTTATGAAAAGATTTTATTCTAGTTTTATAGGGTATCAGTAAATTAAGTCATGTCGTAAAATGCTTTCGGAAAGACTGCCAGGAAATGTTGATTGTGATTTACGCGAAGACTGACGAGTGACGGGTCTCTTATATTATTTAATCTTAATTTCCATTCGATGACAAATTCAGAATAGATATTGAACTTTGTTTCTTACCCCTGAATAAGAGTGCTGCTTTTAGACCATTTTCTGCGCCAAAGTATCTTCAAATAAATATAATTCTGCGTATTTTTTGCACATTATGTGTCAAAATGTGTGAATATTATGTGAAGGCTACCCTGCATTTGTATTATACTTAAATTATCAATAGATATACCGGATTTAAAGAAAACAAATATTTAAGACGAATATTCAAAGTATAACAATACTTTAGTTTTTCCCGCTTTTCTGGAAAAAATATTCATCTCCGCACCTTGAGAACATCGTTCGACTTATTGGCTATCCATGAAGAGAATTGCTGTTCAAATAAGCCGTGTTGCATGGAGCGGAGCAAATTGTAAGCGAACGGCACGAAGTCTTTTTTTCGACTGGTCTTGCAAAATGTGTCCGAGGGCTGTTATGCTGCAAAATAAATTAATTAAGTTTTCCAACTATATTTCTTTTGATGATCAATTCAATCAATTCAGCAAAAACTAATCAACTGTCGTCAACAGACAAGGTGATCGATACATTAAGTTTTAGGTCCCTCTCGTCGTGAGTAGTTCACGATGTGACATGGTCGAGGTATACATACTATGCCTGTTGTCTTGCATTATATCAATGTATCCACTTTTCAGCACTATACACCAGTCATAATAATAATTGAATGGCACTACAGCCCAAAAGGGACCAGGGCCTAGCTTCTACAACAATTACTTGTGTAGAGTAGAGTAGAATGGACCTACAGTTTTTTGCTGACTTCGAACGGCGAAAGGGTTGTCAGCAACTCGAAAATTGTGGTACCTTGAAATAAATGCGATATGTTCCCTCCGGGAATCGAACGCTTGAGTGATAGTAAACAACATTTGTTGTTTTTACTTGATTTGAATATTGTGGGCGCCGTGGCGCAGTGGTAAGTGCATCGACTACGGCGCAGAAAGTCTGGGTTCGATTCCCGGACGCGACACCTAGCATTTTTCACGGCACCACCTCTTTCGAGTTGCTGACAACACTCAAAGAGTATTAATTGTCTATGGAAAGCTTCTCAAATCTCGCCGTTCGGAATCGGCAAAAAACTGTAGGTCCCTTCTACTCGTGAAGAACAATAGCATGCACAACACGAGTAGTTGTTGTAGAAGCTAGGCCCTGGTCCGTTATGGGCTATAGTGCCATTAATTATTATTATTATTATTATTGTCACTGTCGAATGTCACCAAGCAACTCGAAAGAGGTAGTGCTTTGAAACAAAAAAAATTTTTTGAGTGACTCCAAGTGTATTTGCAAGTTTTCCTTGCATTAATGGCGTATTCTTAAATTAATGACTCTAATTCTTCATCTGCAGACTCAATTTGCTGTGTGGAACGTTGTCCGTCTTCAAAGGTAAAATTTACTTTTTAAAAACAAGCAAACCAGTTCTAAAAGGTTCGCTCAGCTAAACCAAAGTTACTGCTTCCAATAAGAGACTTTTGACTGTTTTTGTTTGTTTTTTTTTGATATTGAAAAGTAAAATTTGTGAAAACTCAAACAAACTCAAAAACATGTTTTTGGCATGAAATTAAGAATGCTGAGTAATGTTTAATTAAATGACATATGACAATACAAGACAGTAGCTTTCTAGTTATAAAAGCGAAAGGGCAATACACGAAATCAGAATTTTGTGGAAAATGTTTTCCTTACATGTTTACCTCCGGTGCGCATAATTCACCTTTTGAATCTACTATAATATTGTCGGTTTACATAAATGGATAATATTAGATCGGTTATACCACAACCAGCACGTAGTTGAGAAAAACTATAGCAGTTGCATCGATTCGTCGTCGTTCTTAGAAGCTTGGCTTGACATATTTGAAAACTTGGCGAGTTAGCTTAACATATTCAAATTGCGCGAGTATTGAAATCAAGTTACTTAAACAGTACTAAAAGCTTCCATTACTTCCATTCAAAAACACAGTTTGGTTTGGCTTATGGTCCGTTCCTATTAATAGTAACCTTTATAGCGCCATGTTAACGAAGTATGTACTTCCGGAAATTCAAATTTCAACAACATGGCGCTATGATCAAGTGCGTGAAACTGTGGAGTTGTTGAGAAATCATTTTATTGTGTACGCCTAGATCGTGCGATATCACACATTTGGAGATATGTAAAGTATCTTTAGAAAAAGGTCTGCGACGATTATCGCTTTGGAAGCCAACATGACTTATGTTGTCCGCGAGATACTAGTCCTGTAAAAGGGCCATATTATTTAAAAAAATGTTAAGCTTTAATAAACATTCCAAGTTCATTTTCAAATTGTGTTTGATTTTACATTATAAATCAAGCCACACGATGAATCACCCTATATAAATGAAAATGCGTGACGCCTGTTTTCGCTCAATAGGCACAGTTTAAATTTTATGTAACGCCAGGTTCTGCTGCGTGATGAACCAAGTCTATATTTCTCTCTTATGTCCGGACCTGCCTTCTTATATCACCAAACATACTACGGTGGCCGGTATATATTTGCTATAACGCGTTTATTTTTATTCGCGAACGCATCAGTTATCATTATTTCGTCAAATATTTGGTTAAAAAAACCTTAAAACAAATATAAATTTCTGCCCTTTTGCTGCAAGATTCTTAAGATCACATCGCACGAGAACACCAGTCTCAAAGTTCTATTCCAGAACATTAAGTTTGTCAAAATCCGTTAATATTGCTAGGAGTTGAACTTGAGGATTAAACATTGATTCCTATGCTTTGATTACTTAGTAGATATTCCTTTGAATTCAATCTGTATGAGTTTCTTTTTTATTTGTGTGAATTGGATTTGTGACTATCCGTTGATACACAATATTGTTAAATATATAAAGGGTGATTTTTTTAGCTATTATCTTTTTGGCAACACTGGTTTAAACAGCTGACGCACATTTCGTGTTTTGTTTCACTTTTAAACATCTTCAGTTTGGTCTATAATTTAACCATGAATCGTCTTACAAACGAACAACGCTTGAAAATTATTGAATTTTATTATTATTTTATTATCAAAATGCGTGCTCTGTTAAGAAAGTTCATCGCGCGCTTCTTCCATTTTATGGTCAGTTCATTTTTGACACAATGGGTACGTAAATAAGCAGAATTGTCGATTTTGGAATGAATATCAGCCAGAAGCATTGCAATGGCTACCAATGCATCCAGAAAAAGTCACAGTTTGGTGCGGTTTATGGGCTGGTGGCATCATTGGACCGTACTTCTTTAAAGATGATGCGAATCGTAACTTAACTGTGAATGGTGAGCGCTACCGTGAGATGATATCCAACTTTTTTTGCCCAAAATGCAAGAGCTTGACTTGAATGACATGTGGTTTCAACAAGACGGTGCCACATGTCACACAGCACACGCAACACGCGGACTTATTGAAAGGCGAGTTTGGTGAACATTTTATTTCACGTTCGGGACCGGTCAATTGGCCGCCTAAATCGTGCGCGTCATGTCTATACAGAAAAGCCCGCTTCAATTGACGCATTGGAAAACAACATTGAAGCATTTATTCGCGAGATACTGGCCGAAATGTTGGAAAGAGTATGCCAAACTGGACTAAGCGGATGGACCATTTGAGGCATAAGGTCAACATTTGCATGATTTAATCTTCAAACATTAAATTATATGGACCATACTATCGATTCAAATAAAGATTTCATGCATTTTTCTGAATCTTATGTGTTTTTTTTAAACTTTCCTAAAGCTTTTAAAAAATTACCCTTTATTTTTCTCATACAATTTTGCAAAAAAACTAAACTTAACTAAGTCTTCGTCATAGGTAAAGGATAATGCGAAATATATACATAAAATGTAGTTAGACGAAATACATGACAGCCAATATTGTAAAGCAATTAAAGTTTCAGTGATACCCCATGATAAGTTAATACTGACCACGCCAAGAAAGGGCGGTTAGCAATAGATCATTTTGACTGACGCACAGGCGTCTCATGAATCGTGAGCGCCATGCAATAAATACAAAAATACTTTAAAACGATAACCAATTCCATTTAAAAGATCTTATCTAAATGACGTCAAGTAGAGTTAGTAGTGCCAGCTCAATGCTAACTATGACGTTTGCAGCAAACCGAAATTTTGAACATGTAAAGCTCTTGACTGACGCCTGCAATTAAGTGCTCAAAATGTGTCATAGACATATTTCAACAAGAAGACAAACAAGACAGTCTTTCATTAGTGACGGACAGATAGCAAAACAAATAGAAATACGAAACAATACGATCCTCTTCATATCTTATCAAAACATGGTTTATTCACGTAAAGGCTTGACCTAAAACATTTATTTTGTTACCTCCTTTCCATCCAATTGCTTTGCGAAGCTGTTGCTTGCAGCCACCCATGGCACCCAAGCTAACAGCGTATTTGTCTGGTTCTTACAAAGATTTTTGTACGAAAGACGATCTTCGAGCACTGCATTGCGAATTTGGAAATATGAATAGTCGCCTCGTATGTTTTTCACGTGATCCTTGCACATGGTTCGGTGGACTGTTTCCTGAAAAAAAGAAAAAAGACAAATTAATGTGTGTTTCATTTATTTGGCGAGGAAATTGGCATTTGGAAATATTTTAATTGAGTCCTTAATCCTATATCTGGTTTTGTGCATATTCTTTTCCATCAAAAGGTATCTTTTGAAAGATTTGCGTTTTTGTTTTATAAGGAAAAAGGAAATATCTTCTTCCCCTGCAACTTCCGACTTGACTAATGCCAGTGGCACTGTGAACTGAGGTTACTTTCTAAAGTCAATTAAGACACTTGCTACCGCTTTTAATAGTTGAAGTTATTACATTGCGTCATTATATGCCTATCGAATGCTATTCCTTACACTATGCGTCTTACGTCAAAATCGCAATGGTCTGGTTTCGACCATGTGCGTATATTCTACTGAATGCAACAATGCCCGAGTGCCCGAACACCCGATCGCGTCATTGCGATTGAGATATTATGTACATACATATTGTATATATTCTTCAATATTTGATAGAGTGACTTTTAAATTCAGATTTTACACTCCGACTCCATTCACCAATATGGATTTCAATTTGGCCACATTGTACGCAAACACCAAGCAGTATGTACGTGTATAGCTCTTGCCTTTTGTTTGACTTAAAAGTATCGCGCTGTATCTAATAAAGACTTCTTACAAGTGTGCGAATGTACAAAACGCAACGGGTAGAAATGAAGAGTTTTTTTTTCAGTTGTGCAGGACATGACACACTCGGTGCGGTGATTTTGCATTAGACATAAGGCCTTTTCGTAATATCACTTATTTCACTCTGCAAAAAAATCAAAGGCCATTATGGCCCTATGTTACTGCTGTTCTCCTGTGAACAACAGACTAGATGCAAAATTAAATACGTAACCCTAACACCTCCCCCTAACCCAATGTCTGGAAAAGCAGGAGGGTACCTCCTTCCTTACACACACTTTAATTTTAACTACTTCAAAGTAATCCAAATTTAAGCTATTTTAAAACTTTTATTGACAGCTCCCTAGTCTTTTTTGCATACTCGCATGACCTTATGAAGCTCTGATAATTGAGATAAAGCCCAATTGGCCTTAGATATTGTTTCACTTTAAACATTACGTAAGCCCTTATTTTAAAAATATGACGTTATGTTCCTTGGGCTTATGTCACAAACACACTGTATTGTTTGTTTTTATTTACATACAACGTTAAAAATAAGAGACAATTTTCAGTGGAGTAACCAAATTGCAGAAAACATATTTGATTAACTTTTGTTAGACATCAGTATTTTTTGTTATCTGCAGACAAGCTCGTAAAGTTTTACAAATATACACTAGTATCAAAACCAATTTAATGGAATTTGTTAATAAAGATTATCTTAGTCAAACGGATACCCAATCTTATTTCCCCATCAAAATATTGCGATTAACTCTTAATTTTAATTGAAATCAAATCTGCTTAAGGATTATCTTTTTAGGAAATAAGTAACTAAATTTCTTAATAAAACACAAATTTTCAAACAAACAAACTTTCATTCACTATATTCGGCATGTACTATGCGTATTTTAAGAGAACTTTGAAATTTAATAAAAACAAAGAACAAAATGAAATTATTTTGACATTGATTGACAAGAAATTTACTTTATTCTATAGACAATCTTT
This sequence comes from Eristalinus sepulchralis, assembly GCA_944738645.1. Lineage (NCBI taxonomy): Eukaryota > Metazoa > Arthropoda > Insecta > Diptera > Syrphidae > Eristalinus > Eristalinus sepulchralis. Next base: position 48,803,150 of record OX122883.1, on the reverse strand, counting down.
ATATGACTAATATTTATATGATTTCTAATATATGTACATATGTACACTACAATTCAGCTGGAGGAGGAGATCCAGTTTTATTTCAACACTTATTTCAATTTTTTTGTCATACAGAAGTCTATATTTTCATTGTTCCTGGATTTTATAACCGCCATCACTAACTCGGATGTATTCTAATCTGGAGGTCAAATTTTCGATGACTTTGTCCAAAATCGGTGGCCGTATATTAATAATCACACGGCGTGTGTTGTCATCCAAGTGGTTAATCGTTTCGGGCCTATCCTTGTAGACAAGAGACATCCCCACAGAAGCGACGTTAAATCGCACGATCTTCGAGCGCAGTTCACTGGTCCGTAACGTGAAAATATGCGGTTACCCAACGTAACCTTCAATAAATCAATTGACAAGAGCTGTTTAACATGTTACTCCTAGACATCATGGTTGTTCAATTGATGAACGAATAAGTCATCAATGACCCTATAGCGGTCACCATTGACTTTAACGTTCTGGTCAGAATAGTTCGGAAGTTCGGAGCAATTATTCCACCAACCTATGAAGCTAAGCAAACAGTCAGTTTTTTTTTAAATCTGACTGTGTCTTAGCATACACTTGAGGATTATCATCACTCCAAATACAACAGTTTTGTTTGTTGACGTTTCCACACAAACGAATTGAAACTAAACAAATTCGCTTGCGAAAATTGCGATCAGCGGCAGTATTGTTTTGGACCTAATTTGCACAATTTAGGAGCATTGTTCAGCTGTCAGTCTACTCATGTTAAGACCACCTTTGACATCTGACAGTCAAAATAGTGTTGTTAATTTAAAGTCCTATACCTCTAAAAAAAAACTGTAACAAATCATACAGTGACTAACGGGTACTAACCGCGACGGTTGATGTCCATGAAAAGGAAGTAGAAAAGAAAAATATCCAAAATATGCATGGTAATATACTTATATTTTTTGCTTGACTGTCTAATCGTTGAATATCTTCGGGCAAGAAACAGTAGTTAATGGACTCTATCATCTAACTCGCTAAAAAGGTGTTATTGATGTTAGCCGAATTATCGGTGACAGCTTAACAGCTGTATCATGGAACAAAGATCGGTGTTGTTAACCATATGCACACTAATCACTGGTCCTAATCGAAGAAGCTATGAATTCGTTTGTTTCTTTTAAAGTTTTGACTGGGACATAATGCGTCCTTGACAGCCGAAAAAATAAATTATGCTTTTAATAATATAGTGATGAGCGAGCATTCAGCGTTGGTTTGGAAGTTCTGGCTTGGAGATCTGAACGGCGGCGATACCCAAAAAATGGTGCGAGGAATGTCATACAGTATCGGAGTATCCTCCTACATGTTTTATATGGGAGAAGTGAAAAAAAAACTCAACAAGTGAGTATCCCTTGAATTGACAATGTGCCGTTTAGAAAACTACATCGCTCAGGTGGATTCTGTATGACAGAGGCGGGCGGAAACCCTGTGACCCAAACTTCGTCTTCGCACAGATAAGGTTATGATGACTACATTGGACTTCGAGACAACCAATCCACTTTTTGCTTCTACAACCAGAGAAAACGTGGTCGCCGTGGCGTAGTGGTAAGTGCATCGACCGCGGCGCAGAAAGTCTGGGTTCGCTTCCCGGACGGGACACCTGGCATTTTTTCATGGCACCACCTCTTTCGAGTTGCTGACAACACTCAAAGAGTATTAATTGTCTATGGAAAGCTTCTCAAATCTCGCCGTTCGGAATCGGCAAAAAACTGTAGGTCCCTTCTACTCGTGAGGAACAGTAGCATGCACAACACGAGTAGTTGTTGTAGAAGCTAGGCCCTGGTCCGTTATGGGCTGTAGTGCCACTCAATTATTATTATTATTATTATTAACCAGAGAAAACGATACATTTAGTTAAATATTGTGAAGAAAACGACATAATGCATATTAGAATAGTATTGGGAAAAAGTCTTGGTCTGATTCTGGTGCATGACCGTAGACGTCGTAATTCAGACGTAACGGTGCAATGGCTGCTTGAGTTTGGATTTGATATTTTTCCGAACACATTGTACTCTCCTGATATTTTTCCAACAAATTATCACCTTTACCTCATGGCTTCATTCTATTATCAAAAGGTGTTCCGGAGTCAACAGTGGTTCTATGACCTTTGAAAACATTTTAGCGTCAACAAATAAAGCGTCTACATATGAAAACAAAGCAATGGATAATGAATCACCCTCCATTATGGTCATTAAGGTAGATGTCAATAGTTGAAGGACTGTCGAAGTTTGACTGCCGAAATGTTCGTAATAAGGAATGGTTCTGAGCTCAAATATACATAAATATCATTGAAACAATTTACTTGTAGCAAAATATATTTTTTCTTTAACTTCGCGGTATTGGTCATTTGTAATTCTTAGAATAGTAAATATCTGAAAACAGCAATAGATACTGGGAGGTAGAGAGATGCTTTCGTTGAATTAAGATGGAGCTCTTATAAATATTAAAAAGTATTTACAACAAGTAATTACTCACTACTTTGAGAAAAATGCATTAGATATCTAGTTGTTCTGGACTAAACTACAAGAGGGTACCAGCGTCAATCAATAAATCAAAATAAAGCTGAACTTCACGGCAGGTACACAGGTTTGAAACCTATGTTCAAATTGGAACAGTAAAAATGGCGTTTCTCCTTTTCTGACGAATACGCTATGTTAATTAAATAAATCGAAAAATTGTTATAAGGACGGCGTCACAAAGATAAGTCTAATTAGTTAAGAAAGTCGACACTAAATCCGAACTTGATCCCAGATATACTTCTCTCACTTCGGTAGTGAATTATGAGGTATACATTTTTGTATTTTCGGATGTTGTTTTTCATTAAATGGCATTAGTCCAATTCCTCATATTAAACTTTTAATATTAAGGTATAATAGAATATTAAAAAAATTAATTCACACAAAAGCTCAAAAGACAACACCCTTGTCATGAAAAGGTCTTGATTTAAATCTAGTACACTGATTATTTCTATTATTTATATGTTGATCCATTAATCTACTTAAAGATTGTCTGTGTTTAGTTCAAATATAACTAAATCCTATTCCTGAACACTTGAAAATATCAGCTCCATACAAAAGAGATCGCTCATGAGACAATTATACATTTTCCTAGGCTGTAAGGGCTTGGTTGGAGAAATTGTTTTAAACTATTCTCTGGCGGTTTGTGAAAAGAGTGGTACCTGCCAAAAGTGATTGCTGCTTGTATTCCTGTTTTTCTGCTTTTTCACTATTTTCGCACTTTTGATATTTTATTCCCAATCTTTTAAATAGAAGAATCAGTCAGTGATGGTACAAGGACGATCTACAGTGTACCAAGAGAGCATGGATTGTGTGTCATGACTTCCCATGCTATAGAAAGGTTGTCCAAATCCATGTATTAAAATTCGATTAACATGGTAATGTAACATCCGCCGTTAACGTGGTCGCCAAATGTTGCCTAAATCTTTACCCAATTAAAGTTACTCTTAGGCCCATACAGTGAAGCCATAATGAAACCAATGGTTGCGCGACTTTCATTGCGAAGGCAATTGGATTTCTTAAGCGAAGAAACCTTGTGCAGGATCTTGGGCGTTGACGAATTTAGCGAATCTAACACTTTTTGCCCACGAGAGAAAAAAATGAATGGGTGCTGCCACAAGCAAATCAATACCACGAACTTTTTGCACAAACTATACGCAATCACGGCCGGTGCTTCATTTCTGCCGAAGCTTCTTTAAAATAACGCACTGCTTGGGCTACACAGCACTCACTTTGGAAATAAGTTTTCAATATTTCCCAACGCTGCTCAAGCGTCAAGCTAGGACTCATTTCAGATCCGCGGAAGTATGATGCAAGCTTTCTGTTAAGAATTCGAACAGGAATCATTTGTCAGTGTTGAAATAAATTATGATTTAAAAAAACATGTTGTGCCCACCCTAACTTGTTAGTTGGTCTAGAAATTCAATAGCGCTTAAAGTCCTTGTGACAAACTAACTCTATTTACAAGTTTCGTTTCAGATAGTCGTCTTATTTATTTTTTTTTTCAATTAAATTTTTTTTAACTTAACTACAAATATTTTATATGAAAAAATAAAGTTATAAAAATATAACTTTAAGTTTAAAAAAAAAAAAAAATTCGACGACTACAGAAAGGTTTAAAAACCTTCTGTCGAAAAAATTTCGTTAGAGCACAAATTATCTAAGAAGGGTATTGGATTGTAAAAGTGTTACAAAAATTATTATTATTGCTTTGAGTATAACTTCTTTAATTAATAGGTGTGTGATTCTTTCTACAGAAACATGAAATTATGCTCAATTTTCGTGTCTATACCTGACCATCTTAAATTCAAATTAGAAGTATTAAGTACTACCGCACAATTTACTGAATTATCAAAATTCCCTTAAAAGAATTTGCAGGCTTATCCTTATCGGGTCAACAATTAAAAATCTAATTCATGTGGGAATATCCAGTCTCGGCGCAATAAGACGTTTATTTATCGTTGCGTTTTTTGGCACTTTAACTCGTATGGCTGTGACATCTGAGTGTGTTATTCATATTTCCACCAATTAATTCAAAAGTTACAACATAGTTCTTAAAGATTTTGCTTATGACACCTGATTTCACAATAAGTGTGAAGCAAATTAGTCATTCCGTACAAGGTTCGAAATTGAGAACCATCTTCATCCCTTTCACTTCTCGGTCGGCACTTGGTTACTCATTTAACTTAGCTTAATTCAATAATATTTAATTGCACACACCTTCTCTTTAGCCGTGAGGGTTGTTGCCACCACCTTACAGTGGCTGAACTCATCGTTGACCTCTGTTGACAAATTTTGAATTCCGAACTCGCAGCCACTGCAATATGCTGCAAGGTACACCGCTGCAGACAAAAGCAATACAGACGAATTATATAACTTGGCCATCGTCAAACAGAAGGGTTTTAAAGGCACTTTTCGCACACTATACCCGATAAACCCCACACCGTCGGAATGAAAATCAAAGTGAAACTACTTTAGAATTGCAAAGGAATATTTCCGCCCAAATCGTGGACTAGAAATTGAATCGCAATCAGTAATGGATTAGTTAAGTGCTGATAAGATATGATAAAACGACACAAACGAGTTATAGGGCCAATCAGTTTACCAACATTGCTGAGTAAATTACTTGCACGTCAGAAGGTGTTTCGATAAGGTACTGATTCCTAGATTTGCATGAAGCACTGATTCTAATCTCAAGGCTCTGACGACAGACGCCGTTCAACGAATTTTGAAGAGATTTTGTGTCTCTCTCTCTGTTAAAGTTGTGATGTATAATCATGATTGATTCGACAAGTGGCTACAAGCGACGTGGATCTACGATAACATTTTCGTATCAAATGTGGAAGACTGAATTTAAAGTTTCGTCTTTCATTCAGTCAAAAAATGACGTATGTAGGTATGTTGATAAGAAAGTCATGCATCGGTGGCAAAAGAATTTTTTCACTTTCTAAAATATGAAAATTGTGAAAAAGAAATCTAAAAGGTGCACGGGTAACAACAAATGGCGGAATTGCTATTCCAGTGAATCATATTTCCAAATATTCGTTGGATGTGTCATTAAGTTAAAGCGTAACAAACCATAATTTTTATTTCCCTAAATATCTCGAGCTTCGTGCCAAGAAAATTGTTTTTTTTTTGGGGAGTTTTACTTCATTATTTCAATGTGAAGAAAAAATCAGTCATCGCATCTAAGTGGAAGTTTCTGGTGATGAAGCTCTAGCAAGTCAAATGTGTCAAGAGACGTTTTCAAAGTTAAAAAGTCATGATTTTGACTTGGAAGACGTTGGCTGTGCCGGAGAGTCAAAATATTATATGAAAAACTAGAAGCAAGATCGATCACAAACACGAGAAGAACTTGCAAATTAATTTGGGGTCGCTCCATTCAATTGTTTAAAAACGATGGGCTTAATCTAAATGGTAAAAAATTGGGTGCCTTATGAGTTTAAACCAAGAGAAGTTGAAAAGCAGGTTTGTATGTCTTAATGGAAATCGAAGAATCGTGGAAAAAAGTGATTAATATACTTTATTTGCTAATCCTGTTTAAGTGACGGAATGAAATAGACTACATGTTCCATTTCACACTTAAATAATTTTCACTTTCAAGCATCTTTCACGGTTACCTGAGGCTAGGTTAGTTTAGCGCAGGCGGTTACCAGTGGGTAGCCACACTTAAGCCGCTATTGGCCCTTGAGGAGCCGCGTGGTTGTCTCCCTGTAATCCCCTAAAACTAATGAGAGATAGCTATGTAGCTTTTGTATTATCCCACGCTTATGTCGCTGAGTTTAGTTAGACTTTTTCTAGGCGGTTCTTCCCTCTTCCTGCAAGAGTTTGAGAGTCACAGAGGAGATGAGAGATGAGTTCTAATTCCTCCTCGTCTCTGTAGGCCTGGCAGAAATCGATGCTTGTGTTCCAATGACAATGTTCAAATGGCGCGTAATTGAATTTTGTCTAACATGACAAAGCGTAGAGAACGTTTAGGATTGAGCAGTGTCAATCCTAAAACCTTTTGTCTTAGGACATGTGCGTCTTTGTGACAACCTTTTGTTTTCTTTACTCATGTATGTGTTCGGCGCCTTTGCAGTGCCCCTAAATATCACTGTGTCCTGACTCCGATATAAAGTGGATTTTAGTCTTGGACTTGGTTAGTTCGTTGAGAATTAAGCGTCACTTGGGAGAGGTATTTGACTGGGAGTTGTGACCTCCTGGCTGCTTTGAATTGAATATGGCATTGTTACTTAGCCATAACAGTGCGACTTTTATTGCCACAATCTCTCTTCTCTCTCTCTGAAAAACACCACAATGTGAAGATGAATTGAAGGAGAGACGTAGGCTAGATCTATGGATACCCTCAGATCCTACCCCACCGTTCATCTTTGGCCCATCCGAGTATATACTGAGGGAATTTTCCAGCGACGTGGGTATATATAATATAATACACAATCCCAAGTCGACATTGTTCAGAATTCTTTTTTGTTTTGTGAAAGGAAGTTAAACCATTTTAAATACTAGAGTGAGCGTACCTCAGTTTGGACCAAAGCCCAATGGACTTGACTCTGATTGCTGTACCGGCTGGGATTTCCTTTTCTACTAGCGAAAGAAAGGAAAAGTCGTGTGTCTTGTCCAGAAGTGTGGGTTTTTTTTTATCGCTTCACATGTATAAGCGCTGATTAACCTTTGCACTCGAGAAAAACTTGCATGTGGCGTTGACAAGGGCTGTCCATAGCCAGAGATGTCTTGATTTATGACTTTAAGGTAAATAATAATAATAATTGTGTGACACTAGGCCCACCAGGGACTAGGGCCTAGCTTCTTCAGCAACTACTCGTGTTGTGTATGCTACTGTTCTCTCACGCGTAAAGGGGACATACGGCTTTTTGCCGCACCGAAGGGCGAGGTTTGAAAATCTTTTCGTAGACAATTAGTACTGTTTGAGTGTTGTCAACAACTTTAAGGTAGTGGTGCCATGAAAACTTGGGGTGTGTGTCGACACACTTAGCCACTACGCAACGGCGACTACAGACTTTAAAGCATATGCCCGGTAAAAAATTCTTACTAATTCGGAAAAAATGTTAATTTTGTTAGGTTTAATATTCATCTATTTTCGACTGTTGAGGAGGAAACAAAATTTAGCTGGTCATTAATGTAGTGAATGAGTTCATGTAGTTCGGAAGGTGGTTTAGCCACATGTAACTGGACATCATCAGGATATACATATATATGTTTATATTCAGAAGGCAGATCATTGATAAACATGAAGATCAAAACTAGTACTACTATTGTACGAGTCATGCATTTTGTTCATCTAGTTATATCCCAAAAATACCCTTTGTGACCTACCAGAAAAAAAACTTCTATTTAGGCAAACCACACTTTCATTAAAGCCAAAATAGTTTTTCAAGAGGCTTAAAGGCCTTCCAGATACTAAGGAAACTTCATTGCTGAAGAAAATGTCGTTCGAAAATCTGTGTTTGTTGTCGGTTATTCATCAGCCAAAGGACGTAAAGGGCCAACTAGCTTCAATTATTAAGTAAGTTAAACTATGTACGGATAAAGATACAAATCCAAATGTAAAATTTGTAATAGTGAGGTGTTCGTTGCGTACGCCAAAAAATAAATAAATTTGAATTATCAGCAACACTTGAATTTACAGCAGCAACATTTTGAACTTACTGCACAGGCGCACTTTCACTCTCAAATGTCGTCACAATTACACCGATTACCTGCGAACTGGGTCGATAATGACGAACACAATAATCGCGTAATGCGCTAAAAGTTGATTTGTATGAATCAACACTTTATTAGTGAATTTTGATAATTTTAAGTCGTTGTTCAATTATTTTCGTAAATGACAAATGTTCTTAATAACACTGTAAAACTTGAAACGACAACAGAGTTTAGCAGTTGACAAACTCCAGCGCTACAACTTTGAAACCACAAAATGAATGACCCTGTTCATTTGGGTTTATAATATTATAGGGCAAAAAGATTTTTCCGTCGAAGATCCCATCAGTCTCTGGACAGGCCGTCTACGATTTAAAGACAGGTAAAATTGTTGACTCAATTCTTTATTGAATATAATGTTGCTATTTCTTGTTTATTCCAAGGGAGATAAGTTTGTTTAAAATTTATAACAACACAACCTCTTCGATATATAGACAATGGAGTGATACTTCAAAGTTGGTCTAAGAACCAGTCGAAAAGAGATAAAACTAAAATACTCCGTTCGAAGTTAGACCAAAATGAGAACTCAACTGTTAAGAAATTAAAAATACACAAAATTTTCTAATTTTATGTAACATTTTCGTTTTAAATTTTATCTCAAAAAATCAAAAGACACACATTGCGTTGAATAATCGCTTCAAAGATTATCTCAGAAAGTGTGATATTAAAACGTTTGCTATCCTAAATCAACATTATCGAAATATGTTAGCGGTAGAATTTACGGCAGCATCAAGATTAGTGATTTTATAGACGATTGCTAGCAGCAATTTATGAAGCTCGACACTGGAAGCCATCATTCAGAGTGTTCAGAAAGATTTATATGAGTTGAGAATATATGAAATGAGATTAGTTCTAACAACAGTAAGTGTCTTTTGAGGATTATGTAATAAAAATGAATATATTTTATAGATACGCGAATGATATTATTGGACAAGAACTAAAATATTCAGTTGCTGTAAGTTGGAATACAAAAAGGTGCGGGAACTAATGCAGAAATAAGGTAAGCGCAGACAATTCGATTTTATCGATATATCGACGTAGAAGACACATTACAAGTACGAGTATGAGACTAGATCAGGTAATGTTCTGCTTAATAAGAAATCAAGGAAAAGTGTTCACAATTAACGTATCGCCGTAACTTGCCTTATTGTCGTGTTGTCTGATGACAGCATACACCTCACCCCAACTGTAAAAGAACTAAGGTTTAACTTACATCTCTTTTTCTATTTCATAAAAAAATATCTTTTCCAACATATGAGTACCAAATTGTGGCTGCCGGTGCATAATGGTCCACATGTTTCTAATAAAGAATTATCAGGCTTGACTTATTATGTAATATAATCTTCATGATACTTATTTTCAGTGACCGACATGTTCCTCTAAGCGAGTCGCGGAGACAATGCATGCACGAGAGACCTCCAGGCCGCTTGATTCCCCGCCACCGACTCTAACTCATCAGGAACTATTTCCCCGTGCGTAGACTGGATACAACAGAGGAGCCCTGGTCTCCTCTGTATTTGCTTTTTGAAAACGGATCATGTATGTAAAAGTTGGCCACGATTACCTCTGAGGTGGTCCATTCGGAAGTAGTAATTGAGCGACTCGTATATCGAGAAAAACAAACTTGTTGAAGCCAAGGCTCACCAAGGCCAATAGCTTGAATTTCAGGAAGAACCAAGTCCGTTGACATGGCGCGATTACGGTTACCATTGACGGTTTCTTTCTGATATGCCCCTTTTTGAAGAAACCAGAATAGATATCACCAGCACCAAAACCACATCACTTACTGGTACTCATCTGGTTGCTCATCAGCCCAAATACGGCAAATTCAAGTCGCCCGACATCAATTCTTACGCAAGTTAAATTTTTTACGCTTTCTGGTCGAGATTCAAGATGTCAAATACATCCAGTCAAGCTGCTGAGAACGACGATGAATCGAATCGTCACGTTCTTAGCTACAGCTGCTAAAGTCTCTTCACTACGTGCTGGATGTGGTCTACGAATCTTGCCAAACGATACTGAACAAAAATGATAATGAGTCACGATGAATCACCCAATATTATATTTTGCATCTGCCACTGTATATATGTATATTAACAACACGTGCAACTTCTTAAAGATACGCCATTTTTTCCAATTAGGACCACTGTACGCCGCGGCCTAGTGATCAATTATGTACGTTAAAGCCTACGTATTAGCACAAACAACACGAATGGTTGCTCCAGAATCTAGTATACAGCTGCTGCCCTGTTGACTGCAGTGCCGCTTAATTTATTTTTAATTTTTTTCTTCTTCTTAGGTCGCGCTACAATTCAGGGTCCTTAACTATAATAACATCTCCAACTACGACGGTCTCTCCCCAGCTTCCTTCAACTCAATTTGGTTGATGCCCTTCTTTTCGTGTGTGCGTAGGGATGTTGTCCTACGTCGCCTTGTCTAAATGGAGCGAATTCGAAGATTCGCTCGATTCGAATTCGGGTACATGCTACCGTACAACCTATTGGGTTCGTCATTAAATTTCTTCCTAAAGATGCCATGAATGCAAACAGGAGCAAAAGGCACTCGTCGTATAATTTTCCTCTTGAAAAGACCAAGGCTTCCTTATCCACCAACGTTCAGGCTTCTGCAGAATAGAGCTGAATAGCGATGATCTAAACGTTGCACAATAGCCAGATTGTTCTTTCGGGAGAAGACAATTTTACTTATTTTCCTCTTGAATTGTTGTCCCTATATACTCCGGAGCAAAGGTAGAGAAAACCAAAGTTTCTGCTGCTCACAGTGACGGTCTGGCCGATACGGCGATATTGTGCGTTCTTTCTTCATGGCAGCATATGCGTATTTTGTTATTCCCTCTTTTACTGCTACACCCATTTCAGCCACTTCTGCGTCAATTTCAACAAACGCCTCATTGACGGTTCTCAGTGTTCGTCAAATCACGTCACTCCAGAAGCTGAACGGGCTTTTGAAAATCGTGCCTCAGGTGTTGACTCGTGAGATTCGGACGATCTTTCCAAGAATGATGTTAAAATAGTCATGACAACGCGTGGCCTTGTGTAAAACCTTTTTCAAATTGGAAGGGCTCATTTAGTTATGTATCGATCTGGTCGGAGTTGTGTGTGTTGTCCATCGTTATCCTACAATTTGCAATTTTGCAAATTCTGATAAGAAATCTACAGTTTGACGCAATCAAAGGAACCTCTTTTCAGCAATACCGCTGCTATTCATAGGTTGCGCAGTGCGCAGAAATCGAATCTGAACCTGGGCAAACGTACAAAAAAAAAAAAAACAACTTATCTCTCGATAGTTTGTATTAAAATTACATTTATTTCTGGGATCTTACTTTTTGGTTTTGTTTTACGATTGGATACAATTTTAATAAACAAAAATACTTGCAATTACTTTTAAATTTTCTTGGCATTTTATCTAAATTACGTTTAACCGTTATAATTATTTGGATGACGTTCATTATCTGCACTTACCTATGCAGCGTGTACTCTAAGTGATTTTAATTTTCCCCAAAAACAAAAGTCAAAGAAAATGTTTTTGCGAAAAAGAAGAAAAAAACACGAATTAACAATTGTTTTTAACTGTCAAGTCAATAGTATACTGTAAATGTACGCATGTGTGTATATGTTATTTATGTAAACGATATCCTTTTAGACTTATCGAAATGATTTTTGTTTACTTCGTAATAGGTTACGATATCTAAATTGTATCTCAAAGTTGGAAAATATCACAAAAATATATGTATATTCATATAATTCGAAATACATACAATAGGTATATGATTCTGTTTGCTTTAGTGACACAGACGCCGGCTGGCCTGTGAATAAGGAAAACATAGTGTGTAATTATAGCATAAATACTTTCGAACTTAACAATAGATCATTCTTGTATAATTTTATATTCAACATAATACATTTTGCTTTAATCATTTCTTCCATTTGCCTGCGATTGGATTCAATGTAGATTTTTAATTATTTTTCTTCGAGACTTAGTTTAAGCGCCTCCTCAATCATTTCTTGTTCCCTCTGCAATTCTAACTCGTACTGATGCTGGTCCTGTTGGCTAAGACGCAATGCCATCGCTAGATCTGGATCCATGTAATTAAAACCGCCATCATCGTCATCTGAGCTGGGCGAGCCTACACCTCGACCTTGGTACAGGGATTCCTGGAGGACTCTAAAATAATTTTGCGCGTGGAAGGAAGAGGGCAAATGTGGGATATTAGATACAGGGACATATAGCGATACCTTTTATTTGATTTAATAAATGGAAAAGAAAGTGAAGCATTAGCGCAACTGCAACTACTTGAAAATATTTTTCATGTATGCGTAATTATTTTTAAATTGCTGTTGTTGCGGTTGTGGACTACGAGCTGGATGTAAAACAACTCTTGGTCTTTTTTTTTGTTTTGTTATGTGAGTGGCGTGTGTTTAGCAAAAATAAGCAGGGTTTCAAGTTGCAAGATATAAGAAAACCGTTAGAAACTCAAAGAAATGTAAGTATTTTTAGATTTCGGTGTAGTTTTGCGATTCTTGGCTTTACAATAACTAATCACTCAACTAAACAAGCGAATAAGAACTCGTCTTTCAAACACTTCACAAAACAAGGCGCTAATCTTAAATAGAAGACTACTCAAACTCAGACAAGAATCGCAAGTAAAATATTATCAAAATACCTCTGAAACTGAGCATCTTCCTCCTGAATTATTGACGAAGACGACGATCCACTCTGTCCCCTAAGGGCTTCCCAAATGTCAACTTTATCAGTCTCTTTCTCCGTATTTTCCACTAGACTTTGCTCAATAGCATACTGCAAGAGATCATCTTCATCCAAGGTTAATTGACGCCTTATGTCTGTATCTAAATAAAGAAGACACCGTTTTGTTTTTTGGAGTAAGATAAGAGTGTCTGGAATAAATTTATACATTACCTCTATTCGTATAATGAATTGGAATATCGAAGCAACGATCATCGACTACACAAGTGATTCGATCATCTTCATTAATGGTCTGAACATGCTCGACGGGACACGTCAACGCGAACACATTCCCGAATGTGATGCACGCGTTCAATACATGAAACAGTGGAATTTCAATTTTAACTGGAAATCCAGATGGCAGTTGCATTGTTATAAAGTCTTTCAATTTGGACACATGTGGACTAGCCATGGTTGACATTAAATCTAAAATAGGTAGAACTTGCTCTTGCAATCGAATTGGATACTCTTCGCTTAGCCATAAGTTCGCCTTAAATCTTTGGATCTGAAATAGCAAATGGAACAATTTTGTTAGTGGCCAATTATAAGTTAGTTTTGGGTGTGGGTTGCAACTATCAAAGTGTTCATGTGGAACAGAGCAGAGCATTGCATTGAAAGTTGAAATTGTTGTTTTGCACATTGAATGCAAAATGTGGGAACACACATATTCGTGTGGTGCAGGTAAGTCCGCACGGTCTAAACGAGAACTTAATAATTGTCTGCTAAGCCAAAACGCAGCAACCTTTTTACACCTGCATTCATACTGATTAGTCTAAACGAAAATAACAAAGGTGTTGATATTGGTACCGTAAAGATTGCAACCCCATTGTGGTGACATAAATAGGAGGTATGATCGTTTAGAGTGCGATATAGCATTAATGCAGAAATTTGACAAAAACAATTAACTGCCCCAGCATGGGCAAAGAATGTAATTGAACAAGCAATAAGGGGTAGGAGCCTATACAGGGGGCAAGACAAGGAATTGGACAAGTGGAATTGAGTTTCGTAGTAGGTCCCCTATACTCGTACAACATGATGTTGGAATGTGCTCAACTCGAGGAAATGATCCCGACCGTAAGCTTGCCAATTATAAAAAAGGTATGAAAGCGTTGCGCAGGATAGCGATGAAGAACTTTCGTTGTTTCGTCAAGGTGGGTAACGAACTCCCCTTCAATGTCAATAAAGATTTTAGACATGGCGTCGCGTTGTTATTTTACTCTCAACATACTCCTTGAAAAGATCCTGCCAAACTCACAAGTCTACACAAGAGGCACGATCTGACACGAATGCTGACGAGGAACAACAGAGAGCCATCAATGTGCCGTTTGCTGGGTTTAAAATAAAAGTGGCAAAATGGGTCAGGCGGTTAACAATAGCAAAGCAAAGAATAAGCTGTTATCGGGAACAACATCGACGTCTCGGATAAAACATCACAACAGACTGCAAAAACTTTGAGGTAGTCAAAAACTACGTCGGCTCCGCAGTTTATAAGGCCATCATTTGCAAAACCAAGCAAAGAAGCACACTTGGCAACCGCTGTTTCAAGGGGAAATTGAGCAACTTAAGCCTTCTCTCGAAAGACCAAGCTGACATTGATCATCTATGTTCTGTGCTATGGAGAAACACATGGACATTCTTAAAAGAGGACGATAAAACCCTTTATCTTCTCGAAGGTAAGTTTTACGTGCGGTTTTTGGTCCATTTTGGATTGATGGTATCTAGAGGAGAAGATTCAGCGACAAATTCTATAGGCTGTATGGCGCCATGGCTCTAGTCAGGTCTGCGGATACAATGTAATTGTAATAGCTGTCATGTAGAGCGGATGAAAAACGCCACTCCGGGGAGAAATGTCTTTGAATTCGAGCCTTTGGACACCACAACAGAGGAGGACCTCGTCTCAGATGGGGCTCACAGACGACTGAGTTATGTAGAACGAGTAGACAACTAGAGGTCTTCGAATTAGGGCCATTAGGTCAACGCAACAGAGGACAACCTCGTCTGAGATGGCGCACACAAATGGAGTAGGGGCTGAACCAACTTGGGTTGCATAGAAATTGGCTAGAAATTGAGTTAGCTAAAGAGGCATGATTCTTTAGACGCAGGAGGTTAAGTTGACATCAAGAAAGAGTCGCTAGAATTGTTAATTATGAGCTTCTACAACAAGTTCAGACGATTGATTCTGTCCATTACTATTAACGAGCAACAACAGGAAGTAATTTAATCAAAACTCTGATAACCCAATGGAAACTACGAAAGCTTGGTTGAGAAGTTTTGGTGCCTCCAATATATAATTTAGACCATGCAGCTTAAGATTATCCTTTGTTTCGATCTTTGCATAAGTGAAGTTGTAAAGGCCACTATGGCGTAGTGGTTAAGTAGTCCCAAGTTCGATTCCAGGACTGAAAATCTTGTATTTTTTGCAGAACAACCTTTTCCGCGTGGTTGACAACCACGAACAACATAAACACAACAAGCTGTACGTTCCCTCTACTTGTGACGACAACACGATTAATTTGCTAAAGGAGCTAGGTCTTGGTCCATTGTAGGATGTTGTTCTCAAGAGTTAGAGAGTAAATTGGATTGATGGCTGTTCGACTCTACATACTTTAGTGCTAATTTTCTTTGGTCTCCCGATATCCCTGCCATTGAGGTCAACGTCTGAGAAGTACTCTTCGGGGGTGACTGCTTGCTTTGGCGTTGTACTTCCGGAACTCGAGCTAGCCGACTCCTCTTCTCCGTTTTCCACATGTACTTCTGTATGCGGTGACGGTACCTGCCGGAAAGTTCACGTGATGCAAAAAGTCTTTGAAAAAAAGCTCAGCAATGTTACCCTTTCCCGATAAGTCGCTAAATCTGGATTGGAAATATACTCATCTTCCGCGATGCCAAGAAAACTGTGCAGCGGAGTTCGAGGCGCTTTACTCTGCAAAAAATCAAAAATGTTAGAGCATCGTGCACCCAGCAATGTATAAGACTTACTCTAATCTGATCTTCATTCAAATGATCCATCCGAGTTCGAGTTATGAACTCCACATTGCTAGCACCGTACACTTTGCAATTGTAGCCGTTTATGCATTCTGTCTTCTCGCTACGCCACCCCCAGATACCCGATTTATTTCTCTCAAAACTGATTTTCTCCATGTCAATGTTGTTTGTCATCACAGGAGCGTTAAGGCGTGCACGCACAGCACCAATTGGCGGAGGTATACCGACTATATCACCGATCTCGCTACTCAACTGCTCCACAAGAACTTCGTGGGTGTCATGATCGATTTCTATCATGGTTGCAGTTTCCTCTACAAAAAATGAAAGAATAGTAAGTAAGTAGAAACAGGATGACTCAAGGGTTGGTTTTGCTTACTTAGTCCCTTGAAGATGTAGGAGCGGTTCCCTCGTTGCCATGTGGAATTGTCAAAACCAAGAAGAGTTGTGTCAATTCTAACATTCGCACCACGTTTGTAGACTTTATAAGTATCACTTGGGCAAAATCTTGACATGAGAGGAACTGTAAAAAATGGAGAAAGAAACTTAATAAACACTTAAGAAGGGTTTACATTTGGTAAACACAATACAAATTCACGGAAATTACTACGTGGACAATTTAAAAAAAGGGGCGGATAATCGTCTCATTAAATTTGTGATCTTTTAAAAGAGTAAAACAGCTTACAATTGAAGGTAACTTGAAAAGCTGTAAGACTCTACATAAGAACATCGAACCGTCATAATGTAGTAAATGTCGTTGATTGCCCCTAATTTCCTCATTTTCCTCATTTAAGATGTATCAAACATCTTTATTAAATCAACATTTTACGACACCGCGTTTGATCTTTCCCTTTATGAATTTAAGTACGTTGTTTTCAATTAATATGTTCGCTCTTCTCATAACCTTAACCCCTTAAACCTCAAACCTTGACGCTTCAATCAAAGGAATGCCAACCTTCAAGTTGGATATAAATTGTCCCTTTTATATGAAAAAAAAATGCGCTTTGACTACTCACACTCTGATGTTCCCAGGTTCGATTCAAGGATGGTACAATCAAGAAGCCGGTTTTTACAGATTCTTATTCGAGCTGTTAGCAAGAGTTTAATCTCCCTGATCGAATTCGGTGATTAACTTTACCCCTCTACTCGTGAGAGAACAATGATACGCGCAACGTGAGTATTCAATAGCTAAAAGTAGTCATTCTCTGGACAAAATTTATTGTTGACCAAAATTCTGACGGTTTTTTTTTTTAACGTGCAGTGGTGAATAAAATTTGGCAGTATTTATCGATTTATGACAGGACTTTTATGACTTAGCGGGTATGGGAAACAAAATCTTTAATAAATTTCCATGATCCCTACTTTCCCTAGTTACTAATAATGCCCAGAGAGAGTCCACGCACTTCTCAAAATATTGTCATCTCCAAAATCTGCTCGAGCAAAACCACTACGAGAGGATGCTAACGAAATGTCCTTCTTTCTTGCGGATTGTCTCTCCATATTAATTTTCTGCAGTTTGAGACATGGGCAAGGCTTTGGAAGAACATAAAATGCCATTGAGGTTACGCCTTCTTTTACTTAACTCTGCTGTGGTGCATACGATTCAGAAATGTAAGTTCCTATACGAGATCAGTTCTGTGTTTTTTTATTCATGAATATCTTCTTTCTTTCTTGCGAAGTTATTCCCAATCATTCTTCCAACCTCCGAAACCCTACACAAAATATTTTTTTTTTGTGATCTTGTTCTGCTCTTCCCTAGATGCCGTCTTCATCGCCTCAATCGTAGCGGAACGATGTCCTTTCATGTACCCTTTCAGCCATAACGCCTATGATTCACCAGCAGTTATGACGCTCTGTGGCGAATTTGTGTCGTTTCAGACAGAGCCCAACAGCTCTTTGCCAATATCAACGCTTAGCGACCCGTCTCATATACATAGCAAATAACAGGAGGGAAGAGATCGATTTTTAACATCTTATTTTCTTTATTTTCCTAACTTCATTAATGTTATGTCATCTGTTGTTGACGTGGTCTGGCGTTCAGCACCCTTTTGTCGTCCATATCATCGTGAACTGATCGTTGATTCGGTTCAATGTAGCTCCACCGTCAGGGTAAACATTGGGAAAGTGCACTTAATTCTGTTTTTCAGTTCTTAGACTAATTTTTTAGAACAGACAAAAATCGAAGATGAGCCAAAACCCGTGCAAGAAAAGCAGCTGTCAAAAAGCACGACGGGCGCTCTAAGACCCTACCTAATTGTGCACTGCCACAAGGACTGGAGTAACTCTTCCTAGCAAAGTTGTGTCTGTAGTTTGTATTATCTAGAGCGCCGTAATTTAAATCAGTCCAACTTATGTGCAGAGCTCCGAGGTACTGAAGCCATGGATATTCGCACATGTGCCAACCCTCGAAACTATATCCGCACGAACAAACCTCTGGTTCGGTTGGGAGCCGCCTAAACAGATAAACAGAAAGGAGTACTGGACAAAATTAGCTCGTGTGCCTGCTGAGATTCAAACCACCAAAGGACTTCACGAGGGGCACGTCTCGGAGGAAACTAAAAGTCACTTTATCATTTTCGCGCCCCATCTATCGGATTAGTAAATGGTCAAGAGAGACCGTTTTGCTCGTTAAGAGCTGGACTCTCCAAGCCGTGGGTGTTGGAAGGTCTTTCTTTAAATTGAAAATAATAGTTCTCCTGATGATATCGAGGGCTAACTACTACAACTCACCCCATGTGAGTGCCGGGACACTGCTACATTTCGGCGAACTGCAAAGTCGAAGAACTCGCTTAAAGCGGCACCACATCGCTGCTTACTCCTTGAGAAATTTCAAGTAAATCGCATGATCCTCACCTAGGCATCTTTAGTTGGACGCGCTCAATAGAATGTATCGAATGCACGACGTGTCATATAACCAAACTGAAATGACGCAAAACAAACATTGGGTTATGCTTGATCAGACTAGGCAGATCAGCGGTGAGAGCACTCATTGGTGTCATCAGTGCTGTTGAAACAAGGAGACGCTCTCATCTCCTCTGATAGTGTTTAGCCATCTCCATCAACCATGAACGCTAAACAATATAGGTCTCAGGCAAGACTCCAATTGGTTTTAGGTCTTAGGAAAGGGGATTCTGTACCGTAGTGGGGTTACAACTCGTGCAATCCGCCAGGTCCACCAGCCTTACCACATAATTTCGAAATTCGCGAGACTTTTTGAGCATAGTTCGTACCCTGACTGTTAACAATTTCACGTCGAGGATTCTTTCATACGCACGACGCACGTTGATGACACTAATGAAATCATGTGTAGGCCGAGAAGGAACAAGTAAGCGTCACGATTTAACGCGATTTAGATCAAAGAAAACAAATATCCCCAAACAAAAGTGCCCAATCAGCGGTTAAAAACAATATGATGAAGAACATCTCTGCTTACAAACTCGCCTTCGAACATAAAACGTACTGAGCAATTCAAAGTACATCAGCCAAATTCAACAAAAGATACCGCGAACAAGGTTAACATTTAGGTCCTAATTGACGTTAAGTCACATAAATAAGACACGACTTGCTTTGTAACAGCATGAACGATATGGTTTTTGCGTTTTCATTTCCAGAAATAAATCAAACTGCGACGCAGCAGCAGAGCAAGCAAATTATCAAAACTCTGTTAGCCGAGTTATGAACCACAGATCTTGCCATGAATCATCCCTTTCACTGAATCACACTCGAAAATGTAATTTGCCGTGAAATGAAAAGATAACGCAAAGTGCAGGTACATTCAAATATCAACCCACTTATCAGTCACACGATTATATTGCACAGAAGATGGCAGTTAATTTGAATGAATTTACTCACCCCATGACGTAAACTCCCATTTCATTTCTATATAAAAATCTGGAGCGTCTAGCAAATGCTGCAACAGCTTAGGCACATGTGTGACCCTCTGCACGTGTCGCTGCAGATCACGTACTTCTATGATTGATGTAAGGATATCCTCGTCGCCACTGCATACCGCTTCCTGTACAACTACAACAACATATGGTAAGAGGGGAACAATCGAAACATCCATATCCAAATTTAATTCTTTACCTGACCATCCATCGTGTTCAAAATTAGCATTACATTTGGCAGCTAACAGGCACCTGACGCACTGCAATAACGAAAGTTTAACGGCCAACATCAAGGGCGTTCGTCCTCTGGGATCAAGTTTCTCCTTGTCGTGCTGCAAAGGAAATTTTTTACTACCCATGAATATTTCGCTTTTTTTTCTTTTCGCGGTAAACAATCATCGCTAGATGAGTAAGAGTGGGAGAGATACGAATATCATAAACACCGAGGCGCGGAATCATGTACGAACTTCTTCGCTACATGTCCATATCAGACTAGAATGCTAATTAGTACACTAGTGTTTGTTCATCAGCGGCTAATTGAATTAGAACGCGTTTTTGACCGATATTCAAATAAAAATAAGTTCGTATTTATTTTCTTCGCCTTCTCCTTGATGAATTTAAGCCAAATTACTTTGCAAAAGTAATTTAATTTAATAAATATCCTCAACTTTACGGACTAACACACACAGGAAGCCACTTAATAATATATGGATGTTCAAGGTTAACACATACTCTATCCAAATTTAGTGTTCTTTGGAGTTCTTCTACATCGTTGTTCCAGACTAGCCAGTGTAATGGATATTCTTTTTTTATGTTCTCCAGACTTTTCATTTCGTTTCGCAAAATCTGATCTGTTATCGACAATTTTATTCACTTTGAATTTCGTTCACTTGTTTGTTCAATTTAAAGAGGTTTCTGTTTTGTTAATTTTCTTTTTTTTTTGAAATTTATTTAAATAAATTATATTTTGCAGTGTTGAAAATAAAGAAAATATACTTTGGGGCAGAACGGCTTAACTTTTCCCCGACAAAAAAATATATGAGGGGTACTTTATGCCAAAAGAAATGTTGTGGTTTTGACGGTTTCGCAGATCTAGCAATTTGACAGCTGCCAGTGGTGGGAGTTGTAGTTTGAGAAATGTGTGGCGCTGTGATCTGTAAAGAAAATAAATTCAGAATGTAATAGATTTTCTCTTCTTAAAAAGGAAGACAAATTCCTTAAATTCCAATCAATTACGAAAATTGTTGGAGATTCTTTCAATTTATTGCGTATTGAGTTATAAAACAGGCCACATCGTGATTTCGGGCGGGGTCAATTAGTTGCCGTTTAGGTAACCCCCTAAAAACAACTTCATTTGCTTAGTGTAAGCAGCACTTAATCCACCACACCTTGTTATATTCTCGGCTCATACTGTACCAAATCAACACCTGTCAACATCTAGTATGTACAATTAAATTCCAACAAGTGAAAGAACGCAGCTGCAAGAATGTTTGAGGCTTATTTTGTTTTCGTGTTTTTCCACAAAAAAATCGCCTTAAAATGAAATAAAAACGTTTTTTTCCACTTCATACAAGTGTAAATAAAGTGCCTTATCAAAAAAATCTATTCCACAAATGTGCTTAGTGCCTTGAATCTCAACAAAAAGTCGCGCATCTAATGGAATTTCTTCAGTTTTCAATGCACAACAAGCTAGCGTTAAAAAGTGAAATAGAAAATCTTAGAAATAAGTACAGCATATCTTTGTTTTGTTGTTTACTTTATTCATATGCACTTTATCATCACCAGACATCGCCGCACAGCGTGTAACTTAACAAAAAAACAGATGCGACCAACCAGCCAAGCATCTAACTAACAAAATATCACTCCCCAAGTTACAGTTTAATTACTCGGCTGCGCCGCTCGAATCAATCCGCTTTGGCTGGATTCTCATTTTCGTGTGTATTTTGTGTGTGTTGTTTTTCCGTAGCCACCATATCTTCTTAGTCAGCCTTCAAGACGGCAGGCAGGCAGAACAGTGTGTGCGTCGCGTAATACTGTGAGTTGCACCTTAGTCGCTGTGTCCGTTCGGTGGATACCTGTGTGAATATAGTTTGGCATCGGGTATGTGGCTCAGCACAATGGAATCCGTGTGATGTTTTGCAAGAATTAAAAAAAAAAAATGTTTAAGGGAAATCGCTAGAAAAGTGCCATAAATTCGAGTTTTTCAAGTGAAATCTGTTGACGGCAAAAGTGTTTAACTGCCAGCAACTTGTTAAGTGCAATTCGAAGAAGATCTGTGCATTTTTTTTCTCTTTTTTTGTGTTTCATCAGCTTCGATGAGTGTGTTTGTGAAGTGTAGAATGATTAATTTCATGTCGTTGATGTGCACTGTAGCAGGTGCATAAGTTACTTCGCTCGATTCCGGACTTCTCATGTTACAGGTGAGTCGCATACGCAAAACGAATTACTTCCGCCGTTGGACTAATAACTAATTTCCATCCTCGCTCAGGATGTTGAACTATTAATTTGCCTTCAACGGAAATAAACTTGAATTCCAGTTTGAGGAGGAATTCAAGCGTGTTACACACACCCCGGCCGCATAGATGGAATGTCGCTGAGGAGTTAAAATGAAAGTTCTAAGCCGGTTTACACCCGTAGCCTATTGTTTACTACTTGTTTTGTCTTGTGTTTGTTTTTCGTTTGCCTTTATTTTTTTTTTTTGGCGGTTTATTTGGGAATTATTTCACTTTGTGCTCGTGTGCCACGGCAATTACTTTCACTTCGTGGTCTACGAAGGAAACATGTCCGAACGTTTAATGCTTTTCCCTGGCGCTGAAAACCTCACTTGTTGTTGTACATTTTTCTAGGGTTTCTACGGCATATGCACGCGTTAGTCGATTAAAATTGTTTTCATTCGCTCGTGTGTGGTCGGCGCTTTGCAGCAGTGGCTACATCATTTTACATTCGAGATTTGCCATTAGAACGGATGCCCTAAATTGAGGGAAATATAATGTTGGCGATATTCTGTGCACCCTCGAGCTGTTGAATAGTAATGTATATCATACATAAAGTGTTCCCATTATCCGCATATATTGACTGTTGCTATGGTATCCTTTGGGGTATTTACTGACGTAAATTAACTGGCTGTGTGTTTGTATACAGAATGGGACATACACATCTACATAGTCGGCGTTGCTAGTCAAAGGGAGGATTGACGCTGGCCTAGTTCAATGGGGCTCCCAAGCCTTGTAGACTTTAATCAAATGGTTTTTTTTGAAAGATGACGTGTGGAATCATAGTTTTCCTTGCACAGCGGACAATCAGAAATTAGAAGAAGAAACTATCTAAAGCCTGAGTTTATCTTCAGATTTTGATTTCATTCTTCTATTTGATGTGATTGAGATAGAGATCAATATTTGCTGGAAAATCTTTATGTATTCAAAGAACTTTATCGCAGTCCTAATTTTTTGGCACAAAGCGTGCTAGTCATCGTCGCTGTCACAGTGGACCGATTCTTGGAGCAGAAAGTTTTTAGAATTCATAAGCACGCCTTGCGGCAACACATCCGAAGCTATGTTTCAGTGGTAAAATTACATTCCGGACAAAATGGAGTCTGAAAAGATTAGGACTAGAATAGAATAAATTTTCTTTTCATAAATGAAGTCCCCTAAATTGTCCCTAGATTGTCCTGAAATTCTTTGCAAGGATATTATACGTAAACTATACCACTGCGAAAGAGAGGTGGATTTGCATTTCTGAAATTCGTCAAAGATTTGCTTAGAAAAAGTGGAGCATTGCAAGTAGACCACATCCATTGTGTTCTCCTTTGGTGTCATGTCATGCTAGAGTGAGCACATCTTCGAAATGATGATCTTACAAGGTGATGTAACGAAGACGATATAATGCTTTTGTCAATGAAGGCATAAAGTACGGTTGCCTCCTTTTTTTTTGTGTTATGAGTTAGAGCAGATCTTAGATTTGGTGTAACTTGAATTCTTTTAGTGGTAAGGCGCACCTGCAGATCTTGCCAATAAACATATGTATATGATGTATTAGAAACAAGTACATTCTTTTTGTGTAAAATTGAAGGCTTTATTTAGGAAATATGGAATGATTAAATCAAAGTCAAATGTGTGTAATTTTCTTGGATTCCTCTGTTACTGAAGGTAATTAAAGCTGTCTCATAGAAGCCGTAGTCTGTATGATTCGAAAACTCTAGTCATCTGTTTTTGTAGACCTCTAGAATCTAATTTTCACCAGCAAATCGGCGCTATAGACGGGAGCTGATCCGCATATACATACAGTGACTCCAATAAGTATTCCCTCATACAACTATATGGAAAGTATTCATAGAAAGCAATTAGGGTAGGAACCAAAATCATATGTACATGATGATGATGATTGGTGGCGTAATAGGTGACGTCTGAGCCTATTTTGGATTGTTATAAAGCAGCCACATTTTAGTGTTCAAGGCTGTATGTTTTGAATCGCTATCCTGACTAAAGATGAAATCGGAACCGAGACTCATTTTATTTCCATTGGATTAAAGGTTTGTCTTTAGTATATTCATGTACACTTTTTGGTTCATTATACCATCAATAAATTGCAATTAGCAACCCCTTTAGCACCCATACAACCCAAAAAAAAAAAACAGGGCCACCCCAGGCTTAAATGTGAGTTTAAGATCGACCAGACATCGACCATCTGAACCAGAAATGGTATATTCACTCGTCATGCTGTTTCTGCCGGAAAACCTATCGATGATACCTTTGACTATTGAATAAGGCCGGTTAGCATCTTTTCCAATGGATGTGATTGATTTTCCGAACTCACGCAAGTCTAAAATCATTCTCCGCACTTCGTTTGTTGTTTCTTTCTTTTTCGCTGAAATCACTCACTTGCGAAAAACTTCGATGTAAATGGACTGTCAATTTATTTACTGTACTTTACTGTACAATGACTCTAACTCTTCGTTTTGCATTATTTTCTGAAAGAAATTCCATTACGTTGGGATAAGACCTAACCACAATGGTTGAGCGAATACTTTTTGGAGGTTTAAATTGTAGTTTTGTGAATATTGTTGTATTTTTTTTTTGTTAAAATATTTGGTATTGTCATTTTTTTTCTTAAATTGTACCCAGTATTAAACACAGAAGAAAAATATGCACTTATGATTTTTGTACCTATTTTAGTTTTTTTTCTATGAATATTTTTCTACCATATAGGTGTATGAGCGAATATTTATTGGTTTCACTGTAGGTGGATGCATGAACAACAATTCGATCGCGATATTGTCGTTAATGAAAACTTTGTCATCATCCACTTTCAAAATTATTGTTGCCATATAGAAGCGAATCAGAGACAGAAATTCGGTAAATAGAATTTACCTTTTTAAATCGTGCGACGGTCAGGCATACGTCGAGGTTTTATTTAACGGCTTTATTCGAATGGTTCCAAACGTTTTCTTGTGCAATGTTCATCTCTACTGCAATCGAAGCAGTGGTTACATGTCCATATCCTTATCAAAATTTTTGTCAACAGGCTTTTCGGAGCGCGGTTCATATTTAACATCAAAATTACCGGAACGAAATCGATGAAACCATAACACAATCGGCTGCAACAGTATCAGGACCATTAACACTATTCTCATGTGGCTAAGTTGCATTTTCACTTTTATCATACAAAAATTGTGAAATATACAGTACTGTGCGAAATAGTAGCACTATGTTCGACTTTGTCACTGTTTTGCTATTAACTTTTTCCTACCATCATGCAAACACATCATATTTACTGCACAACAACCTTATTCCATCATTAATAAAACCCATAAACCAGATAAGAAAAAAGTGCATTCTGAACTTAGAAAAGGCTCGTTATCCGGAATGATACCAAATTTCGGATTGTGTAAAATAATTGCACCACGTCCAAAAATAGATTGCTTGATGAAGTAAAAGTCAATGGAATAGTACATTTTTTGTTTTTATTTTTGTTCTTGCGTTAGTTCTTGGTCGTTTAACCTTTATTTTTAAGTACAGCGTCACAACGTCGTGGAATGAATTCGATTAAGACCTGACATCGCTGAACAGGGATATTCTTCCACGCAACCTGCACAACATCCCAAAGCTGGTTTGTATTTTTGGTTTTTGCTCAGAGACTGAGGCGGCCACTCCATAACTTGAACTCTATTGCTTAGAAAAAATTCTTTGGCCAGTTTGCTCGTATGTTTGGGGTCATTGTCTTGCTGTGGAATTCATCTAAGCGGCATATTCCCCTCTGCATAAGGTGGCATTGTTTCTCTCATTATGCTGACGAAACCCCGAAGGTCATCATCGCTTTTATTCAAAAAATGGGACTAGTACTATAATAGGAAATTAATTTAATTTTTGCCTCGCCGTGCTTTACAGTCTTGATAGTACACTCCGGTTGAAACTCCTGGATTTTTTGCCTGCGTCCAAGCGTACAAAGAGTCCAAAGAGGTCCCAAGAGTACCAAATAAAAATATTTTGGACTCGCTTATTTCTCTCATAAGCGGGCTACGTGTTGCCGACTTCGAACGGCAAGATCTGAAAAGTTTTTCATTGACAATGATACTCTTTGAGTGTTGTCAGCAATTCGAAAGAGGTGGTGTCGTGAAAAAAATCGAAGTGTCCAATCCGTTAATCGAACCCAGACTTTACCACTACACCACAGCGACCAGAAAGTCGAACATGGTGCTATTATTTTGCACAGTGCTGTAGCGTATTTTCTCTTTTTAAGCGTTTATTTTTGCCGTGTGCGCGAACGAAACTTAATCAGCCAAGTGCAGAACTGCCAGGTGAGCTTATTTAAAAGTATCTGTAATATTTCCAGTGACATCGCTTGTAAATCAGTGAAACTAAGGCAAATACCGAGTACAAAATGTAGAAATGTCCAAACATTTCGATGGATGAGAATGTTTTAATCAAAACCCATTCACAGAAAGGTTTTGTGTACAGATGCCGTAAACATCTGTACAAACAGCCTAGACTTTTACCACCCCACCACACGCATCTCATTATATATATCAATGACTTTAAGTCAGTGACACCCGCTGTCGTTGCCTTCCATTCACAAGATGTTGATAATTTTTTATTTAAGTCATTCATTTTCACATAAAATCAAATTGAGACTAAGCATAAATAATTAATACATGTGTCGGTGTTTTTGCACGAATTTTAGAAAAAACAATTTTAGCCCTTTCTTGGGACTCGACCGCATACTATAAAGCTTAGATATTAGCACTATAGAACCTCGAGACGTTTATTTATACACTTGTCTCAGGTTGGTATAATAACCGGTACAAACCGGCGCCGATTACTTTTTTGTTTACAGATCAGTTGGAATTCTCATATCAAATATGAATCATTACATGAAATGTGAAACATTGTGCCATAGAAGCCAAATCTGCATTGTATGCATTGTATAGGAACTGTGCATGTTAAACAATAGAATCCAAAACAGATGTTCTGAAGGCATGTCTCACCTGCAGTTTAGAATAAAGAAAATATGAATCATGGTGTTGAGAAAAAAATCGAATGTCAACATTGACAACACCCTCGTGCGTAAGCTCTGCAGAATGGCTACAGTTCAATTCCAACTCAAGTTGAACACATCTTTCATACATTTCTCAATTTGCGGTTAACTCTTTCGAAATACGGGCAATACTCTCTAGAAAAAGTCATTTGAAATGTAATCTTTCTTCTTGGTTGCTGTAGAAGCCATCACAAACTGCATATAGCGCCACAGTGTTTATTTTATTTACACATATGTAGGACGTTACTGGAATTCAACGATGACAATTTTTGGTCCCGGATTTTAGCCGGTTCAAATCCATTTGCGTTACGTAAATTTGAACCGCGCCGGACACTCACATCCTTTTTGAAAGGGAAAAATGGAAACCGTTGAAATGATAACAAAACACATGTAAGCCGAAACATACCTAGTCGAAATTTAATATCCAGTCTTTTCTTCGTTTCTCAAGCCCTTCACAGCTTTACATGGTCGGAGTAACCTTGGTGTAAAAATTAATTTGTTTGAATCCCAATGTTGACAAAACTGACAACCCTCTTTTCACAAGGAATCGCCACATCAGCGCCCAATAACTGCAACTTAATCCGAAAAAAGCCGTTGCAGGGTTAAAGAAGTGGCTAAGAAGAACGCAATTTCCCTTTCCTACCAGTTTAAACACGTAAGAATGTGGATGGTTTTTTATATTTCAAAAAGAAATCCAGTAGTAGAAGTATTTACAAAAAACGAAATAAAGACTGAACGTCGCAAAAATTTGTCGGACTCGAAGACTCTTCCTCTGCATGACTTGTTGTATCCGTAGACTTGGCTTTTCGCATACGGTTAGATGCCATCAACGCATCAATTGAAACAAATATCGTACGCAGACCATGATAACTCTCTGAACCTAACGTCTCTAAATCACTTATCGTATCATTTGGTAGACCAATACTTAAATACTCTAGCCAAGTATGGTCACTCTACCATGTACAAATCGAAGCTCTTCAGCGCCGATTTATCTGATAAGCTTTGTGAGGTTTTCCTAGAGGCAATCCGCGCATAGAGTTAAACAATAATGGTTTGGGTGTATGTTCCTTTCATTGGTCTTTTGATTCTTCAGCTCAAAGAAACAACGATTGACAAAGGTTATTCCTTACTTCATGTTGTTGTCCTTAACTACTGTGAAGCAAAGGTATCCGAAGTCCCTGAATACCTTTTGTTGTTGTGTGACTTTTCTTGATCACAGCATATACCTCTTTTTGCCCTCGTTTACCAACCGCCTCATTGATGGCTCTCTCTCTATCCGTCCAATCACGTTAATATGATCCGCGTAAGCTAGCAGCGGAAAGGATTATTTGAAGATCGTGTCTTTGGTGTTGAATTGTAAGTTTTTTCTTTTCAAAACTGATGCTGGTAGTCACATGACAGGATGTCGCCTTGTTTAATTTTTTTTTACATTGCATATCTCGAAGAGTTGATTACCGAATGTGTCGGAGATCAGAGAGAGAGAGAGACGGAGAGAGTTCTCCTACGGCATGATACTGTATAGCTCTCCTCTATGCACGCTGTCATATGCGGCCTTGAAATTAAGGAGTATGTGGTGGGTGTCGATCTGCACTTCTTAAGTCTATTTCAGGATCTGTTTCAGGGTGAAAATCTGAATTATTTTAGACTTCCCGCCTGAAATCAAACACACTTTGACATAAACGGCTGAGATACTCGATTTCAAAGAAAGTCATCTCCTGATAGTTGGTGTACGAGGGCTGTCTGATAAATAACCGACCTAACCATGATGCACGCGACTTTTTTTTTTTTCGTCTACAGTTATCAATCGGCGCCAAAACTCGGTCTTATTGCCTCTAAACTGAGCCAACAGAGCGCTGGAAATGTTCATGCGCGCACGTTTGTGGTCTAGCGTAAGCAAACGCGGCACCCAACGCGCGGACAGCTTTCTCATGCCCAAATCTTGGTTTAATATATGGCAAACACGTTCTTTTGATCTTCATAATCTCAGCTATTTCTCTAACTTTAATCCGGCGGTCGTCTAGTACCGATTGATGAACTTTAGCGATGTTATCGTTAGTGGTTACAGTTTTTGGACACCCAGGACGTTCATCATCTTCCAAGCTCCTGCGACCACGTTTAAATTCAGCTGCCCAAAATTTTACGGTGGTAAACGATGGTGCAGAGTCACCATACACAGAGTCCAACTCATCTTTGATTTGTGAAGGCGTATTGCCTTTAAAAAATAAAAATTTAATTACAGCTCGATATTCAATTTTTTCCATTTTGGGGGAATCACCGAAATACACTCACAAAAACGACTGTCAACAGATAATGGTGCAAGATAAATTTCTGAATTTTGGCGAGTAGCTATTATAATATGCACAATTTGAAATAGAAACTTTTTTTTCACTTGTGCCGCTAGCTTCACGTTGAGGTCGGTTATTTATCAGACAGCCCTCGTAATTAGGCTGGTCTATTTTCTTGTGGACAGAACAAAGGACGCTTACATCCCGTTCATCATGATTTCTTTCCTTGGGCCATATACAAATCAAACCATAATCTCTAGCTGCTTTAAAGGGCTGTACAAATATGTCACGTAGTCAGCTTTGTTTGTTATCGCTACGACACCTTTTTCTCACGTGCTTTGTCAAGATGATACTTCGTTGGCAATTTTGCCATGAATGTCTTACAGCAACTTTCTCCAACTAACTAACTGTTAAATATTTTTGAGAATTAGATAATAACTCTCTGGTAACGGAAAATGGTGCAGATTAATTTTATTGCATTTGAACATTTGAACGCTTGGCAAGGTAGTGAAAAGTATTACCGAAAGAATAACTTTTAATGAGAATCATTTATCCGCATAATCTGCGACATATTTTTCGATAACTCAACAAAGCGATGGAAATGTTAAAACCGTGGGAAAATTTACCTAAGCCTCATGTAACAGGTTCATTAATGATTTGTGAGCGTTTATTTCTTGGGTGATCCCAGCCGGATGTCGTTAAATTTAGTTTCTTAATATTCAAAATAATGTCAAGGGTCTTCAAAGTCGTGTTGTATTGTGAAAGAAAAGTCAGTAAAAACTACACCCAAAATGCTATCAATAAAAATGTTTGTTCCTTTCCTTTCCATTCAGTACAATCTTGGGCTAGATCAGAGGAGCAATGCCTTCCAAAGATTTATTTGTCTTTTTTGCGTTGGGACCTGTGTACCAGACTGTATGTATTGAGAAGAATTCGAATTTCATGCGTAGAAGGCACCGACAGTTTAATGTCGATTCCTAAAGAAAATGTTATGGAAATTACCCTTAAATTCAAACTGCAAGATAAAGTGTAACAGATCTTAATTAAACTAGACTATTTTAACTAGCTGAAATCATTCTTTCGAGGTTACGAGAAATAATATTTATTGTCTTCGAATGACTTGCGAAATGACAACGAAAGTTTAACAAATTTTATTTCTCACACATTCCGTCTTGGTAATTTATGGTTTGATATAAGCGCACTGATGTTATCATAAGGGTTATCTAAACTATACCATCATTCGTAACCTTAACCAATCAGGAGACTTGCAAAAAGCATAACGATTGTTTCAGAAGTATAAAGCCTAACAATCAGATATCGCCACTATAGCGCCACGGCGACCACCATTTGTTTATTTATAAAGTGCTTTTCTACCATGACGGCCTCCACCGTTGCTACGGTAGAAAGGACAACGAACTGCTGCCCTATCCACTATTCTCTACTGATACGTGTCAATTAATTTTATTTCTTAACCTTGCCTTAAAAAAGGCATTCGCCGAGTTGAAATTTGATTCGGATGACCAGGTAATCGCCGCCATTGGGCATACTTTGCAGACCTCCAGAAAACGTATTTTTCAAACGGACTAAATAAGTTCAAGCATCACTCGACCAAGTGTAAAATCAAAATATGTTAAGAAATAACTCACCACATTTCCAAAGTTTGTTTTTCTTTTGTAGGCTTATTTATATGATATGATGACACCGCCCTCTTAATACAATAAAATAGTAACACTGTACGTCCTTTTGCTCGTCAGACAAAAATGTTGAGTACGAAAAAGTGGGCGATTTTTATGGACATTGTCAGTAGAAGACAATGAATGGAAAAGTAATTGATGCCGACTCTGATTTTTAGAAGTGAAATTGACAAAAACAAACATACCGCCTAATCCATCTCCTTTCCATAATCAGGAAGTGGCGTGATAATGCGTAAAAATAAAGACTAAAGAGTTTTGTAGGTCTGCGCACAAATTAGTGACAAATTGTCTAGCATCAATATGATAGAATATTTTGATTTTTGAGTGGCCTACAGCCCACAAGGCATCATCACCAACTACGTGTTTTTCTGGCTATTGTTCTCACACGAGTAAAGGTGACCTACAGTTTTTTGCCAACTCCAAACGGCGATGTTTGAGAAGCTTTTTATAAAAAATTAGTACACTTTGAGTGTTGTCAGTAACTAGGAGAAAGTTGTGGTGTGAAAAATGCTAGGTGTTTAGCCCGGAAACCGGACCTGGGACCTTCAGTGTCTGCGTTTACGCACTTACCGCCTACGTCACGGCGTCCATCAAATCAAAAAAATTAATTTACTCCAATTGACTGAATTACTTGTCGGAGTTTCTAGCTCTCAGGTTATTTAGAAATGAAGCTCGCCAGCAAAGTCCGATGTCTGTGATAGAAACCGCACAAGATGGAGTGTAATATATTTCACTTTGATAAATAATGCTGCCCACTTGATTGCTGTTGTATACCTTGTTCAGAAATTCCTTTTCTATGAGTGGCATTGCAGTTGGAGTTGAAGTTGGGTCGATTTATTGTCTGTTGCCCCTAATTTCACACCTTAAGTTGGTTGAGGTCCTTCTTCATTTGTGGGCTCCATCTCAGACAAGTTCATACTCTAATGCGCTGTCCCAATTGCTCAGTTTCAAAGACTCTTCGAGTAGAAGAAGAACTTTTAAGTCTTGTAAGTTTAGAAATATTTGAACTAAAAACTGATTTCTTTTTCACCCCAATTCAACTTTCTTTGCCTCCTGTATATTAGATGTATTTCAAAGCAATTTCTTCATGGTAACGTTTACAATGAATGCGAAATTTAGAAAGTCATGACGAATTTATAAAAAAAAATACAAAACACCTTTGATATGACTTCACGTATCACGAAGGAATATACTCCCTTTTCAAAGATCTTGAGAAGTTTAGATGGATTTAGTTTTTTAGCCTATAATTCATAAATATTCATGAGTACACTATTAACAACATAATAATTAGAGTTGCCATATGAACATAGTGCTAATTAGGTAGTTACTGAGTTGCCACTTTAGTCAAGCACACGTGACCTAACATGAAAACTAGATTATTAGTCAATTAATATTACATCGATATGTAACTGTCCGTTTGGTTTTTGTTTTCATATTTTAAAGTGAGGTCACTTGTGCAAGTCAATAACGTTGGGTGTAGTGTCGATTCGAACTGTCGAATTCATTCTGACTCATTATATCAGTTCGGTGTTACGGAAGAAGGACAGTTTAACCATAATTTTATCGGCCCCATTGTCCATCTCAAATACTAAGATTGACAATATCATACAGGGTACGTGAAGTCCACAAGTAAAATAAGTTAAACAAAATTAAATTAGAAATATAAATGAAACATGACGCGGTCACGGGTTGGGGTCTTGACACATTTTGTAGTGCATCATACGAGTATGTATACATATGTTAAATCGGAATGGGGCTATCGCGTTCTTGCATTTCTTAGATCGTGGAATGAGTCTACTGAGGCTACCCTCATTTTTCTTTCTGGTGGATTCGATTTGTTATGAGATGTGGCTACTACTGATGTGAACAATTCATTTTGCATAATGTGGCATTTGATAAAAATAATTTAGCCGACATAAGTTCTCGTAAAACCAATAAATCGTCGACCACAGTCACTCAAGGACGCACTACACGAACGCGCCATTGCCATTTGGCCTTTTAGAATATAATGTTTGAATGACTTAATTGACTTAATTACTACTGACAAATTATTAAAATTAAATTTTTTTTGCTAGCTTATTGGTCTAAATGCAAATATGCCTTTGTGCTGACGATTTCACATTTAGAAAAGAGGGTTGAATACATCTAGTACCTTATTATATCACATGAGGCCTGTAACGTACTTAAACAGGGGTGTTATGAATACGTTTATTTTAATTAAAAGCTAAAGCCACCCGTCATATCAGGTAGTCTGTTTCCCATAATGCCATTTAACGATTCGCATTATACACTTTTGTCTGTTTCCATTGAAGTCTTCGATCCATCAGTGAACATCTGAAAGGCCTTCCTTTCCATTTTGCAATGAAAAACGAAATTTAAAATGTCGTGATAATGTGATGGTTAATATTTGCTGTTCACCTGATTTAACATAATTCATCGAAAGTTTATACAGGATGCTGGTATGTTCTGAGGAGTACGATGTCATATGTCTGAGAGCGATTTTCACTCATGGCTTGCTTGAAGAGATATAGTTACAGGATAGCATATTTGCCTTCCAGTCCAGATCCTTGTCCCTAATTAGGGTCTCACTCTAACATCCCAAATGATGATGCGTCAGACTAAAACTGGATCCTTAATAAAAACATAATAAAGCCGCTAGTAGTATCTAATTAATTGGACAATCCGGTTTCATCGATTGTACGTTTGAAAGTCTATAAATTATTCCACAGAAGATAACACAAAAACAGAAGCCTTTCGAAGATCAAATTAGATGACATTTCGCAATACTGAGAAACCAGCAAACAGAAGGATTTACAAATCACTTTAAAGCGATCTACGGTAGCACTTAAATCGAAAACCCCATTTACAAACTCAATCAGCTTGTTTGAACGGGATAAAGGATCTATTTGTCGCCTGGAACCCATCCTACAACTTTCCCTTAAAAGAGTCTGTTTACAAGTCAAAAATTTGACTGCTTCGATGAGATAAAAGATCTATTCCCCTGAAAAATTGGCCCATGCTCAAACCACTGGTCCAGCACCACTTTCTCTCGGCATTCTAAAAAAAGAATAAAAGCTGGACCGTGAACTAATTCGAAACAAACGGTCATAAAATAAACAAATAATTATGCGAATACATTTTGCGTTTGATTGCTGTCAGCTAACTTCAAACAAGTTCTTCAGCATCAGCCAAGGGTTCAGTGATCTGTATTGTATGCGGGATTTCACCATAACCAGCCGGGCCGCGTCGTCTTTTTATCTAGAAATTGATTCTATTCTGATTGTGTGTCATTATTCCATTTCTCCAGCTCCATGAAATATTTTCCACGAAACAGGCACACAAACTGTGTCTGTGTCTCTTCAATGAAGAAGCAGAAAAATAAAATGAAAAATTTAATGAACTTTCGCATCCGAGCGCACAATGTCAGAAGATTCAGAAATGCGGACACAAAAGACGAAGCCCGGAATGCTCATGAGAAATTTTGAACGAATGCAAGCGGGCAATTATTCAAAGCAATTATAAAATAGTCACGCAAACCAATCCCGCTGAGGCGGTCATCAGCAACGTCCCATGTGACTTTCGGCTCGCTTCAACCCACCTCGGCTCGCTTCTAAACGATCGATCTGTGGTCAAACAAGAGCGAAAACAAGTCTACACCTGCCAGTATCGACTTCCAAAAAATCTGCATAATTTATGAACATTATTCAATTCAAGACAATATTCAAATGGCAGAGTAGGCGATGCCTTTAGGGGTCAGCAAGAGAAACAAACGAGCTGGCCAACTTGTTAAGCAACTTGTCGCTTCGAGTGAGATATGTTTCGGCTTGCTTTGGAGCAACAATTCATTTCTTTACCACTTTCTGCACGGCAGTGGTGTTCATGTTTCGCGTTTCGCACAAATATGAAGCTGTTGTGTACCGAGATACACTTGACGTAGTTATGTCAGGGAAATCTTGTCGTTATATCATTTAACGGGCTACTGACCCGTGTAGAATGTTCGCATGAGACGTTATATTGAGCGACTTAGACGCCACCGGACATGCCAGAGGAACATGGAACACTTCGCATGCAACGGCAGAGAATGATGAACGAAAGAGATTTGAACTCGCTCTCAAGATTTTCCGCCGCTTTCCTCATTTGCATTGTTCTGACGAAAACAATGCGGGGCATTGAGTGGAGAGGGTATGCTGCTTAGGTTGGGAACAGAAGGGGCGTCTTAGTTTAGCTGTGATTATGCTGTTATGTAGCGTCTGCGATGGGACACGAAAACATATGTCTCATATTCAGATAGTGCAGTATAATCAGCAATTTATAATACTCGTGGGAGTGTGTGGGCTGTGGAAGCTTGAAGCGATACCGCCTTCTAGCGGACTGGTTTCTATCGAGCACTATTGTTTATTTACAGCACGTGGCTAAGCATGCATAGCTACGGCCTATATCCATTTCTTCTCATATGGACATGAAACTGGTTAGAGTCTTTTGGTGTGGTCCAGCATTTTTGTGACCTAAAGTGATTTTGGCACAAATACGGTAGACTCACTTTGAACACTCGTGAATTGAGTATTGATTGAAAAGAAAAAAACAATGCGGTCGTCGAAAGATGAATAAAAGTATGGACAGAACACCGTCCAAAGTAGGGGAGCAGTTCACATTTGCCGTCGTTACGTTACCTAAGCACACGTGAGTAATAATGTATATCGAAAACTTAATTTACATGTGATGACACAATTGCTCGCATTTTTGCCAGAACAAAGACATAGTAAAAAATAAGTTTAGCCAATCTTAGTCATTTTCATTTAAAAACCCTGCCTTTTAGTCAAATTAATAATATTGTCTCAATCACCAACGTTTTTCAAAAATAACACAGGTCACACTGGGTATGTTGGTGGCCGTAAACTGTCGGCATTGTATATCAGAGCTTTCCTGAATGCAATGGTTATGCACGACTAATTTATCAAAGTATTATATATCCATGAAAATGTAGAAGATCGTTCACAAATTTTATGTTAGAAATCATTTGATAAAGTACATCACATATTGATTTTGAACAAGTATTATTGGGATTCGAATCGATGAAATCAAAATGTCGTGTGGTTTCCTGTTACCGTATCAACACCAGGCCTTAAACACTGTTCACACGCTTAGCCGCCTGACTTGGATTTTCTCCTTTGTCGAAGAAGAACTGCCAAATGTAATAAATTTTCTATTAACAAGGGTTCATTTTTGACACAAGCGCAAACGAAACTAAATTAATACAAGGCATCTGGACTCAAACCAAGTGGAAAAGTGTAACATAATTTTTTTTCGACAAATCAAATTTTCAGCTGCATGTTTGAAGATTCCTGCCTGAATAGGGCTCTTAACGCAGCTTACGAATGCCCCCCCCCCCCCCCACCAAAACTAAAGATCCTATTGTCTGGGGATCCTTCTTTGCAGATGAAAAAGTTTGTTTGCTCTTCCTAGATCGAAAGTTACTGAAAAATTGATTAAGACCCTTTGTGTTGCAACTTTTTGTTGACCTTACCATACAACCACACTTAAAACCTGTTCATATCATATATAGGGTGATTTTTTAGCTATTATCTTTTTGGCAACACTAGTTTAAACAGCTGACGCACGTTTCGTGTTTTGTTTCACTGTCAAACATCTTCAGTTTGGTCTATAGTTTAACCATGAATAGTCTTACAAACGAACAACGTTTGCAAATTGCTGAATTTCATTATCAAAATGCGTGCTCTGTTAACAAAGTTCATCGCGTGCTTCTTCCATTTTATGGTCAATTCATTTTTGGCTCAATGGGTACGTAAATAAGCAGAATTGTCGATTTTGGAGTGAATATCAGCCAGAAGCATTGCATTGGCTACCAATGCATCCAGAAAAAGTCACAGTTTTGTGCGGTTTATTTGCTGGTGGCATCATTGGACCGTACTTCTTCAAAGATGACGCGAATTGTAACGTTACTGTGAATGGTAAGCGCTACCGTGAGATGATATCCAACTTTTTTTGGCCAAAATGCAAGAGCTTGACTTACATGACATGTGGTTTCAACAAGACGGTGACACATGCCACACAGCACGCGCAACAATGGACTTATTGAGAGGCGAGTTCGGTGAACATTTTATTCCACGTTCGGGACCGGTCAATTGGCCGTGGGGCTATGTTAAGGCTCATGTCTATACAGACAAGCCCGCTTCAATTGACGCATTGGAAGACAACATTGAAGCATTTATTCGTGAGATACCAGCCGAAATGTTGGAAAGAGTATGCCAAAATTTGACTAAGCGGATGGGCCATTTGAGGTGCAGTCAAGGTCAACATTTGCATGAAATAATCTTCAAACATTAAATTATATGGACCGTACTACCGATTCAAATAAACTTTTTAAACTTTCCTATAGGTTTTAAAAAATCACCCTTTAAGATAAAGTTCTTATGAATAAAAGTCAAATTGTTTTATTTCATTGATGTATTAAGCTGGTCTTCCTTCAATCCATTTCTCATTCGGATTGAGAATATCTCCCCGGTAATGATTCCTTAAGATGGTGCGGCGGAGGTGGGATACTGCCTTGAGAGGTGTCACTACTCACCGCTGCGTGATTCGACGCAACCACTACGCCACGGCGGCCACAAAATTCACAGTTCAAAATTCACACAGTTCGCTTAGCAGTCACTCTTTTTGCACCGCGTGTTTTGGGCTTAGCTTTCCAGTTTAGCGCATTGCTAACCATTTTCGCTGAACATCCTATGATTTCCTGGATGGAATCATATGTTTTTCCCTCCGAACGCAATTTTTTTAATCAAATTCCGCATATCTTCGGTACACTGTTTTGATCGACCCATTCTAACTTTAAAGTATGTTAATAAAAGACAACATATACAAAAACATTCACTTACCAAACAAGAATACACAAATATTTTTTAAACTCTAAACAACAATTTCTGAGACACTTTATGGTAAAACCAAAAAACACTGCTATTTTTATGAACAGGTTTTAATCAACAGATTTCAATGAATAAGTAAATAAAGGAGAAAGTAAGCCTTTATTTTTTATTTTTTATTCCTTGTATGGTATCTTAGTTATCGGAAAATACAATAAAACCGGATATACATTTGGAAAAAGGATCTTCTTAGAAATATGTTGCTACTTATCTAAGTCGTATGATTACTGCTGTTTTTATGAACCCAACCGTAGCTTCATTATAGCTTTAAACTCATTTGTTCAACCTGATCGTTTTCACCTTCCGGTGAAAATCTTCGGAAAAAATGTGTCAAACCGAGTCTGGCTCTGTCTTTTAAGATGCTTTATGCAGCAACATCGCCCTTTTCAGAAACAAAATAAAGAAATTGGATGGCAATATAGTTTGAAAATAAAAATCTAAAATGGTCAAAATGTACATCTAATCTTATTAATATTATTCATCTTATATATGATTCACTTCAGTTTAAGATGTCGTCTATGACATGGTTCAACAGGCCAGTATGTTATCGAGACCAATTGTATTTACGCCATACAGATCAGATTGTTATTAAAACAAACACTGTTTATATTCACATAAATTCCACTGGACAGAGAGTCTATCGCACTCAACGTTTTCTTTCATCTTAACACCACATTCAGTGACCTTATAAACACATTCAATGTGGCAAAACTTTGCATAAAATCATAATAACCAATGTTTCTTTAAAAATCATCCTCTATTTTTAATTCGGTAATGTTTATCATTTAAACGGCTTAACCACATGACTAAATTGCCGTGACAAACGAAATGATTGATCTGCTCACTGGTCGTTGCCGTGAGTCAACACGCGCTTTGGCCAACAATTCCCTTTGTTGCATGCGAATTAATCTTGTATAGGAGGTAGAGACGTACCTCAAGGTGAAACTTTGTATACCCCTATTATTATTAAAAAAAAACAAAAAAAAAACATTAAATGAAGCAAAAGTCTCTTCTCTCTACCTACCTTTCGAGGCTGAAATTCCATGGAACTTTGGTGAGTCAGTGCGCAATGGAAGAACGCCTTTATTTCCTTTTGAGACGGAGACTGCAGTGAGTCATCTCGCTTGGATCGATATAATTTTTGTGTCTGCTGTGGATGGGCGAGTCATTGACTCAAGCTTACGCATTCATTCAGTAATCTGCAGCATTCTCGATAGTACACAATAAATTGGTTCTAACCACCTGGTGATTTTAGCCAATGAAGCCGAAATTCATAGCCTTAAATATAGTTAGGACGACGTCGTCTGCAATACTTCAATTGAACAACTAACGGCGCCGCGTAAGGTGAACTGAAATGGTCATTGATTTTTATTATTCTTCCGGTATGCTATTAAGAGCCCTCATTCGTCGATTATCCTGGTAAAGGCGATGTTATTACTTTTTAATGAATTATTAAATCGTTTACCTCTTCACAAGGTATATTAGACATCAACTTCCGGTACCAATTTTTATTGAACGTGATAAACACAGAAACAATTTGTGTTGATTAACTGTTGCAATTGTTAAAGTTTGGACTGGGCTCATATAGCTTACGATAAAGATCTTAAATGAGTTTCAATTGGTGTGATCATGTCATCATCATCAAACATCACTCTTTAAGAGGTTCCATTATGATTCCTCACTGCTCTATTTTTGATAATTATTTAGTATGATATTATTTAATTTGACTGTTCGTGAGTATCATACAGTTAAGAAAAAAATATCGGACAGCACTAGAATACTTAAATAAAATAAATTGCAAATGGTTGTAATAAAATGCAAATGGTGGTGACTGTGGCGTAGTGGGTAAGTGCGTCAACCCACACGCAGAAGGTCTAGGTTCGATTCCAGGACAGGGACATGCATTTTTTTTCGCGTTGCAACAACACTCAAAGAGTATTAATGGTTTATTAAAAGCGGACAGACCACGTGTGAATACTATCAAATTGCTTTGTCATTTTTGCTCAGTATAGTTTGGTAAGTTGTCATGGAAATGTTTACACCCTAAGAGCGTCTTCAAACTGCTCAGCTGTGTTACAAAAATCTGTGTTCTGCGAAAAAAGTTTTTCGTGCGAATTGGAAAACTCATGGTGCGCTTAATCGATATAACATACTGAGTACCAGCAGCCTTCGAATAATATACATGCCTAGAGTGTTTTATATGAGAATCTATCCCTAAAAGTATATGCAGTTGAACTTGTGGAAGAACTGAAGACAGGCGACTTGATCTTCTCTGAATTGAATCTGAAAAATTCGGTGTTTTATTGTGAAATTTTGTCCACTTCGCTCAATGGACATGTTAATAGTAAAATTGCCGTGTTTGGGCTTATGAACCACCCACAGAGTACCAAGAGTTACTATTACACCATTCAAAAGCAATAGCATAGTGTGGTTTATGAACTGTTACAATAATTGGTCCATATTCTTCAAAAATGAGACAAATTAGAATGTTATCATTGTAACATTGGTAATCGCTATGCGCCATGATAACGGAATATGTGCTTCCTGAAATTCAAGCAAATGGTTTTGGTACTACAGGGCCTGATACAATGGACTTGTTAAAAAATAATTTTGGTGAGTACTTAATTTTTCGTAAAGTGGCCGCCTAGAGCATGTGATATCTTAGGATATAAATTTCGCTCTTGATATGTAAAGTCAACAACGATTGACGCTTTCGAAATCAAAATTGTAAGGCATCTCGGAGCTAACTTTAATTATGGATCTGTCTTTCGATCAGTTTTCATTCCATGTATGTCCACAAGTGTTCAATGGACGTCAAGATTCGAACTTTGGGTGGGTGTAGACGATTTTTTTTACATTCTACAACAACCATTCTTTTATGATATGTATATGTGGAATGCTTTGGATAGCCAGACCCAGAGAGTGACAGAAGTTTTAGAAAGACCTAGTTTCCTACCAAGGTGGAGTGATTGTTCCGCAGGCAGGAACTTGGGTAAGGCGGCTAGTCTTCCCTTATCTACGACTCTTGGGAAAATGAAACCTGTGGAAGATGATCACCTTTATCCAAAACCTACACTTGTACTTCACAGAATAGTGCTACAAACTTAAAATAACTTTTTTTATAATTACATAAGTCTTACCGTCTTTATCCTGCCTAACCGTTTGTTGTTCTTCTGTTTTACTTTCTCATTTGAAATAACCTAATTGAATCTAAGACTTTAAACTCTATAAGCCGATAAAGTTAATTTTTACACGTTAAGACACATGTTTCTTAATTTGCTTACTAATCGATTTTTGTTTTCGTGTACTCATTTCAGACTAACCTACTGTGAACAGTGAAGGTCTCAATTATCGACCATAAGACGTGCCTTTTAAACGTAAAATTCACTTACGATGTAC
Source organism: Eristalinus sepulchralis (assembly GCA_944738645.1). NCBI lineage: Eukaryota > Metazoa > Arthropoda > Insecta > Diptera > Syrphidae > Eristalinus > Eristalinus sepulchralis. The sequence goes on along the minus strand of OX122883.1, from coordinate 48,761,383 downwards.
ACAACGAACTCTAAAAGTACGTACACATCAGAAGCCAAATATTTATTTCTCAGTGCATTTCATTCGAATGAAACACTGAAGTAAACAAAAGAAGAATAAATTGTACTCGTGGTACAATAACAAAAAGAGTGAAAACTGATAAAAAAACCAGCACTCGCGCAAGAGTGAATAGAGACTCTGCCTGCCAGAAGCGAAGAAGCAAAAACAGAAACGAGAAAGAAAAAACAAAACAACCCAAAGAAATCTTGCACTTGTTGTGCACCAAAATAAAAAAAGCTGTCGTACATAAGTTTTTCGCAATCATTCTTAGGAAACACATAAAATAGAGGCTATTCAGAGGAAAAAGCGACGCAGGGGAAGATGGCAATTGAAAATGAGGGCAAAAGTAAGATCTTACCACCGGCGTCTATGATCATCGGTGAGAGTAATACGTCAAATTCTTTGTCGTCGTCAACGTCTTCATTTCCAACATCAACGTCGAATGTGGCAATGGTTTCCAGTCAGCAGCAACAGTCGTTACCGCCTCTGCTGCCACCGCCTCATATCCAACCTCCACACCCAGCAGCATCTTCTGTTACATTAACCGCCGCGACGTGTGTGCCTGTTTGCTCAACAGGTGGCCTAACAACGCCGGACTACCATCACCATTATCTTGGATCTGATTCTAATGCAGCGAATAACGGAAACTGCAATAATTCTGCAAAAAATCTTAACAACAACAACTGCTACGATAATGGTAGCAATAACAACGGCAACGGTATGCCGATGATGACAGGAGTATCTTCTGCGTCTACGTCTGTAACTGGGACCATGTCCAATAAGTCAGAGACGTCGTCCATCGCCAGCGTGAATGGTTCGATTAAGAAAGCAACGTCGTCGAATGCCCTGATGAACTCCAGGGAAGATGTCACGTCGCTGGGTGGGGGATCATCGATTAACAGCCATCAATCGATATCTGGGACAAATGGCACATATCACAAAGGAACCAAAGGTAAGTTCGATTACAATTGCTTGTCTTGCGTGTCTTTCTCCCCGCTCACGGGGAAAGGAAGAACGTGTGTGCATTTTTTTTCAGTTTAACTGGTCATGTGGTCACGTGTTTGAGTTCGTTTGTTGTTATTGAACAAATCGTGTCTACACGCCACTTTTGATAGCCGCACGCTACCTTCAACTTAAACTTGCGTTGATGTGTTGCAGTTCCACGAATTATGCATTAAGTGGAGTGAGAGATGAGTTTTAGCTGAATCATGTAATTCTCTTTTGCTTATGAGGGACGGACGTTGTAGTGACTAATTAGTTGTCTGTACATATGTCAGGCTTGTGTCCTTTCCGAATTTTGACTAATTTGCCATTTTCCTTTTCGCCAACTTTATTTAAGAATGCTAACAGCTTAAGTCACATTTAAAATTAGTCTTAGCAGGTGTTCAGATATTCACGGAGACACACCGGAGATAAGACGCACTTACACATAAATTTTCGTTTTCAATACTAAAGCCTTTTTGGTAAAAAAAATGAATTGCAAATTTGGAAAAAAAAACATAAATTATTTACGTATGTATTCCAATAAATTCACGTTCCACTTTAATGTATTTTTTTAATACCTGTTTTCTTTAACGGTAAAATTCGTCGCATCCTCCCCCACAAAAAATTTTTACTACAGAAGTTTTTGAGTAACTTGTTGGACCTTCACGAGTTATGTGAACGGGTTATGAAGGGATTCGGGATTCGAGAAAACCAAGTTTTGGGTGATACAACTTAATGAATGTATTACTGTGGCCAAAAAGAGTTTTGTTTGAAAACGAATCCATTATATCAGTGGTGTAGTAAAAACAAGATAAATTTATTATTTTTATATGAAATTGAATTCCTTATTTTGCAAATATACAATGATTTGATCTTTGTCAAACATGCGCTATTTTGTTCTGTAACTGCCTGGCAGTTTAAAAGTAATTTCATAATACCTTCTCCATAGATGCCCTGGTCCTTATGATCAAAGAACTGTACCGACCGATTTTCGCAAATCTCTCCTGTCATCTCAACCTAAGCCGTCCTCTATTGCGTTGTCACAATGACTCGGATTCGAAGACTTGTGGGTCCGGGTCGGTGGTGTCCATACGCTCTACATGGTCTAGGTGTCTTAAGAGCTGTATCAGAAGAAGCGTAAACAAGACCAAAAATTTCACGCCGAACTTTTCTCTCGAAATGATTGAAAAGGGTTTTATCATCCACTTTTAGTAACGTCCAAGTTTTCGCACCGTAAAGGAGGACTGTGATGATCAAGCTGTTATAAAAGGCCGGTTTAATCCTTCGAGAGAGTGATCTATTACTCAATTGCCTCTTGAGTTCAACGAAGCAACGATTTGCAAGAGTGTTTGGTACTGATGTTGTTGTCCCTATTTACCGCGGAGCCATGGTAGAAGTCCTTGACCAATGGACCTCATATTCCCCATGCAAAACCATAAATCGTTGGTTTTTAGTCGTTTGCTGGGGTCGACAACAGTAGAACCGTCTGTATCCGACGCATGTACATGTTGTCCCACAGTGCGTCGTCCACATTCTTAAAAGTTGCTTTAACGAATTTTATAAGTTGAAGGAAAAGTTAAGTGATAATTGAGTTTTTGCTTAGTGTTGCATCGCCGTGGCGTAGTGGGTAAGTGCATCGACCCACACGCAGAAGGTCTAGGTTCGATTCCCGGACGGGGTACTTCGCATATTTTCACGACACCTCCTCCTTCGAGTTGCTGAAAACACTCAACGAGTATCAATTGTCTATGAAAAGCTTCTCAAATCTCGCCCTTCGGAGTCGGCAAAAAACTGTAGTAAAACTGACTACTCGTGAGAGAACAGTAGGGCGCACAACAAGAGTAATTATTGTAGAAGCTAGGCCCTGGTCGCTTGTGGAGTTTAGTGCCACTCAATTATTTGTGTTGCATAATTTTTTTTCTCTTTTGTCATCTAGGAACAGAATTTTGTTTTTTGCCAATAAAAAACAGACTTCAGTTCGATATAAAACCTGATTTTTTCCAGAGTTTACAAATTCGCAGAAGCATATACGAGTTTAACTTTAATCCACCTTAGGACTACCCGCGTCCTCGGTAAGGGCTTCTGTCGACGGTTTGGTCTCTCGACAGCACAACCAGAGATGATATGACTCTCCAGGATGCAGGCTGACCAAGTGCATGCTCCCAAACATCAGCAAGAAATTTGTGACTTTTTTGTTATCTCTGGAATGTAGACGACTTGTTGGCTAAGCACTCAAGTGTGCTTGGGCTTAGTGTTGATTTCCTATGCGACGCCTGTACAGCAGGTGAAGACAATGCAGAGCACTTTCTCTGTCAACATCCCGCCTTTGCTCAAATCAGGTGGTTGCTGTTTGGTGTTGATGTGGTGGGAGATGAAAGCCTATCTATCTTTATTACATAAGCGTCTGCAGATTTTCCTCCAGAAGACTAAGAGATTACATTAAATGTAGGTTACTGCCTGGTAGTACAATGGACCAGTTTTGGAGTCTGAGCGCTCCAGTGCAGTGTTTCACAACCTAATAATAATACCTGAGTGGCACTACAGCTGACAAGGGACCAAAGGATATTTATGTCCAGTTCAATCGTCCTAATCTTGAGAAGTGTCCTAATTTAGATTAGCTTTAGAATCCAAGTGCCTAATAGAATGTTATTAAATTACCCGATTCTATTGATCAACACAAAATGTGTCCTCTTTGCAACGTTTTCCATTACTAGTTCTGGAACGTTTTCTTGACTTTGTAAACAGTTTAAGGTTTATACAATAGGTGTATACTTGCGTTTTGAAATAGCCGCGCAGAAGGAAGTCGGTCAAAGCTGTCAAAAATCAACAATTATTTATTTACATTTGTGCGAAATTTTAACTTCTTAAAAATAGAACACTTCCAGATAATTTCAGACATCTGTCAATTGTCAATTACAATTACTACTATTTCACATTTCATATTTCTAATGGCTTCAGTTTTGAAAACCCCTCTGCCAATATTCCACATGAATATCCCGGATTTAAAATACAATTGTTTGGCCAATAAACTTAAATGCTCTTTGCAACTGAAAACTAGTTCGGGATTTTCAATTTCAAGTCTTCCTTCTTTGCATAAGCAAACCATACCCTTGCACATAAAAAGGAGCAGAAGCAAAAAAACGTGTCGTCCATCTGAATGAATGCAAAAGGATGTGTCTGTCCTCCAACGATGCTTCCTGCTAACAGTGAGTGCCAACCATTACAGTGAATTGAATCGAGTACATAAAAGCAACATCATGAGTAGAGTATTTATAGCAGAATGCATTCACGAGATACTATGAAAGACTGTGGGCTTCGATTCATGTGGGTTTGTTTGGATAAGCTTTCCACATAAGGTAGCTGTTCATAGATTATCATCAACTTGGTTGAGTTTGAATTTTTTTCCTCTTTGCTTCCCTCCTTTGGATGGAGAAAGATGGAGTGGCGGCGGTGGGCCGCAACACCATCGCCTAAATTTAGCTCTATCGGTTTGCAGATAAGATGAAAGTTGTGGATGGAGACGGTTTGAACTAATTTAGGTTTCTTCGACACGAATGTGTTATACACAAACTTGTGCGTGTGTGTGATTCACACTAAGTTATGCGGAAATAAAGTGACTTTGTGGGACAGGTAGTCTAGCAAATCCTCCTTTGAAATGACCAGCGTGAAGTGATTTGGATGTGGGACAAGTTTGTTTTTTCCTGGTTTCGTGTTCACAAGACCGGGGAAGCGTCTGAATTTGATTTTCATGAATGCATGATGGTTGTTTACGATCGATTACGTGTGGCTGTGGCATATAAACATGTAGGGTGAATAGTATGAATTCTATAAACTTTGTTGCCATCTATCATTTAAATATGCTTGACCTCATAAAGTGCAAATTGTTTGTTTTATTTCAAGTTTCTTGGTGTGGCACTTTTTTCTCGAGAAGTTCTTAGTGTTTCGCGACATAGAACTTTAACTGATGGGTTTCAAGAAAATTCTTTAAACTGTCGATATGAGATTTTGTTTAAGGAGTGAGAGGGAAACTTTACAAGTTTTTGAAGGTTAAATATTTTTGAATACCTTTTTAGAGAAATGTAAGATTAATGTATACTGTTGAATGTAACGAAACTGCAAGCAGACTAAGTGATCAGTTAAAGCGGATAGAGAGAAACACCACCTGAATCGCTAGCGCAATTTAGATTAACGCGAGACCTATCAGGAAATACATTAAATACTGCTACGCCATTAGAAGATTATGGTGGTAGACTGATCACTGAGAGAACTATTAAGGAAACATATCCAGAAATATTGTTCATAATGAGACAGTGGACGACATCGAATTTGCAAGGTAAATGAATCCTAACCACTGGATCGATGTAAAACTCCCTAGTTGTCTTGAAAAAGTTAAAGCTATTAAAAGGCGATCAGCTCGAATGGGATTCGATCTGAATGTGTCGTAATCTCAACTGAAACCTTCGCAGCACTAATCGAGCTTTTGTTTCAGAGAATATATTAGGAAGAGACTCTACCCTATGGAAAGAAAGGAAACATTCATCATTAAAACCCTCAGAAGAGGAGATGGAAAGAAATGTAAAATTTGTCGCTGCATCTCTGTCTCTATCTGTATCTCTCTCTCTCTCTCAAATAATTCTAAAAAGATTTACCATCCTCTAGACAACCTTAAAAATCGAGTTGGGTTCAGACCAATTATGTCGTGCACATACCATATTAGCTCTATTAGAAATTGAATTAGGCAGCCGGGGGAATAAAGAAGTACTGAAAAGGTTTTTGATGCTTTAAAGAGAAATTTTATAAGAAAGCACCCTACTTAACAACGCCTGCACCAAAACAGCTGTGAAGCCTTTTCAACTTTGGGCCGAGTAAAACAGCGCTCTTGACATGCTTGCTGTGTTCGAATTTATAAAACACAATTCGTGCGCATTCTTATTAATATTACCGCGGTTCGAGGAGAATTGTGCTACACGACGATGTCGTGCTGCTTGCAAATACATACTCCGAATTGAAGAACAGAAGAACTACCCTTTTCGTAACAGCTGCATCTATCGGCTTAAAAGTTAGTAAAAATAAAGTCAATGCGTGTACACGGCCGTACAGGATGTTGACACGTTCGGTTCTCTCAGCCACGAGTTGAAGATAAGAAGAACCGCCTACACAAAGCTAGAAATGCTTTTGCGTCGTTGCTGAAACAGCATAGGTCTTGTAATCAAATAACAAACATTCCTGTCCTGTGTGGAGACAGTGTTATTTAATGGGTGTGAGACTAACTTGAGTCCTGCAAAGGAACAAGTCTTTTGCAATCATTTGTAAATTTATGCCCAAAACGCAGTATAAGAGTATGGTGTCCTCGCACAATAATTAATCAAAGTCTTTGAAGGACATCAAAATAAAAATAGAAATACGGCTGGTTGGTGCATACACCTAGGAAGTACATGAAAGAAGTAGCCCACGGTGCCTTACCTCGTAATACTCAACGAACACGGATTCACGATAACAAAGGTCTAAATCATTTAACGAGTTAAGAAGCTAAGCAAAAAGTAATGATAGATAGAAAATATAACTATGTGAATACTATAAATTCGTAAAATGTTAATTTTTTAGACCATTAAATAATAAAAAAGAGAAGAGAAGCTATCTGTATGGTGACTAATATAACATAGTTTGATTGTATCAATTGTAAATACCATTCGCTCTTATTTTGATTCTTCATTGAGTGGCATAACAGTCGGAAGTAGAATTGGGCCTTAAACAACATGTCCGTCCAACTAGCACGTTCACATGCCAGCTGCCTTTAATTTCAGTCCCTACGTAGGTTGAGGTCCTTTCCCACTTGTGTGAAATGTCAAGCGAGGTCGGAGCAATGTTGTCCATCCGCTTTACAAGTCTAAGCCATCTTAAGGGTTCTATTCGTAGGCGTCATCGTCATTCTGTTGTTCAGCCTTTAGAGTACGTTTTTGAATTTCTTCCTTCAGATGCCATCAACACAAACAGGACCATCAATCGGACGTAAAACTTTCCAATAGCTTTCTCATCCGCTTTTAATAACGACAGAATTTCTGCGCCATACAGCAGGGCAGGGTGATTAAAGCGTTGCACAAAGCCAGGTTGGACTTCCGAAAAATGAACTTGTAACTGAAATACCTCTTAAGCCGAAAGGAATATTGGTTAGGAGGAATTATTGATTTCGGTACTGTTTTTATTGTAGTTTTGACTGCGGAATTTGGGCAGAGGAAGCCCTTAAGTGACTCGTACATTGATTTCGACTCGTTTACTGGCAGACCCATTTTAGCCGTTTCCGTTTAAATCCCAGAAAAGTCCTTATTAAACTCTCAACACTCAAATAGTCGGTCGGACCCTGTGGGCTGTAGTGCCAATAAATTATTATTAATACTGAGAGACGCTCGTTCGACCGAAGAAGTTTTCTTTTCCTCTCCTGATTAATGCAACTTTCTGACATCTAGTCGATTTTTTGCCCCCTAAATGTTTTCAGATCTTATATAATATATTTAATGGATTTGATAAGAGGATGTTTTTGAAGTAATGAATGACCTCTTGAAAGTTGAATGATTTGACGTTCTGGACGCACACTCGATAATCGTTGCAACGTTAAATGCGGCCATGTCTTCGTTGTGGTTGGTGTTTAAAAGGAAATTCTCACACTTCTGATTTTCATTCTACATAAGCCTGGTTATATTAAAACATAACCATGCAAGTCAATTTGAACATCTAAATATTTGGTCTTCATATATGGGTCAAAAACAAATTTATTTTTATACCTTTGTGAGTCGAAGAGATCGTACATAGGGCCTCATTTTAGGAAAAATGTGGCGCTGTACAAACAAACAACCGAGCAACATATGTGGGCAAAGATAATCATCTGATAAAAATTCTTTTACGTTACAGAGAATACACTGCACAATTATTGTAATGGAGCACCAACACGCGATACAAGGGAGAATGAGGACGATGACGGCTTGGGTCCATTGCCCCCTAAGTGGGAGACTGCGTATACAGAACGAGGAGAACTTTATTTCATTGAGTGAGTAACACATTTTTTTGTTTAATCACTTAATTTGTTTTTTTGACTGCTATATTCATTGAGACATTATGATTTTTTTGTTGCCGAAAAGATAAGCGATAGTAAGTTCCCCCTTTGGGTATAAGGGTAAACGATGAAAGGGGAGTAATGTGTTCACAAAAAATGACAATTCTTATGTTCGTCTTGCTTTAAGTAACCTATCTGCATAGATGAATGCAAAGTTAGCATAGTGGTTATCGTTAAATTGTCTTTTCCACTGGAGCGGCATCCACATTTTGAACATATTAAGTGGCTTTAGACATCAGAACGGTACAGGGGCATTCATTTCATAGGGTATAGGGTCATTAAACACAAAAAGCGATACATTTGATGTAAATTTTAAGTCTTTAGAAAATATGGACTTTATCATTAAGTGCGGTATCTCGGCAATTGCATGAGTAATATTGGTTTTTAATGCGCCTAAGAGTCGGTAATTATTTGCATAAGCACGGTCTTCTGCGTAGCCCCACTGAAAAAACTCGAACGGTGTCAAGCCGCATTATTTTGGTGGAGAATTGGCGTTGTCAAAGCGTGATATAATGTGGCCAGGAGATCATACATAGTTCAAACCAAGATCATCAATCGCCGCAGACGGGTATCATTCGACAATATTTCTTTGAATTTAGTGTAACCGTCCACATAGTGACAACTTCCAACTACAGAGCCCACCAGACAGTCACTTCGTCTGGGCATAACGCATATATTCGAATATTTCTGGATTTTCTTAGCCCCATATTCAAACATTTGGCTTTTAAGATGTTGTTGAAAATAATGTTCAAAATGTCGGCGTAAATTCGCTGTTGGGCCAACATCCAAAAAACGTCTCTACGGCGTTGAATGAGTGGCCAATTGGTTTCTATTATTGCGTATGTTAAACTTTATAAGAATGAAGATGTAAATCAAAATGCAAAATACGTGACAGTGAGATGTAGGACATTTTCAATTGTTGCAAACGCCGGGCGAAAGATTAATTCAAATCATCAAATTGGTGATAAAATTCATTAGTTTTACCAATAAGCCAGCTGATCAGAAGTGAATAACCAAGTTGCTTGAGGTTTTCTTTAATTGTACGCATCTCTCCATGCTACTTTGATTGCCATTACATAATTCCAATTTTTTGGTAAGGGCGCAAGGAAATAATCTCACTCGCATCAAATAACTTCACTCAATAGGAAAATAACTTAAACTCCTTAAACTTCTTAAAAAATCAAGTTTCCAATTTCTCACCTGAAATGAACAACAATTCTTGAGAAATGTAGTGAAATTATTTCCCACCCAAAGTCACTTCTTAAAAAACTTTCAGGAAACTAGAAGTGAAGTTATTTCCACCAGAAAGTAAATTTAAATAAACAAACAAAAATAAATCGTGTGGCAGGGCGTATCTTCTTCAACAACTACTTGTGTTGTGTGTGTTATTTTAATCTCACGAGTAGAAGGGACCTACAGTTTATTACAGATTCCAAGCGACGAGAGAAGCTTTTCATAGACAATTATAATAATAATAATTGAGTGGCACTACAGCCCACAACAGACCAGGGCCTAGCTTCTACAACAACTACTCGTGTTGTGCATGCTTCAGGAGTAGAAGGGACCTATAGTTATTTGCCGACTCCGAACGGCGAGATTTGAGAAGCTTCCCATAGACAATTAATACTCTTTGAGTGTTGTCAGCAACTCGAAAGAGGTGGTGCCGTGAAAAAAAAGCTAGGTGGCCCGTCCGGGAATCGAACCCAGACTTTTTGCGCCGCGCCTGATGCACTTACCACTACGCCACGGCGACCACATACACATTTAGTACTCTTTAATTGTTGTCTGCAACTTAAAAGAGATGGTGCCGTGAAAAATACAAGATGGGGAGTTCAGGGATAAAATTTTCTAAACTGATAGTGGATGGTCACTGTTTCATTTTGTCCTTAGTTTTCAAAAGCATATGTTTGATTTTTGTAGCATTTGGTAAAAATGAATTTTGTACATGCATCAACAAAATTCCAATATTCAACCATCGACTATCAGCTTAGACAATTTCACTCCGGAAATCGAACCTGAGATATTCGGCGATTGACTCGATCCATTTATTCAACGCGTACCGCGTAGTCCCGAAAAAGAATACTGAAACTAAGATAACTTTTCTGGCAAAAATTGTAAATGTTTTTTGATTCTTCATTTATAAGAACCTAGAACCTGTTCTTGACTTCGAGTGAACAGTTTCGATGTACAATAATGGACACATCTTTTAAACGAATTCGATGTTTCACAATTCAATAACAGCAAGTTGGTCTAAACACGTCAATGTCACCTGCGTAAACAAGTAGCTGGACTTTTGGAAGTTCAAGCTTCTGATATTGAATTGCGAGTTTCGACATGACACTGTATGGATCAACTTTTTGCAAGCTGTCTTATGCTACATTGATATCAACAAACACAGGTGTACTCCTTGATTTCTGCCGCAGTGTGAAAATCTGATCGGTAGTGGAGTCCTTCGCTTAAGCTCAGAAACCCTTCTGCTAAGCACCATCTGCTGTTGATCTTTGCTTAAAATCGGTATGCAGAGGTTTTCTACTATACACCACAATACTATTTAAATTGACGCATAATATATTTTATCTTTTTTAAGGTTCTCTAAACGTTTTCATTTTTTTTTGTCCTTTCAGCCACAATACTGGTACATCTCACTGGCTTGATCCAAGACTATCAAAATTTCAAAAGAAATCTCTGGAAGATTGCGGAGACAATGAGCTGCCGTATGGTTGGGAGAAAATAGATGATGCTCTCTACGGTACCTACTACATTGATCATGTCAACCGCCGTACACAGTACGAAAATCCAGTTCTAGAGGCCAAGAGAAGGGCTGCTGAGCAGTCGAATCAACAGCAAATGCAAAATCCCAATGCACAAGTACTACAGAGAAACGAAAATAACAACCAGTCGGTGTTGCCATATAAATTTACAAGAAACCCCGCTGAAATGCAGGGCGAACGAATCACAACAACACTGTTGAAGTCGTCGCGAGGATTGGGCATCACCATTGTGGGCGGGGATGATAATGTGGAGGAGTTCTTGCAAATCAAATCTATCGTTCCCAACGGCCCGGCCTGGTTGGACGGTCAATTGCAGACGGGTGACATCCTTGTGTATGTCAACGACACTTGTGTCCTGGGATTTACTCATCATGAAATGGTTAATGTATTCCAAAGTATTCTGCCTGGCGAGACAGTGACGCTGGAAGTCTGTCGCGGATATCCGCTGCCATTCGACCCAAATGACCCGAACACAGAAGTGGTTACGACAATAGCTGTGGATGGAATTAGTTCGAATGCAGAGAAGAATAGAATTCTTATGGACCTGAACATGGATGGCAACTACAATTTCTTGGACATGTCCGATTCCGCAGGCGCAGCAGGAGGAAATCAATCAATGGACAAAATTCGACCTGGTGGTGCCGGTGGCATGAACGAGAACTACGTAGGTGACGACTTCATACTCATGAAGAAGCCAGAAATCTTGACGTTATCCATAGCAAAAGGGGGCATGGGATTTGGATTCACAATCGCGGACAGCGCACACGGGCAAAAAGTGAAGAAAATTCTGGACAGAAATTGCTGCAAGAATCTTCTCGAGGGAGATATTCTGCTTGAGATCAACAATAACCCAGTGAATCACATGTCGCACTGTGAAGTGGTGAGGGTCTTGAAGGACTGCCCCAAAACCGAGGCGACAACTGTGAAAATTCAGCGCGGCAACACCTTAAATAGTTCAAATGTAAGTGGTCGTACTTCCGTCAACAGTGGAAAGTTTCGAAAATCTGGTGGTGGTGGCAAGGACATCACTGAAGGGGGATTGTTCCGCAGCAAAACTCCAACAGCGGACCTTTATAGCACCCAACCAAAGGAAATTCTGCCAATTCGTCCAAAAACCCCCCTGGTAGACACTCGCAGAGCTCGTGTCAAAACTCCGTCGAATGAACTCAATGAGGAAATTGAAGCGGTGACAAATGGTCTGGAGAAGCAGTCGGAAGATGCCAAGTCGTTGGGCGCGGACGCAAAGTCTACGAATAGTCTGCAAGAAATCGACTCAATCAATAATGACATTCCGTTCATGGACCCATACCCAAAATTGGTGACCAGCTTAAGCGAGAGACTTGCGGAAGCATCACTGCTAAATGACACTCACACGAATCTCTACCACATGGACCCAAACACAATGTTACCAAAAATGGACGGCTATGAAAATACTCTAACATCCCCAGATTACGGGTACAATTCGCTATACGATGGAGTTCCAGTGCAACAGGATACCTATGATGGGAACTCGGTTCAGCAGAACGGTGATGCGTTGAACGGAGGTGGGCTGTACTCACCGCCCATGACAATCATGGCACCAGTACCGACGTATCACCAAGAGACATGTTACTGTTACGAGTGTCAAGACTACCAGCGATACAAGTACCATCAACATAATCAGTCCGCACAAGGATTCTATCATCATCATCAGAACGCGCAGAATGGAAGGATTCAAAAACGAGTTAACGAGTTGATGAATGACAGGCGAAAAACTGGATTCAGTCCGCTCGAGAACCATCATCAGCAGCATCAACAGCACCAGAACTTCATGCAAATGCATCCGCAAATGTGGAACTACATGGTGCCAGGAAGCAACTCAGTTCCCCGAAATATGGAGGATGTAAGTTTCTCGGATCATGGAAGTTAATTTGTCTCTTCATGTTTGTTTTTTGATTTTAGGAGGAATACGATCTGTCGGAGGTGACTTTAGAAAGGCAGGCCCAAGGCTTTGGCTTTCGTATAGTTGGTGGAACTGAAGAAGGCTCTCAAGTGACTGTTGGGCACGTTGTACCTGGAGGGGCCGCCGATGGTGATCCTGGAATGGCCACTGGCGATGAAATTCTTAGCATTGATGGAGTCAATGTGGTACGTTAGCATGAAAGACGAAGTTTCAGTGAAAGTTCCACAGTCTTTCTTGTTGCAGGTAAACGCCTCTCATCACAAAGTTGTGTCGCTCATGGGTGAAGCAGCGTTGCGTGGACAAGTGACAATGATATTACGGCGCCGTGTGAGACACACTTCAGCACCCGTACCAGTACGTCCCGTTCGATACCCATACGATGTAATAGTCAGCCGTCACGAAAGCGAAGGTTTCGGCTTTGTTATAATCTCATCATCAAATCAATACTATGGATCAGCGATAGGTAAGTGATGCACTTCTTTGTTATGCATTCATGGTAAACCACTAACGTATTCTCTTCTTATAGGAAAACTCATTCCAGGCAGCCCAGCGGATCGTTGCGGGGACTTGAAAGTTGGAGACCGCATTGTGGCGGTAAATCGGATCGACATAGCCGGTATGAGTCATGGAGACGTTGTGAATCTGATCAAAGAATCCGGTCTGCATGTTCGTCTTACCATTGGATCACCAAAAGAGGACAATCCAATCATGAATCCATCGCAATCATCTCCCGTTCTGCCGCAACTGAAAAGCGACACTCCCACTTATTTCGATAGATCACACCTCAATCAATATCCGCAGTTATGACTCTGAGATTTGAGGATTCGTTTGTATAAAAGTTTCCAACTTGAAGGCTTTTAGTAAAGGCTACGCGCTAATGAAGCAGTTACCTCCCAACTGCAACATTTAGCGCATTCAAACGGAAACACAAAGTAGTTTGTAAATAACATACCCGATCAAAAGGTTTAAGTGCTCAATCCATTAGTTGTTGTAATTGTTTTAAATGTTCTCCCAAAGACTGAATGAAACCGAAGCAAGATTGTGTAATGACACGTATTTCCGTCTTGTATTCAAAAACATATCACTTCAAATATGAAAACCTGTAAATTGCCTTCAATAAACATAGAACAAAAAAAAACATAGAAATAAGAAAAGAATGTAAAACCGCAGCGGTACTAAAATTGTATCTATTGTTCGTTTTTTTTTTTTTCTTCCTTAAACTTATGTACAACCTGTAACAAGCTCCCATTGTGACCTTATAAACTTACAAACACCGACAAGATAAATTTAACCCCAAAGCACATTTATTATTTGTGGACAACATCGAAATGCATGTTAGTCGACGTTTCATATATAATGTACATTTTCTCAGCATCCAGTATGCAGCACACTTATGTTGATAGTTTTGCACAAGAATATCTCACCTAGGAGATATTCCATTTCGTGCAGAATTTATGACAAGAAATTATGATTAAAGTGAATTCCGGCACTTGGAAGCTATTTAATAAAATGTTGTAAATAGAATACTACACATTCAGACAAGTTATTCATGTAAGTTAACAAATGCATCTATTGAATGTCGTTCAGCTACTGCATTCCGTTAAATTTGTAATATTCAGAAATAAAGTTTACATGTTTTAAATACTTAATGATTGGATTTGCTTTTCACGAGAATTTTCAGAGGTTACCAGACTCATCGGACAACATAGTCTGCAAGAAAAAACATAATGGACGCCAGTTTTAAATTTTGGAGAAATTTATATATAAACGGACTTTTATGCTCTATTTTTTTTTTCCTTCCGTCAACTTCACTCAGAGAATTTCAAAACTCGCTGTTTTTCACTACTGATCGTACGAAACGCATTTCAATGCAGTCCTGTTTATGCTGGAAAGCAAAAAGTTGGCAAAGGAATCAGAGTTTTTTTGGTGACAAAAATTAAAATTTATTATTAAAAAATTGTAAATGGATTTGAATGATAGTAACGGGTGTTTCAACTTGGTTTAATCTTCCATAGTAGGCTACTTTTCAGCCGCGGGGCGGAACCTCTCTGTGAGTAGTATGCGGTTCCCTTATCTCAACATCCATAAAGGAACCTGGCGATCCCATGATCAATTAGTTGTCAACCAAATTGATCACGTTGCGATCGACGTCAGACACTCCTCCAGTATTCTCGATGTCCGCACATTCCAAGGCGCCAACATCGACTCGGATCATCACCTTGTTGTAGCCAAGGTAAGAACCCGGATACCGAGAGAGCAACGGAGTCGAGATAGGCCAAAACGGTTTGACATCGGAAAGCTACAATCGCAACAGATTGCTGGGATCTTTGCCGACCGATGTGCTGTGATTTCACGCCACCACCTAGAAGGAACCCATGGTTTGACGACGAGTGCAGGCAGGCACATGCAGCTAAACAGGATTCCCACAAGGCAACGCTGCGTCGAACAACGAGAGCTGTTCGTAAGCTCAACGAACAGAAAAGAAGGCAAGAAGAGAACGGGCTCCGCAAAAGAAAAAAAAGGGAGCATGAGAAGCGCGCGGTCGAAGAAATGGAGAGGTGTTATGGCAGGAATGAAATTCGAAAGTTTTACCGAAAGGTGAAACAGCTATCCGGTAGATAAAGGGTGCGGACCGAAGCCTGCCGGGACCAAAACGGAGACCTAGTAGTAGAGTTGATGCTGAGAATGTGGAAATATCATTTCTGCAGATTTTTAAACGGCCATGACGGCCTAAATCTCGCTGTTAGGCAGAACGCTCCTCTCAATCTGGACGATGATAGGCAAGAATTCCATCCCCCGGATTAGACGAGGTCAAGATAGCAATTTCGAGACTAAAGTCGAACAGAGCTGCTGGAGCGGATGGACTGTCCGTAGAACTGTTTTCAAGCAGCTGGAGATGACCTGGTTGGCACATGCACCAGCTCATTTGTATGATATGATCGAAGGAAAGCATGCCCGATGAGTGGAATCTCAGCGTCGTCTGTGCGGTCCACAAGAAAAGAGACCCCTTCGACTGTGCCAACTATCGAGGGATTAGTCTCCTTAACATCGCATACAAGATCCCCTCTACCGTATTGTGTGAACGCCTGAAACCGTTCGTCAGCATCTTCGGGTACAACGCTTAAGGCGGCGAGGCGAGGTACAGCGTATGAATACCACTGCTCTGGCCCGAAAAGTCTTCGAGCCATTGACACAACGCAACAGAGGACGGCGGCAGCTGGCGAAAGATTGTGCTGAAGAGGCATGTTGGTAGAGGCCCAGATCTATCTCTGACTATAGAGCCACAAGAAAAAGAAGAAGAAGGCTACTTTTCGTTTTTATTCAGTAACATTTGGCAAGTTGCTAGTACAAGACTCACACAATCACTTCCTCTTCAAAGCGTTCACCTGTATTACGGAAACCAGCATTTTGCGAGAAAGATTTTTTCTGTGCTATTCGAGGATTTACGATGCGCATAATTAACCTACTCAATGTATAACAGCTGAGTATCAGATTACATTAGTGGATGGTACTCAACTGGTTAGGTCAAATCCAGCACATAGTGAAGAGAATATAGCAGCTGTAGCTGAAAGTGTAAGCGAAGGCTGTAGAGAATTGATTCGTAGTTCTGGGCTTGGCATATTCAAAAACTTGGCATTTTTGCGTACAAAATTCAAGTTATGAAAGAATTGAAACGATTCAATTAGACGAGCAAAACCTCTCTGCATAAGCACTACCCATTTCTGGCTCAATCGATACGTTAATAAACAAAATTGCCGTATTTTAGTTGATGAGCAACCCGAGCATTACCGAGAGTTATAATTAATAACAATAATAATTGAGTGGCACTACAGCCCAAAACGGACCAGTGCCTAGTTTCTACAACAACTACTCGTGTTCTGCATGCTACTGTTCTTCACGAGTAGAAGGGACCTACAGTTTTTTGCCGATTCCGAACGGCGATATTTTAGACAATTAATACTCTTTGAGTGTTGTCAGCAACTCGAAAGAGGTGGTGTCGTGAAAAAAATGCTAGGTGTCCCGTCCGGGAATCGAACCCGGCCTTTCTGCGCCGCGGTCGATGCACTTACCACTACGCCTCGGCGACCACGAGAGTTATAATTAGATATGTACATTAAAAACAAGGGTATGGTATGGTTTATTGGCTGGTGGAATCAGTGGTCCATATGCTTCAAAAATTATGCAAATCAGAATGCTATCGTCAATGTCAACCGTAATTCTGCTATGTTAACGGACTATACGCTCACCAGAGCCTTGGTGAGCTCTGGTTTCAATAAGACGTCGTATAAATTCATACAGCACATGCAACAATGGACTTGTTAAGAAAACATTTTGGGGAGAAATAATTTTGGCCATACTGTGGTAAATTGGATAACTATATCGTTCGGTATTACACCTTTGCACTACTTTCTTCTAGCGATATGGAAAGTCTTAGGTCTTCAGGAATAAATCAGCTACTATAGGGGCTTTGCAAGCCAACATTAATCTTGTTAGTCAAGTCACAATTGAGAAAGGAAACACGTTTCGAGATTTGGAAATCCCAAAAAGGCTTGCCTATGAGGATAGCGGTTTGTCCAATCGCAAGTTGCTTTTGAATTAAATCTTTCCTTAGCGATAATGTTGGGGGTAATTGCATGGTAAATCGAACCAATCAATAAATTTCACTAGGGCAGAAATCGGTCATTATCCTAGCTGGCATAAAAAAATAACTCAACAGCTTCTAAATAAATTTTAGATCAAACGTTATTAATATATAAATAACGTCTACAACAAATTTTAGCACATGCTTAAGTTTTAGACGAATAAAATCAGAAAATACACTTGCTCTGTTGGAAGAAGATATAATATGATATAACTTCAAATGATTTTAAATGTTGTTTTCCAACACGATTAAGTCGTGAGTGGTTTTCGGAAAATGAAATTTAGCTGCTAAAATGGCCACCACCTTCGCCTGACTTAAACCCGACCGTAAACATGTGAGAAAATCTATTCCGTCGTCTTTATTCTGACGGTCGGAAATGTGCTTTGGTAAAGGATTTGTGAAAACCCTTTAAAAAGAAGAAGATAGAACTAGTCATAAGACAGCACCACTCCATAAGCTACAATTCGTATGCCAAATAAGGTATGGTTACAAAGATTGTAGAAAACCCTAAATCGCAAGCACATGCACTTTAGAGGAAAAATGTGCTCAAATGAATAGACAAATTACAAGTCATTTGAAACAGTATGTGTTTATTTTAAAAACTTTATTAATCCAACCGGCTACATCTGCGCTTTCTTACGAACTTACTTAGACCTAACAATTTGAAAAATACCTAACCCTATGGGGGAGTCAAACTTGCTGAATTACACCAGACAGTTGTGCAATAAAGCTGACCAGCAATATTGGTGTCCGTGGTTCCCACCATGAGGCGTTGTTGCGCGTGGTTGAAATTCGACGCGTCAGCAGAACTGTTGGTTCCCATAGTTCGGCTATAACTTCAGCTATAATTGACATCATGCTGAACGAAAGACACCTAACAGTTCGTCAGATCAAAACTATAAGGGTGTGTCTTATCCCCACTTATCCAGTCAATTCTAGTGGACGAACTTCTTTATATACATAACAGTAATGGCCTTACAATCATCGGATATGCCGCCTATATTACCATCACATATTATTAAATAAAACAATTAAGACAATATAGGAATTCTTACGCAAAGGCCTCTCAAAATAATCTGGAACTGGTGTGATGAAGGGGCATAACATTGGATCAGCAACTTTTCTGGAACTCTCACATCAACTAAACAACCATGTGGATCAACAACAAAATAATTTAACCGACCATACTCTATGTTGGTGTGGACCAAAAATTGCCATAAACAAACTCAACAAAGAACAAAGACTAGCGTGTATCTGTATAACTGGTGCAATGAAAACGACACCAACATCAGGGATGGAAGCAATATTGAACATCCCACAATTACACACTGCAAAACAACCGAAAGGACACTTAGATAAAAGATAGTGGGTCTGGTGTAAAATAACCAAGATGAAGCCTACATATTCCTCCCTGCAAGGAAGCAACGATTTTCCTACCTGAACTGTCTGCAAACTACACACTGCATCGTAAGCAGAAAACAGAAAAGAAAATGTTTACACTAAAAACACTGACAAAAAAGGAATAGACTCGAGGACCTTAACGGCAATGAAAAGGCTGACATACACGTTAAGGCAGGTGCATCGTATGATCAAGTTTCGAAACAACCAGAAGGACCTTAAGCATTCTATGACCAAAGAAGATATTGAACTTAATAAGGCTGACCTTAGAGTGTTATGTGGAGAACCAACAGGTTACGGAGCATTTAATTTTCACCTTTATAAGATTTGCCTTAAAAGTTCAAATCTGCAGGCACTATATCAACTCTTCAGTTCTTTTAGTTTTGGCTTAATATTCAGAAATTTGTTATAAGTCTGACAACCAGTCGAGATTGCAATATGGAGTAGGTTGTTGGGGCATAGAAACAGAAATAAAGTGCAATCTACACTTCAGAAATATGTTCTTAAATAAAACCTAGAACACATTCATATCCTTTACACTGTGTCCTAAAAATGTTCCCTTTCCGACTTCTGTATTGCTATACAGTGCTAAAGACTTTTTTATGATTTTTGGTACTCGATACTCGGAATTTTAGACCTATCTCAAGCTATTCTCGTCGTCTTTTTCGTCTTTTTAGTAAACTGCCTCTATCTTATAGAGCTAGTACCGCACCTAGAGAATTTTTTAAGCATGTAAATTTTGGTCCAAAAAAGCACGATGTAGTTGGAAAAGAATAGGTTTCAGAGAATTATGTTAATATATTTTCACTATGATAGAAGGATATTCTTTTACTGGCGCTACATTGCGGGGTGGACCTGGGCCTCAACCTACATGCCTCTCCAACAAGCACGATCTCTCGCCAGCTGTTCAGTTCCGCACTTTAAGTTGGTTGGGGCTCTTCTCCATTTGTGTGTGCCATCTCGACCTCGCCATCCTCTGTTGCGTTGTCGCAATGGCTCAGATTCGAAGACTTTTCGGGCCAGAGCAGTGGTATCCATACGCTGTACTGTATATATCCGTCTTGTACAAAGCCAGTTTAGTCCTTTGAAAGAGTGCTCTATTACTCAATTGCCTCGAAGCAGCGATTGACAAGAGTAATTCTGCGTTTGATTTCGGTACTGGTGTTATTGTCCCTGTTTACTGCGGAGCCGAGGTAGACGAAGTCCTTGACTACCTCGAAGTTTCTGCTGCGTAGTGTGACGCTCTGTCCGAGACACCGATGTTGTGTGTCCTTTCTTGATGACAGCATGTACTTCGTTTTGCCCTCATTTTCCACCAGACCCATTTTAGCCGCTTCCGCTTCAATGCCAGCAAACGCGTCATTGACGGCTCGCTAATTGCTTCTGACGGAGAGTCGTCGACGTGGCGTAGTGGGTAGGTGCATAGACCCACACGCAGAAATCCTGGGTCCGATTCCCGGACGGGACACCTCGCATTTTTTCACTGCACCACCTCTTTTGAGTTGCTGACAACACTCAAAGAATATCAATTGTCTATGAAAAGTTTCTCAAATCTCGCCGTTCGTGAAAGAACAGTAGTACGCACAACACGAGTAATTGTTGTAGAACCAAAGCCCTGGTCCCTTGTGGACTGCTGTTGAACAGTGTTACTAGTGTTGGATGGGACTTGAAACCTAGCTTAACCGTTTCACATTTACGTCAGTTAAAAGAGTTGGAATATCCGACATGCTTTTGTACACTGAGTCTGTTTCCTCGTTCATCGAGCCGTATGTATTAAACTCTTTGAGTCCTCCAGGATAGTCACTACTAGTCAAGATTTTACTGATTATGAAATAAAATTGTTTCATTAAAAAGCAGCGTGACGAAAAAAGACCGATGAGGAACCTAATTCTTCCCCAAAACTGTAAAATTGTATTATATTTTTATTCCCTTAAACCACCCGTACGTCATTTGCAAATTGGCGCTTCTTTTACCTTTTGCCACATTGAATGGGAGTGCGTGTGCTCACAACCAATCACAAACAACAGGTGTTTCTTACAGAATTACGTTCCCTTTTCATTAGCTTTTGAAAGTTTCGTTTCCAATGAATGTATGTTTTGCATGGTTTGCATTCAAAAAGCTTGCAGGAGATTTTCCCCCTCACAGGCACGCATTTCGTTAAGTCTCCGTCTTGAGGGGAACTCGGCGAAATTCCAACGCTTTTGCTTCCCCTTGAAATTACTTTAAAGCTTTTATAATTCATATGATAATATACTCTCTTCATCTCTTCAAATGGGTTCGATTGCGTGAGGCAGTCGATGAAGTAGTTAAAATTGCTTTGTGCTTTTAGATATTAGTAAAGGATTTAACATTCATTAGGAAAAAGTATGGTTTATTGCAAGTTCCAATGATGCCCTCTTCTTCAAATTTAACGAAGTCCTTGTAACTGTTTTTGCCAAATATTTTTATTTGTCTTTTGGGTTTGGATATAATTTCGACTTATAGAAAGTGATTGATCACAACAGCAATCATTAACTTAGCATTCAAAATGTGTACCACCAGAGCTAAGTACAATATAAAAAATAAACTCATTTGAACGCATATTGTAATGCGTAATGTCATTTGAACTGGCTGCAGTATGAAGCACTATCAATTGTAAAAAGAAAGTTAAAAGGAGACAGTTTTTGTTTTTATCTTATAAAAGCAATGAGTCACTACTCCACGCTTCCTAAGATTCCTAATTTATTTCAATCAAAACCTAAGCTAATGTTTCCTTTCATGTTTGGCGGTCCCGGGTACGCTGTTTTCTGTCCAATTAATACCTATCGAATCCCAGACCGAACCGCTACTGGAGGTTCAGTCTGGGATTCGACGACCCTCTTAGTTGGATCGTTTTTGTCGATACGTTCTATGTGGCCGAGCCAGTGTAATTGACAGTATTTTGCCTTCCGGACAACATCCACGCCTCAATACAACACGTAGATTTCGCGGTTGTGTCTTTTTTTCCGAGATCATCATTATTTACATTAACTTTACAGGTTTTAATTACCTAAGGGGGATCATTTTTAAAGAGAGGGAAAACAACAGGTTTCAATACAGATTGCAGTGAAACACTTATATAAGTAGCAAAAACTCGCTGTGTCCATAGCTTGAACCCCGATACATTTGTTATAATTTTAAGGAAAACGATGAAGAATTAAAGTTCGCCTTGAGTTTTGAACTTAGTACAATCAAATGCTTTCGAAAATTCAAAACTCAAAATTCAGTTAATCCTCTTAGCACAGATGAACAAAATGTTTTGACATTTGATTCACAATTATTTTTTTTTTTCAAACGGCCTTACCATAAATAATAGTAATAATTGAGTGGCACTACAGCCTACAAGGAACTTTTCATAAACAATGGATACTCTTTAAGTGTTGTAAGCAACTCGAAAGAGATGGTGCCGTGAAAATATGCGAGGTATTCTGTCCGAGAATTGAACCTGAGACCTTATCGTGTAAGTCGACGCACTTACCCACTACGCCACGGCGACCACTTAATGTTAAAACATAAAATATTAATCGGTCTGAGGTCAGAAGGAAGAATCACATTATTGCTTTTCTGTTTCCTTTTGCTATTTAAAATCTTCCATTTGTTCGGGAACAGAGAGTTACTTATATGGAAGTTAAAGAGGTGCATTTTGAAAGGAAATATATTAGGGAAAAGAATTTTAAGGAATTTTGGACTGACTTTCATTTAATTTAATTAATGTAATCGCCTCCGATACATCCAATTCGATTATGCACTCGAATGTAGAGACATTAGATGTATGTATGATAAACTACGGAACTAAAGACTTGTGCACTTCGGACATCGAATTAGAACCGTGACTCTATTCATTGAAACTAAAAAAAAAAAAACACTGAACTTTTTATTTTCTTTAATAACTAGGTTTTAATATTTTTTCATATTCCTCTAGAATAAATATTTGTACTAAGTTTTCTATACAAATATGATGTTTTCGAGTTTTTTTATAAGAGAATTAACTGAGCCGTGAAGCCTCTTGTATTTTTTAAGAACAATTTTCCTTACTGTAACATTGATTAAATGAGTATACCAAGACCAGGGCTTTAGCTTTAACTGAATTGTCTTAATTGGAACACACAAATTGAACAAATACAGCACACTATTGCTAAAAATTGTCCTTTTTTAGTGATATCAGGTGTAAGGGATATATCAGACCACCGTACATTGTGAAACGTTTTCAACAAGTCCAAATAATTAAAGGTATTAAACTAATATTACTATTACAGCTTTTTTAGAACATTCAAATATACAGAACACAATAAAATGCCATCAATAAATTCGCTAGTGGATACCAATTGGTCAATACATAATATATTTGAAACGTCGTTGGTTAAAAAAAGACCTATTAGTATAGTGGATGCGTATATGCGAACCGACGCCCATAGTCTGTGTAGAAATAGCTTCTGCTCTCTGAATTGGCTATTACTTTAAGCTGAATGCTACTACTACGAAGCTCTTGGTTGCTTCGAGAGGAAAATTCTTCGTGTGATTTTCGCTCCCGTTTGAGATGGCTAAGTCATGTAGAGCGGAAACCAATGCTCCGGTCCGAAAAGTCTTCGAATCCACCCCCGAGGGACGGCCCAGTAGAGGAAGACCGCGACTGAGGTGGCCCACGCAAGTGGAAAGGGACCTCTACCAACTATGCGTGCGAAACTGGTTACAGCTAGCTTAATATCGAGCTGGTTGGAGACGCTTGTTGGTTGAGGCCCAGGTCCACAACGGACTGTAGCGCCACCTTTGTTAGTTAGTATGCTACCATAAGGCGCTCGAAAAATGATGTTTTGATCTCTTTCTGCGGTTTCAAACCTTTCATGATACAATCAAAATAGTGATATGTTTAACCGGAGCAAAAAATTGTTTCATCGAAAAATCAAAAAGATTCTATCAAATTAGAACTTTGTTGGGTTAATTCTTACTTTCATTTCAGCCACACATCGACGGGACATTGATTCAGACTCTTTGGTTTTTTTTTTCATATGGACGCGGGTATGGTGTTCCAGGTCCGAGTAAGTTTTAAAGGTATTCAATTGACTGTAGACGTTTCTTTGCTAGAGTACGTTTCATTATTCACAAGATAATCCCACTTCATTATTCAGAAGATTCTCACAGTATTTTTTTTTCGAAGTACTCAGGAATAAAAAAATGCAAATAAAGGGGTTTTCAAGAGGTATAGAACTTTGAAATGGAATAAAACAAGAGTTTTTAAATTTAAATGAAATTTACTTGATTCGAAAGACAATCTTCTAGCTTTATAATTCAAATATATTTTTGTGGCACATGACCGTCAAGGCTGATCGTAGTCTAATCAGGAGGTCCAATTTGAATGACTTTTTCAACATTCGTGGCCGTATATCGGCAATATTGTCCTACAAGTGGTTTCGCGCTTATAGCCATAGACTAGTGACTCCACATTTCCCCATAGAAGATAGTCAAGCGGCGTAAGATTTCGGTTTCAGTTTTCAATGTATTTTTTATTGTTCTTGATTAAATCGCATGATCTTGAGGACCAAATCACGGGTCAATTACTTGAAGCTATACGGCTACCAAATGTTTCTTCGCTGCCCGGTCTTATTCAAACCACAGCGGTTGTTCAATTTTTTTTTTTTTTTTTGCAATTTTTGTTCATTTTAATTCAGTTTGTTTTCTTACGTACTAGACAAAATTACTTAAAGCTAGCTTATCTAAGTGAACAATGTTCTTAGCCTAACTTACTGACCCTATGCAGGTACTCTAAGCTAATCTAATCTTAATTTTAATTCCGATCCGATTTTATTTATTTTGATTTAAATCTTAAAGTTAACTTACATTATAGACCAAGAAAATTAAAAAAAAAAAACTTGGCTAAAAGATCTCAGTTTTTTTCCTAAAACTAACTTAATCTAACTTAAACTTAAAACCTAACCTAAGAAACTAGCAACGAAATACGAACGCGTGCACCAGGGCGTATGCATCGTGTATATGGTGCACATATAGTGACCATACGCCGGAGCATTTTTTTTTTTTTTTTTTTTTTTTTTATCTGACTTACACTACTACTAAAACTATGTAAGTTGGCCACTACAATGTCCAACTGTCCCCTATCATTGATAAGCCAACGGCGGCGGAGGCCGAATACGGTGCAACCACCAGTAAAATTGCCGTTCTTTGGCAGACTCTCTCCTGTCTCGAGCAGAGATCGCTTTGCTGAACCGAAGCAGATCCTCGCGGTTGCGTGCGACAGTGTGTTCGTAGTTGATTCGCCGGTCCACTGTTCGACGTACGACATGGAAGATAATAGGACATCCTTCTGTATCCTGGATTAGGCCTTTCATATCTAAATAGAGGAACGCTTCAGGAGGGATGAAGCCGTTAAGACGCACACTCTCGTGGTACATTTCATTGGGGTAGTAGGCCCCGAAGATCAGACTGTTAGTCGAAGCCATAGCCCGTGCCACATGCCTTCGAATCAGCTTAATAATGAAATTATCTATCCTAATCACCTTTGCCTCGTTATACAAGACCTCGTTGGGATAGAATTTCTTGTACTGGGATTCAGGTGTTCGATACAACCGGAGGCAGGCCCGAAGACACTGCCTCTCGAACACCCTCATCTTTTCCATCTGGGAAAAATTCACGTTGAACCACACTGGACAACCGTACGCCATGACTGGCCGGATGAGGGCCATGTAGCAGATGACCTTCACTCTGGTATCAAGTTGGCTGCTGTAGAACAACCCCCTTGCCACAACAAAGGCCTTTTTGGCTTTTGTCAGAGCAGCATCTATATGTCTGTTGAAATATAGGTACTGATCCAACCAAATGCCAAGATACCTGACTACACTTTTCACCGCTAACGGTCGTCCCTGCGAGTCCACTATGCGAAACTTACGCCAGTTTCTCTTTGTATCCCCTGAGGCCTTGGACAACGGTGTCCTGAAGAGGATGATTTCACACTTCCGGAAATTGACTTGCAACTTCCAGTCGTCGCAAAATCGCTGGATTTTCTCGAAGTCACGTTGCAAGAGGATATTTATTGCTTCGACCTTCGGACCTGATCTGTACGCAATGATATCATCGGCGTACGCTATTAAGTGCGGCATAGAACCTATAAGATCGCTAGTGAATATCGCGAACAAAATCGGCGAGCCAACTGCCCCCTGTTGCAGACCATTTTTTATGTTAAAGACCGTGGTAGAAGTTACGTTGCCATTCTTCACGACGAACTTTCTTCCATAGATCATATATAGCAGTGGTTTACTAATGCCGTATCTGACCATCTTGAGAAAAAGTCCTTCTAACCATTCAGTGTCTAACCATACACCAGCTTAGACGCGGCATGTATAGTATCATGCCCCGCCCTAAATCCGAATTGGTTGTCCGGTAAAATTTTCTTTTCTTCGACCCAATTTTTTAGATCGTCTATAACTATCTTCTCAAAGACTTTGCTTATGCACGGAAGAAGACTAATCGACCGGAGATTTGATGGGATAGAAGTGTCCTTGTCCCGTTTAGGGATCGGTTGCACAACAGCAGTTTTCCAATGCGCAGGGTAATAGGCATTACTCAACGCATTGTTAAACAGTGTTGCGTAGATATCTACCGCTTCAGAGGGTAGATGGCGCAGCACAATATTCGGTATACCATCTATTCCTACTGACTTCTTCTTCTTCAGCGAGTTGAAGATGCTCTGGAGATCTTCTTTAGAAATCAAGATGTTTCCATCAACGGCGACGGCATTATTTGCCATGTGTTCGTCACTGAACCTGGTGAAACCTGGGTTCTCAGATCGCCATTGACTTATCTCCTCTTGGAGATAGAAGTGGTTTAGCAAAGCTCTGTTCTCCAAATCGTGATTTGGCCTACGAGACTCGTTGACCGTGTACACTTTCTGGAAAACAGCACCGATTGCTTCAACCTTCTCCTTGGGATCTTCAACTACAAAGAAGTTGTCGTCCAGCACTGCCCCATTTGGATTGATGCCAACAGATGTCAGTATGTTTGCGTTCTCTGTCGTCCTTTCCAGTCTAACAGTCGGAATGTCGTTCTAACCTTTCCTCCGGAATATCTTATTTACTTGCGGGAACATACCCGGGTTGTTGGATCTTACAGCCCGGATTTTGTTGCCCCAGTGCAAGCTTACAGCCATGCTGTAATGAATTTTGATTAACTGTTGGAGGTTTTTGATCTGCGACTTCAATGACCGCACCTCGGCGTTCTGTGAATCTGTAAACCGTCTGTACAAGCAGTCTCCTTTTTTGCACGTGAGGTGCATCGATGGTAGTGTTGCGATAGACGTCGCCATCATCGGTTTGCGCTACCTTCGGAATAGTTTTGTCCATTGTTCGTCGTATTACTTCGTCCATTTGTTTGAGGTACCTGTCAACCTCTTCGTTCGTCAGGTTTCTGTTTGTGGGGGGATTGATTCAACTCGAACGTAGTTCTCTGGGTAAGGCCCTAGTGAAACGTGGCCAGCGAGCCTTATTGTAATCATAAGGGTACGTCAGGACACATTTCCCTAGTTCCTCCAGCTCGTTCGGGAACTGAATTGTCGGCAATCATTATTGACTGTAACATTCTGCCCAGCATCTTTTTTAAAAAAGTATGAACAAATTATTCCACCAACCAATAGAGTACACCTAAGAATCAGTTTTTTTTATATAACGGTGTTTCGACATTCGCTTGAGGATTATCATCACGCCGAATGCAACAGTTTTGCTTATTACGTACCCATTTAATCAAAAGTGAACTTAATCGCTAAACAAGAAGCTTACGAGAATTGCAATCAACGGCAATCTTGTTTTTTTCCCAAATTCGCATAATTTAAAAGCGCTGTTCAGGCGTCATTCATGTTAAAACCTTAAACCATTCTAAAAATAGATAAATCACTTGACAGCTGACAAAATAGTCGCCAGTTGAAATAGTATTGCCAACTTAAATTTTAAAAATAAGTCTGCAAGTTTCACCAAAAACTTCAGCGTATAGGACAATGACCTTCGGTTCTAGAAAGACCAGTAAGTCCAGATCAGCATGCCCAGACTATTACGTTTTCAGGCATTACAAGGCATCCGCAAGATGCATTCAGAGTTCAGTCGTTTATTTCGTGAAAAATCCTTATACACAAAGTTGGACAGTATATGCTTCTAAACTTGTGTGCGCCAGGTAAGACGAGGACTACCTGTATTATCTTTTCACAATGTCTCGAATTCGAAAATTCTTCCAGCTGAAACTGTGTCTTCAATACAGTTTTTCGGCTAGCTTTCTTACATGTCGCCTGTCAGCCTATAAAGTCCGTCGTTGGATCTTAAAACTTTCAGATACTATCAACGCAAATAAGACCAAAAGTTGCACACAGAACTTTTCTCTCGAAAAGACCAAGAGGTTCTTCATCGACTTGAAAAAATGTTTAGGTTTCTACAAAGCAAGGTGTTGTAACATACAAAGGCAGCTTGGTATAGCGAGAGAGGGCCTTGTTACTAGTTTGAGTTTAAGGCCCAATGAAATTGATTTTACGTTAATTTTTGGTAAAGCAGAGCTATAGTACTTGACTTAAAGTTGATAAACGTTGACTTTCGAAGGACAAGAGATTTGATCGTGCGCGATTAATGGATTACATTTATATTTGTGAGCAGAAACATAGTCAGCAAGAACGTTACTGAAATGCATAGTGTGACAGACAGAAGGGCACACCGAAAATGTAAGAAAGAAAAAATCAATTAACGTAATTTCTTAGGTACGGAATAAATAATTATTAAATTAGTCCATTAAATTAAATTTCTGAAAATATGCTCAAATATTTTCTCAAATGCTTCCTTTGAAATTATTAAAAATTAGCTGTAGGGCAAAAGGTAGGACGTAGAGTACGGGTGATGTTTCCTCAGAATTTGAATTTGCATTGACTGCGAAAAGAGTCCTGCAATTCCTTCAATTATAGATATCATTTTATCAGCACCATTCAGTCGACGAGAACCAAATTCCATTCCGACACAAATCCTTTTATCTGGCTGAAGAACGAAGATGCGGAAAGTGAGAAAGAAAATACGAATTATATGAAATATTTCAAAATGAAGAGAAAAATCGATTTTTTTTGTAAATTGCCTAAATGTTTACCAGTTTGAGAGTATTATGGACTTTTTTAATAGAAGAGCAACGACACGCGACGATATAAAAGGGAAACAAGAAAAAACGTTGGAGAACTGACTGCATCATTATCATCGAAGACGAATTAATCAGCAAATCTTCTTGCGAATTTCCCATTCTGTTTGTATATTGATTTAGAAGATATTCCTTAAGACTGATTTATATTTTTCTTTTGGAGAGAATGATTAATTTCCTAAGCGCAGTTTAGACAACGAAACGATGAAAAAGTGATTTACGGGATTTTCATTTTATTTTTTTTTAATTCAATATAAAAAATAGTACATATCTTCAAGTAGCTGAAGTTAATTTAGAAAATTACTTTCAACTGGCCATTTCAATTTCGCATTAAAGTATTTGGAGACAGCGTTCACATCATCTACTCTGGCTGGGGCAGATGTAAAAAAATATTGTCACTGCTGAGCCTATGCCCGAGTTAAGTAAATCTTGTGGTAGGAGTGCAAACTGTGTATTGCGCAAGGACTTGACATTCCACACAGCATCTACTGTCGAGGCTGCAGACACCTGCTTTGCGATTATTTAGCACTGGCAGCTAGAGTGAAACTTTTTTTAGTTAATAAGTTAAAGTTAATAAGTTATAATGAACTCAACCGTTGTTCTATGTGAGTCGCGGTTTTTAAACGTGAAGAAATCGAATCTACCCACCTGTTGTAGGCTGGGCAATGTTTATTTAGTGGTCACAGTGGGTGAGAAGTGACTATACAACGTTATAACTCCCCGGCCATGTGCATGTAGTTCACTATGTTTATTTTTTCCTAAGTTGAAACACACTGCCTACCACGTCATTCATGACAATCATTCATATACATATGTACGATGGTTACATGAGTCATGGCATTTAGATTTAAATCTCAGATAAAAAGTCAACTATTTATGCCTTGACCTGAAGAAAAATTCCCTTATGAGTTGAGTTTTTTTTATTGTAATAAATGTTTAGATACCACTTAATTGTTTTAAACTGCAGATTCCAATTTCCTGGAGGTAAAATAATTAATGGCAGACAATGAAGTGAGTATCGATATTTCTTGTGGTACTTTCTTATTTAAGTTTGGTCTACGCCATCTCTCCAGCGTAGGTATGGTCTTCCACCTTGCGGTCTACCATAAAACGAGCTGCAAATGACTTTCCGGGCCTATTCCTCGTACGAGCTATGTGTTCGGCCCACCGGAGCTTGATTTTAGTCACCATACCAGATTCAATGCAGATCGCGAACAGTTCGTGATTGTAGCGTCTATGCAATTGTCCCTCCCCACATAAGGGGCCAACATTTCCGTAGAAATCTTCTTTCAAACGATGTCATCCTCTTGTTCGGAGATCCTTTTGCTAAACATCCAAGTTTCGGATCCAAATCTGACAACTGGTGAAACCATCGTCCTGTACAGCGGCAATTTTAATGTTATAGTGAGGTTTCTCGACTTGAAGATCCGCGAGAGACCACATTTAGTAGTCCTCGTTGGATTTGAACAGCCGCCCGCGTATTTATTTTCCCATTTTTTAAGGGCTGCTCCTCTTAACCCAAGGTAGCTTAAGAATTTTCCCACTCCAAATTCGTGCATCTTAATCGTTTGAAGGACTGTTTTCCCCACAAACCACTACTTCATTTTTCATCACTGATGTGCAGCCAAAGGTTTCTTGCCGTCCGCTCGATCTCGGAAAAGAATTCATGTGTGTGTTCTTCCGATGATGTAGCTGGACCTAGTGGCGATGGTCCCTCTGTCGAAGGCTACCTTAATTTGGCTTTTTCCATTGGTGGTAGTCAACCTACATAGTCTATTCAATTTATTAAGGAAACAGATTTCTCTCATGCTTTGGACGGTTCCACCCTGGCTGTGCTATTGTAGCGGCTTTAAAGTCTATAAAAAGGTGGAGAACTGCAATGTTAAATTCCAAACTTTTTTCCATCATCTGCCTAGTACAGAAAATCTGATCAATTCTTATATGCCTGGGATGAAATTAGTTTCCAATGATAGTTTAGGCGTATGGGGCTTCCGTTCTTAAAGAATAGTTGTTAAACTCAAAGACGTTGTGCCTGCAAAAAAGCTGAACATTATGACATCTCCTTTCTTATGTATGGGACATATGCCTTTTTGTGTACGTGTATTATGATTTCATGGATTGTTCGGTGCAGCGCTGGTCGGCCATTAGGTCCTTGGGCTTTGTTGATTTCAAGCCGATATATCGCCTTGCTTGATGGCGGCAGCACACAGTTTTCATCTAAAAGCAGTGGAGCGACCACTTTTACGGTGAGCTGTTCGTTTCTAAGTGGTCACTGTGGCGTAGTGAGAAAGTGCGTCGACCCACACGCAGAAGGTCTAGGTTCGATTTCCGAACGGGACATCTCGCATTTTTTGACGGCACCACCTCTTTCGAGTTGTTTGCAACACTCAAAGAGTATCAATTATCTATGAAAAACTTTTCATATCTCGCCGTTCGGAGTCGGCAAAAAACTGTAGGTCCCTTCTACTCGTGAGAGAACAGTAGAACGCACAACACAAGTAGTTGTTGTAGAAGCTAGGTCCTGGTCCCTTGTGGGCTGCAGTGCAACTTAACTATCATTATTATTATTATTATGATCGTTTCACTCCAGTATGTCAGCCGAATCAGTGATCAGATTTCCCTCAACGTCCTTACTGTATGTGCAGCGCTGTGTATACTGCGTCATGTCTCGGACAGAATGATAGAAGTTCCGCAGCTGGTACGGTCCTCGCTCAAGGCTTTTCTCTAGTTAATAGGTCAAATTCTTCTTCTACGCTGATTTCTTCTGTCTGTGTAACCTTCTGAGATTTTCATATTCCCGCATTCTATGAGATTGTTGAATTGCCTGATATGCAATATTCCTACGTTTAGTCGCTAGATTGCACTCATCATCAAAGCAGTCGCTCGGATTTCTACGACATTTTTCATTTATGTCTAACATACTAACCTTCCACTCCCTCTTTCCAACTCTGGGAGCGTGTCCTTACGCATGACTGTAGGTGTTGCTGGCACTTTCATTGCTTCCAAATCCTACTCCAAGACTATTTTCTCAGTTTCAAGAGACCGCACCTAAAAGCATCCCGTTTGCAAAATTTTAGGAATTTTAATAAGTTTTCCCTTCAGAAATAATACTTTAAGCAGGATGAAAAAATAAAAATTGATTCCTATAAGATCGCCTGCCCAGAGCTGTCCAGACAAACAAGTAAATCTGAAATAATTACCTAAACCGTTTTGTTTCTAAGAATTTTAAATCCAGTAAACTGTCGCACGAGCTCCTGCTTATGAAGAGAATGAGAAGAAGGTGGTTAGACCCCCATTAAGGTCTAACCACCAGCCACCAGAATCACCAAGAGAAAATATGAAAAATGTGAAGAATGTTGAAGGGAAGGTAAAAAACATTTGGTATCTCCGCTATGTACAAAACAATGGTAGGCATGAGTACGTTAAACAGACATGCTTGTGTGTACATCACTGCTTGTCTGTAATTCAAGTATTTACCACACAAGGGCACACGTGTGAACCGGAAAATATCATCAAGAAGACAATTCCTGTTTCTATGGATTTCTTGAAAATACTCTTAATCCTTCGACCTGAACGTCGAATAACACTTACAGATTAAAACATAACCTCTTAGAATTATTGTCGATTGTCTCAACAAGAAGAAACACATTATTTTCACAGGTATTAACAATTATTTTTTTTCTTTTTATTTTAATATAATTTGGACTGTCAATTAATTAATGCGATTGAATTCCTATCCATCCAACAGAAACAGTGACGAGTAGTTCGATGCTGCGAGAGGGTGCGGCGTGGCGGAACCGTAGTGTATCCTCGTAACGAGAATCACAAGCAAACCTTTTGAATTTTATAACAATATAATTTTATAAAAAAAAAAACTTAAACTGCAGGGTTTGACTTACCGAGGCACAGAACGAACGTTTTCAACTTCATGGCGCTATATGGTGTGGGTGGAAATGATAGCAACAGCCGGCTTAAATAAAAGTAGTCTGAAACTCAGCAAAAGTTATGTGTCACGACTGGTGCATTCCAATCAGTGCCACGATTGTGGTGATAATTTAAAGCAAAAATAACTGACTTAATTGCTTGAATTGTCTACTGTTTAATCATTCACTAAAATATTGTGTGACTTCACGTTTCGAAGGAGATGAGAAAATCGGTTGGATAACAATAAATTGTTTGACTTTCATAAAAAAAATCGCAGTGAAGTTACATTAAGGAGATATGTATTTTCACAGAAAGACAGGTCATTCGGCTAACGGTGTACACAGGGCAACGTCCTTGGTCGTTTCGTTGTTTGCAGGATGCTAACAACAGTCCCTGTTTTTTTTTCTCTTGTGCCATAATTTTATTATTATTTCGAAGATTTCGGCATACTGCTTTCTTTATAAAAGATAATATTTCGTTTGTGGTAGAAATTTGTTTTTCATTTTACCGAAGTAAATAAATTGTAATTCTTCGTGCAGTTTGATTTGTAATGCAGAAGAAAACACATAGATTTAGAAGTGAACTTAAAAGTGTTATTATTGGTTAAAACAACAATATATGGCATTTACATTTTGAAGATGATATAATGTAAATGCTGGCCGCGACTAAGTTTAAGGTGGTCCATTTAGAGGGTCCAATTTCGTGCAACTTGCTCGAACATAGTGACGTTCATAGTTGGCTTATTACTGGAGATTTGAGACTTTATGTATTCTTAGAGAAAATTGGCGATCAATTTACTACAGCAACACATGAAATAAAGTGCTCACCAAAATGATTTTTCAAAAGGCCAATGGTTTACGTGCTGTGTGGCTTGTAGCGACAACTCGTTGAAACCATACCTCGCCGAGACCAAGTAACCATGGAGAGGACTATATATGAGGTTAGTTCAAAATGCACAGGCCATTGAAAATATGTTTAATGGGCTCAAGGAAAATCCTTTTAATGTATTATATTTAAAATATTTAGTATAAGCGGTAAAGAATTACCACTTTCTTATAGAAAAATGCTACTGAGTGAATATAAATTCGTAGATATTTTTTTCGTAATAAAATGTACCTTGATTTCAGCTATTGCACAGTACCTATTACAGAGGTTTGATATATAACAGACCTTACGTCTGAAAAAATGATAAGCTCGTTTAGTCCTTGGAAAGAGGGCTCTATACTCAATTGGCTCTGCAGCCCAAAGAAGCTGGTAAGAATGATTCTGCATTTGATTTTGGCACTATTTACAGCGGAGCCGGGGTGGGCAAAATCCTTCAATACCTTGAAGTTTCTGTTGCCTAGTGGTACGTTCTGTCCAAGACGTCGATGGTTTGTGTTCTTCCTCGATGACAGAATATACATACTTCGTCTTTCATTTATCGCCAGTCTAATTTTAGACGCTTCCGCTTCAATACCAGCACACGCCCCATAAAGGCTCGCTGTGCTTGTCCAATCACGTCAATGTCGTCGGCTTAAGTTAGCCGTTGAACGGACTTTTGGAAGATCGTACCTATAGTGTTGACTTACGATCGCACGATCTTCTCAAGAATGGTGCTAAGGAAGTCACATGACAACGCGTCGCCCTGTCTAAAAGCTTTTTGACATTGAAGGTCTCGGTGAGTTCGTTCCCCACCTTCACGGAGCAGCGAGAATTCTTTATTGTCGTTCTGCATAATCTGATGACTTTAGTAGGAATGCCAAAACTTGACATGGCATGGTATAGCTCATCTCTATGCGCGCTGTCATATGCGGCTTTAAAATCGACGAATAGGTGGTGCATGTCGATCTGTACTTCTTAGATCTTTTGCAGGATCTGCCGTAGTGTGAAGATATGGTCTAATGTGGACTTCCCTGGCCTGAAATCACACTGATAAGGACCTATCAGGTTATTGACGAAAGGTCTCAGGCGCTCATACGAAACGGCAGAAAGGATCTTGCATGCGATGTTGAGGAGACTGATCCCTCGATAGTTGACTCGGTAGAAGAGATCTCTCTTCTTGTGAACCGGACCATCAACGCTGAGATTAGACTCATCGGGCACGCTTTCTCCATATCTTACAAGTAAGCTGGTGCATACGCCCAACCAAGTCCACTCCAGCTGCTTTAACAGTACTGCCGACAGTCCGTTCGTTGGTCTCGATATTATTTTTTTTTACCTCCCGTATGTAAGTCTGTCGGGAGGGGGCGGAATTCTCGTCTATCATCATGCAAATTGAGAGGAACATTCAGCCTAACAGTGGGACTTGTGTCTCTATCACCGTTTAGGTGTCTGCAGAAATGACCTTTCCAGATTCTCATCATCAATTGCAACTCCATTATCAGTTGTTTCCATAGCATTCACCCAAATTAATAAAATTAACGTTCGAGGATCTCCCAATTTTAAAGCAATTTTGAAAAGTCTAACTTTAACCTTTTCCTCATAGGTGAGCTTTTTTCACATCCCATTGGTATAAAATATTTATTGAGCTAGGTACCGCAAAATCGAATAACTTCAAATAACCCAAAATTACTCATATACGAAAAGGCAACAGTAATATTTATATTTTTTTTAAAAGGAGTATATCTTACATTAATTTCGCAATGCACTTTTTAAAGTACAATTTAAAAAAATTCAACAGCAACAAAAAAGATAGACTGCACTTACGTACACTAGTTGACAATGTATAGAATCGGTTTAATTTTAAGACTATTTACTCTGGCTGTACATATTTTATTTCTTCATTTATTTTGTATAAGCTACTTTTCCGCAAACTATAAAATTGAATGCCTTACTTTTCATTCTGTATTCATTTTCAAATGTCAACATCAAAAATTAATATTCTTTGGCCATGAGTGCAGTAAATCTGCTGCCAAAAATAACATGGTCGGAAAACCATTTTCGTTGTAAATCCACCGATCCGACGCCATTTTGTTCATAATGTAATCGAAAATGAAGGGATTTTTGAGTATTCCGTAGGAGATTTAATATACAATCACAAAATCTGCGGACTGGGAATGGTGTTAATGAGCGGTCAAAACTGGTCGAAGATGAATAACTCTTTTATTCCGTCTTCTCTGGCGTATAAGCCGACGCAGTAACACACTGTACCCTGATGTCCACATAAACGTATGTGTACATACCAACAGTTATCCCAAGCGTGGGGTTTTACGAAAAAACAAGCCCTATCATATCTACTACATGATTTCCAAACAGACACTGTTTGAAATTGTTCATTTAAATAAATAATTGTTTTTTAAATAAAATCAAGATCTACTTACGTCCACAAAAATATCCCATTAAAGAAAAATGTTTTTTAAATAATCTGGAAATTAAAAAATGATTGTTTCGTTTTTTGAAAAAGAATATAAATAATCTCTATTTTGAGGTTTTGCAGACATAAACTTTTTTATCTATATTATTAATTGGTTCCCAATTTACTTAGCGGTAGCGAGGCACAGGTTGCATCCATGTAGTTATTAAAACAAAATAATTACCAGAAAAGTTAAAACAAACATTACGAAGTCTCATTTCACATTTGTTCTTTTACATTTAATAAAGCACACAACAAATTCGAACATTCATTCAAGTCGCTGTCGACATTTTCCTTTTCTTGTGTTCTTTAGCATCTATCAAGCACATGCGAATCTGCTCAACCATCCACTGAATTCCCTCCTCTAGTCCTTCACCGGTGAGGGCATTACTGGAGCTGATGTGCCAAGGTTTATCATTAATGTTTTCTAATCCTAGAGCTGAAGAAGGAAATACAAAATTAGTTTATGAAAGCACTGTGCCACAATGAAATCTCACCCGCTGCGATTTTGACACTGGACAGGGCATCGTTGCAGTCCATTTTATTTCCATAGAAGAGGATAGGTATCCGACGATTCACTAAGTCTGGATGCTGAAGAAGTAGGTCAAGTTCATCTTTCACAACCACTTCGTTGAGGATATGGAAATATGAAATTGACAAATGAGGGAAACATGGTACTTGGATATTTTATTGGATTTATAAAATTAATGATTTGCCACAATCCTACAAAATACACACATATATTCTACGTCAAAGCTAGGTATATTTTTCACCCCCTTTTCGTATATAGTCTTAAAGGACATTAACACAGAGCTACCAGAAACAATTGTTGTTATTAAAGTCTTCTCTCTAATATCAAATGAAATTAGTTTCTGATGATGTAGCTGTGTCAAAAACCCAATTAAAAATTCAGATTGAGAATTGATGGATCGATGGTAATTTTGTTTGAAACGAAAATGTATCTCGTCTTAGAAAGTTCGTTTGTATTTATTCGGTAAGCTTGAAACGATTTATAATATTGTTAAAAAAAATATAAACCTCAGCAAGCATTTTAAAAGCACAGGACGGTTCAATAGCTCCATTCACGATGATCTGTGTGTGTTGACATTTCTACCCAACTCGTAGGCTCTCATGATGGAAGAGCATATTTTCATTCGCCAAATGGGGGTGTTTTTTTCTGCAGTTTTGCGTCGGCCAATAATTCGGCTTAGTATTATCCTGTAACCGTTTCGTCCTCTTTCAGGTAATTCAAGTACATTGAAATCCATTAACACCTTGTAAGTTCCAGAAAACGATGACCGTCAGCTTTGCTGCCGATAGGACAGTCTTTGTTTCCTTTCCATATTTATCCTGTAAAGTCCACTGCCTTGAATATGATGTGCCACGGTTTTAAGAATCTTAGTATCTGGTTTGGATCTAAGTTTCAGCATCAAATACTACTTTCAAGTAATTGGTGTCAGGGTTTGCGCTTGTTGCACAATACTTCGTGCACGATATGACCCGCGCAGTCGTTTGAGATGCCAACTGTCGCAGCTCGGTGAGGTTTTCATTCTGGGACTGCCAATTCGTGGATTTCTGCATGTTATCCTCTATGGTAGACGTTTTCAAAGCCGGTGTGCGACTACGTTGAAACTCGCTAAACAAATTTTTGACGATCATCGGTTGTCGTCAATTGAGGCAGAAGAGTTACCGTATAAAGCGTCTAAACAAGAGTGAATCACCATCCTCTCTTTTCCTTTTCTCTTGTTTCTTCTTTCTAAAGCTCGTCGACACGCCTGCTTTCATCGCCTGCAATCGGACATGTGCTGATTGTTTTGTCTTGACCGCATGCCCGATTCGGCAGAAATTGAGAGTAGCCGTCTGCAAAAATGTATTTATTACGCAATAGTATATTTTTCTTGCGACCGGACTGTGCCCTCGTATTGATCAATCCCTGTCGTCTTCTACGGTGCTGAGAAATGAAAACTATTGGAAGCAGATAAACGAGTCCTCTCGCGCCAAGTATATAAAAAAAACTGGCTACGACAAGTAGAGCAAGGACCTTATTCCCAAGTCTTTGAATTAAAATAATTGAGACAACGCAATGGAAGACGTTCTTGACTTACATGGTGCATACGAGGACCTTAACCAATTGTATGTGTTCAGCCAGACGCAACTGGCCTCGTGCTGCCTAAAGAGGTTTGTTAGAATTTCGTTTTCTTTTCTGTGGAGCCTCCCAAGGAACCTTGTTACGCGAAATATCCCCGAACTATAGATAGATTCAAAACCAACATAACTCAAGTTATGGCTGAGGTACCGTACGAAATGTGCAATAAAGTGGTTAATTCAAAAAACTTGATGACATTACGAAGAATTAACATTTTTATAAAAATAAAGCTTTGTGCGTGTTTTATTAAGACTTACTTCCAAGATCGTAAAATAAATGGCTCTATATTACGGCGAGGGATGTGTCAGACCATAATGATTTTGAGGAACTTGCCTTTCTGTGAAGTTCTCAATTTTAGACTACACACTGTTGAAGCATAACGGCGCAAATAACCCGGGTAATGTCGGTTTTCAAAGCATCAAATGAAATTGAAGCTTGCCGACAGGTCAAGATTTAGTTGTCGAATACGCCAAGCCAAGAACTGAGAACGACGACGAACCCCCTTCCTCACTGTCTTCACGTACACTCTCTGCTACAGCTGCTACAGTCTCTTCTATATGTGCTGGATGTAGTATAATAAGTTGAGTATCATCCACTAATGTGATCTGGGACTCGAATTGGAGAATATAAGTAAGTTCCTCAAATCGCACAAAAAACATTTCTCGCAGAACGCTGATCTTCGTAATACAGAAGAAAAATTTGTAGACGGTGTTATATTATGAGTATTTCCATTATGACTTGCCAAACTATACTAAATGAAAATGACAAGGCAGTTTGATAGAAGTCATGCGTGATCTTTCAAAAAACTCTTTTGAAAAACACACCTCACGATGATTAACCCCTTATAATAAACGAATTTACGTAGCAAGCCTTTTCGTATTACTTTAAAATGTTCATGCTGCTAAAACTTTTTCAATTATATAACACCAACAATGTACATCAACATTTGCCACCAAATAGCAATTGGAATGAACGTAAAACCCAATAAAATCAATTTGCAAACAATGCCAATTCTAACCACTAAGCAGATTACGTTCTCTAATGGATACTTATAAAATAAAACAAATTATGAGATTACGCACAAATTATAATCTTCATCTTAGTATGTGTTTACCTTCCGTCTGGCATTTGAGATTTAATTGCAGTCGTTCCATCATGCGGGGTAATGGAAAAAGTATCTCAAAGAACTCAAAGTTATGATCCATCGGCGGTTTCCGACGCGACCAAAGAGGTGTCCGCATGAAATTGTTTACCAACGATGAGAGAGTTTTAGAATTATTCACCCCCATCTGAGGACGACTCCGTGTGCAGATTAATTAGATGAAGCACTATAAAAGCGGGAATGATGGGGAGAACTGTGAATACCAAGGCGGTTAGCAAAAGTCCCACAATTGGATTTCCATTATACAAACAAATTTGATTACACTTTGAAAACACATTCCTAGCAAACGAGATCTTAAGAACTATTGAAAAGCGATGTGAGTGGATGTTTTAATTTGACTCTGAACGTGTG
Organism: Eristalinus sepulchralis; assembly: GCA_944738645.1. Taxonomy (NCBI): domain Eukaryota; kingdom Metazoa; phylum Arthropoda; class Insecta; order Diptera; family Syrphidae; genus Eristalinus; species Eristalinus sepulchralis. The sequence goes on along the minus strand of OX122883.1, from coordinate 48,721,403 downwards.
CATGTCTGTGTTCATGTTTTAATTGAACTGAAGAGATGAAAACTTTGAAAATTGTCGTCTCATAAGTTAGTCTTCTCGTTTGCAGTTGTCGTCTCGTAGTAAAGTCAAATCACATTGTAGAATAATGAACTTTTTCTGAAATGTTTGCTTACCCAATCTCATCCGATCACTGGAGTCGATCACGTAAACTATGCCTTGGCAGGTTTTAAAGTGGTATTCCCATAGGTTTCTGTATCTGCTCGCCCCAGACATGTCCAGTGCGGTGAAAGCGATTCCTTGATCTATGGAACAATACAAATGTTTAAAGCAATATATAAAAATAAATTATTAAGTGTAGTCTATAATATTCTAGTACTACTGAAATATATCTAGATGGCTTCTGTCAATACATAGTCGGTCAGTCGTACCTTAAATTGAAAATACAATAGTTGTGCATAGTTTTAAAAAAAAGTTAAAAAACATAATCTAAAACCATTCATCAATAACCTGATAAAGCCTTATCAGTACGTTTTAAGCTCGGAGAAGACCGCTATTGAGCAAACCTTCACACAACAACAGATCCTGGAAAACACCCAAGCGATACAGAAACTTGTCACCTACTCGTCGCTTTCAAGACTGCTTATCACAGCGTACATAGACACGGGCAAGTTGACGATGGAAGCAATCGTCACGCTATCAAGTCACTAACGAACTCACCAGGACCTTCAAAAAATGAAATGTCAAAAAAGTTTTAGTTAAGGGGACGCGCTGTCATATGAATATTTCAACATAATACTTGAGAAGGTCGTGCGTAACTCATAAGTCAATACCAGAGGCACAATCATCCAAATGTCCTTTCAACTGCTAGCTTACGCCCACGACATTGACGTGATCGGACGAGCACAGAGAGGCGTTTGTTGGCATTGAAGCGAAAGCGGCTAAAATGGGTCTGGCGATAAATAAGGGCAAGACAAAGTATGTGCTGTCATTATGGTAGGACTAACATGGATGTGTTCGATAGATGTTCATAATGAGCAGCAGAAACTATGAGGCAGTGGAGTAAACTGGAAAAAACACCAGTACCTTCTTCTTTGGGCTCAGGAGGAAATTGAGTAACAGATCCATCTCTGACCGTCCTCATTCTGCTCTATGACGTCGAAATATGGACTTTTTTGAGCATGGATGAGTAAGTCCTTGGTCGTTTTGAGAGAAAAGTCCTGCTTGTGATCTTTGGGCATGTTTGCTTATATGACGTCTGGAAGAAAAGACTCAATTACAAACTCTACGTGCTGTACAGCTATATACCGCTAGAACCTGTATGCCCTAGAAAGGGAATGGACACCATCACAGATTCGACCCGAAGAGTCGAAAGACAGAAAGAAACTGTGCATATAAGTGAATAAAAACCACAACCAAATCGGTACCATTTGGAGGCAGCTAGCAAAAGATCATGCTAGCTGGACAAGTTTGTTAGTTGAGGCCCAGATCCACCCCAAACTACAGTGCCAAATAAAGAACAAAAATGTTTTCAGATTTTCGAACTTCGTCCGTTAATATTTTAACCTTTTCCGTCAACTTTAGGGTGACTTATCGCTTGAAAGGATTTGCCAAGAAATAATAATAATAATAATAATTGAGTGGCACTACAGCCCATAACGGACCAGGGCCTAGCTTCTACAACAACTACTTGTATTGTGCATGCTATTATTCTTCACGAGTAGAAGGGACCTACAGTTTTTTGCCGATTTCGAACGTCGAGATTTGAGAAGCTTTCCATAGACAATTAATACTCTTTGAGTGTTGTCAGCAACTCGAAAGAGGTGGTGCCGTGAAAAAATGCTAGGTGTCCCGTCCGGGAATCGAACCCAGACTTTCTGCGCCGCAGTCGATGCACTTACCACTGCGCCACGGCGACCACCAAGAAAGGGAATTGAAAATCAAGCCTCTACCTCTACTTGGGCCAGAAAACTGGAATCAATTTTAATTGATCGATCCATACAGTTTGAATTTTTTGCCGTATCTCGGTAAACTAAGAACTGAATTTGGATTCTTCGGGTGTCACATCATTAAAATTCTATCAGAGAACATATTTGAAATCATTTCAATTTCTTAATTTGACTGCTAAAAATTTGGCATCACTGGACCCAAATCTGCGCGTAATACAAAACACAAGTAGACTTAGGGACTGGGTTGAATTTCTAAATCCGATTCCGAAAGTGATACAAAATTGGTCTCTCCATGTTGCATGGTCTTATGCCTCTAAAATTTAACAATCCCACTGATTCGACTTTCTGTTCCTTACATCTAACAAACGTGGTTTGAATGTAATGCAAGGAGTAGGACCAAATGCCCTTGAAAATATTGGACTCTGCTTATGTACATATGTACATATAAGTTAACGATGGGAAAGTTCACAAGCCATCGTTCACAAGCCATCCAACACCAGCGCTGCACGAGTTCAAATTTCTGTATTGCACCAGCCCCCAAATTGCTGACGTCGCGTCTGGGTCAACACGCGCAACCCAATATTCACCTGCCGGCGAGCGTCGTTCTGCTGATGCAGTAGGTTAAGCTTAGGTGTAATTATTAATCGAATTTAATGTTCAGTTCAGTCTTTAAGTAGATTCCGAATAATAAAGATATTTTTTTTAAAAAATCCCAACAAGGAGGATTTTAATTGGCGCCCGAGCAGGGACACAGGTATCGCGTGTTGAAGCTAATAAAACCCTCAAGTAGTGTAAAATTCATCCGCGAAATAATAACGACGAGTATCCCTAAAGTAGTGAGAAAGCCGGAAAAACCTGTGTCCCCGAACCCCTCGCGAACGTGAAGTGAAAAAAAACGCTAGTGAAAAAAACCTAGTGAAAAACCCTAGTGAAAAATCCTAGTGAAGAACACACCGTGAAAGGCCCTCAAGTAGTGCCAAGGGTGTGAGTGAAGCTTCAAGTTCGTGTAAAGTGAAAGGCCCTCAAGCAGTGCCACCGTTCATACGGCCCTCAAGTAGTGCCAAAAAAAGGAACATTCGAGAAACGAGGCCCCCGAGTAGCAGTACGCAAAAAGGAGACACGACGTGTCAGCCGCTCGATGTTTCTACTTATAATGTAAGCCTAGTTTTAGTAAATAATCTATAAAATTTTTATAATTCACATTTAATACATACTAAGAAATTGTCAACAATCCAAGTGTTTATACAAATATTGAGAAAACGATTATAACCTACACGTAATTCTAAAGAAAAACTGTATATTCCCATATAAGTCGAAGAAGAACCTTTATAACTTATAAATAATTCTGATATAAATTGCAAATTTATATTTAATACGAAAATCCTAACTGTTCCACAATAATTTCTTTGATTTTCTTACCTACGTTTCTTACTACGAGAAGTTTAACCGTACCGCAATGTCTAATCCCAATAACCTCATACGTCCCCCGGTCCTTATCAATCCGAACGATAATCGCGCCCCGAATCCAGATACCCCTAACCCCGCAAATCCCCAAACTATGAATATTGCAAATCTTTCTTCACTAATTACTTCAATAGTCTCACAAACACTGGAAACTGAAGGTAGGAGGATTATCCAATCGATAATCAACCCTAATTCAGACCAGTTCGCGGGAATTGAGCAAACGATCAACCAAGATCAACGAGCAAATCTCGCTGAACTTGACAAAATTCCAGATGTCGTAAGATCCTTACGCGAATTCTCAGGTCAACCCGGAGAATTTAGCTCTTGGCGGAAGAGCGTGGAGAGAATTTTAAGAATCTATGATTCGATAAAAGGCTCTCCAAAATACTTCGGCATTTTAAATGTCATTAGGAACAAAATTGTCGGTCACGCGGACCACGTTTTGGAATCCTATAACACGCCATTGAATTGGGACTGTATTACACGTTGCCTCACTCTGCACTATGCAGATAAGAGAGACCTAGGCACTTTAGAATACCAGATGACATCACTGGTACAGGGTAATTCTACAGTACACGAATTCTATCAACAAGTGTACGCCCATCTTTCTCTAATTCTCAATAAAATATCTAGCATGAATATTGGCGAAGAAGCGCTAAATTTGCTCATGCATACCTACAGAGAAAAGGCTTTGGACACCTTTGTAAGAGGTCTCAAAGGTGATTTGCCCCGGCTTCTCGGTATTCGAGAACCCGTAGACTTACCTCAAGCCTTACATCTGTGTCTAAAACTTGAGAACCAAAGTTTTAGATCTCACTATGCTATGGCTACACAAAACAGTATGAGGAGGGTGCAACAGCCACCACCTCTTCCACCACGACGTGTAAATCCACATCCACAACCACAACCAAGACAACAATTTATACCTCAGTTATGGCATAATCCAATAAGACCAAATACTACACCGCAGTATAATCCTGGCCCAAGACCTGTAGCACCTCAGTTCCGGTCAAACACTTTCACCCAGAATAATCCAGCTCCAAGATTACAACCACCACCAGAGCCGATGGATGCCTCTACAATAAGGACAAACAACGTGAACTATATGAACCGACCACAGCAGAAGAACTGGCCCCCCGCACCAAAAAGGCAAGTCGGACCGCCATCACGTCAAATTCACCCACCAAAGATGCAGAGGAATTTCCACATAAACACTGGAGAGGAGCATGAACCCGATGCGCAACAATACGAGCAGAGTATTCAGCACGAGGACAATCAGAATCTACAAACCCTTGACGAATACATGGACTCCATCCCGCAGGAAGCTGAAGCCGAATGTGCCGAGTTCAATGATATCCATTTTTTAGAATGAATCATTCCTCTCTTCCATACTTTGAATGTAAGACGAGGAATGGTCAAATATTAAAATTTTTGATCGACACCGGGTCGAACAAAAATTATATTCAACCAAGTCTAGTTATTAATCCTTTACCGAATGAAAAACCCTTTTTTGCAAATTCTGTTGGAGGTAATATTAAAGTCAGCGAACACACCTTTCTCAATCTCTTTGGTCTAAACGACAAAAAACTTAAATTTTTCCTCATGCCTGGATTGAAATCGTTTCATGGCATTCTTGGTAATGACAGTCTAAAAGATCTTTCCGCTGTCATACACATCAAAAGCAATTATATGGTTGTCGATGGTTCCGTTAAAGTAAGAATCAAACAACTTATATCAGAATCCGTAAATTCAATAGCTATTCGTACCGATCATATGACTGCACAACAGAAATCTAATATTGAAAGTCTAGTAAAAGAATTCCCTATCCTCTTTGACGATCCCGATAATAAGCTCACGTGTACCACTACAGTCAAAGGTGAGATCCGAACCACCTCGGACTCTCCCGTTTATTCCAAATTTTACCCCTATCCCGCAGCACTCAAAGACGAGGTCGAACAACAAGTCCAGAAACTCTTGGAAGATGGCATCATAAGACGCTCCAGATCGCCATACAATTCACCGGTGTGGATTGTCCCCAAAAAGGCAGATGCGTCTGGGAAAAAGAAGTACAGAGTCGTAATAGACTATCGGAAACTTAACTCCATTACGATCCCTGATAAGTACCCAATTCCCGAAATAAATGACGTACTTTCAAATTTGGGAAAAAATAAATGGTTTAGCGTTATTGATTTGAAGAGTGGTTTTCACCAGATCCCTTTAAGAGAAGAGGACATGGAAAAAACTGCATTTTCGATAAAGAACGGCAAATTCGAGTTCACCAGACTGCCATTTGGTCTGAAAAATGCACCAGCAATTTTCCAGAGAGCTCTAGATGATATCCTTAGAGACCTCATCGGGAAGATATGCTATGTGTATATCGACGATCTGATAATTTTCAGCCCAGATCTCGCAACACACCTCGCGAATATTCGTAAAGTCTTTGAAACCCTAAGCAACGCAAACCTCAAAGTGCAGCTCGACAAATGCGAGTTCTATAAGCAGGAAGTAGAGTTCCTCGGATTTATAGTCTCGTCGGAAGGCATTAAAACTAATCCTGAGAAAGTCAAGGCTATCTTAATAAAGAAGCCCAGGATGCCTTCGAGAAAATCAAGCGATCCTTGACATCAGATGATTTAGTGTTAACCTATCCCGACTATAAAAAACCATTTGAGTTAACTACAGATGCGTCAAACTTTGCCATAGGTGCCGTTCTATCACAACAGAATAGACCCATCACGTTCATTTCAAGGACACTCAGTAAGACAGAGGAAAACTACGCCACTAATGAGAAGGAGATGCTAGCCATCGTATGGGCTCTCAACTCTCTCAGGAATTACCTTTACGGTTCGGCGAAAGTTCTCATCTATACAGATCACCAACCTCTAACTTATGCACTGAGTAACAAGAACAATAACACCAAGTTAAAAAGATGGAAGGCATTGTTGGAAGAATACGACTACGAGCTTAAATACAAGCCCGGAAAAACTAACGTAGTTGCTGACGCCCTTTCAAGGCAAAATTTTGCCACACAAATTAACTCGATGACTCCAACAATTCACAGCGATGAGAGCTCATCACATAATTTAATATTCAGTGTCGACTCCCCAATTAACTGTTTTAAGAACCAAATTTTCCTTTTAGTAGGTACACCTCATAGCGAAACTTTCGAAATTGCATTCCCTACATACCATAGACATACCATCACCTCACCCTTTTATAACGAATCAATGCTTATTGAAATCCTAAAAAAACGATTAAATCCATCCGTAACTAATTGCATCAAGACACAAGAGCGTATCATGGGAATGATACAAAATATCTACGCAGAGCACTTTAGCACTTATCGAATTCGATTCACGCAGATCGTAGTTCAAGACGTTAAGAACGAAGAGGAGCAACGTAAGATCATCATAGACACACACAACCGTGCTCACAGAAACGATCGCGAGAACAAAGTTCAGATTTTGGACAAATACTATTTCCCCAGCATGTCGAGGAAAATTAAGAAAATTACCAGACTTTGCTCGATTTGTAAGGAAAATAAGTACGACCGCCATCCCAACAAAGTCCAAATACAAACAACACCTTTACCAAAACATCCAGGTGAAATAATTCATGTAGATATTTTCTCTACCGAAGGAAAGCTAGTGCTAACTGCTATTGATAAATTTTCGAAATATTCCTTATTCAAAATTATAGAATCAAAAGCAATAGAACATATACGCCAACCACTTAGAGAAATCATATTCGGTTATGGCATACCAAAGGTCATCGTATTCGACAACGAAAAATCATTTAATTCGTCCACCATAACATTTATGCTAGAGAATGAGTTTGGAATACAAGTTTTCACTACTCCACCGTATTCCAGTACATCTAACGGACAAGTGGAAAGACTTCATTCAACACTTGCCGAAATAATGAGATGTCTCAAAGCTGAAAGAAACTACCAGTCCTTCACGGAACTTATTGAAGCTGCTGTTTATGCGTACAACTTTTCCATTCATTCAGTAACAAAAAAGAAACCAGTTGACCTTTTCTTCTCCAGAAATATCAGTCTCGATCCAGTAGAAATTGACAGGGTACATTCAGAAAACGCGAACAGATTAAAAAAGAAGCAAGACGCCGATCTTGCTTATTATAACAAAAACAGGCCACCTCTCAAGACATATTCACCAGGAGACACCATCTTCATAAAAGTAAATAAACGTATAGGCTCAAAATTAACGAAACGGTACAGAAAAGAAAAGGTAAAAGAAGATAAATCTACTACAGTAATTACTGAGACTGGAAAAACAGTCCACAAAAACAATATCAGACATTGAACCTTACTCCTATCCTTTCCTTTCACCTTTCCACAGGTTCCTCGTCCAAACTTCTCTTGGAGAAGTCAACATTCTCGATTACTCCCACTCCCCCATTATTGTATTGAACGACGGTGCGTCCAAAATTACTGAAGGTAGTATTAAATTAATACACAACATCGATTTAATTCCCTTTGAAAACTTCCTATCCCAAACACGTCCCATTATCCAAAATACTCCTAGGAATAACCCTTTCCTTCCCTTATTCAACTATGAGTTAGAAAAAATAGAATCTCTCATGAGAAGAGTAAGAAACAATAAGGTAAAAAGATCATTAGATTTTATAGGTACAGGATGGAAGTGGATCGCGGGAACACCCGACCACCAAGATTTTGTCATATTAAGAGATAGCATAAATAATGTAATAAGTAATAACAATAACCAAGTTGTCATTAATAAAGAACACGAAGAAAAATTGAATAAGATTATAAAAACTACAAACGAAATAATAAATATTATAAAACGAGATAGCTCCATAGAGCATCAATTTAATGTAATATTATTATACAAAATAAAAACGATTAAAGAAGAATTAATAAACATAATATATGCCATAGAACTGGCAAAAGTAAATACAATTAATTCAAATATTTTATATAAGAATGAGCTCGACATTATAATTGAAACAATAGATAAAGATGTTCTACCATTTATTAATACAGAGGAAGCTCTCAAGTTTGCAGATATTAAAATTGCTTCAAATAGCAGTAACTTACTATTTATAATAAACATACCAAAAACAAAGAAAGAATTGTATTCAAAACTAATATTAACGCCAATAAAGAAGCCAAACGGCCTAATAAATAAAATAAATTATAGACAAGTTATAAAAAGTGAAGACAAATTGTATGGAATTGTAAGTAGCTGTAAGAAAGTAAATGAAGTAACATTATGTAAGAATTCAGAATTAGTAGATATAAGTTTCGATCTATGCATTAAGAACCTATTAGATAATAGAAATGCATCATGCAGACAGACAAATAGCCAACATGTTCCTGAACTGGAGGAGATTTCAACAGGACTCATCATTGTGAACAAATTCAACGGCACGGTAGAGTTCAACAACAAAACGCTGGCCCTAAACGGAACATACGTCATAAAATTCAACAATGACACAGTTGTGATAAACAACCAACGATACGTTTCGAAGGAAGCGGTGCAACTCCAAGCGTTACCTCCCACACTTCACCCAGCCTCAGAAGACCTAGGAATCGAAGAAGTTCTCTCCTTAGAACTTATGAGGGAACTACACACTAACAACACACAATATATTTCCAAGATTAAAACAGAAGCAGAAACCCATCAAATCCTGACGTATAGTTTACTAGTAGCCCTCATCCTGATAGTGGTCATGGTGGGCACAAGAAGAAGAATCAAGCCAATTGCGGACAATATCACTCCGATCGTCGCAATAAAGCCGATGGACATTAAGCAAACAACATCTCCACAAACCTTCCCCAGCATCTACAACATTCCTTTTGCGTGAAGATGCGGAACGCATCTTTTTAAGGAGGGAGGAGTTAACGATGGGAAAGTTCACAAGCCATCGTTCACAAGCCATCCAACACCAGCGCTGCACGAGTTCAAATTTCTGTATTGCACCAGCCCCCAAATTGCTGACGTCGCGTCTGGGTCAACACGCGCAACCCAATATTCACCTGCCGGCGAGCGTCGTTCTGCTGATGCAGTAGGTTAAGCTTAGGTGTAATTATTAATCGAATTTAATGTTCAGTTCAGTCTTTAAGTAGATTCCGAATAATAAAGATATTTTTTTTAAAAAATCCCAACAAGGAGGATTTTAATTTATATAAAGACCACAACAAGCTTATCTACAATGTTAAAAAGATAACCTCACTGACCTACCGATATGTCCTTCATTTTGATCAATGTAACATAAGACGATTTCACACTCCCCACCACGAAACACATTCAACCAATAAAATTCAAAGGAAATGTCGTGTGTCCCTAATCCAAATCAAGGTAACCGGGAGAAACGCACAAAGAGAAAAGCGTCTTTGAAGGGCAGATTAAAGTTTCAAAACAAAAAACAAACAAACTCACTTTGAAATTGTTCGACTGTAAATCCCACAGTTGGCACAGTTATTGCCGTTCGTTCGTCAGCACTCTTGAAATGATTGACTATAGTCGACTTTCCACTATTATTTAATCCCACCACAAGTATTGTCATCTGTTCCTTCTTCAGTTTGAGGATTCCTGCCAATTTATCGAAAATTCCCATATCTGTGCCTTTTTCGATGTTCCCCTGGATACGATTTCCTCGAATGTGTTAAGTCTTCCGATTGATTTCATACCACTGCAATTGCATCGAAAAGGATCTGAACTTCTTCTGGATACTTGAAGCTCAAAGTAAACCTCTTTTACTTAAAAATCAAACGGTAAAATTTTCTTAACTTCTCTCGAATTTCGCTCGGAGCTGAAAACAAAACAAATTTTCCTTGTTTATTGTTACTGCCTGGAGAGGTATGCAGATGCACTAACTAACTGCAGCAGCAGCTCCTGCAATGTTGTTCTTTATTTTTCTTGAACCTCTGTTGAAAACTCAAGTGTAGTTTGATAAATACTTGTCAGTTTAGTTCATGAAGGTTTGCTCAAGTGCGTAGAAAATAATGTGAGTATCTCTTATGCAAAGAGTGTCGAATGTTGTTTGGGGCAAGTTGCCGTAGCAACATCGAAGCACCACAGGGAGCTTCACTTGAAATTGACTGTTAAACATTCTTCGAATTTGAATCAAACTATCATGTGAAGGTGGTGATTGTTCCGAGAATAAACAGCACTCTAAAAAAAAAGGTAAGTGGTACCTTGTCTCCGGCAGATTCTATTTTCTTTACATGCCTACGCTGAGGTTACAAATCCTGGTCCGGAGTACAACGTACAAATCGAACTCGGAGAATACCTTTCGCTTTCGCACAAAAGAATCAACACATCAACATGGCTATCTCCAAATGGTTGAACCTCCTAAATCGACCACTTGCTCATTAACTCTAAGCAGACATGGAACACACTGGATGCAAAACAATAAGCGAACATCGATTCTGGCAATTTGCCCATCACAGCACTGTTTAGAGTCCAAGATATTGCTTCAGCCAACAAAGAGGACTCTTGACATTGGACGCCTCAGCATACCAGGGATTGCCAGAGCCTTCAAAAAGCAACTCAGAGAGAGAATCTGAAGAACATCTATGTGGAATACAAACATCAACAACTTGTGGTTGCATTGCCGCTCAGTTATCCATAAGTTTGTCGAAGCAACACACCTCCCCCGACACGCAAGCCGTGGTATGATGACGTGTGTAAGCAGGTGCAACATGCAACACATGATATACCTCGCTGGAGCTGCGAGGACGAGTATCGCGTCACAAGGCAAAATAAATGAAAGATTTTTCGCTGGCAGTAGACTTCAAGAAAGGAACCAAAGCTCTTCCAACTTACGAGAATAACCTTGTAATTACCCACAGGGAATTGTGGACGTGTTAAAGCACTTTCAGCAGCTTCTAAATTGGCACCACCAGAAGAAACTGGTGGCTGCAGCATGAGGAAATGCGATAAAGAAGTACTCCCGTCCAGCTTTAAAGAAATCGGCACAGCTATTAGCTGAAAAGCAGACAAAAAAGTGTATGCTATCATCCCACCTCGAACAAATTGTGACAATTTTACGTATCAGCTTTAATTATGAGGTAGTTAAGGAGTAGTCCCTACAAACGACACCTTGCTGGAGATCGGACGTAGAATCATCCACAGCAGCTGATATAGCTAGGATAAAAACTTCTGACCAAAATCATCTTCTTCAAGACGTTTGCTTGATATTAATATACGGACCTAAAATATAAGTAAACGGTAGGGGAGATCCCTGGTTTCTACAAAAAAAAATGTTTGCGTCAGATATACAATCCTCTCTGAATAGAAGAGAAAACATAATTACGAACTCTACAAGCTGTAGAGTCCATCCAAGACTACACTGGATGGATCACATCCAGCGAATGGACAACAAGGATGCAGCTTCGAATCCCAACTCCTAAGTTCGAGACACAGAAAAAAACCAAACCTCCCACATAAAAAAGCCAATTTATCGTCGATACAAGACAGTTTGGTTGTGATAACTGGAAGTAGCGTGTCGGGGACCTCAACCCGGGCTCAGATCAAAGACTGGACTTTTTCACACTGCCCAATAATTGTAGTTTACTGCTGGTTAGTGTCCAGAAATAGACATACATACATGTTATGAGCAATCGTCTAGTATAAAGCAGACACCAATAATCCTTATTGGTTTCTGGTATACAGTACAATGCGTCTGATATGTCAATGATGCTCACGAGTGTGTTCAAAGATGAAACCCGTAAGGCTTGAGACAGATCTGCATTAGCCATTGCGTTTTCACATTTTCATGGCTTCATTTTCTCTCTGGTATATGATGTATTGTGCATGAAATGAAATTAAAATTGCTACTGCATTACCTAACCAAAGTCAAGGTGATAACTTCGCCTGCTATAAGTTTTAACACGAAAACATTAACTCCGAGGTTTTATTCTTGGTTTACAATACACAAGAAAAGTATATCGATTCCTAAGTGTGCTATCAAAACGTAAGAAGTTTTAGCACGTTAAAAAAAAATAAAGTCAGTCAAAAATCGAACCTGTCCCAAACAGTACATTGTATGAATGGAACAACGCCTGCATATTAAACAAGGCTTTCTCTCTCTCTCTATCTCGAGCTCGATTTCCTATTTTTAATTTTGAATTCTCTGAGTAAATTTCCTTTCTCGCACTCCCTCGATACACCAACGATCTATCCGAACCTGCAACGTTCTACATCATGTTAAAAAGGAGAAAGAGAGAGTAAATCGTTTACTTAGATAATGTTTATTTTCATCTCTAATTTTTTGTGCAATATATGACCCTATGGTATTCTACAGAGTTTAAGCACAAACGCACACATGTGCATAAAATTTGGCCTAACCTAACCCTAAGGTAAGGTTCACGTCTCGACTTAACCTTCAAAATGCGCCATCTGCTTTGGAAATCCCAAACCTCAAATGACAGTTTACATTAGCACCTCAAAGCAGCTGATTGTCAAAAAAGTTCGTAACTAATTCGAGTTGCCGCAATTCCTAAAGAAATAAGAAAATGACTATTTTAAAAGGATGGAAGTATGTTGGTTTCATATCAGCAATTGTGGGATTCATCGGTGTTGCAATATACCCAATAATCGTCGAGCCAATGCTAAACACAGAGAAATACAGTAAGTAACTTAAACTCTTATTTCACATGAATCCAAAGACATTGCACTTGTTTTCAATAATATCTCTACAAATGTCTACATAAGATGAAGTACTTAAGTGTTGCCATTTATCTTACAGAAAAGTTGCAACGCGTAAATAGAGCTGGTGTAAATCAGGAAGCCATTCAACCTGGAAGTAAGTTGTGCAAAGATTTATTTAAAATTGAAGTAATATTGTTTTCTAATTTTTAGATATGAAAGTTTGGTCGGACCCCTTCGACAGAAAGTAGACATACAATTTGGAGTTTTCTCTGCTTAGAATGTTTAAAAATGTATTTTTAAGAAAATAAATATATATGCTAACGGATTTCTAAGATATTTTTAACTTTCATTTTTGTGGCGATAAGTGGTATTGAGAACAAGTAATTTTTTGAACGAAGCAAATAAAGCATTCAAGAATCGATGTTCTACAAGTATCTAACAAATTCTTTGTTTGGTTAAACCAACACCAGTGTGTGTACAAAAATAGTTAGGGAGATATACAGGGACAGGGGAGTGTTGCTCTAAAAGACGAAAAAGGAAAAATTTAAGGAAAGTGCACCGCACCAGTCTTCAGCTAGGAATTTTAGTTGGATTTTAAAGTGAGTTTGTTTTTTGATTTAAAACTTTAATCTGCCCCTCAGAGAGGTTCTCCTTTTTGTGCCGGTCTCCTGATAACCTTGATTCGGCGTAGGGACATACGACATTTCCTGGGAGTTTTATTGGTTTAATAACCAAAAAACAAACTATTCAAAACATGAATTGGATTAAAATAAGTTGGACAGTCGTCTGACTTCCTTATTTAATACTAAAAAGAAAAATGAAGAGGCAAATATAGACATGTAATTCAACTTGTCACCAGCACAATTGCTGGACCACATCAGCTTCATCATTATAATCCAACTGAAAGGTACTTCAAATCGTACCCTTCAACATCAAGAAGAGAAAGAATGAATTGTGGATATAACCGATCGGTGTCGAGTTATCGGTGACTTTGAACTACATAGTCTTGACAACAGGAAACAACGTCCCAGATACATTGACGTCTTAATCTACGGTGTAGATGTGAGGTAGAAAATGAAAGCACTCAATAGATATTTTACTCGACTCGAATCTCCAGGATATATCCATGAGACGAAAGACTGGCTTAAACACAAAACAAAAACAGAAAATATTACTCTTTCTGTGATCAGTCCGATTTATTGTTTCGCCTTTCCTCTACTGATCTTTGCAGGGGTAACATTTTCAGCATAACGAAAAGAAAATTGTTATTCGAAGACAAATCCCACAATATTATTTTTGCGTATATAAGAAAATATTTTCCTTCATAATTTCTAAAAAAACTATGAATTTAAGTGAAAGCGCTACTTAAACATTGTACTTTAGTAAACTCTGAACACATTCAATGAACACCATCATTTTCTGCCAGTTTAATTTAAATAAGGTTTGTTGCTTATGTTCGCTACGGCTGGCTGGATTTCTTCTAACATTTGTGGTAGTATATCGAGAATAATACGGCGAATGTCGCCAAGCGGTCAATCGTTTCGGGCTTTACATATCTTAAAAAATAGTTAAGCGGCGTAAAGCCGCACGATCGTGGAGGCCAATTCAAGTATTCGTAACGTGAAACTATACTGTTACCGAACGTTTTCTTCCAAAAATCAATTGTGGTGCGATCTGTGTGACATGTTGTATCGTCTTGTTGGGACCACAGCTCCTGCACATCATGGTTGTGTAATCGATGAACGAAAATGTCGGTAATCATTGTCATAATTAACTGCAACATTTTAGCCAGCATTATGCTTACTTAGAGTTCCATACCTTTAAAAATCCACGTGATATACATTTGTGCAATATAGTTTTATTGGACATACAATAAGAACAGCTATTATGTCTTTTTCTTCAGGCAACATTTTTGTTACTTTTTAAAATTTAGAACCGCAAGGCTACAACCTAGCACACCCGTTTGCTTACCACTAAAAGACTTTAAAGCCTATCTAGCACCAAATTATAGAAATATTCGTAATAGTACGTTATTATTCTCTTCTTAAAAAAAGAACGCCAGCGCAAACACTGCTGCCGAAAACACTCTCCAAAAGCGCAACAAATTCGTATCTGTCATTTCATTCAGCTCACCAACTGGAGAGTCGATTCGGTTAGGTGCCTGTCGCTGAATTGTCGGTGCACTGTGAAGATTTCTATTTTTTAGTTCAATTATTTTTATATACTTCCATTAATTGTTTATAGTTTGCATTTACATCAGACTTAACTCAGCAATATAACACTTTAGCCATGGCCACATATGTTAGTAAAATTAATCAAGCATCGTCCATTGTCGCTGCAAATATTCGAAGAAATGGTGAGTTCATTCTTCTTTTAGTTAAAATAACTAAATTTCTGTTAATATGCTCTCTAAAATTTTGCGGAATACACTTGCATTTAATAAATTGAAACAAATTCAATTCACTTGTTGCTATTCGAATTCCCCCGGTAACATAGAAAAGTCATTCGTCCAAAGTCCAATCTGATGCACTAATCAGTAAATGCGTTGGAATGTGTTTTCCCTTTCGTAATCGGTATTTGTTTCAGTGGAATATGAATGTTTGTACTATTTAATTAGTGTAGTCATCAATTAATCCTAATGAAATTTATCCCCAATTTCTGAGAATGTCCTTTTTTGAAAATAAATAGGTTGTGTTGAAAATCTCTGCATAAGCAAACGTAGATAACGAAACTGGTTTAATATTAAAAACGAATATTTGTCCACAAAATACATGGAGATGGCTGTCCTAAAAATACATTGTACATTGCAATAAATTTACCCTGTCTGACAAAGTTCTTATGGACGTAATCAATTCAAAATCAGGTTTGTCAGAGCTAAAGTCCAAAAATTTGACATACAGTACATGTATGTACAATATTTTCATTTGAGCATCTGCAATCTTATCAATCTTCCACATGGCGATAAGCAACCAAACACTTGTAACTTATTTTTAGTCAAATTTTAATTCGATTTCTACAAGTAGCGGATGAACAATTTGACTTAAGAGAATTTATTGAAGAGTTATATACTAAGTATTTCAGTGGGGACATCTCATAAATGTTATGTCTAGTAGACAGGTGGACATGGTCAGGGAGACCCGGCAACTTAGGGATGTTCTGCTGTCAAAGCTGAAGTTACCCACGGATTTGACAGCAGTCGGATATCGGGGCACACATCGCCATCGACTGTTTCAGCATCAGATACGCTGGAATAGATTGGGAGATCAGAGAGGTTTAACATGAGGCTCATACAGTGCATAGCAATCACAACTTCCTTGTTATAACTCGAACGTCCCAGAACAGAGGAAACAAAATTGTTGATTAAAAATTTGCGGGTGTCCAAATTGAAAATTGGCCAACGTATGAACTGACTTCTATCTAATGGCTATTCAGGCCACCACTTGTCTGCCTACAAAATCGTGGAGTTTCTGGTGAATAGGTGCGTCGGATGCACTTAGTGTACTTAGTGAGTGAGGGCGATCTGTGAACCGGTTTATAATACATAGATCCTTCAACCAAATTAAAGCAGTTGACAACCCATTTACAACCAATAGCTGCCGATAATGAGTCTCAATAATTTTGTACTGGTTATCAGGTAAAGAACTGTACTATAGGAGTCTCGAATTAGAGAGTCTTGTATTTCTTCCAAAAAAATATAAACTCCAACAAAGAAAAACACATTCGTATGTATGTATGTACATGTTAAAACCTCTCGTAAATGGAAAGGGACAAGGGTAGGGAGACGAACAAGAAACTCAGTAGGAAATTAGTTAATGGCTTGAAAAAGTAATTGGGAAAAAATTTGGAAATGAACTGAAATCCGGGCTAGGATGTCTAATATAACTTGCTCTACGAAGACGATTCTCAGGGCCATGTGACCCGCAGGTAGGTCACAGTCAGCATACAAATATCACAACGTCTAGAAACACCTTCTAACTGTCTGCATTGGTTCCTTATCTCTTGTCTCCTTTTTGTGTTATAGAGCATACAGGTCATACTATGTACTATGTATGTCAATTGTTGAGTATTTTTTTTTGTAATTTGCATAACACGCATGAACAATATTGCATACAAATTGGATGGATATTTTCCTCTTCACTTTTGTGCGTCATCCCACCCTAGGCCGTCCTCTGCTGCGTTGTCATTGAGATCATTGAGCTAAGTTCATTACAGCTTAGAAGGTACCAAGAATAAACAGTGAATTATGCCATATCATAAAACTCCTAATTCGGTCAGGGTTTCCGATAAATGGCTTCATTCGTAATTAGCTCCTTTTAGACAGTTTTCTATTTTTTACTATTTTATTTAAAATATATTTTTTCACTTCGAATTTAACTGAACTGAATATGCTACTAATACCTAATTAAGAGATGCGCGACATGTCCTAGTAAATGTATGAAAATAGCAAAAAAGCATAGACAAAACCTGTAAGAAACCACCAATCTCTGGTACTGATCGAATAAAACGAAGTTTGATGTGGATAGAAGCTGTTGTGTTTCATACGTTAAAAAACTAACTAGACTATTTACATACAGTAAGACATCGGCCGTGGCGTGGTTGTCGTGGCGTAGTGGTAAGTGCATCTACCGCGGCGCAGAAAGTCTGGGTTCGATTCCCGGACGGGACACCTAGCATTTTTCTCTTTCGAGTTGCTGACAACACTCACAGTATTAATTGTCTATGGAATCGGCAAAACACTGTAGGTCCCATGCACAACACGAGTAGTTGTTGTAGAAGCTAGGCCCTGGTCCGTTTTGGGCTGTAGTGCCACTCAATTATTAATTATTATTAAGCCATCGGCCGAGATTCGACAAAAACTTTGGCAAGAGAAAATGGACCTGGGCAAGGAATTGAACACAGAACTCGATAGGAAACTCGATCACTGGTTGAAAAGAAATTGATAGAATAACTTGGGCCAGGACTTTTAATTTAATTTTGAATTTGGATCAGGGATTTCTCCATTAATAAACATTGCCGATTGCAGATTTTGTTGCTTAAATTTAAGTAAAACTTTGTAAAAATAAATTACAACTTTTTTGTTGCATGCCGCATTTTGAGCGACCTTCGTATTTTCGGCTGTACTACTGTGTATAATGTTCCTTCCCACATACGCATCTCTAATTTTTGCCATTTTTTTTAAATATTCACACAACACATAATAACTCCTCTTAGTCGTATCCCTCTACACCACGCGTCTCTGCATGTAGACGCGCACTGCACTTGTGCTAAGAGAGAACTGTGCTATGGCAAGGCGAAATGTATTTGTTATTTCTCTCCAGAATAAAAGTAGACTACAGCAAACCGTTCGTTGCAACCACTCGGAACTTGATCTATACAATTTCTAAGAGATCATCATTGATTAACTTCTTGTCGACAATCAAAATAAATTCTAATTTTAAACAAAATGACTTACCTGCAGAATTGACGAATTTTTGTTATTCCTTTTCAGGAGTTCGAAGCTTATCTACGACCTCGACAACATACCAAAAGAAAACTCTTCCCAGCACAGGTGGAAAGAACATCGTTTTGGTCGATGGAGTACGATCGCCATTCTTGTTATCGGGAACGACATACTCTAAACTGATGCCACACGAGTTGGCTCGTCATTCGCTTCTGTAAAGATCAAACTTTCTGTTAAACGTCAGTGAAAAAAATAAACTTACTTGTTTTAATTTCCAGGAGCCTTCTCCGAAAGACAAATCTCAGCAAAGAACAAATCGAGTACATCATCTACGGGTCAGTTATACAAGAAGTGAAAACATCCAACATTGCTCGCGAGTCTGCACTGGCAGCTGGTTTCAGCAACAAGACCCCTGCACACACCGTGACCATGGCCTGCATTAGTTCAAATGCTGTAAGTGATTTCAATTCCGAAAGAAGCATCCTCCTTCACAGGCGCGTTTTCTTGTGTAGGCTATCACCACTGGAATGGGTCTCATAGCAACAGGAACCTACGACGTTATCGTTGGTGGAGGTGTGGAGTTTATGTCAGACGTGCCAATCCGTCACAGTCGCAAGATGCGCAGTTTGATGTTGAGAGCCAACAAGGCAAAGACACCAATGCAGAAACTGTCACTTCTAGCATCTATTAGACCAGATTACTTTGTTCCAGAGGTAAATTCACAATCTTCTTAAAAGCTTGCAGGCCTTTCTGAATGATTTTGTTATTAAAGCTTCCAGCTGTTGCTGAATTCTCCTCCGGAGAGACAATGGGTCATTCCGCAGATCGTTTGGCAGCCGCCTTCCAAGTCAGTCGTAAGGAGCAGGACGACTATGCCCTAAGATCCCACACCTTGGCCAAGAAGGCAGAGGAAAGTGGTTACTTTACCGATATGGTGCCTTTCAAAGGTGAGTCCCGTGACAATTTAGTCTGCACCGCTAACAACTATCCACTTCCACTTAAGTATCTGGAGTCGATAAAATTGTTGACAAGGACAACGGCATTCGTGTATCCACCCCAGAGTCATTAGCAAAACTAAGGCCTGCATTTGTTAAACCTCACGGAACCATCACAGCTGCTAATGCCTCGTTCTTGGTAAGACAAAAATCTATCTTCGATTAAACGAAGATTATACCATGATGTACTCACAGACCGACGGCTCCTCTGCCTGCTTGGTAACCACTGAAGAGAAAGCGAAGCAGTTGGGTCTCAAACCAAAAGCATACTTGCGAGATTTCCTCTACGTATCACAGGACCCAGTCGATCAGCTTCTGCTAGGTCCAGCGTACGGAATCCCTAAACTTCTGAAGAAAACCGGGCTTACCCTGAAAGACATCGATTCGTGGGAGATTCATGAAGCATTTGCTGGGCAAATTATTGCAAATTTGAAGGCCTTGGACTCAGACTGGTTCTGCAAGACTTACATGGGAATGAGCGAAAAGTACGGTGCTCCAGATCTAAGCAAGTGGAACAACTGGGGTGGATCCCTGTCCATTGGTCATCCATTTGCCGCTACGGGTGTTCGTCTCTGTATGCACACTGTAAGTAGAACTTGTTTTCCTTATCACACGGACTTGTAACAATAACTTTATTGAATGTGTAGGCCAATCGACTGGTGAGGGAAGACGGCCAACTTGGTGTGGTGGCAGCTTGTGCGGCGGGCGGACAAGGTGTAGCTATGCTTCTCGAAAGATATCCCGGTGCAACTGCTGACTGAGAAAACAAGAATGAACAACTTCTGAGAACCTAGTTAAGATGAAAGTGCTCTTAAGAGATAACTAAATGTTTTTTTTTTCCAATCTATGTGCAGTTTAAGAATTTACTGGAAACGACACTGTTGAAAAATATTGAACTAGTTTTTATCATGTAATAAAGAAAAGTGTTTTGTACTTGGAAGAGTATTTGTTTGTGAATTGTTTTGGAATAAGATGTGAAGCACTCTCATAAACGGTAATTCAGAGCTTCACTGGGAATTCTACCTCGAGTTGTATGATTTCCAATGATGGTTGTTTTCAGTTTTTCTTTTTCCCTGCCCATTCTTGTGTGGGATCATGAGATCAATGATTATAGGTAATTCATAAAGATTGCTAAAAGTCGAAAGTATTTAACTTTACAATTACTTTACTCATTTAATAATTCGCACTTCTTAAATTTGAAAATCTGCAAAAACAAAATCAATTGAAAATGGGACGTAAAACACATTGCTCCGAAGAAAAAAGATCCAACCGTTTCCCACTTCTACGTGAATAAAGAAAGATCCGAAGTTAGATATCAACACTCCAACCACAAAAAGAAGGTTAATCGAATATTATTCATCTTTCAGAAGAAACAAAGAAAATTACCGTTATCGACCAAATGCAATGCATGTTTGTGAAAGAAATTAGGGCAGGAACACTTGAAATTGGAATTGCCAAAAAAGTCTGATGAAGATGAATTTATTTGGCGCAGTGGCAAAGCGTATATCAGAAGACCTTAAGGCAAAGACTATTCGTTACTCTAGATATTGAAAACAGTCAAGAATGGTGGCGAAAGTTGAACGGTTTGGAGATGTTTCTTCTAGTACGGCGTTGCCTTAGTCTTCTGTATAAAGAACATTGCTTAAAAAGAGACTTCTTATGCGGCAAAGCCTATTTACTTTACCAAGCATGTTCACTTTTAGGAAGGGCCGGCGCAATCTCCAGACCCATCTATCCTTTTCGAAGGGGGGCTCTAGGATATGTTAAAAGGTGAAAACAAGTAACAGTTTTGGAACTAAATATTAGTGGAAAGTACATATGGCTACATATTCAAAAATGTTCCCTTAAAACTAACAGTTTCATTTTCCTTAAATAAGTTAAATTATTTTGTTAATTTGCTTATGACGTTTTATTGCCCATTATTTATGTTTAAATTTATTAGTATTAAAAATATTAACTTTCGATTGCCGCTGTTTTTATTATTTAAATTATTACAATATATAATTATTAAATATTAAAATAAATATGAGCAATTTTCATGTTTTTGTGAGCACACACTTATTACTTTGCATACAACTGTAAATTGCTATGTACCTCATTTATAAAGAGTATTAATACCTGTAACGATTCGCTAACTGATATGACCCTTTGGGGCTGATTTTAGTCTAAGGAAGACTATTCCTGGAGTTTAAATCATACGAACGAATTATAGAACTAAAACTAGTATTAACATCCCTAAAAATTCATCAGATTTGTAAAAGTCATGTAGCAAATTTTTCGAGATAATAATAATAAAAATATTTAGACAAGCCAACACAGAAAACACACAAAAAAACTTTCAAAGTGTTTAAAAAAATTACGTTACTTTTGAATTGTGTATTTTATGTTAATTTTTAAAAGATGCACTTCATAACGTTTTGTAATTTTAAAAAATTTTAAAACTCTTTAAGGCATGCATGTATGGAGGAAACAATTTGGCTGAAATACGAACTTCTTCTTCTTCTTCGGATGGCGCTGCAGTCCGGGGTGGACCTGGGCCTCAAGCAACATGCCTCTCCAGCTAGCACGATCTCTTGCCAGCTGCTTCCAGTTGCGCACTCCAAGTTAGTTGTCCCTGTGGTTCGGATTCGAAGACTCTTCGGGCCGGAGCAGTGTTGTCCATCCGCTCTACATGACCTAGCCACCTTAAGCGTTGTACCCGTAGCCGCTTGACTAGGCTCATGCCGCCGTACTGCCCATACAGTTCGTTGTTGAATTTTCTCCTCCAGATGCCATCAACGCAAACAGGACAAAAAATCGCACGCAGAACTTTTCTCTCGAAGAGAAAGGCTTCCTCATCCGCTTTTAGTAGCGTCCAGGTTTCTGCGCCGTAAAGCAGGACTGGGATGATCAAGGTGTTGTACAAAGTCACTTTGGTCGTTCGGGAGAGGGCTTTATTACTCAATTGCCTCTTAAGCCCAAAGAAACAGCGATTGGCAAGAGTGATTCTGCGCATAATTTTGGTACTGATGTTGTTGTATCTAATCACTGCGGAGCCGAGATAGACGAATAGATAGATATCTGCTGCCCAAAGTGACGCAGAGAAAATCTCGAAGGGGTCTCCTTTCTTGTGGACCGGACATACGATGCTGAGATTCCACTCGTCGGGCATGCTTTCCTCCGACCATACCTCACAGATGAGCTGGTGCATGCACCCAACCAGCTCATCCCCAGCCGCTTTGAACTCTGCAGATAGTCCGTCCGCGCCAGCAGCTTTGTTCAACTTCAGTCTTAATATTGCTATCTTGACCTCGTCGAAGTCGGGGGGACGGAATACTTGTCCATCGTCGTCCAAATTGATTGGAACATTCTGCCTAACAGCGGGATTTGTGTCGTCATCACCGTTTAGAAGTCTGCAGAAATGATCCTTTCAGATTCTCAGCACCAACTGCGACTCTACCACCAGTTGTCCATTTTGGTCCCGGCAGGCTTCAGTCCGAGGTTTGTAACCGCTGGATAACTGTTTTATCTTGCGGTAAAAATTTCGGACGTCATTCCTGCCATAGCACCTCTCCATTTTCCGCTTCTCGTGCTCTTTCTTTTTTCTTCTGAGAAGCCGGTTCTCTTCCCCTTCTTCTCTCGATGCAGCGTTGCCTTGTATGCTTCCTGTTTGGCTGCATGCGCCTGCCTGCACTCGTCGTAAAACCATGGGTTCCTCTTAGGTGGTGGAGTGAAACCCAGTACATAAGTGGCGGCCTCTTTGGTGGCTTCTTGACAACGTTTCCATTTGTCTTCTACTGTGCAGGCAGCGTCTAACTCTGAGACAGTTTCAGGGAGAATCGATCGGTAAAGGCTCTAGCGATCGGCTGCGATTGTAGCTTTCCGACGTCAAACCGTTTTGGCCTGTCTCGACTCCGTTGCTCTCTCGATATCCGGGTTCTTACTTTGGCTACAACAAGGAAGTGATCCGAGTCGATGTTTGCACCTCGGAAGGTTCGGACATCGAGAATACTGGAGGAGTGTCTGACGTCGATCGCAACATGATCAATCCGGTTGACGGTTGATTGATCAGGTGATCGCCAGATCCCCTTAAGAATGTTAAGGTGTGGGAACCGCGTGCTGGCCACAGAGAGGGAGGGCGTGGGCGCATATGAGGCTTATATTTCCGAATTTAGCCTTGATGCGGATTGTTATGAGGCGTTCGCTTATGTATTGGAAGCTTGAGAATTTTTTCCTAAGTCTGCCTCGAACAACAAAACCGCATCAACAACAACAACAACCATCCAGGCCCTTTTTTATACCTCTTGAGCGGAGGTCGCACTTATAGGTTTAGAAAGTTGAGTTCGGATGAACAACAACCAGTACCCGGTTAACAGTTACAACAGCTGGGCATCGCCAGGTTGATACCAATCAGTGCCTACCCTGTTCCCACATCACCCAGCACCAAAAAAAAAAAAAACTGGGGAATACCAATTGGAAATAAAATGGGAGCGTTGTAATCGATAAAAAAAATTTGTTTTGTTTCTTAGTTAAAACGACTTAGCGAAAACATTTATATACATATATACCCTTCTTTGTTTGTCTGTTTTTAATATAGACAGCGATCCACCGAAGCACAGGCGAGCACCGTAACTAAAAAAGTATGATTCTTTCTACTGCTCATATAAGTTTACGAGGGTCAGCTTAGGTCAGATCTTGTGAAAGATCATCGAACACCTCAGCGTCACCTCAAATTTTTTTTCGACGACAACCGAGTTTTAAGAAGCCCAACAAGATCTTATGTTTAGATGTCTTGAAGATTATTGAAGCCACATGCAGTGCTGTTCGACAAATTGTTGTTAAACAAACTGTTGCTAAACATTTTATTTATTCCAGCGAAGTTTTTGAAGTTTATCCTGAGAGCTACTGTTTATCCTGGATAAGGTGGTAAGTGTCATAATAAGTTCATACAAAACAAAGTGATTAAGCGAAAAAAAACAATTACAAATTTTATATTTTGTGTCCGTCACCTTTCAATTTGACAACATGTGCAAATTCTTAATATCTAAGTTATACTTAACATATGTATGTGGCATGAAATATTATAATATCGGAACCACCCGCAGAAGGAAGGGTTCAGGGAGGCTTAAAAAATGACACCGGAAATAATTTCTTCAGTTCAGTGAGGAAAATGCTCAGGAAAGCTCAAGGCAGTTCTGGAACCTTTTTAAAAAGAGTCAGAGAAAAACGATTGCTTTGGTGTCGAATGCATCTAATTGGACGAATGAAGGTTGATTCTATAAGTATAAGATGGGAGGATTCTGGCCATAAGAGAAGGAATAACTGAGCTTATGCACCCATTTTACAAATGCCCCCAAAACTGGATTGATCTGGGCATGCTTCTTTGGACGTAAAAAAGTAGACTGTCGGTCTGGAATCAAACGTCATTTAAGTTTACTTAAATTCTGGTGACACTTGCAGATTTACATTTTAACAAGACAAAATGGTCCTTATTCTTGTTTGTCTAGTATTCAAAATTTATAGTGAATATTAATAAAAAGTTAAAAAAAAAATCCCCAAAACTTCGTTATGCTCCCTTAAAAATTCGACCTAAGCCCTAAAATAAAAAGGAAAACCTACTTCTAAGGACAAACTTGTATTCAATAAAGTATTTCTTTCAAAAGGGCTAAACAATAATTTTCTAAGAGATTCATACAATAATATCAAAGACCGAAGAGATAGCAGAAGCGAAATAGGAAAGAGATCGCAGATCATTTTTACCAAGTCTTCAAATAGTACAGCTTCTGCTCGTCAAATGAAGGAAAGGAGGCTTTTGAGAAAATTCCGATGTGATACAGATTCATAGTAGACACTTCGAAGTTGTATGAAATAAGGAAATATTGTAGTATAAACAACCTTTCTTAATTTATTTCTCAAATTTTTACAACGTTTTTATTATTATTTATTTTACCAATTGATCGGAAAATATGCATAGCAGATCACTCAATAAGTCCCGGGACATACAAGGAGCGCCACTGACAAAAATTATTCATTTAATTTTTTTTGTTAATTGCGCGCCCTATATGTCCCGGGACTTATTGAGTGATATGTTATACAGGGTATGATTTAAGATATAGTTTATGATTTAAGAAATTCGCGGGGAAAATGACGAAACTTCTCAATCCTGCGTTTAGAGCCAGTAATAAACTGTAGGTCCTCTCTACTCGCAGAACATATCACGAACAACACGAGTATCTGTTGTAGCAATGGTCCATTGTGGGTTGTAAATTATCTAGTTGGAATTTGCAGTTCAAAATGAATATCCAAAAGAAATTACCAGTTCAAGCGAAGCTTCTTCACTTCAACACGCTTCCCAAAAGATAACAACGCAAAACAATTCAAAATTCGGAGATTCCTTGACCTTCCTTACCATGGAACAAGACGGCTTCCTTTTCTTGAGTCAATGACACTTTTGGGGCAGAAATTCCATGAAACAACGCAAACCTATGAAACCTATACAAAGAGTATACAAATTATGGTGCTTGGCAATTCAACATGGCTACATCAAAAACTTTTCGATCAATCGCGGAAAAAATTAGCACTGGAATGTGGTGAAAGAGTAATCCTATCAACGACTGAAAAATAAGTGGGGAGGGAATAGAATGATTTACTTCGTTAATACGATACTTCAGTAAGACTGCTAGGTACTTCTTACTTGTGACACGATTAGAGCAAATAACAAAGGCAAATCGAACAATTTAAAAAACGATCAAAAAGAAGGAAGAGGTGATTTTTAGTATAAAACTTCAAAAGATGGATCAGTTTTTATGAATATGTAGAAAGACACCAAAACAGTACAGGGTGCCTCAAGCTACCATGTTGTCATGGGCGCTTTCAACTGATACCAAAAGAAATAAATGGGGAACGCGACGTAAGTTGTACAATAAAGGTGTTAAATTGCTGACTAACTAAGGTGCACCTTTTAATTAGACCGCAGATCAAAGAAGCGGTGGCCTTGTATCCTTTGGGGAATGCCCGAAATATGCCTAATAGATAGAGTTTGCCGATGATCTAATCGCGTACATATCAGGTCGTAACGTAATAGTTATAACTATTTTGTTGCAACGTAACTTTAATGCTGTTAAACGATTTTGCTACAACTGAAGGTTGAAAAATAAACTACCAAACGTGTGAAACTATATTTTAGAACTACGCTGTCCAGGGCATCAAGAGACATTCAAATGATCTGGCGCAAGTTCGGCATAGTTGACGGTCATTACCTGTGAAAAGTCTAGTTAGATATCTAGGCATCTGGTTGGATCAGTACCTATAGGATGGAGTCCACATAGACACAGCTCTGACCAGGGCTTATAATACTGGCAAGATGACTGTTTTTCAACAGTCAACTTGACACCAGAGTGGAGGTAATCTATTACATGGCCTTCATGCGGTCAATTCTGGTATATGGCTGTTTTGTGTTGTTCAACGTAAGTCCTTCCCAGATGGAAAAGATGAGGGTGTTTCAGAGGCAGTCTTCGTTTGTATCGAATACCAGAATCGCAGTACATGAAATTCGATCCCAACGAGGTTCTGTACAGCGGGGCAAACCTTTTAAGGATACATAAATTTATTATCGAATTGATTCGAAATCACACTGCTCGAGGCATGGCTGAAACCAACAATCTGTTCTTTGGGGCTTGCTACCGTAACGTAATGTACGTGATGAAAGGGTACGTCTTAACGGCTTTATTAACGCCTGAAGCTTTCTTCTATTTGTTCGCCAAAGGCTTGATATAAGAAAGGCAAGGCTGCCCTATCATCTTCCATGTCGCGCGCCGTACACAGTACAAAGACAACTCCAATACGAGCTGGACGCCGCTCACAGCCACGAGGATCTCCTATTGTTCAGTAGAGCGATTTTTGCCCGCGATAGAGTAGTATCTGCCAAAGAAATGCACTTCTATTGGTGGTTGCACCATAACCAGCTTTAGATGACGCTATGATCTACTCACATAGGTTAAAGCAGTTGTACGGTATTTTATAAAATAAAAATACAAGAAAAAAAGGAAAAAGAAACACAAAACAAAAAAAGTTCCACCACGACGTATTAGATGCATATATTTGTAAGGTTTAATATACGTACGTATAATGTTTCGGACCTAGTTTGAGCTTAGTGTGAGTCTACACTGAGTGAAAAAAAAATGTTTACAAGTGGTACAAGCTTTCCAAAGAGAATGTTGAGAAAGGGAAGAAAATTATTAGATTAGATAAGTTGCCGAAGACGTCGGCATATCGGTTGGCTCATGCAAATTTTGGGCATGAAACGTGTGGTAGCGAAGTTCGTTCCAAAATTGCTGAATTTGCTTTTGCTTGTTCGTAGCATTATTTAGCTAAAAACAACGCCGTAATCATGCCTTAGCCAACCGTATTCACCAAATTTGGCCTCCTGCGACTTTTAACTTTTTCCAAGATTGAAGAGACGTAGGTAAGGACAGCGTTTTGCGACGATTGAGGAGATACAAATCGAATCGCTGAGAGAGCTCAAGATCATACCAAAAATTGCATATCAGAACTGCTTCGAGGATTGGAAAAAAACGCTGGCACAAGTGTATTATATCTAAAGGGGACAGCTTTGAGGTGAACAAATAAGAAGTTGATGAATAAATAAATACATATATTTTGAGAAAAATTTGAATGCACCTTATTTTCTGAACAGAACAGAAAGTTATGGTGTTAAGCTTAGGTTAAGTTACTTTAAGAAAACCTTTACATGTGCAAGTTTTTAAGATTTCTTAGGCTGAATTTGATGAATGCACAAGTACATACATGTAACATGCAACAAAAAATCAAAGCAGATTAAATAGTACCTAGATTAGTATTCAAAAAGAGTCAGTAAGTTAAACTTAGGATCAATCGATTAGCTAGTTTTAAGTCTAGCACATAAGTATTGAAATATGAATTAATAAAAATGCATCGAAATCTAATTTGGAATGCGCGAAATATGTTCTGTAAGGCCTGTCATCGTCTACTTTCAAATGAATGAAAAGGGATATTGTCACAAAAGGAGAAAAATAAAGGGGAAATCATTAAATAACGATTACTCACAGTGCAGTAAACGAAGGGAAAAAGTATTGTAGATTCTCCTTCAAAGGATGTGCGACTAGGTAATCTGCGTGTTCATTGTTCTAAGTTCGATAAAGCGCGGGGAAGTTGTGAGTTTTGTACTATCAACAATTTATATCATCTTGCTGCAATGACAATGAAAAAATACTGTAGCCATTTAAATGTTAATGCTTTTTTGGAAAAATTCCATTTCCGTTAGTATGATTCTCATATTTAAATGAATGAAAGAAAATAAATGAAATGTTTAAAATAATATTTTGTTTGGTCGCTTGTAGTTAACTAATTGAAACTTCAGCTTGGACATACTGATGTTGCTAAGCTCTGGTAAAATTTCTTTATATCTGATATTGTTTTCGAGGATTAAATAATCTCATTTTTGATACGTTAATTTCATTTTCTATCCGCTATCAGTTTTTGAACCGTTTGTGTAGATTTCTTTTAACTGCTTAGCAGGAGATTCGATTCGCATTATTTTCTTTTCGGGATTTTGCATAGAGAGTAAGTGCGTCGACTCACACGCCAATATCCCAGTTCCACACCTTGCATTTCTTTCACGGCACCACTTCTTCGAGTTGCTGACAACACTCAAAGAGTCCTAATTGTCCATGAAAAGAGAAGTGAGAGAACAATATCACGTACAAGCTAGGCCCTGGTCCCTTGTGAGCTGCCACAAAATTACTTTAATTAATTAATATTGACTGTCTTACATCGAGGCGATGGGTTTTCAGTGCACTTACGTGGCATTTATCCTGTTTTCACAAATGTGAGAGTTCTTTAAGTCAGCGAAGATCTCATTTCGAGCTTTTTGCGACAGGTGTCCACAGGAGTGAGGTCGTTACATGTTATGTCGGGATCCATCTTGAGCTTGTCGTTACAGGGGCAACATCTCTCGAACACTAGATGTTGGAAACCGTTTTCGGAATGAAATCTGTGCACCAAATACACATAATACTACCCGCACACCTTGTGTCTGTATATTTGAAAAAAATATTTTCATTCAAAATTCATGAAAAATATGAACTGAAGTGACAGCAGCACCGACCATCTTTACCGAGTCACCCAATTCAGACATTAGAGCACACTTCGCGTGGCCAAATCAAACATCGTCAAAGGACAATCAACGTCACCTAAGATGTCCCCAGGAGCATCGATCAAAAATGTTGAATACTAACAAACAACTCGCATACTCATTCAAATTCAAGGTCATGCCTTTCATTACGTCCCCATCGACACTTGCCATTTAGAATCGACGAATCAATGACAAAATTCGTCGTAGAACTTGACGATAAAGATCAACATGCTTCGTGTTGAGAGAATACGAGCTCGCGCACGGAATGCCCAACGGATAACATCAGCAAATCAAGCTTGGGATAATTTGCGTGTGTCCCCCGGTCACAAAACTGGGTTTGATGAAAGCAGCGCGTTAAAGTTAGAGGTCATGTTGGAGATTAGATGACAAAATCCACTCCCCCACATGGTGAAATTCACAAAAAAACCCAAATAAAGAACAAATCCCGTCAACTAAAAGCGACTACTGCTTTTCGATACTTGGTTTGTTTTATTGAGAATGAAGAAAATATCTCATAAATTTATATAAATAATAACATTACTTATGAATTGGATTCTGAAAGTTTCGCCAGCCGTGTAATCGTCAACAATAGTCATGCACAATTGGTTCTTCTGGAATTGAATGGGTTCTCTATCGTCAGGCGGGCGTCGTCTTTAGCAGTTTGCCGTCGGTTTCGCCCTCGTCGTTGTCCTCACAAGTCCGCTTTCGGTTGAGAAGCCAAAACTTCCATTTCAACTTTGACGTGGACATCTGCTCCATGCCGAGAATCTTGTAGATCTGTTTGAAGGCAATTTGTCGCAGGAACAGTTGAGCACTGTGTGTGACATCTTCTCGCTGCTGTGGGGTGAGGCCTTGAATTACGTCGCGTGGTTCTTTTTCGCAGGGATCCAGGAGCCCGGGACCGTTGATGAGAAGGCCGGTTGAAATCGCTTCCATGATACGTCGCAGGCTGTCCGATGGGCCCAGCGGGAAGCGCGCTGAGGAGATTACTTTTTCGACGAGCAATTCAATCGCCCACTGACTAAGGGCCTGCCATACAACGAAGCGCTGGCAAATGTCGCGCATCACACGGATGACGAGCACACAAGAAGGTAGAGTAGCCGCTTTCGCCTGAAACCACTTTGAGTGACGCAATTCGGCGAGAGCCTGCAGTGCTGCCTCCCGGGGGAAGTCACTCACTTCGTCGGTCGGTTCTTGTTTGACTACACCGCGGAATAAGTCTTCCTCGCGGAATAGTGGCGAGGTTAAGGAAACTTTCACCGTCATCGTTCCGTCCGTCACTAAGACGGAGCCATCCTCACTGCTTACTGTCACGTTGTACATCTTGTTGGCAGTGGAGAGCGCCTTCAGTTGAATGCTCAGCTCCGAAGCGACACGCTCAAGTAGCGTGAGTTTTGGTTTCTCGGAGCAGAGGACTACTAACTGAACGCATGTGTCCCCCTGGAGGAGCAGACCCTTGGCAAGTGGGCCGACACGCATGACGCCCTGCAGCACACGCACCTTGCCATTATCGCTGACCTGCTGGAATGAAACTTTGGCCATACCATTGTTCGACTCATTGTCGTTGCCAGCCGGCGGCTCGGCGCCCCCGTTGGGGTCCGAGGACTCTCCGAATCCGGCCAACACATCAGATACCAGCCGCAGAGCACGTTCAGTGTTTGAGACAATTTCGTGAATATTTTGAAGACTCTTCTCCTTTGGATAAATTTCTGAGTGGCGCGCGATTGTGTAGAAATCGTTAATGCCCTCAGGTCTAACGTTTGGCACGATGCCAGCAAATCCACCCCAGCCCATGAACGGCGGCCCGCCGCCGGGTCCTCGCATACTGGTAGGCATTGGTCGCGGAGGCATTCCGCCGGGTCCCATGTCGAAGTCATTGTATAAGCGTCGCGGAGGCCAGCCGCCAATCTCCACGGGATTCCTTCGCATATTCCACATATCGCTCTGTAGCATCGCCAATCGCTTTTGGCGTGCGGTGGGCTTTATGTCCACCACTAAGTCGGGCTCCACCTTGCGCTTGTATTGCAGTCGATGGCGGCGGCCTTTCATATGCATCTCCTTTGCATTGGGGTCGCTGAATTTGCAGTCGCAAAGCTTGCAATTAAACATCAACACCTTACCATCCTCCTTGATCTCCTCGATGTACTCAGCTCCAACAGGCTTCACCTCTGGAGCGTCGTCCTCCTCCTTGATGGTCGCGGCTTCGGTTCCTCCTGCAGTGGCACCGTCGGCAGCAGCCGCTTCGTCTTTCTTTACTTCGGTCTTTGAAAACTTCAGAGGATCATCTTGAGGAATGGGCTTGCCCAGCTTTGTGTGCAGTTTCACCACTTTCTGGTGCTTGGACCCACGCACATGAGCGGCATATGCATCCTTGTCGGTGCAGATCACATCGCACAGCTCGCAGTGGTATTTGTTTTGACCAGCTACTGGCTGACTACCAGCGGGAGCATTAAGGCCCGCTTCACGTTTTTTATGTTTCTTCGACTCCAAGTGCTCCGTGTAGGCGCGCGGGCAGGAGCACGAAATCTTGCACACCTCGCAGTAGTGCAGTTGTTTCGGACGCGGCGGTTGCATTTTTTGACGCTCTCTGTGATGGTGGGGGTGGTGGTTGGGAGCTCGGGCCACTGGTGGTATATTTCTAGTAGGCGGCGCTGAGTAATGAATCTTTGTTTGTTGTGAAGCACCACCGGCGTCGTATGGATGATTAAAGGCTGGTGGCATTGGACGTCCATAGCCGTATCCAGGGTACGGCGGTGGTGGTGGATTTGTTGTATGATAGGGTGCCGCCGGATATGCTGCTGTTGGTGCTGCATAGGGGAATGGTGGAGCACCGGGGGTAGTTGCTGAAGCCGCGGCAGCTGGGGTGTTATATTGAGTTCCATCACCGTACGGGAAACCGGAATAACTATTTGCCGCCATTCGGTGCTGTTGTGGTGGGAACGTTTTCCAGCTCAACTTGTTGATAAATTCTTAGCGTGAATTATCCGCGAAATTCTTCTATTTATTTTATGTTTCTACTATGGGGTCGGTTTTTTTGATAAAATTAGCAAATTGGACCTTTTTTTGACGTAGCGTGTGCGCCAGGCAACACTCATACCAACATAATAATAATTAATTTTAATGATCTACTACAAATTGTATACGGATTTCGAGAGTCCCATTGGGGCTAGAGTAACAGGGTGAACAATGTGGGATTTAAAAAATTGATTTTTGCCGGAATTACAACAGCACATATGTCTTAGAATGTCTGTGTTCGTTTCTAGATAAAGTGCATATTTTGTATTTACGCTAGCTACGTACGGAAGCATATTTTCACTTTATCATCATAATGACTTATTTGCTGGACATCGTTGAGACCAAATTTCATTCATTAATATTTCTTGAATGGGAGTGATTTGAGTGTCTCTTTCCACACGAAATAGTTAATTTGTTTGTTGAATTTATATATGAGGATGCGTCTAAGAATCTTTCGCCAGATTTCGACAGACGTACGATCAAACCGTAACACCGTTCTTGATTATGACGAATCAAGCGAGCCATAACATCAGCACTAAGTACGCAATTTTATTGTAATTAAATTTCTTCAACAAAAGACTTGCAATTAAATAGAATTTTGGATTTAAAAATTTTAAGAAAGCGTTTAATTCGAAATTTCAGGAATTTTTTCGGAAAAGAATTGACTTTGAAAACATGTATGGAATTCCACATGCACGTGCAATCATTTTCTACAGTGAACGGTCGCAATGTTTACGTTTGAAAACGTCAACCTGACAAAAGCAGACAACAAAAAACTAAAAAAAAGAAAAATACATAAAAATTGTCTCAAAGTCTATAAAATTAACAAAATTTTCAAAAATTAAAAATGAGTTGCACATAATCACCCAATTCTCAAGTATTATTTCAGTGACCTAATAACTTTTACAAATTTCGAGTTATGACAGTGAAAGTGATTCGAGTTCAATATCCATAACATTCGATCTGTGTTAAGCTTTACATAGAGTCCGACTGAATTTCCTTCGAAACATCTTCCAAGGCACGTGCAGCTCTTATAAAAAATCGGTCAGATATGGTATGTATCATATTTGCAAATCAGCTTGATTACGTTCTTAAATGAATTCCGACATCAATCAGTGCTCACTTGACGCCAAGTCAATTCAGTTACTTGCTTGAATGCAGTCCTGTAGCGGTGTTGTTTGAAGTCAGTATGGTACTTGGTGTTTGTTGTGAAATGCATATCCCTTTACCCATCAGTTTGTGAGGATTTCCTTTTATTACCCCGAAGTGCTATAAAAAAACAAGTGGCGGATAATATGTAGGTTATGATGAAAGACATTTTCACAAGTTATTGGCAATGTGCCCGCACTTGACGTAATAATCTATTGTGTCCTGTGAAGGTATTTTTTTACCGGACTTAAGTGGTTCTTGCGAATCCCATTGAAAACATTAATGAAAATTTGTATTGGCAACAAGAAGGTCTTTGCCAATGTGAAAACTAAGCTCAATATTAGTTGAGGTTGCATTGCGAACTGTTTAACATCGCCAGCTTCTTGTGCAGTGGTGTGTTAAGAAAGTATTTGGTATTCGGTGGAGAGGTATGTTTTTGTTTATTTACATTGATGTGTGTTTTTGGTTTGTTAGTTTCTGACTAGATAAATAAATATTCTGACAAGTAATGCAAGGAGTCAGTGGATATTGGTAGAATTAAAGTATAAATGTGTCATTTTATCTTGTGAAGAAAATAGAGAAGCCTGGAATTGTAAACAATATATATTTGGCACAAAATGGTTATTGTGATAAAGTTAGTGTTCCCACGTCCTATCTCCCACACCGTATTTATCCAAATGACGCACACAGTTGAAGGCCTCCGTCAATGCAATAACTCAACATAGGCTATTCAGATTTGGGGTACACTCCCATCATTACCACTAAACAGGTATTTTTTAAGCTATACTCATCATCAACACATTCTAAGCAAATGCAAGTCAAAACATAGGTAAGCAAGAGAACCTGAGTTGTGTACCTGACAAAGCTAACTCAGGTTTCTATGAATAAGGAATTGTAAGAGATTGGTTCTTGTATGTTGGAAACCTAACATTCAAGAACCCATAAAGAAAAATTCCACAGCTCTGGAGAGGATATGTGGAATAAACTTCATGCAATACATTACCTTCATACTATTCTTTGGGCAAAGCTTGTATAGCATCAATAATAATAATTGAGTGGCACTACTGCCCACAAGGGGCTAGGGCCTAGCTTCTGGATCAACTACTAGTGTTGTGCGTGCCAGTGTTCTTTCTCTCACGAGTAGAGGGGCCTTCTGCTTTTTTGCTGATTCCGAACGCTTGAAGAAGCTTTTCGTTGACAATTTGTTCTCTTTGGGTGTTGTCAGGAACTCGAAGAAGGTAGTGTCGTGAAAAATCGACGTGAATCGACGCATTTAACTACTTCGTCACGGTGAATACAGTAAAATCTAGTAAGGAGAAAAGGTTAACCATGACCGAAGAGCATCTGTGAGCTGCTTTAAGGCTACGTTAGATTTGATGATCGTACAGTAGATAATTGAAGGATAAGTTAACCCCTACTATTTTGTATAACCTTGGATAGGCTTAGAGTAGTCCTTACGGGTCAAAAATCAGTAGGCCATAGAGGACAAGATGTTTTAATAATGCTACGTCTGTGAGAAGGTAAGGGGTGATTTTTTAAAAGTTATAGGAAAGTTTAAAAAAACACATAAAATTCAGAAAAATGCATGAAATCTTTATTTGAACGGATAGCACGGTCCATATAATTTAATGCTTGAAGATAATTTCATGCAAATGTAGACCTTGACTGCGTCTCAAATGGACAATCCGCTTAGTCCAATTTTGGCATACTCTTTCCAACATTTCGGCCGGTACCTCACGAATAAATGCTTCAATGTTGTCTTCCAATGCGTCAATCGCACGATCTTGGCGGCTAATTAACCGGTCCCGAACGTGAAAGAAAATGTTCACCGAACTCGCCTCTCAATAAGTTCCTTGTTGCGCGTGCTGTGTGGCATGTGGCACCGTCTTGTTGAAACTACATGTCATGCAAGTCGAACTCTTGCATTTTGGGCAAAAAAAAGTTGGATATCATCTCACGGTAGCGCTCACCATTCACAGTTACGTTACGATTCGCATCATCTTTGAAGAAGTACGGTCCAATGATGCCACCAGCCAATAAACCGCACCAAACTGTGATTTTTTCTTGATGCATCGGTAGCTCTTGCAATGCTTCTGGCTGATATTCACGCCAAAATCGACAATTCTGCTTATTTACGTACCCATTGAGCCAAAAATGAATTGACCATAAAATGGAAGAAGCGCGCGATGAACTTTCTTAACAGAGTACGCATTTTGATAATATAATAATAATAAAATTCAATAATTTGCAAGCGTTGTTCGTTTGTAAGACGATTCATGGTTAAATAATAGACCAAACTGAAGATGTTTGACAGTGAGACAGAACACGAAACGTGCGTCAGCTATTTAAACCAGTGTTGCCAAAAAGACAATAGCTAAAAAATCACCCTTTATATGTTGTACATGAGGCAAGGCATGATGCATGCTTAAATTAGTTTATCAAAACGTATTGGTACAATTGAGTAGTATAAATCTTAGCGATGCGTTGAAAATTGTCGTTTTCACTGACAAGTTCAAAACCTTTCAGTACCCGAAAATCTCATGGAACCTTGCATGTCTTAAAAACCACTTGACTTGATTGACCCCTTAACTTGATTTAAACTTGATCGTTCAGATCAGCGAAGATTATATTGACTAAAAGTATCAGTCTGATAATTACAAGCGTTATCACTGAATTATATGCCCGTGTCTGGACCCTGAACTCCCTATATACTCATAGTAAACGCGGTTCAAATTAGGGTAATCGAACTTCTAAAGCGTTCTTCTATGTTATACATCACTTTGCTAGTTTCCAAGGATTCGGATACGTCCTTGCTCCAGTATTTTGTTACCCCGATTGTATTTGTTTACTTTTAAATGTTTCGTACTTTAAATAACACGGTGTGTCCTTCGCTGTGTCCGTCCGTCATGCCTGTAAGACTCTTCGTGTTTCCTTACCTTAAGAAACGATTTTCATGAAATTTCGGATATATGTAAACTGGATCTAGTGATCAGTGCATGTCAAATGCATATGAAATGTAATTTTGGGGGATAATTGGGGGTTGCCCTCATAAACGTAAAGTTGGGGCAAAATTGTAAATTGCATCGTAATTGCATAGCACAGGACAGATCTTTTAAAATAAACACACAGTTCAGTTAACAAATTTTTGTTTTGAAATACCGTTACTGAGTAGGAATGCTTCAAAGTCGCAAAAATTCGGCCCCTCTCCCACCAGCTTCTTCAATGATGTACCTGGAAAAATCAAATCACTAAACGTTCTATTTTGACTAGACGATGGGCATTAAAACATGAACAGTGACCAGTTTCCATATTCTGAATATCGCGGATATAAGGAATATATTAGGTATTAGGTAGATGTTTCAATACGAATGTCTTTTCATTTCCAACCCCTTAACGAATTTTGCACACACCAACAGTTGAAATGAGGAATGATCGGGTTTCTGATTTGCTACGTGCAAGGGTACCCTTATATGTGTAGGTATGATGTGGGTGGTGAATATTGATATTTATGCAAGGCTTTTATATTGGCGAAATTTTCGGAATGGACTGACGTTCCTCCCAGGGAATCTTTCCGCGGAATTACCTCTAGGTGTTACTTCGTAAGGGGCGGGATTGAGATTTTTTACTTCCTCACGAGGTGTTTAGCGAGTTCGAGTTTCGTTGCCGTTCTAAGTTCCTTAGATCACGCATTATTGTTACTGCGCCATTGTTAACAGCAGCCCAATGATCTTTGGATTTCAACATGTATTGGACAACGTGGCCTGATGTAGGCTGTTCACCAAATACTTCGAACAATAAAGTCAATTTCATTTCATTTTCATACCGACCACATTCGAAGAAAACGTGATCCACGTGTAAGACGGTTTCGTTTCAATCGATGTTCCCGGAAACAACAGTGACTAATCAAGAACTGCGTATGATTGTAATTTAAATCGCCGTGTTTCCGATTTACTCAACTTTCAATTCTTGGTATTACCCAACGGCATCTCCCATTGGTTGGACCGATTTGCGCGCGATAGTCGTAAATGCGTCTTGCTTTTTAAAGCTTGGATGTAGATAAGTACCATAGATGATGAAACTACTAATAATTATTCGGTATGAGAGGCTTACTCGCAGCGCACATAGTTTATTCGCAACATCAGACCATATCTGAGCCCCGTACAAGCATTAATCGTTGCTTCAATAATTACTCCCAGATATTTTATAGAGTGACTAGAAACAAAATTCTGTATCCCGACTTTTATTGTTATGACCTCAAACTTTTTTCTACTAGTAATGAGAATGGATTGCGTCTTATGATCCGCGAGGTCTAAGGTCATATAGCGCAATCAGTTCTTTATCATTTCTATTGGCTCGTTGCAATACGACTTGATTTCTTTAAGCCGTTTTGCAACTACAACCACAGCAATGTTGTCCGCAAGGCATACATATAATAGACACTGCACTGGGTACTGATAGTCGCAAGATTTTGTCACTGATCCTTGTGACACTCCCCTTCGTTATAAGATTTCGTTCTGTCATCAGAGTCGTAGAGAAATGCAATCTTTCGTGTCGGAGATAAAGCGTACTAGCCCAGTCTTATTGTATTTTTTTCTGTTCACTGCTTGTGTTTAAATAGAACAGATGATCTTAACCAGAATTAATTTTTGCTTATCTATGTGTCTTGATGATAATTTGGTAACTAGCAAATGGCTGCAGTTTTAAATCTACCCTTTTCCTATTAAAACACGTATATAGATACACGTTGCAATCAGTCTCAGTTTATCATCACGTTGTTTAGATCTCAAGCAAAGACATCACACGCCTTCATTAATATTAATTCGTTTCAACAGCTATAAAGTAAACAAATTACCGCTGAATGACGTTGCATTCGACTCCTCTGAATAACTTTACTGCCGAAACATTAACGCTACCGAAACATTAAATTTAACACCTCTCCTGTCATTCATTCATTGACTTTAAGAGGCAAAGCATTCTTCAATTGATTCCGACTGCCTGTTATGTGATCCTATTTATCGCATGCTGACGATTATTTAATCACAAAGTGCTGTTACAACAACAATAAAAACAACATAAATCATTTTCATTTTTACAACACACATTTCCAGCGCCTTGCTGATAAAAATACGCCATCAAGCGCAACACATTGAGTAAACTTGACAATGAAACGACTGGACGATGCACCCAAGAAAAAAAGACCGTTCAAAAATACACCCCAAACCAGTTTCATCTTGCTCACAGAAATGAGCGCCAAATGTCTCTTCTGGCTGTCTTCGCTGTGGTCACGTTAAGCGGGCAGATCAACATCGGATGTGCGGTGGCTACGTAAGTTCTCAGTTGCGAGAGGGAGGGGTAATCTTTATTGGAACTTATGTGAATTGAATTAGAATAATTAAATATGACTGGGGAGAAATTAAAGCCTGACGAGTCGTGTAGCAACCGCCTTATGAGTAAGAAACTCGTTCCTCCGATGAACATGTGCTCGGGGATCATGGCTTATGTTTGGTAAGACTGCTACTTGAGCAGAACTTGTTACGGGAGCGTGCAGGCATTTTGAGCACAATTTTGTCATTTTAGAGTTCTTTGACCTAG
This sequence comes from Eristalinus sepulchralis, assembly GCA_944738645.1. Taxonomy (NCBI): domain Eukaryota; kingdom Metazoa; phylum Arthropoda; class Insecta; order Diptera; family Syrphidae; genus Eristalinus; species Eristalinus sepulchralis. The sequence goes on along the minus strand of OX122883.1, from coordinate 48,682,032 downwards.
AAAGTAGAATGTATTACGTTTTGCCGGTGATTCGATAGGCAATTTGTAAGTGTTTTCCTAAAAAGTTTGATTCACTTTTTTATGCGACGGCATTTTGCTTTGGAAAAAAAACCTACACTGAGTTGGTGTTAAACTTTCTGACCACAACTTTTCCATGTATGTACATACGTGTATGTTCGTATTTGGAATAAATTTGTTTTAATGAATAACCCCTCAAAATGGACACAACTGGCATTATTCATGGATTATGGTAATGATTGCATCTAGAGATTAGATTCGCCACGTGGAGCTGTCGTATCTGAAGGTAATCAATTACATTCTGTCTCCATGGCAACTTCTTCACCAGGTTAGGGGGAAACCCAATGGCTCATTGTTGTCGCTAGACTCATGCATCTAATTGAATAACTGTTACGAAACGCCCAAAAAACATTCAATGCCGGTGGAGATAAGATTTATGAACAATTAACTGCTTCTTTTGTTTGTTTAACCTGTTGATGATATTTTAAAGGGCGAACAATGGCAATTGTGCTCTATAAGGGTGCATGCTGAGCAGCGAATGTCGTTGAGGGAGCATTTATTTTCTATTTGTTCTTCGTTCCTATACGTACCTAAAACCAGAGATGAGTTTTGGAGATATTCCCCTTACAGCAGTTTTGATCTCTTACCCCCGTCCTTGGGCTTTTTTTGTGTTTTTTGAACACTAACAGTGTTAAGAGAACTATTTTTTTTAAAATTACACATCAATCAATAATTCCCGGGACTGACATATATGGGGGCGCCACTAACAAAAAAAGAACCATATTATTTTAAGGAAGTACAAACATTCAAATAATACCTCTTATATGACAATCTGATTATTACAGTGCTTCAAATGACGCTACTTTTTCGATTTTTAAAACAAACAAAAAAACAGAATTTCGTGTGTTGCTCAAACACTGCATTTTGATGGAAAAAATTACCGTGCAAGCTCGGCAATGGCTGGAAAAGTGCTACAGGGACTCTGCTCCATCCAAATCAACTATTTGTCGGTGGCTTGCGGACTTTAAACGTGACCGTATAGGCACGAACGATACTGAGCGCTCTGAAAGGCTTTTTGCGGTGCTTGCACCTGAAAACGCCAAAAAGTACACAAAATCGTTTTGCAAAACCGCAAAGTGAAATTGCGTGAGAAAGCTGACACCTTAAAGATGTCAGAAGGCAGTGTCCATGAGAAAGGTGTTTTCAAAATGGGTTCCGTGTTTGCTCACATTGGACCAAAAACAACTACGTATCGATGACTTTTTGCGTCGGTATGTCACAATGGATGAAACAAGGATCCACCACTACATTCGGCAGTGAACGGAGTGGACAGCAGCCGGTGAACCACGCCCGAAGCGTCCAAAAACACAAAGGTTTGGGATGCGCACGGAATTTTATTCATCGACTATATTGAGAAAGGCAAAAGGATCAACAGCGAATACTACGCAGCATTATAGGTGCATTTGAAGGAAGAAATTGCAAAAAACGGTCCCAAATGAAGAAGAAAAAAATCTCTTCCACCGTGTCACTAATTGCACGAATTAGATTTGAATTGCTTCCGCATCCACCGTATTCTCCAGATCTGACCCTCAGCGATTTCTAGCTCTTTACAAACCTCAAAAAGATGCTCGCCGGAAAAAAATATGCCTCGAATGAGGAGCTGATCTGAGAGAAGGTAATTTGGTGAACTGAAGCCTATTTTGAGACCAAAGATAAATCGTTCTATAAAAAGGTATCGAAATGTTAAAGCGGCGTTTGACTTATTGTATCACTCTTGAAGGAAACTATGTTGATGAAAGTCGAATTTTGTCTAGAAAATGTGTTTTTATTGGTTAGTCCCGGGACTTGACTTGAGTGATGTGTTATGATGTAACCAATTTTGTGTAAAAATTCCCTATAACAAAGTAATTTTTGTTCCTTCGAAGGTTGGTTGTAAAGAAGTTTGACTTTACCACATATTTATATTCAAGGGCTACATTAATTGTCTTACGAAAAAGAGAATGATAGTTGGATTCGAAAAAAATGTTTTAAATGTTCCTATTTTGAAAATACCCCCATTCCATGACAAAAAAACAAGCCACAATGCCCTTTTAGACAATGTCACATCTTATTACCAGATGAGACTCCACTAGTGATAAACGACATAAATCTGTGTAATTTTCTATGGCCCATCTTGCACCTAGAGAAACTAAATTGAAATAATGTAGTATCTCAGCGTTCATTAAATGCATGCCCCAGTACTTAAATATACGAAATAATTTTCCATCAGACGAAGTGTACTTTATGAACACTAGCTGCTTCATACCATTTCTCCTATTGACCGCGAGTAAACAGAACATCTGTTTTTTTTTTTTTTAAATTCATTTTTATTAGTTCATTCTACGTTACTTACATGCTAGACAAAAACACTTAAAGCTAGCTTACCAATATAATCTAATGATCTTAATTCTAACTTACTGACTCTTCACGAGTACTCTAAGCTAATCTAGGTTTTTTATTTTATGCCTTTCGGCCTCTTATGTTTTTTAGATGTATTGCTTAAAACTATGTAAATTTTTTGAATTCCTCCAAGAAAATTTGGGAAAAACTTGGATTTCTTGGTTGTTATTGTTCTTAACCTAACTTAAAGAATCCTTATGTACTTCTTCTTCTTCTTCGGATGGCGCTACAGTCCGGGGTGGACCTGGGCCTCAACCAACATGCCTCTCCAGCTAGCCCGATCTCTTGCCAGCTGCCTCCAGTTGCGCACTCCAAGTTGGTTGAGGTCCTTTTCCACTTGTGTGCGCCATCTCAATCTAGGACGTCCTCTGTTGCGTTGTCCCTGTGGCTCGGATTCGAAGACTCTTCGGGCCGGAGCAGTGTTGTCCATCCGCTCTACATGGCCTAGCCATCTTAAGCGTTGTATCCGTAGACGCTTGACTAGGTTCATGCCGCCGTACAGCCCATACAGTTCGTGGTTGAATCTTCTCCTCCAGATGCCATCAACGCAAACAGGACCAAAAATCGCACGCAGAACTTTTCTCTCGAACAGACCAAGGGCTTCCTCATCCGCTTTTAGTAACGTCCAGGTTTCTGCGCCGTAAAGCAGGACTGGGATGATCAAGGTGTTGTACAAAGTCACTTTGGTCGTTCGGGAGAGGGCTTTATTACTCAATTGCCTCTTAAGCCCAAAGAAACAGCGATTGGCAAGAGTGATTCTGCGCTTGATTTCGGTACTGATGTTGTTGTCCCTATTCACCGCGGAGCCGAGGTAGACGAAGTCCTTGACTACCTCGAAACGTCTGCTGCCCATAGTGACGCTCTGTCCGAGACGTCGATGTTCTGCGTCCTTCTTTGATGACAGCATATACTTTGTTTTGCCCTCGTTTACCACCAGTCCCACTTTAGCCGCTTCCGCTTCGATGCTAGCAAACGCCTCATTGACGGCTCGCTGAGTTCGGCCGATCACGTCAATGTCATCCGCATAAGCTAGCAGTTGAACGGACTTGTGGAAGATCGTGCCTCTGGTGTTGACGTGTGAGTTACGCACGATCCCCTCAAGAATGATGTTAAAGAAGTCGCATGACAGCGCGTCGCCTTGTCTAAATCCTTTTTTGACATCGAAGGTCTCGGTGAGTTCGCTACCGACCTTGACGGAGCAGCGAGAGTTCTCCATCGTCATCCTACACAATCTGACGAGTTTGGTAGGGATGCCAAAACTAGACATGGCACTGTATAGCTCGTCTCTATGCACGCTGTCATACGCGGCCTTGAAATCGACAAATAGATGGTGGGTGTCGATTTGTACTTCTTGGGACTTCTCCAGGATTTGCCGCAGTGTGAAGATCTGGTCGATTGTGGACTTCCCTGGCCTGAAACCACACTGATAAGGACCTATCAGGTTGTTGACGAACGGTTTCAGGCGCTCACACAATACGGCAGAGAGAATCTTATACGCGATATTAAGGAGACTGATCCCTCGATAGTTGGCGCAGTCGAAGGGGTCTCCTTTCTTGTGGACCGGGCATACGATGCTGAGATTCCACTCGTCGGGCATGCTTTCCTCCGACCATATCTCACAGATGAGCTGGTGCATGCACCCAACCAGCTCATCCCCAGCCGCTTTGAACAGCTCTGCGGATAGTCCATCCGCGCCAGCAGCTTTGTTCGACTTCAGTCTCGATATTGCTATCTTGACCTCGTCGAGGTCGGGGGGACGGAATTCTTGTCCATCGTCGTCCAAATTGAGTGGAACATTCTGCCTAACAGCGGGATTTGTGTCGTCATCGCCGTTTAGGAGTCTGCAGAAATGATCCTTCCAAATTCTCAGCACCGACTGCGACTCTACCACCAGTTGTCCACTTTTGGTCCCGGCAGGCTTCAGTCCGAGGTTTGTAACCGCCAGATAACTGTTTTATCTTGCGGTAAAAATTTCGGACGTCATTCCTGCCATAGCACCTCTCCATTTCCTCGACCGCGCGCTTCTCGTGCTCTTTCTTTTTTCTTCTGAGAAGCCGGTTCTCTTCCCTTCTTCTCTGTTTGTAGAGCTCACAAACAGCTCTCGTCGTCCGATGCAGCGTTGCCTTGTAAGCTTCCTGTTTGGCTGCATGCGCCTGCCTGCACTCGTCGTCAAACCATGGGTTCCTCTTAGGTGATGGCTTGAAACCCAGCACATCAGTGGCGGCCTCTTTGATGGCTTCTTGACAACGTTTCCATTTGTCTTCTATTGTTTGTGCAGGCAGCGTCGAACTTTGAGACAGTTTCAGGGAGAATCGATCGGTAAAGGCTCTAGCGATCGGCTGCGATTGTAGCTTTCCGACGTCAAAGCGTTTTGGCATATCTCGACTCCGTTGCTCTCTCGATATCCGGGTTCTTACCTTGGCTACAACAAGGAAATGATCCGAGTCGATGTTTGCACCTCGGAAGGTTCGGACATCGAGAATACTGGAGGAGTGTCTGACGTCGATCGCAACATGATCAATCTGGTTGACGGTTGATTGATCAGGTGATCGCCAGGTCCCTTTATGAATGTTGAGGTGTGGGAACCGCGTGCTGGCCACAGAGAGATTTCGCCCCGAGGCGAAGTCAACTAGCCTGAGTCCGTTTCCGGAGGTGTTGGCGTGCAGGCTGTGTCTTCCGATGACTTTAGCAAAGACTTCTTCTCTTCCCAGCTGAGCGTTGAAATCTCCTAGAACGATCTTGGTGTCGTAGCTGGGGCATCGATCGTATGTCCTTTCTAGGAGGTGATAGAAGTCTTCTTTACTGCTGTCATCTTTTTCCTCTGTCGGGGCGTGGGCGCATATGAGGCTTATATTTCCGAACTTAGCCTTGATGCGGATTGTTATGAGGCGTTCGCTTATGTATTGGAAGCTTAAGACTTTTTGCCTAAGTCTGCCTCGAACAACAAAACCGCATCCAAATAAGCGTTTCCCTCTCTCCCTGCAGCAGTCGCCGTGGTATATGTCGCAGTTTCTCAATCTTCTCTTGCCCGGCCCATCCCACCGCATTTCCTGGATTGCGGTAATGTCTGCTTTATAGCAGTCCAGGGCCTCCGCAAGTTCATCGGCTGCACGTGGTCTGTTTAGGGACCTCACATTCCACGTGCAGATCCGTAAGTCATTGTCCTTTGTACGTTTGCGAGAGTCGTCAACAGTGTATCCATCCATTTCCGAGGCATTCGGTTTTTTCGGAACTTATATTTTTAAATGTGGCCGGGCAGTTACCCCGACGCACACCCCCAACCTGGAGGACCAGGCCCTTTTTTATACCTCTTGGGCGGAGGTCGCACTTATAGGTTTAGCAAGTTGAGTTCGGATGAACAACAACCAGTACCCGGCGGCTACCAACGTGGAGGTACTATAAGCACAGTTGATGTGTGGGAAACAGTTACAACAGCTGGGCATCGCCAGGTTGATACCAATCAGTGCCTACCCTGTTCCCACATCACCCAGCCACCCTTATGTATCCTTATGTACTATCTTAAACGAAATTTAAAGTTATAACTATATACAATTAAATTAACCTACACTCAATTCTACTTAACTATTTACAGCCACTTAAATATGTCCGCATAACTATACGGACGCGCGCACCAGGGCGTATGTGTTATTTATATGCTTTACATATATATTTAATACGCCGTGGTGCACCTTTTTTTGCGTTTTGTTTTTTGTTGTCTTTTTAATCAGAACATCTGTTCGCGTACACTCATTACTTTCCAGTTTTGCTACAGCTTATTACAAATTTACACAGTTTGGAAGGGTAGTCAGGTGATTATAATTGCTCACACATATTTAGGGGGACGGGTTTAAGAAAGATGTTGACAATTGAATGCAAGGGGAAAGAAAAGAAGAAGTTGAATAACTTGTCGCTTATCTTTGACTATAACAAAGCATTTTCCGAAATGTTTAATAATTTTACCATTGCAGTGATAAATGAATACGCATTTGGGAATGCATATAGTAATTTTTTAATTAAAAATAAATATCAATTCTTTCATTCGAATTCTCTGTATAACATTGTTCCTCTTCTTCTACTTCAACTAATAAGCCTCTCCAGCTGGTACGAACTTCCGTCAGCTGCCTCAAAATTCGAACGCCAAGTTGGTTGAGTCGCTTCCCAACTTTAGTGCGCCATCAGACCCGTGGGAGTCCCCAATTGTGTTGGGGACCATCTTCGGGATGGAGAAGTGTTGTACATTCGTTCTACATGGCGTAGCCATTTTTAGCTTTGAATCGGTAGACGCATGGCTAGGTTTAGATTGCTGTACGAGCTATACAGTTAAATCATCTTCTCAAAAACCATCAACGTAAACTTGGCCAAATATTGAATACTGACCTTTTCCTTCTTCTTCTGCATCATAAAACAGGACAGGGATGAACTAGGTTTTATATAATTCTAGCTTGGTCCTTCAAGAACAATTTTTGCCTCTTGAGCCCAAAGAAACAGCGATTGGCAAAGGTTGCTGATGTTGTTCGTACTGTTTACTTGGGAGCTAAGGTAAACGAAATCCTTCACTACCTCGAAGTTATTGTTGCCTATGGTGGCGTATTGGCCATCTATGTTGAGCGTTTTTTCTCGATTCGCCGGCTATGTTGTGCGTCCTTACTCGATGACAGCATGTACTTCGTTCTGCCCTCGTTCCCGATTAAACCCATTTAGGCCACCTCCACTTCAATACCAGCAAACGCTTCATTGACGGTTTGTTGTATTTGACCAATCACGCCAATATCGTCCGCATATGCTAGCACTTGTACAGATTTTTGGAGGATTTTGCATTTTGCGTTGGGGAGTGTCCATTTGCTTGACCGCGCGCTGGTACGCCTCCCTTCTTCTCTTTTGCTAGAGCGCACAGACAAGTCTTGTTCTTCGATCCAGAGTTGCTTTTTGCGTTCCTGCTTCGCTGCATGCGCCTGTCTGCACAATGGGTTTCTTCTAGATGGTGTCGTAAAACCCATCACATCAGTGGCAGCTTCTTTGATAACGTTCTAACAACGTTTCTTCTTTTGTTGTTAGTGGAGGCGGTGTCGAACTTTCCGAGAGTTTCAGGATGACATGGGAGGCAAAGTTTCTAGCGTTCCATTGTGATAGCGCCTTGCCGACGTTAAACAACGTTGTTTTGTCTTGACACAGTTGCTCTCCTGATATCCAGGTTCTTACTTCGGATACAACATAATCCGAGTCGATGTTTGTACCTCGGAAGGTTCGAATGTTGGAGGAGTGTCTAACATCGGTCGCAACGTTATCAATCTGATTAAATGATTGCTCAATACAGAGAATTTCGGCCCCGAGACGAAATTCACGAGCCTGACTCCGTTTCCAGATTAGCTGTCGTGAAGTCTGTATCTTCCGATGATTCTAGCAGAGATTTCTTCATTACTCAGCTGTGCGTTGAAATCTCCTAGATTGCACTTGGTGTCTAGCTGGGACTCTTATTTTTTCTTTCCACGAGATTGATAAATTCATTCTTCTTCTCTCTCTGGACGTAGACCCAAATCAATCATGTTTCCGATTTCAGCCTTGTGTGGATAATTTGTTTCTATTAATATTGTTTTAAAACAAACTCACCTTCGATTTCAATTTGCACATGAAATTTGGATTTAAACCACGGCCGCTATCTGCACATCGGTACACTTTCTTAATGCCATTCACATTCAATTATTCTGTCAGACCAACTCGATGAGAAAACACAACGTCCCTTAAACAATCGTTTATAACGCAGCGTATAAAACCACAGAAGACACAATTAAGCAGCAGACCATTTCAAATTATCAACAAATTTCGCAGATTTTCACGTCTGCATGCGTTCCGCGAAAATGAAATCGGTCTTTCCTCTATAAATAGCTACCTCGATACTCTGTTTGACACATCGATTGCAACGAACTTGTCGAAAAGAAAAATTCAAAATGTTGCTCTCATCATAATTAAATTTCTAAAATATTCCGACATAAGTCCAAAAATTACACAAGCGCTGGCCTCTTGTCTGCGCGTTTTTTTCGCCGCCCAAATAACGACTATATCCTGCCCTTAATTTCTTTTGCGGAATCTAATGTATTTCATTAACAAACTTATTAGGCAACCGAACCTGTGGTCAATATCAAAAAGTGAAATCGAAAATGCATGCTCGTCGCGGTCAGTGGCGCGTACTCAAAATTGAATTTGTTCGCATAGTCATGTGCAGAGACTGCATGCTGCCAAGTGCTCGAGACACAGATCTCTTTTTTCATTCGTCTGCAGGATCGTTTTTCACGACGGCGACGCGCGCCGGTGCCGTCGGACACCGTGTTCTTACTCAACCTTGCAATGTTTATGAAATCCCATACAAAACATGTTCGGCGCGGAGACAGGTGACTCACAGTCTATGCGAAAGAGGAAAACAACCATTTCACGGGAATTAGTTCAAACAGAAAAGCTATTTTAATGCTTTGCCGCTTTTCACGTGTGGGTATTGACATTGTAATTGATTGTAAACAATCTCCAGAAGCTCTGAGTGAACCTAGAGTACATAAAAATAAATACTTATCGCCAGATGTAGTCGGAATGTATTTTTTGTATGGATGTTATTAACGATCCTAGTGAGGCTTAGGTTCTTGGTCATCTTGATATATTTTGTTGGTTATAAAGAGGAGCATTTACTTTGACCTTTCGTCGGGGAAAGTGTATTATTTTATATGCACGAAGAACGTGTGTTAGTTTGAACTGACTAGGTTCAATGTGTTACCGTGAATCTCTGTGGATATCGATTATTTTAAAGTTTATACTGCAGTTGGCAAAAAATAAATTTGATTTTTTTAAATTAGCAGTACTGTCACTAACATCTGTGCCGTAACGATGTAAATGTCGACTCCTAAGATCTAATGCTGGTATAGCGACTGGTATCGTGCGGATAACACATGTAATGTCGGCATCCAAAACGACCATCGTAGCTGATTTATACCTAAAGACCTGAGACCTTACATATCCCCTAAGAAAATAGTACAAAGTTGTGATATCGCACGATCAAAGCGGCCAATTTGTCGTAGCATAACGGAAAATTAGTTGCTCACATAAATGATTTTTCAACAAGTCTATTGTTTCACGTGCTGTATGGCTCGTAGCGCCGAAACCAGAACTCACCGAGACTATGTGCTTCAATTTCAGGAAGCTCAGTTCATAAAATGGCGCGAAATAGGTAATCATTGACGGTAACATTCTTATTTGCCTCTTTATGAAGAAATGTCATAGTCCTTTTAACTGATGTAATAAAAGCACTTGGTACTCTTTGTGTTGCTCATCAGCCCTAAATACGCCAATTTTGTTTATGAACGTATCCATTGAGCCGGAAATGGACTTTATCACTAAAATCACAAAGAAACAGCGTATTTTTGCCAAGTTTTCCCAGAACCCATTCACTGAAAATGTGACGCAAAGTCTAGTCACTTGACTTCAGTTCTTGCACGAGTTGAATTTCGTAGGATACATCAAGCCATGCTGCTGAGAAGGGGTCGATTTGTCACGATCTTCGCGTACATTCAAAGCTACAGTTGTCATAGGCTCCTTACTACTGCTGGATATGGTCCAATTGGTGGACTTTTACCCACTAATTTTAACTGAGACTCAGTACGTCGATTATACGGCTAAGTTTCTTGAATCTTATGAAAAATATTTCTCACAGAACGCTGATTTTCGTAATACAGCAGAACAATTTTCAGAAAATACTGTAGAGCGAGTCTTTTTATGATGACTTGCCCAACGATACTGAACCAAATTGACGAAGCAGTTTGGTAGTAGTGATCTGTGAAAAAAGCCTTTTGTCAAACAATAGGCCAACCAATCAAACCTAAGAATGAATTACTTAATAATTGTTTTTTAAAAAAGAAGCCATAAGAAATGTCATGCATTCCTTTAAAAGTTAACTTCGAGATTCCTGTTTATACAGTTTATAGAATCAATTGGATGTAAAGATAAGCCGATCTACTAAACTCATCAAACACAGTGTGAAACACATCCTTGAATATTTCCACGTGCGTTTTTTTTAAACAAGCCTTCACATTAAGTCCACAAACCTATACAACATTTATTATTATTCTTTACAACTAATAACATCAGATGAAACGAATGTACTTGTTCGTCTGTATACGTACACTTTGAAAATGCTAACAAACATGTAATGTAATCAAAACAATCTGGAGTGAAACATTTTGATCTTCAACACTCTCCAGCAGCCGAGCTATTAAACTATCATCCATCACAACCGACCCCTCCGTGGGAGTGCCGTTTCAACTTTTAAAACAGCGGAGTAGCGTATTTTATCGTTCTTATCTGTGGTGCGGAAAATATTGATCTTCACAGCTAATAATATTCGACTACACAATCCATATGCGCGTTCTGCCCCCTCATAACGGGAAAAGGTTTGCGAATTCGCGCGGCCACTGCCCACTGCTCCTATGTTATAAATTTGCCTGCTCTCTAAACAAATTCCCTCTGTTGAAAATGAAAATTGAAAAAAAGAATTAAATGCAGTTGTTGATGGCGTGAAGTGTTGCAGCTCGTGCATCGTTGTGCTAGCTGACGCATGTCTAGACTTAAGGAAGAACGCGCAAATTAAATTTAATTTGCAGCGCTTCGTCAAGGCAGCACAATACCCCTCGACGAGAAACGTTTGTTGACGAATCTTTGTGCGCTTTGAGACGTTAGATGTCAAATTTGGCATCAAGTCCGAAACACTGTTTGCGTATTTTATTTTTCCTAATTGAAGACGCATGTGTGCCATCGCGCTGACAGCTATGTTACATAGGTCTCAAGTGTAAACAGAAGATATGTTTACGTCTAGTAGCATAAAAGATATCGCCAAGGTCACTTAGGAGCAGACAACTGTTTGATAATAACCCGGAATAGATACAGGGCCTTACGCTTTGTAAATGCTTCAGAATAGATTTGACGTATCGGCGAAAATTAATCAGTTAAACGGCGGCAAGCGGCAACATTTCGCGGAAGAGTTACATGGACGAAAGGCTAGCTCCAATCTTTATATCGATACATATTTTGGGGTGAGCGATTGTGCAGATAAGATAATTGAAAGAAAAAGGGTCTTACGTGGTTTTTGCGACTGAAATGTGAATCAAATGTGATGAAAATCCTTGATTAGTTGCTAAATATCTTAGCTTTTCTGTTCATGCATAGTCTATGAAAGTTGAAAGCAATTTTAAGAAAAATTGATAAGCAGTTGGAAAAAACAAACTTATGTTTACCTTAAAGCTCCGAAATTGGACGTTCGTGATACCTCCAGTTCCCGAAGAATCGGAAAGTTGTTTCTCTATAAACAACTATTTTTATAAACGTCAATTATGACCCGAATAAAAATGAAGCCAAAATTTCATGCAAATCGCTTCATAAGTTCAGAAGATATGTGTGACAGATGTGATGGACGGACGGACGGACATAACGAAACGATATAAGCACACCTTAATAAAAAATTGATATTGGGTTATAAAAACCAAAACAAAGGGTTTAAATTCAGGCATTCATTTTTTTCTTAATCTATATTTCACTTTGAAACTAAAAACATGGAAATCAAAGAATACAAATTTTGGAAATTAAAAGAAACAAAGTACTTTAACATTTTAGTCTGTGCACATATAACATAAAAAGAAAATATTTACCCAAATAAAGATGGAATAAAAGTTAGTTATACATTGTGTACTTATAAATAATATATTGTTGTTAATATTTAGTTTTACTTTCCTTAAGCTTCATTACAGCCTCGCATTTACGGGGTATCGTATCAACAAGTTTCCGGAATTCCAGATTTTTCATATCTTCCAAAGTTGCGATCTATTTCTCGGTTTAGATGTTTCATTTAAGCTTCTATTAACATGTTCCCAAGAATTCTCTATAGGATTAAGGACTGGGCACAGTGCTGGCCATTCAAGAACTCTAACATTATTGTCAGCAAACAGCTTTTTTGTTACTTTGGCAGTAGGTTTGGGATCATTGTCCTGTTTAAATTTTCAAATCAGAGGCAAGTTGTCATCTGCAAATGGATGCATCACTTTTTCTATAATTATGAGATATTTTTCCTTTATTAAAACATCATCGATCCAAAGAATGGGACCAAAACGATAATAATTTAATTTTTTAAATTATTATCGTTTTAATAAAATTATTAATTTAATTAATTCCCAGACAATGATTTTCCTGCCACCATGGTTCACGATTTTAACGAAATTGCATTTCAGATGGCCTTCTCACATGCTTTTTTGATGTATTAATAATAATAATTGAGTGGCCCTACAGCCCACAAGGGACCAGAGCCTCGCTTCTACATAAAACTACTCGTGTTGTGCGTGCTACTGTTCTCTCACGAGCAGAAGGGACCTACAGATTTGAGATTTGAGAAGCTTTTCATAGACAATTGATACTCTTTGAGTGTTGTCAGCAACTCGAAAAAGGTGGTACCGTGAAAAAAACACGAGGTATATTGTCCGGGAATCGAACCTAGACATTCTGCGTGGTGGTCGACGCACTTACCACTACGCCACGGCGACCACAGCTTTTTTGATGCCTCCGGTTCAGATAAATTAATTTTTATCTCATTCGACCACAGTATCTTTTGGCATTTTTCAGGTATCCTGTTGAAATGTGTTTCCGCAAATGTATACGACATATACGAGTACATATGTTATACAATAACGCGGTCCATAATTTTTATTTTAGATAGAAGGACTGTTTATTGAATCATCGATATTTAAGTTTAAGTCTGGTTTTAATCTGCTTCAACGAATTTCTGTTTACGCATTGAACTATTCCAACGTCAGTTTAATTAGATAATTGAAGCTTTCGATTCCGAGTCTCTTCTCGGCGCCGGTCTTTATAATTCTTTTTTCCTTTCTACAAAACAAGAAATACTTATTACCCAAAAGCGATGCTTCTTCCGACCCATTTTTCATTACAAAGACCAAAATTTTATTCTTTTGCATCCACCTACCATGACTGGTTTGTCCACATAAGTAATTTGTTCACATTAAAGGAAAATAGAGTTATGATGTTTGATCTGTTTTTCTTGGAAAAATTCAAAAAAAAAAAAAATAAAAAAAATCAACAGAAATCTGTAGTAACTGTCATTCCAAGCGATTCAAGATGCTTACATTGAATTTCTGACATTTATCCGACTGAAAGAATAAAAGCAAGCTGAAATCCCATTTTAATGCTACATGAACGAGGAAGACATGAAAACTGTTCTTCCATCGGCATCAACACCCGCAAGACCGAGGTACTAAGGTTTTTAACTCTATAAACAGTTTAAATTGGTCCTAGCTATAAACGGTCTATATTAAGGAATACAGACGTTTACTATAAGTAAATTCGAAGGTCGGAGAAAACACAATTTTTTTTAACAGATCAAAGCTACTTGAGGTGACCTCATCTGTATGGCCGGTTTAAATAATAAATTGGGTGACACTAAAACCTACAGGGAACTGAGGCCTAGCTTCTCCATGTTTTGTGTGATGTTGTTTTATCACAGTTTTTCAGACTCCAGACAGCTGGATTTAAGGGCTTTCCATTGAAAATTAAAACTCTTCAATTGTTGTCAGCAACTAGAAATGCGAGGTGTTCCGTCCGAGAATCGAACCTAGATCTTCGGCGTGAGGGTCGACTCAGTAAACTAATTTGACAAACTTTCCGGTTTAAGGGAATCGTTTGCTTAAGATGGGTGTCCACTAAGACGGGTGTCCAGTGGTTATGAATTTACTAAAGAATTTAGGCACTCCTCATCGATAAGAAAGAAAGCCGATACCCATACGGCAATAAAATCATATTAGCATACGATTTGTATACTTGCTGACAACATACATAACTTGATCGAAATCTAATATTTTTTTAAGATAATTTTAATGAGCATCGCTATGAGGTACAAAAATAAATGAAGGAAAGATAAAACAAACCGAGGGTGAAGCCGTTGCCTCTCCCGCATGCTTATATCGTTTGTTTAGCCAGATTGTTTTGAATACAAACAACTAACACATAGGAGTATCGAATAGAAGTCGGTTCTTTTCGCTCAGCTTTATTGAACACTGGAAGTGATCTACTATATATGCGCTCTGTTGCAAATATTTTGATGATGAAATCTTTTTTGCCTCAGAAGTATGAAACAAAATGCTTGCTCTTGATGAAGATTTCATATTACAACTGTGACCTGCAGAGCCCTTTCATCGAATTACTCTAGCTTCATTATAATGTTCACTCTGTCCTACCGGAAGTAGCATGTCCAGCATATTTCACTTACTTTGTTTTAAAAAACATACGAGTACACCTCGTTAATTTCATTTGACTAAGCAGCATTCTATAACTATACGTATGTGCCTATTCTACTTATTCGTTAGAACTTAGCTAACTTACATTCTTCTAATTGAATGCACACACATGGCAAATACCCTTAACCAACGTGGTGTGATAATTCTCACTGTTAAAAAAAAAATTAGATGAAAATGAAGTTTGTTGAATGTTGAATGAAAATGTTTTCTTCCTAGCAGTAAGTTCTAACTCATCGATTTTTTAATTATCAATCATTACGGAGCTGGCATGACATATTTTCAGTTGACATGAAATGGAAACATTACATTTTGTGTGAAGGTTAACAAGAATATAAATAATCCACCCGCCATTCTTGAAAAAGACATTTACACATATACAGTCAACATCAAAAGTTAATGTACAGTCTTCTTGTGAAAGCTCATCCTCAAGAATAAAATATACCAGCAGGAGCTATGGTGGACACAATCACAACAAATTGATGATTGCAATTCATATTTAAAAAATATATATATTTTATTCAAAAATAAGAAGTTAATCATAAAAAAGTGGGCATACACCTATCTTAAAACGCTTTTGTTATTAAAAAAATACTAGTATTTCGTATGGCTTTCTTTCGACTTATCTGCTTCTAGTCTTCGAATCATAGACTCAACAAGTATTCGTGTGACTATCGTGTATATATATAGTCCATTATTTTATTATTTTATTAGTAACCCGTAGCATGCAAATGTTATCGCAAGTTTCCCTATGTGTCTGTCCAAATGCTCCTATAGATGTTCTTAATTTAGATCTGCTGATAGGAAAGGATGATTCAATTGTGGATTAGTGCATTATACAGCAGTCATTCTCTAACTTGGCACGATCTATGTTAATCGTTATTGTCATGTTGAAAGACGCCCGTTTCTGAAAGACCCAGTTTCTGCACAGTTGTTGGCAAATTATATTTCAAAATATACATATATCCTTTCTGATTCATTATTAAATCAACGAAAAACAAATTGACAACGCCAGAAGCCGCCATACATACCCACACCTTCATTAAACCTTCACTATACTGTTGCTAAAATATTTTGAAGTTTCAGCTTTGTATTTATAATTCTCTATAACTTTCCATTATTGTTCGATCGAAGAACTTCAAATTTAGACTTAGAGAAAACATTTTTTCCAAGAAGAATCAACTTAACGTTGGTATTTTTTTATTGGATTTACATTTTTATTTTTATTTATGCTTTTCTTTGGCTTTCTTCTGGACACTCTGTCATGTAAGCCACACTGTTCATTCAATCGTTTTGGCCGTCCTGATCTGTGAGCACTTCCGACAATATGAAAAGTTTCATATTGGCTTAAAACGTTTTCGATTGGCTGTTTATTGCTCTACCGATTTAACGTACGCTTTTCCCATTTCGCTGCATATCTAATAAATTTCTTCGGGTTTCAACTAAGTTTTCGGTTCGCATTACGAATAAGAAACCGTTTTTAAGATACTATCAACAAAAGTCATGTTTTTTTTTCTTAAAATAAGTAGAAATTATAAGTTTGTATCATGTTTTAGTTTTCCCATTACAATTCTATTCGAAAACGATCCGCTATATTTTACAATTATTGAACAATATGTATATTCACATTTGACACGTGTTTTTAACGTTTTTACTTGTAAATTAAATTAATAGTTTTATGTTTAATATTTTCGTAAATAAAATAGTTTGTTATGTTAGTTTTTAGTTTAGAAACTAAGAGCTTGAATTTAATGGACTTATTTCAATCTTAGCTCATACAGGTAAATTTTATTTTCAATGATAAACTTTCACATGGTTGGTTTTTTCACATGGCCCACCTACTTTTGACGCAGCCTATATACAGAATTTCATTACTTTTGTACTGTATGAATATGAAGGGTTTATTTAGTATATATAGAATTATCCGCAGGAAGTTAAATATGTGCTCGTTTGTTCGCTAACTTATTGCCGTTTGGAGGTTAATTTCGTTATACCTCTCTCACAGAGAACCTGGTCCTTATGAACAAAAAACAACAAATTGTTAGACAGGAACGGATATTAGGCACTTGGCGCTAAGTCCGAACTACATGGTTTCTTGAAACGATGCAAGGCAATTTTTACTCTATCTGATTTGGTTACAATATATGTTATAATGCCTTATACGCCCAAGCTAGTGTACAGAGCTTCTATAAGGTCGGGTTCTGTAAAGATCTCTAAATGCGTAGAATCCAAAGGGAGCGATAAAACAGAATATATAGAACACCGGTGAAAATGTTTCGAAATGTTACAAAAGTAATTCTAGTGAATAACCCATTTGTATTTCTTCACTTTAAGAATTCACCCACAAGCACGCCTTGCTCGGAATGCGCAGCAGTCCACCCTTAAGCCCTCTTCGGACATACAGCCAAGTTCAGACACTTTTTCTTTAGCCGCACCACACGAATTTGAAATGCTCATCCAAATACTATGTTTCCTTCTCTTCCATTTACAGACATTTGGAACAAATGAGCATCGGTACTCTTCTCTCTTTCCTTCTCCTTCGGCCCGCTCTGTGACCTGAGTCCGATTACTTAAGGGAGCTCAAAATGCCTTCAGCACATGCAAATTAAGAAAAAATCAATTAGTCACAAGTAATATTAATGGATTGACTAATACTTGATGCATTGACTACAGTGACTCCACTACAACAAATGTAGTATATCAAAATATGGGCGTCATTTCGTAGGCGAAAACGTCTGTTAACAATTACAGATCTGTTTGCATGATAATTCGATTCTATTTCTGATGGCGGAATGCTCACCCGTTTTGCCTGTCCTCATAGAGTATTTTTCAGCATAGGTCGCCAGACAGATATGTAGAATCTGCAATCTAAAAATGCCACATTTTATTGTGAGAGTTTACCCGTGAGAATTTATTTTCTTCAAAGAAATGCAAGATGAATGGTATACATTTGATTAAATTAAAATAATTGCGTTGCTGTTGTGACAATAGGCACCAAATGCGTGTTTTCTTATATTGTCTTTGATTGAAATCAGACGAAATGCAGTGTGATGTGTGCGGGACAATATTTCAAGAACGCGAGTATATCGAGATCTTATGAGTGAGCCAAAATTCTGATTAAACAGATATCTGTGCCATTAGCAAGTTAACAGTGGCCGTGCAACTCTTACTCCGTCATACTCGTATACTCGTACCATTGCTTATGGCCTAAGTACGACCTAAACACACTCATGAATGGAGCAATTCAGGATTACACTCATGAACGAAGGAATCCTGGAATGAAATATAAAAAAGTTTTTCAATTCTCGCGGTTCGGAGTCGTTAAAAACCTGTAAGTCCCTTCTACTCATGAGAGAACAAAAGCACGTTGATGCAAAATCTAGGCCCTAGTCCCTTATGGTCTGAACATTTTTAAAAACAAAATTGTCTTATTGGGCTGATGAGAAACACGAAGAGTACTGGTATGGTTTGGCTCATGGGCTGATTGGATCACATTGCTTCAAAAATGAGGCACATCAAAATAATATTGTCAGTAGTAAACGTTATCGCGCCATGTTAACAAACTATGTGCCTCCTTAAATTCAAGCACATGATTTCGGTGGGCTTTGGTTTCAACAAGAGAGCGCGTGAAACAATAGACTTGTTTAAAAATCACATTTTGCTACACTAAATTGTCCGACTAGATTATGGAATATCACACCTTTTTCTTTGGGTATATGTACAGTCGCAGGTCTTCAGGAATAAGCCAGCTGCAATTGACGCGTTGGAAGCCAACACTACTCGTATTCTCCGTAAGAAGTAGTCGTGGCCAACGATATGTAAGCGGATTCCACTGCATGGCGTACTTCGCACTGTAGTTGTCTTTTTGCCGTAAAGTGTGTGCAATCCGCTGGTACTTTCTCTTTCGCTTTGTTATGTAAAGGGTGTCCCAACAAGAACGCAATATTTAAATTTTAAATAAAACGCAGATATTTAAAAAAACATCGCGAATTCCTTATTATATCGTAAAGTAGACAGGATGAGGTTATGTGTGGAATAACACATCGACCAGATGGCCCCCGCGGCTTTGCTGGCACATACGTGATCTTTTAATGAAATTTTCAATGACCGTTTTGCATAAATGCTGCGGTATTTCCTCTTTTAAGGCTTGAGTCATCGTCGGCTTATTCGCAAAAACCATCGACTTCAAAAAACCCCAAAGAAAAAAGTCCAATGGCGACACGACCGGGAAATGAATGATGCAGCAATTGAATTGTTTCTCTTGCTGTATGAGATGTGGCACCGTTTTGTTGAAACCACATCTCCTCCACATTCATTTCTTCAATTCTAGGCACGAAAAAATTGGTTATCATTTCACGATACCGAACACCATTGACTGTTCGCGCTTGACCTGACTCATTTTCATAAAAAAAAGGTCCAATGATTCCTCGAGCCCAAAATCCACACCACACAGTGACACGTTGAGATTGCATTTGCTTCTCGTGAATCACTCGAGGATTTTTTTCGCCCCAAATGCGACAATTCTACCTTTTGACGAAGCCATCAAGATGGAAATGGGCCTCGTCGCTAAAGATGATTTTATCGACAAAATCAGCATTTTCATGTTGTCTCTCCAATACCCAATTAAGGAACTCCCTTCGCTGTGCATGGTCAGCTGACTTCAGTTCCTGAGTCAATTGAACTTTGTATGCATGAAGATGCAAATCTTTCGTCGCAATTCGCTGCATAGTGGTTTTGGAAACTTGCTGAGCTCGGTGTCGAATTGAGGTGGATGGAGTTTGAGTTTGATCATCACGTACTGCTGCGATATTTTCGGTCTACGACCTGGTCGAAGGCGCGTTGTTGTCCTTACATCAGTTACAGACCCAGTTTCAACAAATTTTTCCATTAATCGCTTTACAGTTGACTCTTTTGGAGCATTATTGTAACCCCAAATTGATTGATCGAAAACTTTCACCATTTTGGTAACGCAATTTCACAATGAGAATGCGTTGTTCATTCGTGTAGCGCTCCATTTTTATTAACCTTATACCTTCTTCTTACAAACAATAATAATTGTTCAAATGTCAAACAATGACAATTCGAACGGCGCCAAATTTAAATCTTACGTTCTTGTTGGGACACTCTTTATATAGATTCTAGACCAGTTCTCTTTGCACTAATTCTCATTAGAGATATTGATCAGCTAAATAAAACCTGTTTCTCAGATATCTACCTACGAATGATTGCAGTTTCTTCGCTTTCCAGGTGCTGCATGCATAAAACAGCCCCGATTCCACCTTAGGGTGAAACAGTCGTAGCTTGGTTTTTAAGCTTCTGACATTACTTTTCAAACCGTGGATAGCATTTTAAAGCTCTAGCCTTCCAATTCTGTTGCACACATCCAGTTAGGTACCACGGTGGTTAACCGACCGACTGACTATACTGCTTAAGTGTAGGAAGCTATTAACTTTCTTTCAAATTCCTTTTCAGGGGAAAGTTCAGTTAACCGCTATTGTCTTTACTGTATTATTCATTAGCTTATCTTTGCTAGCCTCAGCTTGTAGATTATGGGTCATTAAGGAAACATTATATTATCCGATGCAAAGGTAAACAAACATTGTCAGCGTAGTCAAGGTGTCTAAGGAAAGATGTCATAGTCTATCGAATGCTATGCACGAAGTACATCAAATTCTGCTGATAACTTATCGTTTTGTAAGTTGATCACTAATAAATAAAATGAGGCAGGTACCTTAAACATCAAAATAAAAAAAAAAAAACGAAAAATTGCAACATTTTAAAACGATTGAAGCCGCAAAAGAAGCCAATTCCTAACTACAGTAAACCATCAACCTAACCTTGAATGTGTCTATCCCGATTTTCGCGTCGTTTCTGTTCGGTCACCTCCTTTGGCCATGACCGCTTACTTAGAAAATATTCGTCCCTAATCAGTCGCATCAAAAATGGTGTCATTTCCCACTCTCCCTCAAAATAGAACAAACAAGCCTGCCATGAAGCACGTACATTAAAAATGTTATGAATAAACAAGTTCTTAGTCAACTCCCAGCGTCACTTAACCATCGTGACACCGTGTCAACACATAACCAAAGCACGCCAAAAGCTCTCATATTGCCAGCGTATTGTATTCCTCTACAACTCAAATATTTTGGCGTTTTAAAGAAGCGCAAAAACAAATTTAGGTGCACTTAGCACTTACACCCCGCTTGATGGTGTGACTAAGAATCTTTCTAAGTATATCTCAATCAACATGGACAGCTGTTGATGTTCAACTGCAACCTGGCGTCGATAATAAATACTAATTGCATCTACCCAAAAAACATGGACTCGCTAAAAATCCAATCATTTGCAGGGAGGTTATGCAAGGATTTTGACACCGTGATCTTCGTCACGTTTGTCTGGACTATTAAGAGATTCCCTTAATTGATAATAATATAATTAGACTAACCTATACATACTTCCAAACCCCCGATAAGTAACTAACATTGAAGGCGTTAATTAATCCTATTTTTTCTGGGAATTTGTTTAGCACAGTTAACACAAAAGGAGACAACAAACAATAATTAAGAACTCACCTGGGCAGAGATTAAAGTATGCGCATTAGGGACAAACATTCTAAATTGATGAATGGAATGTTAGGTTAGGTTATTTCACCGATGGCAGACGTTAAGTTCAGTAAAAAGATTCTCTTGATTTCCATTCTAATCAAATAAATTAAAGGCCAAATGAACTTCGAAACTAGAAAATATGTATTGAACTGAAGTGCAGACGCTATTTTGTCTAATATAAATCAAGGAGTCTTTGCAATTGTTTTTTTAAATGACTTTTTGTTTTTTTCTTTTCAAACAGTTAGTAAACTAATTATAATTCATATACAGTAGAAGTCGTCAGGACTAGTGGATTCTCAGAAAAGTTGACCGAATTTTGGCTCCAACACGTAAACTTAAAAAGGCGATTTTTGGTTAAGTTTTCAGAGCGTGACTTCCTTGTTGCCAAGTTAAATAAACGATGTTAAATGCATAATATAGCAGGTACACATTCCAAAGAAATGTATATTTCCATTGCAGCTGCGTGCCAGTTGAAATTATTAACTAAATCTTGTTAACAGATTTAAAATTGGAATGCGAACTTAATTGAAAAAGTTACAGGAAGTTACGAGTTACAGGAAGTTGAAACTTCGTTAAGAAAGCGTCAGATATCGAGACTGTGGAAACGACAAAAATTCCCTATCCAAAATCGTGAATTCTTCTTTTTCTTCTTGTGGCGCTACAGTCCGGGGTGGACCTGGGCCTCAATCAACATCCCTCTCCAGGCAGGACAATCTTTCGCCAGGTACCGCCAGTTGCGCACCGAAAATCACTACGAAGTGTGCCTTTTATGGGATTGGGCAACCATATTGTTGCAATCTGGCAACTGCCAACTCTATCGTAATGTTTGACATTTCAGAGGTTAAACGTACTCAGAACGTTTTGACGAGTGCGCCCAAAAAATGGAATTAAATCGTTAACATTTTTGTGCGATTATTTTTTACAATTTTCGACGTGGATTAACTCAACAACAGTGCATGAACTTAATTCAATTTTTGGCGATGAAGCTCCATCAAAGACCAGTGCTTATCGATGGTATGGTGAAGTCAACCGAGCTCGTAGTTCACTCCAAGACGAATTTCGTGAAGGTCGTCCAAAATCAGTTGTTGTCCCGGAAACCATTGATGCTGTGCGCCAACTGATATTGCAAGATCGTTATGTGACCTATCGTGAGATTGAAACAACCTTAGGCATTAGTGGGACCAACATACATTCGATATCGCATGAACATTTGATCGTCAAAAAAATTTGTTCGCGTTGGATCCCTCAGAAATCGCTCAAAAAAAGGCTCGTGTCGATTGGTCGAAAGTAATGCTCCAAAAATACGATCGCGGTGCTTCGAAACACGTCTATAACATCGTGACAGGTGTTGAATCTTGGACTTTACTTGACCCCGAAAGTAAACAGCAGTCAACTGTATGGGTGTTTCAAAATGAGCCACATCCACCAAAAGTTGCTCGCGCAGGAAGCACTTCCAAGCAAATGGTCGCCTGTTTTTTCGGAAAAACTGGACAGCCGTACCACTAGAACAACGCAGAACGATCAATTCTGAGTGGTACACAATCAGTTGTCTTCCAAGAAATCAGGAAAACCAACCGCCGAAGACGGATCACTCTTCACCAAGGCAATGCGAGCTCTCACACATCGGCTCAAACAACTGCATTTCAACATCTGCACTCAAACATCGATTTGATGAGTCATCCGCCGGTGAGCCCTGACTTGGCACCGAATGACTTCTTTTTATTCCCGTTCGTAAAAAGTAAAATGAGAGGTCAACCGTTTCGACACCTGAAGAAGCGGTTGTTGCGTTCAGAATGCATGTTTTGGAGATACCTCAATCAGAGTGGCAAAAGTGCTTCGACAATTGGTTCAACAATAAAGCTATTTTCGATGATTGTGAAGGAAATTATTCCTTCCAGCTATTTCAAATCAATTGAACATCCCTGAGACTTTTTAAGCTTTTGCTTATTAATGAAAATACAAAACTGGTAGGAAAATACTTATTTCTTACAGATTTTATACGATGTTGGCAAATTCTGGGACATTTCGATAAACTTTGACGAGCTTCCATGGTAATATGATACGGCTAACCGATTTTTCACCATGACTCTTCTCTACCGCTTCAAGATTTATTCGTCATTGAACAAGCGTGGTATATGGACAGTTTTAATTAAACTTTTATCGTCTTGAAGTCCCAACAACACGTTTGGCAAGCTAAGAAGTATAGGTTGGATTATGTTAGAGCATCCGGTTACCAGTAAAGCAACAACACTTAGGCCGCTTGTGAGGTCACGCGGATAGTTCCCTACTGTCCTTTAAAGCTATTGTGAGCCAGCTCTGAAGCTGTTGAGGTGTCCCAAGCTTACGTCGCTGAGTTCTCCGTAGTATAAAGTATTTCTCTAGGTGTTTCTTCTTGGCTTGGCAGTCACAGAGGAGATAATAGATTTATTCTATAGTACTCCCCGTCTGTGAGAGTGGAGGCGTGTGTTCCTATAGTGCAGTGGCATGTTGGGACGACTACAAGGACAGCCTTTAAGGTGCCCCTTCTGATCGCTCCTGAATAGATGATTCTGATATTTAAAAGTTGATGGATGAAGCTAATCTGCCTCAACTGTAAGCAACCTTTGAAATGTAGGAATTGGCAATTTCAAAAAGAAACAAAGGCGTATTAGAATGTTCTTCACACTTCTTTATTAAAAATTAACTTAAACAACACTCTTTGGGTAGCTATTGGCGCGATTACTCTTTTCGCTGTTTGTGTGTGTGTGCTGCTCGTTTATAATGTCTTGTCTCTTGTTCAGTCGTGCGGTTGCGTGGCGTCATCGTGTGTTTGTATAGTTCGTCGTCTAGTCTGCTGATCATAAGATAGTTGTCCATTGTGTCGCCTGATTTATACGTTATTTCTGTAGTGTAAGTAGTTTTCTGTTCGGCGACTCATCCCACATGCATTGACCAACGAGTATGATGCCACCAGATCCTGGGAACTTAAATGAGTCAAAATTATTGGTGACCCACAGTACCATGTGGTTACAGATGCCTATGGTTTACGAGGAGACATTGCTGATGATTATATATCCACGATTGCACTCCTCGGTTCTCATGGAATTGGTTATCTATAAGTGTCCTTAGCGTACCGTCCAGGTAAAAAGTAATAATGCCACATTAATTATGTACGATTTTTTTATACACTCTTATGTGAAAACACAAACGTGTATGTTGACGCCTTTGACATGAAACTTTTTAGCAGTGACCTTCACAGTTGTCTAAAATTACCAAAATCTATTGATTTCAAATTTAACCTTTTTCAATGACGTATACGACGATTGTTAAATAATTGACACATTTTTTTGAGGGCGGCTTTTATATGTGTACATCAATAAATTCGTTTTTGAACACCTCTACTTATCGAGATAAACTATCAATAGCAATATTGCATTTTGAACCCAGTTGTTGAGGAAGATTCCACCTCCGGTATTTAGATAGCCGTTACTAGCACTCGAATGCATTGTCTGAACTGCATACCGAAATGGAAAGTTTTCAAGAGCAACTGACAATCCCTTTCCAATCCCAACGATAACTGACAGAATCAAGGGCTTAAGCTCCACTCATATTAAATTTCCGAAACTTCGAGTGTCTAGCCTATCAGTTCAGTTTATTGGTTGGTTATTATGAGATAAAAGCACACAACGCTGCAGTGGGTCGCTCTACAATCGAAAGCAATAAAGCCGAATACAAACAAATCTGTTTATAAGTTTGTTTATTTGTTTTGGTTCTCTTGCCGAGATAAGCTTGAAAACATAAACAGTTTGAAGCAAAGCATTGATGTGCGTTCAGAAATTGTATGCTTTCATATCGTGTCATATAAAAAGTATCTGCACTTTTTTTGCCATTAGATGGTGTTGGTCTAGATTTATCTGGAAACAAATATCTAATTGTGTCAAACTACTTTTTCATGAATGCAGCTGTGCAATTCGCTGCTCGTGTTATATGAAGAGGTACGTTATGTGGTGCTTCTTTACCGAAAAAAGGGGGAAAAAACGCTGGAGAGCGCTGCAGTTACTGCCAGAAGGATGTTAGTGAACGCCGACCTGAGGACTGGTTAGTTTAATGCCGATCCGGAAATTTTAATGTAAAAAATTCACTGTGAACAAGTTCAGCTGAAGAATTCGAAGAAATGAAAGAAGACCAATGCAAAGTCTGCCATGCAATCGTATGACAATTTGGAATCATCTTAAATGAGCAGCCTACTCAACGAATCTCGACGTTTAGCTGACACATGAATTAACGAAAAGAAATTTAACTAAACAAATGACTATCACGCTGCTGAATCGTACCGAAATGGAACCATTTTTAAGTGATTTCTTAATGGCATCGAAAAATGAATTAAGTACGAGATTGTCTAACGTAAAGGATTATGGACAAAGGCTGGTGGTGGATCTCAAGCGACTTCAAAGCCTTAATTGACGGAAGGGAATTGTCTTGTAAAAGCTGCTAGACCGTGGCGAAACGATCAATTCGTTCCCCTACTGTACACAACTCGATTGTTTGAATGAAGCAGTCGAAACAGAGCGGCCAAAATTGGCCAATGGAAAGAGAGTTGTCTCACATTATAAAAGTGCTAGTCCACACGTTTTTAATAACCCGAAACTTATTGATGGAGCTTAGTTGGAAAATGTTGATGCATCTACATCTATACCCTCTGCTGATACGAGGGACGTTCAATATATTCTCGGTAGCGATATGAAGGAAAATGCGAATTCAATTTAAATTGTTTTTATTTTTCAATATAATCTCCCCTAACATCAATGCATTTGTTACATCTTGAGAAGAAGCTTTTTTAAACCCTCAAAAAAATAAATTCCCTCTTTCTCTGCAAAATACCCATTTATTGCCAACTTGAGTTTTTCATCATCCGAAAATCTTTTCCACGAACACATTTTTTCAAAACCGGAAACAGGAAATAATCACTAGAGGCAAGGTGTGAACTAAAAGGTGGGTATTGGATTTCTTTGAGGAGCAGGAGCGTTGTTATTAAGACGAAGCAAAATACCCGTTGCGAGTTTACCCCGTCTTTTCTTTTTAATTTCCTCCCGCAAATTATGCAAAGTGGAAGCGTAGGATGTGGCGTTGATGGTTTCACCGTTTTTTGTACTCAATGAGCAAGATTCCCTTTGAGTCCCAAAAATCTGTGGCCATGAGCTTCCCGGCA
The DNA here is from genome assembly GCA_944738645.1 of Eristalinus sepulchralis. NCBI lineage: Eukaryota > Metazoa > Arthropoda > Insecta > Diptera > Syrphidae > Eristalinus > Eristalinus sepulchralis. The sequence goes on along the minus strand of OX122883.1, from coordinate 48,655,453 downwards.
GGCGAAATGACTTTGAACTGCTTCGGGGGGTCTGTTCCTTTTTTATGCCATTGCATGGACTCTTGTTTGCTTTGAGGGTCATAGTGGTGCAACCATGTTTCGTCCCCAGTAACAATTCGATCCATAACACCGTCAGCGTTCTCTCTACACATCTCCAAAAGCTCTCTACAGCATGCGATTCTCACTTTTTTCTGAGGCGCTGTGAGTATTCGCGGCACCCACCTAGCACTGACCTTTGAAAGGTTAAGATGGTCATGAAGAATGGTGTGAATGGTACCAATTGATAGTTTGGTGATCTCTGCCATAATTTTCACCTTTATTGGGGGATCCTCAAGAACAAGTTTTTCGACTTCTTTGATGCTTTCTCCCGTACAAGCAGTAACCGGAGCGCCGGAGCGGAGGTCGTCTTCAATGCTCTCTCTGCCTCTCTTGAACTCACATGACCACTTTTGCACAGTTGTTTTAAATTACAGCGCGATGCTCAATTTTCACCATACTCGTCTCTGTTGCCATTATGATTCTGTTTAACTAGAGATAAAACTCGAATTAATAATCACATTTATATGAAATTTTACAGGAATGCACTTAAATAATATTATTACTTGGTAAATAAGTCAATTTATATATACAGCCACAGTTTCACCCCGATACCGAGAATATATTGAACGCCCCTCATAATTTGTTTCGGTCTCCCCAAAACTTTCTTACTAGTAAATAAAAGTACCGGACCAAAGAGACGCTAAAAGTACTACGCAATTTTTTTGCTGATAAACCACGGAGATCTACACCGAGGAATTATGAAGCTACCCGGAAAATGGCAAATGGTGGTTAATTTGTTCTTGATTAAAGTCAATTTTCAAAGAAGAACATTTTTTCAGACCGTGGGGGGTTTTCATAAGACTGCTTGTTAGTCGCGGATTGTGAATACATTGCTCCAGTCCTTCATAGTGCTGAGTGTACTGATACATTTTCTTTGAAAACTTTATTTCTTGACATCTTTTTAAGTTGGAATGTTCAATAGTGTTAACTTTTGGACTAATGGATAGAATTGCCTTTCCTTTACCTTCCTCAGCACTTCTTATAAATGTTTTGTATGCGTATTCAGCGTATTCGTTGTACTACAGAGGCATGCCAACATTTTAAGTGGTTCCACGGTAGTTAGTTCTGTTTGCCCATGTGAATCCTCTCTTAATTGATTATTGACGTTACAATAGCTATATTCATCTATTGTACGACAGCTCCAGCTCTCAAACTTCGACAAATCTTAAAAGTAAGCTTCGCTTAAATAGGCTGCTTATCATCGCTGTAGAATATTTTGTCTATGTACTCCATGATATTGAAAATCTTTCACTATACCTAACAAACTTATTGTATACTTATTATATAATTTCGTTTCCTTGTAAAAGGAACTAAAGTGGTGTTTGCTAGATCTAGGTTTAGTCGAGCTGACAATCACTAGTCTTTTCTTAGCATTGTTGGCCCTCTATTGATGTCTATCTAACAGCAAAATGGTTTGTCAGCACCTCTAGAAATTCACCTACAAATTGACTTTATATAAAGGTGAATAGGACAGATTTTCTCCAGGTTTCGGTCCCAGTACGGGGACTATACGTACGGGTAATTTTTTCGATATCATTATCTTATTCATTTTTCCTACATGGTAGACTTCGGAATTTAATTTAACTCGAGATTTCATTGAAAATTAAAAATTTATTTTATTTACTATTTAAAGTTGGCCTTCTTCCGTATATTGGCCATTTAGATATGATATAAAATTTTCAGTTTCTGATTTACTGTATGGTGTTCGTGTGAATTTTGTTTTGTGTGCCTTGGTTCTAGTAGCGTCCTCCGTGTGTTACAATGCCGCCAGATGCTGAGACGTGACTGTCACCGAGCTGAAGACGTCAAAGCAAAGCGAGGCTTTCAGGTCGATCGATCCTACGCCCTCGATGCTAACTCATCTGGAGCTATCCCCAAGCGCAATCAATCGAGTTTATGAATTTGATCCAATCAGTGGTTGCCTATCTGATGGAATCGCATTTCAGGCACTCCCCGAAAGTCGTGATGAAGGGAACATCCGTTCCATCGAAGTATAGACCCTTCCGCCCGAAGAAGTAGGTGCTCAATATTGAATCGACTCAATCATAGCTCTAGAACGGGCCACCAGCACCTTGGTGTACTCACTCTTGTTCCCCTTTTTGAAAACAGAAACAATCGCTTCAGTCACCCATCCCCAGATGTTTCGCCACATTCCCAGGCCATCTAAATGACACGAAAGAGCCACAAGACTTCCTCTTTACCCATCGCCTTAAGCATTTCTGGCCGTATTTCTTGGTTTTTGGAGTTTTTTAATGGCCAACTTTTAGCCATTAAATCGCCAAAGTGACTTTCTCCACCGTTGGAATTAAGACGACAGGTTTGTCACCTTTAGGAATTGAGCAGCTCCGAAAAGTGCTTGCTCCATCTGCACAAGATGTCTATCTCATTGGAAAGAAGAACACTATAGTTGGATTTGAATCGTACGATGATGTTAAGCTTCCTTCCTCTGAATGCGAATGGTTTGCCAGAACACTTTTTGCGCAGATTTATCGTCGCTTCTTCTCACGAACTCCTTCCAACACTGTTCTTTGCCTGCTCGCATAGCCAATTTGAAAGCTTTTCGCGCCTCGGTGTACCTGTTAGAACAAGCAGAGTCCCCCAAGAGAATCCAGTCTCTGTAGGTTTTATTCTTCTCTCTGATGACTTCTTGAAGTTCGGGTTCTTTTCCTAGCACCACCACCACACAAAGCCGCTTCACTACAAAAAAAATAGCACGCGCAGGACAAATGGCAGCTGTTAAATATTCTTTCTCTACGGTTGGAATTTGCTCAAACCTTTCGGATGTGTCCTGCAAAATGTTGCTGCATCCCACTTTCCCATCTTATGCGTGTAACTACTCTTGGTTTCCGCCTTGGCTGGAGTTGTAATTCATCAGTAAGATTCGGCGTACACTCCAGGCAATAAAAGGATTCTTATGCTCGACAGCGTGGGATAAATTTCAAACGCCCCGCAATTTCTTCCCACCTTCCGTTCAATTACATTTACCATATAATTTCCAAGAATTGTGGTATTAGTAGCTGGCTGCATTTGCGTAGCCATCTAATAGCAACTGATGCTATCAACGCAATAGCGACTAACACAGCGATTGCTTCTTTTTTCCATGAAAAACATCACGCAAATAGTAGATATTTATTACGATAATTATTTCTTCAAATATTCACGATCCCCTTGACCTGGTTCAGGGAAAACTGCAGAGATTGGTTCATTACCCGAGGAGACGGTCTGTTGTTGTGCCGTACTTCACTATAGTGACCAAAAGGTTAATGAAAATGTTTTGTTCGCATGAATAGGTTCACTCAGGTAGTGCCTACTACGTTGCGGCGAGTAGTATCGGAAAATGCTCGCTCTGAATTGGTTGGAGTCAGAGACCAAACTACTGTCGAAGTGGAGATATTTAATTAGCTAATAGATAAATGAATAGTCACTTAAAATATCGGTTGTTGTCGAGCTTGTGAATTGTGGGAAAAAATACATGTACACTTGAGTTTATTTGGATGAAGGGAACGCGTAATTAGATGAAAAACTAAGTGGGTTCGGAATGTGTAGTTTTGTTTTAACGGCATACATGTTCATATGTATGTACGAGTGATGTCAAGGTTTTGCATATATTACGTTTTTTTCAGAACATACATGGATGTACAAATTGCAGTGTATCGACAGTGTGTAAGTAAGTGAAATGAAAGGAATAATAGCTGCTCGTAAAAAAGAAACGTTTGCAAGAATGTTCCGCCTTATGTCACTTCTCCGTTCCGAGAAAGTGTTGTAAGTTAAAATCGACTAAATTCGAAGCAAAAACGAAGAAAAATCAAATACACTAAGCTCGCTGTTTTTTGATGCGTTTAAAAAATGCAGTTGGATATTTCAAATCGATTTCAATTAAGTACATTGGCCCTTACTTTTTGTAACTTTTTGCCATCGCTGTAGATAAAAAATCGGCCGAATGATAAGCTCTTCGGTCGGCTTATTTTTTTTAATTTATCATCAAGAGAGATCTGAACTGACCGAAAAAATCATAATCATAGGGTATAAAGATCGGGCTATACGGTGGATGCGTCTCAACTTTCCATCTCAGTTCTTTCAATTTGTTCCGGATTATCAAAGATGTGTGTGGCCCAGCAAAGATAAACCTAGATAGACCTACAGTTTTTTGCCTAATCCGAACGGCGAGATTTGAGAAGCTTTTCAAGTACGCTTCATGAGAAGCGTTTCATGGACTCGACGAGAAGTTTTGTACACGCGTGATACCCACAGGTTTTCAAATCGAAATGAAAGTAACGCGTTCAAAGATGTTCCTATTCTGTAAAGCATTTTACAGCCTTAACATTCAATTATAGTTATTGAAATTCATAAAGAAAAAATATAATACACAAAAAACACAAATCAACGTTTAGTTATAAAACAGAAAATGTAACACGACGGAGTCTATGCCTTTACAAATTTTTCTTTGAACACGTATCTCTTGTAGAATGATACTAACCTTCAATCCTTTCCAAAGGATGTGAACTTTTAAACCGAACTGTTAAAATACTGTCAGTCTTTCGATTAATGTATATTTTATAGTTTTATAAAATGTTTAAGTAAAATGAGCATTATGAACTAAACGGCTTGTATTTAAAGATATTCATCGCCAGGTTTGATTCGTAATGTAAAATAAAACACTTCAATTTTGTAAGTGAAATTGATATGTTATTACAAGCATTTATCTTTTTTTAAGGATGTCATATCAATGTGGGCTACGACTACATCTGAGGTGGTCGATTCGGAAGCTCAAATTGGAGCATAATGACTAGTATCTCATGGGAAACGCGAGTAACGTTAGCTTCCAAGGCGTCAATTGTAGCTGGAGTGCATAAGAAAGTAGCCTGAGGGTGTGATCACACATTTAGACGGTTCCTAAACTTAAAGAGGTACGACGACGTATCGGTTCGTCACGGTCTTCGCGAATAGTATTGGCAATAGTGACGACAGTAGGTCGATTATGTGCACCGCAAGTTAGCAAGTTCCTCGAATCTGATTTTCGTAATACAGATGAAAGATTTGAAGACGCCGTTGCTGTTTGAATCTTCCCAATGATAAATCAGTTTGAAAGGAGTCACGCATGATCTGACAAAAAAGCCTTTTAAAATTGAACTTCACCATGAATCATCATTTACTTTACACAAGCTTTTTTTCTGCAGTAAAGAATTAATTTAAAAACTCCTCTACCCATAGGCCAATTGTCTAAAGATGCTTAAAACTTTTCTAGACTAGACACAATTACGCCGGAAAATCGCAAAATTTCAATAACTATCAAGGTATCATAAAATAAACGACTGAGACCTGATATGTGACTCATAAAGCTTTAAACGAAGAAAAGTAGTACACAAGTGCACAAGCTGAGAGCGCAGTGGTTTGTTAAGCCAGGAATAACATCGAAAGAAATTCTAAGCTAACGTAAACTCATTAAAAAAATGGAAATGGTTTCGTCTTCATAAGATATTCTAATGGTATACAGCGAACTCCCAACTAGAACATCGATGCAGTCTTTGAATTCCGAAGTCCGCAGTCTTACGTATATCCGAATACAGTCTTGTGAAACTGCTACAACTTTCAAATGTATGAAAATTTTTGTAAGCTAAAGGAGGCACACATCGATTTTATCTATTTGTTCGATTTGTTGTCTTTTCAATGTCGTTTCTCATTTACCTACGCCATAAATTATGTAAAGCAATGATTTGAAATTCGACTTAATCTCTTCTGCTTCCCCATTCATTTCACATTCACATGTGTAGCCATAGACAACATGTGTCAACCTGCCAACACACAAAGATGACTACTACTTCTATTCGCACTGTCATTGTAATTAACGCGATGAGTAATAATAATCGAAATTCAAGTATACCCATGAGAGATATCCCATGAAATGATTGCTGTCCACTTGGGGTACGAGTACTTCGTCATAGATTACGCTATCGTTAATGAGCGCTCGCATTCGAATTCGGTAAACATCGGCATTTGCAATCATTCAAAAGGCAATCAAGTACATTTCCAGAATGTTTCCAGAAAGTTGAGAGCTCTATTAAATCTAGCCGAAGTGAGGTTATGGATGTTTTATTGAAATTTATGGCTAACACAAGACATTGCGCAGATTTGGGCGATTATCCGAAAGATGAATCGCACGTAATTCTGATTGATTTGAATATAGCGGTATATTTCGATGAGATGAAGCATTTAATTTATTGGTCAATTAAATTTCGAAGCAACAGTGCGAGCGTTTATTGTATACTGGAATTAAGATAAAGTGTGTTTGAAGTGTGCATTGAATTTAAAAAAAAATTCATGGGGGCTAGATGTCTGTCTGAGTGCAATTATTAAACGCGTGCTATCGTCATTCAATAATCTAAATGACTCATCGTTTTATTGCAGAATTTTAGTTTGGTGCTTTATAGAGGTGACGAGACGAGATACCAGCAACGAATTCGTTTGAAGAATAATTTTGTAGAATATATTCCATTTTTTTATCACAATTCATCCTAAACGTTGCACGTCTGAACAATTTGGAAAATTCGTTGATAAGCCTCTCAACTTTTGTGCAAATTTCACAGTGCCACCCCAAGCAGCCCATACAAACAACAATTGCATTCACATTCCGATGTGGGCAGCGCTGTTGCTTTCCACACTGCTGATATCTCAACAAAAAGTGGAATCAATATTTGCAGAATGGTTAAGAAATCAAGATCGTTCCGCTTAATATTTCAAAGACATCTGACAGAGTCTTGCATTAGACTCTTTTGTCAAAAATGCGTGCTTAATGGCATCGATAAGTCTCTTCTTCTATGGATTATAAGTTACCTTTTAAGCCGTTCTATACAAGTGTATCGAATGGTAGAGCGCCAAATGCTAGTGTTCCCTAAGGCTTTGTTTTGTCTCCGACACTCATTGCTGCTTCTAATCCACATATTCGCTGATGATTACTCCCTTTGCTTTTTATTCCTTGACTCTTCTTCCATCATATACTTAGGACGACTGTGTATATTAAGCACATTAAGGTTTGACATTGAGAGCATAATTAAATGTAGCGTGAAAATTAATGCATTCACAACTATAATCCAAGCGTTCTTAAAATAATCGGTCATTATCCATGGAAAGCAACTGCGTCGTTGAAACCGAAATACTCTCAATCCTCGGTATGTGTATCAATTTAACACCTATTTGGAATGATCACATATTTGCGGTCGTCAGAATTTTTGATGTCTTTTCTTAAAGCAATGCAAAATATATCGGAACGGAACGGAGTAGTAAGCGCAGTTCAAATGATTGCTGAAAGAGCTGAATCCTAGTTCACTTCTTTAAGATACTTTTCTAATAGGCAAATTAGACAGACAGCCATACAAGGGTGGACTTAGAAAATATATTCGAATAACCAAAGTGGGAATTTCTAGTGCACATAGTCTTGGGTAATGTGATGGAAACTAATGAGGGTTTGAATGTTCATAGTTCCTTCCTACTTACTGTCCGGAATAATGTTTAGAAAAAATCAGTCTTTGTTGTGCATGGTATTGTTTTTCCATGAGTCGAAGGACCTACAGTTTGTTGTTGACGCCAAGCGGCTGGATTTGAGAAGCTTTCCATTAACAATTAGTTGTTGTTAGATCGAAAGTCTACCTCTGTGGGATTTTTTTTTATAGATTTCCAAGGATAAGGGAAAGCGCGAATTTAACAGAATGTGGTTTTTCAGGTCTCTATGAACTAACTTAAGGGGAAGTTTCAAAAGTATGATTTATCATCTATCTACCTCGATGGCATAATCCTTTCCAGTGAAACGGCTGAAGAGGGAATGGTGAAACTGCGAAGCATTTTTCAAGCAGAATCTTGAATTATTGGTCCTCAACCAAAACCAAAAACGCACCGCCAGAGTAGTAGAAACTTCCTAAGTTGAAATATTCGCAAACTTGGACCGATGGATGCCAAAAAACACTTTTTGGTGAAACTTTACAGCATCTGCTTTTTTTAAATGTCAAACTTAATATTGAGCTTTCGAAAAAATTCCGCAACATATTGCCCCTAGATGGTTCTAAATAATAATAACTCTCGTATCATTAATTGCATCTAGCAGTACTGTAGTTTGTGCAAAATGTGACGTCTTAAACCTCTTTTTCGTAGAAAACTTCCCTAAAATTGATTTATTTCGTGGAAAGTTAATTACGTTTAAAGATAAGTGAAAATTGTTTTTTTTAATTTACTTTAAAAAGGTAAGGAAATTTACAGAGTTTAGGATGATGTAAGTTCAAAAGTAGCTTGATTTAAAGATGCACCTCGCTCTGAGTTAGTCGATGAAATTATGAAAAAAGAAAATAGCAAGAAGCAAGACAAAGCAACAAGACATTCGACACAATGATTATGAATCATTTGAAGAAACCTGTATACAGAAAGAATTAGATATTTTTGTTGCACATGATTAAATAATGGATCGAATTTCCATTTTGCTAAAATGGAAATATTACTGGCACTGAGATGAGATGAGAGGACGAGAATTTTTCGAATTTTACACATTTTTTACCGTAAATATCTCTGTGATCCCCGTGACAAAGTGGGTGAGTGCACTGAGTCAGAGTTCAATTTCGGGACGGAACAATTCCCATTTTCTTCACGACACCACCACTTTCGCGTTGCTGACAACTCTACAGTAAAAGAGTTTTAATTTTTCTACAAAAAACTTTTCAAATTTCGCCTTTCAGAGTCGGCAAAAATGTATGGGGAATTGTACACTGGTCAGCATGCCACTGAAAACGTCTATAAAATTTTAACTGATGGAGAAATATTGGAATAGATAGCACTAAACATCAAATGTATTGCAATTTGTAATCGACAAATTAGCCTGATAGTTAATTTAAAGCCTAGATTGACAACAAACAAGGTTATGTTGAGTGTTTGGATAATAATTGTCTATTCTGAGCGGCTAGAACTTGGCGAAACGGTCAGTTTGATCTTCAACAACTTGTACAACTAAACCGTTATAATAAAGCGATCAAGGATGAGCGACCAAAATTGGCCAACAAACATTCTGCCTTCTATCATGACCCTCATAACAAATTGACGGAAGTTTTGATACATCCGTACAGTACAACGCAGACCTTGCACCCTCTGATTACTATTTATTTAGATCTCTGCGTAGCTATTTCGATAGTAAAAAAGAGCCGACCGAAGAGCCACTGAAAAGCACTTGACCAAGAAGTTCGACACCAATGGAAATATGAAATACTCGGAAAATAGCAAAAGATTTGAGATATCAATGGTCGATTTGTATAGACAATACTTGATTGAAAACAAATGTTGAATATATTTTTCTTTACAAGACTCTACCAAAAATCGCAAAAGAAAAGAAAAATTACTCCCTCGATCCTAAACTTTGGTTTTCATGAAAACAGTACTTTGGAAAAAAACGGACAGCAGACCAATATGTTCGGGCTTATAACTGCGTTTCACGAACTTCGAATTTTATTGCAATTTATTTTTATGGACAGTCATGATTCCATTTGTCAGGATTCGTTTTACAATCGAGTTACGTCAGGCCCTGTGCTAGGGGGAAGTATTTATTACATTTCGATAATCAACGGAAATAAAGATGCTACAGAGTTTCATTAAACTCTGTCTAGAACTTTTGCAGCTATCACTTAAAGTTTCGACAGAGGAAGGGGCTACTTTCCCAGCTTAGACAGTATTGGTGCACAGTGAAGGGTTTGTAGAATAATGGTGTGCTTGCAATATTCTAATGCATTGATTATCCAATACTTTCCCTCACATCAGAAGCTTAAACAGCAGAAATGTTATTTTTCTTCAGGGGTGAAAATCCGCTACGTCTCATTCCACTTTAATCAATTTGTCCAAGTTGAACCTTACTTTCTCCCGATCAATACACCCTGTCTTGCTTATAAACAAACAAAAAAAAAATAATTGTTTTGCATTTTCATTAACTGAGATATTCATGCAATTTATGCAATTTAATCAAACACTCATTGTTTCGAGACAGATTGTCGAGTTGAAAGAGGTCATAAATATAACCTAAATAAATCATAATCAATTTCAATGAAACAATGCAGCTTTTACCAAGACGCGGTGAGAATCACGCAGGAGATACATTCAGAAATGCATTACCTATCGTATCAGCCTCTACGTCTCTCCTTATTCGACTGATAGGCAATATGGTGTTCCCTTGAAAATATGAAAATAAAGTAATTTCTGGGATAACTTTTGATTTAGTATTTTGATGCAAAATTCATCAAAGAGTTGTGTTTACCAAGAACTTACCAGTGACCTTAAACGTTTTTTAAAGTTATCATATGTCTTAAATTTCATGGAAACTGCTGTTGTATATTTACCCTATTATTCATAATGGATTCCTCTTGTTCACCATGAATTCTGAATAATAATTTAATTTAAGTATCTCCAACAGATAAAATAAATAAAAGTCAGATGCGTCAAAGAATAAGTTTTAAGACAAAATTGTTGCCGATAAAAATGAATAGGTGATTTGAATTTCAATTTTCTACTGGGAGTACCATTTGCTCCATTTTGTGTTCAACAATTTTTTTATTGGAAAAACATAAAAAGAAGTAGTGTCCGTCGGAAGCGACTCCTTTTTCCCACCTCTCCGCTGATTTTCGAATACCGTTTCCAAAAAATTAGTCCTCTCTGACATCGATGCAATCATTCAGCCATTCTTCATCATTCACCCATTCTTCCTTTCTTCAAAGGACTCGAACTGGTGACCCCCCAAAGTATTTGAAGAAGGAGCAAAATCTGAATAATACGGAAAGTGAAGTAGGACCTCCCATTTTAACTCTTACAGGTTGTTCTTGAACGCTACAGCCACATGTTGTCATGCCGTTCGGTTGTTTCTGGCCCTTCTTCACGCAATGTACACATCAAAAGCACTAGTTGTAGTCGATAACGTTTTCCATTAATGATTCTGCCGGGTCACACTATATGCAGAACTGAACCTTTGAGCCTTGGATGTTTCTTCTTGACGTCGATGTAGACGAACGGAAGTGGTTTCACGAACGCTTTGCATAGCTTTTTTGGGCTATCGTAGTATATTCACTTTTCATCTCCAGTCACGATTCGGTGCAAAAATCCCTTCCTTTGTTGTTTTTTAAGAGACAGTTTCGAGATGAAAAATCGAATTTCGACATAACTCTCTTTTAACTCGTACGCCACCCAATTTACTTACTTATGAACAAATACAAATTTCTCTTACCGAACGGAGATCATTTGCCGAGTCACTCCTAACGATTCTGCGAGTTCATTTTACATTTACCACAGATCTTAATCTAATAAAGCCGTCAATTCCTCATCTTCAAACTTTTTGGGCTGGTCAAGACGGTATTTGTCTACGATGTCTATACGATAAGATCACAACTTTTGAATATTTGAAACCACTTTCTGATGGATTTATCGGTCGGAGCAGATTCACTATAAGCTTCTACAAGCATCCGCTCAGCTTCTTTTACACCGTTCGGCGCATAATTCCTTACTCCGTACGCGAGCACGAACAACGACTGGATCCTATCCATATTTTTAGACCCCAAACAACATCTTCGACTCTTTAAGTACACGAACGCATCTTCCTATGTGTACGTAGGCTAGCGTCCGTCGAGGCGAACTTTATCGCATTGTAATTCTTGGGAATCCCTACGCCTCCCGGGCGTAGGAGTATTCCCAGAATTTCCCATAATCCTAGAAAGCCGCATCAAGTCAAAGCACTAAACAAACAGTTTTTTTACAGTCACAACTGTGTACATGTACTTATGTACGATCTTCGTAATCCTTCCTCGCTTTATTGACGTTTTCTTCTCTTTATTAACACATGTGTACCGTGGCTAAAGAAGGTGGTAACAATATTTTCTTCACATATTGTAATTAGCACAGAACTGATAATTTATTTAAAAAAATACGCGCATACTTCCTTATGGTTCTTTCGCACAAAACAGCTTAAAATAGAATATAAATACGGTTTGTCAGAATTAATTTTGAGAGGACGCAATTATTTATCTTATGGGAGCAAATGCCAACAAATGCTAGTGTTCCCACGAATAATTTCTGCAGGAGCCTTAGAGACGCGTGCTCAACTACACCCCTCTTACCCTCTTAATGGTACTAACTAGTTCATTCCACCGAACACTGAAGTGGCACTACAATGGATCTGCTTAAGACTAAGTCTATACCCCAAGCCGTTTCTAAGGCTTACTGCCTTCCATCGTTAACGGTCCTGGGCACACTGCTTGCAGTTATAAAGCCAGACCCAAGCTCTTTTACTTTCACGATGACTTAGTCTTTATATCAGAGATTTGGGCTTTGTCTCCTCCTGGAACCAGGAGGATCGGATTCGAATTCACGCAGTATAAGATACAATTCGTTAAGCTAGTAAATCTGACATTCCTGGAACAGCCAAACTTACAATATATGTGGTTGGGTTGAACTCATTTTAATATCTGCAGTAGTCTCGGAGTATAAATTTTTTCATATTTCTTTAACTATGAGTTTATGATTTAACTAACATTGATAACTTCTTGATACATCTAACTTTGTCGATTCTTATCAATGATTTTAACTATACATGCGTGTGGCCTATTTACCCACTAGGCAACGACGACCATAAGCTGCCACTCGTACCAATTTCATCCAGCTGAAGAATCTTTGTATCAAAATAATTGGATCGCTTATTTGGTGAACAGCTACGGTGACTTCAATATTTTAAGTACTTTGCAGTGGGATATCTTCTGGCCAATCATCTTCGCTATCGTAGGGATAGGCTGGTGCTGTGAATCAGCCATTGTTCAATTTAATAGCATCGTCAGTTGCGTTCTTTTCTGATGAAACACATCTTTAATTGCTGAAGTTGGTGGTCGTGTAGAGCGTATGGAAAACACTGCTCCAGCCCGAAGCTCCAACTCCAAATCTGCTAGAGGAAGAGCAGAGAACCGATGGCACACACAAGTATAGACTGATCTCAACCAAATTGAAGTGCAAAAATAAAGTCAGCTGGTTAAAGAACGTGCCGACTGGCCACCTTGTTGATAGAGGCCCAGTTCCATCCCCAACACTAAATGCAATGCACACTTACATACAATTGGGATTTTTTGTTGTAGAAAGCTTACAAGAAAATGTTGTTATTAAATAAATAAATTGTGTCGTATGAATTTGAACATAATATTTAATTTGAACGTTATGCATTTCTTAGGGCGAAGATTTGTGTAACTTGAAATGTTGGGATCTTCAAAAATTGTATTTTCTTTATTAGCTAAGAGTTCACAGCTGATATGTTCTGCATGTCCTGTGTTTTTGTTCATGTTGTTATTGTTGTTTATAATTTGTAGAATCACCGGGGTGTATCTCTTGCTTGTATGTCTCTCCATTTTAATGTCATCAAAATCCGACATGGTGTGCTAGTGCTGTTTTTGCCAGGTTCTTTTTTTGTATCCGTGTTATGACTAGCTAGTCTTTGTTGTTAGGAATTGTTTCCTTGCCCCACGTAGCAAAGATTGAAGGAATCTTGTCACTTCCCTCGCAATTGATTCTTCATACGACATCAGTTTCGTTTACTGTTTTGGCTTGAGTCTAATATATACATATCTAGTTAGTATAGCAGAGTTTTCTGATTAAAATTATTTATGATCGAGATCAATTTATCCAAACTGTGTGTACGAAGTTTCATTGGTTTTACTGTAACGCATTGCAGCTCACTTCGGTAACTTAACGTGGACATTTATCAAAGTACCGTTACCTTTATTACCAAACCTCAGTTTCGCCGTGGACAATATAAAAAAAAAATATTATTTGTAACTCCGGGGTTTTCCTATAAACCAGTAACAAATACTTAGGTAATTATTACTGCTTTAAATGAATATTTTAAAGAAATTGAATTCAGTTGTCTTTAAACATTTATTTAAGCAGTTATAGGAAGTATTAGAAAAGCATTGTTCGGAGGAAGAAAGATGATTAATTTATCAGTTAAGATAAAAGGGCCACGCGTATCAATTTGTTGGTTTGAACAACAGAATATTTCGATTTTGCCATGTCACTCACAATCGCCTGATTTAAGCACCATAGAAAGATTTAAAAAATAATTAAAAAAAACATCCAACAAGCAAACATTATGGAGGGAAATTTAAGACCAGCCAGCACGATCTTTCGTTAGCTACCTTGAGCACTATAAGTTGGTTGAGCCTTCTCCACTTGTGTGCTCTACATGACCTAGGTGTCTTAAGCGCTGTATCCAAAGAAACTTAACCTGGTGCATGTCGCCGTACAGCCTATAAAGTTCGTCGTGGAAGCTTCTCCTCCAGACGCCATAAAAGCAAACAGGACCAAAAATCGCACGTAGAACTTTTCTCTCAAAAATAGGCCTTTCCCATTCGCTTTTAGTTGCATCCATGTTTCCACGACGTAAAGAAGGACTGGGATGATTAGATTGCCGGTTTAGTTGTTCGCGAGATGGCTCCAGTGATTGGCACAAGTGATTCTGCGTTTGATTTCGGTACAGATGTCTGTGCCGAATGTACGAGTTTGGTAGGAATACCAAAACTAGACATGACACTATATCTCGTCTCTATGCACGCTTTCATATAAGTGCTGCGTGTCGATCTGTACTTCTTAGGCCTTTTTCCAACTATGCCGTAGTGTGAAGACTTGGTTGATGGTGGACTTCCTTGGCCTGAAACCACACTGATAAGAACCTATAAGGTTGTTGACGAAAAATTTCAACCGTTCACACAATACTGCAGAGAGTATCTTGTACGCGATGTTAAGGAAACTGATGCCTCAATAGTTGGCGCAGTCGAAGGGGTCTCCTTTCATGTGAACCGGACAAATGACACCAAGATTCCACTCATCAGGCATGCTTTCCTCCGACCATGTCTTACAGATGAGCTAGTGCATGCGCCCAACCAGGTCATCTCCAGTTGCTTTAAACATCTCTGCGGGCAGTCCATCCGCTCCAGCAGCTTTGTTCGAATTCAGTCTCGATATTGCTATATTGACCTCGTCTAACTCGGGAAACTTTTATAAAGAAGGACATTTAGCATCAAATCTGCAATGGTGGGTTTTTTCATAGGCATGCCCTGTATTTGCTTGAAAAATGTGTTCTTATATTGTATGTTAATGTTTTCTTTCAAACTGATTTCCAAAATTTCCAAAAATATCTTGTGATTCAAGTGTTTCAGTCGATGGGCGGAAAAAATGAAATGTTTGTGAAGAGAAACACAGTTGCATCATTTGTCTACGAACTCCATACTGCGAATTGCTCATAACTTAATAGCTGACCTTATGGCATAAGATAAAAAGTAAAAAACCTATGCTAAATGTACGTATAATTTTGCGCACTACTGTTATGATGTGACCGTGGTTGCTGGGAAGATAAATATGATGAATAAAACATCAATCAGTTTTGTGACAAAAATGTTCAACGTCCGCCTTTGCTAAATTTGTCAACTCGACCTAGAAGCGTTTTTTGCTGTCACTACAAAAGAATTTTGAAATTCAGGTAGATACAGATTCGAAAGAAATTTTTAAACACAGGAATCATCACTTTCTTATAAGTAGTGCACTTATGAGATTGTGTAGATAAATGCAATAACATGCCATCAACTTCACCTAATCTATTTCACCATGAAAGACATGTCCGTTCCTGTTCCAGAGATCAGCAATTCATGATGATGACGCAATGCCAACTCTATGTCATACAAAGCACTACCTCCTTTTGCAATTCAAGTGAATTCCCGTCAACTTGATCGCACACGATGACTAGGCCAAAATTGTCAAGTCCTCTTCATCTCATTGCTTCTATAAAGCCACCCTAAGCGATAAGTTTCCATTTATCTAAATATACACATGAACGCTATAAAAATTTGTCCAGCTCCGCTTCCTCATGCACCGCTCTCGGGGGTGCTCTCTTCGCTCACAGCTCAGCTATCAACACCCCTCCTGACTGTTATGAGAAAAGGTGTATCTCATTTCGCAATAGTCCTCCCCTGGCGTTTATCACTGCTTTGCAACTTTGTCATCCATTTTTGTATCGTTATTTTTTCAAATAGATTCAAGCGGTGTTTTTTTTCATCATTTCAGGTAAATAATTGATAACATGAACGGACACGCTTCAGAACACGGTTACTAAATATTTATAACCGCGGATACCACCTATCCACGAATCATCTATAGTTTGTTATAACTAAACAACGCACAGATACAGTTTATCGCCGCTCACGAGGTGTGCAAAGGAAGAACCTAAAACTCAACTCAGTGCATGGGCCGTCTGCTACCTGCAAAGGTGCGATTAATTCGACAAAACCTCATAAATATCAACGAATTTGAACAACAACAACCAAAAAGCATAGAAACAGAGAGAGAGAGGAAGGGAGAGAGCGAGTGCGTTTGTATATGTTATTGAGTGTATCTGAGAGCGCGATAAACGTTCTCAAAACAATCGACAGCGGGGAACCAGAAGAAAATCACACCGCCACCACTGAGATCGTATAAATAACACTCCAAGCAAGCGTCGAGGTTAGTTCTCTCGTCGTAACTGAATCGTTAACACAATCGAGTGTTCCGCGAATGTCTCGAGCGATCGGGATGCGATCAGTTTAAATTGACTTGAACACAGGAACTATTTATGGAATACGTGCAATATTGCCTCTGGCAAGCGACGGAACAAGCAGAAAAAAGAAAAAAACCTTTTTTGGAAAAAAGCCGGTACTAAAAAAAGAAACTCTCATCTTCGAGTTCAATTGAACGCGTGAACCTCAACCGCGTGTGTTTCTGAACACAAATATCAAGACATACAAAATTTTAAAGTCACAATCTCAAAAATGAAAGACATTGGGGTTCGGAATATCCCCAGCGAGGCAGTGTACAAGGACGTTGTAATAATTGGTAAGTAGAGTTAAACAGAAATGAAATTTTCAATTTGGCATCACTGTTTGCTTGTGCAACAGCGGTTTCTCACTCAACTTCCTGCTCAGTGAGAAGAAATCCAACTCAAACGATAAGAAATGAGCCTTTGCCGCGGCACTTTTCCCTAATCGCACTTAGTGTTCGACTGTTGGGTCTGGGGCTTTAGGAATCGATTGACCTTGTCGGGTTGGCAACAGGGGAGAAGATACTTGCGCGTTCACACGCCGAGGAGATAATTATTTTAATTTATGCGCTGTGTCATGTGCTCATTTATTCGTCTTGACTTATTCATATTTTCTCCGTGAACTGTGAACTAGACACGCGATCAAAACGAACGACAAAGTGAAATGAAGTTTTGTGTGAGTAAATTTCCATTCGGCCATTTGATGAGGGCGTTATGAAGTGATATGACTCCACTTGAAATTCCCTCAAATCATTGCCGTGTTAGTTGTCATTGCTGCACGTTTTGTCGCGCTTATCTAGCGGTTATCTCATTGATAAAAGTGTGTTTGTCAAACTTCATGTGTCGTGTCTCCAATGTGACAGGAATTAGTGTCATTAACTTCTAATGCACACATTAGATAAAAATTAGAAATTTTTTCGTTTGTTAAAGATTGTGTTGTTCCGATCGTACATCTACGCTATGTCATGTGTTGTATGTTTGTGCATAAATTATACCATATGACAATGCAACTCCCGTCAATGAGCGAGACCGTTCGCGAAACCAGAAAAATCTTCGTCTTAACTCTGAATTAATTTCCGAGAGATCAGGGACCAGGTCTGCTGGTTGGCTTATCTCAGATCAACAGCACTCTCGAAGTGAAATGTCTCGAAATACAATTTTATTTCACAAATACGAACACTTTCTAGTAATTTCAAAGCCAAACTTATTGATTTGTTGATAAACAAAATACAGTGTTGCTCACTAAACAGATCCTCTATCGGAAAGGTGAAAGAGCCACGGGCTTTCGGCTGTATTCGCATTCGTCTTTGTCTTCTCTATTTTTTACTATATGTCAGGATATACAGTGCTCCACAAAAGTCTAGATGCAGGTCGCTACTGCCATTTAACAGTTATTGCAAAAAAGTTATTTTAGTAGTACGTTTTTTGTTCCTGCCTTGTTTTAAAAAATGAACCGAACAAAGATGACCATCGCATTCCTAAATAGCTGTGTTAATATTTCGATCCTAATCTACTATCCAGAAAGTGAATCTGCGTTTTAAAAATGAGAACAGATTGGAGAACGCTCCTAGATCAGAATGGTCCTCGAAGCTAAGCTAGAGAGTTTAGAATTATCCGCATGGTTAAGTGAAAAGTTAATTTCAAAGTGCTACAAAAATTGCAAATGAATTGAATAGTCACAACACAGCACGTCGTACCATTGTAGAATTCGAACTGTCCTTGCCAACAGCAAGAAAAAAAAACCACACACATCTGCAAGTAACTAAAAAAATTAATTTAATTTGCTAAAGAGTATATTCATTCATCTACAGTGGATTGATGTAAGCTCCGTTCTGATTGTTGATATTTTTACTATATTCAAAGCAGGTGTACCAAGACTCTTGTGGAGCACTGTATATCAAACAAGGTGCACAACAGATACGGTAAAACTTGGCTGCCCTCAGCGTATTTAACAATATACGTGATTTTATTGTAATTCTGTAATACACCCTCTATTCGTTTTAATGCTCAACAAATTGTCTCAATTATAAACTATACCAGGCACCAGTCTCATTACGAAGTACTTGTGTTTGTGCTATTGCCTTGACTGAACGGCGAGATTTAAAAACAGCTCTTCATTTTTTTATAATTGGCGCGCACTAAAGGGATTGTTTAGTACCCTTAAGTGACCGGAATTAAGTCACAGCACGGGCCGAAGGTTTAGGGCTCTTCATTGAAAATGCATTCCGATGTCAAATCCCCTTTTTTTATTTTCCTTATAAGTTGGAGTTGATAAATTATTGTTCACCAGATTTGTTTTTAACTGAAAAAAAGAGAAATACAGACCTCATCAGTAATTCGAAATTTACAACCCCTGTTATCTTCTAAGGATTGTGGACAGATGTTCAAAATGCTCAACATCCGAATAGGCTAAAATCTCAAAATGTCAAAATTTCCAAAAGCAATATTTTAGAGGAATTAATAAGGAGAGTGCTATTTTTGAAACTCCTGTGCATGGCGTCGGTGTTGGGTGTGCAGTTGGAGCTGATTTTAGATAATTCAGAACTTTCATTAGTTTTATTGGCTCCAATTTTCGACTCCTTGTAAAATATGTTCATTGAGATATAGATTTAGCCAAAGTAATAATCACCGGTCTTTGATTGAACATGTTAGCCCATGATGTCTGGTTATTACAACTATGTCATTGAAAACTGCCAGCCTCTCTTGAAACCCGTCCCCAACTGGACCCTATATAAAGGTGAACTCCACATGAGGCATAACTTTTATCATATTTCGATATCATAAGTTAGGCTCAAGGGTCTCTGCCCAATTTCAGAGTTGAATTTAACTCGAGATTCCATGTAAAAGTTTAACATTTATTTAACTCACTAATTTATTCCTCAAGTTGATCAACTTCTGATTTCATAATCTAATTTTACGTATTTTTGTCAGTTGGTCATGAAATGTAATTTTCAGTTCTAGTTTTCGTGTAAATTTTATTTTGGGTGCAATACTACCTTTCCCTGGTAAGGCCAAAAGACACTTAAAATTTTAAGCTACTTTTACTTTGTGAGCTGTTTTAGCTGTAGTCATATCCCCAAAAAAGACTGCCTTACATTTTCTTTGATTGAAAAACAAAACATGTCGACAATGTTCCAAATTTTCAGTCGTTCTCAAATAAAAATTTGTGATTTTAATAACGTCTTCTGACAAAGTTAGGCATAATATGTCATCCCTCACACAGCTAACATTACTGTCAGATGCAATTACAATCACCAGAGGTACTACAATTCAGAGACATTAACCTTTTTACAAACATTTACCTTTTGTTAAAACTCGAATTCGCCAACGCAGCTACAGGTTAAAGTACATAGCTGACAATCAGAAATAATAAATCGTCAATACAGGCGACATGTTGAAGTATACAACTGACATGCACAATTAATAATAATAATCGAAGAAATAGTCTTCAAGTATGTAAATTGAGTTCCATTTTTTGTTATTTATTCTCTTGTTATAATGTAAGAGTTTTAAGTGTTTTTCGTTGTTCTGTGATACTTAATGATAATTAATAAATGATACAATTAATTTAATGACTTAAATGCTGAAATGTGTAAGTTCGATGTCAACGACAGCTCTTTCTTCCCATACACGAACGAGTTGAATATATAGTGTAGTTTAGTAACTTCTTTATAGTGCACATAAAGTTCGATTTGGGAGTACGATATTTGTAGCAAACAATTTTATAGTAACGAATGTATTGTAATGGTATATCATATTTTTATTATAAAAGACAAAACCTTGTAAGCTCTAAACTCACAAAACTTTAAAAGTTTGTTTTGTGGATACACTAGTCTCTTAAAGATGTGACTTATTTAAAACAAGATATTTTCGGATTTTAGAGGTGTTCCTGGGCACAGTGGCATAGTGGTAAGTGCGTCGACCGCCGCGCAGAAAGTCTGGGTTCGATCCCCGGACGGGGCACATCGCATTTTTTCACGGCACCATCTCTTTCGAGTTGCTGAAAACACTCAAAGAGTATTAATTGTCTAAGAAAAGCTTCTCAAATCTGGCCGTTCGGAGTCGGCAAAAAACTGTAGGTCCCTTCTACTCGCGAGAGAACAGTAGCACGCACACTCTAGTGCCACCCAATTATTTTTAATATTATTATTAGAGGTGTTCACATTCCTGGAGTATGAAGGAACATTAACTCGAAAGTGCTGGTTATGTGCTGGTGGTGATTGGTGGCAATTGAGTCTGTCACAGCTAAGTGCCCATATTAGCCAGTCTATCTTTCGTTTCATTCGCTGCTAAGCAATAAATCCTTTAGGTACTTAAAATCTGTCTGACTTTGCATTTGCCGGCCATCAAGTTTGTCATCACAATTTATTACCAGTGTTTGTTGGATAAATGATTTGCTGCGATTGTTTTTATTTGACACTGTGTGGCGCTCAAATATGGAATACATTTTTTTAATATCGTTAGGGACAAATGCTTTTACTTTTAATTTGGCACTCTTGTCACTAACATCCGCCAAAGAATAAATTTTTCGTGATTTTCGATGTCTGAAATCATTCTGAAATTTCTGCTATCGAAACGTTGAAAATGATGCACAAGTGCCACTACTGGCAGCTAGCTCTACCGAAAACAAAAGTTTGTGAGTTGTACAAAATAGTTAGAAAGGATGGAGGAAGCGTAGAATAAGGCACAGCCAAAGCGACCATCGGCATCAACTGATGACGGAGAAGGATAGGAAGGTTACACCGGAAGAAGACTTCGCCAAATGTTTTAAATCTTAAACGCTGGCATAAATGCACTCTATTCGAGGAGCAAGGACTACTTAGAATTGGGTAAAACGAATTTGAAAAATGATAAAAAATGTTTTTCGATAGCGGTATTTATTGACCTCCAATAAAATGTTCTCACAGTATTCAATTTAACTTCAGATAGCCTGAACTGCGACTTATTTCCCTTGCGATAGGCCCACTTTGCCACGGCGCAGTTTCCAAAAATATCAAATCCAGGGTCACTGAGGTTATTTCTGTGCTGTGGCATTAATAATCAAACAAATTATGTACCTACCTCCTACTTAGCTATTTACCCCACAACAAATACCTCAAATTTAGTGTGATTTGATTTGTTTCGAAATGCATATTGGCAGTTATCTTCTTACGTCCACACGTTGCACAGACTAACACTTTGTTTGCATTTAGAACAATATTATATAAATGAACTTAACTGTTGCACATTTTTTAATCAAAGCACAGCAGCACCGCACTGAATCAGGCTCTCGTCGTTGCAGAGATAAGAGTTTACAATCTTTTAATTTTTTTTTTTTCAAAACGTTTGTCAATCAAAAGCCAGAGTGTTTGTTTGTGAATAATGCTCTAGTGTTCGTTCCCCCATGACCGTGCACTTTAATAATACAACATCTTAATTTTTCTATGTACTTAAGATTTGAAGAGGTAAGATAATAGGATAACGTTTAGAGCGTAATTGTTTGTTACTGCGTCACATTACAAATGTTTATCATACACTCAATTCTCTGATAAAGACCTACGTGGAAAACATCAGATGAAGTAGAAAATCGTGCCGAACATGCCTATTTCTGATGATTTTTATTATCGGATCATGGTTTTTCTACGACGTTGAGTGAAATCGTCAGAAACACAGTAGGGGTTTCCAAACAGAGCGAAGGGAATTTTTACCCGTTAAAAAAACACTTCCCTTCAAATGAAATATATTCATATTACAACTTAATCTTACACCCATTCAGCAGTTTAACTTTTTTGATTAGAGATTCGCCACTGACCATTCTTGCTAGTACTGCAGCTAAATGCTGGATAAATTCAGCGTCCAGGAGTTTACCCTTTTGAAGACAGCGGAAAACATTCCTTTCATCGAGAATTGGAAGGACAGCAGAATTTATGTGCTCTTCCAGACGACGCTTGTGCTTGCGAACAAAATTCTTAATTTCATCTTGGATTGATAAAATTCTAAGATCTCTGTCGATATGGTCGTTGACTATGGATCTTAAACATAAAAGGTACATATTAACAATAAACCTTGTTTTACTTTCTTTGGTACAATGCCATCGTATTATACTATACGTCCGATGGGTTTTTCGCATTTGCTTCTGAATACATAGCATGGAATATTTTCTCAAAAAGCCAGTGTATGTCTATATTTCATAATTGAAGCTTTATGGCATGCTTTTTCTGTTAGAGCTTTACAACTAGAGTCAGCCCGCAGAGTCTGCATCACAACCGAAGAGATTTTGGACATTATTTATAAAAACGGACTCCAGAAATGGGTAAGTGCGTCGACCCACTCGCCGAAGGTCTAGGTTCGAATCCCCAACGGAACATCTGGGAATTTTTTACGACACCACCTCTTTCGAGTTGCTGACTACTTGTGAGAGAACAGTAGCACGCAGAACCCGAGAAGATATTGTAGAAGCTAGGCCCTGGTTCCTTTTTGGCTGTAGTGCCACTCAATTAGTATTAGAAATATCTGTGAGTCATTTTTCGTTGGTTGTGTTGCAAGTGGGACCATCCTGTCAGAAGTACATATCATCTAGGTCCATATCCTCAATTTCTGGCTAAAAGAAGTCGGTTATCATTTTGCGATAGCGAACACCATTCACGGTAACTGGTTGGCTGACCTCATTTTGGAACAATTCCGATCAGCTCATAAACCACAAAGAACAGTCACTGCCGATGCATCGGCTTTTAACTTGGATTCTCATTTACGCGAATGCGGCAATTCTGCTTGTTAACTGAGGCGAGTGAGCCTCGTCAAAATCACAAATGAATTTTTTTTTCGTAAAAGGCTTCATTAACCTTAGCGCGCTGCTTAATTGTGAATAAAACAAAGAAATGTAAAATTAAGTTTGGCAAACAAAATTGACGTTAATGTGCGGCTCACAATTCAAATCGCACATTATAGTTGGACCACCCTTTATAAAGTCAATAAGCAAGAGGACCAAGGACCGAGGACCCTTTATTGCGGTACTCCAACTGGTATAGATTTAAACTGTAAGGATTATTCTTGATAAAATTGTGTAAATTATTTATGTTTTAAACAATGTCAAAGGCATGCGGGGAACGTCGAGAAATACAGCAAAGCACAGCAGTTGTGCTTTTACTGAAATAATTTTCCTATGACTATGATAAGGGTCTTACCTGATTTCTCTATCATTATTATTCCTACCGCTTTCAACTGACTAAGGACTAGATTTCTAGTCTAAATGTGGCATTTATAAGCTATAGAAATCCCTGAGGTTATTATTTCAGATCTGTGCTGTTTAAGTCACCGCAATACGCTAAAACTCAATACGGAAAGGTATATACTTCGATGATTTGTCCAGGAGATACAAATGTCCCCTTTATCACTATTTCCAAGGCGTACCTTAGATGCGATTCCATCTGATAGGCTACTGATCGGACCAGTAGACCTAGGGCGTAGTGGTTAAATCAAGTCCATAAACTCCCCTGGTTGCGCTTGGGAATAGTTTCTGATGAGCTACAGTTGATGGCGGAGGATCCAACTGCCTAAAGGTATTACTTGTGTGCGACCAGTTAGTGGACAATGCGGGTCACTGAAAATAATGATGATGAAGATTTGTTTTGAGTTTGCCGAGTTTTCCCTGATAGGGATGATGGAATGCATTTAGAATGAATAATGATTTTTTGTCTTGAGCTCAGATTTCCACGAAAGAATGTTTAGCTGTTTAGTGTAGTGGTCAAAAGACAGAAACAGAAAAAGAGAGCATTGCTTTCTTTCCATTTTTATTTCATAGTTAGATATAGACACTGGAGAGACTGGATTTTTCTGATATATCATTAGGTTTTGCGTCCTACAGTTTCCAAAATTTCCAAAATTCCTCAATTTACATTTTGCTTCTTCTAATGGTACTCTCAGTGATGCAGAAAGACTGTCTCCTTGTTTATTGTCTCCTAGTATATTCGTCTATACTACAAGGAAACATTCGGCAAATGACTTTAAATATAATCTTAAAAGACTTTTAAGAATTTGTCTTGTTTCTTAGATTTTCGTCAGGAAGTTGAGTACGTGAAGTTTGAGCGACACTTGTCATTTCATTTGTAGAACATGTTTTATTTTATCAGTTCTTGGATAAAATTTCCAACAATTTCGAGTGCACATAAATCTGCCAATTTGACGCTCGAGCCAGCTTTAGTACGACGAAACCGCAAAACCCACAAATACCAAAGTCGGTCTTTATTTTAATGAACTTACACATTCTTAATCAAACACTGGAGCTCTTGATAGAAATGAAGGCAGTTAATAAGAAATGTTATACAGAGTCAAATACAAGTTTCTTTGTTTTGTTTTGAAAATTCCATCAAATCCAAATTAAATTATTCTCAAATTATCTAAATTATTCATACTGTGATATTTATTAGTAAGAACAAATATACCCATTAATTATGAAACACAAAGTCGTGGAAATGGCTACCTCGCAGTTGCGCATTTTATCACCCCAAGTTTTTCAAGACCATCTTGATGGTTTCGGTCATAGACCATAAAAAGTTGTCAACTGATCTGTCGACTTATACAAAATGTTCCCCAACTTCATATACCCCCGATAATGCCCCAACATTAAATTTTCATATACACGCAATGACGATAGGTCAGGTGTTTCAATACATTATTTAAAAAAAAACGCTTCATATGCTCATAAGACATGAAGATGGTCACAGACATGACAGACGAACGGATGGACCGCCGGAAGGAAAAAGAAACTGAAACTTTAAAAATGCCGTCTTTTGGAGCGTCACCTGCATATTGCTTGCATATCCACTTCTGATTATGTGTGTAAACAGTTTATAAACATTGCAGAAACTATTCATCAGACATTCCATCCAACTCTTCCAGCATGTGATTCATATTTACACTTAAACAATACCATCATTACCCGGTTCGAACAAAAATACGAATTTGTTTTTATTATCTATACATACGAGTATTTTATCACATATAAACTTTGCTTTCTAGAAAAGTTGCCAATGACTCACGTCATTCTTGGGAAACTCCAGAGCACATTCCACTCCATCACTGACATCTTAAAAGCATTTCAATTACACAATCAGACGCATGTTCATGTTTCTCTTTTCAATTCTTCTTCTTGTAGGAAATGGACCCAGTGGAATTTCCCTATCATACATGCTTGCGGGCAACTGGCCATATTGGAATGAAGATAAAATTCAAAAGCATCCAGATGAAATGCTGAGAGCCCGCCTAAACTTTTCCGACAGCAGCAAGAGTTTAGTGAAGCAAGATTTAATCACACTAGCCGATGGCCTTGAGGGTCGTAGTACAAATCCAGTTTCATTATTGGTAAGCCTAAATACACCACCTTAAAGTAATTCAAACCTGATTTATGTGTTCTTTCTTTCAGTTGGACAGTCTAGAACATCCGTGCGCCGATTTGGGAATGGAATTACCATCCATGCTGGAATATCGTTTCGATGCAAGCAAACAGGTACGACTTATTCGCATACCGGTTTCAGTTTGTTGAACTGTTCACCACACAAAAAAAATAAGGAAAAAGAGAATCCGATTAAACATGACAGCCACAAAAATGCTGAGCAATGGTGCTTGTTGAACTGATTACTTAAATTCTACCCATTGGATTTTAATTATATAATTTAGATGTAAACTCGTGTACAAAAAGGGGACGAACAGCGATAACAACAATGCAATTGAGGTTTTGCATGAAGCATTCAAATTAGTTTTCCACGTACCACTGTCCAAGTAGATACTTCCAGAATGTTTTTGAATTCACATTCATGGTCCACCGGGTAGCCTACAGATACTGGTTGGTGTTCCTTTAAATGCAATGCCATCCGGAAAAGGTATACACGTAGAAAGTAGTCGTAACCTTGTCCGAATGGAATATATATGTATATTTCCTTATCTGGGTTTTTTTTTCTGCTTTATTACACAAACCAATGAGGAAGTGGTGCTTGTGGATTTTCAATCGCCTTTATATTGTGTATTCACTCTCAGAATGTTGTTAACAAGAATTAACCCATTTCGTATGGTTGACGTCAGAAGAGGTGTGGATGAATTTAGTGAATCATCTGAACACGCGTCTAGTTGTTTATTTGCTGTCTTCTGGCGCACACCTGACAGTGATAATTGTACAAAACCGGTTCAGGCTTCCCGATAATCATTCATTATCATCACTCTAATAGCCAACGGTTTCAGTCACAAGATAAACTCGTACTGATGAGAAATTGATTGACTCCCTGATGGCAGTTCAGTCAATGGAACCCCACTTAAATACAAATTATACCTCCACAGTTCCGCATCACATATGTACCTGCTGTTGAGGTGATGCAACTCTAAAGTAGGGAGAAAATTTCCTAGACTGCAAATCCCAACCGGTTTTCAGTTCGTCGATTAAGTTAACTAATGTACATGCAGCCGGGTGATTATTGAGTAGAAAACAATAACACTGTCACCGGTGATTCAGCATATTCAAATTGAATTAGTTTCGCACCCAGATATCGCACTATTCGTGTCGTTTGTGGCTACTGTTTGTTCAGTGTTAGAGATCGTTTTAAATATTTACGAATTATTTTATTTCTCTGTTACCTTGCGTTTGGGACCAAAAGTAATTTGGAAGCGACATGTGATGTGTTGTTTATTGCTTTACGCACCTCCCAGCGGAGAAATAAAAGGAAAGCGAGCACTTTGGCTGGTTTATTTAAAGAATTCATTAGATCGTTGAGATCGCACGAAGAGGCCGAACGTTCCTATTGATGTTTTCAATAAAATGTTAACAATAGTGCGATCCAATCGTTAAATGGAATTGATTTTGGGAATGTATTTCGGATTTTGTAACCCATCAGGCTGCGCTAAGAAAATGTTCACAATAAGCAAACATAACTCACATAAATTTAAGGCAGCAGTTAAATGTTAGTTCAAACTTTTGATATTATTTGTGATTTTTTTAATAATTCTGTCCTCCACGAAATAAAGCGGAAACCACGGACTGCACCGTTTACGTCGGTATGTTACTTTGTGGTTGTATTTTAAGCGGATTGTACTTTTCTCCGCAATATTATTTCACTCATTTGTACTATATACAATAGAAGAACAATTACAAATCATGCCAAAGAGTGTGGTGGTGGTTGAAACCGTTTATGCTCTCGGTAGTACTCTATACGCCACTTTGAGCGATGAGAAACGATATGTTGACGATAATCCATTTTCCCGTACTCAACAATGTTCAACACCAAAGAAGTATTTTAAGTAAAAGACGCAGGAAACTTTTTCTGTTTTTGAAGTCTTTCAGTCCTGTGAAGGAGAAACTCTTATGGTTATATACTTATTGATACTAACTTTATGTACACTTGGCCGATAAATTATACGTACATAGTAATGAAATGAGAAACATCAATTTCAAACAGTTCAAACAGAACATAGAGAGCAGGCTTTCAGGAGGTGTTCTCAATGGATTCTTGACGTTATACAGCAGCCAAGGCTTTAGATTTTGGGCGGTATGCTTGAAGTCATTATTCTGCTGAAACGAAACCCTAACTTTCGTTTGCTCTAGTGTGTGTGAACTGCACATAAAACCTTAAAGACAACACTCCAATGGTCTAATAGTCGGTTTCAATTTTCCTTTGGAACATTGGATTCACTGGACTGCCCTGAACTACTACTGAGCAAAATTATCGTCTTTGCAGATAAATTGGACGGTGCCACTATCCACAAGAAACCAGAGCCTGGTTTCATCAGTGACCTCTGTGCTGTGCATGAATAGAGGGGACCCACAATTTACTTTTGACGCAGAACGAGCAATACATACGCAGCCACATTATTTTTTTTATAGAAATTTGAAAAATTGCAAATAAAGCTTGCATTTTTGCCAGCAAAACTCAATTATGTCAGACCATATGTAATGACCACGGTCCATTGGTATAGTTTTGAAAGAAAGTGCTTTGTTCAGAATCAATTTCAATCGAGTACATATTGACCATTATTATCTGTGCCATTGTGCGGGCAACTTAATTTTAAGATACATCAATTTGTTCCGCGTCATCGAAAATGTGTGCGGCGTAGCACTGCCATGATGGAAGAAAACTTCCTCTCCGTTGGACAAGTTTACTCGTTATTTGTCTTGTCTTGTTGTACACAGTAGAGATTCAAATTAACAGTTTCACAACGTTTAAGCAGCTAGTAATAGACAATTCTTTGGAATTGGTCCCACCAAACAAAACAAACATCAGTCGTTGAAATTGTGGTACCCAAACATTGAGCATCTTTGAAAAGCCTGCTCCTGTTAAATCTTTCCAAACTGTCATACTAAAGAGCCATCGCTATCTTCTAACAGCTTTCGTGCCACTTTGGTTTACCAGTTACAAAAATATTATCAACTTTTCAGTATTTTTTTCGGCAATATGTACAAGAAGTTGATATTTGAAGGGTGCGTCCTGTAAAGAATGACTTTTACCGGACAAGTAACCAACTAAACAAGAAACCGATGTCATAGTCAGATTTAGACGCACGATCTTTAAAAATAGAACGGAACCTTCTATGCGCTCGCAGATGCCCAGTCAATTGTAACTTGAGAACAGATAATTTTTTCAGAATACGTTTAAGACTTAATGCAAATGGATTATGTGAAGTTTGCTAGAATCGATCGAGTTGTTGATACGATACGATTAATTAAATAAATAAGTTTGCATAGAGAATACAACACACGTACATTTCACGCATACGCGCGTAGTTTTCGGTGTTTCATTATGAATCTATCGCCTCGTGCCTCCATCCCATTATAGCTTTGAAGAAGAATTTGGACGTCAAATGATTTAAACGTTTCTTACAAGTAATCTACGTAACATGAGAATGAAAGTCACATCACCCATTTCAAAGCTGCTTTTAATTTGTCTCACACTTTGTTATCAGATCTATGTCTTTCAGGCAAAAACACTTTCATTTGACTCATGAGATTTCGGTGGACGGTGAATCCCCTGGCGTTTAACTTTTTTTGAAGTCAAATTCAATAAAAATGACTGATTGTAGCAAATGACTCAATTTGAAGTCATTAATGTGTTTGCAAATTTAAACATAAATGATTCAGTCACATCAAAGTATCCGATAGCTCAAAATCGTTTACCGAAATCCTCTATTATTAGTGGATTCTCCTTTGAAATGGAACATCAGAAAGGATTTTTCAGTTTTTGTTAGTGTCAAATTGTTTCTTTTGACCTACAAAACTCTCTAGGGTGTTCAAATATGTTTATTTGATGTCTTCAAGTGGAAATTATTTTCGGAAATAGTCACACTGTGTTATTGTCAACTAATCATCCAATAACCAAATTTAGTCTTTCCTGCAACTTCTTTACTACATCGCTGTTATCCTGCTGAATTTCATTTATTCATAGCGACTGTATTTAAAAATGAAAATGTATCAAAAATTGAATTCCGAAGTTGATAAGAAATGCAATTTGCCTCGACACATTATTACGTCATGTACCTGCTAGTTAATAAATTTTTCCACATGTACATACTTTGCATGTAGATGTAAATCTTTAAGGCATGTGTATTAGATCAACGAGATCAGGTTAAATCTAAAACACCTTTCAGCGTATACCGACCATATATTGTAGCCTCCACTTACGGAACCAATTTACAGTGTATCACATTGAATTTATCGCATTCCACTTGATGCCAACTTTTTAACAGCCGCTTTTGGCACATTTGTCCATAAATTTTTAAAAGGTATTTCCTGTGGCATTTAATTGCTTTCATTTTATTCGTTTTATTTAAACAAAGGATTTCACACTAAACAACGCATAGACAACCGCACATAAATTGTGAAAGCGAAATATGTCAGATTATCTTTTTAATGTTCCATCGGGTTAGGGTAATTATGTTTTTTTTTCAAATTAAATAAAAATAGATTGTTGCCAAAGCACCTGAGTGTTACGCAAGATGCTCTCAATGTCTGTTGAAAGTGTTGTAATTAAAATAAAAGTTATCTCATGGAACAAGAGTGAATAAAAATCGCATTAAAGATTGATTCATTGGGACAAGAAATTTGCGTGCAATAAATTGCAGAGGATGGTTTAGGTGGAAGTCGTTTGATTTTCTCGATCAAAAACGTGATAATTTATGTTGGTACAGTTTGTTGATGCTCTCAACAGGAAAATAAATCAGTGATTGGGTTGGCGCCACTCTAACGAACGAATTCAAATACTTTTGAGAAATTCTCTTTCATAATAATATACAACCGATACCGCCTAATTGAGGCATAACTTTAAAATGAAAAAACGGAAACCAAAAGAAGGATTTTCTAACATCACTTTATTGGGACAGTCATGTGAATGAGACACAAAATGTTATCTACACTCCCCGACGCTTGTTTATGAACACTTATAAGACACGCACATAAAAATATTGGGATGTTTCCACACTTTTTTTATTTCTAATATTTTGTACCATTTTCTTCTTCGTTCTTAAATAAATAAATTAAATTTTCTTCTCCAATGACCTTAATAACACATTCCCTATATTCATGTTTCACTCCTTCTGTGCAGGCTTTCAGGGAAAGCCATACGCAAGTATTTTCAATAACATTTATAACGGAGAGAAAGCCAATTAAAAACTTTCACATTTTTAGACGCAAACCCCGTTTTTACACACTCTGTTGTGAGAATGGCTGCGTTATCCTTTTATAAAAATAAAACGTTGAAATTTATTATCTGGGCTTCAAAACAGTCGATCGAAACCTCTCAGTTCTGCAGAAATCTAAAACATTCAGATCTATTGGGTCGTGAGAGAAATTGCAGTAAATACCAACATTAAATTTTTCTTCGGAAAAATAACGGTTTTATATTTTGCCAGCCCGGCTAAATTCAAATCTGTGATTGATCTATTATATGATATATGATTTTCTTTGAGATAAAGTTTTAAAGTTTCTGGACAATAGCTAAAATTCAACCATATTCTTTATTTTGTGAGCAATGGCAGCGCAATTCGATGATTTGCGTAAAATAAACCGGCGATCTCGTCAAGTTGTCCCCTTTTCCGCGCCCGGCCAGCTTTTGTACAACATACGCTCAATGTTAACTAACAATGAAAATTTATGTTTCTTTAATGTTTATCCACTCCCACACGAATCAATGAACATTAACAATATTTTTGTGTGAATTCTATTTTGTCGATTCATATATCTCACGTTGAGACTTTCACCAACAAACATCTCCAGTCAGCGCGACCTTAAGCAAGCTGCTCATGCTCTTCTGTTTTTACTCCTGAGAACCCACTGTTCATCTCCCCTCTTCTGCTTGTAGCTCATCTCCTTCTTTTCAGTGTTGATTTATGCACCTCTTGGTATTCGCTTGCCGACACTTGTCTTCAAAATAGGGGTTTTCTTGTGGAGGTCGAGTAAAACAAACCACACCAGAGGCGGTATCTCTGATAGCTTTTTTGGCAGAGTTGCCAAGTTTTAAGGGATTGAGAGATCTCTTGTAATTGTAGTGATCCTACGTAGAACTTCCCTATTGTATTTCCCTGGCTTGGCGATGCGATATGTAATCCTACCTTGACTACAATAAAATGGTAACACAAGTCAATGGTCACCTCTCGAACTATTCCGACACGCTCGGAGAGTGGCGTCGATCGCATAAAATGATCCCTCCGTTGGACCCTCCATAAGGGGATCATCGTGTTTCTTCGTGGATATTGAGATATTTCAACCGTTTACTGGCAGCAAAGTTGATCAGCCTTAAACCATTATCGGAAAGTTAGGTTAAGTTGGAGCGACTGGTTGTCTATACACAACCAGAGTTAGACCGCCCTTGGGCCCACTATGACCCCGCGCGGATAGTCTCTTTTAGTATGCTTAAAACTAGTGAGAGGTTGCCGTGTAGCTGTTGAGGTGTCCTACAATAATGTCTGTGTTCGCCGAGGTTGTCAAAGAAGCTCTTCCCTAGGTGTTTTTTTTTCTTTTCTTTCTTCTTGCAAGAGCTTGGTAGTCGCACAGGAGGTAAGAAATGGTTTCAACCCCTTCTTCGTCTTCTGTCAACGATGACGAGGCATGTAGAGAGAGCGTTTACAATTGAGTTGTGAACAAATTGCATTTGTTCTAAGTAAATGGGGCTTCCTGACCATCTATTGTTTTGTTCGATCAATGTGTGTCTTAAGTGGGTGTTTGACTGGAGCGAGGGAAACATATGGCGTGCCACTTTCGGTCGCCTAGTACAAATTTTATGTAATAGCCAGAACATTGATCGTGGGTTTCAAGGCCTATGGTATCGTCGTCTTTCACTTCTGTGCGAATGTTATATGGTGAATTTGGACTAAGACCGCATAATCGGGATGGCGCTCGTTCACAATCTTCTACAGGAAGACTTCATCTGGAGTTTTCAAATCCAAAAAAGGGCTACTTTTGTTCTCTTTTGCTTGTACCAGTCACTTTAGTATATATCACAGTTTTTCATCCCCATTTTGCCCGATCCATCACATTGCACTTCGTCGATTGGTTTAATATTTTGGTTTGTAACATTGGAGGGCTTCCGCTAATTTTAAGACTGCACGTTGAATATTTCCTTATTTCCTTTACCCTCGTTCTCATTTTATCATCGGTGATGAGGTTCCTTTCCCAGGGTATCGTAAGAGATTTTTTTGAGTGACCGGTTATCTCGGTGGCCTCTAGGAAAAGGGGTGAAGTTCGGGTGAACTACAACTAGTACCCGATGTCAACCACTTGGAGGAAGAATAATCACAATTGATGTGTACAAAAATATGCAACACTTGGCACCGCTACATTGCCACCAATCAGTGCCTATCCGTCTCTCAAAACAGTCAAATATCCGAATTTGAAGTGGAATAATTTCATCTCAACCTCAATAGAGGAGTTCAGCTTTCATCATTGCTCCATATTTTCTGTCATATGCCTTTGTTACTCTTCCTTTTTCGTGGTCAAATGTAGTCAATTATTTCAAATATTCTTAATACTTATTATATTTTTGGTTTTCTTTCAGATTGACCACATTGTTCTGGGCAAAGGTCCGCCAGGAGGTTCCTGGCACAAAATGGATCCAAATTTGCGAACACTGTCCCTAGCAGGCTGGATGTCATTACCAGGTCTGAGTTATGGTTCCTGGGAAGCAATACAGCAGCGGAAAAAATTCCAACAATATGAAAAGAACAACTCGTCATACCTAAGAAAACTAGCATTAGCCAACACCACGTGCTCGGAATGCATTAAACTGCGTTCAGGCAAACAGAACAAACCAAAAGATGAAAACGTTATTTGCAATAACAATGAATGCGAACCGGAAGCCTTGTGCTGTAAGTGTACAAAGAAAATATGCGGCAGTGGCATGGAGTCAACCAGTGAGTCATCTAAAAGTGAGTTTGGGTTAGAAACCAACACTGAAATGAGTAGAAATTCGCCACCGCGACGAAATCTATCATTGAAACGGCAAGTATCGAAAGAGGTACAGACAAGAGCTCTTGTATCAAGAGTGGCTGAATACTATGAAGACTATGTTCATCATATGAATTTAGATAGGTTCTTTATGAACAATGCCAATGTGACGTTCACAGCTCCGATTAGTGAGGATTGCGTAAAGGGGGAACGTTTCAAAAATGCCCGGTGGATTGTCAGTGGGTAAGTTCAGGACTTAAGACAAACTCCTATAGGCTTTACTCAAAATTTGCGACCTTACAGGATGGACGAATCAACAAAACGTACATTCTACTATGCCTGCAAGAGCTTAGTCCTGGCTAACGGTGTATCGGATCTACCAAATCGGCTGGGATTGAAAAGCGAACAGCAAGGAATAAACCGGACTTGGGTTAAGCACGAGCTTAGGGAACTTGAGACTGCCTTAGAGAATTTATCGGAAGGCGAAAGGAAGAGTAAGTGAGAATCTTGTTTGAAGAAATAAATTTATAATCAAATATTTATCCGTTCAGAGCTGAAACCCGTTCTTGTGGTGGGAGCTGGTTTAAGTGCGGCAGACGCTGTGACCATATGCCGGTCATCCGATATCGACGTCATTCACGTGTATCGCAGCAAGAGTGCTGGATTGGACAGATCCCTACCAGAAAATGTCTATCCTGAATATCATGAGGTAAATATAAGTTCGGCTAGACATGTCGCTTTGAAATAGTATGACAAACCACGGTTAGATTAAAAGGTCTCTATGCCAGCAATTACATAGTTATATATTTCTTGAGGTCAGAGATCTAAAACTTCACCCGGTGATGATGTCGTTTTGCTTTCATATGAATGAGTCGACGTTGGGGGGCAGTGACAAACAAGTTGTTTCACTGATTAATTTTTTCTTCGTCCCTACTATTTCTACAGAAATATGTTTGCCAATGCACCGATCGTTCAGTAAGAACAAATCGGTTAACATTTCCTGTTGTCTGGACAAGTGATATGATTCTGTTTAGGTTGTACTTAGGTCATTAGCATTGGGATTCGACGCAGTCGGAGTGGAGCTGCCACTGCTAGTGCTAGTGCTAGCCATCACTTGCTAGTGACTAAGATACCTGTTTAATGAATCTCTTAGCTGAGCTAATGGGATGGATATCATTGTCAGACGTGCTTTAGCTTCAACCAGTCCCTTCCAGTTCATCTGCCCCTCCATTCCCATTAACGCCACAATGTCCATGGACCCAACGGAAAGCAATTTAGTGTTGTTTAAGGTTTTTAAACTCCTTTAAGCAACCTTTGACAGACTTGAAGTTAATGAGTTGGGATTACAATCAAGGTCGTTTGGCTATCTAACAAGTGCTAAAGATGTTGCCATGTCGAGAAGGTCCTTTTGTTACAGAATCTACGCACCTTCTAGAAAAGGTTACTGTTGCACGACCCAGGAACTCAGCAAGCAGAAAATAATTATTTAATCTTAGTATAACAGAAAAGATTCCCACTTCTGCCTTAGATCTATCAGTGAATCTGGCATGCTTTGGTTTAATTCAGTTTTTTTTCAATCCTCCCAGTATGGTAAAAAGATCATGAAGTTTTTCTCGAAGTTATACTCGGGTTTTCCATAAGTAGGCAAAAGACCCTTTCGAATAAAAGCAGGCGTGACTGTTCTGGCATTCTTACAATATGAGAGGAACGTTTCCGGTATCCCTTGTGGGATGAATGTGGGTGGATGAGTTGTGTCCAGATAGGCCAGACTGCACTCTTTGTAGTTTGGTAAGTTGTTGTATTAACCGCTTCCCACCAATCTTCACTTCTATTGGTAAGGATGGGCGTCTCTATAACTATGTGCAACCTGTATGTCTGTTAACAGATATAGAGGCAACTCAGATCTATTTTCTTTTTTCTTTAGTGTAACCTTTCTAGTTAAGTGTGATGTCGAACACAACTCCAAGAAACTGTGCTCCTTTGGAAATGGTGAAGGGAATGTTTTCGATCTACTGTTCTGGATCTTGTACAAACTTGTACATAGAACCAGCTCAATTTTACTTGACGATATCTTGAGGTTACTATTTTTTGTCCAAGAAGAGGTCTCGTAAAAGACACTGATAGTGGATTCGGAGCATTGAAATGAAAATGAACAAAAATACGCAATCCTCTGGGATTCCTCTCATAACATTCTTCCTAATGTTACCAGCAGCTACGTTTAAATTAATTATTCTGGTTTTGGGCGTGAAAAAATATAGCTGGCAAGGCAGTTATGATTCAGATCTTCTAAGGATCTAATAATGTAAATAATGTAAAATCAATGTTCAAATTATTAAAAGCCCCAATAATAAAAACCTAAATTCTCGTAACCTCATATAGGACAGTCTCTACCGACATGACTTTATAGGCGTGTTTTGATTCCGCAAAGAATTTGCCGATGTTCTTTTTCTAAGGTGTAACTTATTTTTCTTGCTTCAAGAATAAGGCTGTTGCTATGATTAGGAATAAACCTAAGGATAGTTATGCGGTGAATATTATCGAAAAGATTAGGAATATAAGTGTTTAATTCTCTTTAGCATTACCATCCGGTCCCGAAGGAATCATAGATACTAATTATTGATATTTGACAAATTTTTCTCGTTAAGGGGCGTAAGTCTATAGCTTCCCACATCCTAGGGAGTGGGCTTATAGGAAACCAACATGTATGATTTCATTCATTATTACGTAGAAATTTGTATTTTCCTGACATCTACTAATTTGCAGTTTAAAAAAACTAATTTGCAGTTTCTAACGCTTATGAACGCAAGTTTAATGGTCGAGTTTCAACACATTCACCTACTTAATAGAAATAGAACTTATACGCGGGAGTCCATATCCATATATAATGTAGAATATTTAAAAGAATAGAGTAGAATATTCAAAGCTAACCACTGTCTAACCATCGCGGCTACCTACAGATACAGAGATATATTCAATCCGAAGGTGGAGGTAATCTTCTTTTAATCTGTTCTAGGCCGCAGTCAGACAGACATAATTAATCTCTTTATGTCGTCATACCTTTATATTTCAATGGCTCAAATTGCTTAACAAAGTAAGCTGAACGAATGTATGCCGCATAAACATTCGTAAATCATCCTAGCTAATTCCCTCGATGTGGGTCTTATAAAAATGAATATCCTATGACAGGGTCGCATTACTTACGTTCAGCTTTTAAACCTTACCAAATATTTGCCTTGTCAACTGAAATTTCGATGATAAGGCAGAGGATACAAACATATTCCGATACATTTTGCAGTATATGTATCAAGTTAAGAACCCAAAACAAAATCTTGCAATAAACTCAACATTTAGGCGATTTTCCAAGCGATATTTAAAAATAAATCAAATTGGATGAGACTACAACCTGCAATGGACCAGAGCCTAGGGTTTCTTTACCATCTACTCCTGCTGTGCGTTCTTGTACAAGTAGATGGTACCTACAGTTTATTCCCGATAAAATTTGAAAAGCTGTTCACTCCTTGAATGTTGTCAGCAAGTCGAAATGCCGTGAAAAAAATTAGAAACATTTTAGTCTTTTCTATAACTTTATAACTTAAGAAAACTTACTGGTCATATACAGGCGGTCTAAATTAACATAACTTCTACGTGAGTTCATGACTTTAAACTTTCAGGTCGTTGCGATCTTTAATCTCATTAAATAAATAATTAAACTACCTGATTAAACTGAATTTTCGTCAAATCATTCACAAAATAGCCAACTATACAACATCCACATTTCAAACACTTTATTTTAATTTCTTTTTCTTTCTATTTCAGGTGCACAAAATGATGAAAGAGCCCAATCAGACGTACGAATGCTACAGTCCCGTTCCAGAGCACACAATCTCAAATCTATCAACAGATGCTTTTGGCTGCCACTATGTTACAGTGAAAAATCTAAAAACTTCGGAAACAACAACCTTCGAAGTTTCCTACTGTGCCATACTCATTGGGGCAAGACCCAATCTGCACTTCGTCTCCAGCATAACGAAGCATCAGCAGAGAACAATCATCTCATCGAAAAGCGCCCTGCTACATGCAGATCAATACCAAAATCACATGGCGCGAAAGTTAGCCTGGCTCAAGAGCCTATGCGAAAAGTGCAAGCATTTCAATATTTGTGACTGGAATCGAAGGCTGGTACCTCTAGACGCTCGCAAGAGCCTATGTTGTCACTTAATGGCCAAAACGTGCGAGTGCAATAAGCTGTATAATAATGACGAGTCACAAAATCCTTATCAAACCGATGACTCTGGTATTGGCTTGGGCTTAGATCCGACCAAGCCAATCGACAGCAAAACCAATCAAATCGACGTAGACAAATATACAAATGAAGTACAGGGAATGCCGAAGGGCATCTTTGCAATGGGACCACTGGTTGGGGACAACTTTGTTCGTTTCATCCCGGGCGGAGCGTTGGCAATAACTTCCACCCTTCACCAGGAGAACGATTGAAGTAAATTGCCTTCCCCCATGAACACATTATTGTGAGTTTCTTCCACATAAAGATGCCAGAGGCTACACACCGCATCTGTTAGAAACTCACATTTTGTTCTATTTCAAATAAATTTTTGGTTTTCTTTACACATTTCTCTTCGGCACAAATGTTATTTCATGTCTAACTGTTGTAAAACATACTTATGTACGTCAAACTCTTGTATAAGTATGAAATGTAGCCATCAGCGTTGAATGGAACGAATTGAAATGGAACATATTTTTGTTGGAGTGGAGTTTTGTTCCTCTGTCGAATGTGTGACAACCGTGTGAAAAGAAAGAAGGAATTCTGCAAAAAAGGAGAAAATAACACTTTTTGTTAAAATACAGAAATTTGGTTTCACCCTGTTTTGTAACTGAAAATAAATACCAGAAATTTTTTATAGCAAACTTAATTAAATCAGAAAAAGAACTTGAAATTGAAATTTGTTTTGTTAATTCAATTACATGTTGTTCTTGTGAGAAATTGTTTAACATATATTTGGTTCATTAACTGTTAATTTATAAATAAAAACAGAATATATTTAAATGTGTACATGTTAAAATTGTTGTTGTTTTACTAATTATTCGATTTGTCGAATAATCAAAAGATATGCTTAGATACCTGATCTTATATGCCGACCAGATCGATGTCTGCCAGCAAATGTCCCATCTCATTCGAATCAATTGTTTGAAATTTACTGATATTTCGGTCTATGAGAATATGACAATTAATGTTATTTTTAAAAATTTAAGACAGCCAGGAGCGGATAATGGATGGATCAAATCCTTTTGTGATCAACGATACAATGTTAGTGTTAAGGGAAATAATGGAGACAGGCAGTAACGTTTTATTCTTTCTTAATAGACTTTAGAGAGGCATGCGACGAATACGCGCACCTTTCTGTATATGTCAACAATGAGTAGTTCGATCAAACTCATTAAAGTCTATAGAAGGCTCAACATGAAATAGTGGCGTTATAGAAGCTTTTTATAATGTCTACCCGCACTCTATATCTAATGAACTAAACAATTTATATTATATTTACTAACCCAGCTACTTGTACCCATATAAGGATTCCCGCCGTACTGGAATACTGTGGTCAACGAGCCACTTACACTAGAGGACAGGACAAGAAACAATGCCAAGAGATTCCCACATAGACCTTCATACTGCGACACTACTAAGTTCCTAGGACCCACAGCTCAGCTGGAAAACAAGCATATCTTAACGTCTCCGGAAGGCCACAATTGCACTTTACACGTCCAAGAGGACAAGATGTGTCTCCAACCATCTGCACGGCTGTTGTACAGCCCCTTTTTTTATTCAGCGTTACAGTTTTGTGGCCTCTACTAGACATAGCCTGTCACCAAAATGCTCATAAAAACATCCAACAATCCGGGGGGGGGGGGGGGTCACTTCGTAACACCCCTTGGATTCGCTTTAGATTAAAATGCCTAACATGTTGCGGCTGGAACTACCCTAAAACTGAGTTCCTCACAATGGCTGGTGTCATATAGAAATTCTTAAATCCTCCACAAAGTCAATGTCACTCTCTAAGCCTGGACGCAGACTTCTTGTTGGTCGACACAATTCTTTCGCACTCTTCAAATGCATCCATACTGATTGCACCAAAACAAAAGAAGATGTACTTTAAGGATCTCAATCTAAATCTTGGCTATACACTCCCCAATCACTGTAATGTGCTCCAAGCTAAAGTGATAGCCATTCCGGAAGCACTGTCCTGACAGTGAAGTGGAACAGTGTATGCCCGAAGGAGACCGTTAAAGGTATTATTCTTGTCGATCTTCCTAACCGAGATGATTGATCAATTTAATCTCTGACTGTAATGATTTTCATGTCATAGAGGCACTACGGGTAACTGCAGATTTGATGAATTAACCAGGCATACGATAATGCTACCCTCACTTCACAAATAGCACAAACACCTTCATAAACCTCTTGTGACATCTAAACTATAATACGGACGAGATACACTACAACAAAAAAGTAGTCTCACCATGTCTGCAGCCGTATTTCAAGTGAACTCTTACCCTCCCGCGACCTTAAACGCTCTAGACTGCATTTATCGCTCAAAAGGTCGGATATAACCCTGGTTGCGGGAATAGTAACCGGTCACTATTTGATCGGTGAGCGATGATTTCTGTAGAAGCTGTATGGCCGAGGAGGAACTAGAAACGGTCCTTTATTTGTTCTGCACCCGTCCAGCACTTGCGTGCCTCAGAAATATACATATAACTGGGTAAAAACACCTGTCAACACAAGAACACCTAACTAGTTCATCACATCGAACAATGCATAGGATTAAGGGTGTACCCCAATTCACGTCTTCCTATCGGCAGCAGACTGTTAAAGAGAGATTTGGTCCGATTGGTTCTTGGACAGTGTCTCTTGGATAGTGTTTTGAATTCGGAGTGTTAAAAGCCATTGGTTTAAGGTTTATACACGAACAGCGGGGATGTTAAAGAGATTCATCATTCGGTCGTTTGGGCAATCAAAGGGACCGGGTAAAAAACACTGAAATTTCAATTATGGAGCACGCGTTGTTTCAACCATATTTGATTTGCTGCCAATCAATTAATCTTCCGTTGCTTTAAGAAGTTCTACGGATAGTCAGTTTAGCATGTGAGTCTCTTTCTTGCTATCTGACATCGGCTAAGTCGGGCGAGACAATTCTTGAGAAGTCCGACGCAAGTCAGCGTCGATAAATTTCGAGCTTTATTATTGCAACTCATAGACCCAACGAAACCTAGAAGTTTCTGCTGCCTAGAGTGACGCTCTGTCGGAGACGCCGATGTTGTGTGTCCTTTGATGACAGCATGTACTTCGTTTTGCCCTCATTAACCACCAGACCCATTTTAGCCGCATCTTCTTCAATGCCAGCAAACGCGCCATTGACGGCTCGCTGTGTTCATGAAGTCACGTCAATGTCGTCGGCGTAAGCTAGCAATTGAACTGACTTTTGGAAGATCGTGCCTCTGGTGTTGACCTGTGAGTTACGCAATAAAAATGAAAATGAAAATGATCTTCTCAAGGATGATGTTAAAAAAGTCACATGACAGTGCGTCGCCTTGTCTAAAACCTTTTTTGACATTGAAGGTCTCGGTAAGTTCGTTCCAGACCTTGACGGAGCAGCGAGAGTTCTCTATCATCATCCTACACAATCTGACGAGTTTGGTAGGAATGCCAAAACTATACATGGCACTGTATAGCTCGTCTCTATGCATATGCGGCCTTGAAATCGACGAATAGGTGGTTAGTGTCGATTTGCATTTCTGGGTCTTTTCCAGGATCTGCCGTAGTGTGAAGATTTGGTCGATGGTGGACTTCCCTGGCCTTAAACCACACTGATAAGAACCTATCAGGTTGTTGACAAATGGTTTCAGGCGTTCACACAGTACGGCAGAAAGGATCTTGTATGCGATGTTAAGGAGACTTATCCCTCGATAGTTGGCGCAGTCGAAGGGATCTCCTTTCTTGTGGGCCGGACAGACGACGCTGAGATTCCACTCATCGGGCATGCTTTCCTCCGACCATATCTCACAGATCAGCTGGTGCATGTGTCCAACCAGGTCCTCTCCAGGTGCTTTAAACAATTCTGCGGAAAGTCCGTCCGCGCCAGCAGCTTTGTTTGACTTCAGTCTCGATATTGCTATCTTGACCTCGTCTAAGTCGGGGGGACGGAATTCTTGTCTATCATCGTCCAAATTAAGAGGAACATTCTGCCTTACAGCGAGATTTGGGCCGTCATCGCCGTTTAAGAGTCTGCAGAAATGATCTTTCCAGATTCTCAGAATCGATTGCGACTCTACTACAAGGTTTCCGTTTTGGTCCCGGCAGGCTTCGGTCCGAACCCTGTATCCACCCGATAGCTGTTTCACCTTTCGGTAAAACTTTCGGACTTCATTTCTGCCATAACATCGCTCCATCTCTTCGACCGCGCGCTTTTCATGCTCTTTCTTTTTCCTTGTGAGAAGCCGATTCTCGTCCCTTCTTTTCTGTTCGTAGAGCTCACGAACAGCTCCCGTTATCCGATGCAGCGTTGCCTGGTAGGCCTCCTGTTTAGCTGCATGTGCCTGCCTGCACTCGTCGTAAAACCATGGGTTCCTAATGGGTGGTGGCGTGAAACCCAGCACATCAGCGGCAGCAGCTTCTTGACAACGTTTCCATTATTCTTCTATTGTCAGTGCAGGCAGCGTCGAACTTTCGGAGAGTTTCTGGGAGACTCAGTCGGTAAAGATCCCAGCGATCAGTTGCGATTGTAGCTTTCCGACGTCAAACCGTTTTGGCCTACCTCGACTCCGTTGCTCTCTCGATATCCGGGTTCTTACCTTGGCTACAACAAGGAAATGGTCCGAGTCGATGTTGGCACCTCGGATTGTTCGGACATCGAGAATGTTGGAGGAATGTCTGACGTCGATCGCAGCATGATTAATTTGATTGACGGTTTATTGATCAGGGAATCGCCATGTTCCTTTATGGATGTTGAGATGTGGGAACCGCGTACTACTCACAAAGAGGTTCCGCCCCGCGGCGAAGTCCAACAGCCTGAGTCCGTTTCCGGAAGTGGTGTAGTGCAGACTGTGTTTCCCGTTGAAATTGAGTGTTGAGCGTTGAAATCTCCTAGAACGACCTTGGTGTCATAGCTGGGGCATCAATTGTATGTTCTTTCTAGGAGATCATAGAATTCATCTTTGCTGTTGTCATCCTTCTCCTCTGTCGGGGAGCGAGCGCAAATCAGGCAGATGTTCTCGAAGTTAGCCTTGATGCGGATTGTCATGAGGCGTTCGCTTACGGGATCGTAGCTTAATACTTTTTGCCTAAGTCTGCCTCGAACAACAAATCCGCATCCGAATAGGCGCTGCCTTCTCTCACTGTAGCAGTCGCTGTAGTAGATGTCGCAGTTCTTCATTTTCCCTTTGCTTGGCTCATCCCACCGTACTGACTGGATGGTGGTGATGTCTGCTTTGTAGCAGTCAAGGGCCTCCGCAAGTTGTTTAGATGCACATGGTCTGTTAAGGGACCTCACATTCCCCGTGCAAAACCGAAAGAGTTATTCTTTAGTCGTTTACTAGGGTCGTCAACATTAGATCCGTCAATATCCGAGGCATGTTGCTGTCTCTGAACTGGGTTCTTTCTATGTGGTGAGGGAGTTAAGGTCACACACAACCTACGGACTACAAACATTGGTTCGTGGGGGCGACACGAGGAGGCTATATGTCAAATTGACCTGTGTGCGGACGAGGATAGCGGTGGCAGCTCGCCGTGCACAGGCCCATGCCCCCCAATATACCATGTCCCCCAATATAGCCGAATATGCGCCTTTTATATTGCAGCCAAATCAAAAGGGATGAAATACATTTCACATACCAAGGATGGAAAGTAGTTCGATTTCAATAACGCAATACCCATTAATA
The DNA here is from genome assembly GCA_944738645.1 of Eristalinus sepulchralis. Classification (NCBI taxonomy): domain Eukaryota; kingdom Metazoa; phylum Arthropoda; class Insecta; order Diptera; family Syrphidae; genus Eristalinus; species Eristalinus sepulchralis. The sequence goes on along the minus strand of OX122883.1, from coordinate 48,611,402 downwards.
GGTAACGGCTGCTTATTTTGAGAACGAACGAGAAGTGATAGTCGCCGGCACTGGGTTTTGAAGGCATTAAATTCCACCCTATACTTTCTATCTCAATCAATTATTAATGTGCTTTACAAACGCTGTCGTTCCAAGTCTTCGGCCGAGAAGGAGGGGCGTGAGTCAAGGAAGAGATATGAAAAGAAAAGAAATGAGAGTACTGTCATCAGCGAAGGAGTGCTTCAGCCTTGAACAGATAACTTCTAAGAGACTCATTGATGCCATTGAGCACGCATTTTGCCAAGAGAGCCTGATACCAGACTCAGTACTTTCGATCTTTGGTCAATATATAGCATATTTGGAAACGTCAAAAAATTAAGCCTTGTAAGATGCTAAGAAAACGTACAGCGACCATTAGTTTTGCTGAGGATACGGTGAAAGTTTATTGTAACCACCTTACTTTGGTCGTTTTATATCTTGATTGAGAGCCCTCATTTATTCTGTGATATAACTTTTCGACGGGAGCTACTTACAGCTTAGAAGATATTTAAGTTTTTTCCCATCCTTCTATTATAATTTTCCACTGTTACGAGTAATCTTAGTCCTTTATAGCTTGCCTCAATTATCGTGTTGGAACGTTATTTGGTATACGTAAGGGTAAAAAAAAATCACGAAAGTCGGATGTCGATTACTTGTATTCGTGCATCTTTTTTTTTTCATCTGCTTTCCTGGGGCCCTTTCTGAAAAATAAACATTTTCAGGTGGGCAATTTTGATTGTGAGTCTCTGTAAGCGATTGGAACATATGTGTATATTACCTTATATTATAAAATTCCCGGGCATGACCCACAAACAGTTACAAATCCTAAATAAAAACTATTCCTTTACATGCCTCGAAACTTAGAAATCCTGATCAGATTGAGTCAATACAAATATCTAGTAGGCCATCATAATCAGGTCGAGTTTACCACCACCCCTGAAGACCTCAAAACCCGAAATCTAAACTCCATTAATTAAAAGGCAAACGAATCGAAGGGACTGCAATTGCATTAAGTGAGTAATTTATGTCTCATTCGATTGGGATCAATCGAAATTGAGTTCTCTTGGAGTGGATTAATGTGCCACTATCTAATAACTCTTCCTCAGCCAAGGGTTAACTACCCACTTCGACGCAAGAGTTCGTTACCCGAAATCTGTGTTTGCCCGGAAAATCGATTGATGGGGGCGACAACATTCGAAAATCCATGCCACTATCGCGTGTGCATTCAAAAAAACTGGGGGTAGGGTAATGAAAGCACCCCTAATGGATTTCCCCTGTCGCAGTATGTCAATCACTGGGTTCTTGACCCCGCCCGTGGTTTCCCATTTGTCACATGGATTCGATTTCACAGACATTCATTGCGGTTCACACTTCTAATTATCTTAACGCACTCCAGTGGCCGTTCGTTTGTGTGAACGTCGAGGAGAAAACCAATTTTTATGCAAACAAGTGAAACTAATTAATTGCTTTCGCTGGCAAGCATTTAATTTCAAATGTTAATTAGCGAATGGTCGGTGCCGTTTCCAGTCGTGTGTTGGTAGTCGTGGCCGGCTACCACGCTGACTAACTATGATACAAAATTTTTGGCCGAGTTAGTTTGCTTTAATGCACCCCATCGCGTGTTAAGATGCAAATGTGTGCTTTAATTATTCCGTTTGCCTTCGTATTCCATTTGTTCGTGTCTTCGTATGAAGTTAGCCTCCGAGGTATAATCTAAAAGAATATGCATGGAATGAGTAGGTCTCTTCGATGCATGACTGTGGCATTCAGTCTCAGCTTCGCTAACGGTGATGAAGGCGGTAGATTCAATTTTCAATGAATAATCTTACAACGTACATCTCCAAGGTGAAATACCTTCTTAAGGTACCTTATGTACTATTCACATAGAGCTCATTCTGGCTGACTCTGTTGTCGCGATTTCACCTTGAAAGTGGTGCCTTAATGTCCTACCATTTTGACGTTAAAGGTAGTGATTTGAATGCTTGCATAGCTTCATGACTGTCGGTGGAAATAGAAATAAGCAAAACCATGGATTCAAAATTACGTGATTTATGAATTCGGAAAAAATTAAATAGCTAAGCATATCTTTACACAAAATATACAATAGAAACAAAAAAAAGTTTATATATATACATTTACATACAAAAATACATTACAATACAAATATTTAAACACTTCTATTTATTCACAATTTTCAGTATCAGAAAACTTTCATTCCCACCCCTTTAAAATGAGAGAATCAGTCGAATTGAGCTGATACTTGGCAGCTTTCTGACTTTCTACTGTTCCTACTATGCACGTTTCGATATCCAACGATTTGGAGTTCAAGGAGTTTTGAAATACGTATAGTGAAAAAAAAGAAAACTCCAATTGAGGTATTGCTGAAATTCTTAACTTCAATAAATGGATATCATTGTGATTGGCGTCACGAACAAACATTTTCTTGGGTCTCCAAATGCAAAATTAAGCAAAAGTGTGATATTTCAGAATTTTAAGTATCTAATTTAATTTTGTGGTCGCCGTGGCGTAGTGGTAAGTGCGTCGACCGCCGCGTAGAAAGTCTGAGTTCGATTCCCGGACGGGCCACCTCGCATTTTTTCACGGCACCATCTCTTTCGAGTTGCTGACAACACCTAAAGAGTATCAATTGTCTATGAAAAGCCTCTCAAATCTAGCCGTTCGGAGTCGGCAAAAAACTGTAGGTCCCTTCTACTCGTGAAGGAACAGTTGCACGCACAATACGAGTAGTTGTTGTAGAAGCCAGGCCCTGGTCCGTTATGGACTGTAGTGCCACTCAATTATTATTATTATTAATTTAATTTTGAGAAGCTCATTAGCAAAACAAAAACCTTGAAAAGAATTGCAGCACTTATTTAACAATTGTAGCAATTGTGTCAATGCATGAACGTGTCACCATGTATGTAGTCTAAAAAATTTGTAGATAAAAGTTCTAATTTAGAGATTTGGTTGTATAAAAGAAACAAAGAACATTTTTATTCGACTGTACTCTCGGCTTACTTATAAAAAAGCTTTTGTTTTCTCAGTTTTTAACAGTGGTACTTTAAATTCCGTTCATCTCTTACTCCATTATATTAATACGTAAACAAATAATCAGCATATTATAGTTCTTTTATCAAATTTCGCAAACGCTTTTTGGCGTCTTACTCGCTTGTCTTCGAAAGATGATGAAAAACAAAATTATTTTTCAATAATTCCTTGGGACGCTTGTAACGTGCGGTCTAAAGAACATTGCTGTTTACTTAAATACAGGTGGCACAATTTGCCTTCTTGTTTTAGAATATTTTTTCTTTAGCTTAATGATGCGTTTCTAATTGGTTCAAATTAAAGTAAACTAGTTTCTAGTTTTATTATTTTTAACTTTTCCACTCAACAAAACAATTTTTCAAAAATGTTTTGTTCCAAAAATATCTTAATTTTACAGTATAAACGATTTTGCTGGGGCTTGGCTAGCTTAAACAACGTATTTTTTATGCTTCAAGAGGATACAAATTTGGTTCAATGATCACTTCAGGAAAGTGGAACCACCGTAGAGTAATAAAATGGCATTTCGGTCAGAAGGAAATAGTGAAATCACATCACAGTAGTATTTAATAAGAAAAGCGTTGAAATATTTTTCGCTTCACACTGATTTCAATATTACTTCATTTCCACAAAATTTAATTTCTAATTAATCAGACCAAATTCTTCGATTTAACATCCGACATCATACTTCCATTATTTTTAAAAAAAATCTTAAACTCTTTAAATACCAGATTCTTTAATGTACAGGGACTTTAATTACATAGATTTAAATGGTTTCCATACCACACGCTATACTACTCGCTCCTTGAGAACAACACTGTTTAACAGCCAATCTCAGCGAAAGGTTTTCAAGAAATCTAAATACGAGTATTCGAGTAATGTTTACCAACAAAAACGGTTAAAATACAAAACATCATATGTCATTAAGAAAGAAAGATACGGATTATAGAGTAAGTAAAACCGAGACCATCTGACGATAACTAGGCCCTGTACAAATCTGCACTAAATAGACTCAATAATGCTTTTGTAGAGGGTAAGCTTAACTTATTTCGATTTAAAAAAATATCGAAGGTGTTGAGCACTAATTACCAAGATCTGATGGTTTTTCTGTTGGTCTATTAATCCGTTGTACTGCGTTACTTCCGGTTTTCATTGCAAAAATATGTCTGGAAACCGAACATTATTTTCTGATCAAAAACTACGGCTTTAGAAAACGGCTGTCTATCTTAAAAAACACCAAATGTCCCATCATCGATTCCATGATTCCTGACACCATCACTTTCGACTTGCTGACAACACTCAAAGACTATTTATTGGCAATGAAATACTTCTCAAATCTCGCCAGTAGGAATCGCCAAAAAATATAGGCCTTGATCTCCTATGGGTCAGTCCATTCAATATTTTTTATTTTATAAAAACGTGATAAATTTCATAATTTGTTGTTCACAGGATTTCGGCTTGTATCTGAGGCTGTAGTTCTTTACACACTGATTTCAACTGGAAGTAAGAGATTGCCTTACTCGAGAAGTGAGACGATCACTGTATGGGGATCGATTTAAGGTCCGCTGTGGAAGTGGTGATTGACTTAGGCATGCCCCATATTTTTTATCAATGATTTAAGGCTTGTGGCTTGGTAGAATGACTGTTACAATTGCTCTCCACATCCACAGAATTGTTTTGGGCTTAAGTCCACATCCTGTCAAATAGTCAACCGCGTAGGAATGCACAGGATGCTTTTCTAACCCACTGATAAGTTTCTCAAAAGCTTTTTAGAATGAATGAGATAAGACTTATAGACCGATAGTTGTTTGCAATTGTCTTGCTGATTTAACCTGTCTTTGGAATAAAGCCTTCTATGTCCGTAGACTAGAAGACTATGCTTCGCGTTTAATTTGTCTCTAGAATGGGAAATCGTGTTGTGTGTTTGGGGCATAATGAAAAGGATTCCAACTGCTCCTGGGGATTAGAATCCATCGGACAAATCCTTTGCCCATTTTATTTTGCTTCTATTTGCAACAACGGCGAGAATCATAGACAATTGACACTCTTTGATTGTTGTCAGCAACTCGAAAGTAGTTGTGCCGTGAAAAAATGCAAGGTGTCCCTTCCGGGAGTCAAACCTAGACCTTCTGCGTGTTGGTCGATGCACTTATCCTCTACGTCACGGCTCTCTAGGATTACCAATTTTATGAATTTCACTATTTTGTTGCCAAAGGAGTGCAAAACAAAACATTCTTTTTGGCTATATCGACTGCTTCGTTGATTTTCCTCTGGCCTTCTTAAAATGCCTATTAGAACTGAAATTGTAAAGGTTTTCGTCACTGAGGTAGCGCTTCCCTATGCATGTTAGCATCTCTTACGTCAGTAGTCTTGTTAGATGCGTTAGTAAAGTACTCGTTTGGATCCACGAGTACAGGTTCGAATCCCGGATCCACATCTACGTTTTTTTCCTTTTTTTTCCGAGCTTAATTTTCGCGAGTTCTAACACCATGACCTTGGACCAACCTGGTTTCGGAACTAGCGGCATTGCGGATGGCATGATGTTAGGAAAATAGGCTAACTCTCCAAAATGCACTCAATGCAAGAGCGGACAGCTAGTCAGATTTTCTTCAGTCTAGTTTGTGACTGCATGGTGTATAGTTGGAGTTAGAGGAGGAGTTAGTTGAAAATATTAAGAGTTTGCCAAGTGATACAGTGATTTTCGTCGTGCATTGGTTTGCTATTTCGTGTAAAGAAAAGAGGTAGGAATATTTAACTTTTAAAAGGAGAAGTGTTAGTAATGTGTTCATTTTTTTTAGAGTTTCGAGGCTTTTCCTTTTCCTTTTTTTTTTCATTCTTCCTTCTGATACGTCGATTGACGGAAGCAACCCAAGCCCTAGGTGAAGAATATTTGGAACCGCCGCAGAGTACTCCAGAGAGAAGAGAGATCTCAAAGAGGGGGAACATCCCTAGTATTTCGCAGCGATAAGACGGAGGCACTGGCGTTCGAAAACGTGGTGACTACGAACTACCAAGTAAGGTGTTACAGAAGTTCGTTCCTTTTGTTTTCTACGTACGTCTCGTCTGACGGTAGACAATATATATATATATAAATAGAAAATCCGGAAGATACGCGGATAGTGGAATTTGAGATAGATTACACCACCGAGTGTATCTGTCTATTATATAAATTCGGCGGCAAATTTTATCCAGTCGGTGGTGATACGCGTTGGTAGGCGGTTTCGGCTAGTTGAACCGATAGTTGGGGGTTCGATCCCGGGTTACTAATTATCCTTTTTTTATTGAATTCTTTTTTTTATAATTGGATTTCCTTTTTTTTTTTTATATATTTTTTTACTTGAATTGAATGTTAGTTTTAAGTTAGATTAAGGAAAATATTGTATAGTTTTAAGAGAAATAAAATTGTACAAGTTAAAGCGAACTGCCATCTTTTTGTCGCGATTCAAGGGATGGTCGATCGTACGGGAGGTTAATCGCGTGGCGCCCTTATTTAACATACATCCAGAACCACGACCTTCTCCGCAGCTGGTCAGGCACCCTCCCGATCGAGGTCGCGCACCGGTGAAAAAAAACGGGTAACATTTTGGCGCCCAACGTGGGGCCATAAAATAAAAAAAAAAAAAAACTTTAGTTCGCCAACAACATCTTTCGCGACGCCGGTTACGGGTTAATTTTCAATAGAGATTACGAGTATTGACGGGATTAATCAAACGAGCAGAAATTTACCCTCTTTTGATATAATTATTTTTATTCTATATATGTATGTGTGTCTTTCTTGGTATATGTTCATATGCTCATATTACATTTTTTTTTAAGTACATATTTTTTTTTTTTTAAGTACATTAGTACGAGAGTGCTCTGTGGTTTTAGTACTGAAATTTTCACTTTTTCAGTTTTGTTAAGTGTCTGTAAACGCGGTCGATTATTTTGTGATCGTCTAAAAGGAAAAGCCTCGAACTACTCATTCTGTATTGTTATTTGTTTTGGATTGTCTGTCGTTATTCATAAGTAAAGTAATCAAACGGCAGGATGGACGTTAATAGGTTGAACGTTGAGGAGTTAAGGTATGAACTAGGAGTTAGAGGCCTACGCTGCGGTAATATTGAGGAGATGAGGAAGATGCTTCGAACAGCGCTTAAGAGGGGTAATAGCTTTATTCTACCCGATTACCCATATACATTTGAGGAAGACCAAATGGCAATTACCTCTAAATTGGAAGAACTTTGGCAGCTGGTAGGCCAGTTTAAGGGAAAAGAGAATTCAGGAGAGTATCAGAAGATTGTTGCGAAGTCGGAATGGGTCCTAGGTCGAGCAGGAAGAGCAGTTGCGCGGAATGAGGATGACAAGAAATTTTTGTCAGAGGCTAGGCAGCGAGTTGCTGAGCTGTTGTTCACTCTGGATGTCAAGGCGGGGGCCACCGAATCCAAGGAAGATGAGAGAGCCCACGATGCACCGGTGGCAAGGACATCCACCCCAATCAGAGTCGATCTTCCCGAACCGGAGATAGATCCTCCAACCATGTTCAATCCCCCTTCGTGGGTGACGGCTTCGAAAAAAGTGCCAGTAATGAAGTGGGGGGTGAAATTTAGTGGTGATCGTTCCCAATCGCTTTGTAGCTTCCTTGAAAAAGTAGAGGACTTGAGAATTGCGCGGGGCTTTTCTTCAGATGAGCTTTTCCAGTCGGCGTATGACCTTTTCGAGGGGAAAGCAGCCGTGTGGTATCGAGCAAATCGAGGTGGCATCACTGAGTGGGCTCAGTTAGTAAGAAATTTGAGAGCCGAGTTTCTGCCACCCGGTTACGAAGATCGGCTCTGGGAGGAGATCCGAACGAGAACCCAAGGCCAATCAGAATCTATGGGTATTTACGTCAGCGTAATGTTGGGGTTGTTCTCGCGGTTAAGTGAACCAGTAAGCGAAACAACAAAATTAAAATGGATTCGACGAAATGTCGCTCCATTTTACCAGTCCCAACTGGCCTTGGTGGACGTTACGTCATTGGCCCACTTAGTAGAAATAGGGCACCGACTGGAAGAGTCTCGATATCTGGTGGAAAGCTACGTACCGCCGCCTTCCAAAAAGAGTCTTGGTCTTTTAGAACCCGACTTGGCCTACCTGGACACCGTTGCCTTTGGAGGAGTTGACGCTGTTGCGCCTATTCCGAAAACAAATCAAAGGCCTTCCAACTGCTTTCGTTGCCGTCAAATAGGACATACGGCAGCTCAGTGTTCACAGCCTGTTCGCTGTTATGGGTGTAACCTAGAGGGGGTTATCCGGAGGAACTGTCCACGTTGTTCGCTTCAACAGCCAACGAATTCGGGAAACGGGAACCCGACTCACGGTTAAGCGGAACCTTGAGTCGTATGAAGCAACCCGCAACTGAAGCTATCCGTGAAGGGCGAATGAAGAAACCGGAGACATGCAATATTGCGCTCGATTTTATTCTTGACCAGAATGGGGCTGATCACCGCCCCTATCTCAAGGTAGAAATCTGCGGGATTGAGTTGCTGGGGTTGCTGGATTCAGGTGCTTCACGCACTATTATAGGGAAGGATGGTGTAGACGCCTTGCGTCCATTAAAACTGAAGGTGGTAGGGACGAGTGTGGGAAAGGTGACAGTAGCGAACGGGGATGGAGTGGAAGTACTAGGGGCGATTCAGGTGCCCATGAAGGTGGAGGGAACGGTGAAGGATATGGAAGTTCTAGTTATTCCAAAATTTGCACATGGGCTCATTCTTGGCACTGATTTTTGGGAACGGTTCGCGATTGTTCCGAATTTAAGGAGTAAGGAGTGGAAGTTTTCTGAGGAAGTGTGTGTGATCGAAGGTAGTGGTAAACTCAATTCAGAACAGGAAAGGGCATTAAGGTCGGCGGTGGATGAGGCGTTCCAAGAGATGGGAGAGGAATTAGGGTGTACGAGGCTGGTTGAGCATGTCATCAAGACAAATGCCGACCCTATCAAACAACGCTATTATCCGGTATCTCCAATAGTGCAGGAACAAATTAATAAGGAAGTAGACACAATGCTTCTCGCTGGAGTGATTGAACCATCTTCTAGTCCCTGGTCATCGCCTATACTCCTAATTAAGAAGAAAGACGGCACTTATCGCTTTTGCGTGGACTTCCGGCGACTAAATCAAGTCACTGAACGTGATGCTTACCCTATCCCTTATGTGTCCGCAACCCTTGACAAACTTCGTAACGCCAAATACCTTTCGTCTTTAGACATTAAGTCCGCATACTGGCAAATCCCTATGGCAGAATCTTCAAAACCGTACACTGCATTCACAGTGCCGGGGAAAGGGTTATTTCAATTTTGTCGCATGCCGTTTGGCCTTCACAATGCCCCAGCGACTTGGCAGAGATTCATTGACAAGGTCATTGGAGCGGACCTCGAGCCACAGGTGTTTGTGTACTTGGACGATGTAATCATTGTCACAGCGACCTTTGAAGAACATCTCAAGGTGTTGAGGGAGGTATTACAGCGAATTCGTGAGGCGGGTTTAGTTTTAAAACGGGAAAAGTGTGAATTCTGCAAAGATGAGCTAAAATATCTCGGGTATGTGGTGAACGGACGAGGTTTATCGGTGGACCCGGACAAGGTACAGAGTATGGTGGAATATCCACGTCCGACAACGATTTCGGCCATTCGCAGGTTTGTGGGAATGGTTTCTTGGTACCGGCGTTTCGTCCCTAATTTCTCAAGCTTGGTAGCTCCAATAACTGCCTTGTTAAAGAAAAGACAAAAATTCGTCTGGAGTCCGGATTGTGAGCAAGCGTTCTGCGCCTTGAAGGAGAAGTTGGTTCAAGCGCCGATATTATCTTGCCCGGATTTCAAATTACCCTTCATTGTCCACACGGATGCTTCCGGATACGGAATTGGAGCCGTTCTTTCCCAAGATTTCGTCGGGGAGGGTGAAAAAGTTATCTGTTACCTCAGTCGTACCTTGACTCGGACGGAACGAAATTACTCTACCACCGAACGCGAGTGTCTTGCGGTTTTGTGGGCCGTCGAAAAGCTTCGCCCTTACCTGGAAGGAAGTACCTTCACGGTGGTAACTGATCACCATTCATTGGTGTGGCTGAGTAATTTAAAGGACCCTCAGGGTAGGTTGGCTCGTTGGGCAGTTAAATTACAACAATATAGCTTCACAGTTGTCCATCGTAAGGGAAAGGAACATATGGTCCCTGACGCCTTGTCAAGAATGACTGAAGGGAAGCAGATAAGAGAAGAGGAGATTTTAGATATATCAGTAGGTAGAGCGAACAACAATCCCAATAGCTTGGATGTCTGGCATCAAAATATGTTAACTCGCGTTGCCACAAATCCCAAGAAATATCCAAAGTGGAAGATTGTTGACGGGGTTCTCTACAAACACATTTTACCAAGGTATCCGGAAATGTTAGGTGAAGAGCAAGGGTGGAAGGTTGTTGTGCCACTGCAGAACCGGGGGAAGGTGCTGCAGGAATGTCATGACCATATCTTGAGTGGTCACGGGGGTATACAGAAGACGGCAGATAGGTTGGCTACAAAATACTTTTGGCCGAAAATGCAACGTACGGTAGAGGATTACGTTCGCCGTTGTGTCATTTGCCAGACAACCAAACCGAATCTTGAAAAACCATCGGGGCTGATGATTTCCAGATGCGGTGTGAGACAACCTTGGGAAATGCTCTGTGTCGATTTTGTTGGTCCATTGCCTCGATCCACTAGGGGTTATAAATACATTTTGACCGTAGTGGATTTCTTCTCTAAGTTCCCTTTGTTCTTCCCGGTAAGAACAGCGACCGCAAAAGCTGTACGAACAATCTTGGAGGAACAGGTTTTTCTGGTCTTTGGTGTACCCAAGTGGATTGTGTGTGATAATGGGACGCAGTTTAAGAGCAAGGAACTGAACGATTTGGCAGTAGAGTATGGCGTTACGATTGACTATACAGCATTTTACCATCCCCAAGCTAATCCAGCCGAACGTTACAATCAAACGCTCAAAACGAAGTTGAGAGCCTATATTTCCGACAACCACCGTATCTGGGATACTCTCCTTCCAAAGATAGCCTGCGCCATACGCACTTCTACCCATGAAGTCCTCAAAACGACCCCATACTTTGTAGTCTTCGGGAGAGATATGCCGGTGAGAAGGGATGCGGCGCCAATGCCCAGTGAGGGGTTCAACGTTGACCGTTCGAACACGAGTGATCGGGCCAAGGGTTTGAGCGAAGTAGTGCGAGATGTGCGCGCAAGAATACTTTCCGCCGCCGAAAAATCCGCGAAGTATTACAACCTGCGTCGAAAGGAAGCTCAATTCTACCCTAATGATTTGGTGCTAAGGCGGAGCTTTGTTCTTTCAGATGCTTCGCAATATTATACGGCGAAGTTAGCTCCCAAGTATACAGGCCCATTTAAGATCATCAACAAAATTTCCCCTTGGACGTATGAGTTAGCCGACCAAAGCGGAAAACGAGCGGGGGTGTGGCACGCGAAGGACTTGAAACTTTTTCATGGCCCAAAGGACTTATTGTAGTAGTATAGTTTGTGTATACGAAAACCTTTAGAGAGGAAGGGGGGAGTTATTAGAACTGAAATTGTAAAGGTTTTCGTCACTGAGGTAGCGCTTCCCTATGCATGTTAGCATCTCTTACGTCAGTAGTCTTGTTAGATGCGTTAGTAAAGTACTCGTTTGGATCCACGAGTACAGGTTCGAATCCCGGATCCACATCTACGTTTTTTTCCTTTTTTTTCCGAGCTTAATTTTCGCGAGTTCTAACACCATGACCTTGGACCAACCTGGTTTCGGAACTAGCGGCATTGCGGATGGCATGATGTTAGGAAAATAGGCTAACTCTCCAAAATGCACTCAATGCAAGAGCGGACAGCTAGTCAGATTTTCTTCAGTCTAGTTTGTGACTGCATGGTGTATAGTTGGAGTTAGAGGAGGAGTTAGTTGAAAATATTAAGAGTTTGCCAAGTGATACAGTGATTTTCGTCGTGCATTGGTTTGCTATTTCGTGTAAAGAAAAGAGGTAGGAATATTTAACTTTTAAAAGGAGAAGTGTTAGTAATGTGTTCATTTTTTTTAGAGTTTCGAGGCTTTTCCTTTTCCTTTTTTTTTTCATTCTTCCTTCTGATACGTCGATTGACGGAAGCAACCCAAGCCCTAGGTGAAGAATATTTGGAACCGCCGCAGAGTACTCCAGAGAGAAGAGAGATCTCAAAGAGGGGGAACATCCCTAGTATTTCGCAGCGATAAGACGGAGGCACTGGCGTTCGAAAACGTGGTGACTACGAACTACCAAGTAAGGTGTTACAGAAGTTCGTTCCTTTTGTTTTCTACGTACGTCTCGTCTGACGGTAGACAATATATATATATATAAATAGAAAATCCGGAAGATACGCGGATAGTGGAATTTGAGATAGATTACACCACCGAGTGTATCTGTCTATTATATAAATTCGGCGGCAAATTTTATCCAGTCGGTGGTGATACGCGTTGGTAGGCGGTTTCGGCTAGTTGAACCGATAGTTGGGGGTTCGATCCCGGGTTACTAATTATCCTTTTTTTATTGAATTCTTTTTTTTATAATTGGATTTCCTTTTTTTTTTTTATATATTTTTTTACTTGAATTGAATGTTAGTTTTAAGTTAGATTAAGGAAAATATTGTATAGTTTTAAGAGAAATAAAATTGTACAAGTTAAAGCGAACTGCCATCTTTTTGTCGCGATTCAAGGGATGGTCGATCGTACGGGAGGTTAATCGCGTGGCGCCCTTATTTAACATACATCCAGAACCACGACCTTCTCCGCAGCTGGTCAGGCACCCTCCCGATCGAGGTCGCGCACCGGTGAAAAAAAACGGGTCCATTCCATTCCAGATCAGGCATTCTTTTTTAGATTAAAAATGTTGTTACCATTCCATGCGTTGCTCAAGTAGCTAGGCTCCTTGTGGGCTGTGGTGCCATTCGATTTCAAAAAAGAAAACTAAAAATCAGTTAGATCCAAACTTTGATAATGTATTTGTATTTCTCTCAAGTCCAGGAAGTTCAAACAGATAATCGCTTTGCTGGGCTTAACGAAGAAACGATTAACCCTTCCAGCTGTCGCTTCAGTCACGTACCCTTGCAGTGTTTATTTATTTCTTGTAAACACACAATGGTTGTTAATCGTGCTTTAACTTCGGCACCTGTTTAAGGAATCGATATTTTTTTTCACTAAGGGCAGAGGTGGAAAAAATAAAATGTCGATTCATCAACTCCGTTAAGCATGAAAGTTAATCCGAAATAAATCGAAGTGTCATCAGATAAGTGAATAACATCCACCCGTCCTTCCTCATTAAGAATCAATTAAACCATCAACGATAGGAAATTACTGACAGGGCATTTGGGCCAACGACTTTGTCCTCTTCAACTGCTTCCACCATACATACCGTTGAGTCATCTTTTTCGGGCGAGGGTGAGCAATAACGGGGAAAAATGCCAAAAAGAAGAACTGAAGCCATCACCAATTGGAAGTGAAAAGTTCTCATAAAATGTTCGCCCCTCCAACGATTTTATGTTGCAGATAGCTGTTGGCTGTTTACAGCTTACTGTACACACCGAATACATAGGCACCAGCACCCATGCAGACTGAAGTAAATGGATGACGTAATCCGAGAAAAATCGATTTTCCTCACCCCGATGTATGCATTTTGCAGCACGTTTGGTGCGGCGCCTGAACGCTGCAAAGTTCGCCACTGACTCCTTGCAGAATTTCCCTAGGAGGGTGTGCAAATTGTCTGTGTTTCATTGTCGAGCGTAATGAGACTGCTCCAACTCACACACACCCCAAGACGAGGCCGTGACTCATTCACCTTCCAGACATGACTCTATTTATCCGTCTGGGTCATGTGCCAGTGTGCGCCACTGTGAGGAGGTGGAGGTAGTTTTCATCCATCACATGAGATGGAGTCCTGCCAAATTTTAACTTCACGTCGTCGCCGTAGATTTTCTATCCCTTGAAATCGCCTGACTGCCAAAAGTGAGGCAGTCGCTAGTTTTGTATGTTTTTGGGCGTAGCCTCCGCACTCAAGCTACGAGTATATCAGGAGCCTGATTAAAGAAGCCAGTTGCTGCATGCGTTCGAGAAGAAGGGAATCTTCTTGAAGCATATACTAAATAATGTACATTTGGGCGTGGTGGATGTCGAAAATTGAATATTACGTATTCAGTGAGGTTATGCAACAGCTAGCCGGATGGCGGATAAGTCTCTTGAGGGTTGGTTTTTGCTACGTGATATCATTGTCGTGTGCAGGACTGTTTCGCACAAAACGTGCCAGGGTGTATAATTGAACGTACTTAAACAGCGTCTAGACCGAAACTCAATTCTCATTTCTACGATCTCTTACGCTTTAAGGAGTGGTGTGGTGTACTGTTGAATTATTCGCAATCACAAGCCATGACATTCTTTGGAAAAATGGGGCTCATGAGTGTTGCCTTACCAGAAAAGGCATTTGTGAGCAAGTATATAAACACAGGAAGTGTTCTTTATGTAGCGGTACAATTTCGAGTGATTAACAGAAACTAATGAGCCACAAAAGGTTTTCATAACTACCGCTTAGAAGAAGAACTAATTAGCAAGAAGCAACAAATCTCGAAAACACCATCATTTGTGGGAGTGGAGTAAAATAATAACGTGAGAGTTGAATACCGAGATTCCTGAAAATTTGCCTGCTGCTGCTGCTTACCTGATATATTTTGCCCTCTCATTTTACAGGCAGAATCTTAGTCATCAATGGCGATTACTAATCCTTTCAAACTTTCTTGAGGCTACCTGTTAGTTACATTTAATTCTGAGCAGTACAATAATTGAGTAGCGTAAACGACGGAATTGCAATAATGAAGGCTGGTTAGTGCTAAAGTTTGCCAAGAGACTTCAGGTTTAATTTATAATCTTTTACTAAATCTATGCCAAGGATACGCCAGATCGATGGATAACACACCCCCAAAGAAAAAATCGATTTCGAAGCTCGTTTTAGAAACAGACTTAAGCAAAGAAACACACGAGTATTTTATCTTATTTTGTGGGACAGAGAAGAATGTGGAATATTATCAATTCTATTTCTGTCTCGTTTTTTAGTCGTCTCATGAAATATGGTCAGCTCCCGTTGTAAATCCTTTTCCGCTCGATGAGAATACCAAGAGGAATACAAAGTATAGGTCGTTAAAAGAAAATCTGCGGAATGAAGGAAAATGCGATTTCAGAAGTTTTCAAACATCTTCGCTAATTCAAGTTCAGTCGATTATTCTAACAAGACTGGAGCTCAAAAAGAAATTTTTTGCTTGTGCTTGTTTTGTGAAAGCAGAAAAATAGTTATATCATTTTTAGAGGGAACATTTTCGTATTCCGGTAGACTTTTCGCATAATGTAAAATTAAAGAGAATAATCAACTACTTCCTCTCTTCAGCCCTTTAAATTCAACTGACAGCGTTTTTCTTATGCACCCGTGGTCCTGAAATCACGAGTGACTTGATTAGGATTTAGCAATTTTGTAACAGTAAGCCTGAGTAATAGACTCTCCAATAGACGTCAATCTGTAGTAATCGCCATTCCTTGATGACTGTCCTAAAATAAACGTATGTATCTTCAAAAAATGTATGTATCCTCACATACAGTTAGGAGGCACTTAAGACTTTGGAATCAGTCTCAATAATAATAATAATTGAGTGGCACTACAGCCCATAACGGACGAGGGCCTAGCTTCTACAACAACTACTCGTGTTGTGCATGCTATTGTTCTTCACGAGTAGAAGGGACCTACAGTTTTTTGCCGATTCCGAACGGCGAAATTTGAGAAGCTTTCCATAGACAATTAATACTCTTTGAGTGTTGTCAGCAACTCGAAAGAGGTGGTGCCGTGAAAAAAGCTAGGTGTCCCGTCCGGGAATCGAACCCAGACTTTCTGCGCCACAACCGATGCACTTACCACTGCGCCACGGCGACCACAATAGCGTCTCAATAGCGTGTTGGAAACGTAATTCCTGCTTCTGGTTGCTGAATAAAAAGAATCGACTTAAAAGAAGTGTTATCGCAATGAGGTCTTGTTCAACGACGCTTACATAATCAGGATGGATAATTTTATTATTAAGCTTACTTCTGTGCCTATTGCACGAGCATAGAGAGGGACCATAATACCCTAACATAATGTACCACGAGTAATTATGTCTAAAATGTTTCAAACCCCCCGTAGTGTTTCTTTACTTAAATATCGCATGCCGAACAGTTTATAGGTTACTTCAATTAATATTGATTAAAAATCGATAGTTTCAATTTTCAATAGTATCGATAGTTTGAAGTTTATTTCCATACTAGTACACCCATTTTATTGAATAAGACCAGTCTCAGAAACGTTATTCACGAGTCAGATGTCTAATGTGGTCAACGTTTAATGCGTTGGCCGATACAATTGTAAACGTTTGGCCAAACTATTTAAAATTGGACAAACATTAGAAAAAGTGACATACTTCCGTTTCTCTATCTCCCCCTTGGAATCACCAAGAACTTTCAAATTTTTGCCGTCAATATCCATACTTTACCCAAGTAAAAAGAAAACAGATATAAATACGATTCTAGCCCAAAGCATCCCTTGGTCCCTTCATCCTAGTACAAACAAACAATTTTCAAAATATTACGCCACCTACAAGTTGGTGTAGACAAAACATTGTGATTTACCTCCTTGAAAATTACCAGATTTGTCTTCAGTAAGCAACATTTGCGGAAAGTCTATTTTAATTGAAAGAAAAGTGCAGTGAATTTGCTCCGATCGATAAATCATGCAGAGAGTAGTTTTCGACGACTAATGATGATTTTAGCATCGAAGACAAGCAGCGTCTTTGCCAACCAAATAGTTTAAAGATGAGGAATTGGAGGCTTTACAGGATCAAGATCCGTGGAATGAAATCGCAGGAATTGGGAGTTACTCAGCAAACAATTTCCGTTCGCTTAAAGAATTTTGTATTTGTTCAAGAAGAAGGAGTTGAAACCAAAGGTGATTTTTCACCTCCTGACTGGTTCTTGAAAGAAAGGGAAGAGATTTTCTTCGTGACTGAAGATAAGAAGTGGATATACAACGATAACGCAAAAAAGAAACAAATGCTACCCCTTCCATCATCGGCTACATTGACGCCAAATAAAAATATTCACGGTTCAAACGTCATGCTCTGCATATGATGGGGACAGACGGGTGTGGTGTACTATGAGCTGCTAAAGCCAGGCGAAACCATTGATGGGAAATGTTATCGACTACAACTAATGCGTTTGAGCCGTGCATTGCGTGAAAACGGTCAGAAACGACCGAAAGGCATGACAAGGTGATTTTGCAGCACGTGACTGTGGCGGTTAAAAACTACCTGGAAACGCTGACATGGGATACTAAGGATATCCCACAGAATTCCCGATTGACCATGATGTAAACGATGAGAAACGGAAATCGACATTTTGCAGAATATTTTCTTGTGTTTTTTAATCCGAACTTCAGCTGGTATGATTGCATTCTACGTTAGAGTTCCCAGAGAAATTCCAGCCACAGCCCTGCTAAAATTTGTTAAAAAAAACCCTCTGGTTCTCATAATGCTTCCGACAATTCCTTCTCGAAACCACGTGACAGTACAATGAGTATACTTTAACTAAGTTTAATAAGCCCCTCGCCACTTATCTGCTTTACTAGAGTGGACACTCAAAGATATCAAACACACCTTATTGCAGTAGGGTACACAGAAATAAGACCAAATAGTTAGACTACTGCACATGATGAACATCTCGAAATCCAAAGCAAAAAGCGGAAAGTTCCGGTGTTGCGATGACAACTGAATACTATAATAAATAAAATTATAAATCTCATAAATGGCAATAGAATTGCGATGACGAAATGACTCTATATGAACTTTTCAATATGCTGAGCCCTTTTTTAAGATAGATCCCCTAATCTATATTGTCCATTTTCCTTGTTTTTAAAATTCTGTCCTTAGGATAAAGGTGTGTTTATTTTTAGAAAAAATATTCTTACAGCTTACCATGATATATCAACCAAGTCTTGAGTCTCGAAAATTAAAGAGAAGTCATTATGCTTTTTACAATCAGAATCAAAACTTTCGAAAAGGTGAGAGCACACGCATTAAATAGCAAATTTCATTGCAGCAACAAGCTTAAGTTGAGTACAACAAAACTGACAATTCATAACAGAATATAGAAGAATAGGATCAAAGTACCGAAATTTCACGCGATGAAAGTTTTTGGAGTGATCTTCTCAGCTTTGCAGATATTTTTGTCGATGTTTTCATGAACTCTGCATGCTATTGCTCTTTCAATTAAGTCCCTTATCACTCAATTAAACGATATCTAAATTAGAAAAAGGCCGCCGCTTCTCAGTGCAGCAGAAGTTTAAAAAAGATAAGAAACGTACATTTCTCGAAAACACACAGCGGGGCAAAATTATTTTAAACTGGATTTAAATTACTGGAACTAGAAACCGTGGTACGTTTTTGCAGGTATAATTGCAGAAAATTTTGTTTTCTGATCCAATCTCGTCATTCCATGTTCATAGTCTCGAATGACTCCGTGTCCGTTATTACATTTGTGTGCTTCAACCACGTGTGATTTTCGATGAAACGAGTGTGAAGTACCCTGAATTGGGTCATTTGATTAAGAACTTCACCAAGTGAAGGTTGTCAGAAGCGCTCTTACTTGAATTCATAATTTCTAGGAATCATTAATGAAAACAGTTTTTCTATTACTAAATTTCTCCTTAAACCCATAGAAATAACGATTGACAGCATTAACTCTATTTATTCAGAATCTATGGGATCCTTAAAAAATCACATGCACTGCCCTTCGTAAGGGAATCCGATATCAGCAATAAAGTTAACACTCTAACTTCCGAATTTGATAGGAATGCCAAAATAAGACGTGACACGGTATACGTCGTCCTATGCACGCTCTCTTGTAGGCGATTGTAAGGAGACTAATCCCCCGGTAGCGGGTGTGATAAAATGACCCTCCTATCTTGTGAACCGGAGAAATGACACTATGATTTCACTCGTCCTGCACGCTTACCTCAGACCATCCAAATTAACTGGGGCTGCCAGATCATCTCCTGTGAACTTAATTTTCAATATTGCTATTTCAACTTCGTCTAGAGTGATATTTGGGTCGTAGCCGCCGTTCAACAGTCTGCAGAAATATTGTTCCCAGCCTCGACTGAACTTTAGTCTACTACCGTTTCCCGTTTTCATCCTGACTGGTCTCTATATCATTAAATAACTCGCGCCATACACTCGAAAGCGCGCTTGACTTACTCATTCTATTACATACTTATCAGGCTGGCGAACCATGAAGGGTCAGAGCCTGAGCAATTGCTGCCTTCCATCGCTGACGGTCCTGGGCACGCTGCGTCCAGTCATCAAGGCCAAGCTGTCTTACGTCCGCGATGACTTAATCTCTATACCGGAGGTTCTTCGTCCTCTTCTTCTCGAACCAGGAGGTTCAGATTGGAAGACCCTCTTCGCTGGAGCGTTGCTGTCCATGCGTTCGATGTGGCCGAGCCAGTGTAGTCGACGGATTTTCGCCTTCCGGACTACATCCACATCCTGGTACAGCTCGTAGAGTTCGCGGTTATCCTCCATTCACCTTCCTCGCAGACGGGACCATGTATTCGACGTAGAATTTTTACTAATTACTCATTCCATATCACTCTGAAAACTCCCCCTTCTTTGTTTGGTGACCTTACGTTTGACGGTTCAGTGGCCTAGAAGTCTTTTTATGGATGTTGGGATTTGGGAACCTCGTGCTATCTATAGTGCAATTCCGCTTTAAGGCGAAATTCACCAGGAGAAATTTCTTCTTTATACCCAAATCACAATGACATGACCGCAAGCCTGACAATAACATGATTCAAAGTGTGCTTTGAAGTATATGTTTGTATATGTATCATACTTTTCAAATCATTTGCTTATTTGCATTTCAACCCGAAAGGGGGTTATTTATATTCATTCGGTTGTCTTTACGGTTAAAATACATATCTTGGTGTCATAGCTAGACCGTATGATCTTTCTAAAAGATCGAAGAAGTCATAGCTCTCATTGATGAGGGTTGTCATGAGACGTTCGCTTACGGAAATGTAGCCAAGACTTTTTATTTAAGTCTGTTTCGGACAAATCCACATCCGAAGAAGCACTTCCCTCCATATAAGGTAATGAGTTTTTTTTATACTCCTTTCACCGGTCTATTCGGTCTCACTTCCTAAATAGCGATAATGTCCACAGCAGTTCAGGAAGCTCACATTCTGCATGCGAAACCGAAAATCTTTGTCGTTTGTTGTTAGATCGATCCGTTCCTGAGGCATGTGGTTGGTTCGTAACGTGTATTCTTTTATGTAAACTAGGAAAATGCGACACCTTTTCTACACCTGCTTATAACTAGTCTCAAGTAGGAAGACGAACTCTGTGCTTAACTGTATTTGGCAGTCAAAGAAGGCGACAGTTGCATTATGTCGTTACAGGCCACAATTTCTGATCGGAATCCTTTTGTTGAGACTTTAACATGCATTCCTTATAACAATCAAACAGTTTACTATAATTGGATGTGACTGCTTGTACGAATGAGATACGATAGACGTTTACAACTATCATGGCTGATTGGCACGCAAGTTCTCTCAAAACATTAAATCACGACTTATTATAAAGCTTGCCGCAAGTCCTTCTTCACAACCTACGTGACAGCGGGAAAAGAATCGATATGCTACTTTGATTTCACTGAACCAAAGCATTTCCTATCTGTCTACCAACTACAATGGAAGCGTACTTACTGTAAGAGTTCCAACTACATTCAAATACTAGTAAAAATAAATGGGAGGCTTTACGATGCTCAAGGGGCCCTCAGCAAACTCTTGTAGTTCGTGCTATTGTTCTATCACCTACAGTTTTTTGCCGACTCCGAACGACGATATTTTAAGTGTTGTCAGCGTTTCTGCATTTGATTTCGGTACTGGGAGTGATTCTGCGTTTGATTTCGATACAGGGAATCACTCTTGCCAATCGCTGTTTCTTTGTGCTCAAGAGGCAATTAAGTTATAAAGACCTCTCTCGAAGGACTAAGCTTGCTTTATATAACATCTTGATCATCTCAGTCCTACTGTATGGAGCGGAAGCCTGAACGCTACTAAAAGCGGATGAGGAAGCCTTTGGTCTTTTCGAGAGAACAGTTTTGCGACCGATTTTTGGTCCTCTTTGGGTTAATGGCATCTGGGGAAGATTTAACGACGAACTCTGGGCTGTACAGCGACATGCGCCTAGTCAAGCGTCTTCGGATACAACGCTTAAGAGGGCTAGGCCATGTAGAGCGTATGGACACCACTGCTCCGGCCCGAAAAGTTTTCGAATCTGAGCCATTGGGACAACACAACAGAGGAAGGCCTAGGCTACGGCGGCGCACACAAATTGAGATGGACCTTAACCAACATGGAGTTCGTAACTAGGGGCAGCTGACTGGAGGGGCATGTTGGTTGAGGCCCAGGCCCACCCCGGACTGTAGCGCCACAAGAAAAAGTGTTGTCATCAACCCGAAAGAGGTGATGCCGTGAAGAAATGCTGTAGGACTTTCAGCGTATAAGTCGACTCACTTAGCCATTACGCCACTGCGATCACTTGCTGTCTAACTCCAATCTAAATCCTTTCACAATGCAAAAACTGTAACCTCACTTTAAGGGCTCCTACAAGTCATAGTTTAAAAACGAAGCCTGTCACTTAAATGGGTCGCAACACTTTCGACGGATTTCTGAACCTAAGCACTACCTATCCACTCAACCACCATCGTGAAAGCAATTACTCAAGGGAAATCGAAAGTTAGTGCAAAGCTGGAGCAGAATCACATTGAGAAATAATTCCGGCATAATTAGAACATGATTTTTTAAACTGACAGTATCGGCGAAATAATCAAAACGAAGCCAACAACAGAAGAGAAGATTCCTCCAAGTGACTCCAAGTTACTTCACAAAGCCAATGTTCAAAAATAACCAAAAACTCAAAAGAAAATAACAGCCAATGGTTGCGTTTTTTTTAAATTACACGTTTAAATATATATTTCAATTTAATTTCTTTTCCAATGTAGTTTATTGATGCTTTTTGTGGTTGTGAGTGCAAATTAAAGACAAGGAAACGACATAAATGTAAAAGTAAACAATTTCGAACGAATTATCTTCTCTCTGACACTAAAATACAATTACAAACTTCCTGTAATACAAATTGTGTCTTTTGTTGTGCGAAATAAAATTAGTAGTCCGTAAGGTTGTTTAATGTACAAAAAAAACAAAAAAAAACTTAAACATGAAATGCAGTTTCTCTGCCTTTATAATTATAGCTAAAACACTACAGTTTTTAGAGATTACAAAGCAGACGGGCGCCAGCCCTCTTCAGAAAGTATAGTTAAAGTAAATGCTGACAAGATGGATGGAAGAGAGTCTGCTTACGGTGGGCGCCGCGCACACTAGCTATACAAAAAACTAATTTTAAAAAATAGTTAACATAACTTAATTTACGGGAAAAAGCAGCACTCCACGACGGACGAAATATCTCAGGATTGGGGTAAATGGTAAATGAATGATGGACGAATGGGGGGGGGGGGGGGGGGAAATTGGTGGAAGAAAAGAATAAATGTTATGGAAAGGAACACAGCAGATACGGGTACGAAAAAAAAGATGTATGACTTTAATTTTTTAATCTTTTCGGAATTTTATTTTTGAATTTTTTGTTTTGCTTGTTTTAAAACTTTTTGCTTAGTTCTCATCAACTTCGGCTTCTTGCTCCTCCTCGAATTCAGCATCTTCGTCAGCAGTGGCCTCTTGGTATTGCTGGTATTCGGATACCAAATCGTTCATGTTGCTTTCAGCCTCAGTGAATTCCATCTCATCCATACCCTCGCCAGTGTACCAATGCAAGAAAGCCTTGCGACGGAACATAGCGGTGAACTGTTCTGAGATACGCTTGAACAGCTCCTGGATAGCAGTGGAGTTGCCAATGAAAGTGGCGGACATCTTGAGTCCTCTTGGTGGAATATCACAAACAGCTGTCTTAACGTTGTTTGGAATCCATTCGACGAAGTAGCTGCTGTTCTTGTTCTGAATGTTAAGCATCTGTTCGTCAACCTCCTTCATTGACATACGTCCACGGAAGATGGCAGCGACGGTAAGGTAACGTCCATGTCGTGGATCGCAGGCAGCCATCATGTTCTTGGCATCGAACATCTGTTGTGTCAACTCGGGCACAGTCAATGCCCTGTATTGTTGCGATCCTCGTGATGTTAATGGAGCAAAGCCAGGCATGAAGAAGTGCAGACGTGGGAATGGAACCATGTTGACAGCCAATTTACGAAGATCAGCATTCAGTTGGCCAGGGAAACGAAGACAGGTGGTAACTCCAGACATTGTCAGTGAGACTAAATGATTCAAGTCACCGTAGGTTGGGGTGGTCAACTTCAGTGTCCTGAAGCAAATGTCGTAGAGGGCTTCGTTATCGATACAGTAGGTCTCGTCTGTGTTCTCAACCAGTTGATGTACTGAGAGTGTGGCATTGTAGGGTTCAACAACGGTGTCTGAGACCTTTGGCGATGGTACTACCGAGTATGTGTTCATGATTCTGTCGGGATATTCTTCGCGGATCTTTGAAATGAGAAGGGTGCCCATACCAGAGCCGGTACCACCACCCAGGGAGTGTGTCAATTGGAAGCCTTGCAGGCAATCGCATGACTCAGCCTCTTTGCGGACAACATCCAACACTGAATCGACTAATTCAGCGCCTTCTGTGTAATGTCCCTTAGCCCAGTTATTTCCAGCACCGGATTGTCCAAAGACAAAGTTATCGGGGCGGAAGATCTGGCCAAAAGGTCCGGAACGCACAGAGTCCATGGTGCCGGGTTCTAAATCGACGAGAACTGCACGTGGAACATATTTGCCACCGGATGCTTCATTGTAGTAAACATTGATGCGTTCCAATTGCAAATCGCTATCACCATGGTATGCGCCTGTGGCATCAATTCCATGTTCGTCGGAGATAATTTCCCAAAACTGTAAAGAAAAAGGAACAAAAAAGAATATTTAATTAAAAATGAATGAGTTTATTTTTAGAGGGAGGACAAGAACGCGGGGAGAGAATGGAGAATTGAGTTTTTCTTTTTGTGTTGCGATGAAGTGCACGCACATGCTCAGGAACAACGACTCAATGGTTTTTGGTTGCTAGCCACGCCTAGAAAATCGATAAAATACGACTTGACATGCAAGCCCATGTAATGGTTTGCCGTTGAAGTTTAATTTAAAGCGAAAATCCCCGATGACTCATCGCTCTTTGCGATAAAGGGGTGTCATAATGCTGGTATGGGAAGATTGTAATTATTTTTTTAAGGACATTTTTTTCTTCTTGATGCAAGTACGGAGAATGTCTTGGAGTGACTCATGGATGGTGCTGCAGTCTATAAGAGGATATGCCGTAATTTCTTCAACAAATACTCGTGTGGAGTGGGGGGACTAACAGTTGAATGTTGAGTCTAAATGGTGAAATATAAGAAGTTCTTATTTAAGCACATTTAACACTGTCCTCAAATCGAAGGAGGAAACGATGGCATAATCAAGGAATCAGATCTGTGCCAGGATAGGTACAGCATTGTTTCAACAGTGTTCGGACTGAAACGACGCTTGAAACCATGAGATCATGTTCATTGGGTCATAACTCAACAAGGTTAAGCAGCATTAAATTACTGCTTTCCGTCCACTGTGTGACGACAAAATTAAATCAGCAATTTCGCCGGGCTTTCACACAATCATGACATAACCAACAATATATGTGTAAGCTCGTTTGTTATCGATACACACCCACACCCAGTTAAACAGAAGAACTTGTTAATGACTAATTTTCCTGATAACTTGCGTCTAAAACATAGAAAGGAAACTAACTTCGTATCGTACATTCGTGTGAGGAAAATCAGGTCACTTGGCTTTATACCACAACAAATAAAATTTCTACTGAATATTTAAAAAAAAATCCGGATCCCACACATAGCGGTGGTGAAGGCAACTTTCAGTAGCAAGTGATCTCATTCCTGCCTGGAAGGTAGAAACGATGACGCTACCATTCATCGGTGTGTGAATGCTGCGGCCAAGACTTTCTATATATCGAATACCGTTTTTATATACACACATATTCAGCCATCCTCATAAGCTGGTGATATCATGCCAAGTGATTGTTCGTCAGATGCTGTCTGCCTTGCAGTGAATAAGAAGAAAAAATGAATGATCCGACATTCTTGACCACAACTCGCCGGTCAGTCGGCATCAGCGTGAACAAATCTCGTTGCCTAGTGAAAATTAATGGGAGAAGAAACAAAGCCGTTCTATGATGTTCTCATTTGTGATGACCATCAGATGATTTCTTGGAATTTCGCAACTGTGTGATTCATGATCCTATTTGGAAGATGACAACGAAACTTTGCTGCATGTACTTTCATTTTCAATCGATAAATGAAATTTCTCTTGACGCCAGTGGACACCTTATGGTTAAAGCACAATCTCAACGCATATTTTCGAAGCTAAGACCAGGAGGAAACGCCATATGGCGCGCCAACTCTGATATCTTTTCGCACATAAATGCCGCCGCGCCGCTTTGCCTTTTTTCTGTGGTATTTTCCTTTAAATTAAAACCAATTGAGGAGCAGTAAGCGAATGAAAAACAGAACACAAAAAACAACAACGTCGACGACGACTTCATATCGAATGATGTCAACATGTTTTCTTAGTCCCCACGCAAGAAATCACGACGGTGTGTCGGCACACCGAACATCATCGTCATAAGACAGTGGCCGGTTGTGTGTGGGATTTGCTGCGCTGGCTTGCCACACACTAATCGCACACAGTCACAGTAAAGAATGTTGTTTACCAATTTAACCATATTTGGAGACATGTTTAGTTGGGATTGCGCGTTCTGTATTTGGAAAAAATAAAAGAGGAAAGACAACGCGTCAGCGTGAGGTGGCCGCAAAATAAAGTGGTGAGCTAATACTTCGACAAAGTCCATAACTGGACGAGGTTAACTAAATATGTAAGTCTTTCAGGCGACTTAAAGGCAATAGAGAGAATTAATCGATGATTGATTGATAAGTGGTGGTCTCTGTGCCTTTGGATCTTTTTATGGTTGTGAAGTAATACGTGTGTAGGAAACTTGTCCAGAATGTGGATCAAATTAGATAAGTAGAAACATGTAAGACCAGTCCGTTGAAGTCATATTTAAGTTGAAACTATAAACTCATTCACGGGACAAAAATTAAACACTTCCTGTGGATATATCGTGCATGAGACCAACGTGGACCGACTATAAAGTTGTGACAAACCCTTTTTTTCTCGATGAAAATTTACCAAATGCCGCATCCAGACAGCATTCTATTCTATACCATGATCTACTTAGCTCGGTCGTTTTTCTATTCACGACCAACAACTACAGACATCCCCAATTCTTCGAGCAGGCCATGAACTGGTTAAAAATAACCAGGAGAGTACATAAAATTAGATATTTTTGCACATCAATGCGTTTCTTGCTTCCACAGAGCACGGCGACATTTTGCCGGTCTCTTGCAATCTCTTAGATGACGCCAGCAGGTTATTGACATTGATCATCAGCAAAATGTGAGTTGGCATATAGGAAGGGAAGAACACCAAATCGCTGGTTATGGCGTTTTTCGTTTCTGTTTCGTTTGCATGACCAGCTGGCATATGTCTGTCTGTCAGTCCTAAATGCGCCTAGCACATTGTATGCAATGGCGCTCCCCCTCCATCGGATGTGTCATCAAATATCACCTTTTTTCCATCTCCACGCATGTGTGCCTTTTCCCTACTGCCGCTACTGCAGCCGGCTACTAATAGGAAACCCAAATGGAATAAAGAAATAAAACACACAAAAAATAGGGTAAAAGCATACTCCACCACCACTCCATCATCACCATGGTAATGGTCGTTTTCAAACATTCCAGAATTTCAAATGACAAACGAATAGAACAACATAAACACTAATTTTATATTGTATTATCGATCAAGCGAGCCAGCCAAGCTAGGCCAAGCGGCAAACGAGCGCGCTAAACTCTCCCCTAGCTTATTTTCAGTCTATTTCCGCTTCGAACGGAATGTTCGGCGTGTGCCGCGAGCTCTCTTTTTTTATGTGAGAGAGTTTGTCGTCCGCGTCCGTCCATTCGGGTCGTTGTCGTTCTCTGCTTGGCATGATATGGCGCGCACAAACCAACTATAAAAATATTTCTCAGTTAGAAATAGGAATAGAAAATAAATTCTATATGGAGTGGAGTCGCAACATTGGGGTATACCCAAACGTTGACGATGTTCTTTCGGACATTCACCCGATGATGGCGGTAGCCGCATAGAATAGAAGTTCCATTTTTCATTCTGGCATATTCTCTTTCCTTTATTCGCTTTTATATGCGTGCTAATGCCGCTGTAACAGCATATTGTATTGTTTCTCTGCTTTAAATCCAAACGGTAAAGTTTTAATGGGTAATTCCTTTCAAAGTGTTCTTAATGAATGAAGGAAAATCAACAGACTGTGTGTGTTGGTCGGTTCCCCTTTCAATTAAATATGAGGAGATTGACGTTTTTCCCGTAATACTTCCTTCTCTGGACTAATTGACTGGACACAGCACACAGCTGCAGTAGGGAACGGGCTCTACAGACCATGTGTATGCACATGTTGTATGTCTGAAGCTTAAAATTCAATTTTTCTCTTGTCTGTTACTTGCTTCAATAATTTTAACTTTCCATGCTCTGATGGGTTTAAAGATCAAAGAAATAAAAATGTCCATCACTGGGAGGAGAGCGGATGATCACGTCGGTATTTTTTTTTTTTAGAAATCATGATGCTGCCGGAGACTTAATGAACAATGAGTACATTAAATGTGAAGAAGAAGAATTTGTTACATAATGTGAAAGTCGGTGCTTTTGAAAGGGTTTGACCCGAGAGGTGGAACTCTTGGAATGATCTAGACGAATGTTAAGTAATGTCAATCATAATTTTTTTTACATTGATGAAGAGGCGTTCAAATGATCAATCAAATGAAGAAAGAAGCGTGTAAAAAGAAAGTACACGATGTTGGGGAGACGTTGTTAATTCGGTTTTAATGCATTCATCACATGCATCAATTATTATGCAGAAGAAAGCGCAATGAAGTGAATTTATAATTTCTTCTCTTTCACAGATGTTGTCACCATCTGTTCGTTTATCGTTGTCATGTGGGAACTTGTTAAGTATTTGAGGGATAAGTTGGTGCCTGGCAGAGGGCATTTTTGTTTAATTGATTCTTAGTATACTTGGATATGTTGTTTTCCTCTTTTCAATGTTAATAATATTTTAAGCTACAAGCATGCAAAGTGATACATTAAATTTAAATTTACATTTAATGAAGATCAAGGGAAAGCACATCATTTGCCTAAAATATCCACATTGTAATGATGCTGCTGAAACTCTAAAGAAAGCTTCATATGCTGCAATAATTCAATGACAATTTGTCACAAAAAAATCCCCAAATTTAATAACAGACATGACTTGACTATAACAGACAAAACTAATTGTCGAAGATTATTAAGCAGTTTTAGTCAAGATAACATTCCCAGACTGGATATAAATGCTGCACGTAATTTACTCAAATATTTATTTAATCTACCATTCTACCATTTAAAAGAACGCACAATGAGAATTGTTCATATCCTTGAAATAAATTTCTATCTCCCAATGGTCTTTTGCGACCTAAATGAAATGCATTCGACATTCCTTCCACAGACGAACATAAGACATCTCTTTTTGAAATTACGTCCAGTTAAAGCACATTGAGTGATGTTCTTTTTCTCTACCTGATGGCAGACAAAAAAAAAAGTTATTTGTCCACCAGCATGTACATACAATCTCTAAAGGCCATCTCTTCCTTCTCGCAAGTCGTAGAAATATAAAGAAAAATTCTTTTCACAAACTCGAAAAAACTAAACCTACGCCCATGTAATTTTATGTACACCCTATAATGGCACTTCTCTCCATCTCACTCCAGTCGTACAATGTGTAGGTATTCATATTGCCAACAGCCAGCAACAGTACCATTTTTTTTCTTCTCTGCTTTTCCTCTAATCAAATGCTTATACATCTCACACATCTGCCACCGCGCTGTGCTGTCCTCCTCTTCATCTTACACTCCAGGTAGAGGCTTCCCTATGTAATACACACTCTAAAGGCACTACCACTACTCGAATGCAAAAACAAGATCGCAGCTGGTGTGTTGGTATCATACAGTACATATGTAAATTCGTACATGGGGCATTGTATATGCGAAATTCATGTACTTTTATATTAAAAAAAGAAGTATGAAATCATATGCAGAGGGAACTGGGGACATTTTTCATTTCCATTTCGTATTTCATTCAAATGCTGATTTTTAATTTTCACCACGTATGCGCCGCGTTGATGAGTAATTGGAATTCAAAGTTCACAAAGGAAAAAAAAGCGAGTAGATATATGCCGGCCGGTACTTGAACTATTTGCATGTGTGTTGGAGAAGGAGCGAAACATGGTGAATCTTTAATTCTTTTTGTTCTGTTCTCGACTGAGAAACATCATTCCGGCTTAAAGACTCTTCTTAACTCGTTTTAGAATTTTATCTTTCCACTTATAAAACATGCACTTTGGTAGAACAGGAATTCACAAGAGAAATGTTTTACCGGTGCGGCAGGCAATCCAAAAACTCCTTTTTTTCCTTGCTCAAATTCTCCAAACTTGATTGTGAGGTAAATTTAGGAGGTGAGGAGGATTTCTCTTACCTTAGCTCCAATTTGGTTTCCGCATTGACCGGCTTGAATGTGAACGATTTCCCTCATATTTGTTGTTTATTTGATTTTTTTTATATTAAATACACAAAAAATGTAGTTATATTTTTCTCTTTTAGAAAAACTAAGAATCACTTAACAGAGAACACGACACAACTGAGCACTTCGAGCGTCGCTGACTTTATGAAGACTGCAAATTTTCGAAGCTGTTCAACGGATTTTTACACACCAGACAACGCCCAGTCTCGCGATCTGATTGGTTGGCAGCGATGTCAGTCTGCAAAGTGCAGAAATGACTTCATCGGTTGCGCGGCGTCATGGCTGCCACAACACGCAACTTGAAAAAAGAACATAAAACGACACACCAACCATAATGGGCTGCTTACACTGCTGCAGTGAACTCACAGATGAGAGTGTGGGGTGTTTAATTTGTATTTGCTTGTTTTTCTTTCTCCTTCTTCGTCTTTTTATTCGTCTATATAGTGGTATTGTTGTTGTTGTTTGCAGACACGATTTTTTGTTCTTGTTTTATATTTTGGAGACATGAGTGTGGATTGGTTTGTCTGCAAACGGGCGACAACGAACGGTACGAGAGGAATGAGTGATTGGAGAGTGGGTAAATTTTGAGGTCGCCTAACATTTTTTTTTCTTCCATACAACCGCCTGCTTGTACCCCAAGTCACAGAGAAGAATTTGCATAGTTTTCCAGTATTGATTCGGGGAATATGTCGTTTTGCAGAAAACTTAATTGTTAAGTAGATACCAACATGTACACAGCATATATTGTCTGGTTGGTTATGTAAAGAGTTTCTGTTTGGGAGGCTATAAATCCATGACTCAACGAATATCATCCATAGGTGGAGGAGGCTAGAGGAACAGATGTTTTGCCAAGCTGCTGATTTCATAGTTTGATGGGGTCTAAAGGTGCTAATGACCATATTTTGAGGATGTCTCGCATGGAAAGTGCCAAGCAAAAGTATAACAAACCCATATTGCTTGCTGAATTTAGGGATATTTCATTTTTCGTGGAGGATGTGGCATGTCTCAGAAAGAGTGAACCTTTTATTGTTTTTGTAATATTTGTGCACCTGTTCCATTTTATTGGCGAGGCTGTTACACGAAACGGCAGCACACGACCGAAAAGTCATAAACGTTTACAACATCTGCTTATGATGAGAGCTACATACATAGTTATTTTCAAACATGCATAAAATCATATCCTTCCTTTCTAAAAAAATTTGGGTAGGCATGCGGATCTGGATACATACCTACATATGTACCTACCTACATACTTTCTTTCGTTTGTAGATATGTACATCTTCCGTGTACTCGTTGAGATTCTTGTTTGTTGATCTATTCGGGAATAATTGAGGAAATTATATGAACCCTTCAACGTTTTGTTTTAGGTATCCATTAAAACAGAACATAATTTTGAGTGGCGTCACATAAATGATAGTCTACCGAGACAGGTAGGTAGATAGTGTGGCCGTGTTTCTTATTTACTCAAAGCAACTGAATGGGTTCACTGTGCTCTACAATAGATTAAGTTGTGGGGCTAATTCCATTATGAGATAAGCTTGTAACTCACCTATCCGACCAAGATGTGCCTCAGTTCGAGATCATACAGTGTTGGATAAAATCAGCTGTAGCGAGGAGCTTCATAATTTAGACAAGTTGTCAGGAACAGAGTGCACATTTGGAAAGGTAAAAAGATTAAGCTGTGGTCGCTGTGCGACCTTTGCTTTTTGCCGACTCCGAACGGCGAGATTTGAGAAGCTTTTCATAGACAATTGATACCCTTTGAGTGTTGTCAGCAACTCGAAAGAAATGGTGCCGTGAAAAAATGCGAGGTGTCCCGTCCGGGAATCGAACCTAGACTTTCTGTATGGTGGTCGACGCACTTATCACTACGCCACGGCGACCACAAGAGGTGATCCATCTGGAAAGTCCAATTTTAGGCAGACTGGTTTGAACATTGCGAGTGGTATCTCGTATCTTCTAAAGATTTAAACGTAGCTGGCTTATTCTTGAAAACCTTCTAAGTTATCCTCAGAGAAATATGTCTAAACGTGTGATATCGCACGGTATAGGCCAATTGCCGGTAGCAAAACGTAAAACTAAATGCTCACCAAAATATTTCTCAACATGTCCAATGTGAACTGAATTTTGAATTTGAATTTTAATGCATTTTTATTATTTGTTTCTTCATTACTTATGTATATGTTAGAGAAAAATACTTTAAACTAGCTTACCAATTTATTCCATAGATCTAAAATATAACTTACTGACTCTTTTCGAATATTCTTAGCTAATCGAAGTACTTATTTTGCCTTTCGGGCTTGATGCGAAGTTTTAATTTTGTTACGAATTTTGCGTGTGATATATTTTTTTAAATTCAGACAAGGAAATTATGAAAACTTGGGAATACACGTTATCTTAATTTTACCTAATCTAATCTTAACCTAACTAAAATAAACTGTAACCTACATGTATATCTATATATAATCAAGTTAACTCTAAACTTAAATCTACTTAACTGCTTACACTAATCTTCAACTATGACCGTAACATGATACGGATGTGTGAACCAAGGCGTACATATGTGTTATTTTTATGCCTTACATATACATATATCTAATACGCCGTGAAGCACCTTTTTTCAATTTTTTGTTGTTATTTTTTATTTTTTTTTTAATATTTTTAAAAATTTGTTTCTTATAAAATGCTTAAGAACAGTATAGACTCAACTAACACATCCATTTGTATTAGAAGTTAGCGGCATCGAATGCTGGTTATGGTGAAATCACCAGTAAAAATGCCGTTCTTTGACAGAAACTGCTCAATCGTGGGCAGAAATCGCTCTACTGAACCGTAGGAGATCCTCGTGCCTACGAACGACGTCCGGCTTGTGTAGTAGCTGCCTTACTACTGTGCGTGCGACGTGGAAGATGATAATGCAGCCTTCTCTAACTTGTATCAGGCCTTTAGCGTACAAATAGAGGAAATCTTCAGGCCGAATGAAGTCGTTAAGACGTACCCATTCATGATACATTTCATTTGGGTAGTAAGCCCCACAAGTCCATAGTTTCAAGCGCCGTATGACTCGTAGTACCGTCTTTTTGTATTTCAGAAAACACGTTGTTCGTTAACTTGATGCGATAACGGTTACCATTGACCGCAACATTCTTTGCCTTTTTTTAAAATACAGGGGCCAGTGATTCCACCAACCCATATACCACAACATACCGTTGATTTTAATGGTCGTTATTGTAGCTTTTGGTACTCTTGGGTCATACTACAAATTCTTTCAGGTTCTTTTTGGCTGCAATCTTAACTTTATTCGTGGGCATCCTTTCTACTTAGATGGACGCTCTAACGTGTAACATCAACAATTAATGAGGTTTCGCAGAGTTGTCAAATTTTATGATTATTGTCTTTTCGTTATGCATATTCAAAAAAATTTGTGTGTCGTAATAACTAAAAAGAAATATCTCATAATCTGTTTTACAAAGGACACAAAATTTCCCTCTCCTTTCCTCTCCTTTCAACTGGCGTGGCAAATTTCTTCTAAATCTAAATGTTTTCCACAGAAAATGTGAATTAATGTTTCGGAAGTTCATTTCAGTGAATAAATTATTTTATATTTGCAGGAGAAAACGTTAAAGACAGGGGACATCAACTGGCAGCACAGGTTTGCCACCTACTTGACAATAAATATCTGCTCTATCTTGCAGAAGAAAAAAAACTAGGTCTGGGTCTATAGCTGTTTATTATGCTTATCACACATGTTTTTGTTTCATTTCAAATTCCATTTACTTACTACTTGTAAGTCCGCACCCACTCGTCGGGACCCGGCATTCTTTTGACTCTCGCCACACGCTTTTGCATTTACTCGTAATCAAACGATTCGAAAGAACAGCATTTCATGATAAGCGTCTGAAGCCCACAGAGGTATTTGTGGCCAGTAAACGCATGTTTTTCTCAAACTCAAAGCCGACCAGCAACACTTCTTTAAATAGATGCACTTCCATAGAAAATTATTCAACATTCTCGCCTTGCTGAGCGACTCTGAGAGCGATTGCGTTAAACGGATGACGGCTAAATGACATCATATGCGGAAAGTCTTCTGAAATTGATTATACGTGTATGCATGACGGTGGGCAGAAGTTCACGCAAGGCGATTGTGTTGAGTTTCTTTTGATTGTATGCAGCGAATTGGGACAAGACTTGCAGCCGTTAATTTATTGACATTAATTTTCGATCACAGACAAAAGTAAGGCGCCGCCGCTGACACCTTGTCTACAGTGAAACGTGGGATTAGCATCTAACACCACAGTGAATTGTCTGGAAGCGTGTGTTGTGATGTGGGCACAGGCCAGTTGCTGTGTAATACTAGACAAAACATGGAGGCGAACATGTGTTTGTTTAAGCCATGTAATACATTCTGTAAGCCGTGAACTTTTATGGAATGAAACGTATTTACATGCATATGGGTCGTTCGTGGGGGGGTGTCTCGTCCTTCTGACATGAAAATTGACTCCTTGTTTGTTTAATCGCCGTGATTTCATTTTTAACTTTCCATCGATACATGGTTTTTTTGCATATTTGATGAAACAAGAAATTCAATGAAGATTTAGGTTAGATTAGGCTACTAAGTCCATGAGTGGGACTATTAGGCCAGGAAGACTGTCGCTTTCCTAGTCCTCTCGAGACCTATGAGTGAATGTCTATCCTTAGCAAGTAAGCCCACCACATTTCCCCTCAAACTCACACCAAGCGTGCAAAAGGGTAGATCTACCAAGACCGCATTGCATAAGGTAAAATAGAGACTTCTATTGTTGCTGTTTACTCGTTATTAGCGACAGATTTTTAATTTTTGAAAGTTCAAAAATCTTTCCAACTTTTTGAGGTCTTTTGTCTATAACAAAGTGAATTTTTGCCATAACTGCTAAACCGTCATTTCATCTACAGTTAGCGCTTTTGATAGATTGCATTAAAGTATTTTTTTTACTATTTCAACTGGGGGGGAGGGTGGCTTCTCATTAATTGCTTCTTGAAAGAAACCTTAATGCCCAGGAACCAAGCAAAAGTTCAAATTGCACCTTACTGCTATCCCCTAAGATACAAAGTTGAGATTTTGTACACGTTGTTGTTAGATGCTTAGTGGCCGCTTGGCTTTCTATGAATAGTGCGATAGGTCTATTATATATCGACTCCGTTGACAGAAAGAGATGGATAACCTTCAGTTCTGAGGCTGAGTGCCAAGGAGAAATATTTTGCGTGAGGTGACAAAAATTCCTAAGTCCCTTCTGTCTTTGGTTTTCCAACCATCTCTAAAAATTTCCAAAGCAGCAGGGTCTCTAACAACGTTTCCATCCCACAGTTCCGTTTCTGGAAATCGGGTTTTATAGCTAATTTCCACGCATAGTTTACGCAATTGGTAGCTTTACCTTTGGAACAATTTGCCTGTGTCCAGAGTTCCTCACAGTACCAAGGATTACTCTTACTTATCCGTCAGCCCGTCTGGGTGGTCATACTGTAAATACCGATGGGTAACAGACTTAACAAAATATTCACCGCAACGGAAGGATTTTAAGAAATTTACCAAACAACCTTATAGGGTGTAATATTACATGCTGAAGACAAATAAACTTGTTATAGTAGCTTTAAAATAGACAAACCAAAATAAAAAGTGTATTATTCTTCGTCATATGCATTGAAAGAAAGAATTACTTTGATTTATTGCATGGAAATAAATTCATGAATTATCAACATTTCCAGAAATTGATTGAGAGTTACTCGAATATATTGAATTAAAGAATGAATTAACTGTAATTTGTGAGAAAACAGACACCATATAGTTAACTTCTACAAATTCAGGTAGATATAAGAAGATGATGAAGCATTCTCACAGTCCTATGATAAAGTGCTGTAAATCAAATAAAACCTATGCACTTTTCCCTGTTTATTTGAACTAACCTTGGCCAAAATTACATGAAAACCTCTATAATTTTTTTACCTGTATAATTTGAAGAAAAATTTATAATTTTTTAAAATGCTCACGAGATTCCAAAACTCTGTGTATTAATTTAACGTAATTTGTTTTCACCCTTAAAGACGGATTAGAATTGGGATATTAACATATTTAAAGTAATTTATTTGTACATTGGTACCTACGAAAAAAAATCTCGTTTTCCCACAATTTTTCCTTATAAATTCGATTCGAAAATTCTTCAGGCTGAAACTGGGTTTAAATATAGCCTATCTAAAACTTACATTTTTCCATTTTTTTTAGACTTTTATTTTTATTTATTTAATATACATATTGAAATTGCGATAACAACAATCACAATAGTCCCAGATCTGCTGTTTTGACAGCACACCTTGATTAATCCGTATTTTTCATGTTTTTTTTTTTCAATTTCCAAATGTATTTTGTTATTGTTCATTTTTTTCTAATTCATTAAATCTAGGGGTTTTTTTTACTCCTTTTAAATTTATTTTCTTGATTTGGAATATTGACAGTAGCATTTTCCTACATTGCTACTCAGTTAGGCTTCTTTCCCAAGGCTTTTCTTTACGTTCTTACTTTTTCAGGCTTTGTGCATCAGAATACATTGTTTCTATTTGAATTTTTCTGTAATTATTACTTACTTTTGACTGACACCTTGTGACACCAATTTACAAACAGACCAAAAAGTCCTGCTATTGGAATGGTAAGTAGAAGTTCTAATTACAAAAGACCGTATTTGACAGGGCTAAAGGAGACCCCTTCGACTGCACTGCAAACAAGATCATACATATAGCCGTATTGTGTAAACGCCTAAAACCATTCCTCAACAACCTGATAGGTCCTAACAATGTGGCTTCAGGCCAGGGAAGACCAGATCTTTACTTTACGGCAGATCCTGAAAAAGATACAAGAAATACAGATCGACACGCACCACCTATTCAGTGATTTTAAGGCCGCATATGATAGCGTGTTGGTTGTTGAGGCCCAGGCCCACCCCGGACTGTAGCGCCATCCGAAGAAGAAGAAGAATATGATAGCGTGCAAAGAGAGGAGCTATATAGTGCCAGGTCAAATTGTGTAGGATGACTATAGAGAAGTCTCGCTGCTATGTCAAGGTCGCCAACAAACTCAGCGAGACCTTCAATGTCAGTGAAGGTTTAAACAAAGCTACGCACTTTATGAGAAAATTGTACGTAACTAACAAGTCAACACTAGAGGCACGATCTGTTCCTTCAATTGTTAGCTTACGTCGATGACACTGACGTGATTGAACCAACACAGCGATCCGTTGATGTGACTTTTGCTGGCATTGAAGCGAAAGCGGCTAAAGTGCTGTTCGCGATAAATGAGGGTGACGAAGTATATGCGGGCATAAATAAAGGAAATACAACAACGACATCTCGGACAGAACTTCTACGGTAAAAAGTTATAACAACATCCGTGCCGGATTGCCATTCGCTGCTTCTTCGGGCTTAAAGGACAATTGAGTAGTAGGGCCATCTCTCGAAAGACTAAACTGGCTTATTTTTAACAACTTGATCAACCCTATTTTCCATTACGGGGCGGATGAGGATGAGGACGCCCTGAGTCTTTTTTAAAGTGAAGTCTGCGTGCGATGTTTGGTCATGTTTGCATTTATGGCGTCTAGAGGATAAGATTTAATGACGAACTTTATAGACTGTACGGCTGCATGGACTTGGTCGAGCGTCTTCGGATACAATGCTTAATATGGCTAGGCCATGTAGAGCGTATGGACACCACTGCTCTGGCCCGAAATGCCTGAGCTATTGGGACAACGCAACAGAGGACGTAGGTTGAGATGGCGCACAAACGTGGAGACGGACCGCAACCAACCTTGAGTGCGTAACTGGAGACAACTGGCGATAGATCGTGCTTGCTGGAGAGACAGGTTGAGGCCCAGGTCCACCCCGGAAAGAAGAAATTCATAGAAGAAGATGGCACTATGTCGTGGCATATAGTCGATTGAAACCTGACGTCACTGAATTGGGATATCCCTTCACGCAGCACGGCTTCCCATAGCTGTAGTGTATTTGGAGATTTATTTCCAAATACGACTCTTTAAACATATGCCCAATAGTTTTCGATGTTTATTTTCCGTCGCTGTACTTTATAGTATTCATAATACACTCCGATTTAAATTCTTGATTTTTTCGCCTGAGAACATACATATGTCCTGGGACCAGGAGTACCAAATAAAACTATTTTCGATAAGTCCGTCTTATCTTCTTTCTCTTTCAACGTATTTTTTGGCATTTACAATCATTTTATTTGAAAATCCAACTATTTTCCTAATAGCGTTGCAGTTTTAGTATATCAATTATTAGTAACTCAAATATTTTGTATTGACATATTGATATATAGTTTAATTCGAAAAAATTTCAAAACACGAGTAAACACTTCGAAAACGCTCTCAGAATGATGCGGTGCTATTATTTTGGACGTCAGAAACTCAGTTTGATTTCAAAGAACGGAAATTTTCTAACCTCAAAATGCATTTTTTCTTATCTTTCTTTTATATTTTATTACTGTTACCAAATAGATGAGCATAAAAAAGGAGCTAGCATGGTGTTATTATTTTCCACGTGGTCGCCGTGGGGTAGTGGAAAGTGGGTTGACCCAGAAGCAGAAAGTCTAAGTTCGATTCCCGGACGGGACACCTCGCATTTTTTCACGGCACCACCTCTTTCGAGGAAAAGCTTCTCAAATCTCGCCGTTCGGAGTCGGCAAAAAACGGTTGATCCCTTCGACTCGGGAGAGCACAGTAGCACGCACAACAAAAGTAGTTGTTGTTGAAGATAGGCCCTGGTCCCTTGTGGGCTGTAGTGGCACTCAATCATCATCATCATCAATATGATTTTCCACAGACCTAAGTAAGATCAGAATTGTCTTCATTCCTTATTTATTAAATGCCTATTAGCGATGGATTTTCAATTCTTAAACTTTAAAAAACTTGTCATTGAAAAGGGACGTGAAAAAATGAGAAATGAAAATGTCCGTTGTTGCGAAATGGGTCGTGCTATAAAATCTGTCAGACAGATTCATAACAGGGATGAATAATATTGGTTTCTGATTTATAGACAACTGGAGAGACATAAAAAATGCCTGATACATAAATGATAAATTCTTTTTGACTGTGTATCTAATTAATGGCCTACTTGTTTTATTTAAATTGTTGGAAGATATCCAAAAAGCAAATTATCTCAAAAAACGTCACATCAATGTACATATGCTGTTTTCCTCTGTTTTTCGCAAAAAAACCATACTAATCGATTGTCGAATAGAATTTGTATTCACTGTCGGCGACTGTCTGAATATTTTCTTATCCCAAACACGCATTACACCTACCTAAGCAGAATAGGTACCTACATTATATTATATTTCCGTGCTCGCTACTGAAAGAGTGAAGGAAGCATTACTTCGTCATTCACCTGCGTCAGTGACTTCCCAGAATGTCCTCACATATTTACTTTTCCAGCTAACCAATTCAATTTGTTAAAGTCCCTGGAAATCCCTAAATGTGTGTGCGAATGAACCCATTCTCAGACAGTCTATTATGTGCGTATGTACATATTGCTGTGAAAATTCTATCGAAGTGCGTGGCCTTCTTCCAGGCAAGACACCAATGCCAGCATTTTTTATCGATTATCCCGTTCCTTAAAGTTGGCAGATTTATGTGATTTATTTCCGACTAAAGCGGGAATTGTTAAGCTCGTTAGAGGTACCTCCGGACTAGGAATCCATAAATAATCGTGAATACAAAGGAAAATGAGAGGCAGAATGATAAATCGGTGGTGTAATGCATATTCGTCGTCCTATTTTTGGGTGAACACCGCTGCATTTGTCGCGGAATAGAAAAATGAGTTTTTAGTCCTTGCGCCCATGGAATTAAGTATATCCTCAGCTGTTGTTGCATGTGTGTGGAAAAATAACTCACGTGATGAGTGTTTATGATTTATGCACTGTTTTCGAGCACGTCATACTGCTTGGAAATTTGGGAAATGTCTTCTGAATTAGGTTTTGTTTATTTGAATGCGGCATTTAAGCCGGGAAATTACATTATTTCTCATATACATCCTTAAGTATACTGAAACCAACTTTGAATTTGACGCCGAAGGTTTTGCAACTGACTATGACACAATCGATTTTTGTCATAATCGAAACAGCAATGTTGCGTCCTAGTTGTGTGTAAATAACGGTGTAACCATGTGTAACCGGGTATAGGTTGTAGTTCCCTCGTATTCAACTCTTGATCTCTTGTCGTACGGGCTACTTAAAAGGAACTGCTTGCCCTCCAGATTAGAGAATTGGCCGTCTAGATAATTAACCCGGCAAACAAAAATTTACTGATTACGAAGTAATAACAAGCCTCGCAAGACGAACTAGGGTCATTGGATCTGGACGTGGAGTGTGGGATTCCTCTTCAGGCCACGTACAGCCAAACGTGAGCCCTAAGTGAATCTGGTCTACTACACAGCTCTTATTAGGCATATTATGGAGAATGGCTGTCCGACGTGGTTCGATTTGAGTTGAAGGAAAGGATTAGGACATTAGAGAGGTAATGTCTTAGGGCTTGCCTCAGGATGTGGACAACAATGTTATTTGAAATTCTTTTACAACGAAGAGGGCATGTTGCACCTCGAAAAAAAAACAAGCTTGATATTTGGAGCTCACTACACAAACGACGCATATCATAAGCGCGTACGCCTAAGTGGCTTCATTCTACTGAAAGCGTTCTTATATCTTGACTTGGATTAATCCGAGATCTTTGGTATAGTGCCGGAAGTTTTCTATATTGAAGACCACAAATACTAAATTAACTCGTAAATTATTGACGGGTTAGACAATGGCCCACCAAATGTCGTGGTAAAAACTTCATTATTCAGCGTAATTTCGAGAATATTCAGTGATTTTCCTACGATTGGAAGTTGAAGATCTTTCAGAAGTGTGAAACGCTTCTTTTCAGTACATCGTTACACAGGACCACAAGAGATACGAACGTTGACGCTAGTTCCGCACATTTGACCCATAGGGAAGGCCATTACCTCTAAGGACTGAGATGCGATATGTTGGTCCAGTTTTTGTATACTGATTGACTCCTTACCCGGCTTGTCATGGCGGATGGCTGTCCGGTGAAGCTCCATATATGTCTTTTCTTGATAGAAAGGGTATTTAAAAGACAATATCAGCGGTCTTTTCGCAATAAATACGGGTCATCAGAGTCTAACTACAAAAAGTTCTATCGCAACGAGATTCTTTTTATATAGAAGCCAACGTGCACTGAGTGGGTAATTTTATTATAAAACTGATTTGAAGACAAGTTTCGAGACCTCGGAGAATGTACTAATATTCGGTGCATATTATCCAAATGTATATGTATCATGGAAGTACTCGACGGTTCGATGGCTTTAATCCGCCTTGATCTTTATATAAATAGGCCGGAGTAGACTTATCCAGAATGCGGAAGGATATCCATTAATTTCCCATGTAGTGAGTGGTATGGCGGACAGAAGGCTCCTCTACTAAGAAGATGTCGGCGGGGTTAACGTAGATACTGTCGTTTTAGTTAAGCCTCTTTGTGACCGAAAAGAGAGCGGGAAAGAAAGGTAAATTTATTGCGTCTGTTTGATTGACTTTTGTCACATTATCCCCTGTAGCCAACATGCGTTTATGTTTAGAGTATGTAAACAAAATTTCAAAGCAAAACAAATAATAACATATTTAAAAATACAAAAAATGTAATGCAAGTTCGTTTTACTTAGTTTAAGCTAATATTAAATAGCTACTTTAAATAATTATCAAAACTAGCATAAAGATTGTTAAAGAAATCACAGATGACAAAGTTTTTATTTAATTTTTCTTACTATTAACTTAACGTATCTTTTGTGTTGTAAGTAATTCAAAAAAAAAAAAAAAAAAATAATAATATGAAACCGAAAACCATTCAAATATTTATATTTAAAATTAGATAAATCTAGAGCAGGGGACAGTAACTTAATTAAAGAAACTATTTCTATCTAAATTGTCAGAATTTATAAGGAAAAAAAATAAAAAAAAATCATTTAAAACAAACTGAAACCCGTTCAGAAGACTCCGGCCACCACCCTATGTTGCTTTATGAGAAAATACAGATGCACAAAATCGATTTTTGAGCAATGACTTCTGTTCTCGTGGTCTTTGATGATTCGCGAAATTTTCCACTAACAATGTTCGTACCTAGACCCCAATGTAAACTACCGTGAATAAATAAGCGAAAGGATTTCCTTCCGCAACCAAAAAATTAATTCAAAAATAAAAAAAATGCTTTATTCATTCTTTTTCTTCCCTCTCAAAGTAGTCCTAAAGTAGCAACCTCTTCCGGAACTGCATAGTTTTAGACATTACAAAAAAACATATATCATACTTTAAGCTGTCAATAATTTGAAGTGTGTTAATGAACATTTTATGGTGAGACTTGACTCAGTGACAGTAGTGCCAACTAAAAAAAATAAAACAAATTACTCCCTATCTAAATCCTAAAAAGAAAAATTAAAATGTCTCAGAATTTTTTTCTCACAGTATTGCAAACTATAAACTTAAAAAACACCAAATAAGGGTGATGTCAATTTAAGAATACCCCTCACGGTATCGATTCACTTTTCGGTGTTCAAGTGGTATCTTATGATTGATGGGTGTAGTCTAAAAAGGTCAACAATTGATTTGGGCTCCGCATCATCAACTTCACGTCCGAAATGCATATCGTATGTCAAGCCAGGGACAACAATGTTTGACTTTCTCTGTGTGACTCATAGGAGAGAAGTTGACTTTGGTCAGGCTATCGTTAATTTCAGTCAAGTTTCTTGTTGGCGTCTGCAGTGATAGGGCTCATAAATCCGCTTTATTTCTTCCCATCCGTTGGCTACACTTTTCAATCGTAAAGCAAACACTTTCCAGTTCGAATGGGTATGGAAATTGAGTTATAAAACCATAAAAGTGACATACTATGCGTGTGTGCGGACTTGGTCTCATCTAAAGGTTTTCTAAAATAAGAAACATTGATCTATTTTATCACACGTGCATACATATGTATGTATCGCTTTTACAACGACCTTACTCCCTGGACACATTTCCCCTCCTTCATGCGAGCTGCACACCAGCACGGCTCGTGCAAGTGCGGAGGAAGTAGAAAATCGATAAACTGACATAGCACTCAAATCACGAATTCTCCTGACCACACCCCCAGTCATCATGAAATTGAGGATACCGAAACAAAGGGGAAATCGGCGAACTCACGTCCCATTGAAATTCGAGATTCAAGCACACATTTGCAGATACGGCAGACAAGGATACCACTGCTTTAGCTACGACAACGTCCTGTCCGTGCTACCTCTCCATACACATCGTCATCGATAGGAGCATATCGAAAAGACTGCATTGCAGGCGTCGCCGCGCCGCCAAATCAGCTGACCAGCATAGACATGTCCACGTCTATAGACGGGCACGTCCAGAATTGGAAGCAGTGTTATTCACCCGGTTGCGGTCACACCTAGTCATATGTGCGCGTCATCATAACTGGTTTCGCCATCCGCGTCTGTGTGTGTTTCGGTCTTGGGGGACACTGTCATTCCTCTAATCAGCAGTAGTAACTGAGATCGCTAGTGGGCACCGCCTAATAAGGTGAGCAGTGAACTACACGAACCCCTCACACGCTGGCTGACGTTAGTGGGTGTTTGCTGCAATAAATGGACAGATGTAGGTGGGTGGCGGAAAATGACTTTCAAACGAGCGAGTGGTATCTTGTATCTCGGTGCGTGTAAATTACTCAGAAGGAAGTTTTGAGAGATTGTTTCTTTCGTTTTTGTTTTTGAGTCGTCAAGCACCTTCTTCCCACGTGCAGCTCCTGGGTTTGTGCGGCAAATTAATTAATTAGATTTGAAGCTTGGTCAGTACCTGATGGTTGTCTAATGCTTTAAGTGGGTTACAAGGCCGGACTGAGCGTGCTTTGTTGGGCTATGCCTCTTCGTTACCCTGCTTATGTAATT
The DNA here is from genome assembly GCA_944738645.1 of Eristalinus sepulchralis. NCBI lineage: Eukaryota > Metazoa > Arthropoda > Insecta > Diptera > Syrphidae > Eristalinus > Eristalinus sepulchralis. The sequence continues at coordinate 48,567,419 of OX122883.1, read as the reverse complement.
AAGTGTCAACCGGGAAGTTGTCACTTTTGGTGACCCAAAAAGGGATTTAATTCAATACTTACGCACATCTGCGTGTGAGATAGGATGTGAGGTCTTAGCGTACACAAGTCAAACATAAAGGTTCGTGTATGCCATATTTTATGCCTTAAGTGCTGCGTGACCAGGTGTCACAGGTTATGGGAGTGTTTAAGGATTGCTCGTGTAGTTCAGGGTCTGTTGCGACACGTGAAACCTTGGGTTCATGTTTTGCTCTTATAAAACGATGTGGTCAATAATTGTGCCGGCTATTTTGAAAGCAGTTAAAAACTTATTGGCTTCTGGTAGGAGTGTTGGTAGAACACTTAAAGTTTTCAATACTAGTAGTAAATATTTTGCAAAATAATTGAAGAGCTTTGAATAGAAAAGATTTTTTTAAGTCATAGTACAATTTTTGTATTGGATTCCTTTTTGAAAAACATAAATGCCCAATTCCTTTCTTAATATTTCAGATAAATTTTGACTTGTCGCCATTTGTGCAATGTACTGCACGGTTTTTGTTGGGTCGCATCACCGCTTCCGGTTTCCCACCCATTTCGCTTCGGAGGCTAAGGGCTCCTAAACGAAACTCCCCACTCCAAACACACCGAATAGTGCGTTTTCTTACTGCTATATTCTCGTATGCTTCCAGAGGTGCGATATGTTTCGAATTGAGCTCGAAAACGAAGAAAGTGCGATTTTTAACCCTCAGCACCATGATATAAAATTTTCTATCAGGAAAATAATGCTAGGCATAGAAAAGTTTGTTAAACTTTATTTAAAGGCCTAGAACGGCCCCAGTGGTTTCCAGAATGTTTCTTTTAGTGATTTTTAAATATGGCAAAGATTCTCGATCATACTTTAGAGTACATCTAGTGACACAATTTTTAACAGTCCATAAGAGGGGTCGGAAAGTCTCTAACCCCTATCTTTCACTTCAATAAAGACTACAATACTAAAATTACGATTAGACAGCAATAGGAAACGAATGTGGTGGTAAGCAGTAATAATACCTAAAACCAGTGGTGGAGTGAGCCTTGGCACAAGTCTTTTAAACTACTGCATTACTGTAGTGTGTTCCAGGCAGAAATTGTAACTTTCCGTGAAACCGCTGATTATCTGTAGTTCTACACTTACAACCAGCTGAAGAAGTACATTAAGTGCTCTTCTTCTTAGAAAAGCGCTTACCAAAGGCAAGCCAATCTCTACCCACGGTTGTGTAGATGCATCCTTGTCGAGAACTATCCACCAGACAGAAACTCCGTCGAAGGGATTTGATCTTACCACTGAAGTTTAGATCCATAAACCTAGACAACAAGTGTTGGGAGGCCACATTTGTATGCTATAGATTCTTACAGTCTTCTTAAGGCTGGATTTCGAACTAAATTTGCTGTCAATGATATGATCTGAAGGGCTATACCACACAGAAGCGAATAGGCGAATGCGTGAATCCTGCATTCCTTCAAGCAGGGTAAAAGTTTCCATTTTCACTGCTAGATTACAATATTAAGTCCAGACTTCAAGTTTGAGGGAGGAGTGCTGGATGATATCTTTTGTTATAGAGATGAAGTTGGCAGATACTGCATTTGCAACATCGTGGCAATGACTTACCAACCAACCTTCTCATGCTAAAGCAGCAAGAAATGATATACAAATTCCAAAACTCCAGTGTGAATGGAACACTTCCTTGTGGTGTAGATTGTTCTTTCGGTCCCGGATTCACCCAGTCTGGAATGGATTACGTTCACTAGCCACTGAAATACAGCCGCAAGAGATTTTCTAATCACATGCCTAGAGCGAATAGAATTGCCTTGGCTGCTATGCTGTTTGAGGCTTCCTTAATGTCATGAAAGGAGAAAAATGTGGAATTAAAGAATTCCTACAAGGCATTGCAGAGAAGTTTTCACCGATTCATTGAGCAGTAGAGAGACTGCCAGATCTAATTGAGTACATTGTGTGCTGAAAAAGACGCTTTTATTTTTTTTATTTATATTCCAGTTAAAAACCTGCACATTATGTAAACGAAACCTTTCGTGTTCGAGTGTAACTTCTACTGGCCCAGTTAATTGTAGTTTTTGGAAAATTCTACAAATTACTGAATTTATGTCAGCACAAGCATGTACAACGTACACTCAACACAAGCAACTTCGTAATAACCCGCCCCATTATCTCCTTTTTCGTTCATCATTTAAACAAGCACAAGCTCGTGAGGTGACTTCAACCTCTTGACAAGAACTCACAGCACTCACTTTTCGCCCGCACAAAATGATCTTTCACGATTGCGGCCAATCTCGAGTCTCAAGGTTGCCTGTATCTGGTCTTACACGATTTTTGTTTCTTTTGAACGTATCCCCAGTGCGTCTGAAGAGCCTATCGACTTCTAACTCCACACCAAACAAAGCCAAAGCCTATTGTCGTGTGCCCATATCATGCTGTCTCGAACTGAGTCATAGTTCAATGCTCATCATACGAATTAGCCACAATAAATCTCAACCCACAACGATTTGCGTTCATCGGCGCACACAACTATGCCCCATAATGGAAGGCACAGACCAAATTGAGGCACACATGACGGCAACCTGGGACACCGTCGAAGAGGAGGAATAATAATTCGACGAGAATGAAATTAAAATTCATTTGAGACTTTCAGAGCGGAATTCTATTTGAGATTACATCACGACGACGCGAAACGAAAACGACAGCGACAACGACAATGACAACGCCGTTGATGATCGCGATGATGATGGGATGGAAGTGGGAGCGTCTTTTGGGGTATACCACTCAACGAGCAGCATAAGTCCGTGGCGTCATCAAACATGAATTCATTTCGTTCTAGCGAGGAGATACAATCAACTTTAATAGGCCACTTACTACTTATTGAGAGGAGATCATTCCTCTCTTCACGGATCATTAATTATGTTCATTACACACAATTTCAGTTCTATTTTGAGTTGCTCGTATTTGCACTTCGAAGGCATGCCCTTACAGCTGTCAACTCGAAGGTTGTTACCTTAGGCGGCTTAAGGATGAGTGATGTAGGCACTGGTGCTCGAATTTAGAGGAGAAGAGGGGCTGAATCTCCATCAGCAATTTCACAGCCTAACAGTTGTACTTGTGCAGTTTTGGTTCGGTGCAGACGAGGAATGTCGGCAATGGCCCATCACATGAGTATCGTCTCCTCTTCATCAATGAAACTGTCGTACATTTGCTGCGTATATGAGAACATGAGATTCAGACTCAAATGGTTGACGGATAAAACTATCTATCCCAGACTAGATGCACATGAGAGAAATCCCTTCAAATTTTCCTGGGTAAACTTCAACTGAAAATTCAATTGTTGTGGTTAGAGATGGAAGGAGTTGGGCGGCGCCAACGGAGTTCATTGCACTGCCATTACTCATTTTATTTGAATGACAGACGTGCATGAGCAATTAATAATTACATATATCGTTTGTTGAATGTGAGTTGCAAAGATTTTTTTCTATGGTGTCTTTGGAACTTTTAGCATACTCTTGTCACGTAATCTGAGCATGCATGGGCTGTGTCATTGCCAGAAGTCTGGTTAACAGAACTGAATCAAGAGCGACCGAAGTAAATGATTGAGAAAAAAAAGTATTTTAGGATTCAATAAAAAGGGTTGAAGGAAAATAGACGCTTTATTAAAAACCACATTTATTTGAAAACATTTATTCTTAGTAACCATTCAGAGCATAGATACAAGAATACTTCCTGGCTTTTGTTTCAAAGCCTAGAAAATATTCCCTTTGCTGTTGGTTCTCTTTACATCATAAGGGAGCTGCATTCAGGTACATTACTCAACTGGGATATCAGATTCTTTTTTTTTGGAATTCCTGTATCATTTAGGATTAAACATCGGTTAACTAACTGAGACTATGAACGGCGTCATTCCCAAAAACAAGCGCTTACCCGCTGTGCTCGTTATTTTAGGGCCCAGAAAGACAGAAATATATACATACATATGTTTGAATATCTCTAAATAACGTGTTGTCGAGGCAAACTTCGTTGACTGGGGTTTCCTTAATCGATCGGTTGATATTGTCACACACCGCCTTCCTAAAGAGACTATATTCCCTCTTTTTTTGTTTTTTTTTCTTTTTTTGTTATGTTTTTTTTGAGGTTGGAAACACTATACTAGAGCGATCTGACTCAAAAACTAGTCCATTGTACAACCCGGGTGTAGCGTACATTTAATGTATTTTCTTGGTCTTCCAGAGGAATACACTTCTGTGATAAAGAGCTTCAGATTTCAGCTCCAAACACATCAGCACCAAAGAGTTACCACCTGATCCGAGCAAAGGCGGAATAGTCCGCAGTGTCTTCACCTTCTCTACAGTCGTCGCACACTTTAATGCTTAGCGAAGTTAAAGTGTCCCGTTAGTACGCCAACAAGTCGTCTGCAGTTTTTTCTATCTAGAGATAACAGAAAAGCCGCGGTTTCTTGATTGTAGCAAGTTCATCGGCAATTTCACACGATCCCGTCGCGTTCCGGGACCCAGACAAGTCTTAGCGAATTTGACCTGCAGACCAAATGAAGGGATACTTTCATTCCTGAACTGTCTTGGATGTGTTTAGAGGTTTGAGTAAGGCCTTAAGTACATCTTGACTGTCGCTACCCTACAGATGTAAATACTTCGCCCCTTTAACCTCTTCCTTACTTTTACTTTACTTTTTATTGTATTTTTATTTCAATTTAAATTCCTTACTTATATTCTAGCTAAAAATACTTAAAACTAGCTTATACTATGTGAGCTTTCTCTTTTATATCTATCTTACTGACCCTTCGCGGGTGCTCTAAGTTAATCTACTTTACATTTATTTTGCCTTTCGGCCTACTCTATCTTAATTTAACTTAAATATGTGAGATTAGTTTTTACTTTTTTTGTCAAGAAAAGTAACTTGACTTTCTGGTTTTTACTTAACCTAACTTATTCTAACTAAAACTTAAAGTATTTACAAATTGTTAAATCTACTTATGCTATTCTTAACTATGTCCGTTGAATTGTACGGACGCGTTCTCCAGGGCGTATTGCGATTTATATGCCTAACATATATAAGCAATACGCCGTGATGCACCTTTTTTTTTATATATATTTTGTATATATATATATTTTTATTTGTTTTATTTTTTTTTTGTTTTGTTTTTTATTTTTTATTTTTTATTTTTTTTTTTTTTTTTTTTTTTTTTTTTTTTTTTTTTTTTTTTATTTTATTTAACTTAACCTAAACCTAGCCTATGTGAGTTCGCCCTCAAGGGTCAACTAGCAACTTCTATTCATTAGACGTTGATGGCGTCAAAAACCGATTTCGGTGCAGCCACCAATAAAAGTGGCGTTCTTTGGCCGACACTGCTCTGTCTCGAGCAGAAATCGCCCGGCTGAACCGAAGAAGATCCTCGTGGCTGCGAGCAACGTCCGGCTCGTATTGAAGTCGCCTGTCCACTGTTCGGCGTGCGACATGGAAGATTAAAGGACACCCCTCCGTATCCTGTATCAGGCCCTTTCCATCCAAATATAGGAAAGCTTCGGGCGGAATGAAGCCGTTAAGACGCACCTTCTCGTGGTACATTACATTCGGGTAGTAAGCCCCAAAGATCAGACTGTTGGTCGAGTTCAAAGCCCGTGCGACGTGACCCCTGATTAACTTAATAATAAAGTTGTCTATCCTGATCAGATTTGCCTCGTTGTACAAAACCTCGTTGGGATAGAATTTCTTGTACTCTGATTCGGGGGTGCGATACAATCTGAGGCAAGTCCTAAGACATTGCCTCTCGAACACCCTCATCTTTTCCATCTGGGAAGGACTCACGTTGAACCACACTGGACAACCGTACACCATGACCGGCCGGATGAGGGCCGTGTAGCAGATAACCTTTACTTTGGTATCGAGTTGACGGTTGTGAAACAGCCTACTCGCCCCAAAGAAAGTTTTCTTGGCCCTTGCCAGAACAGTAGCAATATGCCTATCACCATATAGATACTGATCCAGCCAAATGCCAAGATATCTTACTACACTTTTCACAGTTAACGGTCGCCCCTGTGGGTCAACAATGCCGAACTTGCGCCAGTTTTTTTTCGTGTCCCTTGAGGCCCTGGACAGCGGGGTTCTGAACAGAATGGTTTCGCACTTCTGGTAGTTGATCTTCAGCTTCCAGTCGTCGCAATAACGCTGAATGTTATCGAAATCGCACTGCAACAAGCTATTGATCACTTCGACCTTCGGACCTGATCTGTACGCGACTATATCGTCGGCATACGCAATTATATTTGGCATTGAACGCAAAAGATCGCTGGTGAATATCGCGAAAAGAATCGGCGATCCAACCGCCCCCTGTTGCAACCCATTTTTGATGTTAAAAACAGGTATCGACGTTACATTGCCATTCTTCACTACGAACTTCCTACCTGTGATCATGTCATAGATCATGTATAGCAATGATTTATTCATGCCGAGCCTGACCAACTTAAGGAAAAGACCTTCTAACCATACGGTGTCGAACGCCTTTTCCATGTCGATCAGACAGGCACCTGTGCAATGTTTTTTATTCCTATTCCATTGTATATCGGAACACAGCTTAGTCGCGGCATGTGAAGTATCATGCCCCGCTCTAAAACCAAATTGATTTTCCGGTATTATTTCCTTTTGCTCAACCCACTCTTTCAGAGCCCTTATGACTATCTTCTCAAATACTTTGCTTATGCACGGGAGAAGACTTATCGACCGGAGATTTGTTGGAATGGAGGTATCTTTGTCCCTTTTGGGGATTGGTTGTACCACCGCTGTTTTCCAATGGGCCGGATAATGTGCATTGCTCAGCGCATTGTTAAACAGGGTAGTGTATACATCCACCGCTTCAGGCGGTAGATGGCTTAGAACCACATTCGGTATTCCATCAATTCCCACCGACTTTTTCTTCTTCAGTGATATGAAGATATCCAGAAGTTCTTCCTTCGAAACAAGGATGGAGTTGTCTCCATCATTGGCGACGGCACTATTCGCCAAAAGATCGTCATTGAATGTGGTGAAACCAGGATTCTCTGATCGCCATTGACTTATTTCATTGCGAAGGTTGATAAGGTTTAGCAAGGCTCTGTTCTCCAGTTCATGATTAGGGCAACGGGAATCATTGACCGTATACACTTTCTGGAAGACAGCACCGATTGCTTTCACCTTTTCCTGGGGATCCTCAACCACGAAGAAGTTGTCGTCAAGGACTGCCCCATCCGGATCAATGCCAACAGAAGTCAAGAGGTTTGAGTTGTCTGTCGTCCTGTCAAGTCGAACGCTCTGAATATCGTTCTGATCTTTCCTCCGGAAGATTTTATTTACTTGCGGGAACATGCTCGGGTTGTTGGGTCTTACAGCCCGAATCTTATTGCCCCAATGCAAGTTTACAGCCAGGTTGTAATGCTGTTTAATTAGTTGTTGGAGTACTTTGATCTCCGATTTCAGTGATCGCACTGCAGCGTTTTGCGGGTCGGTAAATCTCCTGTACAAGAGCTTTAGTCTTGACAGTAGTCTACTCTTCCTTACGATAAAGCTTGTGGCCATTTGGATTGCAAAGGTTGGCGCTCGCAAACCATCTCAAAGTTTCCTAAAGATGTTTAAAGCCGAAAGTTGTCGTTTTCCACGAAGGTTCTAGCTCTAGATCCCACCATCGTCCTTGAGCCATTCGTGAAAATCCGAGTACATTCCTTTCCTGACACAGTTTTTGGAAGGAGCTCCTGGCCACAAAGAAAGTCGACTGGATTATTGGTGTACTCGCATCAGACGGCATATCCGTGACACTGGTGTCATAGGATATGTGATGCGCGAGGTCATCAAAGCAACAGAGCGAGTTTTTAGTCGGGAGCTGGCGTTGACTGTGTATCAAGAGCATCAAGAGCAGAGCCAGGCGTGCTGGGTAAGGGCCCTGTACAGCCGAGACAAATCGTTCTTTGAAACTTGGTGAAAGCAGCGGTCACGTATTTGGAGGAAAACTTATTCCATCAACCAAACTAATGGATATTAGAGGAAATGTCTTTTCATTGCCTTGTAGGTCGCAACAGATCTTCTTGGTGATAGGTCACCAGTTTTGCCAAAAACTCCCTTACATTTCCTTGGAAGTTTTCGTCTCAAAGAATTATTTCATATCAGATAACACCGAGGTATTTAGCTTAATCTGAAAAGTGAATAATGGCATATTGTAGTATTTGTTAAGTCAGACCAGTCAGATTACTAATCCTCGTGAAAATAATAACCTCTGTTTTAAGAGAATTGACTGAAAGTGTATTCCTGGTACACCAGTCATCGATCACGTCTAGAGCCATCAGCACACTTACTGAGTTGTCCTTAATTGCAATTTGTTAAGTGAACATTTTAAAGTTATTTTTTTTCTTTTATACCATTCTGTCGACGATTCAAATTCGTACTTCTTTTCTTTAAGAGTTCAAAGTGTTATCAGGAACTTGAAAGATGTGGTGCCGTAAAAAAATGCAAGGTATTCCATCCAGGTATCAAACCTAGTCCTTTGGCGGGTGGGTCAACGCATTTACCCACTACTCCTACCATCCACTACTTCAAATAGGAAGTAACCGTTAAGAAGAATGACAAGCGTAAAGATCTGGGCATTGGTTGGACGAAGAGGAAAGTCCATGCACGCCCTTCCACCAAAACAGCTTATGGTAACAATTTTGTGGACACCGAAGTACCCAATTCACTTAATTTGATCAACCAGGAGAAACGATAAATGTATTCAAATATTGTAAGAAAATCGACACAAGGCATAAGAAATTGACTGGAGGGCAACATGCGTTAGCAATTAGACATGTTCCGAGGCTTTTGCATTACAACACTAGACCACATACCTCGTACGTAATGGTGCATTTGGAATTCGAATTTCAAAATTTAAATAATAACAACAATAATAATTGAGTGGCATTACAGCCCACAAAGCAACAGGGCCTCACTCGTGCTGTGCGTGTTACTCAACTACTTTTTAACTAGATCCAACTTGTTCAATGATAACGGAATATCAGAACGGGTCTTAAATGATCAGCGTGTGTCTGTTGCCACATGGTCAACCCCTATAAGCTTACTCAAGCTATTCTGCATTCAGCTAAAATTAAATTCACTTAGTGATCACTTGAACAATTATTGATCCTTCCCATCTGATTTGGTTAAACAAGATCGATAAAAAAACAACTGTTCCGATGAACAGAATCAATTTCACATTGCTGTGAAATTGAATATTGGATTGGCGAAGGATGCTTTTGCAAAGAGATAAAATATAGACGTATATAGACATAACCATGGGTTCTGTAACCTTCAGACATCTCCGCCGAATTAAAATAGTACTCGTATAAAAAACAGTTGAGATCACTTTGATCTCCCCTCTAGTGCAACACATTTTTTATGTCGGCAATTTCACACATGAAATAATGTGCAGATAGTGCCTAAAGGTGAGCAATGTCATAGAAAACTGCAAAAGCAGGGACCTATCAGAAAATACAACAATTTGTGCCTACAGCAATGCGCATTTGGCGCGTATCCCATCGGACGTGTACCCCGCGAAATTGACAACGCGAAAGTTGTATGGAAAGTTGAACTGTAAAAACAAACAACCAACAACAAAAATATACCGCGCCATATAAGTAGATACAAGATATTTGCTGCCGCTACACATTAACGTGTGTGGAGAGGTTCAGTTAGCATCTGTGAGCAAACTGCTCGATTATGCGAATCAGGTTCCGTCTAATCGCTTGTACATCGCTCCAAATTGATGTCAGACATGTGAACTATCGATTCTGTTTGATTTTTAGTGATTCTTAATGTGACTTACTTGCAATTGAGCTCCCCATTTGGTCAGAAAAATGGCGAGGTGTCGCTGTACATTTTCACTCTTCGATCACTATTACCTCATGCAGTGGTCTGCTGAGTTTCTCTTTCGCCGTACGGCGAAGACAAGGACACATGAATAAATCAGAAAGAGTCCCAATCTTACATTTGCATAAGTTGACGCCACTGAGTGGGGACGCCGCGCCGCCGTGTCGAAGATCATTTGATGTTGTTTTGATTCGTTTGAATTGACTCACATTTGTGTGGGATCAGAACGACTTCCGTTTGTGCAGTTGTCCGATGAATTACTTTAGATCAACTATCAAGTGCTTTTGTATGCGAAGTCTGGAATGGAAAATAGCATTCTATGAGTTGAAGTGAAAATTGGGAAAGGACAAGAGGCGTTATTGTCCATAAGACGAGTTTCACCTGTTCCCAGCGTTCAGTGACGAATTTTTTAAGGTCACAATTTAGAGTGAATATGTGGTTCAAACAACAAACTATGTTAGACGTGGAATTAGCGGAGGTATCAAAAAAAAAACAGGACTGATTTCTTCTTATGTTAATATATTAAATAATAAATTAAACAAACAAACCTTCAATTTCCGACCTTCAATTTAGAAGATAACTCTGTAAGATAAAAATCTCTTACCAAAATTGGACACGACGTGGGCCTTATACAGGAGCCATAGATACGGACAATATCGAGTAGCCGATTTGAGGACGAGGGGGTATAAATTGATTTGCGCTTACTTTGAAGATATTCAAAGAAAAAATAAAGCTCTACCTTTTTAGCAAATTCAGCGACAGAGACTTCTCAATGGCTTGCTTAAAGATAGGCAATGACGAAATATATTTATATCGGCGAAGCGTACATGGCCTACGACAGTATCGAGCCTGTGCCCAGTGATAAAATTCAAGAAACAGTACGCGAGGCTGAAAAAAGAAACCGACCTATAGTCCTCCCGATCGCCCCCACCATATTATAGTACTTGCAGTAACAGTGATATCAACTAAAAAGTTAATAACTAGTACTATTATAGTAGCAGTGATATCAACTATAGAAGTTAATAACTTATATTATCAAATTCAACCTAAATAAAAAGTGTAAAAGAGCCGTAGACTCATTTTTATAGCAAGAAATGGGCAGAATGTCTTACAGGTAATAGTTGCTCCAAAGAGGTTGACGAAGACTCATCGTTATCAAAGAATCGTCGACACAAAGAATTATCTAATTCAAGTCAAATATGCGTCATTTTGTTCAATAACTGTCTGCCATTTTGAGGGTAATTTCATTATATCCCTTTCAGACAAACCCTTATCCTTATGATTAAAAAACTGTAGATTTTTACAAACCTCTCTTGAAGCGGGATTTTAATCAGTCACATTGAACCCCAAAGACAGAAACAGGTTGCAACAACTTAGTCCGGAATACATGTATATGGTGGATGCATAAGACATTTCAACCAAACTCTCTGAGCTTCTAACGAGTAACTATTGGTGTGTGTAGCCTAGCGTTGCCCTGATTCAAGATAACTCATCTTAAATCGTTTCTGAGCGACTCCTTCTTTAAATCGTTTCTGAGCGACTCCTTCTTTAAATGGTCTAATTGTTGACAGTACGCGATCGCATTAAGAGTTTGGTTAGTAGCAAGAGTAGATAATTCCCAATCGCACCAAATACAGAGCAAAACTCCTCTGGCAATCAATTTTGGCTTGACCCTGTTTTCGTCGGGTAATTGCCATTCGATCAAAGGTTATTTTTGCTTGATGTTACCGTCAGTGATTATCATTCGCATCAAAAATGAACAGATTTCATTGCGATTTACAGATAGAAATTCGATCCAATACATTTTTCTGTATTATGAAAATCAGCATCGTGTGGGAAACGTTTTTCGATTTATTCAAGGAACTTACGGTGAGCATAATCCTACTGTGACTATTGCCATTAGTAAATTTTAGCCGCTCTTTATATTAGCGGATGATCCTGGATCGGTTGGACCACATCCACCAACTGAGAGTGTACATGAAGACTGCGAGGAATCGATTCGTCGTCAGTAGCTCGGTTTGGTTTATTCAACGATTTCGCATATTTTTTTTTGAGGATCTCGGCCTCAAAGCCTACACAATTCAGCTTGTGTAAGAATTGAATTGACCAAAGAAGTACAGATCGACACGCACCTGCTATTAGTCGATTTAAGGGCTGCATATGACAACGTGGTCGCCGTGGCGTAGTGGTAAGTGCGTCGACCGCAACGCAGAAAGTCTAGGTTCGATTCCCGGACGGAACACCTCGCATTTCCTCACGGCACCACCTCTTTCAAGCTGCTGACAACACTCAAAGAGTATCAAATGTCTATGAAAAGCTTCTCAAATCTCGCCGTTTAGAGTCGGCGAAAAACTGTAGGTCCCTTCTACTCGTGAGAGAACAGTAGCACGCACAACACAAGTAGTTGGTGTAAAAGCTAGGCCCTGGTCCCTTGTGGGCTGTAGTGCCAACCAATTATTATTATTATTATATGACAACGTGCATAGAAACGAGCAATACAGTGTCATGTCTTGTTTTGCCATTCCTACCAAACTTGTCAGATTGTGTAAGACGACGATGGAGAAATCTCGCTGCTTCCTTAAGGTAAGTAACGAACTCATCTAGTTTTAGAGAAGGCGACGAGCTGTCATTTCACTTATTCAAATTTATTCTTGAAAGATCGTGTGTAACTCACAAGACAACACTAGGGGCACGATCTTCAAAAGTCCGTTCAACTGCTAGCTTACGCCGATGACGACGTGATTCGACGAACACAGCAAGCCGTTTATGAGGCGTTGTTGACATTGCAGCGGATGCGGCTAAAATGCGTCTGTCGATAAAACGTCATCAAGGAAGGACACACAAAATCGACGTCTAGATCAGAGTGTTCCACCAGGCAATAGAAACCTCGAAGTAGTCAACATCAGTACAGAAATCAAGGGCAGAATCACTTTTGCTAACACCTGCTTCTTTGAGCTCAAGAGGCAATTAAGTTATAGAGCCCTCTCTCGAAGGACTAAACTGGCTTTGTATAACAGGTGGATCATCCCACTTCACCTTTACATCACGGAAACTTAAGCGTTACTAAAAGCGGATGGGGAAACCCTTAGTCTTTTCAAGAGAAAAGTTCTGGGTGCGATTTTTGCGATTCTGTTTGCTTTGATGACATTTGGATGAGAAGATTCAACGAGGAATTTTATAGGCAGCCTGGTCAAATGTCTTCGGATACAACTCTCCGGTCCGAAAAGTCTCCGAATTCGAGTCATTGGGAAAACGCAACAGACGTCGGCCTAGGTTGAGATGGCGCACACAAGTAGAGAAGGACCTCAACCAAATCTCAGTGCACAATTAGAGGCAACTGGCAAGTGATCATGCGAGCTAGATCATGCTAGAGATCATGGTAGGAGCAGCATGTTGGTTGAGGTTTCGGTCCACCCGGGACTGTGCCAGTTGAATTGAATTTGTAGGCCAATTGAATTTGATTTATATTTTAAGCGAATGGGCTCTGGAAAAATTAAATAAAATATTGTCCCTTAACGGGTAGTTTCGTTCAGTGTTAAAGCTCTTTTCTAGCTCAATTCATACGTTAATAAATAAATTTGGAGTATAAGGGCTGATGAGCAACCCGAAACGTAACAAGCGTTACCATTCGCTGCGGCAATAACAACGATATGGTGTGATTTATGACTGGTGGAATCATTGGTCTCTATTGCATCAATTGAACATTGGTTTCAACAAAACGGCGCTACGAGACATGCAACGCGTGAAACAATGGGGTTGTTGAGAAATCACTTCGGTAAGCACTTAATTTCATGTTTTGCTATGGAAAATTGGGTCCCGAGATTCGCGATATCACCTTAGGACTATTTTGATTGGGATATGTAAAGTTTTGGCTCTTCAGGTTTGACGCTTTGGAATCCAATACTACTCATGTTATCCGTGAGATATAAGAAGCTATGCTCGAACTAGTCGTCTAAAATTGGACCATCCGTATGGACCACCTCAGTCGTAGACGTTACTAACATTTACATGGCATAATTTTCAAAAATGTTAATGGCAAGAATTGTTCTTTTAACCGAAAGTAAAAATATAAAGTTCACTTTCAAATTGATGAGTTTTATTTTACATTATAAATCAAATTTTACAATGAATCACCCTTTTGTTCACAGTACACATTAAGCGCACCCCAAACACGCATATATTGCACATAATCGCGTTCTTCAAGTATCAAACTACAAGTGCCTTATAGTCATTCACGCCGCGAGATTTTTTCAAGCTTTCGAAAACAGAGTGTTGCGTAACGACGAGACTTGTGCCAATTTGTTTTGCTTCTGATTTTTTGCAAATCATTTGAAAGCTCGCGCGATACGCCCTCTCGTCTTGTCAAATCAGCAAATCATATCAATTCTTTGCCTCAGTTGAATTTTACTTTCTCCTGCCCCTTATCATTTGTTGAACTGCTCAATAATGCTGACAGTCAATATGACGAAAACGGCGTATGACAAGTAAATATAATCCTGAGACCGAAAAGACGAGACGCATTCCGAAGATCTCAAATTTCTCATATAAAATGCGTTATCTGATCTTTCCTAACTGCATAGGCGGCCATCTGTACCAATTTTTCGTAATTGTTCTGTGAACAGATATCCGAGCTATTTCGAAAGAATTCCCCAACGACAGAACTCAAACGAATAATAATAGAGACAATTGCAGTGGATTGCGCTCTGCACGCTTCAATTTGATGCTCGCACTGAAAAACAAAGTTTGGCCGTACTTAAAGAGATCACTCTACGAACTGCGGGGTTACATTGCGTCAGTCTGAGCAGAACAGATGGCGAATACGCGTCTGACGTAGTTGTCATTGCTTTGTGTGTATTTAATTGAATTAATTAAGTTATCAGCGGTGTTGTTCGTTCAATTTCACAGTCAAACGATATCCACTTTTTTTAATTTCAATTGAATGCGTGCCGTGGCCCACACGAAATTTCTAGGTCAATCAGAAGCCAGATCAAATTTACACTTCTATTCAAAGTTGATGATGTATGTTTGACTGCAGAATTCAATGTCAGACCAGAAATTTTTGAATTTAAAAGTGATTTAATAATTTTTATGTTTGTGGGCAGCTCTTACTTGAGCGAATACACGCAAAATAATTATCCATGATTGTTGAGTTATTTGTGTAGGGTCATTACGGCGCACGAAATTTAAGTCTTATATTAGTTCAAGACAATCATACACTTAAAATACTAATAGAACTTGAGTAATGACCAACATAAAGAAATTATGAAATGTTTTATGCAATAAACGAATAATCTTGAAAATTATTCGCTTATTGTATAAAACAACACAATGTGAAAGATAAAGTTGTCAAATATCTCCCTTCCGCTTTTTTGCTCTTCATTCAATGCTTCATAAAAAGTGTTACAGTGATCGGATTTAGTTCAAATATGCGCCGTTTTGCTCAATAATACCCCCCTCGTAGAAGCACTCCTCCTTATTTGCGAAGAACTCGGACAGCCACTTTTCACAAGTTTCTTTCGAGTTCAACTTCACACCACCAAGGGCGTTCGCCATGGACAGGAACAGGTGGTAATCACTTGGCGCTATGTCCGGGCTATATGGTGGATGCGATAAAACCTCCCATCTCCCCTCTGACGAGTCAAAACACTACGCCCTTCCTGTTGGCCAATTCTGGACGCTTCTGGTCGATCGCTGCTTCAGCGGTCCAGTTGTTCGCAGTAAATGGTAGAATTAGGCGTCTGGCTATATGGGAGCAGCTTATAGTGGATGATTCCCTTCCAATCCCACCAAAACCACAGCAAAACCTTCCTGGCCGTCAATCCCGGCTTGGCCACTGTTTGGGACAATTCACCGGCCTTCAACCGCGACCATTTTCGCTAGATATGGTCGTATGTGATCCATATTTCGTCGCCAGTCACAATCCGCTTCAAAAATGGATCGAGTTCGTTCCGTTTCAGCAGCATATCGCAGTTGTTGATTCGGTCCAGAAGGTTTTTTTGCGTCAAATCATGCGGCACCCAGATATCAAAGTTTTTTTTGTTGTATCCAGCCTTCTGCAGATTTTTTAAAATGGTTTGGTGACTAACTCCAATCTCCTGGGCGATGTCACGAGATGCCACATATCGGCCTAACTCGATGAGTTCCATGATTCGATCGGTATTCGTCGTTACAGGTCTTCTGCCGGCTGGCTTATACATGGTGTCGTTTTCACCGGCTGTGAATCGTCGAAACAATTCCTCTGTTGTACGAAGTTTCTCTAGCGGATTTGCCTTTAACGAAGGAAAATTATAAAATAGCGCGAATTTCGGCGTTAGTGAACTCCATGTTTACACATCCATAACTGTTATATAATATATATGCAATATCCAAACATCATGCATAGTCGTTTTGTTGACTATATCAAGACCTTTCAAATGATGTATTATATTGCGGGATACGAGCTCTGTAGCGCTTTGTACATAGCCGGAAATTTCAAAATACAAAAAAGCCGAAGGGAGATTTGACAACCTTATATATAAAAAAGCTAAAGAGTAAGAGTTTACTGCAATTTTTGGGTAGGGAGAAAGTAAAGAAAAAAACTAAATACTTTCTCTTAATTGGGTGTGAACACTTTTTATTTTGTCTTAAAACGTTGAAGGTTTCATCGAGAGCAATATCGCGCATGCCTAAGGACAATGTGGAGAATGGGATTTAATTTTGATTTAAACTATGATTTAAAAACTTCTATTAGTTGACAGTTTAACCAAATTAAACTTAGGGCTGAGTCGAATGAGATTAATTCATTCATTTTAATACTAGGGACAAACTTCCAAAATTCTGAGCTTCTGTTTACATATGCTTGGCGAAAGGAAACCTGCGAATATATCGTTTGACTCAGTTAGCAGCTAATGGCAGCTTTTTTGGGTTAATTGGGCTAATGGCGAACTCAGCCTTTAATCGTATCCCTTGGGGCTCTGTAGTGGCACGAAGTCCTAAAAACAACCATTTTACATTTCTGTTTATTCTGAACTTCCAGTTGTTGTAAGATCACTGAATCTTCTCGAAGTCACGTTGTACGAGGAGATTCATCCACTCGATTTAGGAAGGCAATCAAGTGTTCCAAGGAACCTGCTGCACCCTATCAATAATCGTAGTAGAAGTCGTAAATTTAATTGAATATATACAATTGCTTTATAATATAATTACTGGTGTGGTTTTTTATATGGCGGACAGGTTGATAGTATAATTTCCAAAATACATATATGCATCTCTTAGAGTACATGCTAGCAGTTACCAAATTTATTCCATTCGTAAATGTTGAGCTAAAAGTGGCCAAAGCAATTATGATATTACTCCTGTGGCACTACAGCCCACAAGGGACCAGGGCCTAGCTTCTACAACAACTACTCGCGTTTATGTTTGTTTATGTTTAAAAGGCATTTTTTTTTATTATTTATCTAATAGTATTTTAAAACTAGGTATAAAACGCTTAACCTAGGTACGACAGAATTGAAATCTTATCTCTCTAACCACCAGTAGAACCCCCGGTCCTTATCCGTGTCCATCCTATCACGAATGGAGATGGATGTCCTGAACCGGAGAGCATCCCGACTAACTCTTGCGACGTTGGCGTCGTACAACAATCGCCTGTCCACTGTCCTTCTTACCACCTGATAGATAAGTGGACATGCCTCCGCATCCTGGATCAGTCCAATGCGGTCAAGATACAAGAACGCTTCGGGTGGAATAAAACCTCTTCGGCGAGCGTTCTCGTGGTACTCATCATTTGGGTAGTAGGCCCAAATATGAGATCATTCTCAGAGGTCATGGCTCGTGCAACATGCCTCCGAATCAGCTTAATAATAAAATTAACAACCCTATTCACGTTTGCTTCGTTATACAAGACCTCATTAGGATAGAACTTCTTGTAGTCAGATTCCGGGGTTCTGTACTTCTTGAGACATGCGCGAAGACATTGTCTCTCGAAGACTCTCATCTTTTCCATTTGGGAAGGATTCACATTGAACCACACAGGACAACCATACACCATGATTGGCCGAATGAGGGCCGTGTAACAGATTCGCTTCACTTTGGCGTCAAGTTGGCTGCTGTAAAACAACCCCCTTGCCATAGCGAAGCCTTTCTTGGCTTTCGTCAGAGCTGTATCTATATGGATACCTCCATACAGATACTATATCTGTATGGATACCTCCATACAGATACTGATCCAACATAATGCCAAGATATCGCACTACACTCTTCAGGGCTAGTGGCTGACCCCGTGGGTCCAATATGCCAAACTTGCGCCAATTTTTTTTCGTATCTCTTGAGGCCCTGTATAACGGAGTCCGGAAGAGGATTGTTTCACACTTCTGGAAGTTGATTTTCAACTTCCAGTCGTCCCAAATTGCTGGATTTTTTCGAAGTCAACTACTCGCGTTGTGCGTGCTACTGTTCTCTCACAAGTTGAAGTTGACCTGCAGTTTTTTGTCGACTCCGAACGGTGAGATTTGAGAAGCTTTTCATAGGCAATTGATACTCTTTGAGTGTTGTCAGCAACTCGAAAGAGGTGGTGCCGTGAAAAATGCGAGCCCGGGAAAATGCCCCGCCCGGGAATCGAACCTAGACTTTCTTTGGGGCGGTCGACGCACTTATCCACTACGCCACGGCGACGATCCTGCTTACTTGTCCCTTCAAAATCATTAAAAGTTATTAATGCGACGTGGCGCTCTTCAGTCACTTTTGGCTTTTTAGAGTCCTGTATGCGAGTGTTTTGTTTAAATACTCATTGTGTGTTTGTCTAATAATATAAATAAATATTCTTTTGTCTGTCTTCTGACATCCAGAAAGTGGATCTACGGCGTTGTTGATGTTGCAGACTTGAATTTACCAAGTATTCGTGTTTTTGTCTGCCTATTACAGTTAGTTCTAGAAAAGTGGAAAACTTCGATACTAATTTTAACTACCTTACCCTACCCTTAACCTCTAGATAGGTGTTAGAGACAATAACAATTAAAGTCGTATAAAACAATATTGTATCTAGGTCCCCTATTGATTGATTGATGTTCGTCTTAACTTTAAGCACTACCTTGCTCATGATTGCGAGAAGTCGTCGAAAATGATATGTGTTCCTTCGTTGTAGCTTCCATACAATTCTACGGGGCACGGATATGGTCTGACTCACGTTGCGAGTTGGCAGTGCATACCACGATTGGTTTTATCTTTTATGACTCCTATCGACATTCTAATATTGGAAGCAAGAAGAAGTCTAGTCAACAATCACGCGCAAATTGGGTCAATCGTAAATCACGCGAAGAAGTTCAAAAAAAGCCGCAGCATAGAAGCGTGGCAACAGAAATGGAACGAATCTCAAAAGGGGAGATGCAAGAATCGGTCAAGCTAAAGAATTGAAAGTTGGGTGAGTCGGAAACATGGCAAACTTAATTATTAATTTACTTAGCTCTTGACTGGTCACGGGTGTTTCCGGAAATATCTATCAGAAGAAACTGTGATACAAGTCTGTCCTGTCCTCGCTGTGCGATTATTGTAGAGGACGTAGAGCACGTTTTGTTCGAATGTGTTCGGTATGAAAATTAAAGAACTTTATTGCGCGACGAATTTTACAAACAACCAACACCAGACAACATTTTCTAGTACTGGGCTTTTGTTGACAATGCAGAAATATGAATAATGCGCGGTTTAAAGAATGTAAAATGGCTGCGAAACTCGAACTGGATTAAAAACCTCGTCCCGAAGCGAAAATATCAAACAAAATAATACTAAGCGGTATAGATCAACTGTGAGGGGGTTTTAGTCAGTGAGAATCTGACTGCGACGAAGCTCATTGTTGCATATGCAAGGTTTCCACCGAAAAAATTAAACTTTCTTAACCTAGACTAAAACTTATTTCTTCATACTTCTGTTACCTTAATATTTAGACTAGATTTGACTATGTCCGTAAGACTATACAGACACTTCTACCAAGGCGTATGTACTCTTATATATAATATTATGTGATGTACCATTTTGAATTTGTTTTATTATTTTATTATATTAATTACCTTAACCTGTGTATGTAACTTGCCTCTATAGACTCAACTATCGCGTTTTCGTCTTTAACGAGTGGCATTAAAGACTGGTTTTTGTGTAACTACCAGTAGAAAAGCCGTTCTTTGTAACAAGAAATGTGCTGGGATAGATGGTAACCCGAACATCGTGCTCAACCATCTCCCTCCGGCTGCGGTAGAAATTTACACTACACTGTTTAACAATGCGCTCAGTAATGCACATTACCGTGCAAATTGGAAGACAGCTGTAGTAAACCCAATCCCTAAACGGGATAAAGACAAAAGCATCCCGTCTAATCTTCGGTCGATAAGTCTTCTTCCTTGCATCAGCAAGACATTTGAAAATATTGTCATTCAAGCTCTGCAGACATGGATCGAGGACAACAATATTCTACCGGAAAACCAGTTTGGATTTAGGGCAGGGCATTCGACAGTGCATGCTGCTGTCAAGCTGGTTTCCGTAATACAATGGAATATGGATAAAAAACAGTACGGGTGCCTGTCTGTTCGACTTGGAAAAGGCATTTGATACCGTTAGGTTAGAAGGCCTTTTCCTTAAGTTGGTCAGACTAAATAAACCATTGCTATACATGATTTATGATATGATAACAGGTAGGAAGTTCGTTGTGAAATGTGACGGCGTAACATCAAGTAGAGTATTAAGTATAGAAAACGTTCTACAACAGGGGGCTGTAGGATCCCCATTATTGTTTTCTATATTTACTGCGGATCTTCTTAGGTCAATGCCGCACCTAATAGCGTGTGCCGATGACCTAGTGGCTTACAGATCAGCACCGAAGGTAGTAGTCATAAACACCCTGTTGCAACGGGACGCAAATAAAATAACTCGATTTTGTAATGACTGGAAGTTGCTTATCAACTTCCTAAAATGTGAAACTGTTCTTTTCCGTGCCCCGGTGCACAGGGCTTCAAGCAACACGCGTAAGAACTGGAAAGAGTTCTGCATTTTTGACCCTCAGGGTCAGCCGTTAATCGTGAAAAGTGTAGTCAGATATCTCGACATTTGGTTTGATAATTTTCTATTTTTTAACAAACATATAGAGAAGGCTTTGGCCAATGCTAGAAAAGCTTTTGCTGTGGCAAGTTAGCTGTTTTACAGCAGCCAACTTGATACCAGGGTGAAGGTAATCTGCTAAATGTCCCTCATACGGCCAGTCATGGTGTATGGTTGTCCCCTTTGGTTCAATATGAGTCCTTTCCACATGAAAAAGTTGAGGGTGTTCGAGAGACGGTGTCTTGGGATTTGTCTTAGGTTGTATCGGACACCTGAGTCCGAGTACAAGAAGTATTACCGCAACGAGGTCTTGTACAACAAACGCGACGACACATTGCAAGGAGTATGATGTCTACTAACAGTCTGATCTTCGGAGCTTATTACCCGAACTTTATGTATCATGAGAGGGTGCACCACAGCGGCTTTATTTCACCTGAGGCTTTTCCTTACTTAGATTCGTTAAATCTGATTCAGGACATAAGTGGATGTCCTATAATCTTCCACGCTGTACGCCGAACAGCTGATAGGCGACTCCACTATGAATCGGATATTGCTCGCGAACACGGGGATCAACTCTGGTTCAGTAGAGCGATCCCCGCTCGAGATAGGAGAGAGAGTGCAAAGGAGCGGGACTTCTTTTGGTTCATATCTACATTTCTCGACAATATTGATAAGTTTTGGTGCAATAAGCTGCTACAGTTCTACTAGTGGACTTTGTCGGACAATAAAGAGCACAAGGTCGTATAAAATAATGTTTAATAAATAACTAAAAAAAGTTTCTCCTTATGAAATTAATTTAAAATCCTATCCCTTAGTCTATTGCGAGCATGTTGCACAAGTATTGGAAAACGGCGTCGAGTCGGCCTGCGCGTTATGTTGTTATCCACTACAATGTTGCCTATGGTAATGTTGTTCAGCAGCAAGACTCTCTCCATAGAGAGGTTGTATGGATACTGATCACTGGTAGGCACAAATATTTCCCCGGAAATGATTCTGTAAAAGAATAAAATTAATGATTTTCCTATCATGTCATTAAAAATGATCTTCATTTCAATTACGATCTGTTGCCGTCTCTGTATCCAACAGTGTAGTTCTTTGGTAACAAAATGGCTGGGTGCCTTGATATGCACCCACTGGGCTGAAGGGCAGCATAAAAGGGATAATCAAATGAGTTTATGTAATATTGAACACATAATCCATGGGATGACGTTTGTGCACTCTCTCCTGGCTGATTGTTGCCACAATTGCCAAAACGAACGTTCTGATGGCATGAGTAGAACCGGGTTCCTTTGTTGCGGCTTGTATGCCAACATTTGACTACCTCAGCGGACAAGCGGTGGTCAGTGACTCTTCGAAAGTCGAAACCAGGCCCAGCCATGTCACATGCTGAAAGTGCAAAAATTGTTCAATTGAGTGAATGGTTTGTAAACTTAAAAGGCTTACTGTCAATTTGCTTGAGCAAAGGTTGACCCATTTGTCTGCCAATAGCTGAGGCCATCTGTCCGCCAAGACTGAAGCCAAATATATACGTTTTCCGCGGATCAAGTCCTTGTGATTTTAATTGCTTCAATTTGCTTATCAGTACCGTGTTCATCGGACGAAAGTAGGCAAGGAGTCGAAGGTATGGGTCACGCTTATACGCTCCGTAGTCGACACAGACTATGCATCCACCTCTGTGAATGGTGAGTTCTGAAAATTGATAAAGTTTGAATATGACTTTGTATGACGACGAAAATTTGACGTACTATCTATTAATTTTGGAATCCAGTGGGAATCACAGGATTGCCCCCATCCGTGGATGATGAAAGCGAATTTATCCGAAGGCAAGCAGCCGGAGTCTGTTAGATTAGCTTGCAATCCTTTGTCTATCAACGTCTTTGTGCCGTCTCTGTAAATACATAGATATAGATTTAGTTTAACATCAGTATGGAACATAATTTTGAGTTTGAGAGAACAACATTTTTAACTACATTAATGGAATGAAGACAACTGTTACCCAAAGAACTATGACTCGAAGTGGTGTACAAAACGTATGAATTAAATCCAGTGACGCGTACCAAGGGGTAACTTCTGTAACAACTACTCGTGTTGTGCGTGATATTATTCCCTCACGACAAGTCACAAGATTTAAGAAGCTTTTCATACACAAATAATGTGTGTTTTTTGGAGGTATAGAAATTTTAGCTGGCAACACTAAAAAAAATAGTAGTGCTCCATATTTGTATGTTACCTCGAAGGTGCCATTAAGCAGACGGTTACAATTAATTCGGATCAATATGGCCGAATCATAGGCGATCAGCAATTGAAGATAATAACTTGGACAATATGGGAATTCCGACAAGACGGGGAATGTTACTTTATCGGTCGCATATTTTGGTGATATCAAGTGCGATTCGACACTGTTAAATATTTTTCTGTGAAGCTGCGCAAAAGATCGTGCTTATGCGAATAATCCCCAATTTTAAATGCATTAAAAACGTATTGCACATATATGTACGTATTGTAAACGTACCGACGAAAATTAATTGTAGTCAATTTATTATCTGCAAGAGAAATAAACAACAAAAAAAACTGAAAAATATAATTTCCTTGAAAATATCAAAAAAGAAAAACGTACAAAAAGAAATATCTATTAATTCTTATGAAAATTAATTTAACCCGACAAGTATAAGAACTTCTGATAGAGCAGGTACCTAAGTTTCTTCACCATCCTGCACCATAGAGCAGAACTGGAATGATTAGTATTAGTAAAAGATAAGTCTTTCTACTGATTGCTTGATTAGTCATTTTGTTTTTATATGGCGCGCGCTAAAGGCAATTCGACTACCCTTAAGTGACCGGGATTTAAGTCACAGCACGAGTCGGAGGTATAGAGGAAGAGAGGGAGGGTCTGTGGACTGTAATGAGTCTCTAAACTTTACTGTACTTTACTGGTTTAAGGGTGAACTGATGAGCATTCCTAGCGAGGCGGTATTGCGGGTGAATTCTTGAAGGGGAGGAATGCAGCTGGCTAATTCTTTTGAGCATTTTTTGTTCGAATAGCGATAAAACAGTGACAGAGACGCGACATTACGTCGGTGTTCTGACGAGTGAATCGATTTCGCAATATTATTATCTCCTATAAGTTTTTTCGCTTTTGGATTCTATTCAGTTGGTGCAGAGAGGTCTTGGGAGCACAAGACCAGATAGGAGCGTTATACTAGAGCTTAGGGCGGATGTAGGCCTTGTAAATTGTAGTCAGATCAGAGGGGGTAAAGTATTTTTGGCATAGTTTAAGGAAACCTGGACATTTCGCAGCATTTATGGCGACCTCAAGTATGTGATCGTTCCAACTAAGTGTTAAGTTGATGCACATACCGAGGATGGAAAGTTTTTCGGTTTCAACAATGCAGGTGCCGTCCATGGATAAAGGCTGGTTATTTTGGGAACGCCTGAGTGACAGTTGTCAGCACTGGGTTTTGAAAGCATTCAATTTCACTCTATTTCTTGTACCCCAAGCGATTATGCTGTCAAGGTCAGAATTTAATGTGCTTAACATACGCTGCCGTTCCAAGTCTACGGCCGAAGTGCAGGGACGTGAGCCAAGGAACGAACAGACAAGAGATCTTTTATGAAAATGAGAAAGAGTGTCGGAGACAGAGCGCAGCCCTGGGGAACACCAGCATTAATATGGTGGATATCAAATTTGAACCCATCCAGCACGACTTGTATTGAACGGTTCGAAAGGTAATTTCTAATCCATTGAAGAAGAGAATTATCGATTTCGTTACTCGTTGTCGTTGTTTACTGCGGAGACGGGGTATACGACGTCCTCAAATACTTTAATATTTTTGCTGCTATTTGTGACGCTTTGTGCGAGACTTCGACTTTGTCCTTATATTTTCTTTTTCCCCTCATTTACCGTCTACGTCTCTATGCCCAAAAACGTCTCATTGATGGATCACTGTGTCCATTCAATAACGCCAATGACGTCCGTTTTAGGCAGCCGCTGAACAAACCTTTAGAAGATCGTTGTGACTTTCGCACGATCTTCTCAAAAAGGATGTTAAAAAAATCACAAGTTAATTTGTCAACAACATAGTCTTAAACCTTTTCTTCACATGATATACACTGTTTAGGTCGTCTCCATGCCCACTGTCGTATGCGGCCTTAAAAACAACAAATATGTAGGTGGTGTTTGTCAATTTCTACCTCTTGGGTATTTTCCAGAATCTGTGAGAGTTTTTGGATAGAGCGAACGCTTTAACAAGATGACAAATCACTAGACAATTGATAAATGCAAAATCATACAAAAAAAAATCTCATTTTGTATTTTAAAAGTCTCTTAAACGAATCTGAATAGTGATCATATATGCATATGTAGTAATTTTAAAAATGAAAAGACACACGAGTTTTATAGTGCACTTTAGTCGGCTTATGTTCGTGGTTTGTTGTACAACTGTGTACAAAGTGAGTAGCTAGAGTTAAGAGACTAATCTCAACTATACGAAATTTGGTTATGTATATTTAATGAGCACGCGCGTCATTAACGACCTCTCCAACTTTGAAATTTTTCCTGAATTTTTCTCAAAAGGACAGAACTGTAATGTGATTTTACTTTCAGATTTTAAGCTTTGTCTCTTAAGCCGATTTTCTGTTACATGCGCAATTAAAACACGAGTCTATCGCATTTAGTCCAATGAACAATACCAGTACCAATATGACCGCTGTATAAATTTGAGATATTGTATTAATTAATTTTTCCTTTCCCTCATTACCAACCTACAAAACCTACAGTTTTTTGCCAACTCCGAAAGGAGAGATTTGAGAAGCTCTTCATGGACAACTAATACTCTTTGAATATTGTCAGCAACTCGAAAGATTTGTGGACCTTAGCGTATGAGTCCACACACTTCCACACTTCGCCCTGGCGATCTCTTTTTTTTACTTAGTAATATTAAATAAATCACAATTATGATTTAAAAAAAAATTATGATTCAAAAAAATAATATGCTCTTTCCAAGGAAGGAAACACAAAGACGATGTCTTGAACAGAATGTCTAGTTTGATGACTCGCCTATATAAAGATATATATATTTGCGGCCTCTTATCTCGAAGTCCTCCCTTCTAAGAGTTTTAAGTAACGCAAGACCTAATGCCTCACTCACTTCGGTAAAGTCCGCATAACTGCCTAGTCTGATAAGAAGGGCTAACAAGTAGTATCAGACTAGTCAGAGCGGTACACTTACCATGGCTCTGCCAGTGATTTTTGGTATTAAATCACAGCCACCATGTATCCCACAAGTGGACCTACGGTCAGGTTGAAAGGTGCTCTTGATATCCTGTGGTACTTAAATATGGCCACTCGTTAAGCTGTCACTACTTGTCAGGTTCGATTAAAACCTAGGTCTGGCTGTTTGCTTTGTAAAGGGTATCCCAACAAGAACGCAAGATTTAAATTTGGCGCCATTCGAATTGTCATTGTTTTACATTTGAACAATTATTATTGTTTGTTAGTAGAAAGTATAAGGTTAATAAAAATGGAATGAACAACGCATTCTCATTGTGAAATTGTTTTACCAAAATGGTGAAAGTTTTGCGGCTACAGATCGCAAATTGCGATCAATTTGGGGTTACAATAATGATCCAAAAGAGTCAACTGTAAAGCGATTAATGGAAAAATTTGCTGAAACTGGGTCTGTAACTGATGTAAAGATAACAACGCACCTTCGACCAGGTCGATCGACCGAAAATATCGCAGCAGTACGTGATGATGTCGCTCAAACTCCATCCACCTCAATTCGACACCGAGCTCAGCAAATTGGTGTTTCCAAATCCACTATGCAGCAAATTTTGCTTCTTCATGCATACAAAGTTCAATTGACTCAGGAACTGAAGCCAGCTGACCATGCACAGCGAAGGGAGTTTGTTAATTGGATATTGGAGCGATAACATGAAAAGGCTGATTTTGCCGATAATATCATCTTTAGCGACGAGGCCCATTTCCATCTTGATGGCTTCGTCAATAGGTAGAATGTCGCATTTGGGGCGAGGAAAATCCTCGAGTGATTCACCAGAAGCAAATGCATCCTCAACGTGTCACTGTGTGGTGCGGATTTTGGGCTCGAGGAATCATTGGACCTTTTTTTATGAAAATGAGTCAGGTCAAGCCAACCAATTTTTTCGTGCCTAGAATTGAAGAAATTAATGTGGAGGGTGTGGTTTCAACGAGACGACGCCACATCTCATACATCAATTCAATTGCTGCATCAGTCACTTTCCGGTCATGTTATTTCGCATTTTGGAGACCAGAATTGGCTGCCTACATAGCGCGATTTAACACCAGTGGACTTTTTTTTGGGGGTTTTTTGAAGTCGATGGTTTATGCGAATAAGCCGACGGCGACTCA
This sequence comes from Eristalinus sepulchralis, assembly GCA_944738645.1. Lineage (NCBI taxonomy): Eukaryota > Metazoa > Arthropoda > Insecta > Diptera > Syrphidae > Eristalinus > Eristalinus sepulchralis. The sequence goes on along the minus strand of OX122883.1, from coordinate 48,540,073 downwards.
AGCCTTAAAAGAGGAAATTGGACGCTGCATTAATGAAATACCGCAGCATTTATGCAAAACGGTCATTGAAAATTTCATTAAAAGATCGCGTATGTGCCAGCAAAGCCGTGGCGGCCATCTGGCCGATGTGTTATTCCACACATAACCTCATCCTGTCTTCTCTATGATATAATAAAGAATTCACGAGTTTTTTTTTTTTAAATATCTGCGTTTTATTTAAAATTTAAATCTTACGTTCTTGTTGGGACACCCTTTTATATTGTGTCTTTTGGTGGTTATAGTGCATGTGATTGATAAATTCAGTCAGAGCATTTGGAATATGAATATGAATAGAAAAAACAGAAGAAAAGGCAAAGTATCCATTTCCATGCTGTTCTCTGTTTCTTTAAGGTTAAACCATTTAATAATCGATGACACTATGGAAAGACGAAGCTGCCGTTGTACATATCTGTGTCAATTCAACAGATATGTATGTTTGTCCAAAGTTACAAATATCATACACTGATCATACCAGTCCTGCTTTACAAACATGGTTGTGGTTATTCAAAGTGGATAAGGAAGTGTATTCATATACAACCCTAAAGCCGGCTAAACCGGCAAGGAAAGACTTCATATCCGAACCATTGGAACCCAACAGAGAAAGTGTTGATTGAACTGAACTCTATGGCCAAACCAAAAAGGAGCAGCAGAACCATCTTTCAAAATAAAATAAGGTCGATGAAACTTAAGCCGCTTATTAATAGTCAAGTTCAAATAACCTCCTGAATATTTAAACTCTTCCGATGTATGATAATAAAAAATATATCTCACCCGATAGACAAAAATTAGTAGAAGGTCACGGTGGGAATGGGAAAAAAGGAAAAATCAAATAAAAAAGCTTGTATAACCTTGCGTCTGATAAACATAGTTTTCAAACTGATGTCCACATCTAACAAAGCATCTTATTTCTTTTTTTGGTGAATATTATAAAACTGCTCAACTGACTGTAAAATTCAGCGAAATGCTCCGGTCAGTGAAATCAAGAGGTCACCAGCTTTATGACAAAAAATAAACATAAAACTTCTACCGAATTTGAATTTGTTTATCATATTCATGGGGCAAGCTATAGATAAACGGAGAAACCATATTAAAACAACCCACACTCATTATGCAGTGAAGTGGCTTTCGCAAAAGATCAATGATCTGCAAAAGCTGCAGCCTTTCTTTATTATTGAAATGAAATGTCATATTTGGATCACAGTACACACAGAACACGCGTGGTTACACAAAAGGAAGCTTACTTACTTGAAGTAGTGAAATACAAGATTTTCCCTGACAACATCCTCGCTAAAAGTCCTTGTGGAGAGATCATTGCTATTCAGTCCATTGTCCACAAGACTGAGCCCTCCATCACCAGTTGAATTAATTTCACTTTCACTAGCACTGTTCACATGATTGCATAAAATCGCAACAAAAGCCGCCAAAATCCAGAAGCCCATTTCGCAATTAATTTAAGATTTCACTCGAATCACGCTTCCTCAAAATTGCCGCTGCTCTGCGCTTACAATCTGCTCGAACTGAAGTCACAAGCACGAATTAAAGCGGAACTGCATTCCCTGCACAGAAGTAACCCAATTCGTATTTTTAATTTTAGCCTCGCGATCGGAACGAACGCACTTCTATTTTGCAGCACTGCCGAACAACAATTCGAATTAATGTATCTGCGGGCGACCCGGCTATCCGACGAATCATCATGTGTATCAGTCACCATCATTTTACTGTGCTTTACCTTGTGCGATGTTAATTCAACAGTTTTTTTTTTATTTATTTTTGTTAGTGGCAATTAGCATAATTTACTTCGGAGCACAACAGTTTGTTTTCAAACCTTTACATAAAAAAATTAAGCCTTTTGCATAATTTCAACTTTCTGCCACTGATAGCGAAATAACCAGATCCAATCAGACGGTTAGTCACAAGCTGCTAATGCCGGTTGGATTGACACAAAAAAGTGCATATATGTGCGTACGCCTATTTTGTAAATAAATCAGTGCCAGTGACAGCATTAGGCGACCATGTCCAGAGTCAATAATAAAGCGCCTGCCATGGTTCATGCGTATTGTAAAACGCCATTATTTGAAGTTGATGATAATTATGACTTATGAGTTATCTGCTTACAAAGCCTATGAAAGTGGGTGAAGTACGGTCATTTGCACCCGTGTTAGAATATACTGCTCGATGAAGACATACATCATATAATTAGGGGTTTTGAAAATATTAATGCTTTGTATACACCAATTGGCATTAACTCGGTGGCAGGCTCAAATTCAAAAACTTGTTGTACTGTAATAAAGAAGTGATTGATGATTCACTTGTTAGACAAGTGTATTGTTAAACTATATAACAGAACTAAATTAAATATATAAGTAAAAAAAATATATTTATTTTTAATTTACAAATAACTGCAGCGCACCTGTCATTAGAACGCATATGTATTTTAATAAATTTCGTCTTTTTTGATTCCGCGATGTTTCGTTTAAAAACGAAACCATTATAAAATCGGTATGTTCGTCACACTCCCATATCTCCAACATTCAAATGCAATTCACCTAGAAAGCCGTGAAAGAAAATTTGCGATTCGGTGATAACAAAATAAATTGTAATTGTAGAATAACCAGGAATAAAGTCCGACTATTCGGATACTCCGTTATCCTCACGACAATCCGCATTAAGGCTAAATCCGGGAATATCAGCCTCATTTGCGCCCACGCCAAGACAGAGAAGAAGGATGACAACAGCAATGATGATTTGCATTATCTCCTAGAAAAAACATACGATCGATGCCCCTGATACGACACCAAGATAGTTCTAGGAAATTTCAACGCTCAGCTAGTATCATCGGGAAGCACAGCCTGCACGACATTACATCCGGAAACGGACTCAAGTTGGTGGACTTCGCCTCGCCTGGCTTTCACGCGGTTTCCACATCTCAACATCCATAAAGGAATCAATTAAACGTCAATCAGATAGATCACGTTGCGATCGATGTCCGAACATTTCAAGGTGCCAACATGGACGCGGACCTTGTTGTAGCCAAAGCAAGAACCCGGATATCGAAAGAGCAACGGAGTCGAGACAGGCCAAAACGGTTTGACGTCGGAAAACTACAATCGCAACAGATCGCTCGGATCTTTGCCTGCCGAGTCTCTCTGAAACTTCCCCACGCTGCCTTCATTGACTAGAAAAAGAATGAACACGTTGTCAAGAAGCCATCAAAGAAGCTGCCACTGATGTGCTTGGTTTCACGCCACCAACCAGAAGAAATCCTAAGATTGACGACGAGTGCAGGCAGTCACATGCAGCTAAACAGAAGGCCTACAAGGCAACGTTGCATCGAACAACGAGAGCTGTTCGTGGGCTTTACGAACAGAGAAGAAGGGAAGAGCAGAAGAAAAAGAAGAGCATGAGTATGAGTAGCGCGCGGTGGGAAACTGTCGCTGCTCAATCAAGGCCGATGAAGATCTCACCAAAACGTTTAACTTCAAACGAGGTTTTAGACAGAGCAACGCGCTGTCATTTGACTTTTTCAACATCATTCTTGAGAAGATCGTGCGTAACTCACAAGTCATCGCTAAAGGTACGATCTTCCAAAATTCGGCCCGGACAAGACGCAATATATGTCAACGCCACAGAGGACGTGTTCCAATGGCTCATCACGTTGAATGGGTGTAAACACAACGTGTGCAAGTGTGTGTGACGGGTGTATTGAGGATGTAGTATATGGGTTTGAATGCCAATGTTCAGTGACTGTCAGAATGGATCACATGTTACAAATGTAGCAGTCAAGATTAGAGGCTTAACCCACCTTGGGGCTGCCCGCGTTCTTGGTAGGGCTTCCATCGACAGTTAGGTCTCCCGACAGCACCCCCAGAGCTCCGGCTCTAGGCAATTCGTTTGGAAGGCCCACATACGTCGACACAGTCATGTGTCCATCGATTTTCTTGAAACCTCGTGAACATTGCACCCGCATAAGCATACGACTACCCCCACCTACATTCTTCTGAGCTGTTGTCCCTTCCGTGTGTGACCCAAAACAGTTTATTTTGGACTCATCTGAAAAAAATCACCTTAACCCAGTAATCTTCAGTGTAGAATTTTTAGAATGCTTTACAAAGAGCGCCATGAGAAAAATACTTAGAAATATTAATAAGTTTTGATAAGTGATAAGTTTTGGAAGTCACTACGTTTTATGTGCATATGGAACAGTAAGATTTAGTTCATCGCAAGATTGCAATTTGCTATATTCCTAAAAATTCCCGAGGCTTTTCATTATCCCAGAGAAAATAGTCCAAAGGTGTGATATCGCATGATCTAGGTGGCCAGTTTTCCGTAGCGAAACGTGAAATTAAGTGGTCTCCAAGAGATTTCCCTACAAGATCATTGTTTCACGCATTGTATGGCTCGTAGCGCCGTCTTGTTGAAACCAGAACTCACTGATAGTCCGATTACATGGGCAAGCCGCTAAGAGCCACGACGAATCGATTCGCCACGGTTTTCGTGTACACTTTCAGCTACAGTAGTCTTTTCACTATTTGATGGATATTGTCTAACGGGTCGTGCATCATCCACTAATGTACATTGGGATTCAAATTTGTGATTATGAATATTTGCAGTGTGGTTTCAATAGGTCCATTATGCACACCTTCATTTTCTCGAACTGCACCTAAAACATTTCTCGTGATAAATTCGAAATTTATTAGGGAACGCTGACACCGCACAAAAATAACAAAGCAATTTTATAGGAGTCATGCGAGATCTATCCAAAAAGGCCAATTGAAAATCAAACCTCGCGATGAATCACCCGAAAAAATTATGATGTCCTATCTCTTCTAATTTGTATCGAAAACATCGGACTGAATTTTAATAAATTCTCGTAAAAATATGCAATAAAATGGTGAGGACAGCAAAAAGATTTAATCCGGTTTCTATTTCAAACCGAGAAGATGTTATGAAAAAAGGACAAGAGATGTTGTTTCCATGTATCAAGCAAATAAATGGAAACCAGCTAATGTGCGACTGATATCTCCGAAGGTGTGTGATGCAGTGTGGTAGTTTTCAGCAGAGTTTTGTTTGACTGCTTCAGTTCACATAACACGCTTTCTTATTCCATTTTTTCTTGCCCACTAGTTTTAACAAAATTGACTATTTCAGGTGTCTGTTTTAGATATATGTACGCCTTCAGTTAAACGACAGATTTCAAATTCTTCAACTTAAATTTTTTCAAATTTCTCATTTATTCAGTAAAATCTTGAATTATTACATTACTCTCTGACAGTTGTTTTATGATAGTAATGCGGCGCAAGTTCAGTAAGCCAGTCGCTTTTTATAACCGTAAGATCCTTCATGAAGAGTTGCGTGGTTTGCATTAACTCACAGTAAATCACACACGGTGGTGCTGGCAGGGTGTACAGAGTTGAAAGAGGATGCACATGAAGCACTGTATCTCCACGAATAGTTTTGTAGTTTCCTGAATGATGTAAGTATGCTGCATTGGGAAAGAAGCCTGCCGTAATGCACTTGCATATCACCTCTACATCACCATTGCACGAGAACATTGGAATGCCAAGTTTCGATTGAATTAAATTCACTAGCTGCGTTCGTAGCTCATGTGCTCTCTTCAGGTGTCGATAGATTAAGAAGTATCGTCCACAGAATTCCTTTGTACGCCCATGCTGCACAAATGCCGTGTACACATTAAGCAGGGTTATGAGGTCTCCTTCTGCGGCTTCAAATTTTCTTTTGGCGACTTTTTGTTTTATTTGACCTTGTCCAGTTGAGGGCTTTGAAAATACCGACTGCACCTGGAGCATGGCAATAATGGAGAGAATCTCCTCGCTGCAGCCAAGCTGTCCCGAAACATAGAGCATTTTGCCAAACATGGCGTTGAACGGCATTTCAGCAAGAAGATATCCCACTGGTTTTGTAAGGTTGCCTTTCTCGTCAAGTGCATCTGGAAACAGAAAATGTGCAATCAGAGCAGGTTATATTGCAGTAGGTGTTTCTACTTCATACCTAGAGCATACAACGTCTCAAGAGCAGCTAGTAAATTCTTTGCTGGCGGCGGAGATGGGAAGTTAAAGCGGAGAATGTTATCGATCCCAAGTGCTTTTAAGTGGAGCACAGTTGAGCAAAGGTCAGTGCGACGCATTTCCGGTGGGGTTTGATCAGGTAAGGAATCGTAATCGGCTTCTGTGTACAACCTGTAAACTTTTCCAGGACGTACACGTCCTCCTCTTCCGGCGCGCTGCTCAGCCGCTGCCTTGCTTACTGGTACAACCACTAGACTGTCCGTGCAGCTGTCCGCGTTGTACCATTTCATCTTCACAAATCCACAATCGATAACTGAAATGGGAGCAAAAGTATTGCATTCAATCCTTAAATGGAATTTTTCCAGCGCTTACCGTATACAATTCCAGGGATTGTTATGGAGGTTTCGGCGATATTTGTTGCAATCACCACTTTCCTGGTGTGCTTCGGAGGAGTAAAGAATACCTTTAGCTGATCGTTGTTCGGTAGGGTGCCGTACATCGGCAGGATTTGAATATTATCCAAGTTTTCAGCTATCCTGAATTCATGCAGTAAACTGATAGCTTGAAGAACCTCCTCTTGGCCGGTTAAGAAAGCAAGCACATCTCCGGGGGGTTCATTTTTGTGTATTTTCCAGATTGTATTTACAGTCTCCTTAATATAGTCCGGGCAAGGTTCTCGTAGATAGAAGATGTTGACGGGGTGCATACGTCCTTCTACGGAAAGAATCACGCTGCTGTCTTTAGGCGACTTTTTGGATTTCGTGTTAAAGAAATCTTTGAAGAATTCCGCATCTATTGTTGCCGAAGATATGATTATCTTTAACGATTCACGCTTTCTGATTATTTTCTTCAAAAGCCCAAGAGCTGTGTCTGTCAAAGTGTTGCGTTCGTGAGCCTCGTCAATCATGATGACACCATATTGGGTTAGGAGTGGATCAGCAAGCATTTCTCGCAAAAGGATCCCTTCGGTCATAAACTAAAAATTAAATATTTAGAATTGTATGATATTTATGCTACACACGATTGTAGAGTTCTTACTTTTATGGCCGTTTTATCTGACACTTTATCTATGAAACGGACCGCCACTCCAACAGTGTCACCCACTAATTCGCCACGTTCTGCAGCAACTCGATCCGCTAATGTTACCGCGGACACACGACGAGGTTGCGTGATTCCAATCATTCCTTTCGTGTGCCATCCTAGCTCGTAGAGATACTGGAAACATACAATATTCAATGTGGTAAGTTTTGTATATTCTGGTTAGGAAAAGAAAATTATCTGATATCTGCGATAAAATACCACCCTGCTGTCATAAAATAATTTGGTTTAACTTGAGATAAGCTTCTTCCTTTCTTCCTAGTCATATACAATCTTAATTTTTTCGGTAACTCTTCTAAATAAGCCTAAAATGTGAGTGTTAGTAAAGGAGTTTTCACTTATATAATATCAGAAACGAGTCCGAGAGGACTCAGTAGACTCGGAATTGAGAATCCACAAGTAAGCTTCATTCATCAACTCCTATGTACCAGAATTATCTGGTCAAATTTAGGAGTAGAACAATCCTTAGATCGGGTACCCAACAGGGCGGTGTTCTCTTACCTCTCTTCTGGAACCTAGCGCTAAATTAACTACTACTGAATAGGAAAGTCTTAAGTTTCGGTGTAATCGCACGCGCAAAAGGTGTTGTCATTGCGGCATTGGGAAAATTTTTCTCCACCCTTAGAGACATAATCTAGCTGCACCTCAGACCTGGTTGGTCGGACCAGAACCTGGGGTCTAGAAGTTTAAGAAAACGAAACTTGTGGCACTACCTTGGAACCTTCCAGATAAGCTAGATTTTTGATAGTAAATTAAGTTGGAAACCAAACATTCAAGGATTTATACAAAAAGCTTCTACAACCTTGTACTGCTGCAAGAATGCGTTTGGACTCGAATGGGGAACCAGGCCCTTAAATTGCAGTAGTTTGGCACATGTTACTTTACGACATCGCCATCTGGTGGACTAACGCTAATCAGTGGGGTGCAAGTTAGCCAGAGTGAATAGATATATATACGTTTGAGAAGTACTCCTTTCACAGCCATATATAAATTCCTCTTCTTTTCCGTAAGATATTCTAGAATGAAATTACAGGTGGTGCATCAATCAAGCTCACACCGATTGGGAACATGGATGTGGTCCCCCAGAGTATTCAGTGTATTCCGACAGATTAACTTTCTCCCATTAAATACCGATCTCACCCTCCCTCAACGTGTCTTTGGGAAGAACCAGCATACCGAAAAAGTCGGACTGGGGCGCCCACGAAGCTGGTAGACCGTGCGTGCTGCTGTTATTTCAGTAGTTGTAGAGGGGACCTACAACTTAATGCCGGTTTCGAATAGCGTTTTCATAGATTGTACGCTTTGAGTGGTCCTAGAAATTCAAAAGAGGTGTTGTTGGGAAAAAAATCGATATTTTACTATCGGAATAAAATCTAAAAGCATCTTATACACTACGTGACGGTGGCCACAAAATAACTAGCAACTGCGATAGATGTGCCATGATTTCTCACTTTTTCATTAATCAATTCAACAACCATAATGTAAAGGAGCTGTGGTTTCGACAAGACGGCGCAGAATCACACAGCTCGTATCAAAGTGATTATTAAACCGAATAGTTGCAGGTTACGGAACCGTGAATTGGCGTCTAAGATTGTGTGATCTAATGCCACTTGACTATTTTCTGTGAGGATATGAAGTCGCTGTAAGTTGCCAATAAACTCCGAAAGAACTGACAACTTGGTGTCATTGCCACAACATTTGATTTGGAAATTAGACATCCGAATTACACTACGTCCAATCCCGCCATTGCGGTTATATGCCAGATGATACATCTTTGTCTTATTTCATTTTATTCGTCTGAAAAAAAACTCCCTTTACATAATATTTTGTGATACCCATGGCCGCTTGACACATAGCTTCGAACTACAGCACACCATAAAAAATCTCATACGTAACCAGTTTTTTAAATTTTACTTTTTTCTATAGACATTTTTTTTTAAATAGTTTTTAAAACGTAAACGCGAGAAGTGATTATCTCCTTTGCGCTGTCTTTTCTTATATTTGCGCATCTTTTACCCTTACGTCAACAGCCTGATTGGGCGAAATCAGTGCGGGTTCTAAATATTCTCATATTTGGATTTGGAAAAAACTCAATGTATGATAGTACGAGACAAGACATATTTATAGAGACAAGCAGCGCAGTGTCTAGCTTTGGCATCCCCCAGAACACATACGTTTTTGCAGACTGCCCGTTGCTCGGTCAAGGTCAATACAGATTTTACCGAGACCTTTAATGTCTAGAAAGGACATAGTTCATGAGAAGATCTTGCGGAGCTCAAGTGTGAACAACAGGGGCGCGATCTTTAAAAAAACTATAAAACTTCTTGCAAATGCCGATGACATTGACATCATTAAAATAACTTAACGGGCTGTCGGGGCGTTTGTAAAAAGGAAGCGAATGAGATGGGTCTTGCGGCTAATGATTTAAAACAATCTATTTATATGCTGTCTACGAAAAGGGTCCGCTGTATTATACAAAATTTGTCTATCTACGCTCCAATGGCACCACCATAAAAGAAAGAATGCCAATGAACCGGCCCGGAAATTCTTCGATTCAAACCCCGAGATACAACGAGGTATAGGAATACCACGTGAAAGGTCTTATGTAACAATAGCTTTGTTCTCCACGGCTAAGGTTTAAATCTGCAACTACAATGTTTGACAAGAGTTGACCGCCACTTTACCTACGCATTCGTGTCATTTTTTGTGCCCACTGGAAAGTATAAAATGACATTTTGATAAAAATGTTATTGCTGTTCGGTTTATTTCGCTTTACCCGCATTCACCCAAATATCGTCGCCGATATCGAAGTTTAAATATTTGTACAAGTAATAGATTTTTTCCAAAAAAATCATGCAAAGCTCATACATCAGTACATACGTATCTATTACTCAAACGATAGTCAAATTTCTGCAGAAAAAGACGCCAATAATTTATAGACAAGTATACATTTTATATATTTATTCAAAAAACAGTTTTTACGTGTAAATATTTTGTTTTTTTCTTAGATTTTGTTTTATCATTTAAAAATATTCATATTTTCGTTTTTGTTTCTTATTAAGGTTCAACATTCTTAATAATGGACTGATTGTATACAGGATTCTTTATTTATTTAAATTGTATATATATATATATATATTTTCTTATTTCGTGGTGTGATGATACCGCTCTTTAAAACGTCAATAAAGTTATTTTAATTCATCTCTTTTTTTCTAATTTCGTGAGTTTTCAAATATTTCATTTCTCCTTAGGAACAATATTTCAATAGATTTACACATGAGAGGGTGATATTTGACAATAATAATAATAAAAATAAAAGAAAATAAACAATTATATAAGAAGATAGTATGTATTGCTAAAGATTTTTGTTTTTACGCAAGTATAATGAATTTGTGTAAAACAAGAAAATTTATATAAAAAAGGAAATCTATAATAAATTTAAAAATCATTTATTTATGTTAACACATTGTAAATTGGTGTTACATGCAAACATACACATATTAAATGCAGTGATAAGCTCTATAATTATTTTTTTTTTTTTTCACATATGATGCACATCATCAAAGTATCGTTAATTCTTTGCGAATATATGTCGATATTGGAGACTTTAAGTTTTTTTTTTCATTTTTTACTTTTTGGAAGAACTTTTTAGTAGACAATAGCAAACGGATAAGTAGATAAACTCACTTCAACAAAAAAATCATTCATTGGGTTATAAGCTCACAAACAAATCAATATAATCATATACTGTATTTACAAGTGAGTTCCAGGTTAGGGATTTTATTATTCCTTAAAGATTCATTTATGAGACAAAAGTTTATCAAACTGTCAATGATAAAATATTTTGGTGCATATATTTTTTATTACATTTGTTTTCCTTTTCACACTATAACTATTATTTATTGATTTTGGACGGCTTTGTGCGCTTATGTAGAAGCACATGTTTGCCAAACAGTTTATTTATTTTTGAGAATTTTTTTTTTGTAATAATTATTAGCACTTAGGAAGTTTGTTTTTATTCTTGACAAATGGTCTATTACTTGTGAATGCAATGATTTGGAAGTTTGTTGATACTTTTGAAATAAATTCACAAAAACGTCAAAGAAGTATAGGAAAAATACAACTCAAACCACTCACTATTACAATATATAAATAAATATAAACCAGGCAATGCAAAACGTCTTAAAATTGCAACAGCACTTGTGTAAAAAGTGACGAAATGAGATTAAAACCACACCCAAGCGGCAGGAAGAACACATACGATTTTCTGGATTTTGGTATATTAATATACATGTAAAATATCGTGACCTGGCAAGCAAAAAAATAAGAAGTGTACTTGGTTTGAACTTTTAAGTGTTGATTCTACATTCTGCACCGCAGAACAACCTGCTCCACACTCTCAAGTCTAGGCGCGAAGTATTTCAAACAAACTTCCGCAAGCATTGCATAAAATAACCAGACACCATTCTACCCATATCATTACATCAAAACAATATAACGCCTATTTGGAGGCTTCTCAATAATATGAATAAGGTATACACATACATATCCCGGTCTGCACACATACAACTCCCTATTTTAGTTTCTTTTTTGTTACAAAAAAATTACAATATATTCGTATAAAATGTTAAATATAATTGAACAGAAAATAGAAAGGAAAACTCAACAATCAAGAGTCAATATTATAAATTAAAAAAAATATTATGAATATCCTTAAACTAGATACGAAGCGAAAAATCTTTATTATTATTAAAATCACAAAGACGTATTGTTACCAGTCAATGAATTAAATATAAAGTTATGCGCCTCCAAGACGTGCATCTCGGTGGCGCATATAGCTACCAGCAGAACGATATAACCACTGTATTGGACCATTTTGAGGAAATCCCACAGTTTATCACAAAAAATGCTCAACAGTACACAATGTAGCATAGAGTGCACATTCACCACCCGCCATATCCATGCGACTGAGAAGAACCAATTTGACTTGAAGATGAAATTCTGCCGCAGGAATTGTGCCGGTGTTACGTCGTTGCGCTCTAGCATATCCTGATAAATGGCGATGTAACGATTCCACGCTGTTGAGCTTAGTAGCAATTGTCCAGCAAAGCAGAGTACCTTTCGAACGACTTTCTTTGTGGTTGTCTTCACTTTATAGATTACGCCCGCTTCGGTGCTCTTAGATTCGCTGAGTGGAAGAATTGCTTGCAATTGAGAATATCCCCGTCGTGGTGGATTGTTTTTCAGGAAGAAACAAATTCCAATTAGCAGTGCTATACATCCCAGTCCATCGCAGAGACCATCGATATAGTAGCCAGATGTACCGACTTCAGAGCGTTCACCTCGAATGTTTTTCTTAACGCGAGCAACATGTCCATCCAAATCATCCAGAAACGTTCGAAATTGGAAGAGTACAACTCCCAATCTTCGATAGCCAAGGCTATCCGAAGCAATCAGTTTGCCCGCCAGGCAAGCCACGAACACGTGGAAAAATGATATCATATTCGCTGTGATGAAAGATGAGCGTGAGAATCCGATGATATCATCGAATATCGTGGCAAGCGGAGCGAAAAGATAATGATTTGTATGATCCAACAAGATCGCCTTCACAGTGACATGGCACAGGGGATTTATTTCGCAGGTCAACCATGTGTTTGCTTCGTATGTACCCGGCACTGGTTGATTGGCCCGTATTGTTGGTGATGCAGTCTTATGATCTGAGGTCGACTTCAGCAGGGACAACGGAGTGGCCTGTGTTAGGGCAGAGTATGCATCTGACTGTAGTGGCAGCACAGAGGGCAGACCCGAATGCTCTCCATAATATCCGTTGGCTTCGTTTGAACCCACTATGGGTTGCGCCGAAATCGACAAGTTAAAGTGATAGTTTCTCTCGATTGGATAATTCTGTATTCTCAGATACAGTTCTACATCCATAAAAATGTAAAAGATTATAAGTAGGAAAAGTAGGGTGAGGAGTATTTTGCTTATCTGTGAGCTTGGACCCACCATTTTCGTAGATTGTCTGCAATCTCAGGCCTTAAACAAAATAATTTATTTTTAAAAATTCTCGCTCTGCGATAAATATTCGTTTTAGTTATTCGAATTCGTTTCCAATTTCGGTTATTGGAGTATAAAGTATATTGGGATTTAAGGGGTTTTCCTATTCCTATTGAATTACAGATTCGTCTCCTTCACGCACACTCTCTTTCTTTTTTTCACTTTTGCTTGAATTACTCGAATTGTACTCTTTGTAATGCCACAAGTCGTCTTCAACAAAGACCTGGGTAGCGGCTGTGATTTATGGAGTTATGTAGTATTCGATTTGGATATTCTAACAGGTCCGTTGTGGTTCCAGCTGTTATATCTGAAACGAACAATAGATATTTGATTTGCCTTTAATAACAGTTAATGGTGCTAGAGTTAATGGCATATGTTTTGTTTTTGCTTATGATAATATTAGACGTTCCATAATACACAACCCTTACCCATCGCTTTGGAGACAATTTTAGTCTCGTATGTCGATAGATATGAATGAATGAATTTTATTATGTACAAATACAAAGAAATATCTGAAATTAGAGATTGACATGCAAAACGGCTGTTTAGTCTGTCCTTTATGTTCACATTCTGTTAATGTTCTTGGTATGAATTGATTGCCTTCACAAAAATTTAGTGGCAGGGACAATTGCTTTTCTAAAAAGGAAGTCGTTGTGTTCCAACTACATTGTGTTTGAAAACAATAATAGATTCTTTCACTCTGAACTTCAACAATAACACCGCGGTTTTGGACAACTGTATTATGATGGATCTGAGACTCTAGTACAATTTTAGGAATAGCATAAAAAATATGAAATTTCTATAGAGGCACTCAGCTGAAAGAGAGAGAGTTCCCTAATCAGGAAAACGTCAGGGTCCATGGTCTTTTTTCCTCGTGTACACTCCAATCATTGTGACTACGACACATCAACCTGTGTAAATGTGTTGTATCAAGGGTTGGAGTTACTCCAAGAAAAAAAGGAAAACTCGTATTTCCCCATGGAAAGGAAGTGTGCTCAACCAGTGAAGCACAATGCATTCACATAAATATATTCGAATATTTCGTCCTCCTCATTTTCTTTGGCTTTGCATATACACATTCAACTTGTTACTATGGTATTTCAGGCCGCAAAGTTAGCTTTTTATCTATTTGAAGGATTTCCTTGTAGATATAAGGTCTGATTAATCCTTTGGACTGCCTAGACCACAGCCCGTTTGTCCAGTGGCCTAAGTGGAGGTTGTGCTCCCATTCCTTTTGTAGCTGCGATTCAGTCGAAATTAGCGTGATCCTCCAGGCTCTATATTCTAACAACACAGTTTCACCAGTCTTGTGTCAGTTGATTTATTGCTTGCAATTGCCTTATTTCCAGGTCTAGTTTCAATTGTTTACCGACGAGTTTTAGTACATCCTAACAAAACAGTGTTGGGAGATAAGATTAAAAGATTAAAATTCAAAAGGGATTTTTTATTGTACTCCATCGTTACAATAATTTAAGTGTTGTATTCAAACAGGCCCACTCCATCTTTAGATCTCATTTTTGATCCGTTAGTTTACCATACTATACTTTTGTAGTCTAAATTTTGAACAATATTGGACCAGTATGATTGGCCCAACAATTCAACCTCAATTATGCCGGAGTGTTGCTTAACTGTAATGTCCTGAATCGGCATTGAACTGAGAAACGTCAGACGACTCACTAGATCAGATGAACTTGTAATCAAGGTACAGTTTCTAACTTCCATAACTTGTCCGTGTTTTCCTAATGAAGATCGGTAAGTTTGAAAGGAAGTGCTCATACAGTATATTATTATACATTATATATAATGTATAATTTCGGAAGAGAGAACATGTAATACCATGCGAAACATTTTCAAAGCGCTTAAATATAAACCAAGTTGTTGATCGTATGCAGTAATTAAACTAGCAACTCCAACGACTACAACTAGGTCATCACTAAATCTCCAGCGAACTATAAATTTAGTGTATCGCAAAATTGAATCGCTAAGGGATTGCGTAAGCGTATATTGTAAAACCATCAGATTGAACCACAAATTATAATCTATTTTGCTTCCATTAAAATGGGTTATGACTCAGGCCATCAGAAAGTGTATTCACTTAAATAATGGAACTATGGAGCTTGTCTTTGCTCAATGCTGAAGAAAGCAAAATTGTACATTTTATGTTTGAAAAATTTTGTCCGCAAATTGTTATCTAGGTACTCTTAAATCGTACTCTCTGTTACAACATTATCAGATCAGATAATTTAATTGTAATTAATAAATTGCATCTGGTATAGGCTTCGAGAAAGGTGTAATAATAAGCTCGTTTTTATGTGAATAAATATTTAGAATTGTATGTTTTTGTGGAAAAATATTTACTTTTAAAAATGAGTGAAATTTTTGAATATTATCGTCCTACTTTCCTTTTGAATTATAAAAAATAAGAAGTGTCGTAGACTTCTGAAAAATTATGTGAAATTTACGGACACGCTGTATGTAGACGTAGAAAATAGGGCCAACCATTTGAAGAAAGCAGGATACATACATAAAGAACCTCGATGTGTGAGTGCCAAAGTGTACCGAATTAGCATTTGCGACTCACTGCAAAAATGTAACAAAATCGAAACATTTTTGCACCAAATGATTACGGGCTGCAATATATGAATGTGCAAAAAAAATATAACTAGTCTATTGCCTTTTTTAAAATTAATTTCTTAAAGTTAAAAACTTAATAAAAAAATCTGAAATGTTAATGGCGTCTTTTATCAAAATTAACCTTTAGATTCAAAACTAAGCTTAAGATCATCTTTCATACATACTGTAGTATTGCCAAATACAATTTTTAGTTTTACATTTCTTCATCTGCCGACAATTTGTTATCGAATATTTGCAACTTTTATGAGCGATTTTCACCTTTCAGAGCTACCCAGCTGTCCAAAGCCAAAACGCTAAAAAAAGCAATATTTGAAAATAATGTTTAAAATTTTTAACTTATTCTTAGAAGTACATAACTTTTTTTCACGAAAAAGTGATTTTGAAAAAGGTTCTTAGAAATGACGCCATCAAAACCATCGCAATCAGGTCCATGCATTCAGAGTAATCGAGCGACAATTTTTTAACGAACACTCAATATCAAGTGATTTATTTTTAATTTGATTTGGCATTTGAAATTTTTAAGCCACATGATCACCTAGCAGGGCTAAGATTTAGTGAAAAGGCCCGAACAAGATTGCCATTGATCCCAATTTTCATAAGCGAATTTTTTTTAGCGACGAAGTTCACTTTTGGTTGAAACAAAATTGCCACATTCTAAGTCATGATAGTCCTCAAGAGTATGTTTAGAAACCGTTACATCCACAAAAACTGAGCCAATGGTGACGAACCATGATTTTTGACTTTTTCCTTCATCAATTGAAAAACCATTATGTTAAGGAACTGTATCAACATGTCACACACTTAGTGCCACAATTAATTTATTGAAGGAAACGTTTGGCAATCGCATTTTTTCATGTTACGGAGCAGTGAATTTAACTCGTGAATTAACGCCCCTTGACTAGTTTCTATGGGGATATGTAAAGTCGCTGGTGTACAGGCTAGTGTACGCTAATGCCTATGTATGGCCATAAATTTTGAAAAAAAGTCGTCGAAAATTAGACCTCCAGATCAGATGGGCAAATGCCAGAAATCATATTTAAATTACTCCGCCCGAAAATTATCCTTTAAATAGTTAATTTCATGTCAATTAAACCAACATTTTTTTGGTTTTACTCCACCTCAAAGTTCCATACCTTTAAAAACACACCCGGATTTATGATTCATTGAGTCAGTAAAAAAGTTGCACTTTACTAAAATCGTGTTTTTTTCTTTTTTTCCATCGTGGAAGACATCACAACACTGGTCAATGCGAAAAATATTTTCCTTTTAAAAAAATTAAAACAAATTTACCTCCGCTCTCAGCTTAATTTTAAGCTCTAAATTTCTTAGCTCCGCCTACAGAAATATTGTATAGCATTCAGTTGAAGAAGTTAGAAATCGAACCTCGACTCCGTTTGTAGGGAACTATGAACCAATATATCATTGGAGACATACGACGCAATGCAAAAACTTCATCTAAATTCTACGTATACGGACGCCAGTCAATTTCTAACTAGAACGATAGCATTGAGTTAGAAAATCAGTACGTCTGTCTGTCTGTAAAATTCATACTCAAAAGAAAGAAAACGTCTTTACTTTAACGAAACGAGCTCAGGCACGAAAACGTGATTCTGGGGCATAGGCTTTACGTTGCCAAATCTATCTCCTGGAACTCCTGAATTTTACCCCAGATGTTGTCCTTATCGGATTATTATTTGGTCCACTATGCTATAAACGTTTCCCTTTAAGTAACGAAACCTTAACAATGGCTCGTTATTACAGCAAACATTGAATACCTTCCTTTAAAAACGTTAAGTTATGATCTGCTAGAGAGTACAGGTCATAATTTGTAATAAGTGGAGAAGTGCATCAAGCAACTGAAGACAGCATCACAGCTAAGGACGTCTGATGAAAGATCATATCAATCAGTTTCTGTATGGTAATATTCATTCAGCTACAGCTCTGACGAAAGCACAGATGGTCTTCACTATGGCAAGTAGGTTGCTTTACAGCAGCCGACTTGACTTCATACTGATAAGCCACGTCTTGTATAAAAAAAAATACAGAACACAAACCCCAAGAGAGCGGTCGCCGAATACCCCTGAATACTTCACGGACGGCGAAGTAGTTGCATTTCTCTTGACCTGTGATGCGTACGAGTGTGGATTATCTGGAGTTAGTCCAGATGATCTCCGGTTTAGCTGAGCCATCTTTAACCGTATTAAAATGGAGAAAGATACGGATCGGGGGTTTTAGGTTTACGGCCACCTCAGGGTTTAGGGTTTCCGGATAAGATTAGGATTTATGGTTTATGTTTAAATATAAACAGACACAAACATTTATGGTTAGATTACTACAGTCTAAGTTTGACTTAGAGAAGACATTAAAAATGATTTAGATAATTAAGTTTTCATAAATATTTTTGATGTCACTATTGCCATTTGTTGTGCCCATTTATATTTCGGGATTAGAGAACAAAAACAAATATTAATCATCGAGAATACCTTTATTGTTTTTCAAAATCTTCCCCATTAGGATCTATACACTTTTGCATGCGTTTGAACCAATTGTCGAAGCACTTTTGCCACTCTGATTGAGGTATCTCCAAAACATGCATTTTGAACGTATCCACAGCTTGGCGTGGCGTAGTGGTAAGTGCGTCGACCGCCTCGCAGATGGTCTAGGTTCGATTCCCGGACGGGACACCTCGCATTATTTTAACGGCACCACCTCTTTCGAGTTGCTGACAACACTCAAAGAGTATCAATTGTCTATGAAAAGCTTCTCAAATCTCGCCTTGCTTCTGCAACAACTACTCGTGTTGTGCGTTGTTCTCTCACGAATAGAAGGTACCTACAGTTTTTTGCCGACTCCCAACGGCAACATTTGGAACGCTTTTCATAGACAATTGATACTCTTTGAGTGTTGTCAGCAACTCGAAAAAGGTGGTCTCGTGAAAAATGCGAGGTCCGGGAATGGAACCTAGACCTTCTGCGAGACGGTCGACGCACTTACCACTACGCCACGGCTACCAATATAAATTACAAAAATGATTATGCTAGCAAAGGTAAGAAGCCGAACCGTAAAATTAATTATAAATATAGCTAGCTTAAATATTTTTACCTGAAATATACAATGTTCTTTATGATAAGAAAAAATGCATTCGAAACAGAAAATAACAGATCGTACTGGTTTAACATGACTGTTGCTTAAAGCAAAGGTCCTCCCCGATAGACTACAGTGCAAAAATTATTTCACAAATTAAAATTTCTTTTTAAACAGTTCTTTTTATTCAAGGACTAAGTCAGAGAGATAAGTTGAGTGTACCATTCATGCAATTTTCAAAAGATCATCGAAGAAGTGTGAAGTTTATCGCGCTCGTGGGAAGACTTCTTTGGCATCTAAGAAATTTCGCAATTTTTTCTGATTTACCTAATGTGGATAGTTTTCCTTTTGTTACATCCTTTACAGAGTATCACTACGACTCTCTATACCTTGTCGAATATCTTTCCAGCATACAATTTTCGCGTATTATCATCACGAACGTTTAAAATGAATTTATTTTACTGATTTTCAACAAAGAATCGCATATGTTAATTAATAAATACATATAGATCTTTTTAAGGCAATTGCAAATAAAGTTAAAGTTGTGGACCTCTAATTAGATTTTTAAAAATTCACGGACACGTTTTACGACCTTAAAGTTTTGAGTACTATATTTATCATTACCGCACAACCAGTATTAAACGTACACAAAACTTTACACAAGCCTGCTGAAAACTTCCCTATTGTAAAAATTACAATTGGTCTTTACATTGGTCGAATTTTTGACGCAGACACAATTCCATCTCCTGCAGTTAGTTTAAAACTGCGAGTTTTCAACAAAGGCTAAATGTAAATAGCTTTTTGCAGGCCTGCTGAAGCAAAAGGTCATGCACTTAAATATTTTAAAACACAAAAATAAAAAATAACTTTTTAACACTTACATCCCAATTCAACACACGAATCTATTTTTTCAACACACCGCACGAACATGAGTTCAAGACGTTCTGATCCGGATAACCTTTCACATACGCACATATCAAAGATATGATATTTTGGAGAAAGCAAGTACAAAAACGGGACACAAACTATAATATTTATTAAAACTTTATTGGCTTCAATATGCCCTTAAGCAAATGCGTCAAGCGCTACGTGTTCAATTGATTGTGTATATAAGTATATAAAAACACGAACGTGGCGTCTAACAACACCTCTGTTGTGTCCAACGGCATTTTACGTTTGGACTGTATTTGGATTACAGGCACTGTACTATTTTTGTTTTTACCCCTAATTGGGATTGTATAAATACATCACACTTTTTGTTATCAAATAGGTAAGGTTATCGATAAAAGATATAAACTTTTATACAAAATCCAAATGTTTATTGATTCAACGACATGTGCAAGAACTTTACAAACCAGTGTTATAAAGATTTTATTGAATCAATGTATCGTCAAGAGAGATAGAGAAAACTCTACTATTGCAAAATAAATCTAACTATAATAGTTTTTCGAGGAGAGTAACGCCCTTTTTGTTCAACGAATACGGCTCATATCAAATTCGATGTCTTCTGTGAAAAATTTTCTTTACGGTTTTGCTGCCGCCCACAATTTAGTACTTCGTCCAACGGACGAAAAATTGTGTGAAAAAATGAAAAGTTCAACAACAAACAATGACTTTGCAGAAAAAGTTATAGATTGCTTTGAATTGTACGTAAATGTGAGGAATACAGAGGGCAGGAGTTGCAAAGATTTATTGTTGTAAATGTCGCATTGATTGAGTGGCACTCCAAATCTGCTTTGTGAAACTAAGAAGATGAGGACATGGCGTCGTGTAATCGCGCCGAGCAAAATAACGCCATATTTCAGAATTGGTCTGGTCAATTTCTGATATTTGTCTTTATTTCAAATTTAAAAGCGAAAAATAAAACCAAACACTTGTTGAGCAATTAGACCAGAATGCAGAATGGTAAACAACGCAAACTTGAATTTATGCAGTATGGGGAGGAAGTTGCACCCCAGAAACCTCCCACCAATAGTATTAATGATAGAAGGGCATTTTGAATGTCCGAGGTGTCTACATAACCATGTTTCACATCAGTTTAAATTACCATATTCATTGAAGAGAACACCGTGAGTTGAAGTGCGTTGGTTCAAATGCCGATCAGGTACTGTTCCAAACCTGAACATTTCGCATGTTTGTTCATTGTACCACCTTTTTCGATTTGCTATAAACACTTAAAGAGTACTAGTTGTCAATGAAAAGTTCTTCAAAGTTCGTCGTTCGGAGTTAGCAAAAATCTGTAAATCCCTTTTTCTTATGATAGAACAAGAGCAAAAGTGATTGCTGAAAAAGGCTATAGTGCCACTTTTTTAATTTTATATGCACCCAGTCTTGTATCTCCTCATAATCACTATTGTAAAGCCAGGGATTTGTATTTCAAATTTTCTGTTTTCTCATCTTGATGTGCACCTAAAGTTTTGACTAAAATTGACTCAACTCCAACGCTACTCAGACATTTACCAGCATGCATTTTCTGAAATGTCTTTGCTTCCAGTAGTCAGAATTTAACAATTTTGGATCTTTATTTTTGGAGATATATATAATTGTCTATATTCCACAAAACAAATATTGATGTATTTCAATGAAAAACACAAGAAAATTTTTCCTTGGCCTAAAACAGCTTTTAAAAAATGGACTCAGGACTAGGATAAAATCGATATTTTGTTACAAATGTTGCAATAATTGCAGAACAGTAACAGTAACATACATATATCCACGGAATGAAATGAATCTCTTTATGCCAGAACAATGTTGGGTAATATTGAAACCTATATTTTCGTAGTGAGTGCCGTGTCTGTGAATTGACCGCTTCGGAGTTGGTGATTTGACCCCTTTGAACTTTTTTTCTGTGGGAACCGTAAGGGACACGTGTTATAAAAAACAATCCGGAAACGATTTAAGCACTTAAGGCCAATATCACCCAAAGTATCCATTAGCTATATTCAGAAACCATCTACGCGGTATTTGGGGGAGAAAATGCGAGGCCAACTGACGCAGCCACTTGAAAGAAAACGCAATGTTTGTATTTTCTAATGAAATCATAATACAAGGGAAAAACATATTGTTTCAAATTTATTACGTTTTTGGAAAAGGGAACTAGTTTTTTGGTGTGTCTGTACGCTCCATTTTTCGTGCTAAAATAGTGAATATGCACAGCGAGTGAATATTTGAAAAAATCCAGCTTCTAGGTGTCGATTTGGTTTCAGAAATATAATATACATATAAATCATGCAAAAAGCATTATGGAATAAGAGACACAATCCTCAAAAATCATTGTAGACAGGTCCGACAATGCTTTAAGGAGCGGACATACGTTTCAACTGTTTCCATTTTAAAAAATCGTGCCTATCCAAAAATCGATCATTTTGTTTATCTCTGCATTTTTTGAACTCAAGAATATAAATTACTTTCAGAGGTATATCAACCAAACAATTCGCTGCTCCCTCTGGGATTCCTCGACTGGTATTCTCTTCTTCAAATATGTTTCAGCGCTGACCCCTGATGTCTTTGAATCGTACCCTCTTTTTCGTATCAAACACTATCGATCTCTATTCCTCCTAATAATTATGCTTGTTTCGAGCTCTGTCCCACATTGCCAACTCGTTGCAACCTTCTTAATTCCTCCTCTTCCTTCCATGACCTCTTTTAAGTTTCGATATGAGTAGTCTTGATATAGACTTAGGTTTCTTTGCAGCTTAAGATAAGCTTAATAAATGGGAGGGGCATGCCCCGCAAAATCAAAAATTTTAATATAGACACTATTGGTGATTAATAAGACTATGTAATAATAATAACAATAGTAATTGAGTGGCGCTACAGCCCATAACGGACCAGGGCCTAGCTTTTACAACAAATACTCGTGTTGTGCGTACTACTGTTCTCTCACGAGTCGAAGGGACCTACAGTTTTTTGCCGACTCCGAACGGCCAGATTTGAGAAGCTTTTTCATAGACAATTGATCCTCTTTGAAAAATGCAAGGTGCCCCATCCGGGAATCGAACCCAGACTTTCTGCGCGGCGGTCGACGCACTTACCACTACGCCACGGCAACCACAATAAAACTATGAGCTTTTTGAATATTGAATTTTTTTTAGAACAGAAAAAATATGCATTTGTTAGTACACCGAAAGGTAAAGTGAAAAGTTAACATTTTGTTGTTAACTTTCATTTTGAGTTCCAAAATACAATAGAGCGATTTCCAACTTTTGCAGGGAGTTGGCTGTGGTTAGCCTTTTTTGAAGAATGTTAAAATTAATGTGCTCTTCACTATAGACTGATGGACTTGGTCGTCTCCAGTTAACATGGCCTCCCATCAGCTACCTCCGATTTCGCACCCCAAGTTGATAGAGAACCTCCTCCACTTGTGTGCGCCATTTCAAATTAGGTCGTCCTCTGTTGTGTTTCCAAATGACTTGCATTCGATGTACTTGCAATGTACACACTTGTCCCTTAGTGGTGGTTTCTCACAATTGGTACGGATCATTATCGAGCAATACCTTTGGGGATATTTGTGATTTCTTTGACGTTTTGATGCTTCTTTGATGATAAAATCAAAATCAAATTCAACATTTCTACCAAATTGCGATTATTTCCCACAATATGAGATATTGTACAGATTGTGGCAAGTTTGTAATTCGAGCCACCAAATACGTAGAAAAGGATTCACACACACTGATCGACATAAAAACTAGAATGCAGCAGCTGTGAAAATCGTTAGGGAGAATGTTTTCCCTGCATCATGGTGATCTGCTCTTTGCTTTTTAAATTCATTGGCGATCTTATTTTGTAATCTCATGGCATGACGCAGAATTCAAGAAAGACTAAGCGAATTTAAAATGTTAATCAAATTCTAAACCTAAATTTACTCTTCTTTGATATTTATACCGCTGTCTCTTACACTAACCTAGAGATTAATAAAAAAAATAGGGAAATTCTTACCAATTCAAAGGCGTAGTATAGAATTAATTTAATCGATATTTCATTGTTTCACATTTTTATGGAAAATGTGTATAGTTCATATAATTTCTGCAAACTATCAACACAGACCGTACTTTAAAATTGTATTCGGTAGACTTATTCTCAACTTACAAACCGCAATGAAGTGTCAACTAATTTCTATATATTCTACATAGATTAAGCGCGTTTTCTTGGGGAATTGTTATTCAGTCCAGAGTTTATTATAAAAAAAACGATTTGTTGTTATATTTGTATTATAATCATTCATTACCATTACCTGCTCATTAAACTTTGGAAAAATATTTTAAGGGCATAGCAATCACCAAGCGTATACGAAAAGGTAACCGATGGACCGGTTGCACTCAACAGTTGTTCATATGCATTAAAATTGCAATTTCTCGCAAAACAGAGCTCTCGTGAAAGACCTACAAGACTTCCTTGTAAGAGATTCATAGGTTGTCAGACTGTCTGGATTTGGTTTCTGCCTTTTTTTTACGATTTTTACACTTTTTGACAGCACTGTATATGCACTCCCTAAACTAAGAAATCCAGTCAGTGCTTGTACGCGAACGAACCTATAAGCATTTATCTCGAAGACTGAATATAAAATCACGCATTTTATGAATATTTACTTTTTTTTAAATATCTATAGTAATTATAAAGAAACTTGCACGAACTCAAAACTTTCCCCTTTTCGGATCGTACCCGCTAGAGGGTTGTGGGGCAGCAAATGATATGACATATTTGTTTCCCTTTGTTTAGAATGTTTGAAAGAGGTAAAAAAGTCGGATAAAAGGATATTTAATCTGTGATTAGTATTTAGCGGTCACCGAATGATGAATTTAGAATAAAAATCAGTTCCCGATCTCGAGTAGAGCAATTAACCTAATTTGATTGCAGTGTTGAATCCGACCTTAACAAATTAACGATATTAACCATTATTACCATAGTTTTTATTTCTCCAGCTGAATCAAACTGATCAATAAAGAAATAGGAATCAAAACATATGCAGTATGGAACTGAAAGCACAACGAATAATTCAACAATTAACTGACACACTAAGAACTACAAGTATACAAAACTGTTATCACTCAAACTCTCTCTGAAGTGCTAAACCAAACAATGACTATACTATGAAATTTGTTGATTATGATTGTCAAACACGTCAGAATTACTATTGATAAATCTAAAAGGTAGGTATGATTAGAACCGCCTACAACAACTCAATCTTGTCAATAATTAATTGAATTGTTTTGCCTTATGTGCAGTCACGTAGCGGTGCTTAAAGTCAAACTCGTGCACCCATCAATGGAATGGTTATTTAAAGTAAGAATAATAAACAATTTGTACTGCGTTCTTGTTTTTTCCTTGTTTAGATAATATTAACATTGGGCATAAATTACACATGGTCAAGGAAAAAGTGTTAGAGAAAAAAAGAGAAAAATGGAAAACAAAACTGCATAGCGATTAATACTAATCAAACGAGTTTGCGGTAAAAAAAAGCGTGAGAATAGGGGGCAAATATCCAATTCAGAAGATACAGTTTTTAAAGCAGGATGAGAGGGAAAGTGGTACATTGCCTAATGAAATGCATATGTTTGTACACATAAAGACGACGTTACATCACGTTTTGTTTTTATATCTAATCCCTGATGAGCACAAAAAATCATGAAACGTTTCCCAACATATGAAATAATTATTACGACCTTAAATTAATGAAATGAACGACTTTATTTTTCTCTGACAATTCTTGTCAAATTCACAGCCGTGACCATCTCAATCTTTGAAACTAAGTAGTCATTTTTTTAAGGAGCATTGAATAAATCTGGCCGTTTTCACTTGTTGCCTCATTTCTTATTTTATTTTCATTGAATACTTTAGGGTCCATGTATGTTTTCATAAGATATTCTGACATTGAAAACTATTTCCCGATCAAAACTTTACAGGAAGTCAGTGTTATACCTCAGAACGATATATTGAAATATCAGATGATTCATCGTGGGGTTTGATTTTGAATAGGCTTTTTTTGACAGATCACGGTGGTCTTTTTGCTCAGTATCTTTTGGCAAGTCATCGTAGAGGAAACCACACCGCAAATTGTCACCAAATTGTTCAACTGCATTATTAAAATCAGTTTTGTGTGAGAAAAATTTTTCGTGCGATTCGGAAAACTTATGGTACACATAATCGACCTACTGAAAATATTATTGCCAATACCATTCGCAAATTTGAGTCCCAGTTTACATATGCGATCGTTTACACCACATCCAGCACATAGCGAATAGACTATGGCAGCTGTAGTTGAGCGTGTTCACCAAGACCGTAACGAATCGATTCGTTGTCATTCTCAGCAGCTTAGTCATGTTAACGGAATTTGTGGTGTAGGTGATCTCTGGTTTCAACAAGATGGCGCTACGCCAAGCAGCATACAGCCATACTGAGCGTGGAACAATTGACTTGCTGAGAAATCATTTTGGTGAGCACTTAATTTCACGTTTTGCTACAGTAAATTAAGCGTCTTTCTCTTGGGGATATGTTATGCTCGAACGAGTTGTCCAAACTTGAACTTTCCAAGTGCACCACCTCAGACGTAATCGTACCTGATACTAAAAATTTTAAGTTCACTTTTAAAACTTTATTCTATTTAACATTATAAAACAAACCTCACGATAAATAACCCACTATTAAAAACTTATTTAATTGAATTCTGTGTAATCCAAACAATGCCTTGTTTTGATCGAACTGAAGAGAATGAGAGCGGCATCATTTTGAGAGAGAATATTTCCCTGGGTGAGAGAAAAGCGATTCTTGCCCCCATCGGTACTTACAGAGGAATAAACCAAGCTTATTTGCGTCTTAGTTCAAATTGAAAAATATCTTAATAAAAAATCTAAATAAAAGCTATAAACAGTGGATTTATTTTTTAGTCACTGGTAACCGACGGCAGTATGAGCCTAACAGCTTTTAATAACTACACAAAAAAGTGGTTAACTATACCTGTGGCACTTGTGTACTTTTCCCGCTTCCAGTTTCACCAACAAGTACTAATGTTTGATAATTTTCCAAACAATATAAAATGTGATCGCGGAATTTTCTTATCGGAAGACGTTCGCGTTGTGCATCGATCGATAGCGAATGATGTGCGCTGAAGACGAATGTAGTCACCTGGTCATCGGTTGCCTGAGCGTCTTTTTCAGACGCAAAATAATCGTCATCTGAAATTAAATTGAAGAAAACATAAAATGAAATAACCTATCCGAATACGAATTAGTTTGGAGTGGTTAGCAGGCACGAATATGGTGATTAGATACATGAAGCAAATTTGGTGCGATTATCAAATCATGACAAATAGTAATACACAATCCACTTCAAGTGGGTTGAATCAATGAACTCTGCAATGTGAAATATTTTGATAGTCTACCCGTTACGTATGTTTTTTTTATGAAATGGAATTGTCAAACTGTGCTCTTGTATCAGACATGTTATCTATGAGTAGTGTGAAATATGAAGAGAAAGATAATAAAGCAATTGTAATGACAGGTGGCCAATGTAATATATATTTTAAAAATACTGTATTAAGAAACAAATGTTTTAATGATTACAATCTTCTTTTCATGTCGATTTCTCCTTCCTTATGACGTAAAATAAGAAGGCAGCTATTTTAATATTCTTTTAAAAGAGTGAGCGAAATCTTTCCTAAAGCGTGATTTTTTAGCTATTATCTTTTTGGCAACACTGGTATAAACAGCTGACGCTCGTTTCGTGTTTTGTTTCACTGTCAAACATCTTCAGTTTGGTCTATAATTTAAACATGAATCGTCTTACAAACGAACAACGCTTGCAAATTATTGAATTTTATTATCAAAAAGCGTGCTCTGTTAAGAAGGTTCATCGCACGCTTCTTCCATTTTATGGTTAGTTCATTTTTGGCTCAATGGGTACGTAAATAAGCAAAATTGTTGATTTTGGAGTGAATATCAGCCAGAAACATTGCTAACAATGTATCCAAAAAAGTCACAGTTTGGCGCGGTTTATGGGCTGGTGGCATCATTGGACCGCACTTCTTCAAAAATGATGCGAATCGTAACGTAACTGTGAATAGTGAGCGCCACCGTGAGATGATATCCAACTTTTTTTTGCCCAAAATGCAAGAGCTTGACTTGCATGACATGTAGTTTTAACAAGACGTTGCCACATGCCACACAGCACGCGCAACAATGGACTTATTGAGAGGCGAGTTCGGTGAACATTTTATTTCACGTTCGGGGCGGGTCAATTGGCCGCCTAGATCGTGTGATTTAACGCCATTAGACTATTTTTTGTGGGGCTATGTTAAAGCTCAAGTCTATACAGACAAGCCCGCTTCAATTGAAGTATTGGAAGACAATATTGAAGCATTTGTTCGTGAGATACCGGCCGAAATGTTGGAAAGGGTATGCCAAAATTGGACTAAGCGTATGGACCATTTGAGACGCAGTCAAGGTCAACATTTGCATAAAATAATCTTCAAACATTAAATTATATGAACCGTACTATCGATTCAAATAAAGATTTCGTGCATTTTTCTGAATTTAATGTTTTTTTTTTTTTTGAAAAACGTTCCTATAGCTTTTAAAAAATCACCCTTAAAGAATAAAAACAGTTAAACAGGTTTACCACGTGCTTATGTACATATATTTGTAATATATAAAATCGCCTCTATTGACGTGAAATTCTACACTCAAAGTGAACGTATACATAGTAAATCCTAAAAAAATATGGTTAGCAATGGTTACTCCTTGGAACTGGTCACTGGTACATTGGTCTTTCTGAAGCCCTGAGGATTAATGCAACAATGTCCGTTTACAGGTTTATGATCAAACACTGTCGCCAATTTCAAGAAATTTACTTAAAATCATTGCAAAAACATACATTTTTTGTATCATCCAAAACACATCATAAAATTGCTGCACTCTTCACCAAACTAAAGCTCAATATTGAACGTCAGAAAGCCTTAACATTATAAAAACATATAGTAACAATATGAATTGAAAAGAAAACACATATTGGCAGTTTACTCGTTAAAATTTATAAAAAAAAGGACTTTCGATATGGGGCATCCACTTTTAGAACATGTATTACAACCCTCAAGGAACTAAGCCTACGGTTCCTCAGCATGCTACTGTTCCATCAAAAGTAGAAGGTACCTGAAGTGTTTCACTGATTCCGAAAGACAAAATTTAAGAAGATTTTCATAGACGATTAAAACTCGTTGAGTTCTATCAGCAATCTAAAAGAGGTGGTGTCGTGAATTCAATATATGCGACATGTTTACTCCCAAAATCTAACGTGGGACCAATATCGCGTGAGTCGTTGCATTTACCCAACATTACCTGTACAATATTGTGAATTTTTCGAAAACTGGTTGATCCAAAGGAATGCTCTACCTTGTGCATATAATGAGTTAGAATCCACTTTAGACCAAGAAACACTATCGACCAACAAGTCGAATGAAGTTCTTCACCATTTGTGTACGCCACCTGAATTACAGACACCCTTTGTTGCGTTGTCTTTGTTTGATGGATCACAATTTAGCATTACGGCTCATCTGCATGTATCAAATAATAAAAAGTGAGGTTTCTGGGATACTTTAAAAACAAAACCATATTCAAAGTCAATTTTAATGAAATACATACTAAGCCAATGATCTTATACCATTTTGCGGATGTGTTTTTTATTTCATCGGTGTAGAACTTGTGATTTTTTATTATTTCAAGCAGTTTTTCGGCGATCAATTTTATACTACTTACAAGCATTTTTCAGAGTGCGAAACAAAGGGTGATTACAGGGTGCTATCTCCGTCCATTTGTTTTTGACTATTATTATACAATATGTGCCCAACATAGTCACGATGGAAGACAATGCCCACTGTGTTGGTCTCTCTTTCTTGATTGATTCGTTCTTAAGATCGAGTTATGTACAATAGAGGGTCTAACTAACCTTTTCGTCCCGTTCTAGTGGCTCACAATGCCCTTTCAATACCAGCAAATACTTCCCTAAACTTGTTTGCCGTTAATTGCGATGGCAATTGGAAATTCTGTTTTTTATCCATTATCATGGGCGATTACTACACAGATCGAGATTGCATGCTGGTTAAGTCCCAGATCCAGGTCCATTCCGGAGCGCCATTCATCATAAGAAGAAGGCTCAAGAGGACAAATATTTTTCAATTCCGAATTTGTTTTTGAAATTTCTTCTTTAACAGGTACCCCCGACATTATTTTATAAATCAATTTGTGTTTCCACTCTTCTCTAAAAAAATCATATGAATAAGTGTTACTATTTATGACATTAAATTTACTACCACTTATAATTTATTTTTGGTTTGGGACTTCGTCACTTCAATACAAAGCCGCCTTATTTATATCCGTAACAAAACATCATGAGGTGTTTATCGATCGCAGGATTATAAACACTGCTCGATAAGAACGGTTTATATGGGCTGACAGTTCGTACTTATAAAACGCATTTGTTTGTCTTATCTGAAACTATAATTGAAAGCGTGCCAATGCGCTTCAAAAGATAAGGTGGGAATGGAATTTATACGTTATTTATGAACCAAACGCCCTTCTACGAGTTAAAAAAAGCAATAATTAATAGAGTTTGGAAATATGGCCCTACGTACTTTAATTGTACCATATTAGTACCCAGTACACGTAGCAACCAAACATTCTTGCTTAAATAGTGCAACTTCATGGTTGACCTGCATTAATGAAATTAACGACACACTAGTTAAAGTTAAAGTTGCGTTAACTTTAAAAGTAAGTAAAATCAAAAGTGGTCGCCGTGGAGTAGTGGGTAAGTGCGTCGACCCACACGCCGTGAATCTAGGTTCGAATCCCGGACGGAACACACTCAAAGAGAGGCTGTAGTGCCACTCAATTATTATTATTAATCCAAGTTTTTTGAGGTTCTTTTGCGCTTATGTACGCCACTTCAATCGAGAAGTCAGGATACAACAAAATCAGTCGTCTGAGGGACAAATTCATATTGCAAGTCATTAAAAAATGTTTAAATTGTGCGGGAATACCTTTAAATCGATAACGAGCTATCACATATTTCAATTTGTCGTTCTAACAAATACCCAAACTTCAGCAGATAAAAATAGAGCACTCAGATCAACAGCTGCTAAAATAATTTACGGGAAATACCGAAATTTGAGTTAACGGTGTGAAGCTATCAGCCGCAAGATGATAACGTAATCTTGAATTAATGTTAAAGTCGACTACTTAGTCTGCAAAAGAAAAACGGAAACTTTGGAAAACTAGCAATTACTTTGGAACTCTATGACAAATTGTTCCTTTTTATCGATATAGATCACTCCTTGTGTATCCCAGAATACAGTGGCCCTCAAATTTCAACTGGTTCCAATGTTCCTCAGTTTTTGGAGTGCACCAGTTGTCCCGAGTGAGCTAATAACTTTGTTATGGCGAAAATTTGAACCCGCAATGTTTTGATATGCCTTTTGTCTCAGTTATCTAGCGAACCTTCAATCGGCGGTCAGCCACTACGAGATCGTGGTTTTTTTTGCCATGTTATCCTCCTTGGTATGGCGTTTCCCGGTTACCTCGGCTTGACTCATTAAAACTTGTTTAACCCGCCATTTAAAAAGAAGAGACAGCGTACATAGTAACCAAGCAGTCTTCGATTTCTCTGCGCGATTTCGAATCACAGCCCAGATTGCTCCTTTTCCCTTTTTCTAACATCCGCAGATACACGCGATCGCGATTGAAATATTTAAGTCAATAATCGTTGTGGGACTTAATAACATGATTTTTATAAGTATACACTGTACTATATGACAGACTATTAGCTTTGAAGCTTTGTACAAATCTGTTGCGATCATTATCAAGGGTCGTCTTATTAGAAATAAATGCCGCACAAGTTTTTATGTAAACACCTAAGGCTGACAAACTTGTACGACACAGTGTCTTTATTTAAACTGGCTTAAAAATATGTTCTAGATAAATACAAACATCACGACACTCAAGGGATTGTTTTCCACATCATACTCGTTTGTTGTATGCTTTCTCAGATGCAGTATTTTCAACTCGTGAGAATGCATCGTGGGGATCGATCTATGTGGGACCAGACCAAATTATCCTCTCTTTGTAAAAAGGTGACCTAGCTTATATTATCCTTACAATTGTACAAAATACATTCATTGCAAAAGATATTCTTAATATCAATGAAATGTTTATTATAATTGTCTGTCCTACTGGCACTACTCCCAGTTTCGATATAAACTAAAAGATCAGCCACAAACTGCCGCTGTATTTCGAAAATGGAAAAACTTCTAAGCCAAACTCGTATATGAATCTCCAACAGTAGCTGGCATTTTTACTCTTTACGCCGATGAGGGTTTAATTATCCATATAGGTATTTTTTTCGGTGTAAATAATTTGATCATGGAACCAAAACAACAATTCGTGGACAGATGTGCGTCGCTAATCAAGCAAGTTGATCTCTGACAGTTGAGCTCTGCTGAAGTAACCTTCTTTCTGAGTATTGTTACTACGAAGGGATTCAAAAATTGCTCTTGTACACGGAATTCTTCCATTCTCTTCCATAAGAAACAACACCATTGTACGAATAACCATACCTGATGTTTGGGCATACCGTACAATGACTGATAAGGAAAAGGATGTTCCTTAGTATCAGGAACGTGTACCTGTTTTGCAGAAAACACATGGACAACAAAAGAGGAAGAGAAAGACAACTTCTAAAATAACATCGAAAAATTCTTAAGAAAATTATTTATAAGACCTGATTCCTGCAATTATTTTGTTTCTTTGTACAATCCCAATTGCGGAAATTCCAAATTAATGGATAGAATGCCAAAATAAGGTGCCTGCGTCGTATGACAAGTTGAATGAACCTCAATTGAGATGGAATGTGACTTTGGTGGAAGTTAACAAAGAGCTCACATTGCTTATGAACTTGCCCTGAGAAAAGGACTGCTTAATTGTAGCCTCAAAATCGTGTTCTCTTATTTTGTAGGCTTTGTCCTCAGATTTCCGAAAGTATACTCCTCTTGCATTTTTTTTTAAAGCGAAAAGTCCACCAATAAAAGATTATGATTCAGACTTTTAATTGGAAGTATCGTGAAAGCAGTGGCTACAATATTAAGCTGCATACACCGGAAAAGTCAAGATATTCATGGGAATAAATCAGTTGAGAATTAATTGCGCCAGTAAACGTGAAAGGGCCATTCATCAAAAATCTGATTTATTGGTGGAGTAAACTTTTGCAATACTGATGAGGATCGTTGAATGAAACGTCCACATCTCATGCTTTTTCTGAAGCAGCTACTCGAGTGATAGATAAAAACTGCAAATACTTGCGAAATTTCCCCTCCCCACAATCCGCGACAAAAAATGGCAGCTGCAACACAATGATTATATTCACGCTGACATATCATGTGATTGGTTTTTAGACTCCGTGGCGATAAGAATGATAGAATATGTATTTTTCAAAAATGTATGTAAAAACCCGCAGTAAAAGTGACGCTTAATCTGCGGATAAAAAGTCCTACAACCATCTAGCCAAATAAAGAATTATTTATTCTACTTACTCTCTGTACATACAAAGTATAATTTATTGTTGATAAGCAGAGAAGTTCGTGGATAAAGATAAATTCAATTTAACAGTTTCGCGCAACGAACGCAGAGAAAGCGTCTTGCGATATTAACGTAAAAATCTAATTAAGTTTGTTGATATATTCCTACTTAATGGCTGCGATACTAACACATAGAGCACCATCTGACGGTATTCTAACACATTGCCACTATTGAACATCGTTCGACCAACTACTATATTTAGAAATTAGATTAATCACTTCAACCGCGTACTGTCTCGTTTTATGCTCGCTGACCGGACGCCTACCCTGTGAGTTGTACAGTGACTGTTAGCGCTGTCTGCTTGTGTCTGGTGAATTTAATTGCAAAAAGGTCAGCGATGACATCATGCAGCAACATACGTTTGCGTTATTTGCATAACGCAAAAGAAATCCTTAAAAAAGCAGCCTTTGTTTATTGTGTGAGCTTTATATTCAGACGACAGCAGAAAGCAAACATATGATAATTTTATCTAATAAATAAACAAATCAAGTATGAAAATATGACAAATCAAATGTGCTACAAATACAATGAGCCGTGGTTTTAGGAGGCCACGTGAAGGTAAACAAGAGGTTTAACTTAGTTCGAATTATTTCATCTACATACATATGCTTAGGATTTTGCACTTACCCGGTTTCAAGAATTTCGGTTTCTGTTGCAGGGAGACCATTACGTGTTGTCTTCTTTAGGGAAATCTTTAGTATTCCATCGCTTTTTATTGTATGCTTTGATATGCCAAACACTCTCACGGTTACTTGTTGAAAGTTTGTACGACCCTCGCCTCGTACTCGAATTTAAATGATCAAGAATTTGTGTATCTGTTAAATAACCAGACAATCAAGTCGATTTTTCTTTTCTCAGCTAACAATATACTCCGTTTTGTTTTGAACTTTGTTTATTAGTTTCGTTTTGAGATTAGATGAGACTCCTGTTGTATGAATAAACGTTTTAATTTCTAAATCACTCCAGTCCAAGACAAAATAATCACACATTCAATTGTTTTACACTTGAAACCACAAATCACGAACACCCACAACTCGGAGAACATCAGAATTTGCTATCCGTGAAATGGAAAAGAGTAAATACGTTCCAATGAAAAGTGATGCCAAGTTTTCTTCAAATGTCATCAAAACGGATAATTTTATATTATTTGCATGGATGAACGAGGAAGGAGATACACAGCTTCTCAGCTGATCGATCAGCTGATTTCCCCTACATCCTACAAACGTTTGACAGTTATTGACGAATTGTGGTGGATTTAGGTTTATTTCTGAAAGTTATTTACGAACCATCGAACATTTTTTCATGTTACCCACACTTGTTTACGTTTCCCCTCCAAAATTTGCAACATGTCGACCATTTCCTGAATTTTTGCCCACAATAGTGTCAAACATTCGTAAATTGCCCACGTATTTCCTGTATTCGTCAACCATTATGAAATTTTATTCGGAGTAGGTTCGTAAGTAACCAAATAAATTTTCCTTGAAATTAGTATCATCTAAACTTTAATTAATTAATATATAAAGATTTTAAATTATTATTAAATAGATATTCAGTATTATATTATACATCCAATGGCTTGTGAAATATGTACAAAAAAGGAAAGGATGCATATTTGCAATTTCAAAGTTGAGCATAAGAAGGAATTTTGTATTTTTTTGCGGTTTTCGTTTCTACCGATATTTTGAATTACATATTCTACTAAGAAGAATTTTATTATTAGCACCTTATTTAATTACAGAAATAAAGGGGAATTCAGTATTTTACTGTAAGGATTCTGATGAGCCTTAGAAAAACAACACACGTCCACTCTTCTTTAATAATGGGCTATAAATTATAAAAAATAACTTACTCTTTTTGATTCTATACCACTACATTACATTTATTAAAATGTATATAGTAATGCCAATGTGTAACTAATTACAACCTAAAACAACGATGTAAAATTTATATTTACTTGTATATTATTATTATAGTATTATGAAAACAGAAATGAATGTACGATTAAAGACATTTACTCATGTTCGGAATTTCATGTTCTTGTTTTATATATTATTGATCTCATTTTTATTAATATTTCGACTTGGTAGTATTATAAAGCTAAAGCTATAACTAACGAAAAGACGTATCTACATCGATTCTTATAAAATCAATAATTTAGTGGAATTCAATATTTTTCTAATCACATCTACAATATGACGAACGCAATTATTTAATAACATATATATACTTAAAGTAATAGAGCGATTTATGATAATTTTTTATTTTAAACATAAGTCTGTAGTAGCGTTTTGTATTCATTTTATAAGGGAAGCATTGTAATATTGTATGTATAAAATTATGTATGCAATTTTAATTTATAATTTAACAACAAGGTCTATTGATATGTTAATAAATTCAAAATTATTTACACACATATAATGTGTTAAAACATTTCTTAAAAGTATGCCTTAAATGCAACTGCTGCGTTACTGGTGCACCTTCTGAACACGCACTCCCTCCGCCATGTTCTTGAATTTTTTGGTGGTGAGAAATATTGCCGGTATTTTAAATTCACTTTAAATTTTTAATCAGTTCAACTGTGTAAAATGTCTTAAAACAACAAAAGATAACAAAAAAAAATTATGTTTCCACATTCCGCAGAATTTATCACAGGAATCAGCATTCTATGACATTAAATGAAATTGGCAAAAAATAACGACTTTTTTTCATATTAAAAACCACCCCAATAGTTTGAGCGGGAAGGTAATCGGCAGATTGAGTAGCTCACACGTATTCTCATTTCGGAGAGAAACCCTGTCTGTGAATTTGGCTCTCCGATCAGCTGTTCAAGAAGGGGAAATGTTATAAAAAACGCTGTCAAATTTTCCCCAAGGGCGGGAGACGAAGAAGCTGTGTATCTCCTTCCTTGTTCATCCATGATTATTTGACAAGGTATACAGTGGAGTACTAATTACATGAGACTCTAAATCATGTTTAACCTGATTTTTTTGTAATTTATTGCGCACACCAGACATATGCAATACAATGATAGCATAGAATATACACAACATAAGCGTTGACTAAACCGTCAGAAAAATAGAGAATTTAATAAGAACAAAAATTTTGATGAAACCTTTCAGTTCTGGAAGTAGTTTTCTTTTGAAACAACGTCTGGAGCCACAACGTTGCATGAAAAGCTGAAGCTTCGTGTAGTTCAGGCATTGGACTCTTGACAATAATGTCGCGAATACTAGCACTGGAGGGGATGGAAATTTCGGTTTCGACTTCGTGGATTGATAATATTTAATAGTAAGTTCAAATAGTCTACTTCTGGGATTTCCATGTTTGATTTTCTAGCACTTGTTTTCATTCTTGTACACTGTTGTCATATTTTGTAGAGGTTTCTGTTTTATCGATGCAATTGACTCCCACACTGTCTTTTTCTTAGCTCTTGTTCTCAACCACTGCAAGATTCGCCTTAATTAAATAAAGCAAATGCATTGAATAAGTAAATTAATTTAATCTCACTTACCTTTTCCATTTCCATCATGCATTTGTTTCTCAAACTGTGGTGTGTTTGATAAAAATTGTACGTTAGTTCACACTATAAATTGATGATTGATGACTGTAAGTTGATGCACTTACCACTACGCCAATGGTCGCCGTGGCGTAGTGTTAAGTGCGTCGACCGCCGCGCAGAAAGTCTATGTTCGATTCCCGGACGGGACACTTCGCACTTTTTTCACGCCACCGCCTCTTTCGATTTGCTGACAGCACTCAAAGAGTATCAATTGTCTATGAAAAGCTTCTCAAATCTCGCCGTTCGGAGTCGGCAAAAAACTGTAGGTCCCTTCTACTCGTGAGAGAACAGTACCATGCACAACACGAGTAGTCGTTGTAGAAGCTCGGTCCTGGTCCCATGTGCGCTGTAGTGCCACTCAATTATTATTATTATTAAAGTAGCCAGCTCTAAAGTTAGTGTGGTGTCAGCTAATTGGGACTTGAGTTTCTTAATAATGGCACACTATAATTATGCGCTTTAATGTCATCGAGCTATAGAGCCGATCTTTACCAGCAACGCCTGCAAAGCACTCTACCAGTTAAAATATTCCCTCCCAACATTAGGTGACATTATCGCCACTTAACCTCGAGCATTTTTTAAAATGCAAGAACCTCAGTGTAGAAAGATTTTTGTATAAAAAAATTTTGGTAGATCAATTGTTTAATAATTTCCTTATACAACTGAAGTGTGTAGAGGAGGTAACCCAGTTTCAAACGACAGAATCTACCGGTAGATGGAATATTTTCTTTATAACGGATCTTAACAGCTTCTTTACGTCCTCATACTGTGCACTTCCCTAGATCTGACCGCGTAGCACATAATTGTTCTCTTTTCCTTTTCACACTAGGGGCAGACTACCTTTCGAGATACTTAACGATGGTCTCGTTGTGATGTTGACTATAAACCGCCATTTTAGATTTGAAAAAATCTTATCCGGCGTGAATTTTGATTCAAAAACACTGTTAGAATGAAATTTCATGGCGTTTTTTAATTTATGTGAGCTTCTCAAACCTTACATTGTATTACATATAAAATTGTTAGTGATAACTTAAGAAATTCGTGTTATACTGTGCTGTCAAGACAATTTGTTATATTTGCTGGAATGCCTGTTCAAGGTTTTTAAACATGCTTACAAGAAATTACACATTTTTGCAGAAAACAACAAAAAACAAGATGGTTTAGATAAAACTAAGAACCTCTTACTAAAATTGTAATTTTGAGAAATGAAAGGGAAATAAAATGAGATTTTCTTCAAACGGCAGATGGTAAATGCTTCTGCAAGAGATGTCGCAATTCATTATTTTGCCTTCTCAAAAATTCACATTCGTAATCAAGTTGTTCGCGTTCTTTCAAGATGTCTAAGTAATGGTCTAGTCCATGCTGTAGGGTCTTCCACAATTTCTTCTTCTCAGGCGGCATAATATTTAAAAAATTTGACCAAAATTTCTCAACTGAATCCTTTGGAACTGGCTTTATCACTTTTGACGATCGGATAACGGCTTTATCGAAACTTCCCCTAGAAAATAAATTATGGAAAATATCCTTTTTCAGGAATGGAAATTATCTTACAGACGAGCTCCGGGGTGGTCTTTCAAGTACGAATCCGTAAAGTTTCGTAGTGCAGTCAAGACAAAAGCTGGCTTAATGACCAAATGATGATTGGGGCACATTTTCTGTAAGAATGGGAAATTCTTTCGTTAAATTTTCGACAGCATTTTTGACTGATGATGGCTATACTTCACGCAGAGATTTCGCGGTAGCCTTTGGATGCTTTGATTTATCAGTTAGGATGTCGTTTATATTCTGGTCTATATCATCGGACTGCACAGACCAACTTTCCGATGCTAATGAGACATCCGAATCAACGGTGACTTTTTCCAGCTCTGCGGCTAGTGATCCTCGGCCCCTACTTCCGCGCTGTTCTTCAATCTTTGCAACTAGCTGACCAACAACATTTGTGAAGAGACCGCTCTGACAGTTCGGACACCATGAGTAGGGCAAAAAATAATGTGTCAATGCTGTGACGTCACTGTATTGAGTGATTCTAAGGGCCTGCAATTAAATGCGTTTACTTCTCTGAATGGATAAGGAATTAAAAATTCATCATACACTGAATATGTTGTCAATGCGAACGAGACATTTTTGCTCATCGGTGAACGGTTCTAATATTTCAAGGAGTTTGTCTTCTATGATGAAGCCACAACGATCGGATATCTTTTTGAGAATGCTACGTAAAAGTCTCGCTTCTGCCAATTGTTCCGAAATTGGTTTCTGGTGCCTTTGTAAAGATATTTTGTTCTTCTCTGGTTCGCCGGGTTCTTCCTCAGAAGTCTTTTGTTTAGCCACTTCCAGATCTTAAACGAGACAAGTTGCCAAGTGAAGGAAATGGAAATCGGTTTTTCTTTTGAGCATACTCATCAACGGAAGACCGGTGGTTGTATTTTCTTCTGGATTGTGCTTGATTCCTTGGACATGCTGTGGGACCCATGGTACACCTAATTGTTGTTCATGCAGTAGTCTGTCGATTTGATAAATCCGGTTCATGAGAGAGAGTACTTCTTGGTAGTTTATGTTCCAAACGTAACGGTACTGCAGACAATTCGAATGTTGAATGTTTAAATCTGTGACTAGACAGTGTACTCACCTTCTTCTCATTGGCATGTAGAAAATCTTGGGATTTTTTTTCCAAGTCAGAGATGTTCGTGTACAACTTTTCAACTTCCGAGGATAGTTTTTTAACTGCCATATCTGCCTTCCCTTTTATCGTAACAATCTTCGCCTTAAGCGCCGTTATGTTCTCTTTGAACTTAGCAACCCGACGTTTCTGCTGATTGTTGATGATAACATTTTCCTCGTTCCTCTTCTGTAGGACCTGGTAGTTGTAGTCGAGCTTTTCTGAGTTCATCAGGACATTGTTCTGCGTAGAACGGAGCTCCAATTGCAAAGCTTCAGCGTCTTTTTCAAGACGAATTCTAGTCGCTCGTGTAATTTCTTCCTGCTCTCTGCAGAGTTTTTCCAATTCTTCCGCATAGAACTTCTCCTTTTCTTTTTCAATTGTCATCTTTTGCTCCTCAGTGGAGTTCATTGTGTCGAAAAGTTGGTCCCATTTCTCATTTTCTTCCTGCAAGAGCTTAAGACGTTCTTCTTCAATCGATTCTTGCAGCAGTTCCAGGTGGTTTTTGTACGCCTTCTTTATGAGTTCAACTTGATTGTCAATTCTCTCAACTAGGCTAGCGATTTCGGATGATTGCTTCTCTTGGTCTGCATAAAAACGATCACTCACGCGATCTATCTCAGCTTGGCATTGTTTTATGATTGCATCTTTGCTAGCCATGAGATCGGCAATACGTTGTTTTTGTGTCTCCAACTGATTGAACATGATCACTGGTTCCCTGTAGTTTCTCAGCTCTGTCCATTTTTCGGTTATATTTGTGAACTTGGCGATTGCCTCGGTGGACTCCTTGCTGAGGTCATCCAAAAGGGCTTAAGCAGAAAATATAATTAAATATAACGGTATAAAATGAATTAAACAAAGAAAGCGTAAGCTGAAAAAAAAAACAGCACAACAATGATTTCATTGGATTTTAGGAACTGTGATTCGAGGGTGCAGATGTCTTAAAAGAGAAAATAATTATGTCAACGTACAAGGAAATTGAAATTGTTGTATAAGAATTCAAGTTAACGGTGGACGGAGTGTCTATCATGCAAAAACCTTTAACTCAACTTTTGAAAAAAAAAAACGTAATATATTATTTCTTTTGTTTAAGTACCATTTTTTCGTGTATCCTCAAAGTTTCTTCTCCTTATTTCGCGAATTTCACCAGCTACTTTTATATTCGTTACCAGTTCATCGCCAAACTCGATTAGTTCTTTAAGCGTGGCATCACTTTCCTCGAGCCGACCTTCAATTCCGTCTTTTTGTTGTTTTTTCTTTAAGCTACAAAGAAATTCCGCGTTTTCTTTTAAATGGCAATTTATGAAAAACAAAATGCCTACATGTGGTCTGCATTCTGAATTCTTTCCTTGATAAGTTCTCGGATCTGTTCGCGCCTTTGATCCAGGTGCCATGTTGATCCATGGGGCTTGGGCTTATCAACATCCATTTTAATGGAAAGAAATAGGTTTATTTTTCCACTATGAAGAATGCTTTAAATTTTTTTTTTGCAAATAATTAATTTTCTAATTTAACAAGACTCTCGCAGATATTGATCAAACAAAATTTTCTGCCGTCAAGTGAGTAGTATGGAATTCTATGTGCATGGTTGTTGTACAAAGTGAACGGAAGTCAACAAAACCTTAACGATTGGAGCGCCACCTGAAATGTCAAATCAAGTCGTTTTGCAAGTGTTTTCTTTCTTTTGACGTTTTTCTTTCTTTCCAGAATATCACTATGTCGGTAGGTGTCGAGTTTTTCCTGTAAAATTCAATATCCCTCGGCATCGTAGTTAAAAATAAATAAAACTATTATGAATTTGCCATAAAATGAATTGTTAAAACCTCTGCTACATGCTAAAATAAATATTGTTTGAGTAAATTGTGAGAAATGGAAGTAATCGGTGAACTTTTGTCTGCATATTACAGCCCTCCGTCGAGAAGAAGGAAACCCCTAAGAAGGTTAAGAGGGATCCAGCTAAGAATCCCATGCGTGATCTGCACATCAGAAAGTTGTGCTTAAATATTTGTGTGGGTGAATCTGGTGATAGGCTGACTCGTGCCGCTAAGGTAAGTCAACCAAATTGTGTATTAAACATGTCGTTATCGTAATTTTCATATCTTTTGTAGGTGTTGGAACAGTTGACTGGTCAACAGCCAGTGTTCTCTAAGGCCCGATACACCGTGCGTTCGTTTGGTATCAGGCGTAACGAAAAGATTGCTGTCCACTGCACAGTTCGTGGTGCCAAGGCCGAAGAGATCTTGGAACGTGGTCTGAAAGTGCGCGAATATGAGTTGAGA
This sequence comes from Eristalinus sepulchralis, assembly GCA_944738645.1. Classification (NCBI taxonomy): domain Eukaryota; kingdom Metazoa; phylum Arthropoda; class Insecta; order Diptera; family Syrphidae; genus Eristalinus; species Eristalinus sepulchralis. The sequence goes on along the minus strand of OX122883.1, from coordinate 48,498,026 downwards.
CGTGATAACTTCTCCTCCACCGGCAACTTCGGTTTCGGTATCCAAGAACACATCGATTTGGGTATCAAGTACGATCCATCAATCGGTATCTACGGTTTGGACTTTTACGTTGTTTTGGGACGACCAGGTAAGCTGTGCATTCAGTGTGAACCTTGTTGTTTATGCACTTAATTAGATGTTAGTGGTTTTGTTTGACCATTTACATTCAGTCAATGTGCAGAGAAAAAAATTAGTGATTTGCTTAATGGAATTGGTTGGCTTACAACCGCTTCTACGGTGAATTGCTGACAGATTTCTCAAAAGTGGTTGATTCTCGAATTAATCGTGCGCTTCTCACTTTCACTTTCAGGTTACAATGTAGCCCACAGGAAGCGCAAATCCGGCACAGTCGGCTTCCCCCATCGTTTGACTAAGGAAGACGCCATGAAATGGTTCCAACAGAAGTATGACGGAATCATTTTGAACAGCAAAAAGTAATTTCCAAGTTAAAGCTATTTTTTAAATAAAAGTCAACTAAAATCCAGAGAAATGAGTCTTTATTCAGTTTTGATGGTGTCGGCATTGGAAGTTTCAACAGCTATTGGACTAGGGGTGGAGAAAAAGTAATTGCTGGTTGGGTGCTCCTTAAAATATTCGCCGCCTTTTTCCATGTAGTCCGCTTTTGTTGTAACGTAGTCCTCCAGGTTGGATTGGCGTGCGATGTCTCTGGCTCCGAACCATGCATCGAGTGTAGCCGAGTCGGCCGTGTAGATTTTGTGTGGTGATTGAAATGGGCGCATTTCCAAGAGTTCCTTGGAGAGACGTTCCTTAAGTCCTGTAACAAGTTCTGAGTAAATTATCGCTGATCGATGACGTTGGTGGCTTACCTGGGAAAAGAGCGCATCCGCCAGTCATGAATACGTTTTGCGCCAGGAGCAGTTGTTCGTTGGGACGAAACATTTTAAAGACAAAGTCAATTAGTTCTGCCAGGCCAGCTTCTGAACTTCCAATCATACTGGGTTGAAAGAGAAGTTCTGTAGCACGAATCAGTTCTACGCCAACGTGGAGCTGAAAATGAATTTTAGAAAAATTTGTGAGTTTGCCGCGTTCACTAGAAATGACTTTCATTAGGAAAGAAACTACATCGATGGATGACCGGGCATACCGGAGACTGATGTTACGAAAAAGTGGAAGTCAAAACGGTTTCGTGTGTAACGTTTGGAAAGTGGCTCAGTGGCATTACGTGAATTCTTCATTTTGATAGAAGTCTCTATTAATACATTCACAGAATGATAAAATGACGATATTTATTTTCACTTTTGTACTGTTGACACTATAACAAGGTTCAGGGCATGTGAACGCAAGGTCATCTGCGCATTCGTTGCCTGCAGACCTCGTGCGTTCGGGGACCCAGCAAAGTTTCACTTTGTTGTGTTTGGCTAGAGCTTGTTCATCATAACAGCATTTGCCATTAGTTTAGACTTTAAACGATAAGCTCTGAAGATTTCTTACAGTTTAACATGACGCTATACATACCAACACTAGAATCTGTCTGTGTACCGTGCTTATCTTTTTGGGTCTATTTTTTGATCACCATTAGACTGGTCTTGACGATCCAATATTTCGACATGAGGTAACGTGTCCAAACAATGTTGCCTGACAATAAGGTCCGACATTGTGTATAACATTTCTTTTTTCGGTATTGAGTTCAGTTACATGATGGGAACTGGTTTGAAATTGTTTTCTAGCTGCAGTTAAAGGGCAGCTCTTTCGAAGGAATATTGGTAAGGCTAGCCGGATGATTGCGTATAAAGCGATTGAGAGGTAAGTGCGCATGACACCTATTACGATGAGACAAGTAACGGTTGGAACGTAGGCAATTTTGTTTAAGTCGGTTGTTGGAGGATTTCTGGCAGGGTTTCACAATCATTGTGTGCAACCAATGCATAGTTTCGGAAGATCCACGACAGGTGTAGTTCTTATCATATAGGCACCTGCTTGCCAATAATACCACGCTCAGTAGCAGACTTAATATGTGAATTCCGTACTTAAATTTTAATAATAGTTTAGGAGGCAATGATGTACCGATTAGTCAGTGAAGATGAAATGGAAATTAAGAGTGTGATTGTAAATACGCTGCTAACGTTAGGCGTATTATACGGTTTACGTTAATAAAGTTGTAAATATGATTCCTTTCTTGTCATTATTAAAATATTTTTGTATACAGGCCTAACGGCTGTCTGACATATCCTTAGCAATTTGCACTGCAATATTAGCTCCAGGATTATTTTTTTGATAAATGATTTCATCATTCATAAAACCCACAACGGCCACGTTTGATATTCCTTCGAAGTGTTTCCAAAACGATATAAAAAAAACATTAAAGCGAACGTACCGAAAAACTGCAGCTTGCAAGATGAAATCGCACATGCTTAAAAATGACAGCTGTCAGTTTCTATAAGAAAACATTTGCCGCCGATGTAAATATGAGAAATATCCAATAGTTTATCATACAATTATGTAATTTAAGAGTTGCATTCTTATAAAACAAAACAAAAGAAATTCCTATTAGTTCTTCGAAAATTCATCACTCATATTTAAATGGCATTGCCTACACTTCGTGCTTTACGTGCCATTTCCTCCATTGGAATGGTTGCAAATCGTTTTAGAAGTGCTTATAGAATTCGAACGACTTCGTTGCCAGTGAACAGACTTTATGGTACGGCGTACGAAGCAGACGGAAAAACAAAAGTAAATATTTTGAACAAGGAATTGGATCTAGGACTGATGATAAATGCCTTCAGTCAGTACGGCTTTCGCTTAAACAACGATATGGTTATTATGGGGCCCACGATTGTGTTCCCAAGGTATTAACAAATATATTTTGAAATTGACGGTGCAGTGAGATTTTTAATTTTACACACTTTCAGATCGGTTTTGTCGTGGAATATAAACTCATACGAGGACATCAACGAAGATAGTTTGAGTCTCTTTTATACATTAGACCCAAAGATTGATGTGCTGGTTATTGGAATTGGCGACCAAAAAGTCACTGCGGAGCTATCTAGGAAAATCGTAGAGTTCATGAGGAAGCATAAGATCAATGTTGAAATATTACGGACTGAACAAGTGTGTATATTTTTTATATTTCAAGGAAAACATATGTAAATCTTTCTTTTGCAGGCTTGTGCAACCTTCAATTTTTTGAACGCTGAAGGACGAATGGTTGCTGCTGCTCTCATACCACCAATTCATATTAATTACAATGAGAATGACATTGTTCAAACTAAGCTTAGGCATAAAGAATTGTACGAAGTGGAAGATTAAACAGGATTGTGATATGGAACATGAAGTCTAAAATTATTTCGAAAATGTACTTAGTTAATTCGATTCACCATGTTTTTAGTTAAGATTGTGCAACAATCAGCCCCAAAGGCTACATAATAGAAGTAATAAGACACTTAGTAATATCGTCTTTTCTTTAAGCGGAAAGACAAGTGCACAAGGAAGGGAATGGAATCGCTTTCATCATATAAGAAAGGCTAATGACCCATTCGAAAAAATGTATTATTCCTATTTGTGTTGATGTTGCTTAGAGGTAAAGATTCACCACTAAGCCATGTGGTGTGTATGTGCCCATTCAAGCAGCTACGGATACAATACTTTAAATTGGCAGATCTTGTTTGCGATTGGAGCATTCCTACCATTCGAAGAAGTGCAAAAGTAGGCGGCATATATCAATAGAGCAGGAGTTCAAATAACACAGTGGGTGCACTTAGAGGCATCTGCGTAGAGACGGTGTTAGCTGGAGAGAGCGCGTCGGTTTACTAGAGCGCTATACACAAGAAGAATGATGATTGTAAAAATTCTCTAAGAAGTCATCAAGAAGAGACAGGAAAGTCATGAGATACTTTAGCAAGCAGAAGCCGTTTACCAATTAAAATTAAGAGCCTCTTACCTGATGATATTCAGCTGCACCTCCCACAATAGTCACAGGTTCTTCAAACAATGGATCATGATGACGTAAAATGTCTTCAAGTTCCATCAATTTCTCATTTTCTGCATCGCTATCACTTTCACAATCCTTACTAATCACCTTGTAGACGTCCCAGTCTTCATCACGCATGCCGAAATTATCCGATCCTTTCTCTTTCCTCGCCAACTGCGATATGATACGCATCCTCTCTTGCGCAGCCGCTGTACGTCTTTTAGCTAGGTCTTGACGACGTTGCTTCCTTGTATGTCGCCGCTCCATGATTTGTGTTCGCTAAGAACAAGTTTACACTCTTGACATGTTAGGATTTCATAATGATGAGCAAACCTTGTTCCGAGTCATTGTAACCCATTCTTCAATTGATACATTCGCCGGTGGCTGCGGAGCAACGTTCAGTTTTTCCTCAGGAATGGTTAATTGCGGTTCTGGCACTGGAGGCATTTGCATCTTTTGCTTTGTCTTTTCAATTCGTGATTTTGCGCTGGCCATCAATTTCTAAAAAAAACATCTTATAACTGATCTAAAAGGGTGCACCATTGACTCACTTCTAACTCCTCTAAGTTGGCGATATCGTTCTCTTTGAGGGCTGCTTCAAAACGATCCATTTTCCGCATATCGTACAAGTTCTTTATGTTCGCCATTATGTTTACTTGCTCCTCGTCCTCGCACAGTTGTTCCTCGCGTTTTCGGGCCTTTATTTCAGTGAGTCGCTTTGACAACTCTCGGCGTTTCTCCAATCTCTGTTCGGCGGAAAGCGTGGTTGGCTGGGTCGGCGTTGTGTATGGTAGTTGAATTTTTTTCACATTCTGCTCGTAGTAATCCGCCTGAGCCCACTTTTTTAGATTGTCCATGTAGTCAACAGAGACTGAGCAGTGACTCTGTAGCAGAGATTCCATTCGGCTGATGGTAATAGCATTCAAGTGAACTGGATATTTTAATTGCATTAAGCGGAAAAGGAACGTGATGATGTGGTAGCCACCAATGTTAATCCGGCGGGCTTTGGTTGCAATCATTTTATGCTCCAGAACTGGTATTACTTGTGTGGTATGGTAGCCAAATGAGAGTATGAGTCCATTGGGTCCAATGTTGTTCTTCTTAAAACTGTTCAGAGAATCGATTGAGTAAAGGACTGACGGAATATCGTAGCACTCAAACAATAACTCCGACATCACTGCTGATTGGAATATTTTTTTAAATCAACTGTAAGCGAAAGAATTTCTTGTCAAAACGTACACTGCCTGCAATAGTTTGGATTTCCCAGAGCTTCGGTCATAACAATTGGATGGGGAACGCTTCCTTCGTTGTCAATACCGAGATGGTTGAAAATGTAGTCAAATATTTGCTCTTGATTGTGGAAATGAGTCACAACATTTCGATCAAACTAAAATTGAGGTAAAATAGGAAATGAAAGGAGGAAATCGAAAAGGACTCTAACGTACCTGCGTTTTCAGTTGAAACCTCATTGCCTCAATATTAACTATGTCGTTGCCGATTTGAATTGGTGGATTCACTATCGCTTCGTTTCCATCCTTCTTTGTGCGGTCCTTTCTTGGTTTAGCAATTAGGTTACGAAAAACCAAGAGGGGCTCATCATTTGTACACCAACCCACCCGGCATTGATACGAACCTGCGAAAGAATTCTTTTCATTTGGCACTTATACGATGGAAAACTTGCTCACCATTGTCAATTACAAGAGGTATTTTTTCTTGCCTAAGTGACGGGGTGTATTCGTGAACAATATCGGGTACAGCTTTTATATCGTTTAATTTAATTACATTCATTTTATGAAATTATTTGTTTACGCGGTTTTGTGCAGGTTTTATTTACCTACTAGAAGTTGAACCAAATTGAACAGCCTTGAAGTCTCAAAAGGTGTGTTCGTATATGATATTCCCGCTGAGAACGCAGTTCTTTCAATTGTAAGTCTGTTCGAGTAGAATTTACGAAAGAGGTAAGGTGTGTTCCCGTACCTAAAATTGTACAAAACAACACAGGCCAACCCAATGTTCGTTCAAATCAAAAACCGATAAGGAAGAAGATGGTTGTCTGAACAGCTGATTAAACAACTGATTTCCCAATCAACCGTTTGAGTGTTCTTTACGAATAGTGGTGGATATGGCCTAATTTTCTGAAAGTTATTTATGTGACATCGAGCATTTTCTGATTTAAATAACAATTGTTTACGTTTCCCCTCCAAAAAGTAACATGGCGACTAATTCGTGAATGTTTGCCCTCAATAGTGTCAAACATTCGTAAATTAGCGACAATTCGTGTATGTCTGTGTGTCTCTGGTTCAAGTACACCGAAAAAATTGTCGCAGTAAGATGGGGAAACAAATATAAATGGCAATACATCCTGAATATATTTTAGAAAATGAAGTTCAGGACGGTTTAAACAGAGAAGACCAGCTGGACAACAAAAGTTTATCTTCTTCGAGTTCAGGTGAAGCATGAAATTTTTGTTTCAATTTTTATAAAATTAATGAAATTTGTACATTTTACAGACAACTCAAGCAGACCCGCAGTAATATATTTGATGGAGTCGTTGTTTGAGAATACCAAATGAATGTTCCATTGCAACACGATAAGACGTCAACTGCCCAAATTTGAATTTAACATTCATCATCATTCCCAAAAAAGGTGATCATAAAATCATAAAATGGATGGATTTTACTAAACTGTGGTATAAAATAATTTTTGTACTTCCATCACACTTCTTGATGTCCTTTGGACATTTCGGGTAAAACAACGAAACTTACATTAACGACTGTGATTTTGATTTTAAATCAAATGTGCACCGTGCATGTGCATCGTGCTTTTTAAGTAAATAAATAAATACTTTTGCACACATTTAAAGTGAAATCACGAAAAATTGCAACGTAATGTCAAGATGAAAAAAAACCGTGACGGAGAAGATTGTGTTGGACTTATCCAGGACACCTTTTGTCGACTTCATTTATCTCTTACCAACAGAGTTAAAAAATAGCACTGGTGATCCAAGTACAAGACACTACCATTGCAGTAACTGACAGACATCGCGGAGTTCAACATCGATGGCCTTTATGTTACTACCGCGTCAGTGTGGATGGAAGGTGAAATAAGTAATCCATTATTCCTTCATTAGTTGACTTTCGTACACTGCATCTACATCTACATTGCAGTAGATGACTGTTAGTACACAAAAAGCTTCTTTGACTGTTTTGCTGTTGATTGATTTAATTTCGTTTGCGCCTATGTTAAAAATGAACACTTATAAAGAGAAATACACAGTTTATTGTATCAGTCGGCGCTTGCGTTGTCCAATCCATTATCGACTGTCAGGAACCTTCTTGCACGGAATCATCTACTATGAGCTCACCTTCAACTAAACTCTTTGATTCGATGGCGTACTGTCAACAGTTAGACCGTCTAAAGGAAGCGATCCCTCAGAAATGGACGGATTTAGCAAATAAAGGAGGAGGAGAATGATACCTCGTCGGTAGTTACTTGTCAGAAACTACGGAAATTCGGTTGTGGGGTTCTTATATAGTCCAGTCCTGGCCATACAGTCTGAACCGAGTGGTTACTACCTGCCTCTCCTGTCTATGGCGAACGATTTTGCTGGGGAAAAATTTACTTCAAGAGAGGCTAGCGAAAATTGGTTGCAATACTTGTTGCTGATCGTAAGGATCAGGATTTCTACTAGAGAGGTATAATGAAAATACCTTCAAAATGAAATCGAACAAATTGGCGCACATTTAACCTAGATCGGTTCATTCTCTACTAGTTAAACCTTCGAGAAAGCAGGGGTTTTAAATTTTTTAACGGATATTAACAGAGTACACCATTCCCTGAAGTGCGAATTGGGTACTTTTACGTTGAAGGCTTGAATAATTGATGACGAAAACATTTTCACACTTTAGCATAGGTAGGATAAATAGTTTGCTAGGTTTACCTTATATTTATACAAATATTTTCTCTCATGTATATATACATATATATTTCCTGCAAAATTCTGTTTTTTGAGTACAATTTTCGTAATTTAAATCCACACGAGATAACGTCATTGATCGCACTCAACATGGTGGGCTGCTAACGCTTTCCTCGTCCGTGCACAGGTCAAGTTGACATACAGCCTCCTCTTGGCACCCACTGGATAGCCATTACAACATCCGTTGTGCGGTGAACCAATGTATGCAGCGAACCCCTCTGCCCGAGGGTTAAATTATGGGCCTGGGCTACCGGTCTGTAGGTTGTGCTTGAGGCTAACTCCCTCACCACACAAAAATAACCGAGTTCAGGAACGAGAACATGCCTCGGATATGGACGGATTTAATGTTGACGACCCCAGCAAACGAACAAAGGACAACGATTTTCGGTTATGCACGTGGAATGTGAGGTCCGTTAACAGACCACGAGCAGCTGAACAACTTGCGGAGGCCGGAGGAAACGTTGTCAATAATGCTGGGTTTCACGCCACCACCCAGAAGGAACGGACGATGATCGGCAAGAATTCCATCCCCCCGACCTAGACGAGGTCAAGATAGCAATATCGAGACTGAAATCGATCAAAGCTGCTAGAGCGGACGAACTGTCCACAGAACTGCTTAAAGCAACTGGAGATTACCTGGTTGGACCAATGCACTAGCTCATCTGTAAGATATGGTCGAAGGAAAGCATGCCTGATGAGTGGAATCTCAGCGCCGTCTGTCCGGTCCACAAGAAAGGAGCCCACTACGGCTGCGATTTGTGGTCCTGTTTGCGTTGATGGCATCTGGAGGAGAAAATTTAACGACGAACTCTATGAGCTGTGCAGCGACATGCGTCTAGTGCAGCGTATTCGGATATAACGCTTAAGATTCATTCATTCATTCATTCATTTATTCATTCATATTCTCAATTGGTTACAATAAAGATGCCGTTCATCGAGGAGTTCAACAATTTTATTGAGCTGTAGCTCAGAGCGTACGTAAAGACCAAAAGAAGGCAAGTAAATACTCGTATTATCCTCAATCATCGCACCATGCTATGGTGCTATGTGCTTCCTGAAATTCAAGCAAATGGTCTGGTGAGCTCTGGTGCAATAAGACGGGGATATGAGCCATTCAACGCGTGAAACGTGAACACTTAATTTCTCGTTTTCCTACGGTGAATTGGCTGCTTATGCATATCGTGTGATATTACACCTTGGACTATTTCCCCTGGGGGTTGTTAGCTCGTAGTTCTTCAGGAATACGCCAGCTACGATTGACGTTTTAGACAACCTTCCGAATGAACCATCTTCGATGGAATCGGGCCAACATAAACATGACACATTTGAAGAAAATTATTCTCTCTTATTATTCTCTTAAATGATAATAAACATTTTACGTTCAGGTTATGAAAACGCAACTATTACACTTAAAAAAATAATTTATTTAGAGCTGCGTGAGCTCATACTCTAACTTACATTCTAACTTAACAATCATTGGGTCTGCCTTTTAATATTAAATGCTGAGTTAACAAATATGTGATACATTAGTTTTGATGAATTGATAATAATAATGATTGAGTGACACTACAGCCCATTTCGGACCAGGGCCTAGCTTCTACAACAACTACTCGTGTTGTGCATGCTATTGTTCTTCACGAGTAGAAGGGACCGAAAGAGGTGGTGCCGTGAAAAAATGCTAGGTGTCCCGTCCGGGAATCGAACCCAGACTTTCTGCGCCGCAGTCGATGCACTTACCACTGCGCCACGGCGACAGTGCAAAAGTTTTATTTGCGCGTACGGGGAATCGGATTTCTTCGTGTAACTTCGGTCATCGTAACTTTCATTTTCAAATTTATGTACTTCTTCACTTCCAGTACTTTGAATGAAAATGTTCCTTTCAAAAGAGGGCTCACTTCTCTTCTGTGTGGAGAAGATGTGATTGATGCTGTCTTCCTACATCTTCAGATACTTAATTGGAGTAGACGGCATTTGACATGCAAATTTTGAAATTTTTTACACGACAATGGCATGACAATATAAAACACAGTGACTGCTTCAACATTTCAGAGCAACAATTCTTGCCAAAGTCCCTTTTACGTTGCCGTAAAAACTGTTGTTTAGCCACTTAATCTGTCGACTAATTGCTTTGTTTTTCTATGGAATCTCTTTGACTTTTCCCCGGAACACTGGGATGAAATTTGGATAAACGCTTATACAAAAGACATTTTGATCTCAACCATGTTATGAGGATAATAAGGTGTGCTTTACAGTTTCGACGAAGCAGAATTTAAGAAAAAAAATCCTCTTGGCCCCTTTTATGTGGATTAGTAATTGAGTTATTATTAGTTATAATATAGTTATTATTAGTTATAATATAGTTATTATTATTATAGCCGGATATTATTTATATGTTTTGAATTGTGATAACTAAATAGTAATAACGAAAGCATTGTAACATACAATTTTCGTGTTCGAAGTAAAAAGTGAATTTTAAATATCGTTTTCGCTTGCTGCCGAACATTTCCAGTAAATTTTTGTTAAATTCTCACATTTCTTAATTTTTTGTATTTAAGAAATAGTTTTTGTAGTAAGCCTTAATTTGTTCTCGAATCAGAAAAATTTTAAATTAAAGAAACCACTTATCTTTATGTTATGGTGGCTGTCAACCTTATCTAAAAACTTAACTTATCAGTTGAATATGGCTTATACATACTTCGTTCTAGTTTGACTGAAGTATCGCAAAATTATTATACAACAACAAATTCAACCATAAACATACTGTGGCGGCTGCATGTGTATACTCTTGATTACTGTAGCATGAAAACGTAAAATTGTGCAGTTTCCGCTGTTATCTTCTTTAATGACACATTGTTTGGTGTCCACACAAAGAATTAATTGTTCGAAATTGAAATGGGTTGGAAGCGCGTTGAAAAAGAATTTAAAAAGACAGGCAAATCGGTTGAGAACGAGGCCAAACGACTGTTGAAGCGCATTACTGAAAAACAATCAGATTCGGGAACGTTTGCTTCCGAAAATCAAGCGTGTGCGGCATGCACCAGTGCGTCAATAACTCAAGTGGTGCCGGAAGTACACGTACCGATCAGTGAAGAAGATGCAAACGTGAATCCTTATGGACTCAAGCCGGGAAGGGCGTACATAATCAATCATTTGAATTTTAACAATACAAAGCTTAGGAAGCGTGTCGGAAGTGAAATAGACGTGCGCAGACTACAGGAGATTTTTCGAAAATTCCACATGAAGGTCAAGCTTGTGTCCGACGCAACAGTTGCTGAAGTTAGAGCTGCTATGGAGAAGAGTAAATACGTTCTTTTATTATGCCTTTGATTCTTAAGAATAAGAAAGTCTTCAACAGTTTCTCTCTATGATTTTCAAAAGTTATCCTGCCTGGTAATTGTTATAATGTCGCATGGTCATGAGGGCAATAGAGTGTCAGCCAAGGATGGAGTTTATTCCCTAGACTATGACATCTTGTATCCAGTTCTACGAAATTCAAGTTTACGTTCAAAACTAAAACTACTCATAACACAGGCGTGTAAAGGCCCAATAAGTCCTTTGCATCTTGATATCGAAGGTCCTCGGTCAAGACCGACAACGATCCCATCGGAAATTCTTCAGTTAAACAGTTGTGTAGAAGGTTGTGATTTTTTCGTGTCAATGAGACAAGCAATTAATTCAAAATGATTATAGGCTATGTCTCCTACATTGACTCTCGAAACGGTTCAACTTTCATAAGCAGAGTTTGCGATAATTTGGAAAAGTCAGGAACAAAATCTGACATTCTTACCATAGCAAACAAAGTGGTGGCAGATGTGAAGACAGACTTGCAGTGGGTAACTGAATTTTGAATTCCAACAGACTGACAATTTTATTTTCAGAGATATTCAAATTCCTATGATACACTCAACTTTGACAAAGCCATTTGTCTTTGGGCACTATGTTGTAGGAGCTGCCGAATCGCAAGCAAGTTCGTCGTCGGACGAAGGTGAAAAATTTGAGTTTTTTGAGATTTTCTATTCTTCAAGAACAATAAAAAATAAATGTTTCTATGCTTTTTGTAGAAGTTACAATACCTGGGTCTCAAACTGAAGAATTTCAACTGAAGGATGTCAATAAGTTTATGGACGAATAGGTAGTATGCAAATCACATGCCAATACTGTAAAGCTGTTGGACTTAAGCTTTCCGAAACGAAATTTTCATTGAATGTAATCATAAGAACAAAGGAGGGCGAGAGTACTTAAAAACGTCTCCTAAAAATATAAAAAAAAAATAAATAAAATCTGTGGAACTAGCGCCCAAAGGACCAAGGCCTAGCTTGTTTAGTACCTACTCGTGTTGTGCATGCAATCGTTCTATTAAAAGTAAAAGATGCCGATTCCGAAACTTAAGACACTTATGAAGCTTTTAATAGGCAGTTAATACTCTTTCAGTGTTGTCATGAATAAATGCCAGCGGCCATACCTTAAAATATTCCCCAATCTTAATTTGTAATGCGTAGCTAGGTAGGCGAAATTTTATGTGAATGTATTTAATATTTGAAAATTGGCTAAACGCTGCATGTGGTGTGTGTGTGTAATGGGATTAACGGATTCAGACAAATTTCTATGGTTTCGTTGCAACACACTTTCTGGTAGCAATTTCATTGGCACTTTTCTTTTTTTTGCTCGAGACTTCTCCTATTTTGAAATTTGAGACATGGCTTGAAGCCGACTGCCCGATTTTGATGATGTTGTTCGGTATTTGAAGGTGTTTTCACATTAGATGTTCCGTTTGTTTCACTAAAAATAATTACTATTTCGAACTCTTCCACGATTAGCTTACAAAATAGCTGACTTCTAAGCTCGCTTAAAATTGGACACCAGTTTTCAGCATTTAAAATGAGTACGTGTCAGCAGGAATCTGCCAGAACATACCAGTCTTCCAACCAACGTAGTTTTGCTTCTAAAATGAATTCGGCTTTTTGTCTATTTAACATTTGCTGTTGCAACGACATCACTTTCAATATGTAATCGGAGTTAAGTTTTAAAATATTTACAAATAGTGGAGATAGACCACTCTCAATTAGGAGCATACCATTTGAAGTGCATTGACGCAATTTAATATCTGAAATATCTGATATTTTACTCTACTCTCAGGGATGTGTGTCAATCTTCCTGGTAGTTTTCTCAAAGTCGCACTGATGGCTGATTTAGCTGTATTAAACTTCTCATTGAGATGTTGTTCCGAATTTCATATTCATTATTTCATATTGATACTGATATATTTTTATGAGTTAATTCTTTCTAGCTTTGCGTACCCCGCTCTTTCTGAAAACCATGACCACAGTTAGTATCCAGTCTTCGTAATATGCTTACACCCTGGTAATCATCAGCTGTAAGATCTGTGATGCCTCCGCAAGTACGACCAACTCATCCGCATATGGCAAGGTTTCGATGGAAGTTTCGCCAATTGGTACACTCCTTCAAAGAACTTCCATTATGCCGTCAATAAACATTACGAATTCTAATGGACTTAAGTTGCATTCCTGCTTTACCCCTATTATGGTTTCGAATAAATCCGACAGTTGTTTTCCATCTCGAACTGCTGAAAACGTGTTTTCATATGTACATCCTTTCGAGTAGTACTCCAAATTTTCTTGGAAAAACCAGATGTGAAGGTTTTAGAAAATTTCATCCGTTGTAGAGTAAGTTATTTTGGGAAGTATATTGAATTAGTTTATTCAATGAGTTTCAAACCGATACACACAATTTATGTATCAATTTTTAAGCCGCATGCCACAATGGCTGAATTCACGATATCGAGAAAATTAATTCGGTAGTATGTTGCACCGCGCTAACACAAACGCGATGCACCATGTAAGAATCTCTAAGCCATTCCAAACATCCAATGGATTTCGGCATGGGGATGCGCTGTTTAACTGCTTCACGAAATACACAAATTTCACCTTCATCGCTATCCTCTCCCGTTCTCAGCGAGCCGTTGTAGGCATTCACTGCTATTGCAGAGCAGGTGAAACGATTTGGTTTTGGAGTGAAAGAGGATAAAACGAAATATGTGATGACAACAAGGAATCGATCTCTTGAATATCACAACGACCGAAAGTTAAAATTCGATAGTTACAACTTTGAGGTAATTAAGGAGTTTGTCTACCTCGGGGTAAACGTGAACTCCATAATAACCCTTTGCAACCACTATTATTTCGGTCTGTCAAGACAGCTCTACAAGACGCGTATCCTACCCATAGTACTATAGCGAGCCGAGTGCTGGACGATAAGCACAGCGGCAAAGCAGATTCTAAGTGAAAATGTGGTCCTGTCTCCAATCGAGGAGAAGACACAACATGCTGTACTAAAATATGCATCTAGTCCGAAAGGCAAACAACTGGCGACTACAACGGCCAAATCAAGGGAATTGAGAACAACACTTCAGCTTAGAGAATCTTCGAATCCCAGTCTTCGGTTTCTAGAAGGAGAGGAAGAGCGAACCCCGGTACAGAGACCAAGTGATTTCGAACGTGGGATCGTCAGGAATGAAAGACAGCTATATCAGAGGCCGCTGGCCTGGGAGAAGCTGTAGTATTAGTAGTTTTGTTTTAGCTAGGAACCACGTCAATAGCAATTCTTTTTGTGCCGAACTTCAGGTCAAAATATTAACTTATGGTCGAGATATACACCCTTTTAAAAACAGCTGAAAGTACATTTTTTTGATTTTTCTAATCTGCAATTCTATACTGTACTTTGGGACCACTTGAGGGGAATGAAATTAATTTAGAAGAATGAAAAAATATTTCTTGATTTATAGATTAGTTCTCAGTATTTTAACTTTACTTGCATGGTTGCGATTGTAAATACTTTCAACATTAAACACACACAACACAAAATACTTTCAACATTAAACACACAACTGGTCGGTCGTTGCCAAAAGATTATTGAAAGAGATGATTAAGAAATATGATTAATTGTACAGTTATTTACTCTCGAAAGTAGCATTTAGTTCACATTAACCAACCCGCTTCGGATTGCAATGAAATAACAAAAAGAATATAAAATTGACTCAATGTGTTTTTGGTATGGACATAACTTGAAAGCTATTGCATCAATTCCACTATTTTTTCGGAAATGTACGTAAACCTTTAATTACGATTTTTACCCATGGAAAGATTAAACAAATTGGTGGGTTGTTGCACATTGTTCAAACATATATAAATTCTTCTTGTTTGAATGACATCACAGTCCGAGGTATACCTAAGCCCGACTAACATGGCTCCAGCTAGCAAGATCTCTTGCCAGCTGCTCCCAATTTCGCATCACAAATTGGTAAAGATCCTTCTCCCATTGTTTGCGCCATCGTCGTCGTCTTTAGTGAAACCCTGGTTGGTTTCGGATTCATACACACTTCGGTAGAAATGTTATCCATACGTTCTACAAGACCAAGTCACTTTAAGCTTTGTATCTGTAGACGTTTGACCAAGTGCATGCCGCCGTACAGAGTTCGTCGTTGAATCTTCCCTAAAATCGCACGCAGGAGTTCCTCATTCGCTTTTAACAACGTCCAAGATTCTGCGCCGTAAAGCAGAAGAGGAATGATCAATGTATTTTATAAACCCAGCTTAGTCTTTCAATATTGTTATTTCTAGATAGGAGTCTATTGCTCTAGTGCCTCTTAAACCGAAGACACAGAAGTTGGTAAGCGTGATTCTGCGTTTAATTTCGTAGACGAAGTTCTTGACTACTTCAAAGTTTTTGCTGCCTTCTATTTTTACATCTGTCCGAGCATAGACAATATTTTTCCTCGTTTACCGCCGTTTCAATTGCTGCAAACGCAATGTCATCTGCGTAAGCAAAAAGCTGAACGGCTTTTGGAAGATCGTGCCTCCGGCCTTTCACTTTACCAAGTTTAATATCAATATTTTGACATGAAATTTGGCACAGCTATCAGTACAACTTAAGAAACAAAACATCTGTTCCTGTACGAAAATAAAAGTCGAAAAACAATTGTGCGTCCGCGCGATCTGCCTTTGACAAGCTTTGGAACGCGTTTTTACAATTCAAACCAACGCCCCACTTTTTCAAAATACAATGGAATTCGCTCGTTCAAAGTTTTTCAATTCAAATCAACGCCCCAATTTTTCAAAATTCAATGGAATTCGCTCGTTCAAAGTTTTTCATATTCTGAAGAACAGCAATGATGCAGAAATAATATGCAATTACTGTTAGAGAAATAATAAAAATATATATTATTTAACTGTCAATACGCCCGACTTAGAAAAGATTACCTCGTAGAACGTAACTCCTTCGGTCTTACGATATTGCTTTTTTTCCACCATGCATTTATTTGTATGCTACCCTGAAGCACATTTTGGGATTTGAAACCAATGATTTTCCTACAAGTAGATTCAGGGTCCTAAGCGCTAAGATGACCTTTGTGTGCGTCCTGTGCATTTTGTCCAGGCAGAGTTTTATTGGGTCTTTCTATCATAAACTAAGTGACAACAAATTTTCAAATATAAATAGTGGCTGAAGTGAGAATTTATCGCTTGAGCTTTCTTGTGATTTTGTGGATTTCATTCTGTTTTTGACTTGAGCTCTGCGTCATTTTTCAAGGGTGATAAATACGCCTCGTGCTAATCTATAGGAATATAATGGCCAAATACAAATTCTTTCGCTTTGGTTGAAGTTGATGTTAGCACGGGAACCTGTAATTTTCTGAAATAGAAGTGTATTTCACTCAATTCGAACTGAAAATCAAATGATGTGCTTACTTGTAACTGTGTATAATATGTTTTGATGTTCTCCAAAATCAGATAGATATCTTTGTGTATGCCATCCTTTTCAAGATGTTCACACACGATTGCAATGAAATATGAACCCCTTTCAGGATCACGAAATGATCCATAGCCTAAAAATGTAAATAATTATTCATTCAATTAAATTTTTGCCATGAAATCAATCGACAAATTGCCTACCTTGCGAGCAGCTGTATAAGCCAAGGAATTCAGTTGGAACTACTGTTGGCTTCTCCGAAACGGGTTCAGATTGCGCTTTACCGGTTCCACATGCATCAATCAATTTTAGTTTGGATTCAAGATGCGGATTTCGTAGCATCTGATACTTGATGTTATGCTCCAGAGAATAGAACGCGTCCTTAGCCGCTATAGTATAATTATCAAAGCCATGTGACATGATAACCATTACTAAGCACGATTTGTTTTTAAAATCCTCCTGGGAAACTGTAAACAGAAACACAGATTAAAATTAAGATTTATCGAATAAAACCATTTTGAGTTTAGTACTCTACTCTACTACGATTAGTAATTGACACCTGATGAAATTTGGACTGTTATCAAACGCTTTCGCTTTCGCAAATAATATGTTCGAAGAGGATCAGACCTAGCGGTTGGCATGCATCTAACAAATACTAACTTACTTCAATTTTTTTATGTTACTAACAAATCTTATTGTTAGTGGACAGGACTCACTTGTAAACTAGGGACAATCGACATACACTTAACCACAAAAGTAAGTATACACTTTTTTATGTGAGCCTAGCCTAACGAAGTTCGAGAGGAGAAGCAATTTCTTTTGACCAAACACTGAAAGGCGTTACGTGCAGTTAAACGTTTGTTTCGTTTTTAATCGAAACTTTCAAGAAGTCTGTGGGGATGAATAAAAATTTGTCATTTTTAAGGATTTTGTTAAAAAGCAAGTCGCAAAAACTATTCGATTTACCTTAAAAGTTTCTTGATACAATACAATTCTCTAAAGGAGTGGAATCATTTAGCGAAGATAATACAAAAAAACTGCAGCAGTACAAGAAATTTTAGAAAAATATATATAATATGATACAGCAGAAAATCGACCAAATCTAATTGTTGCTCGAAAAGAAAGATCCTTTAAACATTATAACTCCAATTTTCCTTTGAATTTCCATTCAGTGTGTCTAGGTAATTATATTGTGAGCTGTCTTTTCGACACCCTTATTAAAAATTGTATTTTTAATTTAAATTGTATTTTTAAAAAATAAAATGTATTCAATCGAATACAAGACAATAGCTAAATTCTGTATCGGTGGCTGTAGAAAAAATGGATATCGAAGAAGTGAAATTTAAACAATGAAAAATTAAACGTCAAAAATCAAATGCTCAAATCAAGATTCAATTTGAAACGCAGTCTTTTTCGGGTTATTTTTGAACCTTATCATTAAACAAAAGCGAGCACTTTCGACTTTATTACTGTTATAATTAACTTAAATTGACTCAGTTCTGTTCGCTTAAAGAAAAATAGTCGAAAAATAAGAGGAAAGTGTCATACATTTTCCCAATCTGTAGGGCTTTGGTATTTAAAATATTTTCTAACGATTTTCGGACAGTTTAAATATGCCAGTTTTATGTGACAATCCAAAAATGTGTTTACGTTATTGTATATACCTTAATATCCTACAATTTTACTACCTAAAACAAGAAAATTATAATGGGTGTAATCTTACTTTTTTTCATTTCTTCGTCTATTTCCTCTTTGGTTTTGTCTTTAATCAAATGAACAGACAGATGCAGTTTTTCGAAAACTCCTTTCAGTCTGTCAACATCTTTCTCAGATCCTTTTCTGTCATCCAGACCTAACTCTTCGTTGAATGTTGAATTGTTAATAATGTAGACTCTTCCGGGTTAAAGGCCGCTTGGATTTTCATACCACTGTGTGTATTCTTTTTGGACGAATTCACGCCATGTTTTCTCGTCGGTTAGGTTCAAAGCCTTTACGATGTCGATTCCTTGATCCTCATTCCCTTGCACAACAACTCCAGACTCGCCAGTTTTTTTCACGATTTTGTCCAACACCATCTCGATTATGGGGATCCTTCAAAAATCACTCAAATTTTCGAAACTTTTCGAAAGAAACCAGACTGAAAATAAAATTCAAATGGCAAAATTCTTTACTGCCGAAAGATAAGAATTCTACTAAGAAAACACTACTTCGTTGTTACACACACTTTCACCGTATACTAGCACCCTTATGAAACGGTTGTTATAAAACAAGTTATCAAATAAATTGAAGGCTTGTAGTAGTTGTAGTATGACGCAATTAGGGTGTTAACAAATGTTTGGAAATGAAAACAAATATTTTGCCATCAAAGTACCTCACTTACAATCGATTTTTAAGTCCTTCACTTAATAGCGTGTCGTGTTATAAGTTACGCATTACACCTGTGCTTATATTGTAAATATAAATTCAAGATTTACGATGCTTAAAGAGAATGATATCATTCTAAATTACCAATTTGTGAGAAAGCTGAGGACTACCACATACATATCGTGTTGAAACTGAGAAGAACGGAGACATGAATGTGGTTTAAAAATACCTTTGATAATCTTGGACTGAAAATAATTTTTTCATAAACTCGATGCTTTCCAGCAGGAAACGATTCTATGTAAACATATATAGTTTTCATTACTGACTTGCAGATGAACAGAATCCTAAAATCTAAATCTCTAAATATCCTCAGATCCAAAAAGTAAAATACCAGATGACATGCAAAATTTGAATTTCACACCCACTGCAAAACGAACATCGATCCTATATAGGGGAAGGGATTACTTGGAATATTCATCTATCATTTGAAATTCGCTATATAATACTCAGGAACTCAAATTTCACGAGATATGCTTTCCGAAAGTTGTATTCCTTAAAGATCTTCCTAATTATGATAAAAGATGTAAAACAATTGGTTTGCACCAATAATGCCATGTAGTATTTGCTGTTGATGCTTTTGCCTTTCTCAGGATAGTCGATGAATAAAATTCCGTGTGCACCCCAAAATACGATTGCTATAACCGTGCCAGCCGACTTTTGTGGTTTTGGACGCTTTGGGAGTGGTTCACCGGCTGTTGTCCACTCCGCTGACTGCCGATTTGACTCTGGAACGAGTGGTGGATCCATGTTTCATCCATTGTAACATACTTATGCAAAAAATCCTGCTTATTCTGGCAAAACAGCTCCAAACAGCGTATCCAAGAGAATCATCGATACGTTATTGTTTTTGGTCCATTGTGAGCAAACGCGGCACCCAGCTTTCTTGTGGACAAATGTTCATGCAAAAAAGTGGTTATTACACACTGCCTTCTGATATTTTAAAGGTGTCAGCTATCTCACGCAATTTAACTTTGCGGTTTTACAAAACGATTTTGTGTACTTTTTTCACGGTTTTAGGTGTAACCAACTCAATGGGGCTTCCAGAGCATCTTTGGTGTCTGTACGACCACGTTTAAAGTCAGCATACCACCGACAAAAAGTTGTTTTTGATTTAGCAGAGTCCTTGTTACCCTTTTCAAATTATGCTAAGCTTGCACGGTATTTTTTCGCACCAAATCAGCACACGAAATTCTGTTCTGTTTTTCATTGTTTTAAAAATTGCAAAAGTAACGTCATTTGAAGCACTGTAACTTGTAAACTAAGAATTAGATTGACATGAAAATTGTACAGATATCATTTGAACTTTTGTACTAGCTAAAATAATATGGATTTTTTGTTAGTGGCGCCTCCTATAATGTCAGTCCCGGGACTTCTTGAGTGATTTGTTGTTTATTTTCATTTTCAAACATTTGTTAACACCCTAATTGCGTCATACTACAAGTACACAAACCTTGAATTTATTTGATAACTTATTTTATAACAACTGTTTCAGAAGGCTGTTAGTATACGACGTGCGATGAAAGTGTGTGTAAAAACGAAGTAGTTTTGTTCTTAGTAGAATTCTTTCTTATTTTTTGGCAGTAAAGAATTTTGCCATTTGAATTTTATTTTCAGTCTGGTTTCCTTCACATAAGGTCTCTCTCACTGATACCGGGACGTAATAAGTGTCAAAAAATTGAGTTATTTTTGAACGAGATGGGGATGGAGATGGTGTTGGATACAATCCTGAAAAGAGCTGGCGAATCTGGAGTTGTTGTGCAAGGAAATGAGGATCAAGGAATCGACATCATAAAAGCTTTGGACTTAAGCAACGAGAAAACATGGCGTGAATTCGTTCAGAAAGAGGACTCACAGTGGAATGAAAATCCAAGCAGCCTTGAACCCGGAAGAGCCTACATTATTAACAATTCAACATTCAACGAAGAGTTAGGTCTGAATGACAGAAAAGGATCTGAGAAAGATGTTGACAGACTGAAAGGAGTTTTCGAGAAACTACATCTGCCTGTTCATTTGATTGAAGACAAAACCAAAGAGGAAATAGACGAAGAAATGAGAAAAAGTAAGACTATCCCCATTATTTTGTACCCGTTTCAGTGTGTATGTTTTGACAATCAGATTCATGTTGGCAACGGGTTTTTAGCAATATTTCGTCATTGATTCAAGAAAAAAACAAAGAGAAACGATGATCGTGTACGTAGTTACTTCGATATGTTGAGAAATTGGTTACCAAAAAGTTTTGTATGCAGGAATTTCCTGTTTTCCGTTTAATCAGTTAAAACAAACTGTTCAGCATTTAATTTTTTATAATATTACATTTTATATGCACCTATTTGTTGTCCACACTCGTAATCCATTGATGTATATATGTTCCATTTTGCTATTATAAAAATGTTTAATAATAGTAGCTTTATCTACAAGATATGGTGAATCATGTTTGTATGCCAACCGACCACAGTGGGGCAGGATAACTAGTATATGTCGTCATATTCTGTTGAATAAGTTTTGCAATAGACCAGAGGAAAAATAAATTCTTGCTTTCTTGAATCAGTATTTTTATCGTGATGCAATAAAAGAACTGATTCATGTTCCGGAGTAATACCTTGCTGAGAAAATTCACAAATATTCTGTACAGAGGAGATTCTTTCTTCAATTCTCCTTTCAAGCAAAAATTGTGCCTCTGAAGTTCCTACCTAAATTTAAAACCCTCAACATTTGGTGTTTTCAATCTTGTCAAGGTTGACCTATACATATTTTTCACGTCTGTGCTTACTTGTCCCCAATAAGTTGGATATTTAATTAGAATTAATTCGTAGTTATACAATATGGCTTAAATTCATCACATGGTGCCGATACCATCTACTAACAATCTTTACTTCCTTGTTATTTTGATTCTCGAAATCTTGAGGAATAGAAGAAGACCTTCTTTCCGTTCCAGATGTATTTTTTTTATTGTTCATTTTTCTAATTCCTTAAATCTAGAAGTAAAAATACTTAAACTTGTTACGAATTTAGTAATTATTGCTAAAACTACCTTACTGGCCCTATGCGGGCGCTCTTAGTTAATCTAAATATTTATTGCTAGTGCCTTTCGGCGTTGTTTTTTGTATTTTATTTACTGTATTATTCTATGCACTATCTATAAATGTTTTTTAAACTAAGAAAATTGTTACATAAAAAACTTAGTAATCTGATCAATTACTTAACAAATAAATTTGTATATATATATATCTTAATCTAAAACTATTCCAACTAACTTAACCACCTAACACTAATATTTTTTCCTAAAGGTAAATTGGTCGTAGGGAACTAATAAGTTTAGCCCGGCAAGCTGACAAAGGGTTGAAGGGGCTTGAAGGGTTGTAGCCACCAACGAAAACACCGATCTATCGCGAACAGGGATGGATGTACTGTACTGTTCTTACATAGCTCTCGTAGAGCAGCCCTGTCCTTCTTACCACGTTATAAATACCTGGACAACCCTCCTCATCTTGGATCAAACCAATCCGGTCAAGATACATACATACATGAATGCTTCTGGTGGCATAAATTCACTTCGGTGTGCGTTCTCGCGATATGCGTCGTTTGGGTAGTAAACCTCAAATATAAACTCTTTTTCCCATGTCATTGCTCGTCCAACATGCCTTTGAGTCAGCTTAATAATGAAATTATTCACCCTATTCACTTTGGCTTAGTTATACAAAACCCAATTGCAATAGAATTTCTTATACCCAGATTCGGGTGTCCTGTATTTTTTGAGACAAGCACGAAGGCACTGCCTTTCCAACATCCTTATCATTTCCATCTGGGAGGGACTCACGTTGAACCACACTGGACAGCCATACACCATGACGCCGAATAGAAGAGGACTTAGTTGGATATTGCCGCTAACCATTTTGAAAGTCGATCAAAGGAAATTTTGTCCGTTTAATCCGTTTATGAGTTTTCCTTACATTTTTTTCTTTTTTCTATATTTACAGTTGCTTCAGAGAATTTCGAAAATGCATCCTTTCTAGTAATGGTTTTGATGTCACATGGTTTTGAAGGAGATGAAGTAGCAGCCAAAGATGTCAAATATTCTCTGTTAGATAGCATTCTCCATCCTGTCTACACAAACCGGTCCCTCTACTTTAAACCAAAAATAATCATAACAGAAAGGTGCAGAGGTCCACTTTATACTTAGATATGAATGGCCCACCACCCCAACTCTTACAAATACACAGTTCCGCTGAAGGTTGTAATTTTTCTGATATTTTCTACAAAGTATTTTATTGAAAAGTGTAACTTCAGGTTATATATCATTGCTCGATACTAAAACTGGTTCAATATTTATTCAAATGCTGTGCGCACATTTGGAGCTACATGGTTTTAAACAAAATATTCTTAACATCGCACAGAATGTTCAAAAAGACATTTTAGAAAAATATTAGTAAGTACTTATATTTTGGATTTAAACATATTCAAAAATACTCTTTTCAGTAAAACTGTAATCATTGAATTGGAGAGTTCTTTAACAAAGGAATTTGTATTAGGTCACGTTATTCCTAAACAGACAACTAACGAGTGAATGGGAAACGGATAGAATACCGAAATTCGTAAGATTATGAAATCCTATTAGAATTTAAAATAAAAGAAAAATATAAAACAAAAAAACGCAACTTTTTAAACACATTGCGGCAGTGATTAAAATAATTTCATAAACGCTGGTCCAAAGCAAACGCACGATACTAATTGTAAATAAAACAACAAGTTTTCAAAGAATTATCTAAATATTTTTAATTATGATAGAAGGATCCATGACAATTATATTTGAAGCAAAATATCAGGCAAGTGCTCGCCACGGCTTAGGTGACATTCTCTATCCGAAGATCCACATTTTAATAACTCTGAGATATATTGTAATTCGGGTTCGATCCGATATTGTGCCTGGTATCTAATCCTTCAACTCTTGAATTGCTATTGGCTTATTGGCGTACACTTTTGTCTTGTATAAACCCAAAGTAAGAAGTTCAACGATGGCTATTCCCCGACTTGGAACAGAATCTCTCTTGCAAGAGAGTCATTGTTTTGTCATTATTTCGTCCAGGTGCATATTCTTGATTTGTGGCCAAAATAGTCCATTCGCAATAGCGAACACCATTTTCTAAGAAGAACGTTCCGATGACCATCAAGAGACGCCCAAGGCGAACGTCTTTTTTTACTATGAAAGAAGCTTCAAGTTGAGTCATTTAATGTATGATATATAATTTTAGTTTTTAAAGTAGAAGTGAAAATGATAATTATACTTTAAAAACTGCCTAATAAATAAAAGAGTCCTTCCTTTTGAAATAAATTCGAAGCTTAAGTACCAATCATTTTTTTTTTGCGTCTTAATTCCAATTGCATAACAATAAATCCACTCAACTTTTCCAATTTATTTACGATGCACACAATTATTATAGATTTTAAAAATACAACATATGGTCCATTACTTGAGAAATGGTTAAAAATTACAACTCTTCGGAAGGTTTCCTTCTGGTAAATGCGATGGCATAACCACAAAGAGATGTCATATTCAACAAAATGTTGAAATGATATTCATTATATTTTTGTTCATGTCCACGCCGTTTGTGTTTTTTTTTTTGACATTTTTTCAATACAGTCGTAAATGAACTCAATAAGAAGGGCCTGTGCACAAGAGGTAACGTCATTGATCGCACCCAACATGGCGAGCTGACAACACTATCCTCGTCCGTGCACATGCAAACGTTTTAAGGACCGAACAACTTGTGGAGGCCCTTGACTGCTCCAAAGCAGACATCACCGTCATCCAGTAAGTGCGGGGGGCAAAAGGAAGACTGCAACAGAGAGAAAAGGCAGTGCTTATTAGGATGCAGAATTGTTATTCCAGGCAGATTTAGGCAAAAAGTCTTAAGCCCGTGAGCGAACGCCTCATGACAATCCGCATTAAAGCTAAATTCGGGAACATCAGCCTGATTTGCGGCCACGCCCCGACAGAGGAGAAGGATGACAACAGCAAGGATGGCACAGCTATGACACCAAGATCGTTCTAGAAGATTTCAATGCTCAGCTGGGAAAAGAGGACAATTTTGCTGGCATCATCGGGAAACACAACCTGCACGACACCACCTC
This sequence comes from Eristalinus sepulchralis, assembly GCA_944738645.1. Classification (NCBI taxonomy): domain Eukaryota; kingdom Metazoa; phylum Arthropoda; class Insecta; order Diptera; family Syrphidae; genus Eristalinus; species Eristalinus sepulchralis. The sequence continues at coordinate 48,472,767 of OX122883.1, read as the reverse complement.
CGGACTCAGGCTGTCGGACTTTGCCACGACGCGGTACCTATCTGTGAGTATACGCGGTTCCCACATCTCAACATCCATAAATGAACCTGGCGATCTCCTGATCAATCAACCGTCAAGCAGATTGAACCAATAGAAGAAGAATGGAGACGTTGTCAAGAAGCTATCAAAGAAGTTGCCGCCGATGTGCTGGGTTTCACGCCACCCATGATTTGACGACGAGTGCAGGCAGGCACATGCAGCTAAACAGGAGGCCTACAAGGCAACGTTGCATTCAACAACGAGAGCTGTTTGTGAGCTCTACGAACAGAAAAGAAGGGAAGAGAATCGGCGTCTCAGAAGGAAAAAGGGAGAGCATGAGAAGCGCGCGGTCGAAGAGATGGAGAGGTGCTACGGTAGGAATAAAGGCCGGATCAAAATGGACAACTAGTAGTAGAGTCGCAATCGATGCTGAGAATCTAAAAAGATAATTTTTGCATACTTTTAAACGGCAATGACCGCCCAAATTCCGTTGTTAGGCAGAGTGTTTCTCTTAATTTGTACGATGATAGACAAGAATTCTGTCCCCCGACTTAGACGAGGTCAAGATAGCAATATCGAGACTGAAGTCGAACAAAGCTGCTGGAGCGGATGGACTGTCCGCAGAACTGTTTAAAGCAGCTGGAGATGACCTGGTGGAATCTCAGCGTTGTCTGTCTGGTCCACAAGAAAGGAGACACCTTCGACTGCGTCAACTATCAAGGGATTAGTCTCCTTAACATCGCGTACAAATCCTCTCTACCGCATTGTTTGAAACCGTTCGTCAACAACCTGATAGGTCCTAAACAGTGTACTTTCAGGCCAGGGAAGTCCAACATCGACCAAATCTTCACACTACGGCAGATCCTGGAAAAGACCCAAGAAGTACAAATCGACACTCACCACCTGTTAGTCGATTTTAAGGCCACATATGACAGTGTGCATAGAAACGAGCTATACAGTGCCATGTCTAGTTTTGGCATTCCTACCAAACTCGTCAGATTTTGTAGGATGACGAGGTTGAACTCTGTCAAGGTTGGTCGACGGTGACGAACTCACCAAATACCTTCAATGTCAAAATAGGTTGTAGACAACGCGACGCACTGTCATGTGACTTTTTTAACATTATTCTTGAGAAGAACGTGCGTAACTCACAAGTCAACTAGAGGCACAATCTTCCAAAAGTCCGTTCAACTGCTAACTTACGTCGACAACATTGACCTGATTGAACAAACACAGCGAGCCGTTAATGAGGCGTTTGTTGGCATTGAAGTGAAAGCGGCTAAAATTGATTGGCGAATAATGAGGACAAGACGAAGTACATATATGCTGCCATCGAGGAAGAACACGCAACGTCGACGTCTCGGACAGAGCTTACTAGGCAGCAGAGACTTCAAGGTAGTCAAGGACTTCGTCTACCTCGGCTCCGTGGTAAAAAGGGACAACAAAATCAGTACCGAAATCAAACGCAGAATCAATTGTGTAATAAAGTCCTCTCTCGAAGGACTAAGCTTGCTTTATATAACAGCTTGTTCATTCCAGTAATACTTTATAGCACAGAAATCTGGATGTTTCTAAAAGCGGATGAGGAAGCCCTTAGTCTTTTCGAGAGAAAAGATTCACAAAATGATCAAAAAACTAACACCTAAGCCTTGTGTTCAATGTTAATAATCAGCATCCGGATTCAGCACTGTAGCGGCTCTAAATTTGTGGGTCTCGGGGGCAAAATGTCAACCTAACCCATTTCTTTAAAAAGTTTCTCTTGAACTTCGTTTGATGTTATTTCAGGATTTTGTCCCCATTCTTACCCGTCAGGATACGATCATACTAACAACTTACAAAATAGATCTCTGCAAGTTTCAATTCCGTCAGTACGATGCGCTAGTAAAAACTCTCACATCTTCACAAACTCCAAGTTGCATTCAACGTCTTCATTAGAAATATATATATAAAACAATACCTTGATGCCAGAATGTTTATGCTTAGCATGGAGTTGCGGGAATTTCGTAATAAAATTTGGATACTGCCTTTGCTTCTATGTCGGGAGCAAAAATATTTTTCAGCACCAGGAGAAAGCTTACATACGTATTAGCAGATAATTTCTCAGAAAATGATCCGACCTCAGGGCACCTCTGCATTTATGGATCAAGTCTTTAAACTCGCTCGGTTCTGCAAGTCAATAGCTTCTGATGAGTTAGAGCCGATGACGGAGGATCAAGCGGCCTAGAGGTCACTGAAAATTATGATGATGATGGTAGCTATAAACAAAACAAAACCCGAAAATTTACTATAAATACCAAAACTTACATACATAATTATGTACACAGTTCAGCACCACCAACGTTTGTTAAGTGGATTGGAGTGGAAGAATTGCACGGAATAAGGGTTGTATGCTTCGAGAATAAGGGTTGTATGTTTATAGATCATATGGGTATCTAACTAGATACAGGGGCTTCCATAATTTTTAATTGATTACAGATCACTTGTATCATTAACCTGGCTAATCCGACGGACACAACCTTACCACACTATACATTTTTTTTTTATGAAATCAGCCATTGTTGGAACCGTACTATCCAATCCAATGCGATAAGTTTGAATATAAATTACAAAGTCTTTTAAAACACTATGTGTTTGTTTTAAAAACCTTATTAATCCAACCGGTTACACCTGTGCTTTCTTAGGAACTGACTTAGACCTAACAATTTTAAAAACACCTAACTTTGTGGAGGTGTCAAACTTGCTGAATTGCACCAGACAGTTGTGCAAGAAAACTGAACCGCGAGTGTTGTTGTTTCGCGTTGGTTCTCATGGCGAGGCGGTGCTGTCTGTGGTTCCCACGTTGCTGCGCGTTGTTGAAAATCGACGCGTAAGCAGAACTGTTGGTTCCCACAGTTCGGAATGGTAAACGGATATTATTTTACCATTACTTATATATTAAATTAATGTCAGAATAAGAGAAGAAAAGTTGAATGTTTTAAAATTCTCAGTATAGTTAAAAAAAATTAAAAAAAATGGTTGCACACCATCTCCCCGACGGGGAATTGAACCCCGGTCTCCCGCGTGACAGGCGGGGATACTGACCACTATACTATCGAGGATGTTGAAAATCTGGTATCATTTATACACTTTTGACTTTATGCATGTTATATTTACGTCTTATACTTTTAGGTGTATCTTTGTTTTTTAACGTCGATTCCCATTGTTGCTTTCTTCGCGAATTTTACCAAGTTTGCAAAAGGAAAACGATTTATATCCAATATTTTATTCCAAATGCCAAATACTGCCGTTTTATCTTATTGTTAAGCGTGTTTTTATACGCTTAATTAACTTAGAAACTAAAATTACTATTACTGGTAAGAGTTCTAAGGAAAATGTGTCCATTAAAGAACAGCAGCGACGTGCCACGGACAGGCTCCGCAACGTTCTGCAGTCAATTTGGGACCTTTATTGTGAATTGTCATTTGTTTTTGTTTTCTATTATTAGACTGAGGTATAAAAATTCCGTGAAAACAGGCCTAAGATCGCAAGGAACATGTGTACTTCTCATATCATGATAGGAAAAATTTCACTAGAAACATCTGGTTTTTGTTTGACATAGTTTTGAATAAAAACGGTATTCCTGCGAATTTGTTGTTTTTTTGCATATTTCTAAAGGCCTGTACTTTGTCTATTGGTATAAGGACTTTATTATGGCGAATTAAAAATTCTGATATTGTATTTCTTCTTTGGATTGTAGGCTGTTATTTTTATTTTACTGCAGATCATGCCAATTTAACCGTTTGAAACAGTATATTAATCAATATTTGGATAATGTATAATGAAAGACGTGTTTTCAAACGAAAATTGGGGATAAAAAAACCGTGGAAGGCAATCTGCCTTCCTCAAATCCTAAAACATTTCGAAATTATAAAACTAGATAATAATATGAATGAAGTTTTTATGATTCGAATTCAGCACTTGCTAAAAATTGTACTGCAACCGCAAACACTGATAAGTTTCTTTCAGAATATTTGTCTTTCCGAATTTTGAACATTTCGCAATTTCGACATTTAACGCATTTTGAGGTCTTGGGCACAAATCAGATCCGTTTTGTTACTTCTGATAGTTCTATGAAAAAAATAATGCTGCCCATTAATAATTTTTTCCAAAAAACTGACCGGTTTTCCGTAGGTTAATTTGGTGGTCCTTTTTGAAGCTGCTTATGATTAATTTGAAGGACCTGGGAACTGTAATATGAATTTTGCACACATTTCTTTATTGTGGATTATGTATTGTATACAAATATGTATGTATGTACTTAGTATAGTATTCTTGATTTGAAAATAAAGAATTCAATATTAAAAATGTTCGTATGTGTGTGTGTATCAGGAGCCTGAGCTACAGCTGCCTTCCATTCTTCACGGTCTTTAGTGTCTGTCTAGTGTCCGCAATCACTTGGTCTCTATACCGATATTCGGATATTCGGTCTTCGTCTCCTTTTCGAACCCGGAGGCTGGGTTTCAAAGACCCTCTTAGCTGGAGCGTTCTTGTCCATTGGTTGGATGCGGCCGAGCCTCTGTAGTCGACTGACTTTATCCTCGTTCACTTCACGCCTGCTCTTCAATAACCATGAATGTTTCTACAACGGTTTGCTGGAAACGGGCTATAAAATCTATGTCATCAGTATATCCCAGCAATTGTACAGATTTGTAGAAGTTATTGCCTTCCGTGTTTACATCTGCCCTTCGCACTATCCTCTCTAGCACAATCCGTCCCGAAATAACTTGAATCAAATTGATGTTTTCCAGGATTTGTCTCAGTGGGAAAATTTGGTCTATAGTCGCTTTGCCGGGCCGGAAGCCGCACTGGTAAGTACCGATTGGTGCGGTTTTCATTCAACAGGGAAATACCTCGACTGTTCTTGCATGAGGTAGGAACCTTTTTGTGGATGGGACATATGAAACTAGTATTCCAATCGTCGGGCATGCTTTCGTCCTCCCAAATTTTACAGATGTCTGGTGCACGCTTCCAACCAGAATACTGCCGCCAGTCTTGAAGAGCTCTGACGGCAATCCATAGCTCTATATTCCAACTGTTTCTTCTGCTCACACTGGCCATCATAGCACGGGTTGCGTGCCAGGGGTGGTCGGTAGCTAATAATGGATTCCGCTACCTTTTGGATGGCTGAGCGGCAATGCAACTACATATGGTTCACGTCTATGTTCGATGTAGGCATACTGGAGAGTCTCTCGCTGAGTTCCTCTTCATAGATTTTGGCAGTCTCCGGTGTGCTGTGGCGGCCAATGTTAAATCTTCTCTTAGTTGGCTGGTTCAGCTTTCCAGCAAAAATAGTGTAGAGACGATATTCACCCCCCAGAATGTCTTAACATCCAGGTTTTTCGTCACATGTCTTGCGCCGATAAGTACGTGGTTGATTTGGTTAGCGATTCGACCATCCAGAGATATCCAGGTTGCTGTGTGGATCCTTCTGCGAGAAAACCTTGCGAAGTCCGTGAATCGGAAGCCATTATTTGTTGGCGTATCTCCACCAAAGATGTTTACTGATCTTTACATTGAAGTCCCGAGTACGTAAAATTCATTTATGATTGTAGTCATCAGAGATTTAGTTTATAATGTAATGCTGCAGATGAATTCGACATTGCCGTTCTTATTGGAGAAAGTTGATTAGCTTTTAGCTTTGATTTTGAATGATTTTATTACTTTCCTGTTCGATGCTGAAACTTAAATTTTATCTAGTCAACAAATGCAGGTGCGTTTTAAGCGGTTTTGGTTATATAAAAAGAAACAACCACTACATCATTTCACAACTCAGTAAACCTACATACATATTTATGTAATTCCATTTTTCACGTTAGATTCGTTCCCAATGACAAGAGGACCGTGTAGAAAAAAAATATGCGGAATAATGAAAAATAGTTTTCTGATCTGCTTCACGTATCACAATTAAAGGTTTTGTAATGATTGCAATTTACAAAAGAAAGAGTACGAGGTAGGTGTAGTATTTATACTCTCATCACAAAAAGTAAATTCACTTTCGTTACCGTTTTTTCAACGATTTTCTGATAAGACGCTTCATAAAAAAACGCATTTATTGAGTGTTACCACTTTAGCAATTTTCTGAATAAATTCAGTTGTTTTTTATTCATAAAAACTGTTTGTATAAAAAGAGAAGCATAAATCTTGTATAAAGCGAACAAGTTTCTCCACAATTAGGCTATTTATTACAGACAAAGGTTTATATCATAGTTAATTTAAATGAAGTGAAACTGAATGACGAGATTATGTAGGGTTGGCTATTTATATCCACTCAACAATTTTCTGCCTCTTTTATTAATTGTTTTAGCATTGACTATATTTAAAAATCCAAGAAAACGTGATTTTATACAATTTCGATTCTGAGCGAGTTGAATTGACTTAGGAGCACGAAAATCACGGGTTCCATAGTGTAGCGGTTATCACGTCTGCTTTACACGCAGAAGGTCTCCAGTTCGATCCTGGATGGAACCATGGTGAATCTTTTTTTTTTAATTTGTCACATACATATACAAATAATAGGCTGTATGACTGCAATTTGTTCGTTGTTTATTTAGTAATAGAGGGGATATTTGTTATCTTACAGGAAAAGTTTTTATAGGTTTTTAATGATTTTTTGTTGTTCAATTAAGTGCGGCAAATAAAGCTTAGCAGCCCAAATCAATGAAAGCGAAACAAATACAGAACAGCTTCGCTACTCTTGGCATTCATTCTCTAATTCGATCCATATAGCGGGTAATTTTTGCTGGTATCTCAGGTCTCCGATTAACATAAGTCAAACAGTTAAACAGTAACTGACGAAATACAGATCTTTTTAAATTAAATTACCCGAAAGAATGGGAAATGAGCTTCCCACGGATAACCTAGAATCCCAACATAAAATGCGTCCCGAAATGATAGAGCCATCGCACAACTTGGAAGTATAGACAGTAAAACGAAAGTATTAAAAAAAAAAAAACCCGAATGTCTCCTTTATCTATAAAACAACGTATTTAATTTAAAAATTGCTTAAAAGTTTCACAGTTTTTAAAAACATAAATTAATTTCGATTTCCCAAAATTATAGTGCCACTGTTTGTGTTTGCACTTTGCGCACAGTTAAGGTCCAATGAATCCACCTTTTTTTTAAATTGTATAGTAATTTTTTGCTCTCTTATGCTCAAAACCGTTGGTAAATTGCCGTCCGTCAGCATACACCAGTCTTGCTAATACCCCATAGGTTTTCGATCGGGCTTAGGTCAGGTCAATCTGCTGGCCATTTCATAATTGAAATATCTCTGTCAAAAAGCCACTTTCTAGAAGAAGCTGCAACGTGAATTGGAGCATTATCCTATTGGAACTCTGCGAAATGTTGGTCCACTTCTTAAAGAAATGGTATAAGGGTCTCCTTCTGCTGGGAACAATTGCAAAGCGGGAAATTCCAAACCAATTAAAGGTGCCCCACACCTTTACACTACCTCCTTCATGCTGATGTTTGGAAAACGAAATTTCTTATTTTTTTAAATCATGCCAGTAGTGTGCCCATCCGTTCAGCCCGTCTAAATTTAACTTTTTTTCGTCACTCCACACAAGAAGCATATTATCGACACTAATCGAGAGCAAATCATCTCTGTTCATACTGCCAAGGAGTACGCGTTGTAAAACATGTTGAAATTGTACCGTTAGAGGAAGGATTCAGCTGCCGTCGCATTTGGGCTTTGTGTGTTTCCCTAAATGATGGAAAAATCAGTAAATTCTCCGATATGGTTGGAATTTTTGAGTGTACTCGATGTTTCTGAGTATTTTTCGAAACTCTGAGCGATTTTTTCCCCAATTTCTTGACTCTAATATTTTGGAGATGACACTTTCATTTTGGGGCGCCCCATTCTGAACTGTGTAAAAACAACATTCTACGGCCAAGAATATATTTGTATAAGATTAAATAAGAAAAGAAGGAGAATGTTAAAATATTTTGTTACTAGTAATGATTGCGGAAATATATCATTCGATCTCGAGGACTTTACATATCCCCAGAGAAAATAGGCGAAAGGCGTGTTATTTCACGATGTAGGCGTTCAGTTTAGAATGTGATTTTTTAGCAAGTCAATTAATATAATAATTCTTGTTGAAATTAGAGCTTGCCCAGACTGTGCATAAATTTAAGGAAGCACATAGTTCGTTAAATGGCCAAGTTGCTGATAACGACAACGAATCTATTCGTCGCAGTCTTCGCGTGCACTTTCAACTACAACTGCTACAGTCTCTTCACTACGAGTTACATGTAGTCTTACCGATCGAGTAAGACTCAAATTTGACAATGGTACTGCCAATAATGGTTTGAACAAAAAAATTCATTAAAAATCAAACCATGATGTCCTGTTATATTTTATGAAAATACCATCACAACAAAAAAATAAGCCGCCAACACCATGGATTTGTGTAGCTACATAATAGTAAAAAGTGAGCTACGAATAAATCACTTCATGTTGGCTTTAACCGCTCGTATTTTATGACGGCAGGAGTTTTTCTAAGTGTTAAAGAGAGAGAAGCTAGAGTACAAGAAAAATCAACCAAAAATTCAAATTTTCGGAGTAAGTAAGCCACTTTTACCTATCTTTCTCTTTTGCAGGAGAAAATTGTTTTCCGAATGCTACTTTTACAAATTTTCATTATTTATATATTCACAGTTTTTGCACATTAAAAAAAAAAGCATTTTCATCCCCTGTTTCTGGTCCTGTTCTAAGTGACAGCGATTCTATTTCGTCTGGTGAAATTCCTATTTAAATATCCCAATCCGGAGTATTCAACACTCGGTTCATCGAAAATCGCGCGTGATTGAGGTGATCAAGTGTAATAAAGACAATATTATGATAAATCCCTCTAATGAAATTTGTTTCACATAAGATGAATCGATAGATGTCGTTCGCTGACTTAAAACGAAGAGTCGTTTAACAAAACTCGTTATCGAAGGGAATGCCGAAAGGAAGGTAAGAAACAGAATTATGTACTTAAAGAGCTGGTTCTGATGTCTCCGGATAGGCTATAGAGTGGGTTCTTTTCAGAACTCTCCTTCTTCATATGGCGCTACAATCCGGACTATATCTGGTCCTCAACCAAAATGTCTCTCCAACTAGCCCGATCTTGAAACAGCTGCCTCCAATTTCGCACTTTAAGTTGAGTGATTTTTTTTCCGCGGGAGTTTTCTTTTGCTGTGTCCCACTGGTTCTGAGTAGAAGACTATATGGGCTGGAGCAGTATTGTGCATGTGCATGGACGAGCGATCTTATAAGGCGTTGAATACGTAGACGACTGGCTGGGTGCATGTTGCTGTTCAGTCTATGGTTGAATTTTCTTCTCCAAAAACCATCAACGCAAACAGGGTTGAAGAATTCTCAAACAAAAATCGGCTTCTAAACTGTTCTATAGATTATTCTTGCTTCTCCACACAGCAGGGCTGGAAACTCAACAAATGTACCACCTTCGAACAAAGAGAAATGCCGAAAACCGATCTTGCAGATATAGCACAACACAAAGGCTTTCTCTTTCCAACTTTATTTGGAATTCAGTGTGATGCATAGATTGAATGTAACTGAGGTTTTGTGTTGAAGAGCAACAACTCTGTTCGCTCAATAAGTACTATAGACTCGAATGTTTTGTGGTCCTAGGATCGGCCTCAACATTGAAAAGCTATTTTTCCCTCAGTCCTTCATCTCTCTGAGAACATATCCGCTCTCCAAAAAGAAAGACCTGGATTCTAGATGTACGACCTAAATGAATAAACTGTATGGTTGCCGTTTTTTGTTTGCTTTTATGACTGTTTTCAATCTTTTATTTTAAATATGTGTATGTACGTACGTATACTTTCATTATTTATATTATACCCTTTTAAACGTTACACGACTATTTGTTTTTTTTTTTTAATTATTTTTATTGGTTTTATATTTATGTAAAAATACGCCATCTGTATGTGAGAATTTAATATTCTTTTGTTTGTTTTTAAATTAAAAAGAAGCATTATTTTAAAATATACACTAACAAGAGAATCTAATTTAAACTTTGCTTTTGTCTGTTTTTAGTTTTTTTTTCTGTTTTTTGTTGCTGTAGCTTCCATTTTAAGAGTTTAATAAAAAGAAACATTTTTTCTACATAGTTATATTATTATTCCAACAATTGTTCTCATTATAAATAAACAAATTCTGTGTGTTTAGATATGATTGTTACACATAGTACTGTAAAGAGAACGCGTCCGGATGGGACGGGTGGCAAAGAATTGGTTAAACTGATTTCATGTGAGTGAGTTTCGGTTTGGGCGCAAATTTTGGGATGCGTTCGAACTCAATTAAGGCATTAGCAGGGGGCCTTACAGTTCGCTTCCAATAATATAATATATATTATCATTTGCTTCACCTTAGTGTGAAGCAACTTTTTGGGGGTGGTCTTGTTCTGCTCCGTACATGGTACGGGTTTGAACAAGGCAACATACGCGAGTAAATGAAAGTGTGAAATAAGGAAGGAAGACTGCGATATCTGTTTCGCAGAAAATGCTATGGGGTGGGGAGTAACGAAAGTGGGGAGAAAACCGATAAGGAGAAAACTCTATTACCTCTGCAGGTTTGTTAATGCCGATGCTACAACTAGAATTTCATTGATATACTGATACAACAAAGGCTCTAAAATGGCATACGGTTGTAGCATTCTAAATTCTCTCAAGCAGTACAGCATGTGACGTATTTGCAGGCGACAAACCGATTCCCGCACCCGCACCGTTGGGATGCTGAAGTCCTTAACCTTGCGCGAGATCAATTCGCTATTTACAACGTTCAGTGTTTGATGTGAAACAGATGACGGATTGATGTTGTTCCTTGAGAACGAACCCGACCCGCCACCACATACACCTATGGTGCCATTTAAGCCACTTTCATCATAATCATCATCGCTCTCGTCGGCTGAGTCGGTCGTGCTGTCTGTGTCCTGATTGCTAATTGATACGTCCTTCGGTTTTGTACTACTACTCTTCTGTTTCTCTTTCGATTGTTTTCCAGCGGAGCCGCTTGTGCTGTTGGTTTTGTTTTTTTTGCACCGTCTTCGAATTGCTTTTCCTGGGTCCGCGACCAATGACAGATACTTCGGTATGACGTTCTGAAAGTCACACGCATTGAATATCGTCAAGTCGTCGTTGTGGCCTACGTACGCATCCGAGACGTAGCTGATCACTCCGGTAGGGGTGATCGTTAGAATAAACTTGTAGTTGGAGCAGTCTAGCTGCTCAACGCTGGGATACATCGTTGGCGGCTGTATCTCGGTCTCGACGCATTCAATCAATGATTGTACATAGGATAGTTTTGAGCGGAAGGCAATTGGAAGATTTTTATGGCGGTCGTAGTACTTTTTGCTCTCCGGCCACCGGATGAGGAATTTCATATACCGCGCCAGCTTCACAATGGTTCGTGTGAATATTTTCTGCACTTCGCTCTCGCTGAACTCAAAGTACTCAGCGAGAAGCGCAAAGTCCTCGTTCTGTCGCAGCTTCTTTAGAGTCATGTATAAATCAATGACGGGCACATTGGCTGTGGTGCAAACGATATTCTTTAAGATTCCTAATCGATCTGCAGTAACACCCAAGTGTGTGTGTGGATTTTTTTCAATCAGCTCAATTGTCACGCTGCGAATTGTCTTCTTAGGCGCCTCGCGTTTAATGTAAATCGTAGGCCGTCGCACTGTCAGATTGGGTGACCCTGAGTTCAGTACACCATTCGACTGGATGTAGGGTATAGCGAACTGCTTGTTGTCGGAGGATGTGGCAAATTTGATTGCAGTGTTTGCATTGCCTGAGGTGATTATGTTGTTACCATCAGCCGTGCGAATGATTTGATGTTTCTTATTGTTGACTGTGATTCCGGCGCCACCACCGCCTCCGGTTGAGTTCTGTTGAATGCTATATAATTTCCCATCGAATGTTGTGAGCGGTGTTCCAGCGCTTGTGATTGTTTGTAGAGAAATTTGTTTGCCACCAATTTTTGCCGTTTTAAAGGCTGGCTCTGCTGTAAGAAAACAAACGGTGACAATTTAGTACGGAATCGTCCGGGCGGTGTAGATGATAATGAAATGAATGACAAGAGGGAAAGGAAACTTGCCAACTGCCGTGATGCTACTTCTCTTCATTGGCTTGACTCCAGTTTGAATTTTATTTATAACAAGCCCGCTGCCAGCGCTTCCACGTTCAATCTTGATAAGAGGTTTCTGAAACGATATAGAAATAATTCATTACTTAGACAAAATCATTTGATTGATTAAAAAGACGTGCGTTCATGCCCGGAAGTTCCATAAGTCAAAATTGAGCTATATCGAAAATTGCTACTAATGACGTAAACGTAAAAACCGATGGCCTTCAACTTAAGCTGCAAGGAAAGACATCCACGAAACGTACTTCTTGTAACTTTCCTTTGATGGGAAAAATTTATCATGAGAAGCTATGCTGTTTTGGAAAGCTTGCAAACCTCATTACTTCATTCTGAACTGTAATAAAAGTTTGTTTTTCCAAAATTTGCTCTATTAAGGTAGTTTGTGGAGCTGTGGCAGCAAATCTTTACAACAGTTCCCTCAGTTAAGACTCAATTATTTTAAGGTGTCATGAAGAGTGTATCAGAAGCAGTCAACTGTTATATACACCAATCTATACTTAGCTTTGGTTCCATTTCAACAAAGTCCACGATAGACCAAGCCTTCACACCGCGGGTTATTCTGAAAAGGACCCTAGAACCAAGTGCAGGTCAACACCCACAATGTATTTTTCGATTTCAAGTCTGTAAAGGCGAGGTGCACATGTTTGGCAATCCTTCCAAACTCATCAGGTTGGATGACGATGGCGAACTCTCGCAATTCAATCGAGATCGGTAACACTTGCGACTATTTCAACTTCTTTCGGGTGAAACGTCTCTGTTGCTGACGATTTTTCTAAAAACCGTTCAACTGCTGGCTTATGCGGGCGACATTGGCGTGATAGGAGGAACACAACTAGTCGGGATTGAAACGGAAGCAAATGAGTCAGGCGGTAAATAGGATCTTAATTAACTATTAACGCACAACTTTTCCGGGAGAGCCTTACAATGGATGCATATGTATTTGATCGCTTCATGAAGAATAGTTCTGGTTGTGGTGATGGTGTTTGCATGTTTTGCATTTAGAGGAGAAGTATCAACGGTGATCTATACAGACGGTTTAGGGTCATGTGCTGCGCAAGAATAGAACGAATCTGGTCACAAGCCTTTGAATCCGAGCCATTTGGACAAAACAACGAGTAGTAGTATATAAATGCAGAATAATCTAATACAACATGCTTTATGCCACTGGAGTCAACTCGCAAATGATTTTGTCGGCTGTTGTGATTTGTTTGTTGGGACCATGTCCAATTTAAGAGAGCCAAGCAAAAAATATGACCCACGGCTGCTTCTAGATGGGTAATTAAGCAAGAAATTTTGCCGTACCGTGCAATTCTTTCAATTGGAGATGCTGGGAGAGTATTTGTACCACAACATGGACACCTGAACTTCTTTGGCTAAGTTTAGAAAGTAAGCAATCAAACCTACTTTACCTCAGCCTAGACAAGGCGTAGGAAGGACCACGGAGCAGTCAGGGAAACAAAAAATGTCCCTCGAAAAGCAAATGAAAAGTGATTTGACAATTATCTGAGATTTGCACTGAATTTTTTGTTCTCTCCATACCAACAATGATACAGGCAACACTAAAGGACGAGTATCTTCAGAATTCCGATTCTTTTTTGCTTTAAAAGACACAACACTCAAAGCACTCTATATAATTGTGCTAAATGTTTACATACTTTTATGTGCATAGGAAAAATGTTCTTTGCGATAAGAGTCGGAAAAAATTCTACACCCGCGAGATGAGAGAAACGTTTAAATGAAACTACGTGGAGAGACTTGTACAATTCGTTGAAACACTATGACTGTCCACACGCGAATTTCATGGCCATTGCCTTTCTTTTAATTTTGTTGCGTAAAACTGAATGAAATCATAATGATTTTCATAAGATTTTACAAAAAACTTGCATCATTGCAAAATCTGACAACAAGAAAACATTTCAAACGGCACATCACCAATAAGATGCCTCTGCATTCCAAACAAATCAATCAGCGCTTAAATCTTATTCATTGCGATCAATTTTTTACATCCATCCAAAGAGGACCGAATGTGGATCTCATATCAGCCTGGTTTCCCGCTTTTTTTTACGTAAATCATGATCAACTCGGTGAGAGTACTACACAGAGAACGTCGACAAAAAAAAAAATAGAAATGCGACATGAACTAAATAAAACCTTATCTATTATACACGTCCAGCATTTCTTTAAAATACCACATTTCGATTTGCCCCCTTTTTTACGGTGGCATAGAATGAGATTATCAGTCGTGGGGTATGGGTAGATTTGCGATATCCATATCGACTCGAATTTATAGTTTTTCATCTGGCTTCTTAATTGATTACAAAATCTCAACATTCAATCGATTCAATGCATCAGCATCGAATGTGAAATAACAATTTAGCAATTGGACTATTCACTTTTACGATCACTGTACCCAGAATCTAGGAATACAATATGAAAATAGATTTTAAGCGAATAATTACATTTGATTTGTGTTTCTCCTTAAGCGAGTCGTCGTATTTTTGGGCAAATCAATCCAATTTACACTGCAATCAAGTAGGCAGATAATACTTCAGATATCTGCCTAGCGCAACAATTAATTTCAATTCAGAATATTGCGATTTTTTGAAAATTAATTGAAAATCAAAGTAAGTTCACTAAACAAACGAATGAAATATAACGCGTTGACATTTTCGAAGACTTCTGCCATTTTATTGGGTAAAAAAAATGTTCCCTCGAGTGTGGTGAGAAAAAAAAAACAGAAAGAGAAATGGACGTCAAAAGGAAATTTTACGCGTCTTGTCATATTTCCTTTTCAATAAAAGTGTTGCCATTAGTATGTTATTTTGACATTACGCGTTTTTTACACTTAGTGTTATTTGTAACGATTTTCGAAATATTTTGGAGGGAATTCATACTGCCAATATTCAAATTCCCTTAGCTTATAAATGACATTTTTGTTGATATCAGTGATAAGGTAACAATTAATTTATCTTTGGTTGATGTAAAAACAGTTCAAAATCAATGATTCTATTGGCCCTGTATTTTCACCTCTTGAATGTCAAACATTATCCTCCAAAAAAAAATTAATAAAAGTGTACAGTTTTAGCTTGACAATCTATAGATATATTTGGTTGATAATAAATCGAAAGAAAACATGAGAATGAGAACTCTTATATGTATGTGAGATGTGACTCTGGGACTTTCTCCCAAGTAATGATTTTATAGGAAAAACCTCAAATGTAAATTTGGGTGGTCGTTTACAATGATGTGTAAAATTTAATACCATCACCATAAATTGACCGCAGTAATTATATTATTTCTTTTTCCGATGCTGAGCTGGTGAACAATCCCACTTTGCAAAACTTTTTGTTCATGAGGTGGAGCGCCAAAGCACAAAGCCGAATCTGGCGAAAGAAAACTCTCGCAGTTATGATTTCCTGCAGGAATGAAGCTAGAGTTGAACGCATAAATGTGCTTTGGGTTTAAAGAAGGTTATGTTGCGTTTATGAAGGAGATACACAGGTAATGTGATTCAGCATCAAAGTGATGTGTTTCTTAAGTCATCCAATGTATTGTAGTTATGAACATTATCGGTAACGTAGTGCTTCGTTACTGAATTCACCCAATGCTGGGTTTTCTGCTTTTGTTACATTATTCCCTCCTTTGCACCCATGCGTTAGCCTGTCTAGTTCATGAATAGTCATTAGAAGACGGTTATCGCATTTTAAGGACATACTAGAAAAGCGGCATTTTATCATTTCACCTACAAATCGAAGCATAGTTTATTGTGTACAATCAAAATATGACAGTTGGGTGTAGAAAACGACTAAAATTATGAATTTAAACAGAAAACAGATTATTGTGACAGATAACAGATTGGTCAACGAAAATTCTCCGCGTGTACCGAATAGCAAAAATGTACGTTTTATAAAGGAAATTGAATTATTATCTGTGAACAACTCATCTTCATAGTCCTAAGTTGGTCAGAAATTAAAATACTCCATAATAGAGGAAAACAAAAAAGTCAAGCTTCGAATTGAAGATCGAATAATAATGTTATCCAGAAATTATCAACAGCTTTATTTTAATAGATTTACAATTTTTTAAGTGCTCTTATCCTTCTCCTATTTGGCATTATCTAGCTATTTGCAAAGCTTAATTTAAAATAATTTAAAATTACAGATCTTCTTCTATATAGGTGGAGTAAACATTGTTCCTATTATTGTTAGAGTGGTATTACACGGCGCAACTTACACACGAAATAAGATCTGTTTCTAAACTACATTAAATTTAAAATCAAATGACTAAATTCAAAACGTAATGACTTACTGATCCCTGTACAGCACAGGCGATGGAAACACCTCCAGCTTAACAAATCTTTTAAAATATCATAGAAACTAGTAGTTAAGACGCCTAAACATCATCATGTCTATTAATAAGGCAAAATAGCTGATCTCATCCAAAGCTCCTATCCTCTAGTACTCTTAATTTTTAAATTTGAATACTATTTGCACTAAACAAAACTAAACATAGTCCTGGTAAAATTAATTTTTAAGGTAAATATAAATAGCGAATATCAAAGACGCGTTCTTAAAGGAAAAAATCAATTTATTATTCAATTGAAAAAAAGTTAAATTCCTTAAGAAATCAAAATCTAAAAAAAAATTTTTCAAGAAAAATAAAGTGCCTGACCTTGGTAACACTAAACATTCCAAACACAAAAAAAAACATAAATCTCCCTCCTTTGACTGTCGATTAATGGTGAGTCGACACCAACGCCAAAAGAGGGCAATTGACACGCAAATATCTACGTCATATGAGCAAATCATGACTTTTCGCCCCCTCATCGCACTCCGTCATTTATGCACTGATGACTGTTGACTGGCATTTGTTTTTCAAAACAAAGCAAGCGACTCAAAAGTCGTACGCTCACCCCAAACGGAGCTTATAAATAATTTGTGTTCAAGCAAAACAATTACCTTTACAGCAATTGCTGATGGTTGAATTTTGGAAGCCTTCATGAGGATCCCGTCCTGGGGCTGGGCCTTTTTGTATTTTACCACCGTCAGGGCCATAACGCTAGACAGTATTTTTTTTTTTCGGCTCTTCGCTTCGCTCAGACCTCAAGGATGCCTCTGCAATGGATTTTATTGCAATTGGTCGATTGCAATAAGAATTCTGCCACGGATTGTGGAGAGCTCATCGATTGGCGCGTAAACACAGGAAATACGTTCTTTGACAATATTCTGGTTGTTAGGTAATAAAAAAAATAATGGAGGTGCACAGATTTGTTGCAATGGTGGACTTTTGCGAATTGACTGAAAAATGTCCCAGGAATTTTGGGGAAAGGGAATTAATTTTGATCCGAGACAGTTGTGGCGTTGCCATGCGTGCGGGTAAAGTGTGGTGAATTCGTACACATTGTGCATTGTTAAAGCTTCAATATGTATTGGGGTAGCGTTAAAAGAAACATTAACTCATAAAAAAAAATTAATATGTTTTGTTGCGAAATTACAAGAAATTTAATTTACTATTCAGGTATACTAAGTCAATCTAGAATGTCATTAATGTGCTCATTTTGATGACTGACTTCGGTGTAACCACCGGTAAAAATGTCCCTCATTGGAAGATTCTACTGCGTTCATGGCAAAGTAATATTTTATGTCACGCATGCTTAAAAAACTTCATCATCATCATCATCTTCTTTACCCGCATTTTCAACTAAAGGCGTTGCGGGGGCGATGCACGCACAAGAGACCTCCAGGCCGCTCAATCCTCCGTTATCGATTTCAACTCCTCAGGAGCTATTCCCAAGCGCAACCAGGCGAGCCTATGGATTTGTCCAACCCCCTCGCCCTGGGTCTGCCGACACCTTCTTATAAGAATTTTTAAGGTTCAGTGTTTCTTTAGAGAAAAATAAGAAGAATGTTTTATTGAATTGAATGACTGGTTTAAAAGCTAAGAAACACCAGATTATATATACGCGTTGGCATTTACGTCTAATAAGAATTTTATGAATATCCATATACATACCCTTGTACAAATACTGCTATGTTATGTGGCATTAAGCTACTTGTACATAGATTAATGTTATAAGATCGGCATGAATTATGATGGGTCTTCTTACAAGATTCTCTTATATTCTTAGAGACCAAATTAACAAATTTTCTATACATCTTTTTGATATTATTCATATTTAAATTCATAAAGAAACTGTCTGACCAAATAAAGGGTGATTTTTTAAAAGCTATAGGAAAGTTTAAAAAAAACACATAAAATTCAGAAAAATGCATGAAATCATTATTTGAATCGATAGTTCGGTCAATATAATTTAATGAAGATTATTTCATGCAAATGTTGACATTGACTGCCCCTCAAATGGTTCATCCACTTAGTCCAATTGTGGCATACTCTTTTCAACATTTCGGCCGGTATCTCACGAATAAATGTTTCCATGTTGTCTTCCAATGCGTCAATTGAAGCGAGCTTGTCTGTTTAGACATGAGCTTTAACATAGCCCCACAACAAATAGCCTAAGGGCGTTAAATCGCACGATCTAGGCGGCCAATTGACCGGTCCCGAAAGTGAAATAAAATGTTCACCGAACTCGCCTCTCAATAAGTCGATTGTTGCGCGTGCTGTGTGGCATGTGAAACCGTCTTATTGAAACCACATGTCATGCAAGTCAAGATCTTGCATTTTGGGTAAAAAAAAAGTTGGATATCATCTCACGGTAGCGCTCACCATTCACAGTTACGTTACCATTCGCATCATCTTTGAAGAAGTACGGTCCAATGATGCCACCAGCCTATAAACCGAACCAAACTGTGACTATTTCTCGATGCATTCGTAGCTCTTGCAATGCTTCCAAAATCGACAATTTTGCTTATTTACGTACCCATTGATCCAAAAATGAACTGCCCATAAAATGGAAGAAGCGCGCGATGAACTTTCTTAACAGAGCACGCATTGTGATAATAAAATTCAATAATTTGCAAGCGTTGTTCGTTTGAAAGACGATTCATGGTTAAATTATAGACCAAACTGAAGATGTTGTGTGTTGCCAAAAAGATAATAACTAAAAAATCACTCTTTACTTCATATGATAGTCGTCTCGATGATAGTTTTGAAATCAGAATCCTTCATTCTGACACAGGCTTTAATCAAGTCAACATTAAACGTCACTAAGGTTTCATTTGTCTCCTGATTTTATCAAGCTACTTGCATTGTAGGCATTTGCATGCAAATGGGAATATTATTCGAAATGGCTGTTAATACGCAAATTTGGGAAGTTGCGTCCAGAATATGTGTGTACATATTTCAATTAGATTGATCTTTTGAAATAAACTTGTGGTTTGATTAGCAAATAAGAATGTTAAGAACACGTCTACTCAATGAAAGAAAACAAAAAAAAACTTAGCCTAAAATGAACTTAACCTAAACAAGAGCAAAGGAGAAGGTACGATAGACGTATACAAATCTCAGGCACAAATTATTATTTTAAAAGACCTAATGAGGGCATATAGAAAGATTACCGTCGAAACATGCATTTATTGAGAAATAAAAAGTTATCGAAGATGCAAAGAGTATGATTCTTTTCCGCCTAGACCCACAATGGTTTAAAGTTGAGAAAAATAAAATATGAAAACTAATTCTGCTGGCCAAATGGAAAAGGTTTCACGGTTTTAATTTACATAAGAGAGAGTACCTTATCCGCTTAAAATGGATTTCTTATTTTGGGATAGAATATTAGTTTATTGGGAGTACGTTGAAGATATACTTAAATTACAAATGCGCAATTACAATATAAGGGAAGTCCACACAGAGCATAATTTTAATTGTGAATCAAATCAAGATTTTTTGACCACCTCGATTTGTCGTTTCTTTGTTTCAGTGGAAACATGTATCGTGGAGGAAACGCAATAGAGTTCAAATTGTATTTTGTGCACTTCTTAATTTTTTTTGGTGAGCATAATCGAGAATCGGTAGAATTGTGCCCAAATTTCCCAAATTTCAGCAAACCACCCAATTTATTCTGCAGAACATATTGCCGTTGTTGGCGATAAAGTGGCATTAGATTCGTCGATCCATCGTCGTTCCTAACATCTCCAGATGAGAATTTGGTGAGAATTTTAAATAAAGATTTGAATTTACACACTTGCAGGTTTCACTGACGCAAAAGCTGAAGCTTAGTAACCATTACAGGCGTCGTCAATACACCGAATGTTTGGTTGAACACACATTATGGGGTGGGGGCGTCATCGGGCCGTACTTCTTTTAAAATGAGTTTGGACGAGCAGTTACTGGTGTTCACTACCGCGAGATGATAATGAACTTCTTGCGGCTAGAAATTAAAGATACTAATCTTGTGCCACTTGCCACACAGTCAACAAAATACTCGTAATGATTCTTTTGCGCGAAAAATTCAATAGCAGTGTTATTTTACGTTGTTTCTACGTAATTTGCCGCCACAATTATGTGATTTGACACCGTTGGACTTGGACTTCTTTATTCAATTATATTTAAAGAAAAGTTTGCGCCAATAAGCCAGAAACAATTCAAGGCTACAGGATGGGACATTGAACCTCAAAAACTTCTTGCTGCTATTAAAAATATGGGCTATCGGAGGAGGTAAGATGGTAAGATAATTCTCCAAAAACTTTTTGCTTTAGTTACAATTTTTATCGTGCGTTTTTCGTTGGACCGTCCTTTATAAATACTGACATTGTGTCTCAGTATTTGTAGTGCAAAACGTAAATTTTCACGACGGCAACTATTGTCATACAATTACAATATTAAAAATGTCGGGATCTTTTCTTAAATTAATACAATATATGAAAGGGCAGTGATATCCTGCAAACAAATTCGTGCAACTATTGAATTCACCTCGAACAATTTGGAGCTGAGGATCAAGGAACTGGTACATTTTATATGTTTGCACCCTTGGTTTTATATGCCAGAACCGGCAGATAAAATGCTGTTTTAAAGGCCATGAAAATAAAGTAATACTATAATAGTTAAATAATATATTTAACTTGCAGTTACATCGGTTAATGTTACATCAATCATTTTTGGACCACCATATAATCTCCTGTCGTCTGTTGTACGTTTCATTAAGATTGGTTCAGACTTTCAAAAGTCACAATCTTAAGTTCTCCACTACTCGTTTGTCAAATTGACGACGTTCAAAGTGTGGTCAGGTGCAGAAGCAAACCTTAATACGGCGCTTGAGTCATGTAGGCTTTTTCTTATCCCTGGTACCACCAAACCCTTTTTGAAATTCCTTTTCCCCAAGTTTCATCCTCTGCTGATTTATAAATACTTCTTCCCTACTCGACTCCTCTCCTAATCATAACACCAGCACTATTACAATCTGTAGACGCATTCTGCCGTACTGGGATTCTCAGTGACGCAAACAGAGCCAAAAATCACACAGAGCTTTTGTTCTCTCAGTACATAAATTCTCAACATTAAAGAATGCTTTCCCAAAGATTTTAGATCTGCATGGATGTCAAATCAAAATCGCCTCGAGTGAATTTCACTGCCATTTTCAAAAAACTCAACGCACCATAACAATGCTAAACAATCTCAAATTACCTGTCAGTGGATAAGGTATGCGAAACGTCAAACGAAACAAGTGCAGTTTATGTCAACATAATTGATCATGTGAAACCATCGGCGGACAAGTCCTGATGCCGACTTCATAAAAATAAATCCAAATACAATTACCCATCTTCATTTATATTTATGCTATTCGATTGAAGTAGCGCTGCGCATGTGATGTGTGCGCGTCTGTTAGGAGCGCCAAAGTGTTCTCATGAATTTCAAATTTAATTGTGGAACACGATTGATTTTTGTAAAAGGAGAAACATTTATTAGTCTCTTTGACTTGTTGCGCATTTAGCGTTACGCCTTGCAGGCATCTTCACGTAAAACAAAACAATGAGTCGCTTAGGGAAAGTGATAACGTTAAGGAATTTAAGGGGCGAGGGGAATAGGTTTGTCGTCTAATGTTAAAAGGATAATAGAATATAATGGAGATTTCTTACGAAGTTATGGAAATTTGAAAAGAAACAATTAAAGAACAAGAAAATAAAATTAATGTTCTAAAAAATTTTGAAAGCAAGCTTAGCCCAGGGATTAATTTCTCTCTCAGTCAAAAAAAATTGTCACTATATACTTTACTTCTTCAAAGAATCTCTTACCTTTGAAGCATATGGAATGGAAGACGCGTTGAAGATTCAAACATGGACAATGCTGGAGGAGTGTTTGACATCGATTGCAACTTGATAAGTTGATTAGGAAACCGTCAGGTTCCCTTCTAGTTGCTGATATCACAAACCGTCCCGAACCGAAGTCCACAAGCCTGAATCCAATTCAAGATGAATTGTCCGATGGCTGTAGCAAAACAATGTTCCTATCCCAGCTCTGCACTTAACTCTTCAATAATGACCTTGGTGTCATAGGTGGGATATGGATCATTTGTTCTTCATAGGATATCATAGAAATCATCTTTGCTATTGCCATAATTTTCCTTTGTCTAGAAGTGGGTGCTAATCAAGCTTATGTTTTTGAATTTCGTTTTCGTGAGGATTGTCACAATGCTTTTGGTTAAGGGATTTGAGGTCAAACGTGGGAATCCACATGCCTCTCTGCGACTGTCTCTGTAGTAGATGCCGTAGTTTCTCATCCTTCTTTCGGTCAGCCTAGCTGCCTCTATGCCCAAGGGCACCATGCGATCAGCTCATCAGCATTATTAGATACATCTGGAATCCACAAAATGTTCTAACTGTTAGTTCAATTTGTTATTCGTGGTCGCCGTGGCGTAGTGGTAAGTGCATCGACCGCGATGCAGAAAGTCTGGGTTCGATTCCCGGACGGAACACCTAGCATTATTCACGGCACCACCTCTTTCGAGTTGCTGACAACACTCAAAGAGTATTAATTGTCTATGGAAAGCTTCTCAAATTTCGCCGTTCGGAGTCGGCAAAAAACTGTAGGTCCCTTCTACTCGTGAAGAACAGTAGCATGCACAGCACGATTAGTTGTTATAGAAGCTAGGCCCTGGTCCGTTGTGGGCTGTAGTGCCACTCAATTATTATTAGTTCAATTCGTCTGGTGAAAAAACCATGCATCGGAATTATTACGGTGGTGTTCTATTTAAGGAATAATATTGACCAAGTTCTCTCTCGTATAGTTCATGTTTTGTGTGATTGTAAGTTCGAAGATGTCGTCGAGTACTACTGGAAGTGCAATTTTGAAGAGCGTCACTAATGCGCAGTGTTACTGGCGCTAATCGTGGTATTGTAGGTAATTGCCTCTGCTCTAACGTGGGGGCTCAAGTATTGATTCCTTATCCATGGTCATCTCGCCTTGTTTCACAACTTTATTTCTCTTAATCTTTAGACAACATTCAGAGAATACTGGTTGCCTATGAAAAAGTTTCTTAAGTTTCGCTGTTCCAAACTGGCACAACACGAGTTATTGTTGAAGTAACTAGAACCTGGCATGGACTGAATGGGGCCGTGTCATCTGAGCTTGTCTCTCGAGGTCGCAAGAGAGTTATTATCTTCACCCATTGGTTAGAATAGAAAAGTAAGCGATGTAAGGTGATCGATTTATTTTTCACAAAGGAAGGTCAAATTAATTAGCCCACTGCATTCCTCCACTTCACGAGTTCACTCTCGGAATGCCCATCAGATCACCCTTAAGCTTACTTTCGGATGTGTGTAGTTAAGCCTAGAGACTCGTTCTTTAACCGCACCACAATCAGCAGGTATTTAAGGTCAATGTGCATCGGCCGGCATATGCTGTACCCTGATTCTGATCGTTTAAAATTACCCGAAATCCCTTTAGCACGCGTTAATTATTAAAAACCTGGGATGCAAGTGTGCCTCAGAATTTAAGGGCGGAATCTAAATAAAGATCGCCTTGTGAAACAAGAGTGAGTGAATCAAGCGTATATGATGATGTATGTACATGTACATTTTAGGGAATGTAGAACTTGCGTCCAAATTCAATTTTTGCAGAAACCGCTTATTCTTCGTCTCGTCAAATCAATTCTTTTACGTTATTGCCACAAGTGGCGACAGAAAGGTGTCAATTTCGCTCAAACTTCTTTTGAATGGTGTCCAAAAAACGAATTTTAAATGAATAAAATATTTCCGCCTTAGTATGAATTCGTTCAAAATCAAAACCATATCCGTTGCTC
Organism: Eristalinus sepulchralis; assembly: GCA_944738645.1. Taxonomy (NCBI): domain Eukaryota; kingdom Metazoa; phylum Arthropoda; class Insecta; order Diptera; family Syrphidae; genus Eristalinus; species Eristalinus sepulchralis. The sequence goes on along the minus strand of OX122883.1, from coordinate 48,448,366 downwards.
CCATACCGACAATCTTAACGTCAATAAAAAGAAAAATATTAAACAAATTGAACTGCGCACATGAAGATAATAATTGCCACCTCCAACAAGAGAGAACAATAATTGCTTTTAACCATGTTACAGTTGACACATAAATTCCTAACACCCACTACACCCATAAATCACGCACCACCCCTCCACCAAAGCACATTGAAATTCACTACGCCACCGTTTAACCACTCGGAATAACGCCCCACTGGCAATGCGAATCGCAAACACGATAGCATGCCCCGATAAGATTTCCCAGTTCCATTTCCATAATTTTAATTAAACAACGGATTAATTAGCTCCGAATGTTCAAAGGCACATTGATCTCCAATGGAAGAAGGCCACCAGTTCAACTAGCACGGTAGAAACTTCTCATGCAGAGCACGACGATGGCGGTGGAGCACAGAACCGTGGGTGAACGTGAGTCACCGACCAACAGGCACACATCCCATGTTTGCTTAAGGGCTACCCCTTCTTCTTCCCTCTGGCTACCGGCATCGACAAAACGCCAACGTACAGTCATGTGCGCGCGTGTGTGCGATGAAACAAAAATAAAAAGTTAATGATTGGGAATTTCAGTTAGACGAAGTGTCGTGGTTTCAGTCGAACATACTTGATTGTGGAGGCAGAGCGTACCTTACAGATCTTCATTTACCACATCTTTGCTGGTTACTTCCCATCGAATTGGTGTTCAATAATTTCTGTTTTTTATTTTCGAACTGTTTTCGTTCTTTCTTCTTTTGTTAAAAGCAAGAACGACATTTTATATTTAAAGGAACCGATTTTGGGTTCTTTGGCACGGAATGAAAACAAACACTGCAAATGCCCAGCAAGTGGAGCCTTCAGATATTAACTGAGGACAGTCTGTGGCAGTGAATCGTACCCATTTGGAGATACATAATATAATATGAATGTAACGTGCTTAAAATTTATTTTCCTGACCTAACTTGTTTATGGCGCAATGATAAAAATAGTCTCATGCCGTTTTCATATTATTCGAGTCTTAAATAATTTATAATATAAATAATAGACTCTAACTTTTAGCTTACTTGGTTTCACTGTTTTTGAATTTGGTCAGCTATGAAGATTGCACCCTACGCTGTAAAACACTTGTCAAACAGTAGTCAAGGTATTACTTAAGAATTATTTTGTTTAGTTAATCGAATCTTTGCCGAATTACACCTACATATATAAATGGCTGTCAGTGACATTAAAAGTATTATTTTTTCTTGAACTGGGCAAGTGCGAATAACACTCACACGTAGATGGTTTCGCTTTCATTTTTATACATGCATCTGTATTGCATAACTTGAATTAAAACTAATCAAAATCTCCAACTACATAAAATATTTAAGCCTGCTGAACCAAAATATCCATTTCAATAAGCTGACATGTGAACTAAGACTTAAAAACTATGCAAGTTGGCTGCAAGATCAACTTTCAGCGTCAATGAATGCTGTCCTGCGGCAGGGGCTGGTTTTGATACAGACACCAGTAGAGGTGACTGTGCATTGTCTGGGGCAGAGATCGCCCTATTGAACCGATGCATATCCTCGGGGCGACATCAGCTTCGTATTGGAATCGCCTGTCATCCTTCCCTAGGCATTTCGAGTCTAAATAAATAGAAAAATTCTTCGGGCGAAAAAAGCCATTTAGACGCACTTTCTCATTCTTTGGAGTAGTAAGCCCCAATGATCAAACTGTTGGACGACAGACTCGAGTCAGCTTTGCGATTAAATTATCGTTCCTGATTAGATTTGTCTCGTTGTACAGAAACTCATTGAGATAGAACCGAAGGAAGCCTCCAAGATATTGCCTGTCGAAAACCCTCATCTTTTCTTTGTTTGGCAGGACTTAAGTAGAACCACACTTGGCAACCGTAAGCCACGAGTGGTCGTATGATGGCCATGTAGCACATCTGGAATTAAGTTGGTTGCTGTAAAATAATAAACTTGCCGCAGTAGTGGATTTTATCAGAGCTGCAATTGCATGCTTACCTTAAGTGCATCGACCCACAGGTTCCAGGTTTGATTTCCGGACTGAACACCTTGCACTTTCACGGCACCACCTCTTTCAAGTTGCTCACAACTTGACACAAAGTGTACTCGGAATCTCCAAAAATTGCAGATCGCATCTGCTCGTGAGAAAACAGTTGCACGCACAATACGAGCAGTTGCTAAAGAAGCCCCTGGTCCCTTGTACGTTGTAATGTCATTCAATTATTATTTTTAGCTATAAAGGTTTCTAACCGTTGTACTTTTTACCAACGACATTTTCAATGTTTACACAATTAAATGTGCCTACACAAAAATGATTGAAAGTATAAGAAATAATTTATTATCAAACTGACATTATGACATAGTCGCTGAATGTAGCATAATAATACACAACTAAAGAACAAGCGGGAAACTCGCCACTCTACATCGGCAACGCTTACGTACAGGCAGCACCACCAACCAGCTGGCTCAACTGTCATGACAGTCAACCACTGCTACGGCTACCCGGCTAACTCATTGAAGTTCGCATTTAGCTACAAGTCTCAGAGAAATTCCAGTGTATCGCCAGCTTTTCCCCAATCAAGAGCAAATGTTCGTCAACTGGCGGACATTTAACGAACAGTTGTCGGTTAGATTCGAAATCCTTTTGCTCCGTCGGTTGGTTGCTCTACAGATTTAGACTTGACTCTCGACCGCTAAACTCCTAAGGGAGTGTCTTAGCCGATTATTGAGCTTATATGTGTGTGTTGTGTGTAAACCACTTTGTGTTGATGTTATACAGTTCGTAGCTACGTAAGAGTGCAGAACGTGATCTTGGAAAAGTAATTACTGTATTTTTGAGTTTGTTTTTGTTTTTTTTCTTCTTGCTTTCAATATGCATAACGTGTGCGGTTTGGCGTCATAAGACATCCGACAGCGGCGCGGCGGTCGCGGACGCGTGATTCGATTCCTCACAAGTGCGGTACAAATTTCGATTTCAATTGTCGAACGGCTGCCTTCGACATTGTTTAATTGAATTTAGAATAAAGCACATCCCTGGCGTTGTGCCATAGTGAGGCTTAACGTGAGGTCTGCTGCTGTCGTATGGTTGCGTGTATGCCGCTGATGACGGTGATGATTCCGGTCTGAAGACACCAATGGAATGTTTAATTGCTGCAGCAAGGTGATAAGGAAATTGCCAGAACACAACTCAACGCAATATTGACTACATCAAATTGGGTGAGTGAGCATCTACACTACACCAACAGACGTACGTACATACGTCGAGGCAGTACATGTCAGGTTTAATGGATGAAATACCGCTAATTAAATGCAAATACGAGCAAGAATGAATTGACGGCTATTATAGGGGTGGAGACCTTCCTCATGAACACACACATTTTTGTGGAGAAATGAAGCACGTTTTTGTGTGATTTGTTTAAGGCCATACCCATGCACAAGTTGTGACTTTCTTTTTCAGTGTTTGTTGTAAGGATTACTCTAAGAGTTACAGTGGATCAAATAAGAACTTCCTAACTTTCTAAAGGACTTATCTGGCTTAAATGTGCATTTGTAAAAAATAAAAACAGCTATGTTATACCTTTATTAAATAAAAAAAAAAAAAACAAAATAAATAAATCGTGATTATGTTTCAAAAAGGAATTAAGAGAGTAAGAAATTAAAATATTTATTTTTTTTTAGATAAAAGTCTTTAAACCGAAGTGGTAAGGTAGCGTGGACAGACACCTTAGAAGTTTTTATAAAATTTAATAAAGATGGGAAATCGGTTCGTGAAATTGCATCATTGGTCGATAGATCACACTCTACATTGTGTGACATAGTAAAAAGATTTGCAGAAAGAAAAAAATTTACTATTTCTGGCGAACGATAGTTAAGAAAAATTCTAAATTAAGTGTTCCAAAATTTACCAGCGATGCAACTCAACTCCTTAATAAAAATGTTATCCCGTAAATCACAATGCTCGTTTTGCGAAAGAATAATTTCCATGGAAGAGTAGCCCGTAAGAAACCATGCGAAAGTAAACGCAATCGAATTAAAAGTTTAAATTTTGCTTAAACTTGTTTGTATTCTTCGTTCTTGAAACCAAGTTTTATTTTCTGACGTAAACAAATTTAACTTGTTCACTTATTTATGGTCAATCTAACGTGTGGTAAAAATCGCATGAATAGTTAAAGGAATCAAATTTAAAAACCGCTGTAAAACACGGTGGTTGGTCTGTAATGGTTTGGCGTTGCATGTCGGCAGCTGATCCCGTTCAATTGCATACAACTGACGGAATTATGGACCAAACAAAATATTTATCAATATTAAAACAAAATCTGGTGCAATGTACTGAAAAGCTTGGAATAAAGGATGATTTTTACTTTTACCAAGCCAACGATCCAAAGCATAAGGCTTTGTCACTACCCACATGTAATGGAAACTCCGCCCCATACATAAGTGTCATTGAACATCTATGGACGGAGAACATAAGAAAAAATTATACAATTACAAATTAAAAAGAGTTAGAATCAGTATTTAAGGACGAGGGTCCAAAATTGATCCCTTAATATGTTATGCAAAGAACTTGTTCGATCTATGTATGTCCTTGTACATTAATAGCTGTTTAGCGTTATACAGGTCTGCCAACCAAATACTAATTATGTCTTTTTCGAATAGATTTAAAAAGAAAATATTGAATTAAAATTTTGACTGTCCGATTTCTTTTTTGGCATTGAATATTTGAATTTTTTACTCTCTTAATTGTTTTTTGAAACGTAATAAAGATTTATTTATTTTGTTTGTTTAAAAAAGGAATTACATAGCTGTAAAAATATATTTTGTTCCCTTTTTTAAATGCAGATAAGTGGTTTCGATAGTGAAGAAGAGGTGTGTCGGGATTTTGACAAGTTTTTTTTCATTTGTACTTTCATTTGTTAATTTCATTTGTTATGGGGATATCTACATGATCATGGAATATTGAGCATAAGAATCTTTTTCGCTTTCTCTTAAAATTGAAGCTTTACAATTTATAAACACCACGATGTAGATTACCGCACCCCTAATTTTCGCAAGACTTAAGTCGTTTCACGTATTGACTCTATATGTTATTGCAATTTTTCAAAAAGGTTACCTAGATTAGTGCACTTTCTTATGTTTATTCAAATGTTTTTATTTGCATGTTTTCCTTTGGATTAGTAACTTCTGTTTTTATTTTATAGTCGCTAGGACTTGTTTGTTTACAAATGAGTGTGTTGCCCTAGATCGGTTCTTTCATTAGTACTTGCGGGAAATTCGTTCAGAGTGTTAAAACGAATGCTACTAAATTATTTATTAAAAAAGAAGTAAAATTTTATCGAAGTGGATAAGGATATTTCATTAAAGTTTCCTTGTCAAAAATGTAATATTCACAAGTCAACAATAAGTTGGAAGCAGTCTTTAACAATTTTTAACGGGAGCTTAATCTGGACCAACAAAAAAAAAACGCGATCTCTAAGCGGATAAGGCTTCATATGAATGATTGCTAAACCAAAGAGCTAAACACTTTTCACTTTCTTATGACATTATAAAATTGCATAACAAACTAAGGGAAATACCATAATTTAACACTTACAGCTTATGCATTTCGAAATTTTGAAAAAAGCCGAAAAGTGTACAAGGAAAGAGTTACATACTGTGTGTTCATAAATTCATGGGCACAGCCATGACAATCCAAGAGCCTTTCAAATACTATTAGATAAAAAAAAAAATGCCTTTTAAACTAAAACCAAACGGAATTATCAGAGTAGATTACCGATTTTACATATCCCCACAGAAAGTAATCAAACGGCGTTAAATCTCAGAATTACAGAGACCAATTCACAGGTCCGTAACGTCAAATTATACGTTTGCCAAGCGTTTTTCTTGAAAACAAAATAAATGTGGCACGAGCTGTGTGACATGTTGTGCCGTCTTTTTAAAACCACAGCTACTCTTCATTATGGTTGTACGATTGATGAACGAAAAAGTCAGTATTCAGAGCTCTATAGTGGTCACCATTAACTGTAACGTTCTGGTTCGTCTGGACGACGAATTATTCCACCATCCCACAAAGCACACCAAACAATTAGTTCTTGTGAACGTAATGCATACTTGAGACACCTTTCAAAAGTGATCAGTCATTCAACAAAATTCGCTTATGAAAATTGGGATCAACGGCAATCTTGGTTTGGACCAAATTTGTAGAATTTGGTAGCGTTGCCGCCCCAAAACGAAAAATAAGTCACTTGACAGCTGACAAAATGTACGCCATTGAAAAAACACCCGTTATAGAAATGTTGAAATATAGGGATGCAATTTTATTATTATTATTATTAAATGCATGAGAAAATGAAGACAATTTTCATGTCTACCAAGAAGAATCGAGATGAGAACCTTGCATTATTTACACTGTCGACAAATATCTCGACAGATTCGACTGTTGGTTGAAATTGTTCAAAAAATAAACACTCGAATTACAGACCGGCTTCACGAAAACGTTGAGGTCTCTGCAAATTTTAAGGAGCCTGCAGGAATTAAATGCAGAAATCAAAGTGAAGGTGAAGTTGCCCCGCCGCCACAGATACATACATATGTATGTATGTATGCGCATGATATTAGAATTATGATCGTGATTCCGCCTTAACGCCCCTGCTGGATCACAGATGGGATTCGGGGTAAGTGTGGATTTGGCGATGAATGAGTGTATTTGGTTATATTTCTATTCTATTGGTAACAGCGTACCCTCAAACTACTACCGCAAGTGCTAGCAGTCCTAGCAGTGCGATTGCAGGGCTTGGGTGGGCGGGTGGATGTGGAGGCAGCACTTTACTCTTTTATAAATATTCATGAACCTAATGCTAACTAAGTGGGCTGTTAGATCTAAAGTAGAGTTAGTAGCACGGGACCTATGGCAAAGGCAAGGCAAATGTACTTTAGATAAGAGCTATTGGTTACACAATATAATCTAAACACATCCAGGAAGTTGTTTGGAAAGTCGGAATTGTACCTAGTAATGCATTGAACAGGTTTAATGTCGGAAACTAATAGTAGGTGCAGTGCTATAAAAATGTCACCCGTTAAAATTGAATATTTGTGAGTTTGCACGATTTAATTGCGATAAGCTGTGCATTGAATCGTTTTTTATAGCTAAATAAAACTATTCCTGTGCATGCTGCTTTGCTTTACTCGTGCTTAAAATGTGAAATTTATTTGTTAAATAGAAATAAATAAATTGGCTGGTTCTACAGTGTTCGATACAGGATCTACAATTATTGTAAAACGAAGGAAACCCGGTAGAACATCTAGAAGTCCTTAAACGAGCTGTTAATTGACCTGAGTAAGGGACCTAATGTCTCCAATTTAAATTTCAAGAAATACTTTAAATTACTCCCACCATGCAGGGAGGAATTGCTTAATTTGGATGGAAGATGGTAAACATGTGGAACGAACTCTGGAGACAAAGTAGTGACTGGTGTGATAGGGCCAAGGTATTACTTACACATCTCTGCAAGGAGGCAACAAGTTTTCTAGATATACTGTGTGGAATTAACGGAACCGAGTACTGCGTCGTTAAAAGAAAACTTAACCTAAATTTCAATTTTGGCAACAGAATAAAATCAACCTCAAGAAAACCTTTTAATTTAGATGGACGGCTTACGAAAAGAACCACTATTTCAGACACGCTATCACACCCGAGAGGGAGCAATACTGGTGTGGAGGGCTATTAGTTAATATGGACCCATTGAGTTAAGTTTTACAACTTCTAAAATGACGAGTCAACACCAGAGGTATGATCTTCCAAAAGTCTGTTTAATTGCTAGCTTACACAATTAAAAAAAGGCGATGACGTGTTGGCGTTGTAAGGGTCTATGCGCCACATGGGGATACGGAAATTAAAGATAGAAAAGGAAACAATCAACCTAAGAATCGTAGTGCAACGTTATCTTAATAATAAAGTGACACTATATCCCACAAGGGAGGACAAGGGCGAAGCTTCTTAAGAAACTACTCATATTGTGCGTGGTATTGTTCTATCACGAGTAGACAGGACCTACAGTTTTCTGTTGACTCCGAACGGCGACCCACTACCACACCGCGAACACTGTGGAACATACATAGCTCGCTGTTTGGAAACGCCAAAAAGAACTGCAGATTACTTCTATTTGGCATAGAACAATATCACACACAACACGAGTAATTAGCACTTGCCCCTAGAAGACTGTAGCGCCACCTATCTTTTTTTACAATAACAAAAATAAAACTTTGGTTATTATTTTGTTTTAAGATAGTTTCAAAGTGGTTTGACCACAGACGCTGTTCGAATTATATATAATTTTTAATGAGAATCTTATCGAAACCACAGGAACTGTCTCAGTGAACTACTCGTATTCCAATGCGTTGGCGGTAAACTGAAAACTGACACCATTGTATTCACAACTGCTTTTATTCTAATTCATTAATAATACCAAATGTTTAGCGGTTAATTATGAATTTTTAGCAGTTGTATGTGAATTCTCATTCACATTCAATTAAGTTATATCAGCCAATCAGACACGAGTTCGTGAAAGTGTTATTAAAAAATCTCAGACTAATGTGTCAATGCACACATCTCTATATTGACAACTGATTGACATTTTGTGGGTGGTATTAATTCAAATTATTTCTGTTCTGTTTTTTCTATGGCTTAACCTGCGTTGCTTCTCTTATCCTAAAAAGTTGACAATATAAAAAATAAGTGTAAAATAGTTCTGCAGGGATTATTAAATTTTGGTTGCCATAAATATATTTGTAAGGTCTTTCTAAATTCTAATTTAAGTAAGACGGATACTGATGCATTAACGTTAGAAACTTGAAATATTTACCAAAATTTGAAATGATTCAGTAAATACACAGGTAAATAGTGCAAACATCGCTTTAAATATACATTACATAAACAATAAAATTCCCACAAGAGTTCTCTTAAGTTCCAAAGATTTTTGTATAAGATATAGATAAATAGATTGGATTTAAATTTAAATGTATTTTTATTTTTAAATTCAGTTCCTTAAATGCTAGACAAAAATACTTAAAACTAGCTTACCAATAATATAATCTACTGATCTTAATTCTAACTTACTGACTCTTCTCAATTTGTGTGTGCCTCTCGGCCTCTTGTATATTTTTGATTGATTCCCTAAAACTAGTTAAGTTTTTTTTATTCCTCCAAAAAAATTTTAAAAAACTTAGAATTCTTGGATATATTTTCTTCTTAACCTAACTTAAAAAACATAAACTAAATAATAAACCTATTCTACCTAATAGATAAATACAAAATCGGCAGAAATGATCGTAAATTCACGATAGCAGCAGTTACTTCACGCGATCTCAAAATCCATTTTATTTTGCTACGCCGCGGGGCTACTTATTGCGCTTCGTATATATGAACTTCCTGATGTGCTTTTAATTGCATTTTACGTCAACTTCGTTTCAATAAACTTCACCACAAAGTCACAGATCATGCCAAGGGGTTCGCTTGTGTGTGAACAGATGTTCACAATTTGGAATTAATCATTGGGAACTGCACTCTCCGCTGTGATGGGCGGTTTCCGAAGTGATAAAAATAAATTTGAGCGCACAATTGGAATGTTGTTTCATCCTGATTATGATTCACGCCATACGAGCTGATCTGCTATAGTGTTCTTTTTGTTTTGAAAACAAACAAATGAAACAACTGCCAATGGAGTGCGTACATTCTTGAATTTTTGTTTTGTAGCTGTCCGATGCACGAATTTAATATATGTATGTACATATTTCAAAGTCTGAAAATAGTGTCACCGAATGTAGATAATGTAGGTAACTTGGAGTGAAATTTCCCTGAATTACATGAAGAGGTTGTATGATGCCACGCCGCGGCGAATTTATGATGTAATTTTGAACAAAGGAAAAAAGTCAAATAAAAGTATTTTCTAAGAAAAAAATTGTCTTCATTAGATTGCTTTTATTTTCAATTTCGATATTTGTGTCTATTCAGTTGACGCAAAAAAACATGCAATTGTCATTAGAAGGATATGAGGATCTAGAGTGGAAGATTCAATGGCCAACTCTCTGGGCAGTGCGGTAGTGTACGCCTAGTAAAGTGTCTTTGGATATGTCATGTAGAGCGCATGGATAACTGAGCTCCAGCCGGAAGATTGTTCGAGTTCAAACACTGAGAAGAGAATCCTCGCTTCAAAATGGTTAACGCAAGCGAGGAAGGACCTCAGACAACTTGGTGTGTAAAACTAAAGGCAGATGGCAAGAGAGCGTGCGTGAATTGGCATTAGGTTTGGGGCCTAGGATTACTTTAGTTTTTAGTGCCAACATAAGAAAAAGAAGAAGTGGTAATTTTAAAGAGGGCACATGAACAGAAAAGAAGGGAAGAGAACCGGCATCTCAAAAGGAAAAAGAATAAGCACGAGAATCGCGTGGTCAGGGAGATGTACTCGTAGAGGTGCTATGGAAGGAATGAAGTTCGAAAGCTTTACTGAGAATTGAAGCAGCTATCCGGTGGATACAGGATTTGAACCTAAGCCTGCCAGTACCAAATTGCAACCGATAGTAAAGTCGAATTCGATATAAGAATCTGGAAAGATCAGTTTTGCAGACTTCTTAGCGGCGATGAAGGCCGGCAGTAAGGCAGAATGTTCCTCTCAATTTGGACGATGACAGACAAGGATTCCGTCCCCTCAACCTAGCCGAGATAAAAATAGAAATATCGAGACTGAAGTCGAACAGAGCTCCTGGAGCATATAGACTGTCCGCAGAGCTATTTAAACAGCTGGAGATGTCCTGGTTTCCTGTAAGAAATGGTCGGATGAAAGCATGCCTGATGAGTGGAATCTATAGTCGTTTGTCCGATCCACAAGCAAGGAGACCTCTTCGACTGCGCCAACTATCGAGGGATCAGTCTCCTTAACATCGCGTATAAGATTTTCTCTGCCGTATTGAGTGAGCGCCTGAAACCGTTAACAACTTGATAGGTCCTTATCAGTGTGGTTTCAGGCCAGGGAAGTCCACAATAGATCAGATTTTTACTTAACAGCAGATCCAGGAAAACTCTCAAGAAGTACATATCGACACGCACCACCTATTCGTTGATTTTAAAGCCGCATATGAAAGCGTTCATAGAGACGAACTATACAGTGCCATGTCTAGTTTCGGCATTCTTATAAAACTCATCAGATTGTGTAGAATGACGATGATGAGAGAGAAAACTCTCGCTGCTCCGTCAAGGTCGGTAACAAACTCACTGAGATGTTCAATGTCAAAATAGGGCTGCAGACAAGGCGATGCGGTGTCAAGTGACTTTTTAACATCATTCTTGAAAGATCGTGTATAAGTAACAAATAAAAAATAGCAGTGACACGATTTTCCGAAAGTAAGTTGGACAAACGCAGCGATCTGTTAATGAGATGTCTTCTGGCATTGAAGCGGAAGCGGCTAAAATGGGTCTGGCAATACCAAGTATATGCCTTCCCAAGTGGTAGTACAATGGTGTAACTTTGGTCTAAGTGCCACTGTTGGCTATGAGACGAAGCTGAGGATACTGTCATCAGAGAAGAAATTGATTGGATTAGAACTACAATCATTTTTAAAAATGAGAAAAAGTGTCGGAGACAAACACAACCCTGTGGAACACCGCCATTAATTCGGTAAATATAAGACTTTAATCCACTCAAAACAACTTGAATTGAACCGTTGGAAGGATTATTTCGAATTCACCGACGAAGAAAGTCGCCAATACCACAAACATGTGATGTCGACAACAGAACCTCTGTCCATAAAATATTCAATGCACGTATTGGTTACATTTTTCTGTGAGATGTGTGTAATCCTATTTTTTTAATATTGAATAAATAGATTCATAAATAAGCCACGTAACAATTTCGACTTCTGATCTTAGCTATAGCTACTCATCGATCAATGTTGCAAAAATTGATTGATGCAGTTCCAAACCAAACATCGCAGATTAGTTCGTTTTCTCTTTCAGCAAACACGTTTCATAGAGACATAAATGTCAATATTTACTTCAGTAGCATTTGCATGCATTGCGGCACAAGAGAGAATTGTTTATACTCGACTGTTCTAACCAAAACATCTCTGTCAATATGCATTGGCGCAAACTGTTTTATTTGATTTCCGCGCATACAAACGGTGGAGAGAAAATTCGATCAGATCAGTATCTTTTAGTGATGCGATCAGAATCTTTTGGCTATGCACATTATACCCAAAAGTTGGCACATCATACACCCGCATGACAGTGATCGGCAAGCTCAGTGTCGTATATGCATTATGAATTCTTTATTATAAGACATTGACAGCACCTGTCCTGTCAGGTTCAGAATACTTGGAATGGATATTGAGTGTGCAGTGTTTATTTGATGTAGTGCACGAAATCTTATTTCAATAATTTTTTTCTACATTGTACGCATAACAATTTTTATCAATTTTAACAGAATAATAAAGTGCAAACGTTTTAAATTTAAGAAGTGTATTGCGTAGGCAACACATTCATTTGGATACTCCTATTCATCATCATCATTTTCTTTAACCCTCATGTTCCACTAAAGGGTTCGCGGGAGACCCCCAGGCCGCTCGTTCCTGCGCCATTGATTCTAACTCATCAGGAGCTATTCCCAAGCGTAACCAGGCAAGTTCATGGATTTGATCCAACAACATCGTCCTGGCTCTAAGACGTCGCCTACGTGATGGAATTGCATCTAAAGCACGCCTCGGAAGGCATGATGAAGGGGACATTCGTACTACGTGGTCAAACCAACGAGATAAAGTCCTTTCCGTTCGAAGAAGTAGCTGCTCAACATCTTGTTCTTGCGATCTCAGTCTTTCGGTAATTACCCAAATTTCATGACCATAAATAACTTGGCCTTGACACCAAACTCAGCCTTAATTATTATTGGTCTATCAAGTTGTTTTAAAATTGATTCCGCCTAGCCAATCCTTCAAGAAAGCTCAATGTTACACCTGCCATAACACCTAAAAAAGACCCCGAGATACTTAAAATTTCCCACTTGTTTCAATGAGACTCCACTAGAGTGCATTGGACAAGCGTTTTGGAAATTACTATTACTTGGAAATTATGCTGGAATTTGGAGTTGGAATTGGAGGATGGACAACTAAGGAATCCGCGAGAAGAAGATGACTTTCTCTTAACCTCCCCCTGTGAAACATTCCTCGTCTTGGCAGCGCTGCCACAAGGTGACAAGACGCACTCTTGGCGAAGCCAATCGGACACGATAAAAGGTGTTGATTTACTACTGAATACAGCTCCTCAGAGTAAAGAGATTGAGTGGCACTAAGTCCCATACTCCTGTAGAACACTCCAGAGTTTACCTCGAGGAACTCGGTCGTATGCCTTTTTAAAATCTACGAAGCAACTGTAGATCGATTTAGCTTACTCCCAAAACTTCTCAAGTATCATTCTCAGAGTGAAAAGCTTGTCTACTGCTAACCTCTCTACGTAAATAACACATTTCTGTGAATTTCAAAGCAACTGATGGAGACGGACCCTATTGATTTCGACGATGAGTTATTTGTTTTTTAAAAGATAAGTTAGTTTAGTTTACAGTCCATTCAGCGAAGACCACAATGAATTTCTGCGCACTCTAGAGCGTGTCTTAGTGATCTTTTAATTCTCAACACAAATCTATGCATTTAGTTGTGTTTGATAACCCAAAAGGTCTGAGTTCACTAAGGTTCATAGTTTGCGACAGAATCCGTGAGCTGCAGAAGGGCAATTTCTATCAATGAGCCTCAATTTTAAATTGGCATCTAACTTGAAAATAATCCCAATAATGTCTAGTACAGTGCATACGTTCAGTTAGTTGACCCACGGAGAACCATTGAATGCATTTCTCCATATTGTGACAAATCGTACTCCACGGGAAAGTGTTATTGTGAATGTAATCGAACCTGGCACAACTTGGGCCATTTATCACTTAGATCCATTTGGGGACAAAGTGAACTCTATTCTTTTAACTGTTGTCTAATCAATCGGTGAGTCGTACAAGCCACCAAAAATTAGAAAGAGGTTTGTGTGAAATTACGAGTTTAACAATTAGACAATCATAATATAACTCGACTTTGTTTATATGGCCCCACGGCCACGTTTGTAGCGGTTGAATCTTTTGATCCAATTTTCAACAACTTAGCCACACATATTGGCCTAAAAGGTCGTTATTTCGCGTTCAATGTCTGTTCTGAGCTCTTCCAAAGTCATCGGCTGATTGACATAAACCAAAGACTTAACGTAGCCCCACAGAAACAAGCCAAGTGACTCGTCGTACCGACGAGGCGGTCAATCGACTTGCCCATATTTGCAAAAAACACGCTCACCAGACTTACTCCAAACAGTAATGTTTTCTGAATAAAGTGGTAATTCATAAAGCACATGTGGATTTTCACCTGACCAATAACGAATATATTGCGTATTGACAAAAATGAGCTTCGCCACTGAAGATGACTTTGTGAAATTCGTCAAGATGGGAGAATGTACGTCGCTTCAAATAGCCCATCGTTTTCCATTCTTGAGCCAACTTGATCTGGTATGGGTGTAAGCCAAGATCCTTACGCAAAGTACGCCACGATGTGGTCTGGGGGATGCCTAAGTCTTAAGAATGCCGTGTAATTGCATTATACCTGAACGGCAGCCATATTTTAACATTTCGACCAACCCTCACTGATACGGAAACATTACTTAATATGTAGCCTACAATTTTTGTACAAACTTGTTTCCTGGGCGAAAATTGGAGCTAACGCTCTTTAAGTTGCCGTCACCGACTCCAAATTTCAATAGAACATTTTTATAATTTGCAGACGCTGCTTGTTCAAGTAGTGTAGTGAATAAAGCGACAGTGACACTTAAATGGTTAGTGAAAGACTGCGTTCACAAATTAAATTTGTTGTCGAGTCACTAGTGGAGAGCCCTTTATAGCTATGATCTTGGTTGTTTGCTTAGACCTACTGTGATGTCCATACACTCTACATGACCTAGCCATTTTAAGTGTTGTATCCGAAGACGCTTGATCAGATGCATGTCGCCGTACAACCTATAAAGGCAACTGCTATCTCCGGATACTACATATAGATACTGTTCACGGAACTTTGTTTGTTTTTACCTTCTTCCTTGTAATGAAGTCTGATTTGATATACTGTAATATTTTTACAAATGTCATTTGAGCATTACAGAGGGGATTATACAGGACTCTACACTGCATCGTAAAACCTAACACAATCGTGGTGATGCAAACGAATGTCTAATTCTGTAGGAGTAGAAGTCTTGCTAGAAAGTTTTAGCTAAGATCTCGCTTTCTTTCTCGTAGCTTTTCAAACAGTAATGCAACAAATTCTTGATAAAATTACCCATGGATGTGCTATCAAGTTTTGTTAGTTTATTGCCTGTTTCATTTCCGACACCTTCCGTCAGTGTAGGATCATCTGTGTAGCCATTATTTACGACTAGGGATGCATATAATAAAATTTCTGTCAAAGCGGGTTGCGTTTTGCTTTTCTTTAGCAAATGAAGACAATAATCACGTGTAGAATCACTCTTGGCTGTTGCTCAAGAATTAATTGAAAATAAAATCTACTCTCGAAATAAAATAACCCCTGTTCCGCTCTATGGATCTGAAAGCTGAGTGCAGCCGATGAGGAAGCCCTTAGGTTTAGTCCTGCTTGCTTTGATGGCATCTACTGGAAAAAATTCAACAACGAATTTATAAGGCTGTACAGCTACAGTCTACGGATACAACGCTTTAGATAGATAGGTCATATCCATTCAGAGTGGATGTGACCTACGCACATTAGTCATTGGACTCTCCTCAGCACCGTTTAGGGCTTGCCACCATTGTATCATCCCAGTGAGTCATTTTGTGCCTTAGTCGCCACCTGGCACTAAACTTTCGCTTAGATGCATAAAACTCGTTGTGGGCCTTCAACAATACGTTTTCATCCTATCAAAGATGGATTCTAGAATTATAGCCTGGAGGGAGATAGTGGGAAAAGAACATTACACATTTTGGAAAGATATGAAAGTCTTGGACTGTAGCTCTAGACTTCTACCTCCCGTAAAACTGCAGAATGTGCATAAAGTAAAATTTTGGAATTAAAATTTCTGACGCACAACATCACCATCACCTTCAACCGTCGCCAGTGAGAACACCTGACTCCCCCCTTAACCGATTAACCGAACCCACTAGTAATCGATTACTTACAGTGACATCAACTCACCAATCGGAATGAACAACTCTCTTAGAGTTGATTGAAATTTCAAACAACAAGTGTCATAGAAGCAGCGAAACGAAAAACACATTCTCACAGATCACTTGTTTGACACACGGAGCGAGAGCTCTGGGTTATAGCGCCCGCAGTTCAAGTGGTGCTCCCTCTGCACCGCTAATAGGCGCATTCAATTAAAAAATTTCATACGTGACTAAAGACCTAGAGTCCGCTGAAAAGTGAGTAATTAAAATAATTAAAACCGCAACTAATGCTGGCCGCAGCATTCGTCTGGAAGCTGTCTCATGAGACACCAGCTAAATGAGGCGAGAAGCAATTTTCATAAATCAACACACCAAAAGCTATTCGGCAAGGAATGTCATGCGCTGAGACAAACACGCTCGGCGGGTGATTTATCGGAGGCCTGCTGATCTGGTTACGTTCGCATGCGTGATTTCGGTTTCAGCTGCATATCGCAACATGTATCTCCGCACGAGTGCTGGCGAATGGATGCGTGATGGTGAACTGTGGCCGGGTGAAGAATGTAAATGAGTCTGCATGCGTCGGCGTGATGGTACCGCATGCTGGTGCAACCGAAAGTAAAGAGCTGTCCGCAGCTGCTGAGACACAGATGAAGGCGACCAGGCGAAATGTTGAATTTCTTGTCGGATCGGTCGCTGGTACACATGTTTGACTTGTCATGTGGATTACATCGACGACACGCGGGCATTAAGATATGCAATTTAAAATTGATTGAAGCATTAAACACACGGATGAGTGCTGCGCTTGGTTATGGAGGTGCCACTGAGGTCGTAATTGTGGTGGCGATTGTGGTTGCATTCACCACTCTGGTGTTTTGTGCCTGGAATGCAGGTGTCAATTAAAGCCAAATTGCAAAAAGTGGTCGATGAGATAGAAAGTTAACAGATAGAGGCGTACCAACAAAAATGATTTTTGGTGGACGTCAGACTGCCGATGGACCCTTGGAAAAGTGGGAAAACTTCTTGGCAGTATTGGATTGCATAGGAGGGGATTGTACTTTGAGATTGACATTAATTTAGAAAAATGAATGATATAAGTTAATATCGACAACCCCACTCTTCTCTGATCTATCTTCTTCTTCTTCTTCTTGTGGCACTACAGTCCGGGGTGGACCTGGGCCTCAACCAACATGCCTCTTCAGCCAGCACGGTCTCTCGCCAGCTGCCGCCAGTTGCGCGCTCCAAGTTGGTTGAGGTCCTTCTCCACTTGTGTGCGCCACCTTATCCTGGGCCGTCCTCTGTTGCATTGTCCCAATGGCTCAGATCGAAGACTTTTCGGGCCGGAGCAGTTGTGTCCATATGCTCTACATGGCCTAGCCATCTTAAGCGTTGTATCCGTAGACGCTTGACTAGGCTCACGCCGCCGTACAGCCCATACAGTTCGTGGTTAAATCTTCTCCTCCAGATGCCATCAACGCAAACAGGACTAAAAATCGCACGCAGAACTTTTCTATCGAAGAGACCAAGGGCATCCTCATCCGCTTTTAGTAGTGTCGAGGTTTCCGCGCCATAAAGTAGTACTTTAAACAGTTCTGCTGACAGTCCATCCGCTCCAGCAGCTTTATTCGACTTCAGTCTCGATATTGCTATCTTGACCTCGTCTAAGTTGGGGGGATGAAATTCTTGTCTATCATCGTCCAAATAAAGTGGAACAATCTGCCTAACAGCGGGATCTGGGCCGTTATCGCTGATCTATCTACCTCAGTATAAGGTCACGATGCCCTTAAACTGTTTCCTTCTCCACATTCGGCGACAAATTTGAATGAATCCGTCTCCCTTCCGGAGACGTTGACATTTCTTTACTTGACATCATTTATTCTGACTTTGCGACGTTAAAACTCTACACCTATGGAATTGTAAGGATGCAAGGTATTAACTCACACTAGAAAACAACACGTTTTATTTGACACAAGTAATCCAAGTTGCACTAAGCTGCTCATATTTCAGCGCCTACGGCATCGATGATTCTCTTTTCCCATGAATTAGAAGTAACCCTTAGAACAGTTTAATACAAGTAGTTTTAAAGGGGTTCATGACTGATATCCACCATATTAATGCAAGTGTCCTCAGCATTCTCTTCTGTTCCTGTTTTTGTTTCTCATTTTTAAAAATTATCACTTGTCTGTTCCTTCTAATCCAATCCACTCCATTTCCGGGTATAGTATTTACCTTCAGCTTTTTATTGCATTTCCGTTTCTTGGATCACGTTTCTCCTCGTAGATTTGGAACAGTTGCGTATGTTAAGCTGTCTACTTATATAAAGCCAAATGATGTGACTAGATTTATGAATCTCATAATTCAAAATCAAAACCCAAATTATAGTAATTAGTGTCGACGGAATCACTGATGAACGCAATTGTGTGATGGCGGCTGTTGATGGAACCTGTCAAATGCTATATTCTGTTTTGAAATTTGCTTTAACCTGAACAGGGGTAAGCCCACTTGTGAGAGTGTCGTGCTGCCTGGAGTGTGCACGTAGGAGATGGTCCATTCGGAAGGTTCAATTTTGATTGAGTCGCTTTAGCATAGCCAACATTACCCATGTTATCCTTGTCTGATATCTCACGGTAATGATGGCTCCTAAAGCGTCAACCGTAACTGGCTTTATACTGAAGACCCGAGTCCAAAGAAAAGTAGTAAAATAGTGAAAGTATGTGCACACCAAAAATTATTTTTCAAAAAGGCCACTGTTTCTCGAGTTGTATTGATCGCAGCGCGTTTTGTTTTGAAAGAAAGAGAACACCGAAACGTTGTGCTTTAATTTCAGGAAGGTCATTGCGCGATAACGATTACCATTGACGGCACCGTTCTGATTTGCCTTGTTTTGATCTCGCGTACTCTCTCCTTTACAGCTATTGTATTTTCTTCTTTATGTGCTGGATGGGGTCTTACCGGTTGAGTATCAGTCATTAATGAAAACTGGGACTCAAATTTGTAAATGGTATTGTAAATAATGGTTTCAGTAGGACGTTTATGCGCACCGTAATTCCCTCGAACCCTACTGATTTTCGTAATACAGCTGAACAATTTTGAGATGCTGCGTTGTGGGTCTTTCAATAACTACTTGCCAAGCAATATTGAACAAAAATGAGGAAGCAGTTTGACAGGAGTAACGCTTGATATCTCAAAAAGAGTATATTGAACGTGAAACCTCACGAGGAATCTCGTTTTATAAAAGAAAAGGGATCACATACAGGAAAAAATTAGACAAATCTCAAAGCTACTTTACATAGGTACTTTATTCTACAAATAACAAATTGTTACTATGCGGATATTTCTATTTCTCACTACGACATTTATCGAGACTCACAAATGGGAACATTAGAAAAAGAACCAATTAATGTAAACAGAAGACATCACTTCAAACTATTTGCTCACCCAAACGACGAGGTTAGCTCACTACCACCGAAAGTCTTACTCAGAAAAAGACTGAAAAGAATCAGGTCAAGTGACTTCGTAAGAGAGATCCAATCACAATAAACAACAATCGATCATTCACTAAACAAATTGAAGGGAATACAAGTTGCTTACTTTGACTCAAAAGACTTTCGTCCAGGTTTCGAGTTTATTGAAGGAATTCTGAATAATGTCACTAAGAGTGTTGGCAATGCAATGAAATAGAGACACTTACTTTGCCTCCAGCCTTCTCCAACATGACGCTTGTGAGATATCTTCTCTAGATTCTTAACAAACCGTCCAATTTGGATGAGCACGTGGATCTAGTCGAATAACGCCAGACTATGAATTCAATAATATTTAAATCTGTAGATACCTCACAACAGTTATACAAACTTTTAAATTTATTGCATCCCAACAACAATGAATTTACAATTCACACGCATAGCCTTTCATCCGCAACTCACCTCAAGTCTGAATGAACTAAACGCGATTGTATCTTTCATAAATTATAATTAAGTGTAATTACAAGTGTAGGCAAGAGACTAATCTACATGTGTTTTTGATTTCCTGACGAACATTGGTGACGTAAATCGTGCTCAGTCGCCGCCGCACATTGAGTAACTGCAGTTTATCCATCAGACTGCATCTAGAATTGTTGTATAAATATGTTCAGCACCTATTCCCTATTGAAATCGCTTTATTTACGTTTATTAATGAATGTTCATACAGACTTTCTGATTAATGACATAACACTGACTGCTGAATTTGAAAAAAATCACATTCAGACGTGCCCTCAGTCATGACACTAATTAAACATGTTGCAGTCGACTGTTGGAGAATGTTCACTGATTGGAAATCGATTGGGCATTCGATGAAATCAATATTCCACTTTCCCAACTGCTCATAGAGAATAATTGCATAAAAAATTAATGTGTGTGTGTGTGAGAGGGAGTGTGCATTTACCACGCCCAACATTGGAATTGGTACTTGTGTCTTTTTGAACACACCCGTTAGAGCTTTTGCCATGAACAGTGAATGTAATGACAGAAGAATTGTGCAAGGCTACAAGCAATTCGGTACGTGGTGTAGTGGGTAAGCGTGTCGACTCACGCGCTTAAGATCTTAGGTTCGATACCTGAACTAAAGATCTGCCTAGTTTTGTAGGGTCCTAAATCTCTTGAATGAAAATTAATTGCAAATGAAAATTCCCTTAAATCTGCCCGTTTGGAGTCGTCAATAAACTGTAGGTCTGCGGTGCTCGTTCGATCCCAATAGCATCCCACAACACGAGTAGTTGTGAAAGAAGCAAGGCCCTGATACCATGTGTGTCACTCGATTTATGTTTCAAGCATTTCGAGTGACAAATTAACAAAAAACAAAACATTTCTAGAAATTCACAGAAGATTTGCGATGATGTAGAGCAGATTTTTGAAATTTTACTTTTCAACAACCAGGCGGATTTGATCCAACTGCCTTGTCCTGGGTCTGCCGGGCGTCGATTTCCTGATGGAACAGCTGACAGCTGACAACACTCAGCAGCTCTACGTGTGGGTCGACTCTCACTCTCAATCTTTGCCGTTCCGAGTCGGAAAGAACTGTAGGTCCCTTCTATTCGTGAGAGAACAGTAGCACGCACAACACGAGTAGTTGTTGCAGAAGCTACGTCCTGGTCTCTTGGGGGCTGTAGTGCCACTTAATTATTATTATAACTTGGCTTTGACACCAAACTCGTCCAGGAACAGTTGGCATTTGTTCAAACTTTTCGGACATGTATGTTGCCTCATCCAACTGTCCTGTTGTTTCTCCTACCGTATGCTTGTAACCAACCCTTGGCTTTCGCCTCGGCCGGAGTTGTACTTTATCAGTAATATACAACGTACACAACGCCATGTGATGATCAGTTGACAGTCCAGCCCCTGTCAATACACGAACATCACAACGCATCTGTTTCATGCACGATGTTACCACAAATGGATCTATCAACGATATTTGTTGAAGATTCCGACACTACTTAGTGTGTTTATGGCTATCTTTGTGTGGGAAGAATCATAATGGACATGTCATATTCACAGAAAAATCCAATACCTTTTCCCCATTCGCGTTCTTGTGAGGACCACCGTTTCTCCCAATCACACTTCCCCCCAAGAAGGAGCTGCCGTCACGAAAAACATTAAAATTTCGATAAAAATGTGAGCTTTCACACTGTCAGCTCGATGTGAAAGAACAGACTCTAAAAATGCAAACATCTTTTCAGAATTCAGCCTTGACACTCTCCTTCAGAGTATATTCACACTGTTTTGCTTGCCCCTATTGCAGCTCTAAAACATAAATCATCAAGATCTAGCATTTCCAAATCAATACGTCTTGACAAATACGCGCCGTTTGCGAATGTTTTTCTCTCCTTATGCAGGACTCAATCAATTACAAGCCGTACGCGCACCTATGAACGAGGGATGTCGCTAATTTTCTTGTGTTTGCACCGACTCAAGCCATAAATCAAAGCGAGCCATGTCCATAAAATCCCCCAGCATCCACCCGCCTTGTATGGAGTGGGCTTGCAAGAGAATTACAATACCGCCAAGAGGTGAGCAAATTGACAGTCAGATGGCTAATTACCGCGCTACCGCTGAAGCAGTCAATTAAGCAGCAATTGCAACTAGTGGCTTGCGCTTGCGCGTTGAATTAGGACCTGGCCGCGGTGAGCACACTTGCAGATTTCCATTGCACAGCGAGCACAGGGCGGCCGACGATAATTAAAGATTTTACGTAATGCGAACCCATATTCAGAGTCGCTGGCTGTCTTGCTCTATGCATACCAATTGGATTGAGAAAGGTGCAGGTACTTCGCACTTTTTTTCGGGCTCTCCACTCTGCAATCTGAATTGAGCACGAAGTCGATGGCGTTGATTGGACATTGACATTTGATGAGCACTGAAAGAAGCGCGAGACGGGGATTTCATGCCTGGTGTTGTGCAGAATTTGATGATATGCATTAGTATTGAATAAATCGTGGAGGAATTCGTGTTCGCAGTGGTTGATTGGAATAGTAAGCCAAACTTCTTGTCGCGAGGTAGATGAATGCTGAATGAAAGAACTTCTACACTCTGACAGCGGAAATGACGTCTGAATATTTTATTCATGAACATTCCTCTGAACAAATTTATTTTTAGTGAATGAAAGAGAATAGCTATCGCAAGAAACCGTTGTTTGGTAAACCAGTGTTTGCAGTCTCTAGCTGAAAAAATGGGTTTGGCTTACCAGTTGTAGGTTATGTGCGATGTTAACGTCCTCACCACAAAAGACAGTTAGTTACGAGACAACCTCATAACTTGGATATGGATGGTTAAACTGTTGATGACCGCTTATAGAAATTTAAGGTTTCAAAAGAGACCAAGTGCAGGCGAAGAGCTTACCAAGGGCCTGGGCTTCCACAAAGCAGACATTATCGCCATCTAGGAAGAGCGACGGGGCGGACAAAAAGAACGATGAAAAACTGCGACACCTATTACAACGATTGCTACATAAAGGGAAGGCAGAATTTATTTGGATATGGATTTGTTGTTCGATGCAGATTAAGGTAAAATGTGTTTTGCAACAATTCAAAGGTTAAATTCGGGAACATCGGACAGTAGAAAGGATCACTTCTACAATCTCCTTGAAAGAACATACGATCAATGTCCCAACTACGACACCAATATCATTTTTTGAAAGTTCAGTGCAGATTCCGTTTCTAGAGAAATTAGAAAACACAGAAATGGACTCAGACTTTTGGAGGTCGCCTCCCACACCTAGATATCTATTATAGGACCTGGCAGTTCCCTGATCATTCAACCTCAGCATTCACGATGTTCGAACCCTCTAAAGTGTAAACATCCACAGGAGAGCAACGGAGTCGATACAGGACAGGAATGTTTGACAAAAGTAATCCATAATCACAACATATCACTTGTACAACCTTTCACTGAAATACGAAATACATCGTCGCTTCAGTGGCCGTTTCAGTTGACTTCGCAGTAGCCAGTCGCCTTCAAACACCAAAAAAACCTTGTTAATGTTCTCTTGCTGTCAATCACGGATAGCTCGGGTGATATTGGTCCTAAGTGTTCGTTTCTAGAGTATTAGCATAGCACAAGCCCTTTTCAGTTTCCAAAGAAAAAGTTCAAATTGGTTAAGTCGCTGCTATAAGGTGCCCAATTAGGGAAACAACTATCAGCGTTAAATTGTAATGTATGTCCTTTATGGCGGTGTTTGGTGCATTCAAATGAAATGTGTCGTGTTTTTCGTCCTACTCCCGACATAACAGATATTCTTTGCCCTAACGTCCTTCTTCTCCTTCTTCTAGTGGCGCTACAGTCCGGGCGGACCTGAGCCTCAACCAACATGCCTCTCCAACCAGCACGGTATTTCGCCTTGTCCCAATGGCTCAGATTCGAAGACTTTTCGGGCCGGAGCAGTGGTGTCCATAACAGTTTCAGTTTTGCTCAAAAACTGAAAAAACTCAAAGGGCTAGCATCGTGACGAATCGCTGAAAGTCTTCAAATCTCAGATTTCGACAAAAACCTAATGGACATCAGAATACATACGAAACAGCGTTTACAATTCATTCTGAGGCCTAGGAGGGAACCAGTGGTTGTTAGAAAATATCATCGACCCAAAAACTGAAAAAACTCAAAAAAAAAACTCGGTACTGGTGTTGTTGTCCCTATTTATCGCGGAACCGAGGTAGACGAAGTCCTTAACTACCTCGAAGTTTCTGCTGCCTAGTGTGACGCTCTGTCCGACACGCCGATGTTGCGTGTCCTTCCTTGATGACAGCATGTACTTTGTTTTGCCCTCATTTACCACCAGACCCATTTTAGCCGCTTCCGCTTCAATGCCAGCAAACGCGACATTGACGGCTTACTGTGTTTGTCCAATCACGTCAATGTCGTCGGCGTAAGCTAGCAATTAAGCTGACTTTTGGAAGATCGTACCTCTGGTGTTGACCTGTGAGTTACGCACGATCTTCTCAAGGATGATGTTAAAAAAGTCACATGACAGTGCGTCGCCTTGTCTAAAACCTTTTTTGACATTGAAGGTCTCGGTGAGTTCGTTCCCGACCTTGATGGAGCAGCGAGAATTCTCCATCGTTATCCCACACAATCTGACGAGTTTTGTAGGAATGCCGAAACTAGACATGGCACTGTATAGCTCGTCTCTATGCACACTGTCATATGCGGCCTTGATATCGACGAATAGGTGGTGAGTGTCGATTTGCATTTCTTGGGTCTTTTCCAGGATCTGCCGTAGTGTGCAAATTTGGTCGATGGTGGACTTCCCTGGCCTGAAACCACACTGATAAGGACCAATCAGGTTGTTGACAAACGGTTTCAGGCGTTCACACAGTACGGCAGAAAGGATCTTGTATGCGATGTTAAGGAGACTTATCCCTCGATAGTTGGCGCAGTCGAAGGAGTCTCCTTTCTTGTGGACCGGACAGACGACGCTGAGATTCCACTCATCGGGCATGCTTTCCTCCGACCATATCTTACAGATGAGCTGGTGCATGCGCCAACCTGGTCATCCCCAGCTGCTTTAAACAGTTCTGCGGACAGTCCATCTACTACAGCAGCTTTATTTGACTTCAGTCTCGATATTGCTATCTTGACCTCGTATAAGTCGGGGGGACGGAATTCTTGTCTATCATCGTCCAAATTAAGTGGAACATTCAGTCTAACAGCGGGATTTGGGCCTTCATCGCCGTTTAAAAGTCTGCAGAAATGATCTTTCTAGATTCTCAGCATCGATTGCGACTCTACTACTAGGTTTCCGTTTTGGTCTCGGCAGGCTTCGGTCCGAACCCTATATTCACCGGATAGCTGTTTCACCCTTCGGTAAAACTTTCGAACTTCATTCCTGCCATAACACCTCTCCATCTCTTCGACCAGAATGTGCGGACATCGAGAATACTGGAGGAGTGTCTGACGTCGATCGCAACGTGATCAATCTGGTTGACGGTTGATTGATTTGGAGGCAGCATGTAAGAGGGCATGCTCCTGCTCTAAAGTGTTTCTTTCAGTGCTTAAGGAATTTTGGGATTTTGAGGATTTCATTTTCTGAGCTTCTTTGAATTTGGCAACTTTAGGATTTTTGTGGCTGACGTCCTGAATCGATATGAAAACCCTTTCCTCTTCTACCAAGCAGACGCAAATTGGAATTGAAAATATCAATATCAGTACTGCTACCAAGTGACTCTTGCTTCATTGCCCTCTGCAAGTAAATGAGTAGAGACTTTTCTCGAAAAACCAAGCCGTCCAGAAATCTGAACCTGGAAAGCAGTTAAGATAGTCCTGTGTTTTTTTAAGTTTTCTGTAGGGCGTATGGGTAATGTAGTTCCAGCCCGTAGAGTTTTCGAATCATTGCCGTTGGGACAACACCTCCTCCTCGATGGTGGTTGAGAAGGACCTCAGCCAACTTGGTGTGCGAAAGTGGGGCCAACTGGGGAGGCATGTTAGTTACGTTTACGACGGATAAAAAGAAAGAAGTAAAGTTATGTCATTTTGTCACAAGACTTGAAATCACATTCGATTTTTTGTATCAATGTCCAAAACCAAGCTGATCTGGTCTGAACCAAATCTTGGGTACTCGTTACTCGGTAGAGCATAGATGTCAACACTGGGCCAACAAAGGTTGTTGATCTACAAGACACAGACACATTTTATCATCTGAGTCCACGTAGCGCCATTGCCAACTGTTCCTATTTTAACTCCCTTACGGACAAATGAGAAATTCCACAAAAAATTCTTACCATCCGATCCTGCATGTCCTGTCATCCTCTGCCAAATATAGCTTGGCGTTCCTGTAAATGCCTTTAGAACAATCCTTCCACAGTGGAGTGGCTATGATTGAAATTAAATCCTAAAAAAGGAAGATTCACTATTCCGCTTATCCTTTTGCATTAATTCCATCTGCGATAATGACTTCCATAAATGGCGTTAGCGAACAAACGAAGTCCAACCAGCCGCAGTCAGATATACTCCAAAGGCAGCTAAGTCCCCGCGCATAATTGCTGAACGTTTTTCATACACCCTGCGACTGCTAATTATTCCAACTTCTTGCGGACCGACTTCGGTCTAATTAAGAACACATGTTGCTTTAATCAAGCTGTCACAACGTGTTCCCCTAAGTCCAGAGCAGCGACAAAAACTCAACTTCTACGCGTTTCTCGGAAAGCAAAGTGTAAATTACTTCGACTTAATGAATTTCATTTTGGTGTGCCTTTCGTTCGTGGTTTTCGCCTAACGAGGGGAGATTGTTGTCGATAGTGACAAATCGTGATGTGAATACCGGTGGAAACCGTCACCAACTCCTTTCCTGACGGATCCCAAGGCTCTGCTGGCGTAGATATCAGCTCGAATCCATCAGGCTTCCACCGCGGCAGCGTTGGCGTCCTATGGGAACTGAGTGTGAATTTACAACCACTGTCGGCGGTGCTGGTGTCCCACTTTTTCCACAGCCAGCTGATATTAGAAGCTCATTAGAGGTTAACTATGAACCATAAGAGTGCGGTCCCGTCTCCCATTTTCCAAATGACTGACTCTGTTCAAGTACAACGCTCTCCTCGTAGTTATTTCTACCCGCACACAGATGTCGAACAGCGTGCACCAAGAATCACGAACACGCAGATACGCGCGGCGAATCATGTGTAACCAGTCGATGTTTTATCGAATATCTGGGATGCCAATCAGTGCAGTGAGTATCTGTGATCCAGTCGTGGAGTCTACCCCTACAATCGGAAAGCAGTATCGCATTTTGTCTCCATTAAATTATCATCGCAAATCAGTGGTGACATACGTTTTGCTATGTTTCGATGATAATTGCCTTGCCCCGGGATCTGTTTCGTTTTCGAGTGGATGGGGGGACTGTCTTTGGACGGAGATTACGCTGCACATGCATCTGATGATGTTGACTTCTGATGTTGACTGACTGAAAGGTGGTAGTTGTGAATTTTAAGTAGGAGGTGCCTGAGCTTTGCACAGGCGACAACTGGTTTTGGTATCTGAAATGGGGCTGTACTATAGAAACGATTAACTGATTTGGCTAGATTTCACTTAACGGAGGCCGGTTGGAGTCTATTGGATAACGACTGCGCTTGCTACATCAAAGCAAGTGGACAAATGAAAATCACTTAACTCGCGTTATTCCATAACTCGCAAATTAAGTGGGGTCTCCCTGAGGCGGTGAACATTGAATTATGCATTGAAATGGTGTTTGTCTCAGACTTCATAAAATATTCACTTTCAAGCCAAAGCATTTCTTTCTTAGGGTCCTCTTATGTCCGTGGGCGATCTCTTCTGGGACATAGGGCTTTGGCTACCCCAAAACATCATTGTATACGGTTGCCATGCCAAATGTGTTTCGGTTCCCTCCCTCCTCCTTTTTAAGTCGCACAGGTTCTACCGCATTGCTTGACTAACAATACAGTCGTTAGCTTTTTGATATGTGCGTTGAATCTGTTGCCACTTGTGATGGTACCTTATCATGTCTTCGACAATTGCAGCATTTTTTCTACAATTTGGCTTCGAATAATTTTAGAAAAGTTTAGCCATCATCTTTCAGGCTGATAGGACAATCTTCGCGTTATTCGAAATACATTCACTAGGTGCTGCCTAGTGTACCACTAGACGACGCTCTGTCCAAAACGTCGATGTTGTTTGTCCTTCCTTATACTTTGTCTTGCTTGCATTTATCGCCAAACGTATTGTAGCCACCTCCACTTCTGTGCCAACAAACTGTTCTTTGTGTTCCTCCAATCAGTTAAACGCACTTTGGAAGATCGTGCCTCTGGTGTTGACGTGTGAGTTACGCACGATCTTTTCAAGAATTATGTTGAAAAAGTCACATGACAGCGTGTCGCCATCTTAAATCTTTTTTGACATTGAAGGTGAATTTGGTTCAGCGACCTTGAAGGAGAGTTCTCTCTCTCTCCATTTGACGAGTTTGGTAGGGATGCCAAAAATAGAAATGGCACTGAATAGCTCTTCTCTATTCACGCTCTCGCATCGGCCTTAAAATCGACTAAAGGTGGTATTTTTCAGAATCTGCCTTAGTGTGAACATTTGATCGTTCACACAATACGGCAAAGAGGATTTTGTACGCGATGTTGACGAGACTGATCCCTCGATAGTTGGTGCAGGCAAAGGGGCCTTCTTTTTGTGGCAAACGACGGTGGTACTACTTTTACCGACCATATCTTGATGAGCTGGTGCCTGCGCCCAACCAGGTCATCTCCAGCTGTTTCCGTCCCTATATTGCTATTTTGACCTCGTTCAAGTCGGAGGAACGAAATCCTTGTCTATTATTGCCCAAATTAAGTGGAACACTATGTCTAACAGCAAGATTGGGTAATTTTCGTCGTTTAAGAGTCTGTAGAAATAATCTTTTCAGGTTCTCAGCTTCGATTGCGACATTACTAGCAGTTGTCCATTTTGCTCCGGGCTGACTTTGGTCCAAAATCTATATCTTATCGATAGCTCTGAAAAATCTTGGCCTAGTTCACTTGTGGACTGTACTGTCATCAAATTTATTTATGCTTAAACGGCACCTGAACGTAATTCTTTAGAAACCACCGTGGAACCAGGTTTAAAATCGTTAAACTGCTTTTTAAAGGCCGTCGTTGTGGGAGAATTGTCGCAGCATCCAATCGCTGTTTGATATCCCTTCTGAAAACGGCAACTGAACCACCGGCCGATGTTGGTCTTTTAAGTTTTTTCTAAAAATCCACGAACAACCTTTCACATGAGTAACGTTTCTTTGTTTAATCAAACTGAAGTTTAAAAGAAAACATGCAAACAAACAAACTGTTCCAAACCTGAATTCATCAAATTTGCTGAAAAATTACACGGACCGGTATTCAGTCTTGTCGTAGAAACATACTTGGAGTTTAATTGGTTGTCCGAATGAGGAGTGAAAGACACTTTAAGCTTCGGGCGGGACGGTCGACATTTTTCAAGAGAATGACCACTAGAGTATTCAAATATGCATAACTAGCCAGTTATGCGGAGATGTTCCCCTTCTTTCATTTACCGCAATACTCGTGTATAGGAATGCTAAGCACTCTATGTTTAAGTCCGCGTGCCATATCTTGACTTACTACACACATACTTGCTTATCAGACCAGCTACCCATGGAGAATGCGAGCTTGAGCAAGTCCCTGCTTTGCTCCTTTGAAGAAATCACAGAAATCAGCACCTGTGTAGGTTTAAACCGCAGCTCAGAAGTCCTTAAGTTTCGGTGCATGATGCATGGTGCGACACAAACGGATCAGTCCGTATTTTACATTTGGATATCTGACAAGCTCCCTGTGAGGAATGTAGTCGTATGAGGCTTTAAGAGCGATAAAACGATGATGCGTATCGAGATGAAACTCGCTGGCCTCTTCCAGGTGTTGCCAAAGTGTGAGGATTTGATAGGCCTGAAGCCGCAACTGATACTTTAAGATATATGCAGGGCCTTAGACGATCACACGGCACGCTGAACAGGATCTTGTAGTCAATATTGAGTAGAAAGAGATTCTTTGTGAGGTTTAATTATGAACAGTTTTTTTTTGACGGATCACGCGTGGTTCCTTTGGCATTTTTTTCAGCATTTGCAAGTCATCATGGAATGGCCCACACCACCACAAGGTCTCCTTTTAGTTGTTGAAAGATCGCCTTCTTTATGAATGGAGCTGATATTTCAGTCGTATCTAGACAAAAGATATCTTTCCATTCCTCATAGTTGACTAACGATCACAAATGAAGAACATCTGAGCTTTGTGTTTAAAAATTTGACATGAGCAATTCGAGTGATTTGCGGTCGTGTGTGTCAGCAATTTTCATTCACAATCATTAGAAAACATACGATTTGATTTCACAGCCAAGAATGCAGCGTATTCAATTGCTTCCACTGCAAAATTTATCAGTTCTAATTTTAACTAGAAACCTCCCTCGAATCACATCGCCTTGTCATTTATTGGGAAAACCGAACGTTCCTAATTTTTCCGCTTACTTAATGATGGGATCTTCCAGTGGTGCAATCTGTTCATCTTATCACATTAAATCACACTCCCAGTTCATATAAATAGACCGCTCACAATCGAGATTAATTGAGTTGATCGTCGTCACTGAGAGAACAGCAACATGGCCAGCTTAGATTTTACATCGCTGTCACTGGTAGTGCTGTTTTTAGTTTCCACTGCCCTCCCTCAAGTCAGGTGTGACGAATTCAAAGAGATTGGAGATCTAGTTACAAGATTTGTCTTGTTCCCACAACTGGAAGTGGTCGATCTTATAGGTGATTGCGATCCGAAGACTTCTGTTGGTGGTCTGATAACTGGAGGTATTGGTGGACTTTCCGGTGGACCACTTGGTGCATTGTTGGGATTAACTGGTGGCGTCATTGGTGGATGTGTTGCTGAGAAAGTGACCAAACATTTGTAAAGTGAATTAAATAAAGACTTATGACCATTGTAGTGAATGTTTTCTTATTTAAAAAAAAGACAAGGGGAGAACAGTTTGTCCTAAGGTTGCGTTTATGCCCAATCAACATGATTATGCTGAGCGATTCGCCAGGATTGATATTAAAGTCCATTTGACTTTCATATCACGGTTTGGAGAAATAGTTTTTTTGCAAAACTTGTACGCTATACTTCCTTGACGCGTGTAACTAGAATGTATAAAAGTAAAAACATCGACTGCTCTGCAACATAAAACAGCTTGCTTAATTGAAACAAGAGCAAACTTTCGGCGTTTTTCCTTTAAAAAAAAATCTTGTTCGATCTCCGAAAATACAAAACTACTAAGAAGTCTAATTTCTTTGCATTTGATATTTTCATGTTGATCGGTTGCTTTTCCCCAGGAAGGGTTTCATTCAAACGTTCTGAACACGTATTGTGAACTATTCCCTTTTTGTTCGGCTGGACAAATTTGAGTGCACACTTTTTGTCAGTGCAGTGTCCTGTCAAGGTCAGTAACAAACTCACCGAGACCTTCAATGTCAAAAAAGGTATAAGACAAGGCCTTTCGCTGTCATGTGACTTCTCCAACATCATTCTTGTCAACACCAGAGGCACGATCTTCCAAAAGTCAACTGCTAGCTTACGCTGATGACATTGATGTGATTGGACGTACACAGCGAGCCGTCAATGAGGCGTTTGCTGGCATTGAAGCGGAAGCGGCTAAAATCGATCTGGTGGTTAATGAGGGCAAAACGAAGTACATGCTGTCATTAAGGAAGGACATGCAACATCGACGTCTCGGACAGAGCGTCACACTAGGCAGCAGAAACTTCGAGGTAGTCAAGGACTTCGTCCACCTCGGCTTCGCAGTGAATAGGGACAATAACACCAGTACCGAAATCAAACGCAGAATCACTCTTACCAACCGCTGTTTCTTTGGGCTCAAGAAGCAATTGAGTAATAAAGCCCTATCTCGACGGACTAAACTGGCTTTGTACAACAGCTTCATCATCCTAGTTCAACTTTATGGCGCGGAAACCTGGACGCTACTAAAAGCAGATGGAGGCCTTTAGTCTTTTCGAGAGAAAAGTTTTGCGTGCGATTTTTGGTCCTGTTTGCGTTGACGACGTTTGGAGGAAAAAAATTAACGACGAACTCTATAAGCTTTACAGCGACATGTTCCTGGTCAAGCGTCTTAGGATAAAATGCTTCAGTTGGCTAGGTCATGAAGAGCGTATGGACACGATTGCTCCGGCCTGAAAAGTTTTCAAATTTGAGCCAAGAAGCTGGTGAGAGATCGTGCTTGCTAGAATGTTATGTTGGTTGATGCCCAAATCCACCCGGACTGTAGCGCCAGTAAAAGAAGAAGAAAAGACACAGGCATGTGACTTTCTCAACATCCTCGCCTAAGCCTCCTGTAAGCGTTACGACTTGATTCTGGTGATGCAAGGACAATCGTGATCCCTTTAAGCTGTTCTAATTATATTTGGCATAAGGGGTGTGCTTTTGGTTTAACTCTACATTCAATCACTGTCCAAATCTTTTCGATTCTTATACAAAATCCACTTTTCATCACGGTATGTTTATGCGATACAAAAACAGTGCATATCAGTGCCTTAGACTCAGCGAGGATTCTTCTCGCAATTTGTTTGATTTTTTTCATATTTGAACTTGTATAGGCTTACTATTTTTGGGATACTCGCCTGTTATATTTACCATTTTTGTTGGATCCCTTTTTTTTTTCTTAAAAAATGGCGACACCAATTCCCGTTTTTGGGTTCCCACCCGTTTCGTTTTCGAGGCTTAAATATCCCGAATGGATCCTAGGAAACCAATGCTGAATGATCGTCTTATTTTTCGCTTCCAAAGATTCAGTGTTTCAGTTTGAACTCGTAAAGGAAAAGAGTAGAAACATCGATAGCACGATAAGAGAAAAATAAATTTGCCCTAAAAGTAACGCACACTTGATAGACATACAAAATTATCCATAATATTTCATTGTGTTAAACAGATGTCCACTCAACAGATTCTAAAAAAGGACTTAGTGAAAAATCGAACAGCTCATGTGGTACTAAGCAAATGTAAATTATACTTACTCATATATGGTTGCGGTTCGATTGAATATGTGTTTACAAAAGCGAAAGGCA
Source organism: Eristalinus sepulchralis (assembly GCA_944738645.1). Taxonomy (NCBI): domain Eukaryota; kingdom Metazoa; phylum Arthropoda; class Insecta; order Diptera; family Syrphidae; genus Eristalinus; species Eristalinus sepulchralis. The sequence continues at coordinate 48,415,029 of OX122883.1, read as the reverse complement.
TATTTACCACCAAATGAAAAGTCGCCCGCATAACCAATAATTTTCGTCTGAGTTCTTCAAGTACTCCAACGATAACAAGTTTAGTAACCACGCTGCCCTGTGGGTTTCCTCAAATTAAATTAATTGTAATAATAAGCCATTTGGGCCAATATTACTTGCCAAATCTATTTCCTTGAAAGACTTAGCGGTGGATCTAAGATTTTTCTAAGAAAATAATCCACGATTTCAAACGAGTATCAATCTCAAAATATGGATATCTCATCAATGACCGATTCTTTTAGTAAAATCAAAAGAAATCGTTCACAATTTATTTGAAAACAGAGAAAGCTATATACCAAAAAATCTAAACCTCACTTAAACTTAACATAAGCTACTAACCCCAGTAGGCAGAGCATTGTGACAAATCCCATTACACCGCCTACAACCAAGCGTCCGAGTTCACTCTTCACGTTGGCGGTGCCTGCATCAATTACAGACGCCTGCACCTCTTTGGCTCCTCTATCCTCCGATGGTATCTCAATTCGAAAGGAAATCTTTGAGATTTCCGAGACTTCCGTTGAATTACCCGCCACGTCTCGCTTAAGTCGTGATGACTTGCCATCGGCACTGCACTCTAGTGTATTTACGTGACAGTCGCGATGCTCCAGGCAACCAGTCAGTCTAAGACTGAGAACCATCTCATCGCCGCTGCGCATTCCTCTGAACATCACGGCTTTGAAGGGCAATCTGTACCCAAGCGGCGGGTCAAAGAGTGGAGCTTGAGAGCAAATACTGCGCATCGAAGGGTTGAGGCATCCCCGCGAAGTGATGAGATTCGCCGAGGTGGTCACTTCACCCGTTGGCGCTATCCGTTGGAGACTGACATCGGTTAGTTTTGTGTAATTCCAACCTGCAAAGGAAAGAGACTTTACATCCGCTTAGTCGTTTCTCCTGTTCGACTTACCATCGCCCGCTATGACATGGGCACGTAGGAGCAGTTCTTCTCCGAGCTGAACTGCCCCATTACGCTCCAGATGCTTCGTATAGCCATTCGACGTCTTTCGCAACAGTTCGATGTGGGTGCGAAATTCATTTTGGCTGCCCCCGTGGGCGTGGACTCCAGCGCTCCGCGCTTGTCTAAAGTGGAAATGAAGAGTGCGTTGAAATGACATCAAGCTCTAGCAGAAAGATTATACTTACAGATCGTTGGAGACGCCCATCTTGAGGGCGTGTGTTTTTACGGCCACTTTGCTCTGCGTCTTGCAGTGAAGTGAGAGAATGGAATCGGTTCCGGTCCGCATGCCTCTTATTGTAGGGAACCGCAGACGCAGGCACAAGTCCTTTCCGCAGCGCTGCACGCCACATTTCTGGAAGTCGTCCGCGGCTATGTTGACGAGCAGGTAGCTGCGGCTCAATTTGACCTCGCATTTGGGATCGCTGGAGTCGTTGTCTACGGTGGGCACAGCGCCAAGGAAACTGTCGATTTTAAGGACTGATCGAAAGAAGCCCCCTCTGTGGTCAAGGCATCGCATCTCCTTTACGTGCAGTCGAATGGGGGGGTTACTGTCTGCTACGTTTCGGGTTGACGGAGGCGGGAGGTATGTTGGTTCGGGTGGATGATAGTGATATCCATCTGCCTGCGGTGCGTCGTCGCTCTGTGGAGGACGGCTATCAAACGGGGGACCGTCAGTGGGTGGCAGAAGGGCAGGTGGAATTTGAAGAGGACTCTCGTCTTCACCAAATGGTTTCGGACTGCTGGGCGGTTTGTCGTAATCGTATCCTTGATGTGGTCCTTCGTCGAAAACCACAATCGGTGCCAAGGGTTCGTCGTGTTTTGGTGGTAAATACGCGGGGTTCGGTGGAGGTTTCTGATCTATTTGGTCTTCCTGGTCCGCTTGACCTCCCGCTGGCCTATCCTCGAGTGGTGGCGGCAAGTAATGATGCAAAGGAATGAAGTTGCCATGCTGCCCGTCCTTGACTTGACGGTTGATTATGATTTCCGGCAACACAAACTCCGTCGTAGCGCTGGCTGGAGGGGGAGGAGGTGGCTGTAGCGGTGACTGTGAAGGGACGTGCGGAGGTGGATAGAGGAACGGCGGTGGATGTTGTGGATAAGGTGGTTGAAAGAAACTTAATTCCGGTAGAAACAGGTGACTTATGTCTCCGAGCGTTGCAACTGCGGCCAACAGTATGACGGTCAATCGAAAGAGGCTCTCCATGGTGTGATGGGTGGCTTGATACTGATTCAAATGTGCTTCTGGTCTTGCAGTTTTATAAATGCCGAATTTACGCACTTTTGTCGATCAGTCGTGATCGAATGAAAGCGACCGAAACTCTGTGAGCAGGCTGACACATATCGGCGAGTGCACGCTTTTCTTGTCAAAGACTCGCGGATGGATTCTCACCGCTGGTGACAAACTTTCCCAGATCACGATGTATCGGCTTCTAGGAGAGATACGAGCGTTGGGCGTGATCTTATGTAAGATATCAATTGTTTTTGACATTCGTCTGCTGTTGCTGTCCTCCCACTGGCGGCAGTCGCGTGTCAGTGAAAGTTACAGTTCGTAAGCACTGTTAACTTGAATTTTGGATAATTTTCGGTTTAAAAAATGACCTTGCGCTTGTATTCATTGAAACTTGAGTGGATACAGGAGCAGGACAGTTTCAGTATAAAAAAAGAAAAAAAAAACTCGCCTGAGTCATAATTCTCTTCATTGAGGAAAAAAAACTTAAACCACAACCACTTGTCTATTTGGCCAACCACTTGGTCACAACAGCAACTTCAATTGACTGGAAGTAGGATGCCCACAAGCCAAATCATTAAACACATTCATTTATTAATACACTACACAATTTTCAAGAATCCACGTAGGATCGCTCCTTCACAGCAGCCGGACCGACAAGCAGTCGCATTTGTCGCCATGAATCATATTTTCCACTTGACGCGCAGTCTTTTCCTCTGACAGGCAACTGAAATGTGGAATAACTTCAATTAGCTTGATTTATCTGCGCTCCAGCGAGATCAATACATTAAATAACGAACGTAGCTGAGTTATACGCCTGATCGGTGATGCTGCTCACGTGCGTTGAGTTGTTGAGCATTTCATGTGGGAGCATGCGCTGCGGGAATACGCTGCCGCCGACGGGGGACACCAGTGGACAGATGGATTGGAACCTTATGCTTATGATTGGTCATAAAGAATGTGCGGATGGTGTTTTTTTTTGTTTTTGTCAGAAAAACACAGGCGTTGCATGGGAAAAGTGGATACGTTTAAGTTATTCTAAAATTATGTTCTTGTCATGGTGGCGGATGAATGTTTTTCTGTTATTGGTATTCCAAATAGCACCATTAGCCTAGGATGGGCGGATAAAAACGTTCCCGAAAATTAAATAATTTGCCAAATCCGAACCAGATTACATGAAAAATTCACGGAGCGTTGCCTTACCGGCCCATGGCGCCACTATCAAAGAAGATTCCTATCGTGTAGGATGGCTACTATCAAAATCTTAGTCTACTCCAACTCGTAGTTTTGTTCAGGGAAGGAGATAAGTAACTCCTACCCCTTAATTTCAAATGACAACTGACGACGTGTTTGTTGTAGTAAACATCTGATTCCGTTCTTCTCTTAACTAAATAAGTAAGTTTGTAGTAAAATGTACCAAATGTCAAAAGATGACTTTAGTACTCTCTATATGGCTTAGTTTCTGTTTTATTTGACATACAACCGATGTGTTTGTAAAGATAACAGCTAGTACTAAATAAAGTTCCTTGATAGTTTTGCGTTTCATTTGCCCGCGTGTCAAAATGTAACCCTTGTAAAGAGAAAATTAATTAAACAGTTTTTTTTCGATAAAAGCGAAAATGCAGGTAAAAAGTTTTGTGATGATGTTGATGATAAACAGCCAACCATGCGCAATTTTAGTTTCGTCTTTATATTCCGGTAATTTTGAGGTTGAAGACCGAAAACGTTTATTAAACTGCTTGATTGATTGAAGCCGAATGCTCTGTTACGATTGCACAGGAGTCGAACGTGGCACGGGCACCATTTAAAAAAGAACGGATACAAAAAAAATGAGTCGATGTATGGGTGCAACACGAGGTACTAAAACTTGGTACTAAATCGCAACGAAATCGATTCATTTTTGAAGCGAATGATAACTGGTGATGAAAAGGGGAGCTCTTACGACAACATTCAGCAAACGACGTTGTAGTCGGATGACAATCAGCCAGAGTTGACCGCCAGGAAGGTTCTGCTCTGTATTTAGTGGAATTGACAAGAGATCATCTACTACGAGCTACTACCCTACGGTCAAACCCTTAATTCGAATATTTACTGTCAACAATTAGACAGTTTGACGGAAGGAATAGCTTTAAAGCGAATGGCTTTTGGTTGTCTTTCATTAAGATAAGGCCACACACGTCGATACCTACTTGTCAGAAACTCGTTTGGGAGATTCCTATATATGAACCATATTGTCGATATAACTTAGTTATTAATTATTATTATCAGTTCCTATCTATGAGGCACCACGTTGTTGATGGAAAGTTCACAAAAATCGGTTGCTACAGGTTTTTAGTCATAATGACTAGGGTATCTGTAAGAAATGGGATTCAGCTGAACTTTTCTTTTATTTAAAAAGGAAACTCAAAATTTCCCGCAAATGCTGTTTGCGGATATTTTCGAAGAGACTGATGCATACTATTTATGGCTTATAATGGTACTGGTCCGAAATTTTGGATAAAACTGATGATGACCGCTAAAATTTATTTTAGCATAATGAGAGAAACCATATTAACTTACGCTTAGTGGAGTGTACCTCTTAGTTGGGTCCAGGTAGACCAAAACATTGGACAAATTAACCAAACAATTTTTCTCAAGCAATAGAATTTATGTTATGGAATAGCTAGTAACACTAGAAAATAGACAACAGCTACGGAAGGAGGCTGCGTGTAGGGATGTATCATTTCGTTGCGCTGGTATACTTAAAAGTAAAGATTTAAAACACAACCTAAGTGAAGGGTTGGCAACTAAGTAATTGCTGATTTTTCTTTAGAAAACAAAAGACAATTTTTTCATGGAACGAAATACCCTTATTGTGTAATGTAACATACTGCTCATTTTGAGCAAATACCTTTTGCCATCTTTCAGACAGCATTATAATCACACGTTCATAAAAATGTCTGTTTTTTATCAGCAAAAAAACTGAACCAGGTACGATATGGCATCACCATAATTATTAAAATTTTTACCATTCAAGGAGTTTTGCAAGGTCGAAATAAACTGTAATCAGATGGTCAGGACAAGGTCAGGTTTATAAGGTGGATTTGGCAAAACATCCCAAGCAAGCTCCAATAATTTTTGCCGAGTGAGCAAATATGTGTGTGGCCTTGCATTGTGATGATGGAATATATGGATTTTTCAATTCGGGCCGCTTTTCTTCAATTGCATTATTAAATTTTGTTAGTTGTTCAATGTAGACAATGAATTGATCGTTCAGTTGGATGGCAAAAGTTTAAAGTAGACAATTGTAATACCACCAAACTTATCATTTGAAAAAAATCAGCTTTTTAATCTTTTTCTTTTTCGATTGATAAGTTCCTGATGATTGGGTATGAATGGGTTCCAGCTTCGCCTAGCTGCGTCTTGAAAAGTTGCACCAACTAGTGTTGCAGAGGGATGATGTGTGCCATTTTTAGTTTTTTATCCGGTCTTTGTCAATGATGAGACATTACTTTTAAAGATCGATAGATTCTCCATGCTGTACTACACAGTGAAGCCATACGCTATGATGAGTCGTATGAGCTGCTTGTAAAGGGTGATTTTTTAAAAGCTATAGGAAAGTTTATAAAAAAAAAACACATAGAATTCAGAAATATGCATGAAATCTTTATTTGAATCGATAGTACGGTCAATATAATTTAATGAAGATTATTTCATGCAAATGTTGACATTAACTGCGCCTCAAATGGTCCACCCGCTAAGTCCAATTTTGACATACTCTTTCCAACATTTCGGCCGGTATCTCGCAAATAAATCCTTCAATGTTGTTTTCCAATGCGTCAATTGTAGCGGGCTTGTCTGTATGGAAATGAGCTTTAGCATAGCCCCACAAAAAATTGTCTAAAGACGTTAAATCGCATCTTAGCGGATTAAACGTAATTCTGCTTATTGACGTACCCATTGAGCCAAAAATTAACTTATTATAAAATGGAAGGACCGCATGATGAAGTTTCTTAACTGAACACGCATTTTGATAATGAAATTCAAAAATTTGCAAGCGTTGTTCGTTTGTAAGACGATTCATGGGTAAATTATAGACCAAACTGAAGATGTTTGACAGTGAAACAAAACACGAAACGAGCGTAAGCTGTTTAAACCAATGTTGCCAAAAAGATAATCGCTTAAAAATCACTTTTTATAATAACAGTTTCTTGTTCTTGGCTGATCCATTCTCACATCGCACCAAAAAGCAAGGCAAATTATTTCACACCTCACTATTGCGGAATTACATTTCCGCCTTGGTAAAGTGCGACTAACGCAGCAATTAAAGCCTGCTTACCATTCAAAACTTCCTAGAATAACAGACAATAAAAACCGATTTTTCGAACAACATATTAATTCAAGGATGAGAACATTTCTGACTCGGTCGGCATGTAAAAAAAAAATTGCTCAGAAACTTCACAAGTGTTGGAAGAGGCACTGCTACTTTGTATCCAAACTATTCGTCTGTTCTCTGGTCGGAAAGCTACACCGGCCAGTACTACTTTGATGATATCAATGGGCGAAAGGTTACATTTACAATTCGGAGCGATATGGTCGGATAATAACAGTTTTTCTTGGCCAACGATTGAAGATTATGACTATGACGTTTTGGTTAGTTCCAACAAGACTAGTTAACAATCTACACAACCCAGTCAATTATGACTTAATTGTACAAGAAGCTTCCTCAGCGCCAAATTTGACGTTTTGGCTATATTAATTGACCACGAAGATTATATGATTCGAAACCGTTCGATTTTTTTTTTCTGTGGAGCTTCACAAAAGAACGCAAATAATCCTAAAACTCGAAAAATTAATGCTCAAGTTATGGCCGAGATACTGCTCGAAATGTGCGAATGAGTGGTTAAAAATAATCTCAAAAGGCTCACAAGTTTCGAATTCTCCCTAGGATTTTTTTTCACACTTAATGTCAAAGTCTAAAAAAACATTCATAAAAAATGTATCGCGTGGGTCTTATTCGAAATCGAAACACAATACACTACTTTCATTAACATAGCCTTTCATTTGCAAACTGAAATGCACTCACACTCTGGGACTTAGAAATTCTACTTGAGAACCAATGCCGATCAGAAATGTACGTGATCTATGATTTAATGCTGAAATGGTGTAGCAATTGACACACTTTTCACGTTCCATGCACTCGCTTTCATGTCAAAAGTGTCTCAAGCGCACTGACGCACCCGTCAGACTGCTCTCCATATCTCGACTTCGACTACAAGAGTCCACCGCCAAATAAGTATCGTGAGACATGAGAATTCTGTATCATTCCCTGGTGTAATGCAGTCTTAGCGTGAGTTTTAATTACCCCAAGAAGCGTGGTACTAATGAAAACCGAAATCGGGTTCTTAGCTCAGCGATACCCTCCCCATATGGGGTGTGCGGTAATTAGTTATGGAAGTCGTGTAACTGAAATTGCAATGTCTCAGATCTCTAGCACATCTACTTGATATTCATGCAGCGAATCTTGTTTGATTTCAGGCGAAAGGATATGACAAATACGAGCGGCGGCATGTCAAGCCAAGACTTTAGTGGATTTACAACAAGCGAGCGCCTAACCCTGCAACAGCAACAGAATCGACGAAAATTCAGTTTCCCGGCGACATTGCATTCCACATCACTATTGGAGGTTAATTCAGCAGCTACTGCACGCAGACGTTTGAGTAATGTCAGCGATGTTGTCACGCGAAAGCTATCGTACACGATTGGATGGAAAGCCGCACAAATACCCGCACAAGATATTATCTCACAGGTAAGGTACAAAAACAATTAACTTTATTTCATACTGGGTCGATTAATGTATCCAGGCAATACGGGTTGTTTTGAATCTATTTGAATTTTGTGCAAAGATCCTTAAGTTTGTCATCAGTTTGGACAATTATTGAAAGAAAGTAGGTAATATGTAGAAATGGGCTTAATCGCGTATGACAGCCGTGATTTGTGAAAAAGGAAATCCAATTAATTACCATTTCTTGTAGTATGGATTTCCAACAACAGATGATACTGCAATCAACGAGTAGTTCAAGTCATGAAATCTTGACACTGTGGCCAATTTGCGTTGTCGTATCTAAGAGTCGTTTTAGACGTCTTAGAATATTTTCTGAGAAAAACTGGTTGATTGCCATTCTTGCAAGAATGCTCGACTAAAGTTTTCTTATGATTTCTGTGTTTCTAGTACGACATAAAGAAAACAAATCATGTCATTTCTTTAATATCAACTTGAGAAGATCGTGTATAACTCGAAGGTCAACGCCAAAGACACGATCTTGCAAAAGTCCGCCCAACTGCTTGCTTACGCGGACACCATTGGCGTGATGTGTTAATTAGGATTTTGTCGCCGTTGAAGTGGAAGTTGCTAAAATGAGTCTAGAGGTGAATGAGAGCTAAACAAAGTTGTCGTCATGGAAGGACGCATAACATCACCGCATCATGATATCATCCCGTCTCGCACAGATCTTCATAATGGGCAGCAAAATCAAGGATTTTGTTTTCCCCGACTCTGGAGTAAACAGGGCCAATAACACCAGTAGCGAGATCAAGTGCTTCTCTTGCTAATCGCCGCTTCTTTGGGCTTAAGAGGCAATCGAGTGACAGAGCTATCTCTCGAAACCCCAAGCTGACTTTTTATAACATTGATCAAACTCCGTGGTGCCCTTTGGTGCAGACACATGGACTCTGTGGATGTGCATGACCAAGGAAAGTCCTTGGTCGTTTTGAAAAAAAAGTTCTGCGTGGGATCTTTGGTCCTGCGTTGAAAGCGTCTGGAGGAAAAGATTCTACCACGAAATGTATAGGCTTAACAGCGGCATGTGTCTAGTAAGGCGTTTTTGAATCCAACGTTTACGACGGCTATGTCATAAAGAGCAAAAGGACGGCAGATCTGGTCTGTTGCGGACTTCCCCAACCTAAAACCGTACTGTTAAGGACTAATCAAGTTGTTGACGAGTGGTAGGGAAGATCTTGGGGGCGATGTTGACGAATCTGATCCTTCAATAGTTGACGCAGTCAAAGGGGTCTCCTTTCTTGTGAACCGGACAAAAGTCACTGAGACTCCACTAATCCGGCATGCTTTCCACCGAACATATCTTACAAATGAGTTGTTGCATGCGCCAAACCAGGTCATTTCCAACTGTTTTAAACAGTTCTGCGGACAGTCTGTCCGACTTTAGTTTCGATATTGCTATTTTGACCTCGTCTTAAACTAGGGAGGTACGGAAATCTTGTCTTATATCGTCTAAGTTGAGTGTCACATTCTGCATAATAGCGGGTTTTGGGCCGTCAGTCCCTTTTCAGAGGCTGCAGAAATGATATTTCCAGATTTTCAGCATCGATTGCGACTCTACTACTAGTTGGCCATTTTACTTCCGGCCGGCTCCATTTTAGGTGGTGACGTAAAACCCATCACATCAGTGGCAGCTTCTTTAATGGAACATCACAGCTCCGGACCGAAAAGTTTTCGATTCCGAATCATAGGGACAACTTAATGGAGGACATACTCGAACAAAATGGCGAAAACAAGTGGAAAAGAAAACAATTTGGTGAGCGCAACTGGAAATAGCTTACGAAAGAACCTACTGGCTGAAGGGTCTCATTATCCACCCGGATAGTAGCGTCATACAAAGTGGAGGAAGAAGTACTACATACATTTCTGGGAATATCGAAACTGTGAATTATGTTTTCTTTACCTACAACCTTTATTCCTATGTTCCCATCGCCCGTTCAACATAATCGAATGGGCAAGTATTTTATTATGGGGCATACTGCTTTGCTTGGGACGACTGTGATGATGCTTTTTCACGCAGACGCTTGACCGCACGAAAAAACAAACAAAGTGACTATTTTCTATTGTTTATCTTTCTCTGTCCCAAATAGAAAACACGGCGTTGAAAAAGCAGTTCACAGTAAGGAGGTTCGTTTGTTTATAGGCCCTGACTGGTTAACTCATAGGCGGGAGTGGGGATCGCTTAGTATAATACGAGCCCCAGTCATAAAGAGGAAGCTTTTTTCCATAGGGAAATTGGAAAATAATGGAATTCCTTTAGATAGACGCCGCATTCTTGAATTACACATTCAAATAGAAAAGGCCAATACACCTACATATATGAAATTTCAGCTTCATCGACACGAAATGAAATCGTTCTTGCATCGGATAGTTACAAGGGGTGAAAAGTGGGCACATTTATCTGATAATCCATAGCACAGAAAGTCGTCGGTCCAGGCGCATCCCTCACATGGACCGAAAGACCAAATCGCTTTTGCAAGAAGACGATGCTCTGTATTTAGTAGGATAAGAAATTAATCTTAAGTCATGATTAAGATTATAAACTAAAGCTTGAAATAGTACTAGAATTTACTTTATTCGAAAGATTTTCTTTTGGCAACATTTAAATATGAGTCTTGGCATATAATATGACTGCCGCTGTCCAATCTGGAGATCAAATTTTTAACTTTTGACTTTTCCCAAATTTTGTCCTCAAGTTAATCGTATCGGGCTTATCTGTGTAGACTAGCGACCCCACAGAAAATAGTTAAGCGACGTTAAATCATACGATCTTGAAAGTTAATTGACGGGTCCGTAACGTGAAACTATGCGGTGCATACAAGACAAAGGGAACGTTGAACATTGAACTGTAGCCAAATAGCCTTGACTTTAAGACAACTTTATTTACTTTATTTTGCTCGCTCGATGTGTGTGTGTGTTTTAAGAAGGTACCTTAATGTAGGAAACGGGATAAAAAGTTAAGTAATTTGGTGCCGGACCTGCAAGTCTATCGGCGTGGGAGTTCCTCTAGATATAACTGTGTCACGGTTACCATATCAGATTGATATTCAAGTACTTGACCATCTCATTAAGAGGCGGCACTTGAGGGGGGGTATGAAAGTGGAGCTTCTGACGTCCAAGATATGAAATTGCCGAAACAGATGATTATTTTCCTTTTGAACATAGAATTGGTCCAGAACCAGAAAAGTTCCTCCTTTATTGCCTTTATATGCCTACAAAGCCCAATGCAATGCAAAGGAAAGACGGAGCTTCAGGCGTTTCGAATATATCCCGGTCCCTCCCCCATCGTTCATTTTGCACCCATACAGAGTGGTTCTACCAGCGACGTGGGGATAGATTCCCTTTCCGGAATGCTGGTTGAGTATCGTTCATCAACTAAGGGAGAAGGTGTGATCAGTATTTTGTGGGAGAAAGTTAAACCGCCTTATGATACTTACCCTCACTAAAAAGGGAAAGCGGATCTTTTTATTCTCGGTTTAGTCCTAAAACAAGGATCATAAGCATCAGTTAGCATAGTTTACGAATAACATCATCATTTTTTACCGAACGATACAGTTTTTGCTAAATGTTGACTTAAGTTTATGGTTTTGACATCTTTTTGGGTATCCCTGTAATCAGATTGCATAACCCCTGCATATTTTCCTATATATAAGAATATTCTCGAAGTAATGAATAGTTAATGTTGTCTTTGGCTATTGTTAAGACTGTATGATAATATTTCCTCATATTTTTGGAAGGAAGTAAAAGGAAAACTGCAGCATTTATCAAAAGAATTCAACTTGTAAGTTCTTAAATGTAAAAAGTTTTTATTACGCCCCCTTCCATAAGACATTCTTTATGTTATGAGTTATAAAAATCTGTGGACACTGTGAATAATCATAATACTAATTGAGTGACACTACAGCCCACAGGGGACCAGGGCCTAGCTTACTAACAACTACGCGTGTTATACGTGATACTGTTTTCTTGTGAGTGGAGTAAGAAGCTTTTCATAGCCAATTAGTAAACTTGAGTATTGTTAGCATTTCGAAAGAGGTGGTACCGTGAAAAATACGAGGTGTACACATCGGGAATCACACCTGGACCTTTGGCGTGTGGGTCGAAGCACTAACTCGCTACGCCACGGTGACCGCCACAACACATTTCCACCCATTGTCATTGGGACAACGAAACGGTGGACATCTTCGTCTGAGATGGCGCACGCTAAGAATGACCTTAACCACTGCGGTGTGAACGTGAAGGCAGCTGCCCAGTGATTGTGCCCATGTCCAACTTACTCGTGCCAACCTAAGAGGAATGTGTCATTATCAATCATTCAATCATAAGAAACAAAAATCGTAGAACCAGCAAACAATAGAGCTGGAATGGAAATTTACAACTTTTTACTCTGTGGGTGATGTCTGAAACTCGTAGAAGTAAAGCCGTGAATCAAACCTGGGACCTTGGCGTATTTCATAATTGTCACTAACAACTACCTATCTACTGTCCACGCTTGGAACATTTAGTGCGAAAGAGGGTCAGCATGCAGTTCTTTTCCGCACATATCTCAGACATAACTTGGGTAATTAGTTTTTACTGTGGAGAAAGTCTTTCGCGTAGTCGCAGAAAAGAAACTTACGGTGTCAAATGGTATAGTTTGATTTTGCTTAATGCATTTTTAATAGTTTTTAATTAATTTTCTTATATGCTAGACAATCACAAGTACACTAGGCTTACCGAGGATTTCTTCCCGCCTTTCAGCTTCTTGTATTTTTTAAAATTCAAGGCAAATATAAAGTTAAGCTATTTCCCTCCAAGAAATTAAAGGAACTTGAATATATGAGTTGACCCTACTGCCTTTTCTTTAAGAAGTGAACGGCGTCGAAAGTTGGTTTTGGTGTAGTCACCAGTAGAAATGCTGTTCCTTTTTCGAAACTGCTCTATCGCGGGTAGAAATCACTCTACTGAACCGTAGAAGATCTGCGTTGCTGCGAGCGACATTCCATCTATAGCAGGTCCTTCGCGTCCAAATGGAGGAAAGCTTTAAGGCGTTAAGGCGTACCCTATTATGGAACATTACATAAGGGTAGCAGGCCCCAACGGAAGTTGGTTGAAGTCAAAGCTCGAGCAGTACGACACTGAATCAACTTAATAATAAAATTATCTTTCCTCAAGAAGTATCGAATCTACGAAAATGTACATCTTCGGACTGCGCCCAGAAAGCAGACAACACCAATGGTGATGGGTTGGGCCGTCGCTCTCTGCTCGTATTTTTGGACAAACTATCTTAGAAGGAGTATCGAAGGCCGATTACAAAGCGCACGTGTACCTAGGTTTTGTTTCCCCGAATGCAAATTATTTGAAGGATAAGGTTGGATCACCTCAAACAAGCACTTTGACAGGAATGGACCAAAATACCGCAGAGCTTCTTGCGTGTAGCGTGTAATGCTTTCTTCGGTCGTCTTAAGGTTCATACTGATAACTTCTGATACAATTTGAAAAGATATATATTTTGTAACATTTAATGCTTTGGCACAACAAAATTTATCAAAAAGGAAACAAAATATAGCACTTTAAAGAGTTGGACTTTAAGTCATTTACACGGTGATTTTTAAGAAACGAATTTGTCGCGAGTTCTGACTGCTCTCTTCAGCTAAATTATTGTGAACAATGATTGTGAAGAAAGAACGTAATGTACTTAATGGTCAACTCACAAAAGTCGTTTAAGGAAAGTTTGAAAGTTTCGAAAGTGGCTTCGCAGGGGAAATGTGACACGCCCTTCTTAAAGCTGCAGTTATTATACGATTGGCTCAATTAAAAAATATAGTGTCCACAGTCTTACCATTTTACATAAATAAGTGCTCAAATATCTGTTAATAATAATAATAGTCGTAGATGAAAATATTGAAGCTCTTCCTTTGCTTTGAATCACATTCAAGTCCGAGGTTTACCTGTCTCTCAACAATATTGCACCTCACATTTACTGGGATCTTTCTTTACTCGTGTGCAACACCCCAGATGAGAGAGTCCTCTGCTTCGTCATCCCAATAGCTCGGATTCACACACATTTCGGCTGGAATAAAGTTATCCATCTTCTCACTATGAAAACATGGCCACAAATTGGACATTATTAACGTCCAAGTTTTTGCGCCTAGAGCAGGAAAGACAAATCTAAGGTGTTGTGTAAAATCAGCTTAATCCCAAAGAAACAGCGATTAGCAAGATTTGCCTACTTGCTGTATAACCGCGATGACAACTTCAGAGTTCTTGCTGCCCAGTGTGACGCTTTGTCCAAGTCGACGGTGTGGTGTGCCGACCCTCGATTATCGCCAGATCTGCTTAAGCTGCTTCCGTTTCAGTCCCAACAAAAGCTTCATTGACGCCTTGCAACGCTCTTCCAATCACGTCAATATCAACCGAGAAAGCCATTAACTGAAAGGACTTGCAGAAGATTGTTTCTTTGGTGTCGACTTATGAGATTCGCATGTTCTTCTTAAGAATGATGCATCGCCTTGACGAAAACCTTTTTTTGACATTAAAGATCTTAATGAGTTTTTTACCGACCTTCACGGTGCAGCGAGAGTTCTCAATTGTCATCTTACGTCATTTGACGAGTTTGGTAAACTTGTCTCTCTACGTTCTTCTTTAGTCTTCTCCAGGAAAAACCTGGTCTTCTCCAGAAAAATTTGAAAATTGGTGGACTTTCCCGGGCTGAAACCACACTGATAAGGACCAATCGGAATGGTTTCAAACATTCAAACAAACCGTCGGATAGGACCTTGTACGCGATGATTGGTAGTTGGTGGAATGATGGGGGTTTCCATTCTTATGGACCAGGAAACCGAACTACAGACTCCTCTCATGCACTTATCGTACATGGGCAAGTGCATGAGCCCAACCAAATCACCGCCAGCTGCTTCTAAGAGCTCTGTGTGTAGTCCGTCATCTCCAACAGCCAATTTCAATCTCGACATCGCCATCGTGCCAGGGTGCCGAAATTCTTAAGTGAAACATTAAGCCTGACTGCCGGATTTTGGGTCGTCATCGCCGGTAAACAGTCAGCAGAAGAGATTTTACCGAATTGAAAGAATCTGCAATATATTCTCATCTTCTCATGCTCACCTCTCGCCCAGTCTGAGACTCTCCAATTTTTTCCTCTCTCTCTTTCAAAGTGTTTATGAATCTTTTTGTCATTTTAGGGAAAATGTCTCTGTGGACAGTATATAAAACGCCGACTGCGCCGTTCTGGTCTATTCAACAAAAAACTTGGTCTCCAAAGGATTCGCAGCATCTTGGGCACCTCATCCATAACAGTCGTCCGCGAAGTATTTCCCGCACTGATGATAGTAAGCATTTGCGCACCACACCATCACTTAGACTTTGTTAACTCTTGAGTGCCCTTAGTTAGGTGACGAACTAGAACGAATGCATCCTCGAATCTACACGGGAGTTGCTCGACAAATATGCCGATCCCCAGGCGGGGACTTCTCATCAGCGGAAACAGTAGCCATTCTGATAAACGCTGTGGCACGTGATCTCTTTCGAGTTGACATCACCTGGGGTAAGATCATATCGCTCTTTGCTGTTGCCGGCGGCCTAGCTGTGGACTGTGTGCGGCAAGGACATCCGGAATACTTGCCGAAATTGGTGCAAGGTGTATCCGATGTGATTGAGGATGAGCTTGTACCTTGGATCAACGAGAATGGTGGATGGGTAAGGTGAACGAGTTTTTCAATGCAAACGCAACGCAATGATGGGTTTCTTTTTTTTATTCTCAGATTGGTCTGAATTCACATGTGCACCCGGTCAGCGAAGAGTTCAATCCACTGGAGTGGACAACGCTTTTGGTTGGCTGTGCGTTTGCCATATTTATTGTCATCATTATAATTCGTTTTGTTGGAATTTATTTGTTACCCTTAGCGTATGTGAGAACGTCACCGTCGCAATCATAAATTTAAAAAAAAATATTCATAAATTTTAGAAAAATGTTTTTGTGTTTTCGTTCTCGTCATTGTTTAACTTGAAGGTGAACTTCTGTTATTACATGTCTTCTGCCAATCTCACCAGGGACCCATAGAGAGAGGAGTCTGCCACTGAAAAGTCGCACTCTCCTATAAAAACAAAGGTTTGGTGATCTGTAGTTCGTACACACCAGAAAGAGGTCTATCTACACTAGCCTGCGTCGCTTCTCAAGCTCTCTAGGAGGTTGGTGGTTTGTGTCTTAGCCACCGAGTTGTAGCACATACTAGGAGTATTTGCATACAAATGATGTGGAGTTGTTTCCTTCAAGTAGACGAATGCTCCAGACCAAATAGGAGCGTTGTATTTAAGCTTGGAGAGAGAGAAAAAGAAAGCTATCCATGGCCCCGCATTTTTGACGACCTCAAATATGAGATCGTTCCAAGTAAATGTTGGGCTGACACACATACACGAAATATGTGGAAAATGGATCTTTTTTAAAAAGCCCTTTAGTAACAGATGTAGGATTTGGTTAAACGTCATCACCTGCCTTGACGGCCTTCTATCATGGGGACCATTTTTTCAAGAGTTACGACTCTTTGCAGGACTAGATGCATCAGTTACCCAGATTTCAATAGAGATAATGTTTACGGGACAATCACTCCGCCTTGCATTGGAGCGAAACTTTTCTTACACGTCTGCCGTTCTATGGGTTACAGTACCAGATAACAATGCAACTCCACCCTGAGACTCTGTAATTATCTGGCCTGAGTCGGGGCAGTCAGCTGGTTCCAGTTATCTCGACTCTAAACGGGATTTTGGATATTAAACCACAAACACCATGACAATCGCACAAGCGGGCCTGCCGCAAGGTCAGGCTAAAACTCAGGTTCAGTTGCCCCTGACCTCCAGTGGTACTAGAATATAGCTTTCGGTCGAGCTCCGCGACTACTGGTGGCTGTCGCAGGAGGGCAGAAATCATTCTGGCTCGACATCTGCAAAACGACGCTTCCCTAGCAAGGCACCTGATGGTGTTTGTACATTGCCTGAACCCATTAGTACAACTTATGTTCATAGCTCTGAGGTCCCGAATGTCATATGTGCAACCACCACTTAGAACTATATCAGCACGATGAGATGTTAGTTTGGTCTCAGATCGAAGAAGCTCTCTTGGGCTAAATATTTTTGTTTTAGAAAAACCTTGCCCTTTATGCCCATTTTCCCACAATTTGAACTTAGCTGAATGGACGTCACAAGTATTCAGCTGAACTCTAGCACAATCTCCATTATTTGCCGACATTATTCTCCTCACATAGCTTGCATACTTATAGGGTAAATTTGTGGATAAATACCTTCCACAAGAGTAGGGGATATTTGTTAGGGGAAATTTTGTTATCTCATCTGTCATTTACTCACGATCATTTTCACCACACCAGAACACTGAACACACAAAAAACACAGTCGTTGTCCCCGTCGCTCCAACAAGTGTCATGTCGGATCAATTTTTTACTCTCTCCCCCAAGTAAAAATGATCTGCAGGGGCTTCCAAAAATACAAGATAATCGCTTCAGGCAAATAGAGATACAAAATGTTTTTCCACACATCAGCTGTTTCCAGCAGCATCACTCAGCATCTCCTTCTAACCTTCATATTCTATAGCTAGCGTGAAATTCTGTTTCTCCTCTATTCGTTCGCTAGTTGACTTCGTGCGCGATACACACTACACACAAGACCGAGCGAGGGCAGTGTGTGCCCCTTGATCGAACGAAGAAAAAGGAAACAACAAAGAAAAACAAAAAAAAAAGAAAAAAACACAGAAAAACATCTCCCCTCAAAATCAGTAAAGTCAAAAAGTCTGCTCCCCTCTCGCGGATGCCGCCGGACGACGAGATCGATCTGCTTAATCAAAGAAAACCCAAGGAATGGAGGACAACGACTCAGAAGAGTATAAATTATCAACAGTTCAAGATGGAGATAATTAACCAGGTGAGTTGTTCATCAAATCAACAAACAACAAAACACCTTTGAATAAAACCAGACGAAAACACGAGACCAATCGGGTGTGCTACGGGCAAATGTCAACCAAAATTGAATCCAAATGTCGATATTCGCCAAAAGAACTTGTGTTTTCGGGCAAATGTTTCGAGTGTGAGTGCCATGAGAAAAAGTGTAGGAATTATGCAACTCCAGCCAGAGCCAGTGGAGCCACAGAAACCGACGGCAACGTCCAGCCAACAACATCAATGATTACAATGGGAACCATACGTTTCTGACGTTTCTAGGGGGGAAGAAGTCAGCTTTCACCTTCGGTTCTCTCTAGAATTACAGATCTATGTTCCATTCGATCAGGAGTTAGAATACATAAAGTTCCAGCGATTAGGTAACGTTGACTTCAAAATTACTCGTGTTTTCGTTGCATTGCTGGTCTTCACATTCTGTTGTTTCTTTCTACTCTCGTCTCTTGATTAATTTGAGCGGAATTGTGGAAGGAACAAGCACCACACACACTCAAGGTCAGTTTTATTATTGTTATGGCGTGATGAATGTTCGAAAATTGGTTTTATTGTTTATGATTGACCAGTTAGGAAGCAAACAAATTTAGACAAAAAAAAAAAAAAAAACTGCGGGAGGTACACTCAGTACTTATTGACCACTTACGCACATATCCACACACGCACACACTCTAGCTTCTAAGTGCTAGCCGAAGACCAATTTGGACTTGGTTATAGTATCCAGTGGCGGCAAATGCGTGTATGCTAGAGAATTTTAATTGTCAGTTTACTCGATTTGTTGGTTTATTCACATCGGCTTCCTCTTCAAAATTTATTGTTTAAAGCAACAAATCATTGATTTGTTTAAATTTTATTTTTAGTCTTTAATTGTGGGCGATTATGACGTGGGATTATTGAGAATTGATGTTCGTTTCAAAATTGTGCGAAAAGTGATTTCAATTTGAAGTATCGTTTAGTGGAGTCGGTTGAGTGGTTTGTTGGTTCGCACAGTCTGAGCAAGGCGGCTTTGAGGCTTTGAATGTTACTGTTTTGTTAGATGGCAAGAAAATGCCTGGTACAAGAGCCCTTGAAGTAATTTTGAACCGAATCAGCGATACAACGGCCAAAAGTGGTCGCGACAGAATTTGCATTAGTTTCATTTTATCACTGTTCGTTAAATTGACCACAAGAATTTTTGTTTTTACTTGCACACGGTTCCCCCATCTGCCTCAAATTTCGCACCCCTTATATGTGCGCGCCGCTGCGTTGTTACGTCTCATATTGAAAGACTCTTCGGGTCGGAGCAATATTATCTACCCAGTCTTTATGGTCTAGCCGTCATAAGCATTGTATCCATAGACGCTTGACTAGGCGTATGACGGTGTACAGCCTGTACACTTCATCGTTAAGTCGTTTCGTCCAGATGCCATCAACGCAAACGGAATCTCGAACTTCTATCTACAAAAGGTTCGTACCCTCATCCGCTTTTAATATCGGTCAAGTTCCTGTTCCATACAACAAGACAGGATGATAAAAACGTTATACAAAGCAAGCAAGGTCTTTGGGGAGAAGGCTTTGTTACTCAATTGCTTTTTGAGCTCAAAGAAACAGCGATTGGGCACGACGACGCCAGACAATCCCAGAAACAAGTATCTCCATTCAGAATACGCTTGGTTTCTTCAGAGGTGAGAGATTCTTTGTTTTCTTCTTATTCTCTGCTGCCAAATAAGACACTGCGAGCATACGACTTCCTTTTTGTCGTGTATCCAACCAGTCGGTGGTCACCGTGGCATACAGGGTTAGTGCGCCGACCCACACGCAGACGATCTAGGTTCGATTCTCAGGTGGGACACCTCGCATTTTTTCACGGCATCACCTCTTTCGAGTTGCTGACAACACTCAAAGTCTTTGAAAAGCTTCTCAAATCTCGCCGTTCGGAGTCGGCAAAAAACTGTATGTCCCTTCTTCTCGTGAGAGAACAGTAGGACGCACAACACGAGTAGTTTATGTAAAAGCTAGGCCCTGGTCCCCTGTGGGCTGTAGTGCCACTCAATTAGTATTATAAATCCAACCAGTCTAAGAGAACCTCAACTTTTCCAATGAAGGTAAGGACTGATCCCGCAGAAAGGAAAATCAGATCTTGTATTTTTGAAAATAATATTCCTTCGACGACAATAAAAAGCAGCACATTCACATAGCTACAGCTTCATCATCCTCAAGACAGTTTGTAATCAATTTCAGGAAAGAAACTATAATGCAAGTTTTTCCGAAAGTCATGTGGTTTTCCGGCAGGTTAAAGTAAAGTTCAAGTTGATTGACGCAGATCGATTTAAAAATGAACCATCAATGATATTGGTAACGATGCGGAATTCGACCCAGGTTATGAGCCAGGTGTTTGCATCCAGGTAAGAATCGACAATTATAATGTAAAGCTAATATGGACACATGCTGGCGGTGTGAACAGGATATAAACAGCCACGAGGACCTTGCACAGTTAGTAGTAGGTGGACGTTTTCACCTGCATTTTAAAAAAGACTCAACAACATAGGTTGTTATAATATTCCAAGTCCTTGTACAAATTAAAGTTCTATTCGTTGTCTCTGTCATTGTCTAAGTTCAAGTCTATATCCATATAGTTGTACAAGTCTGTTTTCAGGTTCTTGTCATGTCCATGTACTTTTCGAAGTTTGTGGTCAAGTTCTAGACCAAATACTTGTCCAAGATCTAATTCAAGTATTAATCAACAGTTTTGCCAATGTTCCAGATTGATTCCCAGTCATTTTCGCAGTTTTGGATATGTTCTAGACCATATCCTGCTCGGAATCTACACCCAATTGGTACAGACTTTGTCTAATTCTTTGGCAAGAGTGCAGCTAAGCCCTGTTCAAATACTCTTAATTTGCAGTATAAGCAATCGTATAAGTGCTTGTCCACGTTCTTGACCAAGTCATCAGGCAAGCCTTTATCCAAATCCTTGTTACGTTTGAAGGTTCAAGTTGAGGTTTTTGTACGAGCACTTATTCTCGTCGAAGTCTGTGTCTAATTTCTTGCCAAGTTTGAAGTTCTAGTCCATATTGCTGTTGAATCCCTTGTCCAAGTCTTCACCGTTCTTGCAGTCGAAACCCATATCTTCGTAAAGGTTGCACTCCATGTACTTGTCCACGTTGCAGTTCGATACGTTCCTACACTGTTATGTCCACACTATTATCTCATATTAAAATAAGTGACTCAAACGTTTAAATTTTTAAAAGATAAAGACGTTTTACTTTAAAATCAACAGTTGGTGATATGGACGGGGTGCTGGTTATGACATTAGTTGCCAGCGGAAATCGACCATAAATTGGTTTAGAACCAACTTGCTTACCTCAAAACACACCTTAAGACAAAACGTTTTCATTTGAAGTAACCACCTTGCATATTGCTGATGTTGTATCTCCCTTAAACGAACTTTCTTCTTCCTTCTGTTTAGGGAAAATGTTTATGCGGACAATATATTCGAGCACGATTGCGACGAGCAGGAGTCCTGAATAGAAAGGCAACGCAAAGATTACGCTCCATCCTGGAGCCATCCTCCACTGTTGTCTATGAAGTTTTTCCGGCGTTGAATTGTGTAAGTAAAGTGCATTTTCTCCTCCCAAACTATTTACATTTGTTTATTTTTGCATTTGCAGATGGGCGAGGAACTGGAACGAATGCATCCTCGTGTCTATTCAAATGTATCACGACAACTGTCTCGTGCACCGTTCGGTGAACTCGAGGATAGCGATACAGCACCAATGCTACTGAATTTAGTCGCCAAAGAATTGTTCCGATCGAGTATCACATGGGGAAAGATCATATCCATATTTGCCGTGTGTGGAGGATTCGCAATTGACTGCGTCCGACAGGGTCACTATGACTACTTGCAATGTCTGGTCGATGGTATGTCTGAAATCATCGAGGATGATCTCGCGCTGTGGCTGTCCGACAACGGCGGTTGGTTGGGACTGCAGCAGCACATACGGCCCGATGCGGGTCAATTTTCATTTCTCGGCTGGCTAACCATGTTTGTCGCTGTGTCCACGGCGATTTATTTAATCTCAAATATAGTTAAGAATGTTGGTTGCCATCTGTACTCATTGTTATACTAGAAGCGACTAGTCTCGTGTAGTTTGTCTCATCTTGTTTCTCTCCTTTTTTTTGATTTCCTTGGTAAATATTCCCCCACTCCCCGCTACTACCAATTCGCATTTCTTAAGTAATTTAATCTAATGTTAAACGTATCTTAGGACGACATCTAATTTTATCATATAGAAAAAATTTACTTTTTCGTTTTTAACGTTTTTAGTTTAGCTGCGTCAAAGAGATGGCATCAGTTTAACTGATTTGTTGCATCTACTTAAGTGTTTATCTGACTTATTGTTTATTAATTATTATATTTTTATATTTTGTGTATACATATGTATGTATGTTTCTTGATTGATTCTTTTCAAAATAAATTGTTAAAATGTATGTTTATCACAAAGCTCGGATGTTTTATAGAGCCTTAAGGGGGAAGACTGAAAAAGATACAAGAATGTGGATCTGGGATACTCTTGATGAAATGCATACTGAACGATATCGTTGATCGCATCCATACTATGTCTGTTGGTGCACAAGTCAGGTTGGCATACAGCCTTCTCGTGGCGCCCCATGTATAAGTATGACAACAATCAATTTATGTGGCTATCCGATTCTACCAAGGCTATCGGCTGTGTTTCTTGTGTATTCAACCTGTGACTTTCGGTGTGTGACCTGCTGGGACCTGCTGCGCACAAATTGTACACCAGCTTTGTCAAGCGATATATAAAGTTTGTTTCCCCGAGATGAGTGGAGAGATTAGAAGAAAACAGGATGGGGGTTAGTACGTAGGCGTTTTCCCGAGAATGCTGACACCTACCAGCATGCGTGAGGTTAAAAAATTCAGAGACGACGAAATGCCTACGATTCGGATGAATTTACTGTTGACGACCCCTGCAAACGGAAAGGACAGTGATTTTATGTTCCGAACACTCTCGGAATATACTCAAACTCACTTAAAAGGCCACGTGCAGCAGAAGCATATGCGGAAGCCCTTAACTGCTACAAAGAAGAAAATGCGATGGACCAGACGAAAGGAAGATGAAAAACTGCGGTATCTACTACAACAATTGCTACGAAGAGGAAGGCACACTAAATTTGGAAACAACTACTTGATTTGCAGCCACTCTCCGGCAGAGGGGAAGTATGATGACAGTGTGGATGACTACTCCTAGAAAGAGAATATGGATAATGCCCTAGCTACTACGACACTGCTGAGAAAAAATGAAATCTTTGCTAGAGACATACAAAAACTAACCTTTCACTTCAACACATCCTGAAACTGCTTTGTGGTAAGCACGCGGATGCCACAGCTCAACAAAGGAACCCTATAGATCTCTCATTAATCAATCAGAAATATTGATAAAGTCTCGATCGCCGTCAGACACTTCTCCAACATTCCTGAAGTTCGGGCCTTTCAAGGTGCCAACATCGACTCGGATAAATTTTTTGTGGTATCACGAGAGGAATGGAGTCGAAACAGGACAGCACGGTTTAACGTCAGAAACCAACAGTAGCAACAGATCGCTAGAAACTAAAAGTTTGACGCTTTGTATGCAAAGAAGAAGAATACAAACGTCAAGAAGCCGCCACTTATGTGCTGGGTTTTACAACACCACCGGACAGAAACCCTTGTTTGATGACGGGTGTGAGAAGTTGCATACAGCCAACCAGGGGGTCTACAAGAAAACTCTGTTTCGAAAACAAGAGCTATTTGTTGGGTCTACAAAGAGAGAAGAAGGGAAAACCTCCAACATCTCAGAAAAAAAAGAGCATTGGAAATTCAGGGTCAGGGAGATCAAGAGGTCTAATGGCAAAATCTTACCAAAAGGTAAAGCAAACAACTGATCGCATAAGCCTCGGACGGAAGCCTGCAGGGACGAATCTGGACAATTTGTATTAAAGGCGCATTCGATGCTTAGAATTTGAAAAATCGCTTCTGTCGAATGTAAAACGACGATAAAGAACCAAATACCGCTGTCATGCCGAATGTGCCATTTTATCTGGATGACGATAGACAAAAATTCCGTTCCTCCAACCGAGACGAAGTCAAGATAGCAATATCGAGATTAAAATTGAAGAGAGCTGTTGAAGGCTTGGAAGCTGTTGGATAGACGTCTGCAGAACTCTTTAAGATAACTGGAGATGACCTGGGTTGCTGAAGTCACTATCTTCCAAAAGTCCGCTCAGCTACAAGCTAATGCGGATGACATTGCCACAATAAAACACAGCGAGCTGTCAAGGAGGTATTTTGTGGCAAACGAACGAAAGCGGCTCCAATTTGTCTGGCGGTAAACTAGAAAAAGTTAAAGTGTAGCGGCCCTCAGACAAGAATTGGCAATAACAACGTCTCAGACGGGGTGCCACTATGAGCAGCAAAAGTCTGCGTCTCAAATGTAAAATCACAAAATCCCGCCTGCTAATCACTATGTTTTTTTGCTTAAGATTTCACAACGAATTCTTTAGATTCTACAGCATTATATTCTTTATCAGGCATCCGCGGATACAACGCTTTAGATAGCTAGGCTTAATTAAGGGGTACAACAGTCCACAAGAGACCGAGAAGTTAGGCTTCTTCACTAACCACTCGTGTTGTGGGTGCTTCTGTTCTTTCAAGAGTAGTAATATTTTTTGAGTGTTGTCTGCTCGACGGAGGTAGTGCCGTAACAAATGCAAGGTTTTCAATCCGAAAATCAAACTTGGAACCTTGACGTGTGAGTCGACGCACTTAGCCACTACGCCAAGCTGACCGCCAGAACACATCTCCACCTGGAAAAGACATTTTTCCATCGTCCATCGCCATCGAGCCATTGGGACAATGCAATAGTGGACATCCTTGTCTGAGATGGCGCACACAAAGAATGACCTAACCACTGGGGTTTAAAAAAGAAGGCAGCTGGCCAGAGACTGTGTCCAGGTCCAATCTAAACTCTGGTGCCAACCAACGAGGAACGTGTCATTAGAATTATAAGAAACAAAAACCAGCAAATGAGTAAACCTTAACACTTGCTTGGCAAGCATTGGTGAAAATTGACCACCAGACTAAAAGAATTAAAGTCCTTAGATAAGGCCCGTAAGAACATTTTGTAATGGGTAGATACGTCACAAGATTAGGATGCGTGGATGGGAATGAATAGGAAAGCACTATCAAAACCTTAGGTAACATGAAAAAATCGCTTTTTGGTCTCATAACGACATGGCTTAGTACTAAAACAAGCACCTTATGTGTGCGGGGATACTGTGACATACGTTGAACTAACCAAAAAAAAGAACAACCTCTCTACTTACTGCGATCAAAGATCTCCTTCATTGGAATACGAATCATAGATCCACCTGCTTTTTCACTAGACTGATCTGTCCACCGAACACTCATTAATTTCATATATTCCAGTAATTTTGACTCGTCTTAAGTATGCAGAAAAAGTGCTCTTCGATTCGCATGGGAACACTGAGGTTTTGCACAGGAATAAGTATATACCCCCAACCTCTACCTACCTATGTAATGTCTGCATTGAAGTGTCAAGTATCGCTGCAAAGTGATTTTTTGATGACAAAAAATAGAAGTCGCACATCAAAAATCTTGTCATCATCCTGGAAATAATGTAGAAGAGAGTGTAATAAATTAAATAAGATAACGCTGCAGACCCTAAAGTAACAAGGCCATCTCACGAGTAGAGGGACCTACGGCTTATTGCCGACGCCAAACGGCGAAATTTCAAAATCTTTTCAAGTCAACAACTCCAAAACAGTGATGGGGGAAAAATGAGTTCAATCCAGGAATCGAACTTGAGATCCTCCGCGTGTCTACTCATTTTGCCACGCATATGACCACAAAATAGTTTATTTAAAAAAAGAAAACAGTTTTTGGTTACGTAATACACTCTTTGCCTTTATTTTCATGTTGTAGCTAGTTTCTTATAATTTTTCCAATATGTTCCGTAACACAACTTCCCAGAGCACCGCCAGCTGCACCTAGTAAAGCGCCAGGTGGTCCACCAGCAGCTCCTGCTATTCCTCCACCAACAGCACCTCCAGTTAAAGTCTCAGGCTTGCATTCTACTAGAAGTTTAGCAATAGTTACGGATGGCGTAGATGGCGCAAAGTTCAGGGCTACTTCAAGAAATGAAAAGAGATCACATTTAACTACCGATGATCCCGCCACAAGCAGCAGGGCGACAGTGACAGCGAGAGACAAGTATTTGGACATGCTGTTACACTTAAGCTTTCAACTACAAGATGAGATACCGGTCGAGAGAACGCTCGTTTAAATACATCACAACACAATTACTGCTGCAGCTGAGCGTGGAAAAGCTGTCACTTGAAACGTCATCTATGCAAATGTTGTTTTGTTGCGTCTTCAATTTAATTTGAAATGGAGGCATCAACTTTGTTGGACTTGGACAAAAGGCGAATTGAATGCGGAAACCCCCAAGATTTTCCTTTAGATATATTGCAAGAAATTCGAGTTTATGCAATTGGGAAATTTTGCACAATTGAACACGATGAAAGAGCTTCAGACGAAGAAGAAATATACTCAGGCATCCTCTTCGAACCCTACTTGTGGTCACGCAGGAGGAAACAAAGCCCCAAAGCAACATAACTGCGTATACTCAACAAATATTTCAAGTATGGTCATGCTATGCTTAGAATTCCGTCCATGGGGATTTTTATTTTTCATTATGAAACTCGTCTAGCTTACCCTGTGTACTCAGGACAACATAGGTGGATCAAATCAGGTGAGGTGGCATTTCAAATCCTGTAAGTCTACAAAGTCCATCACACCGTGATTTTAAATAACCTTAAGACATTGGAACTTCACTTGCTAATGCTACAGTATCTTTCCATATGAATAAAGGAATTCGGCAAAGTGAAAATTTAAAGTTCTAAACCGCATATCAAGGCTTGATGACGGGCAAGGAAGGAAGAGGATTGTTTGAACGGCAAAATGCCAGAGAGGTTTATTACAGCTGTGACTAGTTCGATGCTGTACCCAGTTGTTTGGTTCGCAGACATTGAGGGTTAGTGCTGAAATAGATAGTTAGAAGAAAAAAAATGTTGGTAACACAGACATTTGGCGAGAGATTGTATACTCAGCAGGTTGTCACAGCCTCAATACGCATGGAATGGGATGCGGGGATAATAAGTACGATTTTTAAAAGGCTATAGGAAAATTTTTGAAAAAGAATACATAAAATTCAGAAAAATGCATGAAATCTTTTTTGGAATCGATACTATGGTCTATATAATTTAATGTTTGAAGATTTCATGCAAATGCTGACCTTGACTGCGCCTCAAATGGTCCATCCGCTTAGTCCAATTTTGGCATACTCTTTTCACATTTCGGTCGATATCTCACGAATATATACTTCAATGTTGTCTTCCAATGCGTCAATTGAAGCGGGTTTGTCTGTATAGACATGAGTTTTAACATAGCCCCACGAAAAATAGTCTAAAGGCGTTAAATCGCACGATCTAGGCGGCCAATTGACCGGTCCCGAACGTGAAATTAAATGTTCGCCGAACGTGTCTCTCAATAAGTCCATTGTTGCGCGTGATGTGTTGCATGTGGCACTGTCTTGTTGAAACCACATGTCATGCAAGTCAAGCTCTTGCATTTTGGGCAAAAAAAAAGTTGGATATCATATCACGGTACCGCTCACCACTCACAGCTACGTTTCGCATGATCTTTGAAGAAGTACGGTTCAATAATGCCACCAGCCCATAAACCGCACCAAACTGACTTTTTCTGGATGCATTGGTAGCTCTTGCAATGCTTCTGGCTGATATTCACTCCAAAATCGACAATCCTGCTTATTTGCGTACCCATTGAGCCAAAAATGGAAGAAGCGTGCGATGAACTTTCTTAACAGAGCACGCATTTTGATAATAAAATTCAATAATTTGCAAGCGTTTTTCGTGGTTAAATTATAGACCAAATTGAAGATGTTTGACACGAGCCTCAGCTGTTTAAACCAGTGTTGCCAAAAAGATAATGTAAAAAATCACCCTTTACTTGACCATGCTGGTTAACAAACGAACAAGCGTTACGAAAAAGGTTTAGTGAAGAAGTGATCGGAGAATTCATTTGGCCACCGTTTTAGAATCCCATGCGCAATATAATTGTAGCTCTGCTAATGATCATCAAAGTAACAGCGAAAACTCAATTCGTTGCCACAAATCACAGCAAGGACGCTCACTGACGAGACAGAAACAGTTTCATCGCCGATTTTAAAGACCCTTGTATGCGCTTGTTAGAGTCATTGGGAGAAAGTGATCGCTTGACACATGTAGACATTGACAGCAAATTGTGAAATTGTTCAGTCGTATTGTATTGTATCGTGTTGCGTTAGCTGGAAAAAAAATACGTTTCGTATAATCAGGATAGACATTCATTTCCGAATGCAAATAACTTTCACTGAAAGGGATTTTAGGAATAGCGTCTAACAAAATTTAACTTAAGGTATATCTTTGGTGTTGCCAGATGCAATGTATCTGTATGACCATCCGAATGATTTGAGACTTTGTAGGAAGTTCATATTATGCTAGCCACAGCTAGAACTGCAGTCGGTCGTTGAACAGAAAACACCAACTCATGGGCTTTTGTATTCAAATTTATTTACTCAATTTCGATACAAGTGTCCATGTTAGAAGTTCCTCCAGGGACTGTTTCTCAGTGTCGAAAATGAAATCTTTCCTCATACAATATTTTCCGCAAGAAGTACCAGCGGCATATCAGTCCTGCCAGCAGAGAATGTGCCGAGGTGCCATTTGTTCGCTGATTTATGGCACCGTCGTACTTTAAAAATTAGCACTTTACCTCTCCATCAGCTGATACCTGGTTTGATCTAATACTTAAGCATTTGTTTCCTTTTAGTTGTGCTCGTATGGGAGACTCGCTATTTCGGTTATTCCCGACTTTTCCCCAAGTAAATAACTGAAAGTTCACGCAACGTCATCACAAAAGAACTTGCGACTGCGACAATCAAGAAAACTTAAATAAAGCCACTTAAGCTGGACTGCAAGGGAAATTCAGAAATGTGCGATCAATTACGATGCACCGATGCGCCAGCTTGTATATAAAACTGAGCTGCTTTCTCTGGCTCACAATCAAACCGTGCCTGGTGTCGTTAGTTTAACAAGGGAGAATATTGAGCACAATGGCCAGCAGACAAGTTCTTATCCTCGTGATCGTAATCGGTGTTTTCATGCTTGTAACGCCATCTATGGGAAGGAGCATTTTTCAAGAAATGACAGTGGAGAATATTCTGGGAAAACTGGCTCTGCTTCAAGAATCTGGAATGGAAGATTTCTTTAAGGTGTGTCAGTCAAATCTGGATGATTTCGCATCAAAAACGATTTTCGATGTTGCCATTAAGCCGGTGTTAACTGACGGCCAGGTCTCTGGATGCATTTTGGAAGAAATATCCTATTTGTGATGAGACTTGCATTCAAAGCTCATTTTTATGTAGAAATACTGTGTAAATAAAATTATGTAAATAAATTATAACATTTGTATAAAATATGGTTCAGCTTTTACTTTGAGTAGTTTAGAAGTTTGCTTTTACAGCAGAGTTATGGATGGCTTTCCTAAAATTGATGACATTTAAGCACATTAGCTAAAGTTTCTATCTATCTTGGCAACCCTTAGTCTTAACAAAACCTGAATGCCTTCTCGACGTTTAGCTGACTACTTTCTCATTCTTAATGAATTCAAAGCCCCAGTGCATGGTTTATGAAAAAGCAGATTTGAACAAGTAGGCCCAGCATTTCCAGCTAATACCATCACTCCACGTACATCGTGTGTGTGAGCGCATGTGCCTGTTTAAAGGGTTCATATCAGTATCTAGTAACTCTGCCGGTGGCATTGATCTGATTCGTCAATATCAAAATAGATTTATTTTTCAGAAGTTTTTTCTTTTATAAGTAAATATAACCTTCTCATGAAGGTATTACCTCGGAGGTTTCACCTGGTGTCCGATTGTTTCATCGGAACACGATTTTAACGGATAATCATTATTTAAAGTGGCCCGTATGTCAACCAAAAATGATAACGGGTGTGCTGAACACGACAATAACACCTCGCCTTGGGTGTGCTGAGCGATCGCCTTCCTGATTTTGTGATGAAAGGGACATCCGTATATCGTAGCAAAATCATTGAAGTCTAGCCCTTTCCGTCCAAGCTCGCCCTGCCTTATTACTGATCTTCTAAGCTGATTCAAAAGTAATCCAGCTTGGCCAATCCTACAAGAGAGCTTGGGGTTATTCTTCCCATTACTCGTGAAAACAATCCCAAAATATGTACTAAACTTGTTTGCTTCACTAGAACTCCACTCACTCTCCACTTTAACCTGGAAGATATTAAAATTCTTATTTTGTTATCTAACTTGTATGGTCCAGTCAAGTTAAGTAGATGAGCCTCTCAATGCGAAAACAGTTCAGTCTCCCCTGAAAATTCTGCCAGTAGCTCCTCGATGCCTGAGTAAATTTGGTTTTGTTTTAAAATTTAAATTTATGTTTTTGAAATATTTCGATCTTCATTATTTTCTAAACATTGCGATCACTCATCCTTTCTCTCGTTTTGCTTCTTTACGTTTTATGTTTGTTTTTGTTAATACTCGTCACATTCTCTTGATAATCGTCATGACTCTGCGCTTCTTTCTACTTATCGCCTTGACCATCTTCACGTTGTACCTTATCATCTTGGTTTGCTCTGCTCTGTTTATCTCTCAGTGTCTCCTTCGAATCCTGTTTACCTTCCTGATAATTTTTCAGCATTCTGTGCATAACTGCGAAAATTGATGCCTGTTTTTTCTTATTTAATTTTGTGAGCCATATTTTCAACCGCGTATGTTTGAGGTTTCGGTGTTTTATTTTAGCCGACTATATACAGTGCCACACAAAAGTGAGCATACACCTGTTTGTACTATTATTCAACAAAAGCAAGTGACCGCTGGAAACCTCTAGGGTGTTGGAATATTTTAAAATATAATTGTCGGAGTTCAGGAGAAAAATGTATCTATCATCGCTTTTCTATTTCCAAAAAGATAATGAGTCCAGGCACAATTCCTATTTAATACGTAAATGGTTGATTTTTTCAGCTAAAACAGCCCCAACACTCTATGGCACGAAATAAAAGTTCAGGTTTAAGAAGGTACATAAGCAGGAGCTGTTAGTTTAAATTTAGGTGGATTGTGATGCTGTGAGTAGTACGCGGTTCCCACATCTCAACATTCATAAAGGAATCTGGCCACGTTGCGATCGACGTGAGACACTCCTCCAATATTCTCGATGTCCGAACCGAAGCTGCCTGCACTGACAATTGAAGAAGAATGGAAACATTGCCAAGAAGCCATCAAAGAAGCTATCACTGATGTGCTGGGTTTCACGCCACCACCCAGAAGAAACTCATGGTTTGACGACGAGTGCAGGCAGGCACATGCAGCTATTCAGGTGGCCTACAAGGCAACGCTGCATCGAACAACGAGAGAACAGAAAAGAAGGGAAGAAGGGAAGGCTTCTCAGAAGGAAAAAGAAAAAGCATGAGAAGCGCGCGGTCGAAGAGATGGTGAAATGTTGTGGCAGGAATGAAATTCGAAAGTTTTACCGAAAGTAGTAGTAGAGTCGATAGTGAGAATCTGGAAATATCATTTCTGCAGATTTTTAAAAAGCGATGACGGCCCAAATCCCGCTGTTAGGTAGAATGTTCTCAATTTGGACGATGATAGGTAAGAATTCCGTCCCCCCCGACTTAGACGAGGTCAAGATAGCAATATCAAGACTGAAGTCGAACAAAGCTTCTGGAGCGGATGGACTGTTCGCAGAACTGTTTAAAACAGCTGGAGATGACCTGGTTGGGCGCATGCACCAGCTCATTTGTAAGATATGGTCGGAGGAAAGCATGCCCGATGAGTGGCATCTCAGCGTTGTCTGTTCGGTCCACAAGAAAGGAAACCCCTTCGACTGCGCCAACTA
This sequence comes from Eristalinus sepulchralis, assembly GCA_944738645.1. Lineage (NCBI taxonomy): Eukaryota > Metazoa > Arthropoda > Insecta > Diptera > Syrphidae > Eristalinus > Eristalinus sepulchralis. The sequence continues at coordinate 48,382,990 of OX122883.1, read as the reverse complement.
TCGAGGGATTAGTCTCCTTAACATCGCATACCAGATCCTCTTTGCCGTATTGTGTGAACGCCTGAAAACGTTTGTCAACAACCTGATTGGTCCTTATCAGTGTGGTTTCAGGCCAGGGAAGTTCACCATCGACCAAATCTTCACACTACGGCAGATCCTGGAAAAGACCCAAGAAATGCAAATCGACACTCACCACCTATTCGTCGATTTCAAGGCCGCATATGATAGTGTGCATAGAGATGAGCTATACAGTGCCATATCTACTTTTGGCATTCCTACCAAACTCGTCAGATTGTGTAGAATGACGATAGAGAACTCTCGCTGCTCCGTCAAGGTCGGGAACGAACTCACTGAGACCTTCAATGTCAAAAAAGGTTTAAGACAAGGCGACGCACTCTCATGTGACTTCTTTAACATCATCCTTCAGAAGATCGTGCTTAACTCACAGGTCAACACCAGAGGTACGATCTTCCAAAAGTCACTTCAATTGCTAGCTTACGACGACGACATTGACGTGATTGGTCGAACACAGCGAGCCGTCAATGATGCGTTTGCTGGCATTGAAGCGGAAGCGGCTAAAATGGGTCTGGTGGTAAATGAGGGCAAAACGAAGTACATGCTGTCATCAAGGAAGGACACACAACATCGGCGTCTCGGACAGAGCGTCACACTAGGCAGCAGAAACTTCGAGGTAGTTAAGGACTTCGTCTACCTCGGCTCCGCGGTAAATAGGGACAACAACACCAGTACCGAAATCAAGCGCAGAATCACTCTTGCCAATCGCTGTTTCTTTGGGCTCAAGAGGCAATTGAGTAATAAAGCCCTCTCTCGAAAGACTAAGCTTGCTTTATATAACACCTTAATCGTCCCAGTCCTACTTTATGGCGCGGAAACTTGGACACTACTAAAAGAGGATGAGGATGCCCTTGGTCTCTTCGAGAGAAAAGTTCTGCGTGCGATTTTTGGTCCTGTTTTGCGTTGATGGCATCTGGAGGAGAAGATTCAACCACGAACTGTATGGGCTGTACAGCGGCATGAGCCTAGTCAAGCGTCTACGTATACAACGCTTAAGATGACTAGGCCATGGAGAGCGTATGGAGACCACAGCTCCGGCCCGAAAAGTCTTCGAATCTGAGCCATTGGGACAACGCAACAGAGGACGGCCCAGGATAAGGTGGCGCACACAAGTGGAGAAGGACCTCAACCAACTTGGAGTGCGCAACTGGCGGCAGCTGGCGAAAGATCGTGCTGGCTGGAGAGGCATGTTGGTTGAGGCCCAGGTCCACCCCGGACTGTAGCGCCACTAGAAGAAGAAGAAGAAGCTCAATATTCATTAACGAATGATTTTTAGAAGACTGGTACAAACTTATGATTGTATGCTGTATATCACAAAACAGACGCTACGCTCAAACCGTGTTTCACTTGAACAAATAACATTGATGCCAGAACAAAAACAAAATACAAGTGCTTAATTTGTGATTTAAGCTATGAGGATTTAACTAACAAATCTTAAGTAACTAAAAACTTTTCACAAAACAGTTACCATAGCATACGTTTAGTTTACATCCATACTGTATTCATGCTGTTCATTAGAATTTAACAAAACGGTGAAGAAAAGAACAAGAGACTTAATGTAAAATAATATGCAAATAAAAATAAAACTTGAAACGATGACATTCAATCAAGAGTCGCGGTGGCAACAAGCAGATCTTCCGAACTTTCAATTTCTTTTCTCTTTCGCCACTTTCTTTGCGTAAACGCATTTCTAATTGAGATTCCTTTTTCCCACGGCGTTTAGGAGCACCCTGTCGGAGGACACGAGATTGGTTTGCTAGTCCGATTCAATGGGCAGCGAGAAGGCTAAGTTCAGTCTTCAGCAATTTGCTGCCGACATTAGAATGACGTTTCGGCTTATATGTATGTTTTTGAATTTTAAGATGAAAGATTCTACGATATTGTTAGTTTATTTTTTGTGCGAAAAAGATATGGTGGAGAAGACGCATTGCAATGCAATTCAATGGTGTGACAGAGTCTATAAGTAAATATTTGAGTAATCCATAGGGATCACTGAGTTAGAGTCTAATTATTTTCTTTCGTGAGAATCACATCGCCGGTGAAGGGGTAATATGTCAACATTGTGAGATTAAGAGATTAAAGTACAGTTCAGCGTGGATGGTTGGTCACACGATGAGTTTGTTGAATTTGAATGCATTTTTATTTTTCACTCTTCATTACTTATATACTAGACAAAAATACTTAAAACTAGCTTACTTATTGAATCCATTGATCTTAAATCTAACTTATTGACTCTTCTTGAGTACTCTAAGCTAATCTAGTTACTATTTATTTTGCCGTTCGGCCAACTGGCTTTGTTTTAATATAGTTAAAAACACGATGAGTTTGTTCATGCAGTAGACGTGAAACATTTTCATACAGTAGGTTCTAAAATAAGCTTGGCTTTTTTTAATTCCTGCCTTGAAAGTGTACTATTTGATGCCATCTTCGTACATGATTATCTTTAATAAGTAATGGTGGGGGCGTTCTCCTGGCGCTTCGGCAACAAAATCAGTTTGAAGTCACTCAAAAAAAGCGTAAGTCAAAGACGATGAGAACACCATAATTAAATACAGCCTCCGCAGCGATTTCCAGAAAAGAAAGATAGTTCCATTCAGCAGAATTCATTCTTAATTCATTCACTTGAGAAAAAAATTGATTGAGTGGAACACGCTTGCATTTTGCTTGATTGTGAGTGGGGATTCTTTTAATTTTTATGATTCACTCTGTCTACACATAGTGCAGACTTCTAGGGAAATCTTTATTTAGTCTGAAGTTGAATGGCTGATGTCTGATTATTTAGTCTCGCATGGTGTCGTATTGTTTTTTATTGGTTGCCGCCGAAACTGGATTTTGTTATTACCTTTGCCTTTGATTAATGCAGATGAGGTTTTGTAGTTCAGTTCATAGAAAAAACTGCAACGCTTTGCAATGTACCGAAATATACTGCCGATATATAAATAAACAATATAACGATATATTTTCCATTGATATGTGAATGTTTTGAACATATAAAATAAGAATAAAAAATTAAAAAATAAAGTACTTTCCAATGCTATCAAAAGCTAAAAATTGAAAAGCCTTTAATTTTGAAATTAGACAATCGAAATATTGAACAATAAAAATGAAGAAAAAAAAGAGAAATCGATATGACAGTGCCTTGTTGGCACTGCCCTTTGACATTTTATATTGCGATGTGCATATGCCATAGAATTTAAATTTTGTAAAATTGTTTTCTCATCGAAAAAACAGTTCTGTTCGGATATGAGCATGAGTTGAGTATTTGTGTCTATAGCGACAGCCAAGCTATGCTTAATACATTTAGTCACTTACCCTTCGACAAATAGTTTAGGAATGCAAGTCGCGATTTTTGAAGCAAATGTGACAAGATGTGAGCTCCTCGTCACATAAGTACTTACAGATATTCCTCCGAAAAAAACAACAATCCTAGGAAATGTAAGTTGCTGTTTTATTGTATAATGAACCAGTGTTTGAGTGTGTGCTCCAGTACAGTATTCAAAAATGTCTGGCAAATAAAAACTCAAATCTCACTCACGTGACAAGAGCCCTTTTTGGGCAGGAAAGTCGATGAGATGCAGTGCAGATCGACATTTACCATCATTTCATTGATTGCAACGGTGTATACGACCATTAATGCAAGCAAACGGCAATAAGAGAGATGTGGCTAAGGTTTGGCGTTTAACAAGCGAACGACGTCTTTTATTTAAAAGGTAACAAAGGCAAGAAAAAGACTTCAGTGTGATTAAAAGTCAGTTTCCTAAGATTTAAAAAGTAATTAAATGACCAGGACATTAACCTACAAGAGCCAGCTTCTGACAACACTCAACTGGTCCCTTGTGGACTGCAGTACCACCTAATTGTTTGAGGTTGTTTTCTGCTTCTATGTGCCAATTACTTGAATTTGTCGATCGTAAGTGTTGCTTACTAAGGCTCCGAAATGAAGCTTTAATTTAGGACACAAAGTTAGTGGCTGATCCTTTAGATGCCATCACTGCAAGCAGGACTGAAAATCCGCCGGAGAACTGTCCCTGCATCCCTCATCCGCCCTTATTGACATCCAAGTTTCTGTGCCAGGCCAATCAGGGCGATTAAGGTGTCAAAGCCAGTTTGGTATTGCTTCATAAGTTGCCTCTTGAGCCCAAAGAAACAGCGATTGGCTAGAGTTATTCTTCGCTTGATTTCGGGACTGATGGTTACTAGTTGTTGTTGTTCATTGTTACATTGGTCTGTCGACGATGTTATATGTCCTCCCTTTATAACGGCGCATACACTTGGAAGATCGTGCCTCTGGTATTGATCTTTCCCACGGTTTGTTAAGAATGATGCTGAAATGTGATATGACGTCTTTTCAAAAAAAGATTTTTTGACATTAAAGGTTTTCGTCAGCCTAATGCCGATGTTGAAGGACAAGGAAGAGTTTCGATAGGTAAGTCAAAACTAAAATGGCACTGTATAGCTCTGTATGAACGTTGTCATACGTTGTTGAAATTCACTACCGCAGGTCGTGGGTGTTGAACTACATTTCGTGGGTTTTTTCCATGATCTACTGCAGTGTAAAATTTTGTTCTCACGTAGACTTCCCTGATCTGAAAACACGTTCTTCTTTTTCTTATGGCGCTACACTCCGGGATAGTCCTGGGCCTCAAGTCAACTCTCCAGCCAGCACAATCTTCCGCTAGCTCCCTCTAGCTACGCACTTCAAGTTGGTTGAGGTCTTTCTCCACTTGTGTACGTTGTTCTACGGTGCTTAAGCTTGTTTTCCTTGCACCCAGATTTTTAAAAGGATTACAGAATATGGCTAACTGCTCTAATTAATCTGGCCGATGAGTTTGTTTTTTTTATTTAAAGAAAAATTTTATAAAGTTTAAATATATTTTATTACTCAATTTCAATATAATTTGTCTGAAATTTTAAGTTGAACTTATTTATAATATGTGATAATACGATAAGATAATACTTTTTGATTCACTGTACAATGTTTCACTTTATCACACTATCTTCTAACCGTTAATTACATTAGACACATGCTCGCCAAAGCATCCTCCAAAAGCGCCACCAGCTGCACCTAATGCAGACCCACCAGGACCACCGGCAGCACCGCCTATTGCTCCACCCGCAGCTCCTCCTGCCAAAGTCTCCGGCTTGCATTCAACCAAAACTCTTGCAGCAAACATTTCAGGTGATTCGGGAATGTAACTCAAAGCCTGTCTCAAAAAGTCCCAAAAGTCACATCTAACCTCAGATGGTCCTACCAAGAGGAGCAAGGCAACTGTCACTGTGAGCCACAAGTATCTAGACATGTTTATACACTTTTACTTTCAACTTCTGCGTGAAGAGACGGAATGAGGTGCCGTTGATAAACTACTCATTTAAATACGCCAGCGATCGCCGACATGTAGCCAAACGGCTTATCGGAATTCTTGTTCCGAGTACTTCGAATCTGAAAACTAGTAAGCGTGTTAAGCGCGAATTGATTGTAGATTCACCGAAACGCACGCGACCACACGTTGGGGAATTTTTTTGCAAATGAATAAAATTATGTATGTCTGATTGAATCAGATGAGTTCTACTTTTTATCGTCTTGAGAGTTTCTTCTTTGTCGACTTTTGATTCCTTCAAGATGTATGAAGTCTCGTGGCTTTGATGGCTTAAAACTGGCATGAGTATGAGTCAGAATGCAAGCGTTTGTAGAAAAATGTTCGGAATAAGGTGTTGCTGAATTTTGCTTGAAATTGGAACGTGTTACTCACAAGAGAGAGGAAAGACTGAGATCTAGTAAACAAAAGTTGTGACATAGAGACTAAAGCTTTAAGAACTTCTTGCGAAAGGCTTGCCCGACTGATCTTATGAAATGTACGTAAAAAAGGAAGTCTGAGCATGAACTTACACGTTACAACGCCTTTTAGCAGTCCTTAAGTACCCCAAATGGGATCGACTCTCTGCAGTTTTTTTTTCAAATTTCAATCACGCACTTGTGTCACAGCACTAAAAAACGAATATCTGCGGATACTTAGGAAAGTCTGATAAACCTTATTATAATGTACGGTAACAGATTTTCGTATTTATTTTTGTATTATGGCTTTATTGTGTAAAGCAGAAGCACATACTTAGTTCAAAAGTTTTTTTTTTTGGAACGCTTCCTTACAACATTGCTTACTTGTTTTATGCTCCGTGATGAACCTGCACCTCAACCAACAAGTGTCTCCACCTGGTCCGATCCTTTGCTAGTTGCCTCCAGTTTCGCACGCACTCAAACTCAAACTCTCAACTTCAGAGCTAGACGCTACAAAAATTAAGGTAGTAAAGTATAGAACTGCCGTACTTTTCAATGATTTTGTATAGGCACGTAATATGTCATATAGTTCTTACGGTGCTAACTTTGTATTTATGGGATATGTGATTACTTGAATTCAGCGACGCGTATTTTTGATGACATGAGTCTTTCCTTGCGTTAAGGAGAAATAACGCGATTACAGCAAGAACTAACCGAATATTCAAATTCTAACGTGTATAACGTAAAACTTCAGGGCGATGAAAAATAGAAACATAACAAAGATAATTAAAAGTTGCTTCTCAAACCAAAAGAAGGGGATGAGTATTACAGGCAAATTGACCTTAAAATTAGCAGAGTAGAATGCTTCAAGGAGTGGTGGAAATTTTCAAAAGAAATAAGTCACCAACAACAATAAATCTGCCGTCAATCTGTACTATTATTTAAGCATCGAATTTAATTTAAACAACTTCCAATTGGCTTCAATCGGATTCTGAATGAATGCAAAGTAGAAGAAGTCTTCAATGAAACAATAATAACCCGTATTTTCAAAAATGGGGACATAAGCCAAACAAACCCTACAGGGGCATATCCTTCAAAAATTGTTTTGCAAGAATTAGGATGGGTATTGAAGAAAATGACAGCTTGACTAAATTTCAGGCGGCTGTTAGGATAAATATATTTAAAATCTAGCAGTAATCGTTCATCTCAAGCTGGCATGCATTGCATTTTTCTTGGTTTGTGAACAGCATTTAATAAAATTGCATGAAGATTTGCACTTTCGACTAAATTTGTATATTTATTTGAAGCTATGCACGCCAATACACAATCTGCAGAAGCTTAGGAACTAATTTTTTGACCGGACCACACGAGTGTGTAATGCTTTTCCCAACTCAAGGTTTCCTTGTCATTATAATCCACATACATTTAAGACCAACGTGCATCGGTTCCTCCTCCCTCTTTCCTTCTTATACCTTAGCACCATGCTGGTGCCTGCTTGCGATCACCTAACAATTTATAAAATTCATTAAAAAAATAACCTCACCAGTTAAATTTATATTGTTCGCTTATAACGAGTATCTGCATTCCGAAAGCAAATATGAACTTTCATCGTTTGTGCACAATTGCTTACACAAGTCAAATGCAATGTTAGGATTTTTAACGAACATTTGTAGGGATTTTGGAGATATCAAATATTCAGTCTTATGTCAATTCTTCGTAAGTGAAACAATATCTAGAATATTCTTCCATCATTTGGGAGTCTACGTGTGAAGCGCAAGATCTAAGATTTGATAAAGATGATGAATATGAACTTCCCAGCTATAACGACAGATGTGAAATACCAGGTCTGCAAGCCCTTAGTTGCATGTTATGTTTATTCTGGAAAATATAAAACATCGCCTAAATTCGTCAGAATTCCTTTTACGCATTAATATATAGATAAGCCAAATATATTGATAAGGTTGAAGAATTTAGTCGACGACGACGACGACTTGTAATCTTGGATTGAGTCTTTAAGATTGAAGAATGAAGCCTTTTAAAAAATAACACTAATTTAAAATCTCATCCGGTACATCGTCTGCCATTTCAATTTCAGATTGCAATATTTGAATTGCTTTTTTAATGCAATTCTTTCCCAGGAGTTCAATGGTATCTTTTCGGCCTCATCTTCTTCTTCATCATCTCCACTCCCATTATCTGTAGCATCTACAGCTTATAAAATTCCTTCGAAAATTGCGATCAGGTACTTTTGTGACTATGATACCATCACCGATTTCAACATAATCTTTCTAAATCACGGAATCAACATTGGAATCAGATCTGCAAGCCTGTTCCCGATTACTTTCATTTCTTTAGTATGTTTGTTTGAACACCTGAGCAAGTCAAGTGGAATCGCATCTTCTTCGACCCATGTCTTGGGCTTAAGTCCTTTTTGCAAGTGTATGCATGTTGGTATATTTAAAAAAATGTTTTAATCCAGAAAAAATGGAATAAATCGTCTTCGAGACGGTCAATTTACATCTTAACGTCGTTCGGGAATATGTGGAAAGGCTAGCCAATAAAGAGCTTCCGAGTCCATGTCTTCCATTTTAGTGTAAAAAGGTCGACTAAAGAGGCTCTGTAACACCTGCCGTTGACCAAAATTTTGTAACGAGCTTAATTTTCAAACGAAAATTCTTCAATGACGCCACCACTGCAAAGAGCAATAAACTGTCACTCTCTGTGGATACATTGGCTTCCAAGCAACCCGCTTCTTTGTGCAGGGTTTTCTGAACCCCCGATGAAACAATTTGATTTACGAATATAGTTGAGATGACAATGCGCTTCGTGGCAAAAGATGACTTTTTGCCGACCATCGTGGTTCAGTTCAAGTTGCGCGCGATAACGAAGCAGATGTTCGCGCCCATTTATTTGCTGAGTCAGCTGTAAATGAAGAAGAAATTAATTGTGTAATTATTTTTATACTGCTAAATGTGTTAATGAAATAGGAATAATTCGAAGACTTTGTGTGGATTTCCCCTCAGTGCGTAAAATGTTGAGCTGTTGATTGAGTGCGTGATTTGAGTCACCCACTCTCGGTCACATTCTTTCTCTCCGCATTCTCATCTGTGCAACAATGACGACGACAACAGTGATCATGAGTGGTCTCCAACTCATACGCTTGCGTAAAGCTTCATTCCTGCCAAATCTTATTTTCAAATAAAATTTCACTGTGTGTGCAACACAAAACCCTCTTTGGAAATAAGTTTTCAATGTTTTTCAATGTTTTTCAAACATTTTTATATTTTTAGTTTATCGTCAGTGGATGTTTTTCATTAATAAGCTACTAAGATCTAACATCGTTCCAAATAATTTTCTTCATTTTGAGGGCTGCTGAACTTTCAACGTCTGTTCTCATAAATCAGTTTTCGGCAACGATGAAGCCCTATATCTAAAATTCTATACAAACGTGAAATCTTCAAAAACTTCGTGGATTTTGTGATAGTCAGAAATCCTTTGAGTAAACTCAATTATAAACAAAATTTCAGTATTTTCGACTACATTTCAACATAAGAAAGTTATGTGATATGAAATATAGTCTTACGAAGAAAACCACAAAAAGTTGGAAACAAAATCCCGAATTTATCAAAAAAAAAAAAAATAAATTCAAATTCGGGAACAGATGAAATTTTATTCATAAAGTGTTTTTAGTATCTGCTTTTTGGTTTAAATTTAAACAAATAATTTGCTTCTAATAATTATTGCAATAAAATTGATTCTTTGTTACACTATATTAAATAAATAAACATTACCTTTTTTTGCAGAATGTAATTTATTTACATATACGTACATACAGTTTTATTATATATTATATTATAATATATACTATTCATATATACTATTTTCTTAATGTATTTTAAACATGCTCTGACTCTGTTGACTCTATGACTGACTCTATTCTATGATCCACGGAATCAAGAGATCTCATAAAAGGGGTCCATTGTGCGTGTGGCTATGTCATCACAATTTAGAATTGAACGATCACGTTTATATTTAAAATTAGGCCGAATGGCAATATTTAAACCATTTAAATGTACACTAAATAAGCTTAGATTACCCGTGTGGGGTCAGTAGCTAGTTTTGGTCATCTTGGCGTAGAGGGTAAGTGCGCAGAATTATACGCTTAGGTCTCATGTCCGGTTCCCGGACGGAATACCTTGCATTTCTTACGCACCACCTCCTATGAAGAGAAAAACTAACATATTTCTTTCAATTTCAAAAAAGCTTAGCCATTCTGTTTGCTTTTATGCGTAATTCAAATGAATGGAAATCAGGATATGTAAATTTAAAGTAGATAAAATAGAGTTAAAATTCTACGAAAACAAACTAAACATTAGAATCTTGTTATAAAACACCACCGGAAGTCGCTCAGGCACGGTTGAAGAGATTTTTTTTTTTAATTTTGGTTTATGATTTCATACGATTGTTTTATACTTTCTATTAGACTCCTTTCATTTAAGATCGTTTACAGGTTCTCAATTTGACCAAAATCTGGCGACTGACAAGATCACTCAAAAATATCAGCATTGTCTTTGCGACTTTGCTTGAGTGCTTCGGGTTAGCATTTTATGGGAAAACAAATGCTCCCAAAGACATTTTCGAATGAGTTCCATTATAATCTTGGCATAAGCTTGACCTGTCCTTTTGCAGGCAATTTTGTAATTTCTTCTTCATTGCACTGTTCTTGTTGTAAATCTAAATGACTTGCAAGTATTCTTCTGATGCCTTACCCGACGATTTTTCAGCGCTTCGATTTTGATTTTGTAGTTATCTGTGGCTATTGTTTTTCGCATTTTTCAGCAATTATTTTTAAAACTACCAACTTATCCTTGTTTATTGTTTTTTTTTTTTTACTTTAGAGTTGGAAAGATCATACACTTCCAGCCAGTTGGTGAAATGTTAACTCATTTCGTATTGTAGACAAATGAAACAAATGTAAGCACAAAAAGCTGGACTCTAAAATGTAATTTTATTTTTTCACACTAAGCATATCTACAGTCATCCACAAAAGTGAAGGCACGGCCCTTATTACTAAAGAAAAACCCCCCAGTATAAAGTCTCAACGGCAATGTGTTGTACACGGAATGAAAAAAATAATAAAAGCAATATCTCTGAACATATCCAATAAAAGTCGATCACGAGTTACAGCGTCCAGATAACAATTTTTTTGTGAAATTTATATGTGATTTGGAGTTAATTTCCTATCATTTATTTACATGCAGAAAAACTTTGAATAATGAATGCTTGCTTGTGCGGCTTTGAACTTGGGCAGACTGCTAGATATATTAAAATAAAAGTGCTTACTCGGTGAATCCCAAAGAAGAAATAACAGATTTTATTATCCAAATTAGCATATAAGGAAAAGTACAGTAATTATCATTTTCAGTAAGAGAATGGTTCAGTGAGTTGGATTTTTTCAAAGATGAACTATTTTTATGCTCCCACTTTCTACTATACGTAAAAATAATTTAATTCACAAAACTGAAACAATTTTCAAGCAACCTCAATCTTTAAGAGAAATTAAACCAATTTTTGGAACGTAGGAAATGAAATAATGGTTTGAAAATATCATCTAATTGATTACCTGTTCATGCCTATTCAAGTCCAAAAACGTTTTCGAATTTTTTGTTTATGAATGAAATTTAACTCCAACTCAATGTGTTTTCCAAGCTTATGAGATTGTTTTAGTTGCCAAAATAAAGACGAGGACGACGACTGTGTTAAGGAAACAATTCTTGGGGTGAACGCTTGAGCCACATGCCATATATTCGGTCTCCTTGTTGGATAGAATAACACATAATTGCCTCTGCGATCACCATGATTTCGGTGATTGACTAAGAAAGAAAACATACCCATTTGTTGATCGTGGTGTTTTGAACTTGCTTGAAAATATAGACCCTGCAACATACCGTATGCTGCGTTTCACAGCTCTTACGTCGTATGCTGCTTTGGGCCGGAAATTCCAAGAAAAACGACTAGCAATATTAAGAGAAAAAATGTCGGGTCCGCCAATTGCTAAGTACATCAGGCCACCGACAGCCTCTTAATCTTAAATGTTTGTATTCAACAAAATTGAACTCATTTACAAATGAAATGTTTCCCACATAAACCAGAAAAGATTCTGACTTCTGAGAATTAAGACCAGAGTATCTCACGAAATCATCTATCTATTAAAAATGTATGTTAAATTATCTTTTCTTTTCGTTTCATTGACAACAGCTTCTTTAGTTTTGTTTGTTCTCCATTCGTTGACTGAAAGCTTATATTCAACATGCAGAATACATTCAAAAAGTCCAATTCATGAATGTACGTAGGATAGAAAGACCAGTTGGTAAATACTTTTCTGATACAGGCCATTGAATCATTTTGTCCACGTTGTTGAACTCTTAATATGTAGTACTAATAAAAATAATTGAGTGGCACTACAGCCCACAACGGACCAGGGCCTAGCTTCTACAACAACTACTGTTCTTCACGAGTAAAAGGGACCTACAGTTTTTTGCCGACTCCGAACGACGAAATTAGAGAAGCTTTCTATAGACAATTAATACCCTTTGAGTGTTGTCAGCAACTCGAAAGAGGTGGTGCCGTGAAAAAATACTAGGTGTTCCGTCCGGGAATCGAACCCAGACTTTCTGCGCCGCGGTCGATGCACTTACCACTACGCCACGGCGACCACATTGTTTTAAAAAACCATTACTCAAATACAAAGTTGATAAAAATTATCTTGTGAGATATGTTACAAGATTTTACCGTTCATTAAGCAATACAAACATAAACAAATTGAAGAGTTATTGATTCTGAGGTCAATATTGTACTAACAACAACAACAACAAATGACACTTTTTGAACAATATTTTTCTAAAATAAAAGTAAGTATTTCCGACAAAAGTTTAGCACTTCCGTCTTCACATATAAGTATATTAAGGAAGTATGCCATTAATATGGACAATGAACAGATTTGCAAAACTTTTGCCAAAACAGAGGATTATGCATTATGCAAATATTACATTAAACCAAAATCTGAAAAGAAAACACTCGCTCTTCAAACCATTTATATAGTTATTATATTCTCTTTTCATCTTTGGAATAAACAAATAAAATTCACCCATCTTTACCTTTCTTGTACATGTTTTATAGTTTTTATCGGAGAATAAATGACAGAAAAAAAACCGTATACAGTTTATTCCATCTTACCTACTATTTCAAAGTGCACTTTTGAGCATAGATCTCTATGGAGCGGCCCCAGTGTGCGACGTCCTGTACAATTTCCCAAAACTTGCCTTTCACTTCAGATGTTTTGACCAAGTAGAGCAAGGTTAATGCAACTGTAAACAAGTACCAAGACTTGTTTGTTTGTAAATTCTATATTTTACTATGAGCTGCCGAGACGGAATGGGGTGAATGAATCAATAGTTTAAATGCCGCACCCGATCGCTGACATTATTGTATTTATAGCCTTATCTCTTTTGTTCAAGTTCAAGTTTGAGTACGAGTACGAGTGAACTGATTGTGGAATAACTCCACACATTCGACGTAATATTGGGAAATTGTCTTTAAGCTGAATGAACTGGTATATGTGTAGACATCATGATATCTTTTTTCGCTCATTATATGTCTTATAATATATTAGGCTTACGGCACCCAAGAGTATACTAGACCGCCTAGGACATGGCACGTGTTAGAGTAAGGAAACAAATAAGGAATTTTGAATACAAAACAGTATTCCTTATAAATAATAAGTCTTATGGCTAAGGAATAAACTGTATTGAAATAATTTAAGCCTTACTATTTTTGCTGGGAAAGTTCAGAGAAGCAGTTTATTGCTTTCTTCGGTGTTTATCTATATAAAGGAAGTAATTTAAATCTCGCAGATTAAGTTTGAAACTATGGTGATGATTCGGTTTATTAAATTCTGATAGAAGACAGTGCCACCATATGACAGACCCAGCGTCAAAAGTGAATACTTAATTGTTTTATTTAGTATATCTTCACGGTTTTATTTGTTGCTATCGCTTTTTTCGTTTTATTTTCCATGAAATCTAGCACTAATGTCTTAATTATTACTCTCTGCATCTACAACACTAAGATTTTCAGGTTTCAACACTGCTTGTAGACTGTGGCACAATTCAATATTTATTTTATATATACAACCTCTTTTCTGAAGTAATAATTAATTGAGAATAATTTCAAATAAATTAGGTGCGGAGGTATATTAAATCACAAAATATGACAGAATTCAAGGGTAAAATGTGTGGTTATATGAACTTGAGGGAATATGTATTTCAGTCGGTTTTTGATTCACTTAGCTTTTGGCTCACAGAAGAATGGCACTTGTTTCCATTGTATACACATAATTTTCTACCTGTTAATGACGTTAGAAACACGCTCGCTAAAGCATCCTCCAAATGCACCACCAGCTGCACCTAAAGTAGATCCAGCAGGACCTTCGGCAGCACCGCCTATTGCTCCACCTACGGCCTCTCCTGCCAATGTTCCTGGCTTGCATTCAGTGAAATCTCTTGCCGCAAACATTGCCGGTGTTTCGGGAATGAAGTTAACGCCCTGCTCTAAAAATTCCCAAAAATCACATTTCACGTGAGATGGTCCGACCGGCAGAAACAAGGCAACTATCACTGTAAGACACAAGTATCTAGACATGTTAATTTACTTTCCATCCGATGGAATGATGTGACATTAAAGAACCAATTGTATAATTGCCGCGCCGATCGCTGACCTTACCCATATGCTTGTAGGCTTATCTCAACTCTGTGTACAAGTTTACCAAATCTGAAGCCAAGGATGATGTATTAAATCGTGAATTAATTTTGGGATCACCCGATACATACGACGTCATGTTGAGAGATTGTGCTCAAGCTGAATCAACTCGTGCATGTATACGTATAGGTTCTTATCAACATCGACTTCAGAGAAGAAGTTCGTTGTCTGTTGTTGGCTTCGTCGATGTCTCTGCACATTGTAGTATTTGTTTAGTTTCTCTGAGTTGATCTATAGGAAGTACTCGTAAGAGATCGCACTTAGGCCGCCGTTGAACTTATTGTGATGCCACACGAATAGACTCCCTTAGTGCCCTTAAAATCGGTGTGAACAGTGTGAATAGGTATTCGTGTGTCTCACACTAATGTCGCTGAGTTCATCTAGGTAGCCTAAATGGCCGCAAAGGATAATGTGCCAACAATCAGTCAAACAGGTCGACGACAACTATGGATGTGTGCTTTTCGTAGGTATTTGACTGTTGCGAATAGAATGGAAGGCGTGCTACCTTCGGACGGGATTAAGGACTTTAGACAGTGATTTCATTTGACAGTATGCTCGAATTAAATCTATTTTGGTTTATACCGCAGAACGGAATTATGTGTATAATACTGCCTGAACTTAATGAATGTACTAACGAAAGGAAAAACTAGCCTTGGGTCGAAACTGGTTCTTATTTTGTAGTAAAAAAAATTAAAATGAGATCGTTTTTTTTTTTTTTGCTCTAAGCTTTTATAACCTTTGCAATGCAATGAAGACAACTATAGCAAACGTTTATTATATTGCCAACACCGAGGGAGAGAGAAAAGTCAAAAGCTGATCAAATCCTTCTGTAGTGTAGACGTCAGTGTTGACCTTTCTGTCATCGTTCATAAGAATGTACGTATCTTATGTATCTGCCGAAGTATTGCCGACGCTAACGTAACTCATATATTCATAGAGATAGGCGGTAGTTAAGGGCGGCTTTGATTCGTCGCAACCTCATTCAAGTTGCTAACAATACCTAAAGAGTACTAATTATACTGAAGATCGTGTTTTGCTAAACTTCGTGATTCTAGTGGAAGTTCATTCAGTTCTGTGGGAACTGCAAAATTAAAGCTTTCTTCGGCCATATTCATTCCAGTACCTCGATATTATATATAACTATTGTTGACGTCTCCTTGTATTTACTATTAGCTTTGTTTGGTTTCAATAGATGTTTTCATTGTAATAGTTGGTCATGATTTCCAGATTATACATTTGTTGAACGGTTAAAAATATTACCGGTAGTCGTAGTTCGCTCACTCCTTGAAGGATTTCTTGTAGCCTTACATGAATTCTCTGCAGAAGTTGTATTAGCGATGACTTTACCCAAGCAAGTATACCAACTTTCAAAAGTGATTCAGCTAGCCCGAAATAGCATTGTTTAACGACTGTATGCGTGCATAGATTGCCCAGATAAAAAGTGCGTATGTCGATTGTAGTATCTTATTTTTCAGTGTCTCAATATGACAATTAAATTTGAAATTGTCGTCCACCATCCACCGGCCTAGATATTTGTATGTTGATACATTCTCAATATACCTATCGCAGTTTTTGTGTAAGCAGTCTATATCATGTATTTTTATTTTGAGCAATGTCATGGGGATATGCGGAGGACAAATGTTCATAACCTTGTCTTCAGTGCATTGATGATTAGTCCATGGTCGTGACACCAAGCTGTTATTCTATTGAATTCTATTTGTAATTAGTTTCCAGCTTCGTTTACGCTCTTATGGCAAAAAATTATTGCAGTTTCGTCGACATACGCATACTCCCAACTACATCTTAATACCGATAGAAGATCATTGACATGTATGATGAATAATAATGAACCCAGTTTGGATCCCTGTAGGACGCCATAAATTGCATTTTCTTCATCACTGTGAGTTCTCTAATTTTCACTGTAAACTTTCTATTATTTAGATAGATTTTAAACCATGTCACTTATCTCCACCTTACTCCAATCTTTCTGAGTTGCGTTTGCATTTGTGTGTGGCTTAATGTGGCAAATGCTTTTTTCAAAATCTATGAATAGAGAGACTGATCTATGGTTTTTGTCCAAACTTTGGTGTATTTTGTTTGCAAAATCACCCAGCAAACGATTAATGTGTGTGTTTTTCTGAAAACCGAAGTGGCTTATATTAAGGATGTTTTATTTTTCCACATATCCATATAGCCGTTTTGCTAGTGCTTCCTCCATAACTTTGTCTTAAGCTGATAAAATTGAGATAAGTCCATAGTTAGTTATTTCGTTTTTGCTACCGCTTTTATACATTGGTCGAAGGATTAATGTTTTGAGTAATTGAGGAACCGATGCCTGGTCTAAAGTCATGTTAATACATTTGGTTATACATGGTGCTAGAGTTTCTGCTCCAATCTTCAGATCCATTGGTCTAATTTGATCCATTGCGGCTGACTTCTCACACTTTAACGGATAGAGAATATTTTATACATATTAACAGCTAAGCGTTTTCTCTTTGCTTTCTCTTTCTTCTTTTACCGTCTTATTTATGTTCTTCCAGAATGGCATTATGTCCTCCAACTTCCTCTCAGATGCCCAAAGTGAAAAGAAAGTTTCATATTTATATCTATGTTGTTGAACGCTCGAAACTACCGAATGGCATAAAATCCGAAAGACCCGAAAATCGTAATAAACACGATTTTAAATGAACTACGTCACTCTAACCAAGATCTTCACCAGCTTAATTTAAGAAACTGATCCACAAACACAGTTTTATGTAACTTTGTGTCTCTGATCTTGATGCTGCCAAGTTCCATTAGCCATAACCCCAATCGAACCCACTTTAAATCCAACGTCATCATTTTCTCCATGAGTTGTACCCCTTGATCACCGCAACGGCTTGCAGTATGCTTAAGCGGAGAGTCATTTCCTGCACAGTCTATACCCCAGCACGATCCCCCGAACATTCGCACTTGTTCAAACGCAGCACCATCACCTGCTGCACAAACAATACCCGAGAACGATTATAACAAACGCGCAAACTTTTCCTTCAATCCATCGTCAGCATTTCTTGAAAGAACGAATATTGTTTACGCCTACACGTGTCCGATTTTTCTGATGGATGTTCCGGTGCAGCAGCGCAAAATGTCTTTCACGCTTTGGGTACAACCGAAGTCCCCTTCGTACGTACGATTTGTCCCGTGCTAAAATTGAGAAAATGTTATTGCTTTGCAATTGCAATTTATTTATTTACGTGATTGACACGTCATTTATGTTCAGTATTGTTTGACAAAACATCATAAAAAGACTCACTCAAGGTTCTATAAATTGTTCAGCTGTGCTATGAAAATCAGCGTTCCGCGAGAATTGTTTTTCGTGGTATTCGAGGAATTTTTGTCGTGCATAATCTACTTACCGAAACAACTTTTTCCCAACTATAACATTCGTAAATCTGAGTCCCAGTTTTCATTAGTGGATGATACTCGACGGAGTATTAACGGAGTATGTACTTCCTGAAATTCAAGCACATGCTCTCGATGAACAGTGCGTAAAAATGGACTTGTGCAGATATAATTTTTGAACAGTAACGTCGGAAATTTCACTTCCGTTCTCCACCCGGTAACGCCATTTCCTTTTGCACCACGCACCACGCGCAAAATGCTTGATCAACGGTACACAGATTATGTTCGCAAGCGCTTCTACCTTTGTGCTTCACGCGCCGACATATTAAACCCTTAGTGCATTCCTTTCCCACAGACAAACTACATCCAAAAGCTGTGTCAACAGTTTTATTTTTTAAATACCTGCAGAAAAGTTCAGTTGCACCCAGTCTTTTCTTGGTCTCGGATCGTTAGTCATTGTAAGTCATTTACTAGAAGAAATAAATACAAAAGAAAACGAAAGAAGAAATGAAGATTTTTTTTAAAGCAAACGGCATACTTAAATCCACAACTGAACTTTATTTTTTGCGACATTATTTTTCTGGGGTTATGCAAAGTCTGAGGTCTTCAGAAATAAGCCAGCTACTTATGCTTTTAAAGCTCACAATTCTCTTGGAATTGTGTTCGGAATTAAGCCTTCCGAATGGACCACCTCACACGTACTCGTCTCCAAAATTGTCATATTATTTTCAAAAATTAAATGAAATCAATCTTTCATCCGATAATACAAATTTTAAGATCACTCTTAAGTTTATGAGTTTTAGTTTACATTGTAAGTCGAACCTCACGATGCATCACCTTTTAAAAGTTGATTGGGTTCATGGCAAAAGAGCAGTTGTTTGCAAAATTATTGTACTTCCGCAATTAAAGCTGCAAGCGATCAACAACAACAATGAATACAATAATGTGAATAAACAACCCAACCACTTTGTCTCATTACCTTGACTTCTCAAGAATCTTAGCTTTTGGTTTTATGTTGCTCAAATAAAGCTTACAACTAGAACGTCAAAAAACCTATTTGTTGTTCGTTAGACCATGTCAGGAAGATTTCATATACAAGTGAAATCGAAAAAAATGTCGGTAATCTATTAGAATTTTTCCACTTGCAAAATCGCGCGATTTGGGTATTTCCACAAACAACACCCACAAATTCCCAGTTGTGTAATCTCATCACTGATTAGATGCTGCACTCCAATAAGCTTTCGCACTGAGCTGCATGCGCATAAGATACGAGTAATGTGATACTTAAGCAAGTTCAATTTCCATCTACATCTCAGTCTGTAGAAGAAAACTAAAGTGTAACACAATGTCCAGATACGTTTATCTCATAGTGACAGTGAGTCTGCTACTCTTGGTTGAATTTTCTGTAGTTAAATGTGATTTCATGGATATTCTTAAAAGCGCCATGGGTATCCTTCCACAAACACCGGATGTTTTTGCGGTTAGGACTATTGTGGAATGTGATCCTAAGACAGTTTTGGATACTGGTGTTGTAGGATGCTATATCGAGCGCATTGCAAGGAACTTCTAAAATTAGATATACAATATAGGCAAGAACTTTGCAATAACCAGATAACTTTAAAATTGTAATTGTAAAATTTTTGTTCATATTTAGGAGCATTCATTAGAATTGATTTATTTAATTTAAGGATATAAATATTTTATAATAAAACAAAACGTTGTTTTTTTATTTTTGTTTTTTATTGTAATTCAATTTTCAACAGAAGATCAGTTCCCAAGGCGTAGCGTTCTAAAATAAGCATTGATAGAAATACGCAAAATACAAGGAAACCCAAACCAAAAAAAACGAATTTTGTTGACATGTACTGTTTCTAGAAAAAAAATAAAACAATCTACCGTTGTGATCGTTCCTATAGGAAAGTTTTTTCTTAAAGAAAAACACATAAAATTCAGAAAAATGCATGAAATCTTTATTTGAATCGATAGTACCGTCCATATAATTTAATGTTTGCAGATTATTTCATGCAAATGTTGACCTTGATTGCGCCTCAAATGGTCCATCCGCTTAGTCTAATTTCGGCATACTCTTTCCAACATTTCGGCCGGTATCTCACGAATAAATGCTCCAATGTTCTGTTCCATTGCTTCAATTGAAGCGGGCTTGTCTGTATAGACATGAGCTTTAACATAGCCCCACAAAAAATAGTCTAAAGGCGTTAAATCGCACTATCTCGGCGGCCAATTGACCGGTCCCGAACGTGAAAAAAAATGTTCACCGAACTCGCCTCTCAGTACGTCCATTGTTGCGCGTGCTTTGTGGCATGTGGCACCGTCTTGTTGAAACCACATGTTATGCAAGTCAAGCTCTTGAATTTTGGGCAAAAAAAAGTTGGACATCGTTACGATTCGCATCATCTTTGAAGAAGTACGATCCAATTATGCCACCAGCCCATAAACCGCACCAAACTGTTACTTTTTCTTGATGCATTGGTAGCTCTTGTAATGCTTCTGGCTGATATTCACTCCAAAATCGACAATTCTGCTTATTTGCGTACCCATTGAGCTAAAAATGAACTGACCATAAAATGGAAGAAGCGCGCGATGAACTTTCTTAACAGAGCACGCATTTTGATAATGAAATTCAATAATTTGCAAGCGTTTTTCGTTTGTAAGACGATTCATGGTTGAATTATATACCAAACTGAAGATCTTTGACGGTGAAACAAAACACGAAACGTGCATCAGCTGTTTAAACCAGTGTTGCCAAAAAGATAATAGCTAAAAAATCGCCCTTTAGAACAGGTCTTTTTTACCTCAAATAATTTTAAAAATTTATATTCGCTGGAAGAACTAACTCTAGCGCCAAGTGAATGATATCTTAATTTATATTGGGGAAAAGTTTTTTTCTGTGGTGGTGTGAACGTAACCTAAAAAGGATTTCAACTCAAAAAGCTTACACAGGTATCTAAAAACCTATGCATGTATCGTTAAGTATATTCGATACTTCCAGACATTCCGCTTTATATAATAAAACTGATCTTAAAAATAAGTGCTCCTTTAATGCAATAACTTGGTTCACTCCTTTTTAAACAAATATTTTCATATTATAATCCAAAACCACAATTGCAATTATAATCAATAGCTTTTTAAAAATGCTACAAGGCAGGATTTTTAAAGCCTGTTACACATTTATTTATGTAAGAGGTCTGTTAAAAAAATGAATCTTAGTTTTTCTCAAAAAATCTTTATTGATTCAACAATTTCGTTTTATACCCCTCAAAGTAGTCCCCTTCAGATATAAAACACTTGTGCCTGCCTTTCTTCCAACCCCCGAAGCAGTTCTGATATACACTTTTTGGTTTGTCTTTGAGCTCTCTCAGCGTTTCGGTTTGTATCTCCTCAATCGTCGAAAAACGCCGTCCTTTTCATGATTACGGTCTTATTTTGGCCAAAAAATTACGAACGAGCAAAATCAAATTAAGCAATTTTGGAACGAACTTCGAGTCTCTAATAGTGATTCGATTATTCTTCATAGCAGTTTTTTTTCACTTTATCAGGGCGTCTTTGAAAAGTTTGTACCACTTATAAACATTTTTTTGGACTCAGAGTACACTCACCCTATGCCACTGTCAACATTTTAAGTGTTTTGAGCGCTACAGTGCATTTTTGCACACAAATCGACAATTAAATCTGCATATTTGGAGAGGATGCATAACATTTCTCTGGAACGAAATGTTTGTGAATCCGATTGGAACAGAGAACGTCTTCGTTTCAGAGAAATTCGGTTGGCAAAGTTCTTGAGTACATGACGTTAAGCCTTGCGATCTCAACTCCTTTGCTCTCTTGATATGGTGGTTCTTACCTTGGGTAGACTAAGTCAAATTATCCTAATCGATGTTCGCAACTCGAGCGATTCAGACATCGAGAATACTGGGGGAGTGACTTACATCGGACGCTACGTAATCAATATGATTGAATATTGATTGATAAGGAGATCGGAGGATAAGGATGCGCGTTCTTACCCCAAGGCAAACTCTTAGTTCATTTCTAGATGTGTCGTCGTGTGTTTCCCGATGCAAAGATCTTGGTGTCGTAGCTAGGACATCGATTGTTCTTTCTAGAAGATAATAGAAGATCATCCATTATTTTCCTCTGTCGGCGCGTGAACGTGAAACTGGTCGATGGTCGAGAATTTAGTCTTGATGCCGATTTTCATAAGGCATTTGCGGAAGTTTGCCTCAAAAACAAATCCGCAACCGAATAAGCACAACCGCTGTAGTAGTTGTCGCAATTTTTGTACCTACGTTTTGTCCGACCCATTCCATTACACTACCTGGATGGCGGTAACATCTGCTTTTTAGCTTAACATGCGCGTAATTAAAGGACCTCACATTCTTATTGCAAAACCGAAAACCATTGTCCTTTATTCGTACTAACAGCCTTTATGTAGAAAGAAACTTAATTTAATATAAAGCTGTAATGGCTAAAATTAGTGTTTTTTAAGACCTAACTGGAAGCTGGACTGAATTTTGTACGTGTCTATGTAGCTCCCGAGTTGTTCTTTGGCCACCGTATCAATGATTTTGATCGAACAAATTCTTGCTCTCAGTGACTTATTCGTAATTTCTGTAAGTTTTTTAAAATCGATTATTAAAGTGATCCGACTTTCAAAACGCTAAGTGTCGACTTAAAATTACTTTCGTAAATGGGGAGAATATTCCAATTGTCTTAATAAATAAGGATCCACTGGAGATGATAGCGAACCCTGTCGAAATGTCGAAACAATCAGAATGAAATAATTTGCTTCTTTAGTAAGCCAGTAGCCAAGCAACCGACATAGAACTTGATTTTTCTAATATTCGAGCAGTATTCCAATTTCAAAAATGTCCTCTTGGCAACTTCTCTACAAGGTACCTTCATTCCCCTACATTAGAACAGAGTCTGCTCAACTTCTACCACCTGCCACTGGCACACAAAAATAATTTTCCTCAAGCTCATGTCGTGCGGTAAATCGTTTATTGATTCATATTTTCATTTTGTACCTAAAGCATTTATTTCTTCAAAGTTTTACGAAAGCAAAACAATATAAAACTTTTAATTTGTGAAATGTCTATTGATGAGATAATTGAGTCATTTGAATGAAAACAAACTTCTGCTCCTTCTGCTTTTCGATTTAATTTTTATCCATGTACAAGGACAGATGGAAATCTATAAAAGCCCATACTTTCGGCATATTCTTCACAAATTCGTGAAACATCTCTCGCCCAAGATGTACTACAAGCCAAAGAGGTCCGATGGTTCAAAGGTGCCCATACCATGGCAAATAAGAACTTTATACTACAACATGGCGTGGCCTGTGAGAGACAATCCGACAAATTTCATACAATACTTGGACTATTTGATAGTTGGAGTGGGCACCTTTACTTACCTCCTTGTGTATGAGGGCGAAATGTTGTTTGTGCTCCACAATCTCAACAACATTACTCGGAGTATTCAAGGATTGGTGACGGGCGTTGTAATGTGTGAGTGCATCTTGAGACTGTTCTACGTAACTTTTACCAAACAATCGTGCAAAGCTTTCTACAAGAAGTTCTTCGAGCAGATCTACGTTGGCGTGTAAGTTCTTCTTCCCACCACTCCTGTGAACTTAATCTGAGTCTCTCCCTTTACTCCAGTGAGGATAATTCTGCAGTATCAAGAAAAATTCAACAACAACTCATTCCCAATACAGTTTACACATACGGGTACATACTAACTTTGATCTCTTTCATTTCGTTGCCGATTTTAAGAGCACAAAACGAACTACCCTACAAGATGATTCTTCACTACAACTACGAACAGCCGCTGGTGTATGGATTTACGATGTTTTATCTCTCACTTACTGGGAGTAGTGTGATCTTCTTCTTCATTGGCGATGGGTATCTGTTGGCATACTGCATCCTACACTTGAACGGAAGGTATCTAATGCTACAGGAGGAAATGGAACGGTGCAGCTCGGCTGTGCTGTCTACTGCACCGAAGTCACAAGTGGCTAAACAATTCCACAAGGAAATACTCCGCTCGTTCTTGAAAGTTTGTGATTTAAATCACTTCACTAAGCTCTTGAATGATTTTTACAAATTCCGGATCTTCGTCATGATTGCATTCTCCACGGGGTTGCTTTGTGTGTTGTGCTTTCAATTTGCCTCGGTATGGGTTTTCGGAGATGTGACTCACATCTAATCAATGTCTTTCAGCTCGGCTTGTCTTCGGAAAATATTGGCTATGCATCATGGTTAGTGGCTAAAATTTCGGAATTACTCATTTTTGGAACACTCGGATCGACACTGATTGAGACTGTAAGTATGATTTGCTGAATGTCTTCAGAGTTTTTTTTTACATTTGTTCGAACGCCGGAGATATTTTCTCAATAAAACAATTATATTAAGGGACCACACTTAGCTACTTCCGCAACATCGAATTACTGTTTGTTGCGAACTAAAAATGGCGAAATTTGTGAAACTATACTTTAAGTGTTGCCAGCCACTCAAAAGAGGTGGCGTAGTGGTGGTATTAATATTAATTTAACTATTCTAGTTAAATTTATTTCTTCTTCTGGAAAAACACTTCTTTTCCAGCCAGTTTTGTTCCTTGAGCTCACGTATAGCTTCAGTCATTGGGTCCAATCATGACTGACTCATTCAATTCACTGTCCTCGGTATTCTATGATGGAACCGTTTTAGAGTGACTTCTTCCACACAATTTCGATTGCACAAACTTTCAGGGAGAGTTTCTTCAAGCTAAATTCTAGCAATCTTTTTCGATTGTGGTCTTCCCATTTATAAATGTATAAAACTTTTCTTTAACAAAAATTTCAATATTACAGACGGATAAAGTGAGTTCAATGTACTACTTGTCGAATTGGGAGCAAATCATATTCCACTCGACAAACCGAAAGGAAAACGTACTTCTAATGAAAGACCTCAAGACCATTATGTCACTGCATAGAAATCCGATGCGACTATCTGGATATGGATTCTTCTATGTTTCACTTGACACCGTAGTTAAGGTATGTGCATCTTTAACAGATTATTGAGATCTGAATATTTTCTATTCCCCTTTTTAAGGTTCTACGGGGAGCGTTTTCATATTTCACATGCCTGTATACTGTCAAACAATCGTCAGAATAGATTAATATTGATACCCATGGCGTTAGGAATATACGAGTGTTGTGTGGTGGACACCTTGACATAAGAGGCATTTTTGGTAAATTGTTTGTGCTTCTATTGCAATTTAAAATTTGGAGAAAAGTAAACATATTGAAAATTGAAAGAAAGTGCTTGTCTGCCGATAAATGTTTTTAGTATAAAATGGAAGAAAAGTCGCGAAATAAATAGTGGGGTTTAAAACAATTATAAAATTCGTTTAATTGATTCTCTCGAATCATTTTTACACAGAGAGAATTATAGTATGTTTGATGGTGATATTTCTTAGGCCCAGTACAATTTATTTTGCGTTAGTGTTTTTTATTTCCAATGCTTTTGCAGTTAAATCTGTCTTTATCTTACGTGTGCTATGGAATCTGACTTAATTCTCAGCTCAATCTCAATCAAGCATACAATGAATCGCCAAAGGGAATCGCAAAGAGAAACATGTGAAGATAATGTTGATGTTTCAAGTAACGTTCAATTCTGACATACATACCTACAAAAATACTGCAATTAAACATTATAAAGTTGACGCGTCTATGACAATTTTTTGAGTTTAAACGAAGGGGTATATTTTTATCGACAATAAAGGATGCTTCATTCGGATAAGCTTTTTTCATTCAGGTGAATGTGCAATCGAAGTCATTGCTGATTTATGCATTAATTCTTCATCATATCAAACGGTAGTTGAAAGCTAAAGCGTGTCAGCATGTCTAGATACTTGTTCCCCACATTAATAGCTGTTTTGCAGCTCTTTGACGGATCATCTGTGGTTGAATGTGTTTTCATTGGGACGTATTGAGCACTTTGCCACTATCATCACAACACGTTTTTGTAACATATGTATAGGAGATGTTCTGTAAGTAGACTATACAATGGAGCTGTGGAAGACTTTCTGATTCTGGTCAAAGCGAGCGATTCGCGCAAAAAGGAGGAAATAGTTAAAAACTGACGTACTTAAAATAAAAAAAATTTTCTTTTTTATTACCTAAATGCATTCGGCTTATTTTCTTTATGTTTTTGAAACAATAGCGTAGACAGACTTAATGACAAAGTATGTATTGACATCATTAGAGTAGAAGAGTAGATTTCAAAGTTAGCAATGACATTCAGCCGTCAAAATGTTTAGTGAAGTTTGTGTTTTTATCATACATTCATTGTGAAATGTATCATGTTCTGCGCTTAATATATTATAGTAAAATAATAGTCGACTCGTCGACCAGGACTTTTCACAACATCACCTTTTCCAAGTTGCTGATAACTCACAAGAGTATTAAATGTTTATGAAAAACTTCTCAAATCTCGCTATTCGGAGTCGAGAAAAAACTTCAGGTCCCTTCTACTTGTGATAGAATAAGGACCTTTGACCTTAAAAGGTTGTGAGCTGCAGTGCCACCAAATTTGTATTTAAATTGCTTACAACTAGTATCACCTTAGAGTGGATAAACAGTAAATTTTTGTCAAACACACTTTAAATATTACAATTTAAGCAAAGCACAGTTTGACCAAAACTACCTAGGTGAATTAAGCGAAATATTTAATAGCACAAGTGAAATAACAGACATTCAGCTAATATCGTAATACTTTAAGTGTCAAATCATAAACCAGAAAAAGATGATTTTGCACTTTGCCCCTGAGACGCTTTTGTGGTATCTCCAACGAAATTCGCCAAGTTATATAATGAGGCTTTGAATGATGTGCAGCCAATATCTGTAAACTACATCAGACTGTTAGATACTTGACGAAACTTCAACAGCAAACAACGCTAGAAGTGCGTTGTTGCGTTGCAAGTGTTAAGTACAATTAAGAAAGGCAGGATTAAGTAAGTCTTAGGGTTAACAAGATACCTTAACTTCACGGCCAAATGTTTCATTCGTGTTTGGTAGTAAGTTTGCTTTGAACGTCCTTACAAATTCTCTCCTATTTCTTCTTTTCCATCTTCAGATATCACTTCTTATTTTTCTATCTTTATACCTCTTTCTCTCTTTAGCTTTTTAAAAAAGGTTTTTTTTCTGTAAATGGGTGATGTGTGAGTGACGAAGTGAGCAATAAGAAGCACAACGTCTTTCGGTCTTTGTCGTATATTCCCAGTTTGGTTGATAGTCAAAGTTGACCACCAAAAAAGAACTTTAATATTAACCAACACCTTAATCAACACCTTAATCAACACCGTCCCTGATTCTGCTGTAAAGAAAAAACTTCTCATCTGCCAAAAGTAAAAGCTGAACTTTATTTTATACAGATGCTGACATTTCTTTACATAATTTTATTTATACAGTATTTCTACACACAAATGGGCATTGAATCCAAATCTCACCGCAAATATGATATTTCTTCCAACGTGCATTCAGTGACCTGACCATCAGTAAACAACATGGAAAATAGTTTTTGATTCGAAATCACCCAGATTTTACTGACACACCTCAAAGAAATCTTCCATTCCAGATTCTTGAAGCAGTGCCATTTTTCCCAAAATATTCCCCACTGTCATTTCTTGAAAAATGCTCCTTCCCATGGATGGCGTTACAACCATGAAAACACCGATTACGATTACTGCTCAGTCTTATACACAAGCTGGCCCATCGCTGCATCGTAATTGATTGCACAGCTCTGGATTTCCCTTGCAGTAGAGCTTAAGTGGCTTTATTTGAGTTTTCTGGATTGTCGCAGCCACAAGTTCTTTTGTGCTGAAGTTGCGCGAATTTCAGTTATTTGAGATTTAATTGGGGAAGAGTCGAAAACAAGCAGGGTTAAATTGCGGTGCATAGCGAGTCTCCCATATGATCACAACTTGAAGGAAACGAAGGCCATATAAAACTCTTTACATTTTTTTGGAAACGTTATACTTTCTCCTCTGAAATTAATGATCAAACCGGGTATCGACTGGTGCAGGGTAACCGTGGTGAATTTTCTTGAGTACTTTTAACAGAATGCGTGTGGAAGGAAATTTCATATCCCCCCACAATAATATACCATAAGCCTTTCAGCCTTACAAATGAAAAATCACCCTTGAAAGTACGACGGTACCATTAAGGTGCGACGAAATGGCACCAAAGCAGTGTCGCTGGATGCACGTTACATTCAAATGCAGGCACGAGTGCTATGCCGCAGGTACTTCTTGCTCATAATAATATGAGAAAAGGATTCTTTTCCAGCACTGACACTCACTGAGGAACAGCCCCTGAGGAAACTTTTGATATTGATACTTGTATAAACTTGAACAATTTATTTGTTCCGAATTTCGAATGATTCTTAATTTTGAAAATGTGATTTTATAATTGTTTTAAATTAAGTTAATGATAAATCTTTTCATTCTTTTCCGACAATTTGTTACCGAATATTTTTCAAACACCAAATAATCCAAGAATAAATGTAATTCCGCTGAGTTTTTCCAAGAAATAAAATTTCAGGAAATTTGTCTGAACTCATTCGAGTCTTAAGGGCTTCTCCCATGAGCAAGAGCTTTTTGAAATCTGTAAACTTCAGTAATTGAATTATTGAATAAGCATAAGATCTCCGCAAATATTTTTTGAAATTAGAACAGTATCAATTTTTATTTTTTTCCGCAAATTCATACTCTTTTTGTGAAAAGTTCTTCAATCTTTAGATTCTATGCCACAACTCCTGTTAACTAGATCCCGGTCTTTCTATTCTTTTAGACAGCAATACGTTTTAATTTCAAACAAAATTCAGCAACACCTTATACCGAACAATTTTTCTACAGGCTCATGCCAATTCTAAGCCATCAAAGCCACGGGACTTCGGGCATCATACACCTCAAGATGATAAAAAGTAAAACTTATATGATTCAATCAGACAAATATAATTTTATTCATTTGTAAGAAAATCCCCAACGTGAGGTCGCGTGCCTTTCGGTGAATCCACAATCAATTCGCACTTAACACGCTTACTAGTTTTCAGATTCGAAGTACTCGGAAAAAGAATTCCGATAGGCCGTTTGGCTACATGTCGGCGATCGCTGGCGTATTTAAATGAGTCGTTTCTCAACGGCGCCTCATTCCGTCTCTTCACGCAGAAGTTGAAAGTAAAAGTGTACAAACATGTCTAGATACTTGTGGCCCACAGTGACAGTTGCCTTGCTCCTCTTGGTAGGACCATCTGAGGTTAGATGTGACTTTTGGGACTTTTTGAGACAGGCTGTGAGTTACATTCCCGAATCACCTGAAATGTTTGCGGCAAGAGTTTTGGTTGAATGGAAGCCGGGGACTTTGGCAGGAGGGGCTGCAGGTGGAGCAATAGGCGGTGCTGCTGGAGGTCCTGCTGGGTCTGCATTAGGTGCAGCTGGTGGCGCTTTTGGAGGATGCTTTGGCGAGCATGTGTCTAATGTAATTAACGGTTAGAAGATAGTGTGATAAAGTGAAACATTGTACAGTGAATCAAAAAGTATTATCTTATCATATTACACACATATCACAAGTAATTTTAACTTTGAATTTCAGCCAAATTGTGTTGAAAAAAATTGAATAATAAAATGTATTTAAACTGTATAAATTTTGTTTACATTTTTCTTAAAATATCAAATAATAAATATTTCTAATAATAAAAATTTCTATCACAAACTCAACAGCCAGATTGATTGGATAAGATATTCTGTAATACTTTTTAAAAATCTGGGTGTAGGTCAAACATACCCTATTTCGAGCTTAAAACACTAAACAAAGGAAAAGGAATAAAAAACAAAATGCTGCTAAAATATTAGCTTATGTAGAAAACTGTACGCGGTTTTTCGTCAATAGTGAAAACAAGGAAAGTACAAATCGAAGCCTTTTTTGAAGTCATGGTAGCTTTTAGTTTTTGTGAAGAGGAGTAAAATATCCTTATGTTCCTCCTAATTCAGTTTTCTCAGGCTCTTAGTCCACAATACATTATTTTCATAAAAACGCAGTTCGGAAATAGTTCTTATTAGAGTGGGTTCGGGTCACGGCAGTCTACATAAGAACAAACTTTTACACTGCAATAGATCCTTTATCAACAAGCACCGTTTGTGATTTAAATAAATTTTGTCTGATTCTCGGAAAGATTTCGCCACCAGAGACCAACAGAGCCATGCGTTTTCAACTGGCAAAACTCGCACACTACTTTATTCCCAAGATATACTACACGCGCACTTACTCATGCGGTATTTCTCGATCAGATAATTTATTCCAAAGATCGTACCGTTGGTCTTGTTGATTCGTCGTGTTTGAACCTCATACCCTGAACGTCATAATTTTCATTGACAAACATTCAGCTAATATCAATGACAGCTGAGTTTGGCAGATGTTAAATACCAGCGCTACCAACTTGAAATCGCGAAATGAAAGACCCTGTACATGTTTGTCGACTGTCCGAAAATCTTTTGGAGAAATTTCAAAAACTATATAGGATTCGATAAAAATGTTTGTAACAAGCCTAATATGTCTCGGGTCTCAGGTTAGTTCATTAGATGTATTGAAAATATTCATTGAGAGTAGTTATTTTGTATATAAGTGTATCGGTAGGAAATTTCGCATTTTGCATTACATCAAATAAAACGTCGCTGTTGTTTCTTTGAACTGAACTACAAAGCCTCATTTATTAAAGACACATATAATGACAAAACCCGATTTTGTTGGCAACCATTCAAAATTAATACGACACCATGCTGATTAAATTATCAGACATCAGCCATTCAACTTCAGACTAAATAAAGACTTTCCTAGAAGTCTGCACTATATTTACATAGGCAGACAGTGAATCATAAGAATCAAGGGAATCGCTGCTCAAAATCAAGCATATGCAAGCGTGTTCCACTTGATCAATTTTCGTCTCAAGTGAATGAATTAAGAATGAATTCCACTGAATGAAACTATCTGTCTTTTCTGGAAATCGCTGCGGAGGTTGCATTTAATTATGGCGCTCTCATCGTCTTTTTCTTACCCTTTTTTTTGAGACACTTCAACCTAATTTTGTTGTCGAAGTTTGAATCAAAAGATCATCACTTGCAGTGAAGATCATCAATACAAATAAAGATAACGTTTTATTAAAACTGACTGTTTTGTGAATAATTTTGTAGCAACCATTTAGATTATGAGCAACAGCTACGTAGGCACTATCCAAATACCAGATATATTATGGTCGGAGTCTTTCACCTGTGAGACACGAATCAGGTGGCAGCATTTTCTGGTTTGCTGGTGTCATGGACAAAATGCAGTCTTTCACGGACCATAAAGCTCAGCAGACTAAGCAAACGCGGGCATTGTTTCATGGGAAACCATGAATTAATACACCATGCGAAATAATTATAAGACCAAACCCAGAATGCAGAAATACGTATTCGTAAGCTACCAGAGGGAAAAGTAATGACTGTTATTCTATAATTCCTCTATATCCCTGCTTAATAATGGTATTTTGATTTTACTGAGGATTCCTTTACTCTTGCATTCAGATTTTCAAGATCAGTTCCTTGCATAATATTAATAGGACCACACGTGTGTTTAAAAGAAATTTTAGTAATAAAGTTAGGAAAGACGATATCTTTGTTTTTAGCAGGTGAGTGTCTTATAAGTGCTCCAGTGAAGAAGTCGAAAATGTTCACTTTATCCATTTATATAATTTTTATTGTATATATTAAATTGGTCTCATATTTATTTCGTTTGAAAAGATTCGTTTTGTTATTTTTTTTCTACTGATTTGTTTTTGTTTTGTTAATAAATGTGTATAAATAACTCAATCAATATTTAGCTTAATTTTATCTGCAAGCAGCTGTAAGAAATTTGAAATTTTTAGCTTGGTCCTATAATTATTTCGCGAAGTGTAGGTTTGGGTTCACTAAAGTAAACGTTAGAACAGTCATGAGAACAACCCCACCCCTACTTATTTAAGATGATCAACAAATAGTACACTGTCACAGCATTAGTTGCAAAAGTCTAGTCCTCTATATTATTGTAGAACCTAATGTATGAAGGTGCCTAGCGTCTAGCGCTACCAAGAGCAATCCATGTCATCGGGTGTTGCTGATAATACGAGGATCATGCCCCAAAGATCAGACTGTTGGACGAAATTATCCATCCTGATTAGAATTGCCTCGTTGTAAAATATCTCGTTGGGATAGAACTTGTTGTAATTGGAATCAGGTGTACGATACAACCGGAGGCAGGCCCGAAGACATTGCCTCTCGAACACCATCCCAGTCGTTTTTTTACTCCATCGAATATGGCCATAATCGAAATATCGCAACTCTTACTACAAATGCGAGGAATGTTTGAAGGCCTTTCAAGTGAGTGGAGTGTTATTAAAACAAATGGAGAAGTTTAAGTAAATATTTTGGGATTTTTTCGCGAAGAACAATACAGAGCTCTCTTGCAGGATTTGTCAAGTTGGATCAATTTTGAAACAGCTTTCAAAATCAGTAATAAGGCAGTCTGGGCTTATTGTCAAATCCACGTTGTACGGATTCCTGGTCCGCTCTTTTTTCCAGCGCACATACATATGTAAATAAATTCCTTAAAACAACCTCTATACGTATGCTTCGGATGTCGAAATGAATATCCCTAGGGTTTAATTGAAACTGTGTCTTAACCATCAATGAGGATCTAAAGGAAATATCTGCCTTTGCCGTATGTAACGGCCTTGACGCTGGAAGGGCGCTGTTGCTTGGCAGTAGGAACCACTCCTCCACCACTCCGAGCTTTGCCGAGTAGCCGCAAGTGTGTTTAATAGTTAAGGTTAACCATGACAATTGTGGTAGTTAACCATTACCTCAACGTATCCATCCATGATTTTGCTGCAAAGAAAAATTTCTAATCTGCCAAAAGTAAAAGCTGGACCATAGTTTATACAGATGTTAACATATTACTTTATTTTATTTTTTTTACTTTGTTATTTTATTTTATTTTTATTTACACAATATTTCTACACAGAAATTAGCATTGGTGCAAACCACATCACAAACAGGATATTTCTTCCAAAATACATCCAGAGACCTGGCCATCAGAAAACACCGGCTTGATGGCAACATCGAAAATCATTTTTGAAGCGAAATCATCCAGATTTGACTGACACACCCCAAAGAAATCTCCCATTCCAGATTCGTGAAGCAGTGCCATTTTTCCCAGAATATTCCCCACTGTCATTTTTTGAAAAATGCTCCTTCCCATGGATGGCGTTACAAGCATGGAAACACCGATTACAAGTGCGAGGAAAATAACTTGTCTGCTGACTATTTTGCTCAAAATTCGCCCTTGTTAAACTAACGACACAAGGCATTGTTTGATTGTGAGTCATAGAAAACTGCTCAGTCTTATACACAAGCTGGCGCATCGCTGCATCGTAATTGATTGCACAGCTCTGGATTTCCCTTGCAGTACAGCTTAAGTGGCTTTATTTGAGTTTTCTTGATTGTCGCAGTCGCATGTTCTTTTGTGATGACGTTGTGTGAAATTTGATATATTTGAGTATTTAGTTGGCGAAAAGTCGAGAATAACCATGGTTAAGTGCATAGCGAGCCTTCCATATGAGCACAACTTAAAGGAAAGGAAGTGTTAATATTTTGGAGCACTTTTTACAGTAACAGTAACAGTGTGGAAAGAAATTTGTTATCACCATGGAACAATCTACTACAACCCTCCCAGCTTTAAAAGTGATGGACAGGGGTGCTATAATATTTAACAGGTACTTCGTATGGATAAAATTATAAGAAAATAATTTATTTCCCGCACCTCCATTCACTAAGGAACAGTTGGTATTTCCTGTTCAACGACCGACTGCAGTGAACAAATTGTTGTCAGCTGAGTCTAAAATCCTATGCCTCTGGTAGTTCAAAAAGGTTGGGTACCCAACGGTCGGTAGATGGTTATAAAACTTTGAAACCAACTCTAGTGTATAATATCAATTATTTCTGGCAATAAGAATGCCGCTAAAAAGCATGTGGAACTTTATTACAATTCCACCTCTTTTGATTTCCTAAAATGCGAGAGAAGTAATTTTGTATTTATAAGCTTCTCAAATTTATTCATTCGCAGTCGGCAAAAAACAACATGCAGCTTGTTGAAGAAAGTGTACGTTGGTATTTTGTGGCTGCAATGCCACCAAATTTATTTTTTCAGTAGCCTGCGAATGTAATTATAATAATTGAATGACACTGCAGCCCACAAGGGACCAGTGCCTAGCTTCTACAACAACTACTCGTGTTGTGCGTGCTACTGTCCTCTCACGAGTAGAAGGGGCCTACAGTTTTTGTGCCGAAGCCGAACGGCGAGATTTGAGAAGCTTTTCATAGACAATTGATTCTCTTTGAGTGTTGTCCGCAACTCGAAAGAGGTGGTGCCGTTAGCATATAGCATATAATATGATATTTTTCTGAACCCTTTTGAATCTAAAGGGTTGTTTTTTGAACTGTCGAATTGTGCATAAAATCGAAAGAAATAAAAAATATGTATATAATTGGCGGATTTCTTAAGTTGCTTCTCCAATTTGTCAATATTAGGCCCAATGTGAAGCCTCGCAATAGGCCCATTGTGAAGATCACAGATCGAAAAGTCTCTACCCGACGTTGCAATAAAAAATAAAATATAAGAGTAATCGGTAAAGTCACTGTACTGCTGTTTTCCATTCGTGGCGGTCGCGGGCACTCTGCTTCCATTTGTCAAGAACAAGCTCTCTATCGCCCAAGATCACTTGGTCTGTATGTCGGAGATTCTCTTATGTGGAGTGTTGTTGTCTATTCACTCGATGCGGCTGAACCATAGTAGTCCATATCCATGCATTGATAGTAATCGCCATAAACCACATAAAGGTAGGTGGTTTGTGGTAATAGCTTTGGTATCCCGCCAGGTAGGTTGTAGTCAACAGCTGTACCCTATGTGCACAAGTTCTATAGGGATTATATAGTCATTTTCTACACAAAAATGTAATTTAAGAGTTCTTATACTAAACTACTAATTCTCGTACTTGATAATATTGGCTTAGACGAAAATAAAACGTGTCAAACCTTTAAATATTTCCGCAGATTTTCTTATTCTTATTCTGCATAAAAGATAGAACAGAGAGTCTATCCCATTTGGAATACTTAAGAACTACTGACAGACGTTGTAGCATGTAAGTACATCTTTAGACGTCCTTTATTGCTTTCAGTTCATAAGACCAGGCGGGCAAGAATTTCCCAAGAAGTTCTTTAAGCTTTAGAATCCTTGACACAACCCCAGCTTTCAAGATCTCGGTATTTCCATTCCTTCAAAGAGAAAATTTTCCAATTTCAAGCAAAATTCAGCAACACCTTTTTCCAAATAATTTTTCTACAAACAGTTGTATTCTGACTCATGCTTATGCTAATTTTAAGACATCAAAGGCATCATACATCTCAAGACGATAAAAAGTAGAACTCATATGATTCAATCAGACAAATATAATTTTATTCATTTGTAAAAAAAATCCCCAACTGGAGGTCGCGTGCCTTTCGGTGAATCCACAACCAATTCGCGCTTAACATGCTTACTAGTCTTCAGATTCGAAGTACTCGGAACAAGAATTCCGATAAGCCGTTTGGCTACATGTCGGCGATCGCTGGCGTATTTAAATGAGTAGTTTATCAACGGCACCTCATTCCGTCTCTTCACGCAGAAGTTGAAAGTAAAAGTGTACAAACATGTCTAGATACTTGTGGCTCACAGTGACAGTTGCCTTGCTCCTCTTGGTAGGACCATCTGAGGTTAGATGTGACTTTTGGGACTTTTTGAGACAGGCTGTGAGTTACATTCCCGAATCACCTGAAATGTTTGCGGCAAGAGTTTTGGTTGAATGCAAGCCGGGGACTTTGGCAGGAGGGGCTGCGGGTGGAGCAATAGGCGGTGCTGCCGGTGGTCCTGGTGGGTCTGCCTTAGGTGCAGCTGGTGGTGCTTTTGGAGGATGCTTTGGCGAGCATGTGTCTAAAGTAATTAACGGTTAGAAGATTGTGTGATAAACTGAAATATTGTACAGTGAATAAAAAAGTTTTATATTATCGTATTATTATAAATAAGTTCAACTTAAAATTTTAGCCAAACTATATTGAAATTGAATAATAAAACATATTTAAACTTTATAAAATTTGTTGACATTTTTCTTAAAATAAAAAAAAAAACAAACTCATTGGCCAGATTAATTAGAGTAGTAGGCCATATTCTGTAATCCTTTTAAAAATCTGGGTGCAAGGAAAATAAAGTCAAACACCGCCTCTTGCAAGTGATCTAAGGTGCTCAGTGCACTTTAAAAAAAATGCTTTTCACCTTTCGGGAATAATCCTTAACAACGTACACAAGTGGAGAAAGACCTCAACCAACTTGGAGTGCGCAGTTGGAGGCCGCTAGCGGAAGATCATGCTGGCTGGAGAGGTATGTTTGGTTGAGACCCAGGACCATCCCGGAGTGTAGCGCCACAAGAAGAAGAAGAACGTGGTTTCAGATCAGAGAAGTCTACGTGAGAACAAAATTTGACACTGCAGTAGATCATGGAAAAAACCCACGAAATGTAGTTCAACACCCACTACCTGCGGTAGTCAATTTTAGGGCCACGTATGACAACGTTCATAGAGAGCTGTACAGTGCCATTTTAGTTTTGGCTTACCTATCGAAACTCTTCCTTGTCCGCCAACATCGGCATTAGACTGACGGCCTTTAATTTTTTTTTTTAAAGACGAAGCCCTGTCATATGACATTTCAGCAGCATTCTTAACAAAGCCTGAGAAAGATCAATAACAGATTCACGATCAAGTATATGCGCCGTTATAAAGGTAGGACACATAACATCGTCGACAGACCAATGTAACAATGAGCAGCGACAACTAGTTCACCTCATGTCCGCAGTAAATACGGACAGCCCCCGCAGTCCCCGCAGTAAAGACCAAACTGGCTTTGTATAAAACGTTAATCGTCCTAGTTGTCCTGGCACAGAAACTTGGATGTTATTAAAGACCGGAAGAAGGGGAGAGTTCTTCGTCAGTTTTTTTCCTGCTTGCGGTGATAGCATCTAGAGGAAAAAAAAGAGGTTCAGCCACTAACTTTGTGGGCAAGAACAAAGCTTCATTTCAGAGCCTTAGTAAGCAACACTTACGATCGACAAATTTGAGTGATTGGGACAACGTAATAGAAAACGTGATCCGATATGGCACAAAGAAGCAGAGAATAACCTCAAAAAAATAGGTGGAACTACAGTCCACAATAGCTTAGTTGAGTGTTTCATCAGCTAGCTCTGGTTGGCTAATACCCAGATCATTTAATTACCTTTTAAATCCAAGGAAACTGCCTTTTTAATCACACAGAAGTCTTTTTCTTCTCATTGTTGCCTAAATAAAAGACGTCGTTCCCTTGTTAAACGCAAGACCTTATTACCGTTTGCTTGCATTAATTGTCGTATACATCATTGCAATCAATGAAATGATGCTTAATGTCGATCTGCACTGTATCTCATCGATTTTCCTGCCCAAAAAGGATTCTTGTCACGTGTCAGATTTGAGTTTTTATTTGTCTGACATTTTGAAATATTGTACTGGAGCATACAATCAAAACACAACAAAACAGCAACTTACATTTCTTAAGATTGTTGTTTTTTCGGAGGAAAAAATTTAAGTTATATGGCAAATACACAACGCAGTATAAAATGTCAGAATGAGCAATGACAACAAGGCACTGTCAGAAAGATTTCTCTCTTTTTCTTCATTCTGATTCTCTTATTTCCAGCTTTTAGTAGCCTTGGATAGTACTTAATTTTTTAATTTCTGAAGTAATATTTGATAAGTTGAAAACATTGATGCTTTCCGTTGATATATCGTTATATTGTATATTTATTTATTTTATTTGCATTGCAAAACGTTGCAGTTTTTTCTATGAACTGAACTACAAAGGCAATAACAAAACCCGGTTTTGGCGGCAACCAATAAAACACAATACGACACCATTCTGACTAAATAATCAGACATCAGCCATTCAACTTCAGACTAAATAAAAATTTCCCTAGAAGTCTGCATTATGTGTAGGCGATGAATCATAAAAAAATAAGAGAATCCCCACTCACAATCAAGCAAAATGCAAGCGTGTTCCACTCAATCAATCTTTTTCTCAAGTGAATGAATTCTGCTGAATGGAGCTATCTTTCTTTTCTGGAAATCGCTGCGGAGGCTGTATTTAATCATGGTATTCTCATCGTCTTTGACTTACGCTTTTTTTTTTAGCGACTTCAAACTGATTTTATAGCCGAAGGTTTAATCAGATGATCTACATAATCAGACAACTGTCCTGTACTCCACTACAAGTGAATCAATAGAAATAAATATACGTTCGTTTAAATGGCTCAAATAGTATATATAGTCTTGAAGTGGACCGTTTCGATTGTGAATAACAAATGAGTAGAAAAGAAATTTAGAGATCTCTCTGTTGAACTGTTCAGATAGCAGTCGGAGTTCTTCACCTAAGGGACACGAATCAGGTGATATTAGTTTCAGTCATTAGGGGTTGATACCACAATGTCTAGTGGTGGAAGATGTCTAGTTTCTACAATAGGTCAAATAAAATATAAACTCTCAGTTTTTTCATTTACCCTAAATGAACTCAATAAGCCTGTAAGACACCTGGATGAGGTGGGATCTCAAATAAAACTATTAAAGCGACTAGCGTGGTTAAGACCTCTTCCAGCATGTCATGGCTAATTGTCTAGAAGAGGGGATTTCCCCCATACAATGGAAACTTCAGACCCGGTGTAACTAAGAAAATTGAAGGAACCTCCAGAAGAACCGTCTTCGTATCGTCCCAATTATATGCCTATTAAATGCACTAGGGAAAACTAGAAACGACAGACTACAAGTGGAGGCCGATAAAAAACGGTGCACTACTATTTCGGCCTGGCTTCAGGAAAGTGCGGTCAACAGTGCACTTGGATGTAGAAGGAGAGATAGGGAAATAGATAGAGATGGGAGAACAAAAACGGTAGTCATGCCAGACATTAAAAACGCCTTAACTCGGCATATTTCTCGGCGCTAATGCCGAGATGTTTGATTGTTGCCTAGCATCTTATCTAGAGCTACATATCCAAACAAGCATCTTTCAATATCAACAATCAAATCATTGTTTTAAACGACATTTTTCTAATTAATGTAGCACTTTTGTCTGTCTAAAGTCTGCTCCGAGCCTAGTCCCGAAGAAGGAATTCATTGAATGGTCAACCATCATAGAGCACCACATTGTGCCAACTAGAACCTCCATGTCACAATCTCACAATGTCGGCATATAAGCCCTCCACCGACGATGCGATTCTCTCGAAAGAACATAAATAGCCTTCGCCGCAGTGCTCCCAATGGGAATCACAAATGTTTAATTAATGGACTCTGTCATACCATTGACAGCAAACCGCCTTTTCTACTAAGACTTTTTCGCATAAAAAACGAAACAGCAGCGCCGTAGCACCTTTCGTCCTGGAATTCAACAACACACAAACCAGAAACCTCAACAAAACAAAACTGAACTTATGAGAGTTGACCAAAAGAACTCGCGTCCTCTTAAAGAGAGCTCTCTAACGCCGCCACAAAAAGGAAAATGTTGTCTCTTTATCCCGAAAACAAATGCATTTATGCAAAGAAAATAGCAAACATGAAAAGCTTTCCAATTAAAAGGTAAAGATCTGCTTGCTGCTGCTGCGACTCTTGATTGAATGTCATCGTTTCAAGTTTTATTTTTATTTGCATATTATTTTACATGAAGTCCATGGTCCTTCTCTTCACCGTTTTGTTAACATTCATTCATTAGAATGAACAGCTTGGTAAAATTATGAATGTAAAATCAACGAACTCTGTGGGAGCTGTTTTGCGTAAGAGTTTTCAGTGACTTAAGGTTTGTGTGTTAAATCCTCGTAGTTTAAATTACAAATTAGATACTAGTTCTAAGCGGAACGTCTGTGATGTGACACACTCATGGGTACTGTAGCAGGCACCGTAGTTCCAAGCACTCTTTTAAAAATAAGAACAAAATTTTGGAAGGGAATAGGAGAATTGATCCATTCATACATTTTCTAAGGTTAATGCACTACCTTATAAAATTGTATACATGTTACACTCACAACATAAACATATTTTTTCCCTTAAAAAAGTGGTTAGTCAATTAAATCAAAAGTTAAGCTCAATTCACATATTTCATTGTTTGAATAAAAGAACAAAGTTGTTAAGAGAACAGACTGTTTCTCACCAAAGTAAAAAAAAACTTTACTTTAACACACGAAATTGAGCGTACGCTAGACTAAAACATAAAACTGGAACCTCCTCCAGCATTTATGAAAGCCTATAACCGACGATGTATGTAAGGAGTACCAGTTTTTCGGTAAAAGATGACGGAATGCCATCAAAGCTACCTGAATTTAAGCTAACAACTCCTGCTTATGTACTTTTTTAAACCTGATGATTTATTTCGTATAATAGGGGGTTGGGGTTGTTTTAAGCTGCCTTGGTGCACCAACCATTCGCGTATTAAAAAGTAGGTGTGCCGCGGATCATCATCTTTTTGGAAATAGAAAAACTATGATAGAACTAATTTTTCTGATGAACTCCGATAATTTCGTCTTAAAATATTCTAACACCATGGCAGTTTCCAGCGGTCACTTGCTTTTGTTGATAGATAGCACAAAAATGAAGTATTGATAGGGGTTTGCTCACTTTTATGTGATACTGTATATAGCTAAAGTAAAACACATACCGAAATCTCAAAAATCAGATATTTAAAAGAAATCGTGAATTCTTTATTATATCGTTAGGTAGACAGGATGAGGTTATGTGTGCAATAACACATCGGCCAGATGGCCGCCGCGGCTTTGCTGGCACATAAGTGATCTTTTAATAAAATTTTCAATGACCGTTTTGCATAAATGCTGCGGTATTTCATTAATGCAGCGTCCAATTTCCACTTTTAAGGCTTGAGTCGTCGTCGGCTTTTTCGCATAAACCATCGACTTCAAAAAAAAAAAAAAAAAAACCCTAGGAAAAAAGCCAAATCGCACGAT
Source organism: Eristalinus sepulchralis (assembly GCA_944738645.1). Classification (NCBI taxonomy): domain Eukaryota; kingdom Metazoa; phylum Arthropoda; class Insecta; order Diptera; family Syrphidae; genus Eristalinus; species Eristalinus sepulchralis. Next base: position 48,341,764 of record OX122883.1, on the reverse strand, counting down.
CTAGGCGCCCAATTCTGGTTTCCAAAACGCGAAGTAACACGACCGGGAAATGACTGATGCAGCAATGGAATTGTTTCTCTGGCTATATGAGATGTGGCGCCGTCTTGTTGAAACCACATCCCCTCCACATTCATTTTTTCAATTCTAGGCACGAACAAATTTGTTATCATTTCACGATACCGAACACCATTGACTGTTTGAGTTTGACCTTACTCATTTTCTAAAAAAAAAAGGTCCAATGATTTCTCCAACTCAAAATCCACACCACACAGTGACACGTTGAGGATGCATTTGCTTCTCGTGAATCACTCGAGGATTTTCCTCGACCCAAATGCGACAATTCTGCCTATTGACGAAGCCATCAAGATGGAAATGGGCCTCGTCACTAAAGATGATTTTATCGGCAAAATCAGCATTTTCATATTGTCTCTCCAATACCCAATTAACGAACTCCTTTCGCTGTGCATGGTCAGCTGGCTTCACTGCCTGAGTCAATTGAACTTTGTAGTATGAAGATGCAAATCTTTTGTCAAAATTCGCTGCATAGTCGAATTGAGGTGGATTGAGTTTGAGCGACATCATCACGTACTGCTGCGATATTTTCGTTCGACCGACCTGGTCGAAGGCGCGTTATTGTCTTTACATCAGTTACAGATCCAGTTTCAGCAAATTTTTCCATTAATCGCTTTAAAGTCGACTGTTTTGGAGCATTATTGTAACCAGAAAATTGATCGCAATTTGCGAACTGCAGCCGCAAAACTTTCACCATTTTGGTAAAACAATTTCACAATGAGAATGCGTTGTTTATTCGTGTAGCGCTCCACTTTTAATAACCTTATTCCTTCTACTAACAAACAATAATAATTGTTCAAATGTCAAACGAGTAATGCGCAGAAATACGTCAATCAGAAGGCGAAAAGAATTCAAAGTAAACATTGAGAGAAATGAAAAGATCAGAGCAAATCAAGATGATGAGGTACAACGTGAAGATGGTCAAGATGATGAGCATCTTATGTGAAGTGTGTTAAGAAAAACATAACAAACATAAACATAACATAAAAAATATAGACGCACGATGAGTGTTAAAAATGTTTAGAAAATAATGAAGAGAAAAGTGGAAATATTGCAAAAATAAATTAAATAACAGAACGGGAGGAATGATCTCTTTACAAGAGAAAATTAATTTTCACACTGAGTCGTCTGAATTTGCCAGCACCATACAAGTTAGATAACAATCATTACTTTTCATATCTTTCAGGTTAAAGTCGTTTTATTCTCCATCGGATGTGGCCACAATCGTAATATCGCAATGCGAGGAATGTAAGTGGAGTCCCATTGAAACAGATGAATTAGTTTAAGTACATATCTCGGGATTTTTTTTCAAGAGTGACGGGAGGAGCAACACTGAGGACGAGGTGTTTTGGTCCTGCACAGCACCGCCGCTAGCACTTTTGATTAATATAATAATGACGATTAAAGTCGTCTAACGATGAAACAATCCGCTCAACAACCCCATTTGCGAACGCAACCGAGAATGCATTGCTTTTACACAAAACATCAATAATTGGAAGCATTCAACAAGATCAACTTAATAAAATGCAAGCCGACTATAAAGACAACATCGCAGCATACGTTTGATACTCAAGCACCTATAAACATTATCTGCTCAATTGCAACAAGTCTCGTGCCATGTAAGTGAAATCGGAGATTCTGTGCAATATGCGCCAATAAGCGACCAAAGATGAATAGATAAAAAAATACTTATTTTATTCTAAATAAAGTCATATTTTCATTATAAAAAATGTTAGGTACTCCCTTAAATATCGGTAGACCTGTGAGCTTTATTCTCAAGCAATGACAGTAAAGGACAAGCTCTCTAATTTTCAGTTCCTCAGGGCTTAAATCATATGCATGCTGCCGATGTCCAAATGTATAGAAGCTCCCCCTTGGGATTACGTACGTGTACGAATATACCATCAATGAGCGTCTAAGATAAAATATCTGCCTTTGCCGTTGTTGTTGTAAGTTGAGGCTTACGGTTTGCTAGATATATAGCTCAGTTCCACGGCCAAACTTTTCGATCATGTTTGCTACTAAGGCCTTAAACTCATTATTCCTCCCTGCAATTTCTCCTTTTCTATTTTAAGATGTTCGTCCGCAGTCTGATAAATTTACTCGCTTTCTTATTCTTTTATCTTTTCATTTCCTTCTACCTTTACATAACTTGGACACAATTTTTGTGTATTCAATTGGATGATTTGTGCGCGTGGGCGGTAAAAACTACTCCGTCCTTTTAACTTTGCCGAGTAGTAGCAAGTGTGTTTAATAGTCAAAATTCAAGCAAATTCATCCATGACTCTGCTGCAAAGACAAACTTTCGAGCTGTCAAACGTAAAAGCTGGACTATTTTTGATACGGATGTTGATATTTATTTACATAATTTTGTTTACAAAATATTTATACACTGAAATTAGCATTTGGCGCAAATCATCAAATCTTCACAAAGAGGATATTTCTTCCAAAAAGCATCCAGAGACCTAGCCATCAGTTAACACCGGCTTTATGGCAACATCGAAAATCGTTTTTGAAGCGAAATCATCCAGATTTGAATGACACACCTCAAAGAAACTTTCCGTTCCAGATTCCAGTGCCAGTTTTCCCAGAATATTCCCTACTGTCATTTCTTGAAAAATGCTCCTTCCCATGGATGGCGTTACAAGCATTAAAACACCGATTACGATCACGAGGATAATAACTTGTCTGCTGGCCATTTTGCTCAATGTTCCCCCTTGCTAAACTAACAACACAAGACACTGTTTGATTGTGAGCCAGAAAAAGCTGCTCAGTCTTATATACAAGCTGGCGCATCGCTGCATCGTAATTGCTGGTACAGCTCTGGATTTCCCTTTCATCATAGCTTAAGTGCCTTTATTTGAGTTTTCTTGATTGTCGCAGTCGTATGTTCTTTTGTGATGACGTTGTGTGAACTTTCATATATTTAAGTATTTAGTTGGGGAAAAGTCAGGAATAACCGGGGTTAAGTGCATAGAGAGCCTCCCATGAGCAAAACTTGAAGGAAAGGAAGGCTTAATTACTAGGCCATATAGAACTCTCTGTATTTTACGGACTTTTTGGAGCACTTTTTAAAAATTTACTATCACCATATAATAATCTACTACAACTTTTCAGCTTTTACAAACTTTTACAAATGAAAGATCACCCTTCAAAGCACAACGGAGCCATTAAGGAGCGACAAAATGATACCAAAGCAATGTCGCTGGATACACGGTATATTCTATACAGGCAAGGGTTCTATTCCTACAGATCATATGAAAAGAAAGTGAAATCTTTTAAGTGAAATTTATTTGCATTCAGAACTAAACTACTTGTCAAGGCAATGAACTAGTCACAGCTGTAATGAACCTCTATCCCTCATGCCAATAATTGGGGTTGTTTTGACATTAGCCGTTCAAACAATCCTCTTCCTCAAGCTTAGATACATATGTGGTTTAGACATTTAAATTTTCACTTTGTAGCTTTAGATAAGCCTAATAATACCTTCTTTCTCTTTGTGCATTTGAAAAATCACTCTAGTATTGAGAAGTAAAATTCCAGTGACTACAGCATGTTCAAAATCAAAGTATGATGCACTTTGTGAACTTACAGGATTTGAAATGCCACCCTACCAGGCTTGATCCACCAATGTTACTGTGGTTGCACAGGGTAGGCTAGACGAGTTCCATAATGAAAACCAAAAATCCCCATGGACGGATTTCTAAGCATACTTGAAATGTTTGTCCCTAAGTTGAGTATAACCAGTAACGTTCCTTTGGGGCTTTATTTCCTCCTGCGTGACCACAAGTAGGATTCGAAGTGGATGCCGGAGTGTACTTCTTCTTCGTCTGAAACTTTTTCATCGTGTTCAATTGTGTAAAAGTTCCCACTTGCAAAAGCTCAGATTTCTTGCAACATATCTAAAGGAAAATCTTGGGTGTTTCCACATTCAATTCGCCTTTTGTCCAAGCCCACACTAAGTTTATGCCTCCATCTCAAATTAAATTGAAGACGCAACAAAACGACATTTGCATAGATGACGTTTCAAGTGTCAGCTTTTCCACGCTCAGCTGCAGCAGTAATTGTGTTGTGATGTATTTAAACGAGCGTTCTCTCGAACGGTATCTCATCTTGTAGTTGAAAGCTTAAGTGTAACAACATGTCCCAATACTTTTCTTTGGCAGTCACAGTCACCCTGCTGCTTGTGGCGGGATCATCGGTGGTTAAATGTGATTTCTTTTCATTTCTGAAGGTAGCCCTGGACTTTGCGCCACCAACTCCATCCATAACTATTGCTAAACTTCTAGTAGAATGCAAGCCTGAGACTTTAACGGGAGGGGCTGTTGGTGGAGGAATAGCAGGAGCTGCTGGTGGACCACCTGGGGCTTTATTAGGTGCAGCTGGCGGTGCTCTGGGAAGTTGTGTTACGGAACATATTGGAAAAATTATAAGAAACTAGCTACAACATGAAAATAAAAGCAAAGAGTGATGAAAAACAGTTTTACTTTTTAAGTATTCTTTCTACCTACCAGCATGTGGCCGCAGGCGTGGCGTAGTGAATGGAAACGCGGAGGATCCCAGATTCCTGGATTGAACACCATTTCCTCCCCCAACCGTTTTCGAGATGCTGATATGAATTTTGTTGTACGATACCAAGCAGTTACCTGGTGGATAGGTAGTTATGGGTGACTTGGGGTATACATTTATACCTGTGCATAACCATAGCGTTACCACACAGTGTAACGAACCTTTTACTACTTAGAAATTACAATTTTACTAGGCGAAGAATAAATAAAAAAACAAATTTTATTTTTCCTCTTGGTCTCGAAGTGACCGTCTTTATTGAGTATCTTCTTAGAACTAAACTTACAAAAATATTATACAGCTTGACAATGCTTTTGCAAAGCTGCATACCTTGCACGAGTGATCGTTCGAATTCTTGGAATTGATTTCAATACTTTGCAAAGGTGCATCGCTTGCATAGGTGATCGTTCGAGTTCATGGAATTTAATTGTGCCGGATGTTCGCCAGACGCTTTCGTTGCATTTATGCTCTTCAGCAGTTTTGCTGGTTTCGTATGTTCTCGTGTCAAGTACCTCGGTCGATCACACGTGCATTACATATTATGTTATATTATATTCTTAACTGTAACTCTTAGACTCGGTGGGAGGGGTGCTACAGAGATCGTATAAGCCGTTAAGAAAATAGATAATAAATATCAGCCCTCAAGGGACCAAGACTTAGCTTATGTATCAAGGACTTGTTTCTTAGCGACTCCGACTCAGTCCGGGAATCGAACATGTTACCTCCGGCGTGTGCGAAAGAAAAGTGTAGCACAATGCACAATGCTTATTGTGAGTCACACTCTTACGTCATTCTGCCACTTCATTGTTTCAGTGTTTAAAAAATACAATCACGAATCGAGCAGCGCATTAAGATTGTCGAAGCCTTTTACGAAAATTGGCGTTCAAATCGAAACACATTTCGTGCACTTTGTATTTTTTGTGTAAGTATCGATCAAGTGTGTCCCCAATCGATAGAATTGTGCGCGAATTGAAGCAGACCCGGTCTGTAGGAAATGTAAAACACCTGTAAATGTTAGCCCAGTTCGTTCTGTGGAAAACATTGCTGTTGTTCACGAAATTGGGGCATAAGTGCTGTCTATCTCATAGAGGACTTCTTGTGACCAAAAATTGAGTATATGGACCTAAACGATATGTACTTGCAATACGATGGTGCCACTTGCCACACAGCCAACGAAACAATAACTCTTTTGCACGAGAAAAACACTGTCCCACGTTGATTGGCCGCCACGATCGTGTGATTTGACACCAATGAACTTCTTTCTTTGGGAATACTCAAAAGAAAAAGTTTACATTAATAAGCAAGGAACAGTTCATGGGTTAAACGATGAGGTAATTCGGCACATTAACAACATTGAACCTCAAATATGTCTCATGTTTATGTTTCTGAGGCACGCAAACACTGGGTAAGATCCTCCTCGTCCATACAGCTTCTACAGAAATCATGCGAGGCAACAACTAGTCTACCGGCGTGGATAAGGCAATGCCCGGTTATCGCTCCCACAACCAGGCCTATGTACGATTAGCTGTCTAAGGCTCTTAGACCACAGTTTTTATGAAACGTCACAGAGGACATGGCTAGACTAGCTTTGGTTGATCAACTGAACCGCGTCCATGTGTAGTTTCAGCTTACATGTGACGAGAGATAATTAATTGAACTGGTTCCGTTAGATGATGACAAAACGTATTCCCAGGAGCACTTTTCAGCTGAAAAATAATAATTTTAAAACCTGAACAAACGTCACGTAAAAAGTTTTCCTTATGCGACTTGGAGGGTCAGCAGTCATTGCCCCCACAGATAAAGGTAAATATCAGGGAAACAATATTGTTTTCATTCCATTGTCCCGCGTACGCCTGTTTGAAGTGGTCAAAAATGATCAATTGCGAGGCGGGGTAAACGAAAAATGCTAGCAAGAGTGGATTTCAGGTATTTTTCGCAAACACGGTTTGTCACTGACTCTGAAATTTTGATTTTTAACGTCTCTAAAGGCACATACTTCTAAGGGCGGCACCACAGTTCAAAGTTGACATCAACTAACGAAGTCAACGAATATATGCACCTCTCCAGCTAGAACGGTGGCAGCTTACCAGTCACCGTGGTTGAGGCCCAGATCCACTTCTGACTGTATTGCCATTCGAAATAAAAGTCATATATTTCATCGTTTTCATTGTATTTAATTCTGAACAAGTGCCAAGTGTTAATGGCTTATGTTAGGAACAATTGTACGTACAACACGAGCAGTTGCTGAAGAAGCTAGATCCTGGTCCCTTATTATTGAAACGTGTTTCCGAGGTGTATATATATACATACATATGTATTACATATGTACATACATATGTATTACATATGTACATACGTATGTATACATATGTATTATTATTATTCCCTGTGAGTTGCGGGTATTGGGCAGATTGCTAATTTCACCAGACTCTTGCTTCTGACCTTGGCTTCCAAGTCTTACCGTCGAACTTAAAATGTTTCTCTTGGATGTTTAAACAATTCTTAGCTCGAAATAGAATAACAACCAGACAAGTTAGATGATTACGGCTTACAAACATTAAGTATGTGGTAATCTTACGAAATTTCCCAACATGAAGCGTCTACGACACCTACCATATTTCCACTATTAACACGTGTTCAAATGCAGTAAGCTTATTTAATCAACGATAGGATGCTTCATTCAGATAAGCTTTTTTTGCATTCAACTGCATGTGCAATTGAAGCGATAACTGATCTATATAAACTAGTGAACTGTTCATCATCTTATGCAGTAGTTGAAAACATCTCAAAGCATCTCACTATGTCTAAGTACGTGTGCCTCACAGTAACAGTTGTTCTGCTGCTCGTTGTCGGATCATCTGTGGTTAAATGTGAAGACTTTTGGGAAATATTCAAAACTGCGCTGGGCATTTTACCACAGACACCTGAGATTTTTGTAACAAGGACTTTAGTTGAATGCAAGCCAGAGACTTTGGTGGGGGGTGCTGCTGGTGGAGCGATAGCCGGTGCTGCAGGAGGACCTCCTGGTGCTGCTCTAGGCGCAGCTGGTGCTGCTTTTGGAGGATGTTTTGGAGAGCGTCTGGCCAAGGTTTTAAGTAAAGATTAAAAACTTATGTACTTAAAATAAGAAAAAGTCTTTTTTTTATCAAACAGTTGTATAGTGATTTATTATTTTAATATATTTTGTAAACAGTGGGAAAATAGTGTTTGATACAATATTGTTACAAAGGATTACCTGTGAGCACATTTGAAAATCATGAATATTTTATTAAATATTTATTAAATCAAACCCTTCCTCTTTTTTGTTAAATATCCACATTCTTAATCAATTGTACACATACTTGTCGTTCTGCATTGCATTCATAGAGGAAGTGAAAGTGATTACGATTGTTTCAAAGTTCAGAATGCTGTCATAGTGGGTAATGACAATCAGTCAAAGTGGTGTTTGCATCCAGTTTAATTTACAGTTGAAAGCAGATCTAAGTTCAAGTAGAATTCTTGTGATGCAATAATTTAAGTCGAACCATAGATAATGCAGCTAAATCAGGAATGACTAAAGAACCAGCGTTTCACTGAAAACTGCCTACCTAAACGAATCCCATTCTTTGATTAGGAATTTTGTTAATCATATTTGCGGAAATAATAACATGTGTTAATTGATTATGTCATCAGACAAGCGGAGAGGACTGAGAAGTGAATGGACAATGAACTTGTGTGATTACTCGTGTCTTATGCGCATGCAGTTCAGTGCGAAAGCATATTGGAGTACAGCATCTAATCAGAGATGAGATTACACCACTGGGAATTTGTGGGTATTGTTTGTGGAAATACCCAAATCGCGCAATGTTGCAAGTGAACGAATTCTAAAAGATTGACGAATCTTCTTGACATGGGCTAACGAACAACAAATAGATTATTTTTATGTTCTTATTGCAAGCCTTACTTGAGCTACATGTAGTTCAAGAGAAGTCAAGGTAATGTGACAAAGTGGCTGGGTAGTTTACTGCAGAATTATTTTGTTGTTGTTGATCGCTTGCAGCTTTAATTGCTGAAGCACCTTAATTTTTAAACATCTACTCTCTTACCATGAACCCCATAAGCTGTATCAACTATTAAGAGGCGATTCATCGTGAGGTTCAATATTCAATGCAAAAAAAAAACAAAATTAAAAGTGAACTTAAGATTTTTATTTTCGTATGAAAGAGCAATTCATGGCATTTAATTTTTCAAAATGATATCATGCCAATGTTGGCCACATTTACGTCTGAGGTTGTCCATTCGGAAGGCTTTATTCTGGGCGACTCGTTCTAACTTATATCTCGCGAATAACACGAGAAGTGTGAGCATATTTCTGAAGACCTGCATTACCCCAGGAAAATAGCCCAAGTGCAGTATTCGCAGTATTTGGGCGGCCAACTTATCATGGCAATAGGTAAAATAAAACTTTCAACAAATTTTTCTAAAAATGTATCACGGTCTTCGCGTACACTCTCATCTACAGCTGTAAAGTCTCTTCACCATGTGCTGTATGTGGTCTAACCTACTCGACTTTTAATCCACTAATGTAAACTTCGACTTAAGTTTAGGAAAGATAGTGGCAAAAGATGTTTTCGATGGTTGATTATGCACGACGTACATTATACGAATCGCACGAAAAATAATTCTCAGCGAGTTTTCGTACAATTTTGAGACACTTTAGTGAGTCTTTTTATGATGTTTTGTCAAACAATACTGAACATAAGTGACGTGGCATTTTGATAGGAGTCACGAGTAAACTGTCAAAAGAGCCTATAGAAAATCAAACAACACGATGAATGACTATTTGTTGTGACAGTAGAAATTAAGGATTTTCTTAATTAAGGAAATTCAATGAAAGCAAGCAATTTTTTAAATTTAGCACGTGACAAATCTTACGTACGAAGGGGAATTTCATTGTACCAAAAACGTGGAAGACGTTTGCGCTGCTGCACTGAAACATCCATCAGAAAAATTAAATCGTAAAGAATATTCGTTCTTAATTTCGAATTCGCTGCAAACAGCATTTGACATATGCAGTCAAAAATGAACAGATCTGCACCTGTATAAGTTAAAAAACTTCAATCTTTCTGCCCTGTCTAATATCGACGGACTGCATTATCCCTTAGTTTAGCTTCCTTATGCTGACCAAGAAGGAAGCAGATGACGCGTTTGAATAAGTGCGAATGTTCGGGAGATCGTGCTGGGGGCGATCTCGTCTTGCCATGGCGCGGGGAGTAGGTGTATTCCTATTCTCCAAATTCCAGTCCATTTGAACTTGGAAACATTTTAAATAAAAAGTCATCAAGATTAGAGACACAAAATTACATCACAATGTATATGTAGATCAGTTTTCGAAATTAAGGTGGTGAAGGTCTGGGCTGGGGGTATCTAGGGTAATCCATTTAAAACCGTTTAGATCGACTTTGTGGTACTAATTAAAATTTTCGGGTCTTTCGAATTTTATGTTTTTCATTCTCGAGCATTCAACAACAATTCTATTATTAAGCTTATCTGCACTTTGAAATTCTGAAAGGAAGTGTAAGAAACCTCAAGGACATAATATTCAATTGGGAAGAACATAAATAAGAGGGTAAAAAAAGTAACAGCAAGCAAAGAGAAAACGTTTAAATACTTCCATAAAATTCCCATAAATCTAAGGAACACTTACGGTACGCTATGGCAAGTGCAACTTTGGCATAGTTTAAAGAAGTGCTTAAATTAATAAATGACAAGAGAAACTCTAAAGGATTTACCTTAGTGAGTGACACCACAGCCCACAGGGGACCATGGCTGAGCTTCTTTCAGCTACTCATGTTTTGCGTCCTAATTTTCTCTCGCCGGCACCTTCAGTATATTGCTGACTTGGAATTATGAGATTTAACAATAAGTAGTCTTTGGGTGTTGTTAGCAACTTGAACGAGGTTGCGAAGAATCAAAGTCTCCATCAACTGCCGCCTATCTCTTAGGGCTCCGTCTCATAGAATGTATTGCGTAAGCATCAGCGATACTTCGACAGGCACATAAGATTCTTATGAAAGTTGACACAGAGGCCAATGCTGACGCTTATCCGACAGATGGAGTTGATCAACTTTCTCCCTCCTTGTTGTTGTTGTTGACAATAAAATAATTTTAAATAAACATTATATGTAGTTATAGCTGAATTTTGAAAAAAGAAGGTTCCGGGTCAGCATTGTAAAGTTAATATAAGCTTGGAGCAAAAGAACGTTCTCCTCTTGATCTATTTACTACAATATAAGGGCCGATCCCAACATCAACGATTGTTTTTCCCTTCGATAGTACATTCTTTAAGTTCAGGCAGTATTGCATAAGGCATAAGAAATTGAAAACAGAAGTGCAAGAATGTAGGGACAGATTTTTTATACTGCATTCGAAAGATGTAGTGGGAACCTTAAAAAAGAATGGGATGTCATTAATAAAATAATTCATCGAAGTGCCAAAAGGGATAGGGTAATAGTTTTGAAAAATGGCTCTACTGAGATCACTGATAACACCACAATTGCCAACGAATTCAACACTTACTTCGCCTCTATTGCTTCCTGTACTCCAGATAACAATATTAATACTTGCAACTGTGTTTCGAACTATAGTTTTGAAGATGATATAACCTGCCTTAATAGTTTTTATTTTGAGAATATTTCCTCCTTCGAGGTAATGCAAATAATTAAATCCCTCAACAGCTCGAAATCTTGTGGTAATGATTGTATATCAAATCATATGCTAAAAAATATAGTGTTCAATGTGGCGGATATTTTAGCTTATATTTTCAATTTGAGTATTAAATCTGGAATATTTCCTGATGATCTCAAATGCGCAATTGTGGTTCCTCTATTTAAAAAAGGAGATCCTAAGGATAAAAATAATTATAGACCAATCTCACTCTTACCTTCTATTTCTAAAGTTTTTGAAAAGGCAATTAAAAAAAGGGTTTCCAATTTTTTAAATATGAATAATTTTTTTAGTCGTGAACAGTTTGGTTTTAGAAAAAACTTGTCAACATAAGATGCTTTGCTAGATTTCTGCTATTCTACGTATAGAGGACTTGATGATAAAAGGTACTGTGCAAATCTCTTTGTTGATATTAAGAAAGCATTTGATATGGTAGATCACAATGTTCTCCTACAAAAACTGTTCAAAGCCGGGTTTAGAGGTTTTATTTTTAACTGGTTTCAATCTTACCTTACCGGTCGGTCACAAAAAGTGAAAATAGGTGACACAGCCAGCAGTGCTTGCAATATGTATCTTGGAGTGCCCCAAGGTTCTGTCCTTGGGCCTATATTATTTCTTGTGTATATAAACTCTATTTTCAATCAAAAAACCTACGGGAAATTCACTGCATTTGCAGACGATTTGGGTATTGCCTATGTATCTAATAGTCCATTGGATCTTATTTCCGAAATAAATCACGATGTAGATGCTTTACGTACTTGGTTTACTAAGCATAAGTTACAAGTTAGCAATAAAACGAAGTTGATGTTTCCTAGTTACTCCGAAAGATTATTACCGGACGTTGACATCTTCTTTCATTCAAAAAATTGCTTAAGATGTAGAACATTAAATGGAGTTTGTGTATGCTTGAATGGTCATGTATTCAATGAAAAGGAACCCTGTAACAGCGATTGCTTTAAAATTGAAGTTGTTGAGGAATTTAAGTATCTTGGTGTCGTTATAGATAAAAATCTAAGCTGGGCAGAACACATTAATACGTTGAAAAAATATTTTCTTGCAACCCTACGGATCTTTTACTATTTAAAAAACACGTGCTCAAAGCAGATCTTAAAGATGATATATTATGGGATTTTCCAATCCAAGTTACAGTATGGAATCTGCTGTTGGGGTGGGGCCTACCAAAATAAAATTAAGAAATTACTCGTTCTTCAAAAACGCGTCAAAAGAAAAGTGTGCAAATGCAGTTTACACCACTCCATGGCACTGTTTAAGCAGTTAAATGCCCTTCCTTTAAGACATTTGTTTTACTTCAAAGTACTGAAAGTAGTCTTTATGAGATGTGGCTATCTTAACAGCAGGATATCGGTCAGATATGGTCTAAGAACAAACCTATGCTATGACGACAATATTCCTTCATTTTGCACTACTTGCTTTCGAAATTCTTATTTTGTTCTGTCTTATAGATTATTTAACAAGCTCCCTAGCTCCACTAAGTCGGTAAGATCCCTAAGTATTTTTCTAAAAAATATAAAATCTTGGCTTTTTGAATTTGATCACATCCAGATAGAAAATCTTTTAAACCCGTTTACCTGATAAAACTATGATATTTTGAGCTTTTGTTATTTTAATTAATTCTTACTCTTATTGTTTCCATTATTTTTCTTTTCTTTTTCCCTAGTAATAAAATCATGTACACCCCCAAAATTAATTATTGTAAATAATGATGTGTCATTTAATACTATTTCTTTTAAATACTAAATGGCACTATCCTATTCTCGAATGAATTTTATCTATATTTAAGTGAACTTGTAAGATTTGTAACAAGAGAATATGAGACAAATAAATACAAATACAAAATACATTTTCAAACAATTTCGTTCTGCGGTAAAAACCAAAACAAATTTAATTTTAACCTTCTGCCAAATGACACGATTTCCATTCCCTACGCTACAGCCAAATTCCTACGAAAAGCATATATCCCCAGCTGTGGTCAGCCTGTTTGACTGATGTTGGCACATTATTCTTTGTGGCCATTTAGGTTAAGTTAAAATAATAGAAATAATAATAGTAGAAAAAGAAAAAACCTAGATGAACTCAGCGACATTAGTGTGGAACACATGAATACCTATTCACACTGTTTACACTGAGTGTGAGAGTCTATTTGTGTGGCAAAGGGAGTCTATTTGTGTGGCATCACAATGAACCATAGGCGGCCCAAGTGTGAACTCTTACTTCCAATAGATCAACTCTGAGAAACGGATAAAACGAATGCTACTATGTGCAGTGATATCGAAAAAGCCAACAACAGACAATGAATTTGTTCTCTGAAGTCGATGTCTAGAAGAACCTATACATGCACCAGTGGATTCAGCTTGAGCATAATCTCTCAACATAACGTTGTATGTATCGGGTGATTCCACAATCAGTTAACGATTAAATACACCTTCCTCTGCTTCAGACTTGGTGAACTCGTACCCAGAGTCGTGATAAGACAACAAGCACATGGATAATTCCCGAAACACCGGAAATGTTTGCGGCGAGTGTTTTCGCTGAATGCAAGCCAGGAACATTGACAGGAGGGGCTGCAGTTGGGGCAATAGGTGGCGCTGTTGGATGTACTGCTGGATCTGCCTTAGGTGCAGCTGGTGGGGCATTTGGAGGATGCTTTGGTGAGCATGTTTCTAAAGCCATTAACGGTCTAGAAATTAAATACATAAAGTCGAAACAGGTGGCACCTCTTATTTGAGCTAAATGATAAGTGAATCAAAAACAGACTGGAATACGTAGTACCTTAAGTTCAGATTGCCACACATGTTACCCTTAAGTTCTGTCATTGTTTGTAATTAAATATACTTGCATACCTTACTTATTTCAAATTGTACGGAATTTTAAAATTTAGAAAAAGTTGGGTGGATAAAATGAATGCAGTCTACAAGCAGTGTTAGGACCTGAACATCTTAATGTGTTGAGCAAGTAGTGCTAGATTTCATGGAAAAAAACGAATAAAAGTGATTACAAATATAAACGAGTAGGTATATTAAATATTAAAACAATGAAGTCTTCACTTTTAACACTGAGTCTGTCATATGGCGTCACTGCCTTCTATCAGAATCTCATTAACCAGATTATTACCATTGTTTCGAATTTAATCTGCGCGACTTAAATTACTTCCTTTATATAGATCAACTCTTGTAAAAATTGTAATGTCGGAATTTAATTTTATAAGGCTTGCGCTTCAGTACTTATTGGGAGTGTATCCCTTGCCCTCGGTTCGGGCCTCAAATATGTTATTCTAGGATCGGATGATACCATCATTGGATGAATTACATCTTCTTTCGTCGTCGAACGAGAATATTTTCTGCTACTATTAATTCGGTAGTGCTTACATTCCTTATTTAGATTTTTCTGGTCCCTTTTCTGACAATGATCCCACGGCCAAATCTGCTGATGGTATTATATCTGCTCTGTGGAATAAAATTTTATGAACCGTTGCTGGCATACAATACCAGGGACATAAATTTATAGCTTATAAAAAAAATTACGGCAATTCAGTAGTTTACTTGAAGAAAAATATTGGATGGCCAATGGTATTTGTAGTTTTTCTTATTACTCTATATTGGTATATGGTTACTTTGGTCTTGGTCTGGGTTATCAAAGCTAATACTTCATCAGGACTAAGACCAGACATTTTGCATGCATTTCCCAATTCTTCTTTTTCAAAATTCACCGAAAAATGTCCTTTTAACGATTCCAAATATCTTACTAAGAACTTTGCTTTATCCGAAACACAACCTTATATCGCGAATTAATGTTTGTTTGTTAATTTCTAAAATTGTTTGATTTATTTGGTACGCTGTTAATTTTTTATAATTATTTGGTAAAAAATCAACAAACTAGGAATACTACCTTATCACACAGAAATTAGTATTTAAATACTAACTTTGTGATCGTATATCCGAATCCAGTAGTTGGAAACCACATTTAAAAAAAAGCCCCAATTACTAACATTTATGGCCATTGCGCTATTTACGTAGTGCAATATTTTATGACATTGCAATAAAATAGTAATAAAAAACTATAAACCTTATTATTACAACACTTTCATAACCGACTTGTTCTCCCAAAGTGCAAAAAAGTAAATTTTTATTTTTCCACTATCGATAGAGAATATTTTAAGCTCTAAGAAAAATATTGTCTCCCGTTGGAGCCTCTTGGAGCACTTTTGTTATGCTCAACCAAGCATGGAAGTGCTTCCCGCAAAAAGTGGCCTTGACAAGCCTGATCTAGAAAACTGGTGATCAAAATAAAAAAAAAAAATGTTAATGCAGTTTGAAAGCTAAATGTAGGACCTTTTAAGTAAATATGACGCCATGTTCCCAAATGGCTTATTTTAAAAAATATGCCACATCGAATTTAAAAAAATAAAAAGAAAAATTTTTACAATTTTAAAGACCCAACTTTGAGCTAGTAGTACACCAAAAGGGCTCAATAAACGTCAACAAAATGTTGGCTTTCTCAAATTCTCAAATATGTAGAAATTAAAAACCAATACCACTTGGCCAAGAAGTGCGGCACCACTGTGCGTCACACACTAGAGCAGCTCCAAAGAAATCAGTGCACTTTGAAACGGTAGGTAAACAGGAAAAAAAACTGTATACGGTGTTTCTAATTAAAAAAATTCACATTTTCTTAGTTTTATGTTTTGCACAAAATAACTCAAGCGATCAAATTTGGCAAGATCAATTGCAATTGCAATTGAGAAAATTTAAACCAAGTTGTGCATACTGGATGTTTCTGTTGTGTATTCTCCGATTAGAAATATGAAAGATGTCCATAAAAGGTGAATATGTGCAAATTTTATTTGTTTATTTCAAATAAAAATATCGAACAATTTATTAAGTGGTTTAATATCTTCTGCTCCTGCAAACGTTCTGCAAACCTGTTAATTGTCCATAATATTGACATACTTCCTTAATATAAATGTCAAGACAGAAATGCTTAACTTTTGTCGGAAATATTTTATACATATTATCAGAAAAATATAGTGTAAGCGTCATTTGTTGGTTTTGTGCAATATTGACCTCAGAATCAATAACTCTCCAACTCTTTTTAAATTTGCATTGTTTATAGAAAGATAGAGTCATGTAGCATATTTCACAAAATAATTTCTCTCACCTTTGTGAACTAGCGAGCTATAATATATTATATCAAAAGCATTGTATTTCAGAGGATAGTGCGGAGGGCAGGTGTAAACACGGAAGACACTATCTTCTACATTAGTGTAATTGCTGGGATATGCTGATGGCATTAATATTATCGCCCGCTAGCCGTTGTAGAAGCATTCACGGTTATTGAAGAGCATGTGAAACGAGCTGGTCTTGAGTGAACGAGGATAAAACGAAATATATGCTGTCAACAAAGAATCGACCCGTCAAACAACATTTCGGTCAACTGACAGCTACAACTTTGAGGTAGTTAAGAAGTTTGTCTACCTCGAGCCAAACGTGAACTCCACAAACGACAACCGGTGTTTTTTTCGGTTTGTCGAAAGAGTTCGGGTCCAAATTCCTGACTCAAAGGACTTAGATAATGTTCTACAAGACAATAATTCTACCCGGACTCTTATACAGAGCCGATAAGTAAAACGGCAGAGCAGAGAAAAACTCTGCGACAAATATACATATATTCCTGTCTGCTAGTAAGGCAAATGGAGGAGAAGACAAAAACTCGAACTCTATGTGTTGCACCAAGATATGAATGTAGTTCAAAATGCAAAAATCCGTCGACTACAGTGGCTCGACTACATCGAGCGAATGGACAACAACGCACCAGCTAAGAGGATCTTTGAATCCCAGCCTCCGGGTTCGAGAAGGAGAGGAAGGCCGAACCTCTGCTATAGACATTGATATAAAGTATGATTGCGGACGCTATAGTCCTTGGGTTTGACAACTGGAAGCAGCGTGCCCTGGACCGTCAAGAACGGAAGGCAGCTATAGCTCAGCCCTTCTTGAATTGCAGTCCCTATACACACACACAGCAAAAGCATTACCGTAATAAAAAAACAGTTTTCAGCTATAAAGCATATTGATTTTGTTTGTGAGAGGCATAGAATTTAGACGTGTTTTGCGTGTTCGGCTATTTCCTGCAGTCGAAGAAAATGGATCAAAGAATTTGTGTGAAAAATGTAATTAAGTGCTCAAAAACACTTGAAATGTGGCATACGGTGAGTGTATTTGAATCAAAAAATGTTTAAATGTGGTATAAGCTTTCCAAAGAAGGTCGAGAAGATATAAATGACGACGCACGCACGATGAAAATGTTGAGAAAGTGAAGAAAATTCTTATAGTGAATCGTCGAATCATAATTAGAAAAGTTGCTGAAGATGTTGGCATGTCGTTGGCTCATGCCATACAATTTTTAACGAAGTTCTAGCATTAAGCGTGTGGCAGCGAAGTTTGTTGTATATTTTTCATTTTGTTGACCTCAATTTCATCTCTATTTATTTAGCAATCCAATTGAATGACTTATAAACTTCTGAACCAGTAAACTATGATTGCTTAAGAAAATAATTGTTTGAAATATTTTTCGGCACTGAAAAGAAGCCAATATTTTTCTGAAATTGGGACTTTTCTTCAACTTAAGACGTTTAGAATGAATCTCATTTACGCAAACTGCGACAAGACTTAAAATCCAACAAAAAACCTGTCCATGCCTCAACGGATTAGTTTTATTAAAAAATGTTGCCTCATCTTCTGGACGTTAATCTTTTTTTTTTCATTTAATGAATCAACAAAACGCAATCAAACTGCAACATTGAGAAATACTGTTTCTACAAATGAGGTTGTTTTATGATGCAAAATTGAGTTTACGAGCTTTTAGTTAAAAAAAAACATCCGAATTTTTAAAAGAAGCAATATCATCTCAACATTTCTTACAAAGAAGCAAACAACAAAGTTTTGACGAACCAAGAAAAGACACTTTAGAACCTTTGTCTGTGTTAATTGAATCATTCTTTCTCATATTGATGTTCAGAAAGGAAAGAAAAATTGTTAATTTAAGTTAATTGAGACTTAATTTTTTGAAACTTAATTAATTGAAACTTATCGTATCGATGCAAAATTTACTCATTCACACTAGCGAAAAAATTGTGATCAGCCAAATAAACGTTTTTGACTTTTTTAAATCAAATATGAAAATAAACATTCATTTATGTTAGTATCGAAGTGGGTCTTTAACGACTGTATGAACTATAGCCAATACCATCAAAAATATTTTGAAACCCTTGAAGAGTCTGGTCTCACTACAACTTTCCCTGCCCTTCATTTCCTTTTTATTGTCGTCCATGAAAAATCGACTTTCAGAAAAAAAAGTGACGAACTCGTACGCATCGCAAAGGGGATTACGAATACACAAATTCAAAATCTTTATGCGTTTAATATAAATATGGATAGTAAAAAATTTGTTGTGAAACATGAAACGTTGGCAAGCTCTGCAACAGTTTGTCCGATACAAAATCTTCCATGAGATGTTATTTAGACAATGCTTCAAAAATTTCAATTCAATACTTTTTTATTATTTTGCAATGCCTTCGAAGCGGTTTCTAACTCACGCACGAAAAATTCAAAATCTGTTGTGAAGAAACCGGCCGATAATTCCTTTACTATACGTCTGGAAGTATATGATTTCATTGAAGCTTTTTTAATACCTCTTACCGATTGGTTAGTTAAGTGAATAGAGTCTCAAGATTCCAGAGAGGAAATCATTCGAAAAATGTCATGAAAAGACAATTTAAAAACACTTATAGAAGAATTATTATTTCGTCAGATCCTCTGGTACCAACTGTCAGAAGTCCGAATCTTTTCGTTAGTTTTTCGTTGGATTTTTATTCATATACTATAAATATGTTTTATGTAGAGACCATTTCACTTGAAAATGAGTGAACGCAATTTTGCTGCCGGTACCCTCATGTACTTGGCAATTGGCAGTTTGTTACTAGTTTAGTTTTGGAACATCCGCCCTTACTTTAACTTTTAAAATGTATTTTTTATTTTATCTTTTCATTTTTTTGGGTCTAGATACAAAGCACTTAACTAGTTACATATACTTTATTCTTACAGAACTAACTTACTGGCCCCATGCGGATACTCTATTCTTATTATTATAATCGCTTTTTAGCATCTTTTCGTTTTGTTTAAAGTACATTTTTTTTGTTTACTTATTTCTATGGTAGTTACTCAATACTAAGAAAATTGTTATTAAAAACTTAGTACCTAATTCAAAATTTGTACCTTAACCTAATTGAAACACCTAAACCTAAATATAACTAACTTAATTTAATCTAAAATAATTGTTTTTTGTTTAAATATAAATACTATACTAACTATATACTATATTTACTATACTTATTTTATTAACTTATTCTACCTTATGCTCAATGAAATGTAAGTTGTCCGAAGGGGAACCATTTTCTGCTTCAGCTGACGGCAGCTGGGCCACCAAATGTGGCTCTTCTTCTTCTTCTTCTTCTTCTTCTTGTGGCGCTACAGTCCGGGGTGGACCTGGGCCTCAACCAACATGCCTCTCCAGCCAGCGCGATCTTTCGCCAGCTGCCGCCAGTTGCGCACTCCAAGTTGGTTGAGGTCCTTCTCCACTTATGTGCGCCACCTTATCCTGGGCCGTCCTCTGTTGCGTTGTCCCAATGGCTCAGATTCGAAGACTTTTCGGGCCGGAGCAGTGGTGTCCATACGCTCTACATGGCCTAGCCATCTTAAGCGTTGTATCCGTAGACGCTTGACTAGGCTCATGCCGCTGTACAGCCCATACAGTTCGTGGTTGAATCTTCTCCTCCAGATGCCATCAACGCAAACAGGACCAAAAATCGCACGCAGAACTTTTCTCTCGAAGAGACCAAGGGCATCCTCATCCGCTTTAAGTAGTGTCCAAGTTTCCGCGCCATAAAGTAGGACTGGGATGATTAAGGTGTTATATAAAGCAAGCTTAGTCTTTCGAGAGAGGGCTTTATTACTCAATTGCCTCTTGAGCCCAAAGAAACAGCGATTGGCAAGAGTGATTCTGCGTTTGATTTCGGTACTGGTGTTATTGTCCCTGTTTACTGCGGAGCCGAGGTAGACGAAGTCCTTGACTACCTCGAAGTTTCTGCTGCCTAGTGTGACGCTCTGTCCGAGACGCCGATGTTGTGTGTCCTTCCTTGATGACAGCATGTACTTCGTTTTGCCCTCGTTTACCACCAGACCCATTTTAGCCGCTTCTACTTCAATGCCAGCAAACGCATCATTGACGGCTCGCTGTGTTCGACCAATCACGTCAATGTCGTCGGCGTAAGCTAGCAATTGAGCTGACTTTTGGAAGATCGTACCTCTGGTGTTGACCTGTGAGTTACGCACGATCTTCTCAAGGATGATGTTAAAGAAGGCACATGACAGTGCGTCGCCTTGTCTAAAACCTTTTTTGACATTGAAGGTCTCGGTGAGTTCGTTCCCGACCTTGACGGAGCAGCGAGAGTTCTCCATCGTCATCCTACACAATCTGACGAGTTTGGTAGGAATGTCAAAACTAGACATGGCATTGTATAGCTCGTCTCTATGCACACTGTCATATGCGGCCTTGAAATCGACGAATAGGTGGTGAGTGTCGATTTGCATTTCTTGGGTCTTTTCCAGGATCTGCCGTAGTGTGAAGATTTGGTCGATGGTGGACTTCCCTGGCCTGAATCCACACTGATAAGGACCAATCAGGTTGTTGACAAACGGTTTCAGGCGTTCACACAATACGGCAGAGAGGATCTTGTATGCGATGTTAAGGAGACTTATCCCTCGATAGTTGGCGCAGTCGAAGGGGTCTCCTTTCTTGTGGACCGGACAGACGACACTGAGATTCCACTCATCGGGCATGCTTTCCTCCGACCATATCTTACAGATGAGCTGGTGCATGCGCCCAACCAGGTCATCCCCAGCCGCTTTGAACAGTTCTGCGGACAGTCCATCCGCTCCAGCAGCTTTATTTGACTTCAGTCTCGATATTGCTATCTTGACCTCGTCTAAGTCGGGGGGACGGAATTCTTGTCTATCATCGTCCAAATTAAGTGGAACATTCTGCCTAACAGCGGGATTTGGGTCGTCATCGCCGTTTAAGAGTCTGCAGAAATGATCTTTCCAGATTCTCAGAATCGATTGCGACTCTACTACTAGGTTTCCGTTTTGGTCCCGACAGGCTTCGGTCCGAACCCTGTATCCACCGGATAGCTGTTTCACCTTTCGGTAAAACTTTCGGACTTCATTCCTGCCATAACACCTCTCCATCTCTTCGACCGCGCGCTTCTCATGCTCTCTCTTTTTCCTTCTGAGAAGCCGGTTCTCTTCCCTTCTTTTCTGTTCGTAGATCTCACGAACAGCTCTCGTTGTCCGATGCAGCGTTGCCTGGTAGGCCTCCTGTTTGGCTGCATGTGCCTGCCTGCACTCGTCGTCAAACCATGGGTTCCTCCTAGGTGGTGGCGTGAAACCCAGCACATCAGTGGCAGCTTCTTTGATGGCTTTTTGACAACGTTTCCATTCTTCTTCTATTGTTAGTGCAGGCAGCGTCGAACTTTGGGAGAGTTTTAGGGAGACTCGGTCGGCAAAGATCCCAGCGACCTGTTGCGATTGTAGCTTTCCGACGTCAAACCGTTTCGGCCTATCTCGACTCCGTTGTTCTCTCGATATCCGGGTTCTTACCTTGGCTACAACAAGGTGATGATCCGAGTCGATGTTAGCGCCTCGGAATGTTCGAACATCGAGAATGTTGGAGGAGTGTCTGACGTCGATCGCAACGTGATCAATCTGGTTGACGGTTGATTGATCAGGGGATCGCCAGGTTCCTTTATGGATGTTGCGATGTGGGAACCGCGTACTGCTCATAGAGAGGTTCCGCCCCGCGGCGAAGTCCAGCAGCCTGAGTCCGTTTCCGGAAGTCGTGTCTTGCAGGCTGTGTTTCCCGATGACGCCAGCAAAGATGTCCTCTTTCCCCAGCTGAGCATTGAAATCTCCTAGAACGATCTTGGTGTCATAGCTGGGGCATCGATCGTATGTTCTTTCTAGGAGATCATAGAACTCATCCTTGCTGTTGTCATCCTTTTCTTCTGTCGGGGCGTGAGCGCATATCAGGCTGATGTTCCCGAATTTAGCCTTAATGCGGATTGTCATGAGGCGTTCGCTTACAGGATCGTAGCTTATGACTTTTTGCCTAAATCTGCCTCGAACAACAAATCCGCATCCGAATAGGCGCTGCCTTCTCTCCCTGTAGCAGTCGCTGTAGTATATGTCGCAGTTCTTCATCTTCTTTCTGCCCGGCCCATCCCATCGCACTTCCTGGATGGCGGTGATATCTGCTTTGTAGCAGTCAAGGGCCTCCGCAAGTTGTTCGGCTGCACGTGGTCTGTTAAGGGACCTCACATTCCACGTGCAGAACCGAAAATCGTTGTCCTTTGTTCGTTTTCCGGGGTCGTCAACGTTGGATCCGTCCATATCCGAGGCAAGTTGTCGTTGCTGAACTCGGTTATTTTTGTGTGGTGAGGGAGTTAGCCTCACGCACAACCTACAGACTGGTAGGCCAGTCGCTGCATACATTGGTTCACCACACAACGGATGCTGTGATGGCTATCCAGGGGGCGCCACTTGGAGGCTGTATGTCAACTTGACCTATGCACAGACGAGGATAGTCTTGGCAGCTCGCCATGTTGAGCGCGATCAAGGACATTGCCTCGTGTGCATAGGCCCATGCCCCCCAATGTGGCTCTAGCCACCAATAAAAGTGTCTATCCCTTCTTTAATGTCGCGAATATGGATCGATTTGCTAAATAGAAGGTCACCCGGCCTTAAGTTTCATACACTGCTCTCGTAGAGCAGGCGCTTATCCACCGTCCGTCTTACCATGTGGTAGAGGAGTGAACATACCTCCGCATCCTGGACCAAGCCAATGCGATCCAGATACAAGAACGCTTCCACTTCGGCGTGCGCACTCATGATATGCGTCATTTGGATAGTAAGCGTCGACTATTAAATCCTCTTCTCAGGTCATTGCTCGTGCAACATGCCTTCGAATCACCTTAATAATAAAATTATTCAGCCTATTCACATTTGCTGCGTTGTACAAGATTTTATTAGCATAGAACTTCTTGTACTCGGAATCTGGGTTTCTGTTACCTTAAGACAAGCTCGAAGACATTGCCTGTCGAACACCCCCAACGCCGTCCGTAACTATTGCTAAACTCCTATTTGAATGCAAACCTGAGACTTTAAAGGGAGGTGTTGTAGGCGGAGGAATAGCTGGCGCTTAATTGGGTGCAGCTGGCGGTGCTCTGGGAAGTTGTGTTACGGAACATGTTGCAAAAATTATAAGAAACTATTGACAACATTAAAATAAAGGCGAAGAGTGTATTTTGCAAAGAAAAACTGTTTTCTTTTTTCAAATACACTTTTTTACCGGCGTGTGGTCGATCCCAGGGTCGATTCCTGAATGAACACCATTGCATTTTTTCTCCACCACCGCTTTCGAATAAGACCCTTTAAAAAATAAATACCAAGGCCAACCTTAAGGATCAACTCCTCGTGTTGTGCGTCCTTCAGTTTCTCAAAGGGGACCTACAGTTTTTAACCGTTCAAGTCGTCTCACGACGATACTCGTACGTGGAAGTGGACACCAAGGGAAACGCTCCAAACAGTACTTTCAGGAGAAAGTTGTTCTTGAAAACAGCATTGGAATGATAGAATCCATCATTGAGGGGATATTTGATCCTTATTTGCGAACGCAGACGACGATGCAGTGTATAAAATCAGGCATACCAGCGACGGTGCTCCTTACGCTTCTAGCGGTTTCCTATTTTGTCAGGAGCACTAGCTGTACGACAATTTGCATTTGTGTCTACGTCAGTCTATACTTTGTGGACTCAGGGCAGTCGGCGGTCTTGGGACTACCAACATCCTAGATCGGCTGCAAAATAATTAAACCAAAATAAAGGAGAGGGCAGCATCACTTATACTGTGACGAGCTAAGACATATTCACAAACGGAGGTGATAGTACAAACTTGAAAAATAGAGGAAAACCGACGAACTTTATGGGCTGTACGGCAGCATGCGCGTGGTTAATAGTTTCCAGTTACTATGTTTTAAAACGGTCAGGCTATGTAGAATGTATGGACACTACTGTTCGGGCCGAAAAAGCCTACGTATTCGAGCCATTGAGACAACGCAACAGAGGACGGCCTAGGTTGGAATGGCGCACACAAGTGGAGACGGACCTCAACCAACTTAAAGTGCGCAACTGGAGGCAGCTAGCGACCGTTCGTGCTAGCTGGAGAGATATGTTGGTTGAGGCCCAATTCCATCCCGTACTGGAGCACAGTCCAGTTAGAGAAGAAGAAGAGAACAAAGACGTATGTATGGTTTTAATAGTAACTGGAAGAGAAGATTAAACGCGAGGCGCAAAATTGGTGGTAGCATGCCAGTGATCGTTCGGTCCCTTATTATCGAAACGTGTTCCCGCAAAAGGCGTTATTACTGTTACAAACACATATGTGTTATTCATCGATTGCATAGTTCTAAACTGCCTGTATTATGGGTGAGAATGGGAGATAAATTTCACTTAACCAGACTCCCTTTGAAACGAATTACAACCATGAAGACAAAATCTTCTTCGAATCATATTTACACAGGTAAGTGCATAATCTGAAAAATATAACTGAAGATATTTATAAAATCCTGTACAATTTACGTTACTTCTGACCTTGCTTTCTATGTCTTACCGTCGAACTTTAAATCGTTCTTTGGGCGTTTAATAAATTCTTAGCTCGGAAAAGAATAACAACCACACAAATAAGATGATTACGGCTTACAAACAAGTATGTATTAATCTTACGAGATTCCCCAACATGACGTCACGTATTTCAATTGCACTAGGCTAATTTAATCAACGATAGGACGCTTCGTTGAGATAAGCTTTTTTGCATTCCACTACATGTGCAGTTGAAGCGATAACTGATCTATATAAGCTAGTGAACTGCTCATCATCTCATACAGTAGTTGAAAACATCTTACAGCCTCACACTATGTCTAAGTACGTGTGCCTCACAGTAACAGTTGTTCTGCTGCTCGTTGTCGGATCATCTGTGGTTAAATGTGAAGACTTTTGGGAAATGTTCAAAACTGCGCTGGGCATTTTACCACAGACACCTGAGATTTTTGTAACAAGGACATTAGTTGAATGCAAGCCAGAGATTTTGGTGGGGAATGCTGCTGGTGGAGCGATAGCCGGCTCTGTAGGAGGACCCCCTGGTGCTGCATTAGGCGCAGCTGGTGCTGCGTTTGGAGGATGTTTTGGAGAGCGTCTGGTCAAGGTCTTAAGAAATGATTTAACTCTCATGTGTTTTTTTTAATATATCTTTGAAACAGTGGCAAAATATGTTTTGGTATTTTTACATAGGATTACTAACAATTACCGAATATTTTCAAATCAAACTTTCAAACTGTCAAAATGACATGTGCTATTTTATCACACAATCTTACACGCTTCTGACGTGTTTTGTTGTTGTCTTTTTTAATATCCACATTTTATATTAATTGTTCACAGACTTGTCACTCTACATTGTAGGAGTGAAAGTGATTACGATTGGTTGGAAGTTCAGAATGCTGTTATAGCGGGCAATGACAATCAGTCAAAGTGGTGCTTGCATCCAGTTTAATTTACAGTTGAAAGCAGATCTAACGTTCACGTAGAATTCTTGTGATGCAATAATTAAAGCCGGGTTATATATATATAAAGCGACTAAATCGGTATATAGATACAGGAAATGGCTAGAGAACCAGCATTTTACTGAAAATTGCCCTAAGTGAATCCCATTCTTTGATTTTGAATTTTGTTAATCACATTTGCGGAAATAATAATAAGTGTTAATTGATTATTTTAAAGAATTTATTGAACAGTATCATCGTCAAACAAGCGGAGAGGAGAAATTTGTGTTAGCATCCAAAGCTAGACAATATCGTTAACCGTTTAACTTGCAGTTCAGAGAAATCATTTGAAACTCAGTGCAGATTAAAGTACAATGTATGAGTTGAGACGGCAGTTTTTGTAGTGGGTTTGGGTTTTTTAATGAAAACGACTTGACCGATGAATGCCTCCACATGTCTTTATTTCTGATTATTCGGACCCAGCAAAGGTTTTAGACAGATGACAAACATATATTACCCCTGTTGCGAAGGATAACACATATATGCAGGTACGCGGATAAATTGTGAGAAAGTGATTTGTCTTGTGATGTGTCTCGTTCAAGTACGGTTATGGCCGGCATCTGAGACAAATTCTACAACATCACCCCCAAGTGGTGTCCCTTAAAATCTTAATCAAAGTTTGTGACCTCTTGAGCAGCGCCTAGTCCGGAGAACGGGCCTTCATCGGAATGAAAACAATAATAGCACAACGGGTTGCTGGAAGGGGCTGTTGGTTCGCCGATCTGGTTCACTATATTCACTAGCGGTCTCATAGGTTCTATGCCTAACATTATAGCGTTTGCCGATGATCTAATCACGTTCAGAGCAGGTCCGAAGGTAGAGGTAATAGATATCTTGTTGCAACGCGACTTCGATACAATTCAACGATTTTGGGCGACTGGAAGTTGAAAACCAAAAACCAGAAGTGTGAAACTATCTTTTTCAGAACCCCGCTGTCCAGGGCCTCAAGGGACACGAAAATGAACTGGCGCAAGTTCGGCATAGTTGACCCACAAGGACGGCCATTAGCTGTGAAAAGTGTGGTCAGATATCTGGGCATCTGGATGGACCAGTATCTATATGGTGGTATCCACAAAGATACAGCTCTGACCAGGGCTAAGGAGACCTTCGCTATGGCAAGAGGGCTGTTTTACAGCAGTCAACTTGACACCAGAGTGAAGATCATCTTCTACATGGCCCTCATCCGGACAATTATGGTGTATGGTTGTCCTGTGTGGTTCAACGTGAGTCCTTCCCAGATGGAAAAGATGAGAATGTTCGAGAGGCAGTGCCTTCGGGCCTGCCTTCGTTTATGTCGAACACCAGAATCCCAGCACAAAAATTCTACCCCAACGTGCTTCTGTATAACGAGGCAAACCTTATAAGGCATAGCTTCAACCAACAGTCCGATCTTTGGGGCTTACTACCCAAATGAAATGTACTATGAACGAGTACGTCTTAACGGCTTCATTCCGCCTGAAGCTTTCCTCTATTTGGACGCAAAAGGCCTGATACAAGAAAGGGAAGGCTGCCCTATCACCTTCCAGGTCGCACGCCGAACAGTAGAAAGGCTACTCAAGTCACAAGGAACGGTTGAGTATTGCGATTTCTGCCCGCGACAGAGCAGTTTCTGTGAAAGAACGGCATTTTTACTTGTGGTTACACCAGAACCAGCGTTCGATGCCGCTAACTTCAAGTACAAATAGACGGGGTAGTTGAGTCATAGGTAGTAGTTAGGAATTTTAGAATAAGAAAAAACAAAAATAAATAAAAGAAAAAAAACAAAAAAATATTTAAAAGTACATAAACAAAAAAATACAAGAAAAAAAATAAAACAAAAAAAGTGCATCACGGCGTATTAGATATAAATGTAAAGCATATAAATAACACATACGCCCTGGTTCACGCGCCTGTATAGTTTTACGGACATACTCAAGTTCAATGTAAATAGTTGAGTAGAGTTGAGTTTTATGTTAATTTAAATGTTTATAGTTATAAGTTTTAGCTTAGTTTAGTTTTAATTAGTTTTTTAAGTTAGGCTAAGAAGCAAGAATAAAAAAGAATTCCAAGTTTTTTTTTTAAATTTTTTGAAGGAATAAAAAAATATATAATAAGTTTTAAGCGATGAATTTAAAAAAAAAATATAAGAGCCGAACGGCATAAAGAAAAAATCCTAGATTAGCTTAGAGTACTCATGAAGAGTAAGTAAGTTAGAATTAAGATCACTAGATTATATTGGGAAGCTAGTTTTAAGTATTTTTGACTAGCATTTAGGAAATGGAGTTTTGAAATAAAAATGCATTGAAATCTAAATCTAAATCTAATAAAAGCACAGCGTCCACGACTCAACAACTCGTAATGACCAGCTCACGAATTATGCTGTTGTAATATGTTGATATAATGTGATATGATAAATATCCCCGGATGGTCGAATCTCCAACCAAATCTAAGTGATGAGAAAAGACAAAAATGTAAGATATACAAAAAGTCAAACATTGAATCTTACAATTTCCTTGCGGCAGCACAATGTTTGCGTTTTAACATTGGATACGATATAAGTATCATCAACAATTGCATTGCCAACCCCTGGCACAACCCCTGTGGTATGATGACGAGTGTGAAAAAAAATCTAGTGAGTAGATTGCCTTATTGTTGTTTTACTATGTTGCGTACTTCGGTGTCTGTCAAAACTTGAGGGTGACCAGAAGTGCAGTATTCGAATGTCCTAGCAAGTTATATGTTTTTATAATTTGTTTTCAGTTGGACGACTTTTCAGTATTTGCAAGTGCCGGCAGAGATTTTCATTCTCTTCCAAGCTGAACGATTAAAAAAAATTCTCAAGTCCACGCACTAGGAAGACGATGGAATAGTTGCAAGGATTGCATCACGTCAGATTAATACATACCAACGGTGTCAACCAACTCATTTGTGAAATGATTGATAACAATTTTTGACTGCATTTTTTAAAGATGTGTTATGCTTTCATTTCTTTCATTTTTGTTTTTCTCGTTCTATTTGGTGTTAAAATTAATTTTCAGCTAACTTTTAATATATCGTATTACAATAACTTTTGTGCAAGTAGGCGCTTCCTGGATTGAAATATTTGACTCTCACCGTATGCATGTATTATGTGCAAAGAGGACAGTACAAGAGTTAGATAGATGGGGGGGCAGAGGTATGAACGTTAAACAAGACCGTGTCAAGTACAAGCAGCGATTCTTTAAAAAGGACCGAATAATTTTCTAAATTTAATTGAAACTTTTGCGTTATTATTTTGTGCCAAAGAGCATTGTTGCACACTGTATCGGAAGCTTTTTCCACATCCAAGAGGACAAGACCACTACTTTTTTCCATATTCAATCTATTTTTTATGTCTTCATTCACTTGATAAATTTGATGGATAGCACTATTAGAGACGCCAAGTCACGATTGTTGCTTAGGGAAGATATCGTCATTATGATCTTGTTCTTATCACATTCTCAAACCGAAATCATGCAGAGCTGGCTTTAGACATAACTTCTCCTCTCTTCCATGCAAATGGAAAATACCCTAGTCTAACAGGGCTATTAAAGACATTTTACAAATATGCTAATGCTGAGCATGAAAGATATTGTCGCAATGTAGAATTAGGGAACTAACTGCTGTCCCAATCGTATTCTCCAAATTTAAACCCATATGGCTTTTTACAATTGAAATGACCAATTGCTGTGGAGAAATTTGAGTCGAATGGCAGAAGCCTACTTTGCAGATCTCGCTAATTTTGTTAAGTATGTTTTTGTAAATTATACTTATTACGCCTGTTGAATTAACGGTTAATGCTTTGAATCTACCCCAAACTCTTCAAATCAATTCTTGTAATTTTAAATCGAAGCATCATTCGCCACTAGTTTCGTCTGAACTAAAGAATGATGCCTATTCATTTCATTAATTATAATACATTTTCATTTGTTTATAATTTCTCTATTATTGTAGTATTTAGGAAACTGAATTAAAATAAAAAAAAAATGTTGTCGTTACGAGTCGACAACAAACGGTAGATCCCACTAGTCGTGAGATGGCCCCGTTACTTTCTAGCCTATAGCGCCACATTTAGACTCATTTTTAGATTCGATGAAGAAATTCAGCAAATCAGCCGGAGGGGTGTTATGAGAACGTAAAACCATTCAGAAAATAAATACCAAGGTCTAGCTTAAAGATCAACTGCTCGTGTTGTGCGTCCTTTAGTTCTCTCAGAGGGGACCTATAGTTTTTTGCCAACGGCCAGATTTCAGCAGCTTTTCATAGCCAGTTGGTACACCTTGAGTGTTGTCAGCAACTCCAAAGCGGTAGTGAAGAAATGCGAGGTGTATAGATCAGAAATCGAGCCTGAGCCATAAGTATTCGAGTCAACGCATTTATCCAATACGGCACGGCGGCTACCAAAAAAAAAGATATTGTTACCTATCACAATGTAAATTGTGAGTCACATCTTACGTGGCCCTGCCAGACCCATTGTAGCCACTTCTGGTTGGCGGATCGCTGATTTCTTCCAAGAAAGCAGGAAGACCGTGCCTCCAGTGTTGACCTGTTCCACAGGCATCATTTTCCTTCTCGAAAATGATGCTGAAAATGTGGTTTCAAAGTCTTGTTGTTTTAAGCACCTTTGTGATATTGAGAATCTCAGTGAGTTCGTTACCGTTGTTGACGGCTCAATAAGAGTTTTCCGACTTCTTGATGTCAAATCCAAGTTGCCAATACGGAGCAACTACTATGGTTCAGATACGTGGAACGAATGTCCCCTTCATCATTACTTCCGAGGACACCATAGATGCGATTCTATAGATTCTTCTACCGTTTGCTATTAGGAATAACCCCTGAGAAACGATCTGCCTGGAGGTTTACCCTCCGCTCCTGTTTTGGAGCAATATGCCGGCTATTGAAAATGAATACTTATAGGAGAAAGTTGTTCTTGAAAACAGAATTAGAATAGAACCCATCATTGAGGTGATATCTGATACCCTGTCTATCCCAGTGTAGATACTTTTTGCAATTAGGGCAGTCAGCGGTCTTGGGACTACCTACATACTAGATCGGCTGCAAAATAATAAAACCAAAATAAAGGAGAGGGCGGCATCACTAATACTGTGACGAGCTAAGAAACGGAGATGGAACTACAAACTTGAGAATTAGAGAAAAACCGACTGTACGGCAGCATGCGCCTGGTAAAGAGTTTTTAGTTACTATGCTAAAGATGGTTAGGTCATGTAGAGTGTATGGACACTACTGTTCAAGCCGAAAAAGCCTACGTATTCGAGGACGGCCTAGGTGTAAATGCAGGAGTGGAGAAGGACTTCAACCAACTTGAAGTGCGCAACTGGAAGCAGCTAGCGACCGTTCGTGCGATCTGGAGAGCCATGTTGGTTGAGGCCCAATTCCATCACGAACTGGAGCGTCAATTAGAGGAGAAGAAACAGAGAACAAAGCCTTTTGTGCTATTTTAATAGTATCTCGAGGAGAAGATGTAACGCGAGGCGCAAAATTGGTGGCAGCAGGCTAGTGATCGTGCCGGATCACTGATAGTTGAGGCCCAGGTCCGTATAACACGAGCAGTTGCTGAAGAACCTGGGTTATTATTGTGTTCCCGTAATAGGTGTTATTCCTGTGCAGAATAAAATATATATACATATATAATATATACATATATGTCATTCATCTACTGCAGAAAACAAAATCTTATTCGAATCATATTTAAGTAAGGTAAGTGCATAATCTGAATAATAAAGCTGAAGATATTTATAAAATCCTGTACAATTTACTTTGCTTCTGGCATTGTCTTTCAAGTGCTACCGTCGAACTTAAAATCGTTCTTTGGACGTTTAATTAATTCTTAGCTCGGAAAAGAATAACAACCACACAAATTAAATGATTACGGCTTAGAAACAGGTATGTGGTAATCTTACGAAACCTTCCGTATTTCCAAAATGAACACGTGTCCGCTTGCACTAGGCTAATTTAATCAACGATAGGACTTTGTTCAGATAAGCTTTTTTTGCATTCAACTGCATGTGCAATTGAAGCGATAACTGATCTTACTGATCTATATAAACTAGAGAACTGTTCATCATCTCATACAGTAGTTGAAAACATCTTAAAGCCTCACATTATGACTAAGTACGTGTGCCTCACAGTAACAGTTGTTCTGCTGCTCGTTGTCGGATCATCCGTGGTTAAATGTGAAGATTTTTGGGAAATGTTCAAAACTTTGCTGGGCATTTTACCACAGACACCTGATATTTTTGTAGCAAAGACTTTATTTGAATGCAAGCCAGAGACTTTGGTGGGTGGTGCTACAGGTGGAGCGATAGCCGGTTCTGCAGGAGGACCTCCTGGTGCTGCTCTAGGCGCAGCTGGTGCTGCGATTGGAGGATGTTTTGGAGAGTTTGCGGCCAAGATTGTAAAAAATGATTAAACTTTTTTTTTTTTTTCATCAAAGTGATTCATTTTTAATATATCTTTGAAATAGTGGCAAAATATGTTTTGGTATCATTACAAAGGATTACTAACAATTACCGAATATTTTCAAATCAAACTGTTAAACTGTCAAAGATAAATGTGCTATTTTATCAAACAACCTTACACGCTTCTGAAATGTTTTGTTGTTGTTTTTTTAATATTCACATTTTAAATAAATTGTACACAGAGTTGTCACTCTACATTGGAGGAGTGAAAGAGATTACGATTGGTTCGAAGTCCAGAATGCTTTCACAGCGGGCAGTGACAATCAGTCAAAGTGGGGCTTGCATCTGCTTTATTTTACAGTAGAAAGCAGATCTACGAGTTTGTTCATGTATAATTCTTGTGATGCAATAATTAAAGCCGGGCCATATGTCTATAAGACAACTTAATCGGTATATAGATACCCTACATCAATGATTGCATTCTTTGATAAGGAATTTTCTTTATCATATTTGCGGAAATAATAGTAAGTGTAAATTGATTATGTTGAAGAATTTATTGAACAGTATCAGTATCAGTAACAGGAGAGGAGAAATTTGTGTAAGTATTCCGAGTTAGACAATATCGTTAAGTGTGTAACTTGTGGGTCAGAGAAATCGTTTGAAACACAGTGCAGAATAAAGTACAATCTATGAGTTGACGGCAGTTTTGTGGTGGGTTTGGGTTTTTCAATGAAAACGACTTGACAGATGAATTAATTCATATGTATTTATTTCTGATTATTCGGGCCCAGCAGTTTTGGACAGATGGCGTACATATATTACAGCTGTCAAGAAGGATTACACATATATGCAGGTACGCGGATAAATTGTGAGAAATTGACTTGTCTTGTGATGTGTCTTGAGGCAAATTCTACAACATCGTTCACTAAAATCTTAATCAATCAATCAAAGCTTGTAACCTCTTGTGCAGAGCCTACAGACCTTGTCCGGAGAACGGGCTTAATGTGAACATAAGGAAGATATCGTTCATCGGAATGAAAATAATAATATCACAGCGTCCACGACTCAACAACTCATAATGGCCATCTCACGAATTTTACAGTTGTAATATGTTGATATAATATGACATAAGATTCCCTAGCAAAATAATTTACGCAACAAACTGGCAATCCAGTGATTGCCGAACCTCCAATCAAATTTAAGTGATGAGAACAGACAATCATTTTAGACATTCAAAAAGACAAACATGGATCTGATAATTTCCTTGCGGCAGCATAGTGTGTGGGTTTTATCATTGGACACGAATTTACTGAGGAACTCATACGCCTTACATATAATATGTACAGTTGCATTACAAACCCCTGGTGCGACACCTGTGGTATGATGGCAAGTCCAAACTTCTGGCCAAGTAGGTGTTTCTTGGAAAAAAATATTTGACTTTCATTTGTATCTGCAAAAAGGACAGTACAAGAGCTAGATAGAGGGGGGAAATGAGAGGAATAAACGTTGACTGTACCAAGTACAGGTCCTTGGGGAGAACCAACATTTGGAAAGTCGATAGTAGATCGTGCAGAATTCAAAGCAACTTTATATGTCCGACTGAATAATATTCACTAAATTTAATTGAAAGTTCAGCGTTATTATTTTGTCCAAAAGAGGATTGCGCGACACTGTATCGAAAACCCGAAAGGGGCAAGACCACTACTTTTTTCCATATTATTATCATTCACTCGATAAATTTGATGGACCCCAAGTCACGATTGTTGCGTAGGGAAGATATCGTTATTATAAAAGAGATTAATCTTGTTTTTATCACATTCTCAAACAGAAAGCATGCACAGCTGACTTTAGATAAAACTTTTCCTGTCTAGTCAAAACCGTAGTCTGACACGGCTTTTGAAGACATTTTGCAAGCGTGCTAATGCTGAGCATGAAAGATATTGTCGCAATGTAGACTTAGGCAACTAACTGCTGTCCCATCCGTATTCTCCAAATTTGAACCCGTGTGGCTTTTTATAATTGAAATGGCCAATTGCCAGGGAGAAATTTGAGTCGAATGACAGAAGTTTACTTTGCAGACTTCCTAAAAACTTAGTTTTTCAGATTATTTAAGAAAGTTGGGGCATCGCAATAAAAATCCGCAATTTTTTGGGCTTTCGTTTTGTTTTCACTACAACAGCGTAAATGAATTTAAAAAAGAAGATCATTGCAACATTATACCGCATCATTTTAACTTGCGTGTCTTTACAAGGCAACCCAGACCATCAGTCTCCAGTAATGTTATCTTCACTTTCTTTTATTTTCTTTTTGGGCGGAGACTCGCCTCCTTTGCTAAAAGAGGTGTCTAAGAAGGTAATTTCTAAAATTTGCAACTGCATATTCTGGCGGGCACTGAGAAAGCCTAATTGAGGACAACCAATCTAGGGTCTAAAAGGTTTGCTACAAGGTACTTTGCTCAAGATTGAAATGATACCTTGATTGAGTTGTTAATGAATCCCGCGTAAGTTCTTTTTGTTGGATTTGTATGGCGGTACAGTTTGCTACGTTGACAGTTATAACAACTCCGATGTCCGCGTTCAGTAATGGTGAGGTGCAATCTTTTTTTCGAAACGCCTTTGCGCCTAGGTGGGTGAAGTGGTGGACTGAATCAAAGGGAACTCGCCAGAAAGCTTCGCATACAACTTCTTTATCTGTACCATGAAGAAGAAACTTAGCATACTTCTACTTACAATTTACCGAATTCAACTGTTGTAGCTTCGAATCTTGTTTCTGTGCTTTCTGCGGATTGTTAAAAGCTGCAATCCGAGAAAGTACATCTGTTCGGTGGCGAATATCTGTGGAGAGTTGCGGAATGTACTCCAAATATCGTTGTCACTGTGGCGTTTCTGATGCTTCTGATTGTTTGGGGATAGCAAATGTCAACGGCTTATGATCGATGAAAATTGTGCAAGGCCATCCCTCAATGAAACGTCGAAAATATTCCATTGCCGACAATTTACGATCGATGGTGACCTGCCAATGTTGCATCGGTGATTAAGCATGCGGGAAGAATCCAAGAGGCTTAGATTACTGCCAACGATTTAAAGGAGCACTGCCCCATCAGAAGTGTTTGAAGCGTCGGTCATGGGCCGTTACTTGGAAACTAGCAGTGGATGTGCCAGTGAACGCAACGAAAAAATATGTTTCCATAGCTGGTGTTCAGCTGTGTTATTTTTTTCTTGCGTGCTTGGGTTCACAGCGGAGCTGGCTCGGTCGCCGCATGTGATGTAACATGTGGTATAACTTTTCAGATACATTAGAATTCAGAGCACAAGGACACTTTTTTTATTTCGTCGTCTTTCGGAAGCATTCTTCGGATTTAATACCAGCAGCCAAATAGTAACGAAAACAGAGCACAACCAACCAATTTTACGTTACTTAAATTCACTTCTAGTATCTAGAGCTTTTCTTATTTAACTTGTGCATACAAAAGTTTATACGTTAACGTTATATGTAAGATTTCTTATTTAAATAAAACTGAGAATACTTTTTGCCGCATTTAATTTAACATGCACTATAGTAAGGACAACAATAAAACTTCAATTGTGCACATTGTTTATTTTTTACGGCTGGGATTATCTAGGCCTTGTATCTAATCTGTTAATATAATCACCAACACATGCTCCGACAACACCGGCAGCTGCGCCCACTCCCATTCCAACTAATCCTCCGGGAATTCCTCCCAATACTCCAGTTACACCACCACCGATCCATGTTCCCTTTCCGCATCCAGTTACAACGTCATTAAAAGCCCGATCGGCTTGATTATAGTAATGCATTGTCGGTCCTACAAGATATGCATTGGTAAATGTTAAATAAAATCAATTTACATCAATATGCTTTTATAAGAACGTTTTTGGGGGCTTTAGCTTGTATTTAAAGAAGAATCGGTAAAAAGTTAAAACAATATTGTAATTGTGAACTTCACCTACCTTGGTTTGGTATGGTTATCGGTTCCAAAAACATGGACATGTCCTGGGATAACACTATAGACGAATTGGCTAAAATCAATAACGCCACTGAAACTGCGAAAACCCGACTTTTGCTCATGCTGTTACTCTAAGACTGTCAGCAGCTGAATGAACAGACAAATTATTGAACAAACATTTATAAAGGTTTCGTTGATTGAAGCTTATCTTCTAGTATTTTTCTTTTTCTTCTGTCCGTTGAACTCATAACAAGAAGATCAGACGCAGACGTATATAAGCAGTCTACACAATGGTATTATCAAGAAAATATTGAATCTGTTACGAATTCTTTCTCTTAGGTTATTTGATTGCAATTTTTCAGCAACTAAACCAACAAACATTTGGTAAACTTAAAACAACAGATTTTGACAGACGCTTATCTTCACATTACTCTTGCGAACATTATCAACTACAAACTGGACAGGGGTTTCCAGGGAAAAACGAATACGAACCAATTTTAAAAGAATTCTTCTTTGGTTTCACTTGTTTCAAAGCATTAAGATGGGTAAGTCTCATTTGCGCAATTGGGAATTTCCAGAGAATTTTTTTTAGATTAGCACATAATTCACAACCTCTAGATAACAGCATTCTAGAGAATTTTTTGTAGTTAAATTTTCTGTTAATAGCTTGCGATTGTATAATTTTGAATTTCCTTTTGTCAATCCGGTCATAATCCCCCAGAACTTTGGATGATAATTGCAATTCCAAGTGGACTTGAAGTTAATGAAAAAGTGATGCATATGGAAAAAAATATATTTTAGAACGATAGGACAAGAACACGCATAATAAACCAATGCGAGTTACACTCAAACACAAAAAGTTACGTTTGTTATTTGAAACAAAGTAATAAGGTATGTATTCGACTTGCATTGTTTGCTGATGACACTGCCATATTGGTGTTAAGTTCTCTACTGAGTTTGAAATGCATTACATCAAGTTTAACATTACAGTATGAAATGAAAGCATCAGTTAAATGCTGATAAAACTGAAGTCGTTTGGGCTCCCAGACGTAGGAAAGAATGTGTTCTACCCGAAAGAAAGTTCAGACCATCTTCAAGCGACTCGTGTAAATATCTAGAAGTCGTTTTGGATTCAAAACTAACTTTCCAACCGTACATTGCCAGTCGTATAGATAAAGTAAATAACACCAACAGAATCCAGTTATCCGCTTTTAAATAAAAAAAAAACACTTCTGTGTCGCATTGTGAAACCTGTTGAAATTGCAAAGATGTCAAAATAAATTACTTAAAATTATTCTTGAATCCTACAGATTTTTCTACAGTTCGTCTTTATGAAATAACTTCATTATCCCCATGTTCAGTAAAATTCAAATAAAATTCTACGACAACAGTGCCTACTTAGAACGTAGTCTGAATGCTCAATTAAGTGTGCAAGAGGTTTAGTGTGCAATAGTAGGTTTAGGATTCGCGTTTGTAGACTCCCCTTACTGCAATACAATAAAATAAGTTCGATAACTTAATATGTATGCTGACAAATTAAGTTTTAGTTTTCACGTCAAATCGAGATTCAAACATATGTATCTAAGTATAAAAATCAGCCAAAATCAATCACGCATTTGGATTTTTCTGCCTTAGATACACACATGTTTACATACCTAGCCTTGCTTAAACATCAATATTCTTATCCGTCACATTATTCTTACACTCGTGTGTACACGCACTTTAACCTCAGCAACCGGCACAATCACTCCTCATTCAAACTGTGTGTGTGTGGGTTGAAAGTGAAATGACTGTAGCCAATGCCAAAGAGTTGTTCGTATTGAATGATCTGTCTAAACGAAAAATAATCGGATGGTAAATTATCTGCAATGTCTATAAATTGTTTAATGATTTGCTACTCCAAGTGTATTGCAATTTCAAGTCTGAATGCTTGCACTGCGTTTCCAGAGTTTTGAAACACATCGTCTAAGATGATTTTTTTTTTGCTCTTAAACAATTACATACATCTTAACTATTTATGACAAAATACCTGACACAATTTTTAAATGAAAATGTGTTGTATGTTACATCGGTGTAGAAGCTTGATTAGGGTAAGGAGAATTTTCCAGCTTTGATGGCTTCTAGATCCTCGAGTTGTTAACCGAATCGCAACTGCATGTACGTATGTTAGTGTCATATGTTGTTGTATATTCGTAATGCAATTAACAATTTGGCGTACTATTGTGCTTAAATTAGACAATGTACGCTAGTTCAAGTGCATCCACATACATATGTATATCAGAAATGTTAATAGGTTCGGGAGATATGAGAAGCGGAGAATATATGACAGACAGAAAAAAAATTAAGTTACGTATGTACGTATAAATACCTGTCTTGTTAAGCATTATGCCGAACCCACATGATGACATTCGGCGTATACTGTATAAGTTAACAGAAAGAAGAATTATTCAAACCCATTATCAGCCGCCGTGGTGTAGGGGGTAAGTGCGCACGCCAAAAATCAAGGTTCGATTCCCGGTCTGTGCACCGTGAATTTTTCGCGGCGCCACCTCTTTCTAGTTGCTGACAACATTTAAAGAATACTAATTTTCTATATATAGCTATAACTTTAAGCTTCTTAAATCTCGCCGTTCGGAGTCGGCAAAAAACTGTAGTTCCGTTCTATTCATGAGCGAACAGTGACACGCACAACATAACTAGTTGTTGTAGAAGCTAAATCGTTTGAATCGCATTTTCCTCCTTTTCTCAGGTTTAATATCTTTTTACCGACCGTTAATTTTAAAGGAGACTGCCGTTTTCGACTCTCAGAATAGAGTTACTTGAACATCGATTGCTTATCGATAGTGTACTGATGTACGTCTATAGTTTGAAGAAACTATCGGAAATCCTATTGTAAGTTGAAAATATTGTAGTTCACTATCTCATTTTTTTTTTGTTTTGCGAATTAAACAAACCTTAATCTAGCTTATTTCATAGTTGTTTTAAAGGCATGATTTAAACGTATTTGTAAGTGACTTCATCAATCTCTAAGTTAGTTAGATTTCTTTCAGTGGGGAGAAGAGAGACAAGAAATATTTTAGTTTGTGAAGATAAAATTAAGTTAAAATTAATATATGCTCCAGAGGTTGGATCAAGGATTATCTACTGCTTTTATATAAAAGTTAAGGAAGAAGTTAAGGAATAGAGGTCAAGGCCAGCTAAAATTATCTAAAATTATTGGAAGTGAAAATATAGTTGTCAAAATTATGTTATTGAAAAAATTCCGCTAAGAAATTTCTAAGTTTTTTCCATCAATTTGTCCAATTTGAACTTCATCGTGAGGTTTGATTTTTAATGGTCGTACCTTCTATTAAACTTTCTTGTCATTGTGCAGTATCGTTTGGCATATCATTATGGAAATACTTACATCAAAACAGCTTCTCCATGATGAAAGGTTATTACTCTAGAAATGCTGAAGAACTATATGCATAAGAAGTGGCGGTTATTAGATCTTCTTGTAGATCGGAAGATGGAGATAAGGAAAGAAAACCGCTTTTTTCTTATTTTCATCCGATTTCAGTTTCAATTCATCTAATGTGAGACCATAAAGTCGTTCTGACTCGTGGACGAAGTCTGGAAGAATAGTCTAAAATGTCGATAGTGTTCATATCGATACTGATACTATCAATAATTTTTTTTGTTTTATTGAATGATTTTGTATTCAAAACTATAAGTACTAACGAAAATTGAAACTGCCGGTGTTAAGCATCTACAGTTTCAAGTGAATGAGGATACAGCATAATCAGAGAAATGTACCAGCGATCACATTCCAGACAAGAGAAAATAAAAATCAAACCGTTCATTTTCTGTACATCATTTTCTGTAATGTACATTGTTTAGGCCAATCTAAACAAAGAGGCAAAAGAGGCGAGCAAACTAATTCTTAAGTGGTTGACCTATCCAGCACACAAATTTTTCCGTCGCAGTCTGTCCTCAGTGGGACAGAGACATGAAAAATTATTAATCCGTTTTTGTTTTCTTTTCACGCGTGTTGTTTCCTCGTTAACGTTCTGGAGAGCGAGAACAACAGTCGCCTCATAAAATACAGTCACCGCAAGTTATATAATCTCTATCGACCGCGAGATGTAAACAGAGACCCCAGGGAAAAAAATAAATATGGGGAAAAGAGTTATAATAAATTGCTCATGAATATTCATATTCAATGTCCAAGAGAAAACTTTTCAGTGCCGTTCGAAAAATATTGATAACATTTTTGTTTTCTCAAATTTTGTCAACAACAAAAAATAGTGCGGCTCTAATCCCGGCAGAAGTACAACCGACTAGCTTTTCACTTTGGGAATGTCACTTGAGAAGGCTTGGGAGTAAGCTAAACCGATCAACAGTTGTTTTGTTTATAAATTTGAAAAAGGCATACGACCGAGTCACTCGAGGTGAACTCTGTAGTGTTCTACAGGAGCATGGGATAGATGATCTCCTGTTGAGTTCCATTCAACTTCTATGTACACCACTTGAAGCAGCTGTGTTTGGGTAAACGGCAGTAAATCAACACCTTTCACCGCAGGCCTTGAGCTTCGCTAAGGGTGCGTTTTTATTTCATTAATATTACATATGGTAGCGAGCAATGTTTCCCATTGGGAGATGTGAGGGTAAATCTTTTTCTTTTTGCAGTTGACTTACTAGTCCTCACATCCTCCCAGACCAAACTCCAGCGTGATTTCTATAGGTTTGTGGCCGTATGTACTGATGCTGGAATGAAGGTGAACGTGGACAAGTCCGAAGTAATGGTTATTTCCTAAAACGCCTGTCCAAAGCACTCCACATGTTAGCAGAGTTCTATTGAAACATGTGCTTAAGCAGCAGGTTGGCCAAGCTGGATCGATTTTGAAGCAGCTCAGGAGATCACCGATAATGAAGGCCGTGCATGGTATCAAAGCCTAGCTATCGGTTTTTAACTCAGTGTTTGTTTCAACCCTCACCTATGGTCAAGAAATTTGAATAATGACCGAAGAATAAAATCGCGAATACAATTTGCCGAGATGAGATTTATCCATGCTGGTGCGTTAAGCTGCTACTTCTTCACACGGAATTGACTATCATCAGTACTTCCAAACAGTGACTTAAATGCGATTTCGTCAGATAGGCTACCGCTTGACAGACCAAAGGCGAGGCAGTTGGTTCATAAACTCGCCTGATTGCGATTGCGTTTAGCTCCTGCTGAGTTAGAGCCGATGATGGAGGTTCGAGCGGCTTGGCGGTCTTTTATACATGCTTTGCCCTCGCGACGCCGGGGAACATGCGGGTCAACGAAAATGATAATGATGATTTGTCAATTATTTTTTGTAATGAGGATTCCATTTCTTTTACGATTTCAATGGTTTCATGACACATGTAGAATGTACAAATGGTTCACATGCAGTCACGGGAGGAGAAAGTACTAGAGTTTTTCAGGTACATAACATACAGATCTGCCTCATTAAGGAAAAGTGTCAACGCTTCTTAGACCAATTGTCTATATAATTAGTACTTTGTTGGACCTACTCTTAATTTTATTGTAGCTTCTCATCGCAGAGACTCGGATAAATTTTTCGTTAAATCTTTTTCTAATAAAGGCACTAGAGTGACATGTTTCCTGCACTAAAAGGCAGTAAGCAATACTTCACTCAGTATCAGGTCGTCTTCAATTTCTTTTAAAACTGATAACGAGCTAATGTTGGCTGTAATCAATTTAAGGTTCGAGTTCATGCTGAGGCAAAAATAGAAACTGCGAAAAGCAGATAAGCCCCTTTTTTCTTCCGCTCATGTATCGGGTGAATTTTATGTTGGCAACAATATTTTAACTAACGGCCATTTTGTCAGTTATCAAGTGATTTATTTTTAGTTTTTCAAAATGAATAGAATTGTGCAAATTTGACCTGAAACAAGATCGCCGTTGATCCCAATTTCCAAAAGTGAATTTTGTGAAGCGATGAATCTCGCTTTTGGTTGAATGGATACGTCAATTAAAAAAAGTAGCATAGCTGGAGTGATGATAACTTCCAAGTGTACGTTGAAACACCGCTACATTCACAAAAACTGGCAGTTTGGTGTGCCTTATGGGTTCTTGGAATATTAGATCCGTACTTCTTAAAAACGATGCTTTCCAGAACGTTAGTCACCGCTATAGAGCCATGTTTACTGACCTTTTCTCCAATTGAACAACCATGATATGCTAGAATTATGATTTCAACAAGACGGCGCAACATATCGCTTGGTAACCATATAGCAGGATCGTGTCATTTAACACTGCTTGACTATTTTCTGTGGGGATAAGTGAAGTCGCTAGCATACGTCGGTAAATCCAAAACAATAAAAAACTTGGACGACAATATGCTAGGGGCAAACGTGAATTCCACAAATGACTCCTTAGTGGAGATTCGGCGCAGAATCACCACTGTCAACCGGTGTTATTTCGGTTTGTGAAAACAGCAGGGGTCGAAACTAACGACTCGAAGGACTAAGGTAATGCTCTACAAGACGCTAATCCTTCCCGTACTTCTATACGGAGCCGATTGTAGGACAATTAGCAAAACGGTAGAGCATATTCTTGGTTCCTTTGAAAGAAACATTTTGCAACGAATATATGGTCCTGTCTGCGAGGAAGGCGAATTGAGGAGAATACACAACCGCGAACTTTCAAAAGGCAAAAATACGTCGACTGCGGTGCCTCGGACACATCGAGCGAATGGACAAAAACGCTTCAGCTAAGAGGATCTTCAAATCCCAGCCTACGGGTTCGAGAAGGAGAGGAACGCCGAACCTCCGGTATAGAGACCAAGTGATTGCGGGCGTTAGGGAGCTTGGGTTTGACAACTGGAAGCAAGAAGGACCGCCAAGAATGGAAGGCAGCTATAACTCAGGCTTAGACCCTTCATGGGTTGCAGGCCTGCTACATACATACAAACGACAATATGCGGCCACAAATATTGGAAAAAGTCCTCGT
Organism: Eristalinus sepulchralis; assembly: GCA_944738645.1. Classification (NCBI taxonomy): domain Eukaryota; kingdom Metazoa; phylum Arthropoda; class Insecta; order Diptera; family Syrphidae; genus Eristalinus; species Eristalinus sepulchralis. The sequence continues at coordinate 48,298,278 of OX122883.1, read as the reverse complement.
AAATTGGAACTCCAGACTAGACTACGTCCAATCCAACCGTGGATCGGAAATAATTAGAACTGTTTTGGCCTTTGAAGCTATCGGACGAACACATTAAGTCGTCATTAAAGCAGTTGCTGGTAATGAAATGTGGGCAAGAATAAGGATTATTTTATCATCAAGGAAAGTCGCAAAACAACGAGGTGTGACCGTCACAATGGGAAGTAAGAAAAAGGTAGTCAAAAACCTCCGCTCTACTGTCAACAACATCAATAGAGAAATCAAGCGTAAAATTACTCTTTGGTTAAGGGGTCCTTGAGTTCTCTCTCGAAAGACCAAGCTGGCTTTGTAAAACATCATCTAACACTTGCCTTTTTTACAGGAACTATTTTTGGTCCTGTAAGCGACAAGATTTCACTCGAAACTTCGTCAAGCGTCTACATATTTAAAATAAGCTAGGTCATGTAGTGCGTATAGATAACAATATTTCGACCCGATGAGACTTTGAATAGGAGCCATTGGAAGAACCCAACAGAAGGCAACCTAATCTAACACCAAAGTGGAGAAGAACTTCAACTAACTTTTGGTGCGAAATTGGAGGCAAATTGGCGTCAGACCGTGTTAGTTGGAGCCATGTTGGTTGAGGTCTATGTCTACCCCGGGCTATAATGCTACTTGCACAAGAGGAATTATGAGACGTGGCCCTATATATGTAATGCGAACAAGAAATCAACATCCAATCAGCGGTTGCAGTTTTCAATCCTTTCTTTGCCCAGACGATTTTTTTGCACTTCTGGTGTTGCGGTTATGTATAAATTGTAGCACTACCGAGCATCGGCAAGTCCATTAGCTACTGTTAAGAGATCTTCATTAAAAAAAATCGTTTTCTTATTTTTAATAGTGTCTGAAAATTACTGTTGGATGCTTACAATAAAACAATAAAACATCAAACATTCACTTGTAATCAGTCGTTTTTAATACATGAGTTCCGTTTCGTTTGTTCTTTTCACAAAACAAACAACTATCAGGAAGGATCTGATAAAACTCATAATTCTCCTGCCGCATAGAATATGGATCTTCACGCCAAGCTTGCACACGTCCACAAGTACAAGTCGAAGCCAATGACAACTCACTCAAATCACTAATGCTGTCCTTTGTAATTGATTTTGGCAAGATACATGGATTCCCGCGAAGGCTTCCCGTTTCAGACTGCGCCTTTCCACTCATCCAATATTGTTCATAGTTGTCGCGCAACTTTTGCTCATGCACTGCGATGTTTGGACCACGAGCGTAGGTGGAGAACACAGCCAAAGGATCATCTATCTGCTTATAAATTTACATTACATGAACACACCATATTCTAGACTAGGATTCTTACCAAAGCCTTCTGATATGATTTCCCATAATGGCTCAGCACTGGATCACTGTATAAATTACATGCTTTCTTATAGCCAATATCGCAGCATTTTGTAAAGAAACTGAAAGACATTTATACTACATGACAAATGTGTTGGGGAATTGGGATTATTTTATACTCACTTTCCGTCGATATCCATCAACTTGTCGAAGTTTTCAATGTAGTTCCTCTAAAATTTGAATGTAAATATTATGTCAAAATGATAAAAACCCACTAACTTACGTAATTAATTCCCGATGATTCAAAGTCCGCTATGTCGACATTTTCCACGAAGAATTTATGGAATAATTTAAAATTATCATACCAGGCTTTAACAGATGATATCTAAAGGCTCACAAAATCAGCATGAACTTCCCTTGTTCAAATACACCGAATAGTACTCACCATGAAGTCGCTTTTTCCCATGAATTTCGAAACTTGTTCTTCCAAGCCCGACTGCAGAACTTCCTTAACATGACTTTTAAGGAAAGTCATGAAATTTGTTTTCTTTTCTTCCACATCCAGTCGCATCTCAGAATTCAAAGCTAGTGGTTTCCCGAAGCCCTATGGGAATGATATACAGAAAATGAAGAAAATGAAGAAAAATTAATCTTGGTGTACGTACTCCGAAAGGACGTAATTCTTCGAGACTGTTGTTGTTGTCCTCTTTAGTGTTGGCCTTTTCAAAGGTAAGCTGCAGATCGGAGAGTGATTTAACCAAAGGATCTTCTCTTATTTTATCATCCGTGTTATAGTATACAAATCGTTTATTCGCTGGCAGCGATACAAGTGGAAGGCTGTAAGGAAATAATTGTTCTGTAATATTAGCCGACAGCCCTAAAACATAACGTTGTGATTCCGGTGAGCATATTTTCTTCCGGTAGGAGCGAGTTTACTCAAGTGATTGATCAGGGATAAATAATTTTTTTCAGCCAATAAATTCCTTCAATCAATATTACGCGAAACTAGCACACAACTAAGTAGTTTGAAGAAATCACAAAATGCATCAACTACCCGTGCTGTGTGTGCTCTCGAGCAGAAATAACCAAGAGTGTTTTGCGGACTCCGAACGGGTAAACATTTTTCACAGACAATTAGAACTCTTTCAAGAGGTGGTCCCGTGAAAAATGAGAGGTGTAGAGACCGAGAATCGCACCACGACTTTCGGTGAGTGGGCCGACACACTTACACACTACGCCACGACGACCACATAATTCCTGGAAAATATGAATATTAAGTGAGACCATCTTTACTGAGTGGAATTTTCAGTTAAAACATTCAACTCAAAGTATTCCACACTAGGCTCATCAAATACTACGTGTGATTGAAACACGCAAGTGTAATAATGAACTTCTCCACTTGTGTGCGCCATCTCAATCTAGGCCGTCCTCTGTTGTTTTGTCCCAATGAATCGACGGATTTAAAGACTTTTCGGGCCGAAGCAATGATTTCCATACGTTCTACATGGCCTGACCATCTTAAGCTTTGTATACCCAGACGCATGCCGTCGTACAAACTACGAAGTTCATTGTTGATTCTTCTCCTCCAGACGCCATCAACGCAAACAGAACCAAAAATCGCATGCAGAACTTCTTTTCTCTCGAAAAGACTAAGAGCTTCCTCATTCGCTTTGAGTATGAGGACTGGAATGATCAAACTGTATGCGATGCCAGTTTAGTCCATCGATAAAGGGCTCGATTACTTGATTGCATATTGAGCAGCGAGTGGCAAGAGTGCAATAGAAGTTTTATTGTGTTTGAGGATTAATTGCAGTGTTCTATACAGTTGGTACTCGAGCCCATTTTAACACAATAAATTTATGTGGGATGTTTGTTGCATTCTAATTTGATATTTACTATACATATGAACCTAAGTGTGCATTTATGTACATTGCGAGGAGAGAAATGCAACTGCAGCTAATTAATTTGTGCATTAAGCAATAGAACTGTTTTCTATCAGTGTCATTGCCCTATTCTGAAGTGGCAGAAAGATTGGAGTTTTTAACAAACATACGCAACTGTTTCAAGTCTACAGCCGAAAGGAAGGAACATGAAAGAACGAAGATGAGAATCTAAGCTTACTGTCATCAGCGAAGGATTTTAAAAACTAAAGAAAAGTGTTGGAGACAAAACGGATCCCTTGGAACATTAATGGTTTTCTTCAGAACGCTTGGCATTATTAACCTGGAAACTCATGACTCTCAACCTAATGTCCTTATTACAGCTCGAGTTATGCCACTCATTCGATTTATGTTGAGGATTGAATGACTTCATAGCCAACCAAATACTGTTTGATATCGTATCAGCAGCGGCATTCACGTTACCATCGAGCAAGCATAATGAACAGATAAGATTCCTTAAGAGGTTGTAGTGGCCGCTTCTGTTGACTTTCCGGGACAGCCTTACTATTTCCCGGATTTTTTCATAAACTGTGTGAAGTGAGGACGAGAAATTCGATAGTACGTAGTAGTAATTAAACTTTTTTATAAAAATTCTCAATGAATTAAGGAACAAATCAAAGAGATCTGGAGTTTCAGGAGTGTGTCAACACAACCCCTAGACTACATTACCTACCCTAATTCAGCGGTATAATAACTTTTCACAAATAAACAAAAAACATTTTATGAGATTCCTTACCCTCTGTTGGGAATTATTTGCTCATTCCGAAATAATTTGTAAATATTATTTTCAATTTCAAATTCTAGTTCCGTAACCGCTTCCTCCGTTTTATCTGAAAAATAAGGCAAATAATAAGGACAATTTTGTTTTCACTACCAGATTCTCTTACCATATCCGTCGGGATAGTTTTCAAAGAAAAACAAGCAACGTGGTGGACAAAGTCGTGGCATTTTACCAGCATTTGTCGTTGAGTTGGAGTTCTTTAAAAGTTTTGGTGAAAGTTTTAATACAAACTTGTCTCTAAAATAGAAAAGATTATAATTTTGAAAAGTAGTTTCATTATTTATTTTATTTGAAAACATGTCGTGCAATTTTCTGTTTTCTTTAATTTAGGGAATTGCTTTTATTTAGTCAGTCTCTATGATTTTTTCTGCAAAGACAACAATGAAACCGAATAAAGTTATATCATCGGATTGATTTTTTTGAAGAAGCGCAGTGGCCATAATCGCGTTAGGTAATTTAAAGTAACGGGTTATGTTAAAAAGCAATTTGTAATGACCGGCAAATTTGACATATCGCATAGTTTGATCTTAATTTAGTTGAGATCTTTATGAATTTAGCAAAATGACTGAGACTGTTTCGCCCAATTGGCACAAGTTATCTAAGAACTTAACACCTAGGTGGGTTTTTTTACGTGAAGAGATTGAACATACGTCTTTGCGAGTACGACAGGAATTGTTATGGGGAAGATCTAATCTGCTAGCTGTGTGCCAACGACAGAATGTTGACTCCAGTAAGCATTCTAATCATTGATCTATCTAATTAGGCATAACGAGCAGCAAGGCGTTGTTTTGGTCCACATTATCTGGTGATTTGGCAAGTTGCGCCACAATCTAAAGCTCGAGATCACGAGTGTGATCTTGTAACCATCCGATAAGGCTAGTTCTTAGCCCTTGAGGATCACAGATCCAAAAGTGATCAGAGAATGACAAGAATTGAAGACATCAAAACTTTTAAAGGCTTATGGCAGTGCTCTAGTAGGCAGCATATGGATGGTGGATCACATGTACAATTTGCGTGAACAAAGGCATGAGAAAGGCGTGAGATATCTAAAACCATACTTTTTTTGCAGATTTTTGTGCAAACGTTACCGAACTAATTAGCACGTACCAGTGCGACTGGAACCAGTGGATAATTGACGTTTTTACACTCAGGCTAATCCTGAAAAAAGTCAGCGACTTTAAAAGAAGGCGCAATAACTCGTATTGTGCATGGCACTGTTCTCCAAGGATTGGTCCTCCAACTAATGCTGACTTCAAATGACAAGTGTGGATAACTTTTTCTTGCCAATTAATACTCTTTTAACTGTGTAAGTAATTTAAGAGAATTAAAGCCGTGAAAAAAATGCATCTTTTTTTCTAAATGCGGAAAGCGTTTAGTTTTCAACAATAATTGTGGTTGAAACCTTGTAATTTTACACTTTACACTCAGTTTTTATTTCAAGCTTTTAACAAAATCTATCATAGACAAATCATTTTCACTAATTTGTTTATATGCTAGCATTAAGCGAACAGTGTTTGCTTTAAAAAATTATAAAAAATCTTCAATTAAAAAAATTCAAACAGCGAAACATTGTGGTGTATTTGAAAAAAAAAAAACAGCAATTACAACGGGTAAGGAAAAAGAAATCTAAATGTCGAATCAGGTTGTAAGCATTAAATAGCACGAACGTACATATGTAACGATCATAAGATCAATATGTCGCCTTTGTTGTGAACGTTTTCATTGAAACACGAGGATATTTCTCGCAAATTTTCATTGGACCTTGCCAGGCGAAATTAATCCAGGCGAACTTATATAGTCCGTGAGAAGCAAGTAATATTTTTCTTAGAATCTAACTTTATAGAATTTCAGAGTCATCAGAGATAGAGTGCACTGCCTCTTGTCAATGGCACGGCACTCTAAAGAAAGTCGGAAAAGACAGTCCAGCCAAAGTTAGTAACGTTTGTATTTTTACCGAATAAGCAACAGAGGAATTTGGCTATTTCCGATATCCATCTGCGTTTATGTTGATTTTAAAGCTAAAGAACCTCCAATTCCATTCTTTTCAATTCAATTCAATTTGCACATTCGTGACGCTTAACTCACCTTATAATTTTTAAAGACTTCAAAATTGACAACAGAGACGAGTCAAAAGTAACACTCAACTCTACGTAGACGATAATGTGACAAACTTGCATAGCAAACAGCAGCATCTTCGCAAATCGGTTTCTGATAAGTTTGTTGAAACTCAAGTAGCGACCCGGTTCACTGTTCTCCATTTCTTTGAACATCAAATCTCGCATGCAATACTCATCGTATGTCGTCTCGAAATGCAAAAACAGAATTGATTCAGTTTTGCTGTAGTAGAATCTTATTTGACCCTGCAAGTAGAAGTATGTTTAACCCGTGCTAAGAAATTTGGAAAACTTACCTCTTTGCACTCGTGGTTAAGATGTGATGGGTGTGTGTCGAGGACATTTAGTCCAGCCATCTTATTGCAATCCGCAAAAGCAGACTTTCCAATCACTCCAACAACCACTAATTTCTTATCGTCATCGTTGAATATATCACTGAGTGTATTTGGATTGTAAATTAAAATATTTTATGATGATGAGAATGTGATATTTACCTAAATTTTGACGGCATGTCTGGATACAGCCATGATTCAAAGAATCCCATTGTGCGTATCAGTGATATAATTTTTTCTGTCCAGCTTAGAAATGTGCAGACCAGTCGAAGAGTATTCCCTATCAAAATTCACTGTTTTTTAGCAGATTTAAGGGGGAAGTTTCGCAAATTGACAGTAAGCAGTTAAATAGGTTGTGGCACTCAAAACATAAACAAATCGACGATGACAGATGGAGGTTCGTATGGAATGAAACATTGGAATATTTCATTTCGTCACTTTGACACTTCGGAAAATTCATTGATTTTCCACCATAATGTTGCTATAAAATTTTCTTTTTCAAGTCAGAAATGGCAATTGGAAAATTATTGCACCCGGCAAGGACCTTTCCAGGCTAAACCAAGGCCGACGAAAGGATATTGCAGTACGTTGAAAACTTTGACAGTATTAGCAGTGTGTATATTTCTTTTCCACTTCTCCCAAAAAAATCGAAAGAAAAAAAAAAAAAGTAATTTCTTGCTTGCACTTGAAGATTATAGTGCGGGCTTACATGTTGGATCTGATCCTATGAAAATAACTCGGAAAAATTGTCGGGATTAAGTGGTGCACCATAGTCCGAGTTGCGAACTGCAATGTCGGGTGAAAATGGGGGAGATAACTATGTATCCGCTCATTCTTGTGAGATATGTGGAATGTCTGGTTTGTCAGATGATCGCATGCGGGAACATACCAGAACCTGCCATGTCGAAGGGAATACCCAGTGCCCGTTTTGTGGGTTTGGTGGAGTCCTCCCGTCGGAGCTCCTGCTCCATGTGAATCAGGCACACTTGGACTACTTGACACCCGAGGATGAAACTGTGCAGCTGACCGATGGGCAAAACGAAAGGTTTGACAAAAAACACTACTACACACATTCATAGCTTTCATAATTATTTTATATGGTCATGGGCTTGGAGTGTGTTTGCTCTAAGCTTAAGACTGCGGAAGTAATCTTACAATATATTCCAAAAAGCAAAGAAAATATTTCATGAACTCTTCCAGCTGCATGGAGCAATCGTCCGACGCCTCTGATGACATTCCAATCCACAAGCTTTTACCTCCCTCTAAAGCGTCGGATGAAGCAGGAGCTAATTGCAATTTCAATCTCATTGGTATGAATGGTGACGCTGGTGCTAGTGCTGCTGCTGCTGCTGCTGCTACTGCACTTCAAAACGAGACGATAAATTCGAATGTTGCCTCGTGCTCGAAAAGCTTAAATTCAGGTTGTTCAACTAGAGGGGGCAGCAGCGACCGTGTTAATGGCATGCATTGCAGTAAAAGAGATATAGTTAATGCCTTCGATGCTTTGGACACCCCAAACGGTCAGACTCTGCAGTCTAGATCTGAGCTTGAGTTGCAGTTGAAGAGCTATTGCTCTGGTATAAAAGGGTCAATTTTACAGGTTTGAATATTTTTTTCCTACTGCACGTTTATTTATGTTTTATTTTCATTTGTTTGTTGAAACTAATAGACTAAGATCTGATTCGGGAATTTGCGTGTTGCGGCCAAAAACAAAGTATCCTCGCTGGCTTCTGACTTTTGTGTAGATAACTTGTGCTGAAGAAAAATAATTTTTTTTTTGAAACATTTCAAAATGCTTGGCGGCTTAAAGTTTTGCTCTTTTACTTCCTTGGTGATTCACTTGATGAATCATTCATAACCTAATAACCCCATAACGCAGGAAATGTAATTGCCATAAATCGACTCTGCGAGGGGTACTTTTCCTGATGAGACGACCGCGGCGAGCACGTGAGAAAGTTAATTCCATCAAATGGACGCGGTTCCCTATATTCACTTCGACAGAATAATTCTCAGTAAAAATGAAAATCCTTTCTCTCCGTCTGGCGTCCACATTATCCTTTATCGAAAAACGCAACGATGTCGAAATGTATGTCCTGCGTATAATCTATTAGCATTAACGCTGCTTAGCTGGACTTGCCATTATCTTGGACATTAAATTGTTGTCATAATATGATTAATGATTCAACAAAGGACAATTTGTGAAGTGCCACCATCGGGAAGATGACGGTTTTATTAACTCACTTAACTTGAGCACGATTCTTTGTCCCAGGTGGATGGTATTCGTAGAGAAATCGTTATTTTAAACAGAATGCGTTAAATTTGGCATTCTTTCTCAGCTTTTAATTACTTTCTTTTAATTAACAAATTTTGTTCATACTTTAAGCGAATTATCACTTTTAGGTGAAAACCAATGACAGGGAATAGTAATTGTTTTTATCGGATTAGGTACAAACTTATCGTTATGATCGTCGTCAAAAACGTGCGATTTCTATAAATAGGAAGTTCTGACTACAACACAGTCCACAATTGCCAACGACCCAGATCCTTCAACAATCTCATACCGTGTGCAGAATTCTTCTCCCACAAGTGGATACGAATGCCCAATGCAAACGATTAGGTCTTCTTGTATAATGGCAGAAAGTATATGTGAAACCTTAACCTCTCGCGCAGCAGTCGACGCATTGACCACAAAATGCTGTCTATAGCCTCCCCAAGCCCGAGTACTTTAAAATTTGGTTTGGTACTGCCACAGCGTCTATAAATAGAAATCCGATGCTTGATTAATTCTTGGGGCCCAGAACTTTTTGTTGGTTGTGGTCCAGGTTACGCTAAAGAAGACCTCATTAGTTTGCTTGACTTTTTCTAGTTTCACAAGAACTGAGATGTGTAAATATTAACGATTCTAACCGCCATTTGAAAACCTCCTACAAAACTTTTCGCATATTTTGAGAAGTTCTTAAATCGATTACTACTTCAAGGACTTATTCTTTTACCGCACGATACGAAAATAGAATACTCTTTTCAATTTATCGCTCCGTCTATTCCTGTACACTTTTATTTCAACTTTATAAAGGAATGCCGTAGAGAGATAGCGCATTTATGTTCCTTTTATGTGACAAGAAAAGATATACTTAATGTCTAAGTTCAGCTATGGACTGTAACGCTACGCTAAGAAAAAGGAAAATGATGTGTGTGCCGGGAACAGATGAAAAAGCTGGAAAGCCCGTTTCTCTATGGTCTTTCCAGCATTTTCATCATCAACCACATACTTCAAAGTTTTCAAACGCTACTAAAGAACGATTAGGGAAAAAAATAATTCAATCACATCCCACAGTCTTGGGAAATTAACAACTGTCTCACGAGCGCTTTTTTGACAAAAGCTTCTTTTTAAGGCATGCAGATTTGGGTATATTGTGTTATTAATGAACACGGACTGATTTTTGAGTGCACGTACAGACCTATTAAGGTGAAGAAGAGAATCTAAGTTACAAAAATCTTCAGATATGCATCGGAGCGCACATACATAGACCTAATGACACAAAGCAACAGAACATACTAATGAAAAATAAACCTTCGAGTGTAGAGGGAAAATATTCTGTGACCAATACTGATATGAACAATATTACGCATAGACAAATCCGACATTTAATGTGACAGCAAACTTGAGAGGCCCTTCTTCAGTAGACTGTTTGACCCAGTGAGCTTCGGCGACTTCCCATCTACATTCGTTGTCGGAATGTCTTGCGCTTACTGTTTTTCACTTAGACTTTAATATTCCCAACATTGTCTAAGATCGAAGCATTCATATTATGAAACATAATAGTTGATAAACTTGTGTTAAGAAACTTCTATGCACTTAAATAAAAAACGAAATTAATCGAAGTTTCCGTACGTTTCACACATGAAACTGAATGTTAGTATGAGCAATATAGATGACACTTGAATTTCACCCAGATGTAGTTAGTAAGTTTGAAATTAAATGATGCTTTTTATAAGACAACGACTTTGCGTCTATTACCCCCAACCTTTCTACATCTCCTTAGGATACATGATGATTATCCCTCCTAACAATCTTCTGATACAACATTCACTGGATGTTTACATGCCCGCTGTACAGGTACAGGTTGATGCATTTAGGGTTATTATTATTATTTTTATTTTATTATTTTCAACAGGGTATGTTGCAGAATGACTTTGTTTGTTACTTTGCCAACTTAAGTGGTATAAAATTCCATTCCATTCAAAATGTAGATTAGATTTACAAATCTATGTTAGATTTTTCCTTCTTCACTTATTTCTTTGAAGAATCTGAGGGCGAGAGATGGTATTAACGACTACAGTCTCTTGGGTGAGTTCCTAGAAAGATCTCAATACATGGCGTGGGACTTAATTTGATTCTCCACAAGATCTCTGAGTAGATCTTCTGCTGTCCGGAAGCCCGTTACTATTATCTAACGTCATGTAAATGCAGGCCTCAAAGCCTTTACGATTGCATTGACCAAGAAATTTTAAAATTTTCTCACGTCATAAACCTTATTCCTGAGTTCTTTCAAGTTCCCTTTATTCTGCTCTGAGGAAGGATTGATGCAGGGTTCTACTGCCCGTAGTAGCAAGAGATTTAGTCATTTCGGTGCCATCTATACTCGGTATTCACTAAAGTTTCACTATGTTTCGATTACTTAACTCTTGAAGTCTCTGTAAGCATTCCCACACGAATTTTAATCTGCTGATGTCGGATTCTTGTTCCACGATCTACAATCTGACATTATTCCTAAGTATGTCACAATGTTTATAGTCTTTGCAAAGATTGATTGGTGGTGCATTTTCAAATATGTTCAGAATATTATGTCCAATTACGCCCGGTTCCTGATTCATCTATTTATTACAATTTATTAAGCCTGTTCGAGCTGGCAAATTTCTTGTGTTCATACAAATGCAAAGAATACCAACATTTTCGAATTTTATTATCTGTTGTTGGCAATGCATTTTCACTAATAAGTCCCTTGTGAGTCCCTCATTTTGATATGGAAAAAAATCCTTAACATCTTGAACTATGAATGGAGACGTTGTAAGGAAAGGACAAGGGGTATATTACCATTTTGTCGAAAGATGACAAAAAGTGCTTAGCGCCCGCTGTGTTATTGTTCCGCATATTTCCAGTTTTCCTTTGAAGTCCCGCATAAATACCAGTAAAGAACGAAAGAGTAAAAGGTTTTTATACTTTAACTGCCATCGCATTTGAAAAAGTTTGTGAACATTGTATTTACAATATGTTTAGCAAAGCTTTGGGTTCTTGAAAGACGGTACTTCATGAAACTACAGCACTCAAAGTGATGAACCAAATGGACAATGACCTCCATGAGTAATTTATCCCGTTTGTTATGCGCTGCTACCTAGATTAGCCTTAAAGCAGAGAGGAAACTTTGTTTTTAATAAAAGCGATCTTATTTTTTTTCTTCTCCTCATTTCTATTTTCTTTTGTAATTGCGAAAGCTTATGGTAATTTCTTGCAAAATAAATTTTATATACACTTTAAAAAACAAAAACCAAAAATGTTTATCTTGACAGTGTCCATTATGTCGTTACACATCGGACAACGCTAACATCTTAGAGATGCACATAAATCGTTCTCATTTCGATCCATTAAGCCCCAGTGTAAATGGTTCCTCTGTTGCAAACATTCATTTAAACAATATTTTAACCGGCCTCCACTGTCCTATTTGCAATGATATATTTGAAACAGCCGCTTTAGAACTTCACGTTAATATAGAGCATAGGTGACTTGCTAAATGGTTATCTAAATTGAGAGCAAATATCTTAAACATTTCATTTTGCCTTTTTCCTCATACAGGGATATCCTTAGTCCAGAGAAACAAATTCCCAGTGATATAGTGTCGGGCGGGCAGAAGGTGAATGTCTGTCCGGTTTGTAATATGCATTTCGAGAACATGAAACCACAGGAAATGGAAATGCACATTGAGACGCACTTTCCGATGAGTCCCAAGACAAAGACGGAGGAGTCGGACATCGATTTGGAGGCGAAAAAATTACGCGAGCAAAAGGAATTTGATATGCTTCGAGCTCAGTATGGAATGGACGATCAGGGAAACTTTCGCGAACAATCGGCCGAGGCTATGCAACGGGCTGTGTATGCTGGCGAAATGAGCGTGGCCGACTATTATGAACGACAGGTGGGACTGCGTGCCGCGGAATCGCATGGAATTGATGACGGAACTTCTTGCACTAAATCAGTAGCCTCGCGTGTACTTGCACTATCAGCATCATCTCCGGGTGTTATTAAATCATTGCTTTGCTCATCTGTTGATCACTATGCATCGAGTTATGGCGACAAAGGCTGGGGATGCGGTTATAGAAACCTGCAAATGCTTCTTTCATCTTTGTTACAGGTAAGATATGATGGGCTTTAACTGTGGTTATGACGTTCATTATTATCATTATATCGAACAGAACACAACCTACAACGAAGTGTTGTATTCCGCTTGGGGTAAACGTACTCCATCGAGAACGGCAATACCCAGCATTTCGAGGCTCCAGAAGATGGTTGAAGCAGCTTGGGCTCAAGGTTTTGACACCCAAGTAAGTGACGACGAATAATGATGTGAGCATTTAACATTATCTTGGTTTCTTATTCAGGGCTCGGAACAGCTGGGATGTAAACTATACAACACCAGAAAGTGGATTGGTGCTACAGAAATAGTTACGGTGCTATCGTGGCTAAGAATAAATTGTCAATTGATTGATTTTCATCGACCTACATCGCCTGATGGTAGACATCCAGAGCTATTCAATTGGGTATTGCAGTATTTCGAGCAACGTCGTGTTCATACGCCGCCATTGTATTTGCAACATCAAGGTTGGTATTTTTAAGATGTGTCCTTGATTCCGTTTGAATGTGAACTCCTTTTTCATCTTTGATAAAATCTGAAACTCCGAGATCAAGTGTTACCACAAAGCTTACAGTCTCAGCTTGGAAATTCTCTTGGAACTCCAGATTATGTTAACTGAAATATGATTTGAATCACATCCGCGGCTCTGTTATGTTACCCTATCTGTTTTTAGTGAAATCACTGATAGAACCAAAGACCATTAGATGCAGTAACATCTCTCGATGTTAAGGAACCTGACTAAAAATTTTATACATTCTAGGTTCCCATTAGCTAGGGAACACGTTAAATAAAGTTTCAGCCTGGTCATACAGAAGGCAGCCTTGCGAAAGTTTATTTGTGGTTGTGGTTTGCACTTATATGACTTAGAATGTAAGTGTACCGCTGACTGACTGAACTGACACTTCTTTTCACCCCTACCGATCAATTGCACTGCAATCGAGTATTGTGTCCCGTAGCATAGTTGCTCGAAAGTCATCGTTCTCTACCTTGGAACTGCAAGTGTCGATTAAGATAATATCTTGTTTGGCACTTAGGATAATGAAAGGCGCTGACTCTTGTCTATGTGAACCAGTGCAGAAGTGCACGTTAACACGTTAAAGGAAAGCCTTTAAAGTCATCAGGTTATAGCTTAAATTTAGATACTTACGTTAGAAGCATTGATGATTTTTTTCTGTGGAATTTTTGTCCCCATGTACAAACATTTAAACTATTTCACGCATACATACTTAGTGGCCAAAGAAAGACGTTATCTGATCGGAACCTCACACCGCTAGTCTACCCTTATTGTTTTCCCCTTAGTCAGGAAGAATTTTCACTAGAAATAAATTTAAATGGGTTTCTTCTTTTCAGGGCATTCTAGAACAATCATAGGCATCGAACAACGAGCTTCGGGAATGACACTATTGGTTCTAGATCCCAGTCATGGGCCACGTCAAGTAGCAGCATTGGGGTCGTCACAAGATTCACTTAGATTAATAAGACGAGGACCGTTTGCCATGAGAGCTCCACAATATCAAGTGGTCGCCGTTCGCGGACTAATCAAAACCGAGGAACAATATCAGGTATAAATCTCCACGTTTAATCCAGTTTCTATAACGCATTAACTCTTCTCAATTACTTCACAGGCGAGTAAAGTTCTACGGTCACTTAGGATTCCCCCAGATTGTTGACTAGTGTTAATAAATAAATGGTTATGAGCTTTGAAAATATTATCACGCATTAAAGCAATATTTCCATCACCAATCGAGTTAAGATTTAGAAAATTAGTTATTTGTTTATTTATATTTCTTATTGTCTAAAACAATGCTTGTTTCAAATTATATATACAATATATTAACTTCCAATTTTTTGTTAGATCGGAATATCTAATTCTGCAGATTGAATTATATTTAAATAAATTTTTTCCAACAACGCAATGGGTGCAAATTGCTCTTTCAATTGTAAGTGTGTAGGCTGGGTAATAATTCACGTCATATCCTGGATCTGTTGGGATGGTGGGCGTATGTAATTCAATCTATCTTTTAGTGGTTGTGTGTGGGACGCTCAAGAGCTCATGACCTCTTTTGCAAATTATTGCTTCTACTAAGTGCATTCACCCTCGAAATCGACACACTTCCAACGGTCAACTGGTGATATCATTCTCTCGGGATTTGTCAACAATTATTCCACGTGTTCATGGTATATCTCCACATCTTTTAATCAGCAGTCGATGAGTTAATTTGTTGCGTGCAATAAAATGCGAGGGAATATGACGCTCATTTTTTACTCGTGAATCCTTGAATATATGAGCAAAAGCAAACAAACCATTACCGATGTCTTCAAGTTTGTCAGTTCTTATAAAAATAATTAAATGTTCAAGGAATGGCTAAACTAAATTAAATTATCACCATTCAGGTACAACTTATTATCAACAGTTGTACGTTCCTGTACTTGCGCTAAGGGCATGTGAACGGACTATTGATTTCCTGAAATTCCAGCACTTGTTTTATGTGAGCTCTGGTTTCAATGACACAAACAATGGCTTTGTTGAAGAACCATTTCGGTGAGCACTTAAATGCATGTTTTGCCAAGGTGAATTGGCCACCTAGATCGTGCGATATTACATCTTTGGACTATATTCTCTGGAGTTTTTGAAAAATAAACCAGCTATGATTGGCGCTTTGGAAAAATACATTACTTCAGATAGCTGCGGAAATTTAGTCAATATGGTTGAACTAGTCGCCCAAATTTAGACTTTCCGAATGGACAAACTCAAAGGCAGTCGTTATCAACATTTACATGCTCTTTTAACGGATAAACACTCTTTACATGGATGACTCCAAATGGGAAGAGGGTGTAGACTTGGATGCGTTTGTCAAACCGTTGCTGGGAGGAGATATGGTAGAAACAAAGAGCCCTTTTTTGGCAACATTCCAAAAAATAACGATCGAGGCTTAGTGCTTATGAATAAAGATACGAGAACAATGCTTCACACAGTTGTACATTTTTTAAGAATAAGCTTGATAGGGATACATGCCAGCAGTTAGATTGATATGTCCTTCAGTTATATAACCCCGCACATGGACTAGTTCCTAGCTTTTTGGGTATTTACCTTAACTTCACTTGAGATGTAATCGTTTGTGGTAAAATGTGTTGCTTATCATTTCAATAGCTTAATTTTAAGGATTGAACCAATTTACAAATGGAAGAAAACTACAATTCAGTCCTTTACAGCTCTGCTTCAGGCGACTTTTTGAAGCGCGGTGTCGCAGCAGATTCAGCAGATTATAATATATTGGTAAGTATGCTTTTCTGCGAGAAAACCCCGTTTGTATGCTCTAAGTAACTGCGGTATCGTGGGTCACCGAGCGTTAAAAAGTCACTTATGTCCACGGGGCCTAAAACGACTTACGTGTATACATGTATACAATATGGCGGTAGGAGAGTTACAAAAAAAAGTGAAAAATTGCACAGCTTTCCTGTCAAAAACTTGTATATAATTTGAAATACATGAAAAGAAACAAAATCCACAAAAGACTAGTGCCAAGCTTGCTCCTTCCGCAACTCTGCTTGTGCATGTTATTATGCACTCTCTTAGAGTTGACCTATAGTTTATCTTTGACTCCGAATGCGGAATTAGAGAAGGGATTCATAGAATATTAGTACTCTGAATGTTTTAAGCAACTCAAAAGATGTGATCCTGTGAAAAAATGCGACGTTTCAGTCTCAGTATGAACCTAGTATCTTTAACGTTTGAGTCGACGTTTTTACGCACTACGCCATGGTGGCGATTACGAATATGATGGGTTGCCACTAACATAGTACCAGGATTAAACAGAGAATATTCATGGACAGCATATTTAAACAAATGAAGGTGGGTAACCATTTTTCATTCACTATTGCCAATTGGGTTTTTGATTCTGTCTATCTTGTCTCTGATGTATGTTTTGAAAAGATTAATAAACTGAAAGAAATATTCGCAAAACCAAGCAGACCATATTTTGTACTCAATATTAACGACAGTCAGTTCCATCAGAAAAAGGAACGAGATGTCGCGGATATTCCTATCCTCTGAATCTCGTAGGAAGCCTTAAAAGCCTCCACAGAAATAAACATTATTTTCAAACACCGAACATCGAACCTGATTTTGTATACAGAAGTATAATTTACGTTTCCACACTATCAAGCAGTTTAAAAACTGACCTCTGTCTTAACGCAACTCAAACGCACAAAGAGAATAATACTGACGTTTCTTAAGTACAAGCGGAAGTTCGAAATCTGTAATTGCTGCTATGTACGAACTACATACTTTTTCGCGTCAAAAATCGAAATCTGCTTTGCTAGATGTTAATGACTTCAAAATCCCGCAAACGGAGAGCAAAAGATTTACCTTATACATTATGAGAAACAACAAGAATAATAATAATAATAATAATTGAGTGGCCCTACAGCCCACAAGGGAGAAGGGCCTAGATTCTACAATAACTACACGTGTTGAGCGTGCTACTATTCTCTTATAAGTAGAGGGGACATACAGTTGTTTGCCGACTCCGAGCGGAGAGATTCGAGAAGCTTTTCATGGACAATTGATACTCTTTGAGTGTTGTCAGCAACTCGAAAGATGTGGTGCCATGAAAAAATGCGAGGTGTCCCGTCCGGGAATCGAACCTTGACCTTCGGCGTGTGAGTCGGCGCACTTACCCACTACGTCACAGCGACCACAAAAAAGGGACAATGTTGCGACTTACAAACGTTCAAGAGTATCTGCGTGAATTGTCTGCATCTTGCTTTATCATGCCACCTACGGTTATGCAATCGCGAAGCCCAGTATCCCTAACCAAAAAACGCGGGCAGCACCAACGCCTCTCCCATTCGCGTCCGAATACAAAGTGTACTGAATACAAAGTGTTTATTTAATTCAGAAAAGAGCAGTTCTAAGATGGGTCAGGAGGGTTGAGTAAGACCTAAGCAAAGTTTGGCTACAGTCGCAACAGACGCAGATACTTCAACCTCCACCTGTTCTTTACAATATACATACATAGGTCTACGCTTGAAAAATTAATGCCAAATTACCTTACGAGGCGTACAGTCTCTTGTTGTTGTCCTTGTGAAAGGCGCCAGCACTCGATCCTGCCTTTGTCTTGCTGTAATCTGTAAGGATTTGACAACAATTCTTTTCTGGCTCAGATTCGGACCAGAGTCACTCCTGAGCTCAGGGAAAGCCGACTATGTGTGGACGCCGCGGCTAGACGGGTGATGAACTTGAAACTATTGATGAAGATATCAGAAAAAAGGGTAGTGGAGGAAAATATGAGGAGAGGAAGGAGTGCTGAAGAAGGTCTTATATTTACGTGAAAGCTTGTTCCACCAAAAGACCAATGCATAAAATTAAAAATACCTCTTCATAGCCTCCAAACGGATGTCTTTGGATCAAGGCCAGAAAACTGACAGCAAGTCGTTCGTTTTCGATTTAATCCGATCTTTCCAGAGAAGTTTCCTATAGATGATAATATCAAAATATTTGGCAAATAATGACAAATTTAAGTACTAGTTGAGTCTAACCAGTCAAAGTTGCTCTTCTTGTAAGAAAACCAAATTGAGTCTGAAAGCTTGTTTTTAGCACAGCAGTTGTCAGTCAAGTCTTATCCTGCCTGCGTTTTGAAACGCAAAGTCGCTAAGCATAATTGGAAAAAAAAAACAATTGAGCTACATACATATATGTATGTATAATCTACCTAGCTGAGAAGTTTGTGAGAGCGTTGTACTATAACAGAGGAAATAGGATGCCGCCTTACGGGCACAGTAGGTGTCCGGTTTCATAGTTCTATCCATTAACATCACTATGATTCGTAACACTATTCGCGCATCATTCTCTGGTCGAGTTACACTTATGAGTATCGATGAAGATGCTTGATGGTACTTGTCCAGCTGGCCAAGGATTTATCAACAATCTTCTAGAATGTACTTAGGATCAATGCCAACGCTACGACACCAAGACCATTCTCCATGAGATATTCATCAACTAAACGCTGCCTGGACTTCGGAAGACGTTATCTGAGTACGTGATCCCCACACCTCCCCTTAGACTTAGCGGTTTGGTGATCAATCAAACGTAAACTAGAATGATCACATTGCCATCAACGTCAGACATTCATCCAGCAATCTCAAAATGTTTCACATCACACTTCTTCATCTTTGCTCTGCTTCTTATCATAAGGTTAAGATCGTAAAGAAAATGTTGAATAGGCAGTTGTGACAAGATGGTGCCACATTCATTTAAAGAAAAAATGTGCGTTGAATATTAGAATCACGTTTCCACGAAAATAAACTCAAGGTTCCGTCAAATCTTCTTCATTTTCGGGATTTGGAAATCAAGCGGTTTTTCGAAATCTAATTGAAATTTTTTTCGGTTAGTCCGTCCCTGAGAACTTATCGAACTGAACAAGCTTACAGAGTGAATTTCAGTTTATTTTGTGATCATTTTTAAATGTGAACTAACGTATACAGGGCGGGCCATGCAGTTCCCTTTTCTCTTTTTTTTTTCTAAAATATCTACAATTTTGACTTTATTATGACTTTATAAGGACAAACATTCCTGCTAACTATAAAGTACAGAGTCGTTCAAGTTTGAAACTGGATTTCAAACAGACAGCTTTCGGTGTCAAAATAAGCTAAATTCAATTATAAGCAATTTTAAACAGCTCGCACTGTCCTCATCTAATTAAAAATTCACCATTACCTAATTAAAAGTATAACAAGGTATGTATGAATATTAAAACTTTATACACCAATTTTATATTAACGTAGCAAATCACATCCAAACTGAGTCCCGACCTTGTATTGTTCAGGTTTTGAATTACAAAATCGTTGGTATCCGACGTATCGTACAACAATATCACACGATATTCCCCAAATCTTGAAACGTAAGAACCGAAACTAGTAATCAAACACACCTTTCTTAACAACACTCTCCAAACTGCGGTGAGCAAGCCATGGATGAACAAGGAAGGAGATACACAGCTTCTTCGTCTCCCGCCCTTGGGGAAAATTTGACAGCGTTTTTTATAACATTTCCCCTTCTTGAACAGCTGATCGGAGAGCCAAATTCACAGACAGGGTTTCTCTCCGAAATGAGAATACATGTGAGCTACTCAATCTGCCGATTACCTTCCCGCTCAAACTATTGGGGTGGGTCTTAATATGAAAAAATGTCGTTATTTTTTGCCAATTTCATTTAATGTCATAGAATGCTGATTCCTGTGATAAATTCTGCGGAATGTGGAAACATATTTTTTTTTTTGTTATCTTTTGTTGTTTTAAGACATTTTACACAGTTGAACTGATTAAAAATTTAAAATACCGGCAATATTTCTCACCACCAAAAAATTCAAGAACATGGCGGAGGGAGTGCGTGTTCAGAAGGTGCACCAGTAACGCAGCAGTTGCACTTAAGGCATACTTTTAAGAAATGTTTTAACATATTATATGTGTGTAAATAATTTTGAATTTATTAACATATCAATAGACCTTCTTGCTAAATTATAAATTAAAATTGCATTCATAATTTTATACATACAATATTACAATGCTTCCCTTATGAAATGAATACAAAACACTACTACAGACTTATGTTTAAAATGAAAAATTATCATAAATCGCTCTATTACTTTAAGTATAAATATGTTATTTAATAATTGTGTTCATCATACTGTAGATGTGATTAGAAAAATATTGAATTCCACTAAATTATTGATTTTATAAGAATCGATGTAGATACGTCTTTTCGTTATGTATAGCTTTAGCTTTATAATACTACCAAGTCGAAATATTAATAAAAAGAAATCATTAATATACAAAACAAGAACATGAAATTCCGAAAATGCGTAGATGTCTTTAATCGTACATTCATTTCTGTTTTCATAAGTCATGTGATATACAAGTAAATATAAATTTTACATCGTTGTTTTAGGTTGTAATTAGTTACACATTGTCATTACTATATACATTTTAATAAATGTAATGTAGTGGTATAGAATCAAAAAGAGTAAGTGATTTTTTATAATTTATAGCCCATTATTAAAAAAGAGTGGACGTGTGTTGTTTTTCTAAGGCTCATCAGAGTAAAATACTGAATTCCCCTTTATTTCTGTAATTAAATAAGGTGCTAATAATAAAATTCTTCTTAGTAGAATATGTAATTCAAAATATCGGTAGAAACGAAAACCGCAAAAAAATACAAAATTTCTTCTTATGCTCAACTTTTAAATTGCAAATATGCATCCTTTCCTTTTTTGTACATATTTCACAAGCCATTGGATGTATAATATAATACTGAATATCTATTTAATAATAATTTAAAATCTTTATATATTAATTAATTAAAGTTTAGATGATACTAATTTCAAGGAAAATTTATTTGGTTACTTACGAACCTACTCCGAATAAAATCTCATAATGGTTGACGAATACAGGAAATACGTGGGTAATTTACGAATGTTTGACACTATTGTGGGCAAAAATTCAGGAAATGGTCGACATCAGAGACCAATAAGAAGAGAAGCCTTCCCTTCTTTCCTTCTTTTCTGTTCTCTCGTTGTTCAATGCGGCGTTCCCTTGTGTGCCTGCCTGCACTCGTCGTCAAACCACGAGTTCCTTCTGGGTGATGGCGTGAAACCCAGCACATCAGTGATAGCTTCTTTAATGGCTTCTTGACAATGTTTCCATTCTTCTTCTATTGTCAGTGTAGACAGCTTCGGTTCGGACATTAAGAATATTGGAGGAGTGTCTCACGTCGATCGCAACGTGATCAATCTGGTTGACGGTTAAGGTTCCTTTATAGATGTTGAGACGTGGGAACCGCGTACTACTCTCTACTACACGATGTACGTGGAGTGATGGTATTAGGTGGAAATACTGGGCCTATTTGTTCAAATCTGCTTTTTCATAAACCATGCACTGGGGCTTTGAATTCATTAAGAATGAGAAAGTAGTCAGCTAAACGTCGAGAAGGCATTCAGGTTTTGTTAAGACTAAGGGTTGCCAAGATAGATAGAAACTTTAGCTAATGTGCTTAAATGTCATCAATTTTAGGAAAGCCATCCATAACTCTGCTGTAAAAGCAAACTTCTAAACTACTCAAAGTAAAAGCTGAACCATATTTTATACAAATGTTATAATTTATTTACATAATTTTATATACACAGTATTTCTACATAAAAATGAGCTTTGAATGCAAGTCTCATCACAAATAGGATATTTCTTCCAAAATGCATCCAGAGACCTGGCCGTCAGTTAACACCGGCTTAATGGCAACATCGAAAATCGTTTTTGATGCGAAATCATCCAGATTTGACTGACACACCTTAAAGAAATCTTCCATTCCAGATTCTTGAAGCAGAGCCAGTTTTCCCAGAATATTCTCCACTGTCATTTCTTGAAAAATGCTCCTTCCCATAGATGGCGTTACAAGCATGAAAACACCGATTACGATCACGAGGATAAGAACTTGTCTGCTGGCCATTGTGCTCAATATTCTCCCTTGTTAAACTAACGACACCAGGCACGGTTTGATTGTGAGCCAGAGAAAGCAGCTCAGTTTTATATACAAGCTGGCGCATCGGTGCATCGTAATTGATCGCACATTTCTGAATTTCCCTTGCAGTCCAGCTTAAGTGGCTTTATTTAAGTTTTCTTGATTGTCGCAGTCGCAAGTTCTTTTGTGATGACGTTGCGTGAACTTTCAGTTATTTACTTGGGGAAAAGTCGGGAATAACCGAAATAGCGAGTCTCCCATACGAGCACAACTAAAAGGAAACAAATGCTTAAGTATTAGATCAAACCAGGTATCAGCTGATGGAGAGGTAAAGTGCTAATTTTTAAAGTACGACGGTGCCATAAATCAGCGAACAAATGGCACCTCGGCACATTCTCTGCTGGATATGCCGCTGGTACTTCTTGCGGAAAATATTGTATGAGGAAAGATTTCATTTTCGACACTGAGAAACAGTCCCTGGAGGAACTTCTAACATGGACACTTGTATCGAAATTGAGTAAATAAATTTGAATACAAAAGCCCATGAGTTGGTGTTTTCTGTTCAACGACCGACTGCAGTTCTAGCTGTGGCTAGCATAATATGAACTTCCTACAAAGTCTCAAATCATTCGGATGGTCATACAGATACATTGCATCTGGCAACACCAAAGATATACCTTAAGTTAAATTTTGTTAGACGCTATTCCTAAAATCCCTTTCAGTGAAAGTTATTTGCATTCGGAAATGAATGTCTATCCTGATTATACGAAACGTATTTTCTTTCCAGCTAACGCAACACGATACAATACAATACGACTGAACAATTTCACAATTTGCTGTCAATGTCTACATGTGTCAAGCGATCACTTTCTCCCAATGACTCTAACAAGCGCATACAAGGGTCTTTAAAATCGGCGATGAAACTGTTTCTGTCTCGTCAGTGAGCGTCCTTGCTGTGATTTGTGGCAACGAATTGAGTTTTCGCTGTTACTTTGATGATCATTAGCAGAGCTACAATTATATTGCGCATGGGATTCTAAAACGGTGGCCAAATGAATTCTCCGATCACTTCTTCACTAAACCTTTTTCGTAACGCTTGTTCGTTTGTTAACCAGCATGGTCAAGTAAAGGGTGATTTTTTACATTATCTTTTTGGCAACACTGGTTTAAACAGCTGAGGCTCGTGTCAAACATCTTCAATTTGGTCTATAATTTAACCACGAAAAACGCTTGCAAATTATTGAATTTTATTATCAAAATGCGTGCTCTGTTAAGAAAGTTCATCGCACGCTTCTTCCATTTTTGGCTCAATGGGTACGCAAATAAGCAGGATTGTCGATTTTGGAGTGAATATCAGCCAGAAGCATTGCAAGAGCTACCAATGCATCCAGAAAAAGTCAGTTTGGTGCGGTTTATGGGCTGGTGGCATTATTGAACCGTACTTCTTCAAAGATCATGCGAAACGTAGCTGTGAGTGGTGAGCGGTACCGTGATATGATATCAAACTTTTTTTTTGCCCAAAATGCAAGAGCTTGACTTGCATGACATGTGGTTTCAACAAGACAGTGCCACATGCAACACATCACGCGCAACAATGGACTTATTGAGAGACACGTTCGGCGAACATTTAATTTCGCGTTCGGGACCGGTCAATTGGCCGCCTAGATCGTGCGATCTAACGCCTTTAGACTATTTTTTGTGGGGCTATGTTAAAACTCATGTCTATACAGACAAACCCGCTTCAATTGACGCATTGGAAGACAACATTGAAGTATATATTCGTGAAATATCGACCGAAATGTGAAAAGAGTATGCCAAAATTGGATGAGGCGGAGTCAAGGTCAGCATTTGCATGAAATCTTCAAACATTAAATTATATAGACCATAGTATCGATTCCAATAAAGATTTCATGCATTTTTCTGAATTTTATGTATTCTTTTTTAAAAACTTTCCTATAGCCTTTAAAAAATCGTACTTTATTATCCCCGCATCCCATTCCATGCGTATTGAGGCTGTGACAACCTGCTGAGGATACAATCTCTCGCCAAATGTCTGTGTTACCAACATTTCTTTTCTTCTAACTATCTATTTCAGCACTAACCCTCAATGTCTTCGAACCAAACTACTGGGTACAGCATCGAACTAGTCACAGCTGTAATAAACCTCTCTGGCATTTTGCCGTTCAAACAATCCTCTTCCTTCCTTGCCCGTCATCAAGCCTTGAAATGCGGTTTAGAACTTTAAATTTTCACTTTGCCGAATTCCTTTATTCATATGGAAAGATACTGTAGCATTAGCAAGTGAAGTTTATGTGTCTTATATGTCTTAAGCTTATTTAAAATCACGGTGTGATGGACTTTGTGGACTTACAGGATTTGAAATGCCACCTCACCTGACTTGATCCAACTGTGTTGTCCTGAATACACAGGGTAAGCTAGACGAGTTTCATAATGAAAAATAAAAATCCCCATGGACGGAATTCTAAGCATAGCATGACCATACTAGAAATATTTGTTGAGTATACGCAGTTATGTTGCTTTGTGGTTTTGTTTCCTCCTGCGTGACCACAAATAGGATTCGAAGTGGATGCCTGAGTGTATTTCTTCTTCGTCTGAAGCTCTTTCATCGTGTTCAATTGTGCAAAATTTCCCAATTGCATAAACTCGGATTTCTTGCAATATATCTAAAGGAAAATCTTGGGGGTTCCCGCATTCAATTCGCCTTTTGTCCAAGTCCAACAAAGTTGATGCCTCCATTTCAAATTAAATTGAAGACGCAACAAATCAACATTTGCTTAGATGACGTTTCAAGCGACAGCTTTCTCGCACCCAGCTGCAGCAGTAATTGTGTTGTGATGTATGTATTTAAACGAGCGTTCTCTCGACCGGTATCTCATCTTGTAGTTGAAAGCTTAAGTGTAACAGCATGTCCAAATACTTGTCTCTCGCTGTCACTGTCGCCCTGCTGCTTGTGGCGGGATCATCGGTAGTTAAATGTGATTTCTTTTCATTTCTTGAAGTAGCCCTGAACTTTGCGCCATCTACGCCATCCGTAACTATTGCTAAACTTCTAGTAGAATGCAAGCCTGAGACTTTAACTGGAGGTGCTGTTGGTGGAGGAATAGCAGGAGCTGCTGGTGGACCACCTGGCGCTTTACTAGGTGCAGCTGGCGGTGCTCTGGGAAGTTGTGTTACGGAACATATTGGAAAAATTATAAGAAACTAGCTACAACATGAAAATAAAGGCAAAGAGTGTATTACGTAACCAAAAACTGTTTTCTTTTTTTAAATAAACTATTTTGTGGTCATATGCGTGGCAAAATGAGTAGACACGCGGAGGATCTCAGGTTCGATTCCTGGATTGAACTCATTTTCCCCCCATCACTGTTTTGGAGTTGTTGACTTGAAAAGATTTTGAAATTTCGCCGTTTGGCGTCGGCAATAAGCCGTAGGTCCCTCTACTCGTGAGATGGCCTTGTTACTTTAGGGTCTGCAGCGTTATCTTAATTAATTTATTACACTCTCTTCTACATTATTTCCAGGATGATGACAAGATTTTTGATGTGCGACTTCTATTTTTTGTCATCAAAAAATCACTTTGCAGCGATACTTGACACTTCAATGCAGACATTACATAGGTAGGTAGAGGTTGGGGGTATATACTTATTCCTGTGCAAAACCTCAGTGTTCCCATGCGAATCGAAGAGCACTTTTTCTGCATACTTAAGACGAGTCAAAATTACTGGAATATATGAAATTAATGAGTGTTCGGTGGACAGATCAGTCTAGTGAAAAGGCAGGTAGATCTATGATTCGTATTCCGATGAAGGAGATCTTTGATCGCAGTGAGTAGAGAGGTTGTTCCTTTTTTTGGTGAGTTCAACGTATGTCACAGTATCCCCGCACACATAAGGTGCTTGTTTTAGTACTAAGCCATGTCGTTATGAGACCAAAAAGGGATTTTTTCATGTTACCTAAGGTTTTGATAGTGCTTTCCTATTCATTCCCATCCACGCATCCTAATCTTGTGACGTATCTACCCATTACAAAATGTTCTTACGGGCCTTATCTAAGGACTTTAATTCTTTTAGTCTGGTGGTCAATTTTCACCAATGCTTGCCAAGCAAGTGTTAAGGTTTACTCATTTGCTGGTTTTTGTTTCTTATAATTCTAAGGACACGTTCCGCGTTGGGTGGCACCAGAGTTTAGATTGGACCTGGACACAGTCTCTGGCCACCTGCCTCCATTTTCATACCCCAGTGGTTAGGTCATTCTTTGTGTGCGCCATCTCAGACAAGGATGTCCACTATTGCATTGTCCCAATGGCTCGATGGCGATGGACGATGGAAAAATGTTTTTTTCGAGGTGGAGATGTGTTGTGGCGGTCATCTTGGCGTAGTGGGTAAGTGCGTCGACTCACACGGTAAGGTTCAAAGTTTGATTTTCGGATTGAAAACCTCGCATTTGTTACGGCACTACCTCTTTCGAGCAGACAACACTCAAAAAATACTACTATTCGTGAAAAAACAGAAGCACCCACAACACGAGTGGTTAGTGAAGAAGTTAGGCCTCGGTCTCTTGTGAACTGGTGTACCCCTCAATTATTTTTATGTGTTGCCCATACGCTTAAGCCTATCTGTCTAAAGCGTTGTATCCGCGGATGCCTGATAAAGAATATAATGCTGTAGAATCTAAAGAATTCGTTGTGAAATCTTAAGCAAAAAAACCTAGTGATTAGCAGGCGTGATTTTACATTTGATGTTGATGTAGACGCAGACTTTTGCTGCTCATAGTGACAGCCCGTCTGAAACGTTGTTATTGCCAGAAAATAACTCCTTGACGGCTCGCTGTGTTTTGTTGCGGAAATGTCAAAGTGATTTTCGAAATTCTTAGCATCGAATGCGACTTAAATACAAATTGTGCAGATTCGTCCTTGCAGACTTCGGTCTGAGGCTTATGCCGATCAGTTGTTTGCTTTACCTTTTGGTAAGATTTCCGGACTTCACTCGTGCCATAAGACCTCTTGACTTCCCGGACCCTGAACTTCTCATGCTCTTTTTTGTTTCTGAGAAGTTGGAGATCTGCCCTTCTTTTCTGTTTGTAGACCTAGCAAATAGCTCTTGTTTTTCGAAACAGCGTTTTCTTGTAGACATCCTGGTTGGCTGTATGCAACTTCTCACACCCGTCATCAAACAAGGGTTTCTGTCCGGTGGTGTTGTAAAACCCAGCACATATGTGGCGGCTTCTTGACGTTTGTATTCTTCTTCTTTGCATACAAAGCGTCAAACTTTTAGTTTCTAGCGATCTGTTGCTACTGTTGGTTTCTGACGTTAAACCGTGCTGTCCTGTTTCGACTCCATTCCTCTCGTGATACCACAAAAAATTTATCCGAGTCGATGTTGACACCTTGAAAGGCCCGAACTTCAGGAATGTTGGAGAAGTGTCTGACGGCGATCGAGACTTTATCAATATTTCTGATAGATTAATGAGAGATCCTTTGTTGAGCTGTGGCAACCGCGTGCTTACCACAAACAATTTCAGGATGTGTTGAAGTGAAAGTTTAGTTTTCGTACGTCTCTAGCAAAGATTTCATTTTTTCTCAGCAGTGTCGTAGCAGCTAGGGCATTATCCGTATTCTCTTTCTAGGAGTAGTCATCCACACTGTCATCATACTTCCCCTCTGCCGAAGAGTGGCTGCAAATCAAGTAGTTGTTTCCAAATTTAGTGTGCCTATCAGAGACCAATAAGGAGACAGTCGACTCCCTCGTCTCCCACCAGTGGAAAAAATTTGACAGCGTTTTTTATAACATTTCCCCTCCTTGAACAGCTGATTCGAGGCAGTTTCACAGACAGGGTTTTTTTTCTCTTGACTGAGAATACGTGTGAGTTGCGTAATCGGCTGATTAGTTTCCCGCGCAAACTGCTAATGTGAGTGAGGGAGATGGGGACGTTGACTGTCTCCCTTACTCAGAGATTTTTGCTAAAAATTCCACCACGAAATAATGGCCGACATTGGAGGCGTTCATAAATTGTATCATTAAGGCAGTATTTTCATCAGTTAGGCTATAATGTTAAAACTTTATAATAAATTTTGAAAGAAAAATACAACACGAATTTATATTGAACACAATAAGTAGACAAATAGTATTTTGGAATTCCCAAATAATTACTAAACTCCTATCACTATCTTTCACTATTCTAAGACTCGTATTCTAAAAACTAACATCTTTCACTTATTGTTGTTAACAACTATTATATTTGGTTTAGCAATCTCTATATTTTGATACTTTTTTTTTCAAGAATACTAAGAAAGTTACTCAAATTTGTAACTATGCGCTTTTTCCGAAACAGTGCAGTATTTTTATTGAGTTGTTATATATTATTTATATTACAAAATTATATATTTTAATTGTCACTCATAGGCGTTTTTAGTTAGGTTAACCAACGTGGAGTTTTAGTGAAATATGCTGGAGGGACTAATTTATTAATTCGTGCTATTATTTTATATTGAGATTCCATATTCATAATCGAATCATATGTTTTTCAAAGCGAAGGATTGTATTTAGCTGGATAAAAATTTTGTTTCAAAATATCTTCATTTAATTTTTATTCTTTAAAACGATTGCCTGGACAACTATCACCGACGTACTAGGTAAGGTGTCCTTATGTTTTTCAGTATTACACTTTTCATAATGAGTGATCGAAATTATAACTACAAGTTTATTTTCTATTACTTACATATTGCCGAATAAGTAGCACCAGAATTACAAGAATCTTTATTTTGATTTAAGTACACCTAACTCGGAATACCAGATGGAAAGAAATTCCTCCGTACTGCTCGATTTTCAAACATGCATTGCTGTTTTAATTATGTACATATTTCTAAAGTCATCAGGAATATAAGCTCTAGCACAATAACTTATTTTTAAGTAACATACTATTTAAAGTGTCGGCGACACTAAAATCATAAACAATTTCCTGTAGTTATTTACGAACGCAATCTGTTGAATATATAACAAAATGGCTGACGAATTCACGAATTGTGGGCAATTTACGAATGTTTGACACTATTGAGGGCAAACATTCACGAATTAGCGGCCATGTTGCTTTTTTGGAGGGGAAACGTAAACAAGTGTGAGTAAAATGAGAAAGTGTTCGATGCTCCGTAAATGAGTTCCTGAAAATAAGGGCTATATCCACCACAATTCGTAAATAACACTCAAACGGTAGATGGACGAAGGGGAAATCAGCTGTTTAATCAGCTGTTCAGTCGACCATCTCCTTCCTTATTGGTTTCTGGTCGACATGCTGCAAATTTTGGAGGGGAAACGTAAAGAAGTGTGGGTAACATGAAAAAATGTTCGATGGTTCGTAAATAACTTTCAGAAATAAACCTAAATCCACCACAATTCGTCAATAACTGTCAAACGTTTGTAGAATGTAGGGGAAATCAGCTGATCGATCAGCTGGGAAGCTGTGTATCTCCTTCTTCGTTCATCCATGGAGCAAGCGATGAAAAAATCTATCATGACATTTTTCGTGTTGAAACCACACAAACACTCTGAAAAGTTGACATATCACAAGCTGTCCAACTGGAATTCTTGCATTTGGCATTTTTAACATTATTGGAAAGAAATAACTTCACTGTCTTCAGTAATTTGTGCCTTGTACCATAAAAGATAAGATTATTTTTATCAAGCAGTTCAAAGAAAATAATAATATTTAAGAATGGCAGATGAAACAAGTGATAATCCCCAAGACACCTTCGACAACATAAACATCAATAGCGAAGAGAACGATGAAGATGCCGGTGAATTGGATGTGAATCTCTCAGGGTCCAACGACACCGATGTAAGTAATTAATTATTTGCTCCATTTGTATTCAGTTTGAATGGCCAGCCAAGCACTTGCTCTTGAGCTTGAACTGGTGCTAATTGTGACCTTTCATCACACATATTCTAATGTTTTCTTTGTTTTGATGGGAGGAAACCTCTGTAGATAGAAACACTCCCATTTGCAATTCAATTTGATGACTGGGACGGTGCTTAGAAAATATTGCTGATCTCTTGAGAAATATCAAGTAACGGAAAAACTGCAATATGGTGATCTCATACGATAGAAACTACAGCCAGGGACAGATAAAAGCGCATGCTACCTACAAAAACTTTTTTGTTGCTCAATGTGAACAATTGCTTTCCGTGGTGACTAATGAGCTTCTTATCAGATAATACGAGGTCGTGTTAAACGAATGAATGGAAGTTAAATTCTTTGTAAGAATTGTCCCAATCGTATACTTCCGTTTGCAATGTTTCAATGCGTTTAGTCGATTTTTCATTCTCATTCGGATGTGGGTAAATTTCATTAATTTCTATTCTGTTATCTGTTGCTTTCATTCATATGTACTTCAGACATATGTACTTTTTCTTAGCATGATTTCTACCCTTAGTTCTTTTCAAACAGCAAAGTGAATCACTGACAATTCATTTATGTTTGTTTATTGTTCTCTTTTATGAATTGAAGCGGGCAGAGTGCACAGCGGCTTGACGGAGATAGATAATTTCATTTTTTCTTAAATAAAATGCCATCTGTAAAATGCCTAAATCTGTGAGTCTCCTTCTGTATTGGGCTTCTCGAGAATGAGAAAGGCACAAAAGGTGATATGTGACTAGGTACTTCGGTTATAATTAACAAAGTGCGTGAATATAGGACATATAGCATTAGTTAAGAGGGAAAGGTTTTTAGTTGAATAACTCTTGAAATGAAGGGGAAATGAAACTAGTCTCTCTTGCCATTTTTGCTTACATCTTGAAAAAAATGATCCCAGGCGCACATCTCTGGTTGTGTTGCTTCACCACTTTCCTTTGGAGGGACCAGAAAAAGAATCGTCCCATACAAAGCCGTCTGCTACTCTCATACAATCCTTACGGTCATAAAAGAAGAATAAATAAGTGCAGGTCGTACAAAACTGGGTGACATTGAGTCCAGACGCGATTTGCGTAATCCATCCATTACCAAACACACCATCTGTACTGTCTCTGAAAATAATGTCGCCACTCTCTTTTGCCTTTTACGTGCCTAAATTTTAGGCCCCATTCCTCTGAGCGCCAGTCATGCAAAGATGGGCGACTTAAAGGTTTCTAGGAGAAATGCACGTGCAATGCATTTTCCACCATTTCTCAGACTTTTTTTTCTGATCTACAGTCTCTGTTTCTAATGTTCACAAGTGTTTTAAAACGATCGCAGAACATATTTTATATGACGGCTGCCGTTCTGATCCCTCCTAACAAGAATAAGCGCACACAGCAAGTAGAGAAGAGATCAAAAAGAAACACGAAAAACGGAATTGAAAAATGTATACATCCATCCTTGGTATCTGCTACTGGTGCCCACATTATTCGAATACATAACTGAAAAAAATATATACATTGTAAATACACAACACACATCTGATCTTTCATCTAATTTCAGCGGAGGATATCGTCAACCAGTCTCGAGGACGTGCTTACAGAATGTGGCGGTGACTACTTTATTGACATAACCGTTTCTGAGCCACAAAAGGTTGGCGAAGGGATGAATTCGTATTTGGCTTACAAGTATAATGCACACTTTCATACATTTCCTTTAAATATTCTACTTTACAATTTTCGTTCACAAGGGTAACAACAAAAACAAAAATTCCAAAATTTAAAAGCAATGAATTTAGTACCTTAAGGAGGTTCAGTGATTTTCTGGGCATTCATGCTATTCTAACTGATAAATATCTACGCTTGGGGCAAATTATTCCACCCGCTCCATCAAAGAATTTAATAGGTATGCAGTTGGAGGATGCAACAATTTAATGTATATATGCATTGTCAATTTTTTTGTGATTTAGGAAGCACCAAAGTAAAAATCAGTCCGCAGCAATCCGACCCCAGTACCTCTTTGAACGATGAATGGATTGAAATCCGTCGTGCGGCGCTACAAAGATTCTTGAATCGAACTGCTCAACATCCCTTGTTAAGAGTTGACCTTGATTTTATTAATTTCCTTGAAAGTGATCAGGTAAGTTTCTTCTTCATTGAATCATATATGAACAAACAATTTGAATTCAAATTTTCCTAGGAACTGCCACGATCGGTTAACACTGCTGTTCTAAGTGGAGCCGGCGTAATGCGACTTTTCAACAAGGTTGGAGAGACTGTCAATAAGATCACTTATAAAATGGATGAAAATGATCTCGTAAGAAAAAAACGAAATTCATCACGCATGCAGACGCTTTGAAAATATATTTTTTTACATTACAGTATTTCGATGAGAAAATAGCTGCCGTTGAAAATATTGACATGCATTTGCAAAAGTTGCACAACGCACTCAAGGACTTAGTGACAACGCGAAAGGAGCTTGCCAGTGCAACAGAGCTTGTTGCAAAATCTGCCGCTATGCTAAGTACTTGTGAAGAACACACGGATCTATCTCGTGCCCTATCGTCGCTGGCTGATGCGGAGGAAAAAATTGAAATCCTACGATCGGCTCAGGCAAATTCGGATTTCTTCATTTTTGCTGAAATTATTAAAGATTATCTGGGGTTGTTTGGATCGATCAAGAACACATTTCATGAACGAGTTAAGGTAAATATGCTTTTTAAGACTACTTAGAATGCTCGCTATAAAACAAATGTTCATCTTGACGGACCATAGCTCTGTGGCATAGTATAAAGCATAAAGAATCTTAAAAATTTAACGTTGTTTTTGAGAAGTTTACAATTGATTTCAATCACACATACGTAGGTGCAGACTGCCTTTAAATAATTTCAACAATGTTACCCCACAACGAGTTATGGCGACTCGATTTTGGCGTGGACGAAACGCCTCGATTTGCTTTGACGGCACCACTTCTTTCGTGTAACTAGCATACATATTCACCAAAGTATTTTCTAAATCATCCTATATACGAGGGGCGTTCAGTACATTCTCGGTATCGATAGGAAGGAAAATGCGAATTCAATTTAAATTGTTTTTGTTTTTCAATATAATCTCCCCTAACATCAATGCATTAGTTACATCTTGAGATAAGCTTTTTTATACCCCCAAAATTCCTCTCTCTGCAAGGTCTGAACTATAGGGTGGGTGTTGGATTTGGAACTTCTTCGGGGGGTCTGTTCCTTTTTTTTGGCACGGCATGCACTCTTGTTAGTTTTCAGGGTCATAGTGGTGGACCCATGTTTCGTCCCCAGTAACAATTCGATCCATAACACCGTCCGCGTTCTCACTGTAGTGAGATCTTTCCAAAAGTTCTCTACAGCATGCGATTCTTGCTTTTTTCTGAGGCGCTGTGGCACAGACTTTTGAAAGATTAAAATGGTCATGAAGAATGGTATGAATGGTACCAATTGAAAGCTTGGTGATCTCAGCCATCATTTTCACCTTTATTCGGGCATCCTCAAGAACAAGTTTTTCGACATCTTTGCTGCTTTCTCCCGTACAAACAGTTACCGGGGCGCCGGAGCGGGGGTTGTCTTCAATGCTCTCTCTCTGCCTCTCTTGAACTCACTTGACCACTTTTGCACAGTTGATAATTATGATAAGGTGCGGACTGACTTTTTGCTTGCTTAGTGAGAAATTTAATTACAGCGCGATGCTCAATTTTCACCATCATCGTCTCAGTTGCCATTGTGATTTTGTTTACCTAGAGATAAAACGCGAATTAATAATCACATTTATATGAAATTTTACAATGAATGCACTAAAATAATAGTATTACTTAATAAATTAGTCAATTTATATATACAACAACAGCTTCACCCCGACACCGAGAATGTATTGAACGCCCCTCGTAGTATGTATGAAAAATCTGTTGAAGATCGTTTTGTGCTTTTATTAAGCCATCATCAATGCCTTCGACGTCGTTAAGTCTATCAACCTTTGATGGCACATTACACACCTTATGAATCTGCATAATCATTAATCCAGTACACTCAAAGTTAAACTCATTATGGGATCACCACGCTCTGCATCGTTATTCTGAAACACGTTTAAAAAAACTCATGCACACATATGCATGTCCTATACTAGACACTCCTTTAACCTCGCACATGTGTCTTCCAAACGACCTTGCACAACGCTTGCACTTCCGGTTCAAATAAAAACAACCCGTACAATATGTCGATGTTTTCGCAATGTTAGTTATTAAGGTTGAATAATTGTATTTAGGGAAGATGCAAAATGTCTTATTTTAGGATAATTTCCACTACTATTGGTACTCATTTTCTACTCGGAAACCTTTTCGCTTTCTAAAAACTATCTGCCATAGTTTCTTTTTAAAGTTTCATAAAATTTATTTTTCGTCTGAAAATGTTCGGTTTTAAGTACCTGTAAAAAACTCTCAGGTTCACTTAACCAATGATGAATTATAAAATGAAATAAGCCTCATATTTATTATATTTTTGAACCAAAAATAGAAAATATTTCAGAAACGCTGAATGAACACAACGCTGGTCTGTAATAGGTTAAATTGGTAACACGAGTAATTACTTGACAATCGTTAAAACTAGCTACCAAATTATCGGTTAAGGGCATCAAATCGCGCGCTGGAGGTCTCAGGTTTGATACCGAGCATTTTTCCCACGACACCACCTTTCCCGAGTTACTGACAACATTCAAAGAGTATTACTGTCTTTAAGTAACTTATCAAATTTCGCCGTCTGGAGGTTACTTCTACTTGTGATAGAATAAAAGCACGCAGAACACCAGTAGTTCCTGCAGTCATGGGCTGTGATGTTACGCAATTATTATTCTGCACAAAATAAAGTCCTAAAGGCATGGTTTGGAAAGATTATTGAACTGCACCGAATTCAATTAGTTCAATTACTGTGACCTTCATATAGATTGACGGTGAAATGTGAAATAACCTAGTTTGTAAAGTTGTATTACCCAAACTGACAGAGCCAATTTCATAACTTTGTCTAATACCCCATTAAGTTATAGTTTGCACTTAAGATGTTTAAGGACTAAAAATTGGTCGGCACTACAGCCCACAGGTATATCTTCTTTAGCAATCTCGTGTTGTGCGTGCTACTGTCCTGTCACAATTTTAAGGTATCATTTACTAATTTTTCCGATTCTGAAAAGAGGGATATAAGTACTGTCAGCAAATGGAAAGAGGTTGTGTCATGAAGAAAATACGAGATGTCTAATCTCGCAATGGAATCAGAGTCCTTCAGCGTGTAAGTTGACACACTTATCCACCGGCGATCACGTGTAATCAAAATGCTCATGAAGTCATTATTTGAAGCAGTTTTTGTTAACAACTGGCGTTATTCAACGTTCTAATTTTGTTGCCTCATCATGTCTGCTGCTGATATCCAATTCGAAATCATGTGAATTTACAATTGTATTGCTTGTATTTGTTTGTCTGGTAAAGATGTTGTTTACAAGTAAAGACATGACGGAACCGAAGCAAATTTCTTTTGATCAATAGAAACAGTTTGCTAAAGCTCTTGTCTTCAGAAGAGTAATCTGATTGAAAAAACATTTGCTTTAAGGTTTTCCAAAACTGGCAACATGCCCAGATGCAATTAACAAAACGGCGCGAGACCAAAGCAAAAATGGAACTAGCGAACAGGAACGATAAGTTGGAGCAACTGCAGCAAGAAGTGAATGAGGTATGTACACATATGAATCCGGCACGGGGTATCCTACATGAGAAATGATCACGTTTTCTGCTATTTGTGTTTTTTTTTTACATCAAGTGGGAAGCAAAAGTGCAGAGATGTCAGAAGGAATTTGATGATATTTCTGTAGCAATCAAAAAAGAAATGGAACGCTTCGAAGTCAACAAAGTGAAAGAGATAAAATCGAGTGTTCTGAAGTACGTCGAAGATCAAATGGCTCACCAACATCAGGTACATTGTATTATTCTTCTGGCTTGTTTAAATTGAAAACTGTTGACTGACATTTGTTATTGTTTCACTACAGCTCATCAGCTATTGGGAGACATTTGCGCCGTCAGCTCGGGAAATCATGTAATTCAGACGCGGTGACTCGATCTTGTTCTAAAACACGTGCATGCAATGGACTGAAGACATTCCTGCATTTCTAAAAATAGTATTGTAAACAAATTTGAATATGAAAGTTGTGTAATTAGTAAACAATTTGTAACGTATATGTCTAACAGTGAAAAATGGCCACTCTGTTGAATAAATCTTTCAATTTTAGACTCGAAAGCAAATGCGACGCATGAACAAGTGCGCCTGAATTAAAATTAAATTCTTTTCGGAATATAATAAAATTATATAAAATAATTGTTTAAAAATAACAATGTTGTTTTCTATGGTTTCAGGTTTTTATTATTCCATTCATAACATTCACTGGTGACTGAGTGGATTCCGTGGCATCATATTTCGAATTTCGCTATCATAACAACACAATTGAAAATTTAAAAAAATAATACATTTTTTAAAAACGACTTTGATTCGGTGCACCGTTTAGATTTGAAGCTAAAGTTTGGAATTTCCGCCCATGTTCTGCAATGCACTTTTTATGAATTCGATCTGTCCAAGTGAAAATTTGTGTTCTGAAATCCGAATAAGTGCATTAAAGGATGTTGAATCCAATCTTCGAAAGTGAAAATTGATGTTCTGGATTTCAACTTTCCAAACTTCTCGGATTGAATTCATGTTGCTGATCTTTTTGGATTTGTTAAAAGTTCGATCTTTCGGCCACAGATACATATATAGGAAAATTTCGTTGTATAAATGATGATTCATCAAGATAGATTTTTTAACAGATGACGTGCGACTCTTTCGAAACTGGTTTGTTATTTTTGTTCAATATCGTGGAAAGACTCTCACCACTATAGCATCTTAAGATTCTAACATGTTTTCTGTGCGATTCAAGGAACTTAAGGTGAGCATAATCTTGTTGTTAATAATAATAATAATTAGCCAGCTGCATTCCTCCCCTTCAAGAATTCACCCGCAATACGCGCCTCGCTGGGAATGCTCATCAGTTCACCCTTAAGCCCACCTTCGGACGTACAGTAAAGTTTAGAGACTCGTTCTTTAGCCGCACCACACGAATATGGAATGCTCTTCCCAGCTAAATATTTCCTGGTTTGCTGGTTTTCTCCATGGCTCCGTTTTGTCTCCGACGACTCTTGATATCTTGTCTGTCACTTATATTCCAAAGCACTTCTTCGCTGACTACAGTACCTTCAGCTTTTCATATTCGTTCTTTGGCTCTTGCCTCCCTCTTCATAGACTTGAAGCGGTAGAGTATGTTGAGCACCTTTCCGATTTTAACAGCATAATCGAATAGAGTAGAATTGAATGCTTCCAAAACCCAGTGAAGTCTATTGTCACTAAAGCGTTCTCAAAATAACCAGTCATTATTGAATGGCTCTTGCGTGGTTGAAACCAAACGACTTTTCATCCTCGATTGGTGTATCAACTCAGCACCAAGTTAAAACGATCCCACATTTGAGATCGCGAAATATGCAGCTAAGTGTCTAGATTTTTTAAAGCGATGCAAGAAATATTTCACCCCTTTTGATCTGACTACAATATAAAAAAAAGCCTTGAGTATAACTCTCCTATCTAGTCTGAAGCCTCCAATCTTATGCGAACTCATTTGACTCGCTAGAACATCGATGTATCACTCCTTTATTGCTTTTTCAACAATGTACGCCTCGCTAGGAGTACCCTTTCGTTCACGCTTAAGCCCACCTACGGCCGTACAGTTAAGTTTGCAGACTCGTTCTTTAAGCCCACCATACGAATATGGAATGTTCTTTTCATCGTGCTGTGACTTAATCCCGGTTACTTAAGGGTACCAAATAAACCATTTAGTGGGCTCCAATTATAAAAAATACATGTTCTTGTTCCCAAAATTCAACATCAAACAGCTGATTTTTTTCCCTCGATTTCCCTGAAGGATTCGTAAACGACCAAAATACAGAATATGGAAAATCATATTAAGTCAATTTCAAATTCGTTTTTAAATTCATATCACTCGAAATACGGAACATAGCCGTTCGTATACAAATCCAATCCTAAAATTGGATTTGTATATGTTGCACATACGCCCCGTCGACTAAGTGCAGAAATCTACTCACAATTTTTGCAACTATCTGTCAGATGTTCTAACTCTAACTAGCATTTCAACAGTTGAGCACACTTTTGACCTTCTAAATTTTATAGAAAATTAAGTGTGTTCTTAGCTAGTTGTCAGCATGCAATGTAAGACCGTCCTTGTTGTTCTTCAACTTTTTTCACACTACACTCACCATTATCACTTTGTATATCTTTTCGTTTGTGACAGACAGAAGCCTAGGGAGGAAACGACCATTCCATGGATGGCTTCAAGGTAAAAAAAACAATTTTTAACGTTTTTAATTGACATAGGATTGATTGAGTCTGCATGTACCTGTCTCCGTGTCGTTGCTTTTGCAGCCTTTTAACAGCGCAACACAGTTTGCCGATACCTATTTGGTATACAATTCCACCATTCAGAGGTGTCCTGGTTGCATTGCGCTACAAAAAAACATATTAAAGAGCACAGAGAGAAATTGGTCATCTCATTGCAACTGCCGTTTATCGACATGTCACTTAATGTGTATGGGAGATCGGTACAAAGGCAGGAGAAGTGCCGAAAGCACTCGAACAGATTTTTTTTTAAAGTTTCTAAATGCTGTTCAAATAACAAACGCAATAATTTCCCATGTTGCAGAATACACACGACTCTGCACCGATCCATACACATACGTATGCTCTCCACTCCGTGAACATATCGCAGTACCAACAATTGACTGTGGTGGTATGGAATGAGTTTCCAACATTAATGAAGTGGAAGTCGAGTTACTTATTAAAGAAAGACCATTAGTGTTGAGGTCACATTAGTCACTTACTTTAAGTAATAGCCCTAATAGATCGCTGCATATCAATTCGACTTCTAGAAACGGTGCTGGCACCCCACCTGTTTAAAAGCTTTCGAATAAGTTTGTCCTCCCTCCCTCAAACCTTAAACACGTCACAAAACAAATAAAACAACTTTTTTTTGGCATTTTAAACATTTATAATTAAAAATTAAGTTATTTAAGAACTTCCACTTACAATCAATGCGTGCGAGTATGTATATGTACATATACACTTGAAAATACATATGCAATTGTCTTATGATCCTTATAATTAAGAAACAAGTTTCAGAAATGTTTGATTGCATTTCGGATAATTTTGAAACGGTAGACTGATCTCGTTAGTGAATTTTAATTGCACCCAACCTGACCCAATCCAATTGCATTTGAACAGCGCACATTTTGATTTGATCGTATGCCTCAGCTAGTTCCAGTCTTTTTTTTTTTATTCTTTTTTTCTCTTAATTGTTTTTTGCTTTTTATTTCGTTTATCTTATGTAGTGTCAAACAGTTCTTTATCAACCTGCAATTTAACAACAGAATGATCGGGTTTTTCGGCTTCGACTGATGCGTTGGCCTTGGAAGTGTCTTTTACGAACTTATGAACAACTGAACCATCCTCGTTCATAGAAATTTTATAAATAGTCGGGCAGGAGTTTGAGTTTTTGATGGATAATACATTCAAATTGTCCTTAACCTCTGTGAGTTCTATCGCATCTGAAGCACAGTTTTCATCGTTTTCATCTTCTAAAATTAGCTGATTTCTAATGCCAATGAGTTCGATGGGACATTCGGCAGCCGTTTCATTCTCATTTATGTAGTTTATATGAATTGGAGAGACTTGCAATACCGACGTTCTTAGGCAATCATCAGGTGGCGTGTAGTAGATGGATGTTTTGCTTTCGTCAATACTCTTTGCCGTATAATTCTGCAACAGCTTACATTTGAAGTGCAATATGTTTGCATCCATTTCCGAGAGTTCACCGCCGATTTGTGTTTTAAAGTATGTATCCAGATCTGAAACGAAAACACGCAAGAGTGCAATTAGATTAAAACCGAATGTATGCGAATCGAATTTGATGGATTGACGTGAAAGATCAAAGAATTTTCTAACAAATGATGGATTGCATTGGCACTGATCGATTTGAATTAATTATAGAAAATCGAAGGGGAAAACTATTTTTGGGGTATCAATAAATTTCGAAAATAGTTTCCAATGAAATGAGTGAACACTTGTGAGGAAGGAATTTAATTTGCCGTAATGCATACGCAGATAGAAACCATTAATGAATTGTAATAAAATACGTGCTGTGTAAGCAAATCATACAAGACCATGTAAAATCTTTAACTTTGTCGATGTGAAAAACGGCAGCGAACCACTTGGATCCACATGAATGATTTTGTCGGTCATAGAATAATATACAACCGCACAATGAATAAATATTAATTATAAATAAAAAGAATTAAATGAAGAAAAATATGAATACAAACTTTCTGTTATATCTTCATCGCAGCGTCCA
The DNA here is from genome assembly GCA_944738645.1 of Eristalinus sepulchralis. NCBI lineage: Eukaryota > Metazoa > Arthropoda > Insecta > Diptera > Syrphidae > Eristalinus > Eristalinus sepulchralis. The sequence goes on along the minus strand of OX122883.1, from coordinate 48,257,448 downwards.
CGACAATTTTCAAAGTAGAAACTTGGAAGATTCTCGAGAACTTTGTTCAACGTTTGCTGTTGATATTTGTAACCTTCACGCAGTCGCAAGACTTGATGTGCACTGAACTTTCGAATTTTATTCCTCTGATACACGTAATTCTCTCGTACCCAATTTAACTGTGTATTGGAATAGTCTCGCACTTTTTTCATCTGAAAAACAAAACCAATGCACAGTGGAACAATGGGATCGCGAGAGTGAATGGCAAACCTGATCGTAATATTGATCCTTCAGCGAAGTTAAATGGTTTGATCCAATGTCACGGAATTCCTTTAGATGTTTTGCTTGTGATGTGTAGCTATTTTGAATCCACTCAACTTGTTGGGCACAATTTTCTCTAATGCGATGAACCTGTTTGAAAAAAAATCTAATTATTTAAATCGAAGTCGAGGCTATAAAAAATTGTGCACTAGCACCCTGAGAAAAACTTCCAATGCAATTTAATTCATTGGATTGATATTCATTTGACACGACTTACCTGCTGGGCATAATTCTCTCGAAGTCTTTCTAATTGTTGGGTTTTGTACTGCTCAATGCTATCTAACATAGCATATATTTGTTTAGCACGTGGTGATTTTTTGCTCCTCGAGAAGCATACAAAAGCGTTGCATATTCTATAGTAAATACCGTATCTGGAAAATAGAACAGTTTACATTAGTCGTATCCCTTCAATGCAATAGTTTAATTTCCAAAGGCAAAATTATTGAACAAATCATGAGAGTAAATAAAACCACGGATGAGTGAAGAGCTTGAGAGTCTCAGGTTACCTTTTGGATCTGCAATAGCTCAAGTGGTAATTAATTAAAAGTTAATTATATATATATATATGGATATATTTTATTTGCCGGTTATTATTTTTTTAATACTACTGAAACCTTGGTGTACGCACATAAAAGAGAAGAAAAAATAAAATTCATTTTATGGAAATTTGCGTTTTGTTTTTTAAGATTTTATATTATGTGCGAATAACTTTAATTTGAATACAGCTGTTGTCCATCGTTCTAGTCCAGTTTTGGAAATCTTCGATTGACCTTCTCTTTGTTGCATTTCTTGACGAAGAAGATCAATGAATTTTAAGATAAAACTCACCATAACTTCAAGGCTTTTATGTGTTTTCTTATCTTTCTACTCTTTTTTATATTTGCTGTGATATTCAATTGCCCTGCATTATAGCGAAATATGTTTCTTTTTATGACAGTACTCCATCCCATCCGCAGGAAATTTATGTTTTTAAAAATCGACTTATTATATCGTAGTTAAGGGAAAACTGGGAAAAAATTCAAAGGGGCGAAATTACAGCCGTATACAGAATGTTGTTCGGTAGTAAAGAAAATAACATTATACTCAAATAAATATTTTGGAAGTTATGTTGGATCATTCAGAACTAACACCTGTTTGACAGATTAATTTAATTCCACTTTATCGATATTTCCAAGTAAGCCTACTTTTTGAGGCTCAAGGTTATTGTTATATTATTTGCCCTAATCACTAGAATCATCTCATCTAGGCATCTATAAGTTTTTCGACAATGGAAGAATTTGTTCAAAAGCAACTAAGGCGAAAAGATTATGACACTCAACAAGATATCCTTCCTTATTTTTAACAATAATGGCGATAAAAGAAGAGCCTGTTAGACCATAAATTTTCAAATACCCGACATAGTTTTATGAGAAAATAGAAACTTGTTTTTCTGATTTTAGTACAACTTATGATTTGGTTTTAATTGAGATTGCATACACACTAAAGTAACGGATGTCAAATATAATCTCATTCCACTAAAAGAATCTGATGCAGAATTAAATTAACTGATGGAAACATTTACAGTCCAGCTTTTCTACAATGAATCTGCTTTAACACCCGCAACCTCTTTTTCCTATCAGACTTTGGACTTGTGATTCTCTCAAATTATTTCATAGTTATTGTCCAGAGTTAATTTGGTAAAATAGCTTGAATTATGTTAAATAATGTTGTAGTGCTTTCTTTCATTGCAGTTTTGAATATATGGCTTATGGGATGTTCTATAAAAAATATGATTAAAAAATGTTTAATTTTGTACTGAATGCATACATTTCTTAAATAGGAAACAGAAATGATCATCCGATAACAAATGGAAGAATTTTACTCAGTGCCACTACCCAAGGTCCCAGGTTCGATTCCCGGACGGAACACCTCGCTATTTTCCACGGCACCACCTCTTTCGAGTTGCTGACAACAGCAACTCTTCAAATGTCGCCATTCAGAGTCGGCAGAAAACTTTAGGTTCCCTCTATTCATGAGAAAACAATAGCACGGACAATACAGAGCAGTTGCTGAAGAAGCTGAGCCCTGACCGCTTATAAGCTGTAGTGCTAATTATTTATTATTATTCTTATTTGCACAACTAAACCCTCTAAGGTAACATGGTCAACTGCTCATTCATGCCATTGATGATTTTTTTATTAAGTGGTTTGTAACTTTGGTACTATAATTTTTTTGGCAGTTTGTTTATTCTTAAAAAATATTTGAGAATTATTAGGATATTTTTGTGAAATGAAAACATGGTACACATTGAATCATATTCAAGGTACACACAATGAATCTTCAAAATCGTATGATAGGTTAGAGGTGGTAGCCAAGCCTAACATAAATCACACAGTGAAGAAAAAAACAGAACTCTGAATAAAATGTAAGCGTTTTTGTATGAGTTATTATTGATACAAAATGATTAAGAAGCAAGCGCTAATTTTAAGAGTAGACCGGGTTGCGGAATTTGCCACCGATGTACCGATTTGAGGAAATGTTTCACCAACGTTATATGTATGTCTATTTATAGCATTATGTGGCATTCGTAAATAAGTTGTTCAATAGTTGCACTTGCCCATTACAGTTTCTGCAGATATTTGTAGAGGCCTAAGTTAATGAGCGTTCTTTCCTAGGTAATAACCAACTACTGCAGCATTCTGTTCTCTAATTATTGAGAAAATTCGTTCTTGTTCTGAGATATGTAAATTTGGTTCCTCAAGAGAGCGACGTCCAGTCTGATAAAGATTTTTAGTTTTTTACCCTAATCATTTTTAGTATAGAACCGACGAAACAGTGTGAATTCGTAGTAAATGAAATAACAATTCTGAATACATTCTTTTACCGTGAAAACGAAATGGATTCGCTTACTTATACATATGTAGGTTATTTCATTAATACAAACATATAACAAAAACTTCACGTTTATAGTCAATAGACTGACTTTAATTCCTGATTCACTGTGTACACTCATATTTAAAAATTTTATTTTTATACATTTTTCTTGTTCGGTGTGAACGGCACCACTCTTGACCACCTTCCTGTAAGTTACAAGCTGATGATGGTATTTTCACAACTTATTTACAATACCGATATGCACGCCTGAAATATTTATGTCCCATGCAAGAAAAAACTGATTCTCTTAACGTTCTCAATATTAAAAAAATTAATATGACTTTCAAAGAGAGACAACTCACTCAATTTATATGATAACCGTAATAAATCTGTTGTATACAATTGAAAAAGGAACCTGATTTACAAATAAAGATAACAAATTGTGTACGTTCTGGTAGAAAGTTAGTATGGGTTTTATTTAAAATAAAGTTCTTTTACCATGGAGATTCTTCTCATTTATGCTTAGAACGTCATAGTCAGTTAACTAGGATACAATTGCAAATCTAATATTAGATGCGTGATTCCAAGGGAAAAAATTAGGTAGTCAAACGCAACATGAAATCAGGAATTGTATTTTAAAGATTAAATTTCAGCTTCCATGGAACATGGCCTCATACCACTTTTTCAACTTAAGCTAATGATGAATTTCTGATTTTTTTCTGCGTAGAATTTTGTTTGTTGTTCAGAACCAAGGCGCTGAATCGTTCTTATCAGCCAATATTAAGTTTAACGCCAAGGAAAATGTTATGTTTTAAGACACTTATGTTACCAGTATGATAGTACTACACGAACCTACTGGATGTTAGACGAAGCAGAGAAAACAGATTCTTGATACATTGGAAAGAATGAAATAAATGGACGAGGAAACACAATTAAAAGCAATAATATCTTAAGCCAAGATTATGCATTGATCGCTTAACTGACACTCTCTAATATGGTATTCTAAACATTGATTAAATAACATTGGGAAGAACCATGATGTACAGTGTTAGGTTGTGGTACTTTCAAATCAAAGAAAATGGTAAATTATATTTAACGAGGAAAGATGAAACGACAAACGATATTCATACTTTAAAAGAAAAAGAATAACATGTAATTGATGATGAATTTAATTTAAAGAGAGTGGTCTTTATCAACCAGCTGAATAGAACGCGTAAAATTTATGACCTTTTATTGAAAGTTCCTTTTTACGCTGAAAGTAAGGAATAAGTAGAACTAAAAGCTTCGTTATCATTGATTTCTGATTTTATAACTTCCATTGTTCAAAACGTAAACCATTCGCGCATGTTGTGTATCCAATACTGACTTTTTCTTCCTACAATCTTGCAGGATGAATTGTATGGTAAATATATTTTTTTTTCTTGTGTATCGCGAAAAGAATTTCTATTCCCACCGTCCATTTCATGTAAATGTTCATCGCTCGAAAATTTTGTCAACTAACTAACTCAGGATATACTCAGTATCCTTTTGTAAGTCACCTTTTTATGCTCTTACAACTTCCCTTTTTGCAAAATTTTCATGATTCTACGAGAAACAAAGAATGAACATTTTTTTTTATCTTATAAATGAGTGCTTTGGATATGCTTATGATTTTTATTTCAAACTGTGTTTGTGTCAATCAGGAAACCGGGAATATTGCCTTATTCGTAAAAAGCACTTGAAACATTTATTCTATTTTTCTACCTATATAAATATTTATTCGTTTAATTCCGTTCCGTAACAAGACATTAACCGCAAAACGAAAAATACTCCGTCTTAATATGTTTCTAAATCTCAGGTAAAAAAAACATTCGAACTTAAGCGTAAACCAAAAATAGAGTTTATATTGGCAACTAATGTAGTAAGAAGTCTTTACCCAAAAGGAATAATATGCGGGAATGTTACAAAGAACTTTGTACGTTACATTTAAGTAGTAGAGTTTTATAGGTCTACCACCTTAAACACTTTTTTTTCGATTTTTTTCATTTCTGAGAAATTAATTAATTTCTCTTTAAAATGCTTTCGAAGATAAAGGTTTATCATGCGTAGTTTTTGCATCACAAATGCCAGTACACATATACAATGATAATAAGTACCGACCTTGCACTGTCCAAAGTCCTGTTTAGGTGTTACTGCAAGCGATACATGACCCAAACAAGAATTAACTGAATAAATATAACTAATGTGGCTTGTGAGAGGTGCTACGCCTATTTGTCTTTTGATTTGTTCTTCTACTAAAACTGAAACAACTGTATAGCATTAAGGTCAAGTACATTTTAGAAACAACTAAATGCGCAGTAACAAAAAACTGAATACTCACTTTGTTAAGACCGCTCGGAGTCCTTGTATAATAAGGGTTAACAGTAAAAATGATATGGCCGCGGCTGTTCCAAAACACAAACTTCGAATCTTCACGTTGTAGAAAACAATAGGATCTATGTAAAGTCTGTGAAGAAGGAGACGCACATTTAAATCGATCTCAATGATGCGTTGACGAATTAAATTTTTACCTTACGGAACTCGAAGCATTTCCCATGAAATTGTAGGCATAACAGGTGTACAAACCACCATCCGTCCGGGAAATGTTGTATACGCGCAATGAACCATTTTCGTACAGAGCAAAATGACTGTAGACGTCCTTGTATTGAGCAGAAACATTCGAGTAGATCTCCTCACTTTGTGCAGTAAATTCATATTTATGCATCTGCTTGCCGTTGTGATTGAGGATGATTGGGTCTTTTTCCGGATCTGCGCGGTGTCGTAGGACTTGATTTGATGGCGTCACCCAGATAACGTCAGGCGATGGGCTGCCCGTAAAAGAACACTCCAAGTTAACAGTCGAATGCAGTAGATGCATTTTGTTGTCCGAAGACGGAGCTATAGTCGGTTTAAAACAGTGCAAATTAGTCAATACCGGTATCATGTCGCCTGGATAACTGTGGTGGCACTTTAAACGTGAAACCATTGCATCAATGTCGTATTCAGTTCCGCAACCAACGCAATGCCTTTCGGATCGTTTCAAGTTAGCAGCAATTTTGTTTAGCCATTCGGCCAACCAGTATATTTTGCAATCACAGATATAATCGTTATTTACAATATTAACGAACTCAAGTTGTTCGAGATTCTTCACCGTATCGGGGAGGGAAGTCAATCGATTGTTCTCTACATTCAGCAGTTTTAGATTTCTTAAATTCCCAATCTCTGCGGGAAGATATAGCAAGGCGTTGCCAGACAACTGCAGTTCCATGAGATTTATTGCGGTTTTGAACATGCTGCTGGGTAACTTTTCAAGGCGTTTATTGTTTTGCATGGAAAGCGTGTTGAGGTTATATAAAACATGACTACCGACATCGGAGTCGTCGCGCGAAACCCAATTACCGATTTTCTCCAATCGCGTCCCATCGATAACGAGCGTTCTCAATGACTTCTGATTCGTTAACAACCCGCTTGGAAGCTGTGTGAATGTGTTGCCGCTTAGATCTAAACTCAAGAGGTTTTGCAATGGCTGAAACAATGTAGCGGATATAATACTTAGGTTGTTGTTACGCAAATTCAGCACACTCAGACTACTTAGTGAGTAGAAAGCCTTGCGATCAATATAGGAAATCATGTTGTGCGATAAGTCCAGAACTTTTAGCTTCTTCAGGCCGAAAAATAGATTCCGTTCAACACCTCTCAGGTGATTATACTGAAGAGAAAGCTCTTGCAAGTCTTTATTCAATGCAAAGAAATTATCGGGCAGGGATAGAAGTCCATTGTGAGACATGTCCAAAATAATTAGGTGTGTCATAGTCTTAAATAATTGAAACGGTAGAATGGACAGATTATTTTCGCTCAAAAACAACTGCTCCAAATTGATTGTTTGATCGAAGATATTCCGCGGAATATCGGAGATATTGTTTTTTGACAAATTTAAAATCCTTAATTTGCTAAAGTGTCTCAGTGAAATGCCCTTGAGTGAAGTTAAGCTATTTTGATCTAGGTGCAATTCCTCAAGACCGGTAATTGAATCGAATTGCGTAAATGTGCAATGTTCGGTTTCTATTTCATTGGCAGTTAGAGTGAGGACCTTCAATTCATGAACAGTATTCGGATAGGCCCATCTTACGCATTTGATTTTATTTTCGGACAGGTCAAGAGATTCGATATTTTGTAACTTTTCATCATGTTTGGAGAAAAACAATTCCAATTGTAAGTCCGTCAAGTTACTGTTACTCCATTTAAAATGCTTCACAAATTGCTGCTGGTGTAGCTTCAAGTCGATGTCATTTGATTTAAGGCAATGCACTAGGGTGATGGTGTCATAGTTAATGTGCTTCTTTGCTAAAAGTTCAGCATTTACTTCTACAAGTGTGGTATTTTCGCAATATAATTTATAAAATATAGAGCTTCTGAGATCGCTCTCATCTGTGAACGTGGACATGCATGGTGCTGCTTTTTGATGCTGCTGTTCTGCTTCGAGGCAATTCAAGTTAAATACACTCAACCAAGCTAATATCAAGGAGATCTCGGATAGTATTTCCATTTTTCTGCATAAAATTTAATATATTTGCATAGCATTGTATTGTGATTCTTCTCAGTCATTATATCTGAAAACATAAGGAACATAAGAATATAGATTTAAACTTGTGATATGAATTTTTATATGATTATATGATGAAAAAGGGTTTAGACGAGGCGACGCGCTGTTATGTGACTTCTACAACATCATTCTTGAGAAGATTGTGCGTAACTTACAAGTCAACACCAGAGGCACGATCTTCCAAAAATCCGTTTAACTACAAGCTTACACCGACGACATTGACGAGATTGGGCGAACACAGCGAGACGTTAATGAAGCGTTCGCTGGCATTGAAGCGGAAGAGGTTAAAATGGGTTTGGCGATAAATGAGGGCAAGACGAAGTATATGCTGTCATCGAGGAAGAACACACAACACGGAATTCTCCGACAGAGCGTACCTATCGGCAGCAGAAATTTCGAGGTAGTCAAGAACTTCGTCTACCCCGTCCCACCGTTAAAAGGGACAACATCAGTAATCTGCGAAACCAAACGCAGAATCACTCTTGCCAATCGTTGCTTCTTTGAACTCAAAAGGCAATTGAATAATAGAGCCCTCTCTCGAAGGACTAAACTGACTTTGTGCAACAGCTTGATCATCCCAGTTCTCCTTACGGCGGAGAAATTTGGACGCTATTAAAAGTGGATGAGGAAGCCCTTATTCTTTCTGTGTGCAATTTTTGTTCCTGTTTGGGTTGATGACGTCTGAAGAAGATTCAACGACGAACTTTATAGGCTGTACGGCGGCACGCGCCTGTTCAAGTGTCTTCGGATACAACGCTTAAGATACCTAGGCCATGTAGAGCGTATGGACACCACTGCTTCGGCCCGAAGTCTTTGAATCTCAGCCATTGGAAAAACGCAACAGAGGACGGCCTAGGCTGAGATGGCGCACACAAGTGGAGAATGACCTCAACCAACTTGGAATGCCCAGCAATTGGAGGCAACTGGCGAGAGATCGTGGTAGCCTAAGTTCACCCCGGACTGTGGCGTCAGTAAAAGAAGATATGATGAAAAGAAGAGAAACTTTTAGTTAATTTATTCGCCATAAGCTTTCTGTTTTCCTGAATACCGTTCATAAAAAGAAATTATGATACCACATTCTATATACTAGATAACGCGGTGTGTAACTGTAGACAGATAGAAACTTTGCTCGCCGAACGGCTTCACCTAGATATATTTATATTTGTAAACGACTTAAAACCTAGATGTTGCTTAAGACTTTTCAAACGTGGTCAAGTACAGCTGTGGTCAATAAAATAAGTGTGACTCATGTTTCTTAGACATTTCAATATTTTTGTTCATATATGTCTTTCTTTAAATGTACACACTTCACATGTGTTCTTATCTCTCTTCTGCACTTTATTTTGGTAGATGGCAGATGCTTTTCGATATTTTCACAAGTATATATGTATGTATCCTTTGAGTAACTCCTTTACAAGGAGTTGAATATTGAAATAGGTGCGCTGCTTGTTTTAATTTTAATCAATTAAATTAAGCAATAAAACGATTTTTGTTTTGTTAAAAGAAGTGATTACGATTCATATCCTAATTGAATACCTATATTTACAATAAAATCGTTGTTGATATCAGCAGTTATAGTGGGACGTGGGTCACATTGTATCAAAGAGAAAAGAAGAAGAATTTTGCAGTTTCGAAGTCAAAATGAAAAACATTCTTAAATCTCAAAGAGAATATTGTATCAAACGAATTGTAGCTGAAAAATCATGGTAATAAACGTAGCAAAGAACCTCTAAAAGAACTGATCGACGAATTATTCATATCCCGAAGATTGACACAATATCAGCGTCAGAATGTTAACTGAGACAAATTCGTTTGGCAGAGGAAAATTCTCTTGACCCAGACATGTGCAACAAAGGATTTACTTAAATAAGAATCACGCAGAATGGACAGCCGTACAGGGCATTAACCAATGACGAAACATCCTCTGGACGGACGAAACTAACATTAATATAATAGGTCCCGATAGCAAAACTTTGTGGGATGGTCACCCAACAAAGAGTAACTCCCCCGTCTCAAAAAAAAAAAAAAACGACGTAATTTCTTATCATATTAGCATGCATTTAAGGTGGGTGTGCTGACAATGTTGACAAATCAGTTAAATACTTGAAGTGGCTGAACAGAACCGAAAGATCTTAAATCACAATTATAGAAGCTAAATTATAAAAACATACACAAATATAGAAAATTATACACAAACGACTCGTCAAATTTGCATCAATAAGTGTATCATAGAGGTATACATATATTCAGAAACTGGCTTAATTAATAGACTTGCGACTCTTTTGCTGTGTTTTGTCCGCAAATATAAATGTCTAACAAAACAAATAAATTGATATTTAGCAACTTGTACTGCATGATACAGAATCTTGAATTATCAAACCCATACTTACGCATTACTGACGGTGATCACAAACTGCAAACAATCGTCTGTGACAAGTTGATTGATTTCCCACGGCAATTATAATCTCATAAAATTCTCACTGTCTCGCAAAACTTAAGCTCATACAAGTATTTTGTTTTTAGCCCAGCACACCATCCATAAATCCATAAGTATTTAGAATTATCAGATAGGAGACACGTTATCCATTTCAATAAACCCAACATTGAAAAAAATTGATCATAATGGTATCGAATGATAGATTATTTAAGTGCCTATGCTTATCTGTAGAGTGAACGTAAATAAATCATCGTAGTAGCAATAGAAATGAAAACAAAAAAAAATTGTGAAATAAGGGTTGTCCCTGCGGTCCTATGTATACAGGATTCTACCTCACACTTCGAAACTTTGAAAGAATTAGGGAAAATTGTTATTCCCTCGATGGGCTTGGCATTGAAAACAAACACCAATTCTATCAGCCATTCACTTGTCCTTTTTCAACCATTAACGCCAAAAATAGGCGCTAGATTTTGACTTGCCTCCGAGAACGAATTCATTCCGACAAAGGATGGATTAATTATTTATGACGTTGGCTTGCCCAAACACCAAAACGATAAAGAAAACCAAGTCAGTAAAATGAATTAAGTGGGTTTGATGTGGAAAACATTTTGGGGGTATTGCGTCTGATGAGAAAGACAGCAATTGATTTTTTTTTTTTGTGCAACACATGCTCATACATCATATACTCGTACATATGTCCCCGGATTATAATTATTTGGAATGTGAAAGCGTATTCCATGCTCCGATAAAACGGCTTACTATATAATGATATTGTGTGCTTTTGGAATAATTAGGGAAAATGGAAAACATGGGTAGCAATGGATAGATCGGCTAAAATTGTTTGCATTTGTTTAGAAGTGAAAATTAGAAGTCAAAGGTTAAGAATTATCAAAAGAAAGTAGGATTTAGTAGAATAAAATACAAATTCAATTCAGTTTAAGGGTCCACACAAGTTATATAGTGCGCAGAAACATATGTTGCATATTGACTCGTTAGAAAACTGACATAATGTTTCCATATGATAATTCTATTGTTGTTATTGCAACAAAGATGTTAAGGTAAGTTAACGAGTTACATACCGCCCCTTCATACGTCATACATGCTTCCGAAAAAAAATTTTTTCGCTTAAAGACTTTAGACGCACCATATGAATGTGGAATGTTTTCAGTACAATTGTTATTATCAAAATCCACATACCACTGTGCACTAGGACCTTTTTTTCATATCTATTCTATATTTTTATTGTTTTAAGTAAAGGTGAGTCCCGAGGAGTATTTGCACTAAGGTCTTCAAAATATCGTAACGTGGAGGTTTTCGATTTAACGTTATGAATAGTTGAGAACATTTTTCTCCACTCATCATACCCTAAATCTTTAAAACACATTATACGGGATTCACAAGAATATTACGGTCAATTGGGATGGCCGTTTAAGTGGTTCGACCCAGACACTACACGGATCCTTAGCTCCTATATCCTGGTAGAATGATCTACTAAAAATCGATTCCGTTCGTTACAAAATGTGACAGTTTCAATTTTGAGGTTGCTATGGTCGCCGTGGCGTAGTGGTAAGTACATCGACCGCGGCGCAGAAAGTCTGGGTTCGATTCCCGGATGGGACACCTAGCATTTTTTCACGGCACTACCTCTTTCGAGTAACTGACAACATTCAAAAATATTAATTGTCTATGAAAAGCTTCTCAAATCTCGCCTTTCGGAGTCGGCGAAAAACTGTAGGTCCCTTCTACTCGTGAAGAACAGTAGCATGCAGAACACGAGTAGTTGTTGTAGAAGCTAGACCCTGGTCCGTTGTGGGTTGTAGTGCCACTCAATTATTATTATTATTATTATTGTGAGTTTATTTGACAAATGTTAACTCCAGAGAAGATACCATAGTCCTTGGTAGTCGAAGCAACTTAAGCCTTACTAAACACTACGCCTTTATAATCTCAACCTGCAGACTAGAGAAGACCGACCGAGACTCTTGGTAAAGAAAGCAAGTCAACGCGGATGCCAGCTTGGGCTGAATGACGAGAAGTAGCGTGCCCAGTATCATTAAGGATTTAAGACTTGCCTGGCTCACGCTTAGATGCTTCATGGATCTCAGAAACTAGGTAAGATGGGTATTTCAGTTAACTGCTGATTACATTTTTTAAACTTTCCAGACTTTTTATTACTCTCTGAGAGTGTTCAGCTTCGGACCTACGAAGTGCGTTGGGATTTACGGTTGACAGTTTATGCGTTTTTAAATTGCAAGTTTTTTGTAACAATGAAACGACTATAAGGGATACAAGTTAAAAAATTTACTTCAGGCTAAAAAAATACAGTTATTTATATGGAGCAAACAAGAGGATAAAGGAAACTGGAAGAACATAAAAAGAACAAGTAAAAGAAAATAAGAAAAAGACCGTCAGGAAAAAGAACTGCAGAAACACGCTTACGTACCATTATTTAAATTTTTTTTTCAAAAATCTTCAATTCTGTTCTACTGATGCATGTGCCACAAACCAAACGCAAATGTCATATCACAATACAGACAGACGTACAATTAATTATTTATGAGTAATATATTATTAAATTATAAAAATGAGGAATACAATACAAAATTTGGAAGCAAATCAAATTTTTCTTTCTCTTGAATTTTATCATTACTTACGGCTCCGATGGAATAATTTCATCTGACCTTCGTACCTTCCACTAAGTACCTTACCAACCTATTGTTGTGTTATCTCTTCCTCTATCATCGTTTTCATGTTTATGATTGTCAATAGATCAAGATTATGGTCATTTTACAGTGAAAATAATATTCCAGAAAGCGCACTGCTTTTTTAATTTCTGAATTGTATGACACTGCTTCTGTCCCCGGGTAAGCAACTTTTGCGATTACACAAGTCTTCAGCTGCGAATTCACGAAATGCTCTCATGATACATTAATTGAAGAGTACAAAAGTGGGTAGAAGGCACTTCCCTCGTAGACAATCAGTGTTTATTGCCTCTGATTAATTCTTGTGTGCCCAATCAGCTGGCGATAAATTCTTTTAAATTATTCGCGATTAAGTCATCTAAGGCACTCTAACTGGCAAATCATGGATTTGCAACAAAGCCTTGAAACTATCGTAAAATTATGAAGCATTTTGTGCAATAATATACACCCACTTCTAACCAAACCCCCTACACATACAGCACACAGAAGAATGTTAAAAACCATTATAATAAAGGTTTATTTATGCAGATATGAAATGGCCATGTTTTAAGAGGTATTAAGAAAAGATTTGAAATTCCTGCATTAAGGTATCTTTCTCTTTCTTGATTACAGGGATAATATAGTCTGCTGCTGATAATTCATAAATTTTGACTAGACATTCATAAGGAAACCCATTCCACGTAGTTCAAGGTTAAAACCTACCCGTCATTACACAAAGAAAAAACTCCATCGATTACAGATAAATTCATTCTGCACAACGAAAAAAAGGTATGTTTTTTGGATAAGGGTTCAAAACACTCAACCAACAAATATCTTAGGATGTGAATAATGTGACATGCATGTGAGCCGAATATTTGAAACGTATTTCTTTTATGCGACGTAAATTTCACACCATCATATAACACGATCGATGAAGATGTAACCGAAGTTTAATTGACGAATTAACACATCAAATAGCCTGTTGCTAAGCAGGCACATATACCCAATAGGAGCTTACAGTGAAAGTCGTGCACTTGTTCACGTTGAATTTTATATTTCTCCAATTCCTCCTCACTCAACCATATATCGAGCTACACTTTGCAGTTGGTCATTATTCTGCAGCCGCCAACGAAACATATTCAAAGAAACTTAAACGTTTTGATTTACACACACATACGTGCACGTACTAAGAGGATTTGTTACATCAGGACACAAGTAGATAGGTTTCCCGCATATGTATACTCAAATCCACTTTACCATCATTATATCGAATCAACAAACTGAAATGAGATGGGGAAAATATTACATACCAATGATTCCAGAAAATTTCCCTGGACAAATTCATGAACTACGTTCTGTTTCTGTCTGCGAATACCGCCCCATCTTGATTGGAGTATATTTTTATCACCACAAATTGAATTACGAACAGATGCCCTTTTAAGAAGCTAGATCCACTCGATTAGAGCGGCGTACACAATTCGATTCCGGTGAGCAAAACTTTCTTCCCGTAAAATTCAACTTTCTTTAGTTGAAATTCATTTAATATGCGTTATATTTCATTAAAAAAATAATTTTAAAAATCCGCACACTGCGAACAGCTCAACGGTCTAAGCGCACGAAGATACTGAAGAAATCACAATCAATTTTCTATGGCATCCGAATTAATGGCCCAGGCAATGGTATGGGAAAAATATAACTTAACAGGAGAACAAAAAATCGATGGACAAAATTGTTTTTCAAATCAACCGCACTGAAACATGTACACCTGGGTCGCACGTATTTATGTAATACTTACCAACATTTTCGCCAGAAGACCTCTTTGTAAGCTCCGCTTTAAAATTTGCTAATTCAATCTTATAATTGCTTTAAATGCAAACATTCATAACGAAAACTCACAGACAATCAGCTAAACATCGTACTGGCAAGAAAAGCACGATAAAATGGGGGTATTTTCAAAGAGAGCCAAGAAAATCTGGATTTTGTTTACGCTTGTCAGTTTTTCTCTTTGCCCAGAGCGACTGAGATAGATGGATTGTTGGTGTGCTGAAGACGAGAGCAATTCTATTGTGCAATTTGCTTTGGCAGATTGACCTCCTTTGTGCTCTAATGTTGATGCTGCTGACGAATGTGTTTTAACCTCAGAAGGTGATAGCGTGCGTGGCTTAAAAGAGGCAGAGACAGTTGCTAAGGGACAGCAATGTTTTCCTGTACACTCCAGAATGACAGCTTAGATCTGTTCGAGTCAGAGATAAAGGAATTCATATCTATGGATATGTGGTTCAGGTATTCCTATTGTGAGCCATTACTGAAGATACACCATGTTAAATACTGCTCTTACTTAATTACAAACACATTGCATGCAGACTATAAATATATAAATTCAGTACACATTTATTAGGAAAACAGTTTTGAACTCGATATACGTGAAACGCAACGAATAAGGCAGCTGTCGAACACATCGTTCACAATAACTAGTTAAGACTAGTACCTGATGTATGGAAACCAATATGTTCGCATACAAGTGAACTAATTTTGACTAGTGATGATGAAATGCTTTCTAAAGTGTGCAAACAGCGAGAATTTAAAAGAACAAGGCAACTGACAGCAAAGTCTTTTGATAGATATTACGGTTTTTAAGGGCTTCCAAAGAATATTTAGAAAAAAATTGTTCGACCAAGCCCTGATAGACTGGAAATATTTGTAGCTCTCTCACGAGCGCTCTCTTTTGTGAGAAATTACAACTTTCTAGTTTGAACTATTAAGATCTGTGCCTGGTGTTATGGGACTATGGCTTCGATTAAGTTTTCAGGCACTTGTGTAACGTAAAAATATGTGAGCCTTATGAGGTATTATTTTTCTAGTTTAAATGTTCGAAAGACCTAGATTAGGTTTGTTGGCGTACTAAGAAACCAATCCGCGTTCACTACAAATATGACCGTATCTTGTTCTTGTACAAGAGATGGCAAGTTATCACAAGAGAATGCACTAGTTAGAAAGTTCCTCAAAAAAATTTCCTTACGCTGTCAGGGTTTGTTTTGTTGTCTTCACGATCCAGACCACACCATGCGTGTTTTCGATGTTCTGAGTGTTGAATACGAGGAATCAGATTATTAAATTCAAACTTTCCCTAAGTAAAAATATTCGCAATTTTTAATATATGCAAACATAAAGTACTAAAGTAATATGCGAGAGACTTAACTCTGTAACGGCTAGTAGTAAATGATCAATAACTAGCTGAATAATTCGGTTCGTTTTGGACTTCCAAGCTATCTCTTCAATATACAGAAAAAGTCTTATTGTCACAGGACATGCAGGGCGCACGTGGGAAAACATACTCATTAACGATTTTTACACAAAATTTTAAGGTATTGATAATGATTCATATGCCATTCAATAAAAAACTAACCTTTAACACCAGAAGCTGCCATATCTCCCCAAATCATCACATGACAACCTTAATTCTTGTCAGTAGATATTAGATCCTTATACTCAATTTCTTAATAAGTCTTGCGTCAAACTTTTTCCTTGCCATTGGATCCAAAGATATTTACTTTCATCTATGAAAAGTGATGTTCTCAAAAATAGCATGCTCCTCTGAAATGTATAGATTTGCGAATTCTAAGAGTTTTCGACAATTGACTTCACTTATCCATGCCTTTTTCCCTTGGAACTCCTTGTTGAAACCCTTCCGATTTCAGAACTCTTCGATAAGATTGTCGGTGAACTTAATTGCCGGCTAAAATCGCAATGTCTTCTGGCAATTTTGGAGCACCTATTCCAAGATTTGTGGTAACCTTTCGAACTATACTTCTTACATCGCGGTTATTAAGATTTTTAAAGCGACCAAAACAAGGTTTATTTGACGCATTGTTGAAGAAATCTTACCAATAATGTTCCCAAATACTTTTTTTTTTGCATTTTTAAGTTGTGCGACAAATTTTCCAACTTCTATGGTTATTTCTTTTCTAGTCTCCATTTTTACAAGAAAAGATACCCGCAGCTAACAAAAAATTAAACGGCATTGAAATTCTTTAAAGAATTTCCTAAAAAAGGTAGCGGTACTAAATTCCGTTGATAAGGATTTTTGTCTGAAAGGTAGCTGTATGTATGTACTTTCGTGACCTCACTTCTTGGGATTTTTCCTGTTATTCTTTAATTTTCCTGAGGAATGGCTGGTTTTTGATACAAATCGTGTTTTCAAATAATAACATGTTAACTAGTAAAAAATCTGAGTTTAAATCTAGTATACGAGCATTGGTCTACCAATTTTCAGATCTATGTACATATATGTTGATTTTCGTGTATGGCTACAATTCGTCTATAGAATATAAATTTCTATTCGATATACGGAACCCCTGCAACGCTTAATAGCAAATGAGAAAATGCAGAACCGACATGCCTATTCCAAAAATTTGGATTTCCGGTTGATTCTCGTTGTACTTTCACTGCCCATTTTAACTAGTTGGGTGCAAAAGCCATACATATTTCACAATGTCTCTCGCTTGGACATCTGCACATAGTGAAACACATGATATCGCAAAACAAGCGCGTTTAAAGCACGCAGTGTTTCGTTAAAAAATAAAACTACTTTCGTAACTTGTACTTACATTTTCTTCTTCAATAGAACTGAAATCTAAATGAGAGCGGAAAAGGAAACACATACAAATAACATTGTAATACTTTAGAGGAAAACCTTTATTTGTTCTTTACTGAAAAGATTTTACATTGCACCGTTATTGCGGATGTAAAAACATTTTACTTCTGAACAAAGAGTTTGTTTTGTTTTTTTTTCTGCTTTTTAATTAATTTCTAAATCAGTTATCAACCAAAATTCGCTTGTGTTGCAACTTATGATACATCATTTACAATTGAAACAAAATTCTACACGTACTATACCTTAAATAAAACATTGCTGCATCATTTTTAGTTCTAAAATCCATTTATTGCGTATTGAGGTGATTGAAATACTTATTAAACACTGAATTCTCCTGGCTGTTAAGATATAGGTGTACAACGATCTCTCCTTTACCACTTGTCAACGACAACATCGGGCACTATAATCAGGTATTCAAAAAAAGAACGTTAAATATTTAAATTTGATTCTCGTCAAAGAAACTTGAGAAGCCATCATTGAAAAAGCAGGGATGGGTGGTAACACAACTCGTTTTTGGTTTACTTTTAAATCATTACTTGTATTATCGTTTTCTTTTTTTGGGATTCATTTTACCTTATTTGAGTAGTTTTCTAGCTAGTTTAACAATTCAAATTTGTAACTTCAAACATATGTATGATATACCACTCGGTTTGAGACACACGATGATCAGGTGGGGAATTATCTTCGGATTATGAAATGTCTGTCCATAAGCAATTCATCGTTGACGGCGGTGGCTTTGGTGGGTCGAGTTATATGGTACATGCCGGGACTAAATTTATCTTCTAATGGAAGCAAGGGTTGACTGCGTGGTGGATGTTAAAAATATATAGATATACATATTTTTTAATTTATGTAAAATAATATATTTTCTATTTAATTTTGTTGCGTTGCGGTTTGCAGGAATGATGTAGCCCGAGTGAAATAAGTTGCTGTCTTCTTTCTTTTTTGGCACAATGTCAGTTCAATTTAAATTACGGCGAGGTTTTCGGGCTACATCATACATGCAAACTTGACATAACGGAGAATTTTTTTTTGCGCCGTTTTGAGTATTTGAAGGAATTGCAGAGAAAATTAGAAGGGGTACAGTTTACAACAAACAGCCAATTCACATTGCGTAGTGTAAGTAAAGAATTGAAGATGACTGTTAGATCAGGAGTCTTCGTTAATCAGGTTTCTTTGTTGTCCGGAACATTTGCAAAATCCAAAATGTCTTCTTTTTTTACCATCCATTTGATCAAGTTGGCTAGCGTGTCTGCTCGTACGTTTGAAAGAATGTTCAGGTTAATAGTTTCCTTTGTCATTTCTGTTATTTAAATAACGGGTTGAATCATAAATATGCATGTTTGATTTTTCCAAAAATATTTTCTAGTTTTAGAAACATGTGTATGTCATTTCAGTATGCTTTTCCATTTTATGCTGCAACAAAGATTACTGTATTAAGGGCAGTATTCTGAAGTTACGATTCAGAATTTGTTTTCTGTTCCTTATTATTGAGATAATTTTAGAAAAATTGCAAGCCGAGAGGTCGATTTTTTTACTTTTCTACATCGCGAACTTAAAGTCCATAACGGCAAAACTTTTGTAGTACATATGCAGAGGCTCAAATTAACCAAAATTTTGATTAAATCAGAACAATGTAAGAGAATTTTAGTTTGACTGGAATGTGGTAATCTCTCATACTACTTGTTCAATTTGTACTAGTATGAAGCGCCTCTAAAGTGGCCGCAACTATCCAAAGTTATTACAACGCCAAAACTTTACAGAAGATGCACATTCGGAATATATGCAGATAAATATTTCTCTTAACATATTTCTAGCGATTTTTTGACTTAATACAATATAGGACACATAAACCTGTTCACGCAGGTTTAATACAATGTGAGAGATGCTATAGTCCGGAGGAAACTAGGGCCATTCGCATTGTCCGTTTTTTCCCCGAAGATACGCTCTCAAAGATATTTTCCAATTTTGACATGCCATGGGCGTCCACACTACAGCAATACATTTTATTCGTTTTAGAAACTCATTTTGTCGAAGAAAGAACATTTCCGGGAGATCGTCATGTAATTCAGGAGAATAGGAAATGTTAACCAATAGAAGGGTATAGCAGAATTTGTATTTATACATTAAGCAACATTATTCATTTGCAACGAATGCAATGAATGAATGCAAGAAATTGAGGGTGATGAGTTAGTAGGGTATTTTGCTAAAGAAAATCGTGAGTAAAGCTCTTGTGGTCTGCAGTACCGTTTACATGATTCCTTAAATAATTTAACAACAATATAACCAAACCTTGAAAAAGGGAAATAAAATATTACAAGAGTATTAAAGGAATTCAGTACAGCGAGAGGCACACAAAAACCGATCTTCTTAGAAAACTTTGTGTTATTTCCAACCTTGCTGGGCGCAATATTAAGAATTATTAGGGATATTTGCATTTAATTTTTTTTTTTCATTTTGATTTTTGGGCTCTACTAATCTGTGTTCGTGTTTGGTGTGTACTGTATATTTGTATTAATAAACAAAAATATTTATTATAACATTTGTACTGACGTTTAAAAAAAAATTGTATAAAGGATAACTATCACCCTTCCTCAATGAATAAACAGCACTTTAATCAATGCATTCAATGATTTGCAATACAAAACGCAAACAATTGTTCACTCTAACCTAAAAAATCGATTTTTTCTCTTAAGTCCCCAAATGCTTCCTTACATTATTAAACAACTACTTAACTATGTTACCGATTAATAATCTCTTTGTTAGTACTTTCTTGGAGTATATCTGTTTAACTTTTGTTTCTTTACACTCTAGTGTTATAATCTAGTAGAATATAAAGTTAATCATATATTTATTACGTTAGTATATGTTATGTAAAAAAATCAAATACAAAGGTATTTAAAAAATGTTCAATAATAATGAACAAAATATTAAAAATCACTTTACGAGCAGTTTAGTACTGATCCAGAGACTTAAATATATCTTGTTTGTATTCTTCTTTTCAGTAAGTGTGAGTTGCTTGAATTATATTATTTTTTATGTATTTTATGTTTTCTTATTATTTTTATTTGTTTAATTTACACATTGAGCAAATATCATCCTCTCATGGCGCAATGAGAAACAAACAAAAATTTTAATCCAAATGTCTTCAATTAAATTTCGCTCACTGTGGGTCATTTAATAAACAGAGAAAGAATTTAATGACAATGATTTGTTTACAAACTTGTCTTCTGAATAACGATTTGACTTTATCTTGAATCTAACAATTAACACCTTGAATGGTTACATTTCGATGCGGTTAATTCAAAGATCAGATTTGCAAACAAACGAAAGAAAAATGCACACGTGATCATTCGTCGTTATCAGCTCAATGATAACGCAGCCAAGGTAAATTGTTTAAATATTTGAAATGGAAACGTAAGTAATTAACTTTAAAGGTCGAGTATTACTGCGTTTAGTCACCTTTGAAAGATAACAGGTTTTCATGAGACTACTTGGGGGACAATTGCAATAAATAATGGCAATTATGACGACAAACTTTGAATCGTGAAATTTACATATACGGAGAATATTGACGTCACGAGGCAAATAATTGATTTGTAACCTTTTGCTGACGTATGAATTTCATAAAAAAAATTAATAATTAAATCGCTTAAATACTAAATAAATGTCGTTAAGTGCATTAGCAGAATGCATTGTGCATAAAAACAACATTGAAATGCTGCCAGCGGATCAGCGGACTGATCGGAATCGTTGATTGCACGTATACATTACACCGCAACTGCGATTTAAAAAAAAAAATTAGACTTTATCTCAGGAGGTCATCTGCTTAAGTAAATGAGAGGTGCAACAATTTTTTCAAAATAATTTACCTCGTCACAGTTTAGGATGGAAATTATAGATTTTGTTAAATTTACAAACGGTAATGGGTGAAATTTTATGTGGCCAAGCACTGAAGTTATGAAAATGTATTTTTATGTAAAAGAAGTTGAAACCTAAGTAATGTCATAAAGGTTTGATTATGAAGACTGTTTTACGACTTTAATTCATAACTTGCAGTCGAACTCGACTGTAGTTGCATTTCGTTACTCGTCTTTCTGGGCACATGCTTGTACATGATATTATGTTTTAAATTTAATACGTTTCCAGGTACGGAAGAACTAATGAAGACATTTGGGTTTTCGTAATTATTTTTGTCTCTTTAGAAAAGATAGACTCTGGGAAGGACGATAATAAGTGCACACAAACAGATTGTGTAGCATATAGCTTATTTTCACAATCTACTCATTGCATTGAACACATTAGCGGTAAATACAGCTAACGTTAATTTGATTTTTTTTTTTGCCTAAAAGTTATCTTTTAAAGTGGCGGGACGAAACCATGCAAAAAATAAGAAAGAAAAAATCGGCATACGACGATCAATGTAACACATCGAAAAGTGCACATTCTTGGGAAAAATAAGACTGAATGTTTTTTTATATGACGTATAGCAATATAAAGCGTGAATAACATGAACATAAAAGTGTCATTGCTTGAGATATGAACTCAGGCTTTATTTGACACAATTTGCCCAGTTTGACTTTTATGTATTTATCTCTGGTTGTATTTTTTATTTTGTATTAGAATCCTATCAAATAGTTCAATTGGGGCATGAATGGCTGGCTATGTATGGAGCTGACAATATTGAAAACTGCATTTTCCAATGGTGCAAAATACATATCAAATCGATGAAGGGTTTAGTCAAATGCGTAAAAGTGAAAGACAGTATCCAAGACAATATTTGATATTCATCAATATTGTCGAACTGAGCTTTACTTTCAACGCGTTTATACACAATCTTTAGCATTAAACGATGATTTATTAGTTGGTTTAACATAGGAGAGTATGGATCCAATTAAAAGAGAGTGTTAAGCGTTTTTCTAGAAGCCCAAATCTGCAATCAAAAAGCAAACCAGTTTATTTCTCATAAATTTTGAGATATTGGATTCAAACGTGTAAAATTTTTAAGCTTTTCGATAAAACTCTACAACTCGTTTGAAATTCAGTATCTCAAGAATAATGGGAAACGCTTTTGACCATTGATTTGGACGATGACGTTGGTTAGTGGTAAGGTTAAAAATAAATAACATTAGATAGTTTAACAAGGTATGGTTGTTGTCTTCTTGTATTTTATTATTTCACAATGATTTTAAGTTATCTGGCGAATAATAGTGTTGACAATTGAGATAAGTAGAAGGAGGACTATTATGTAGTAGTTCCTAGATCAAATTCATATATTAAAAAATGAAACCCCCTAAAAGTTAATGCGATCGATTTTGTTTTTTTGTTTTCCTTGGAAGTGAACTTTTTACATCATTAGTGTTTTGTTTTTTTTTTTTTTGTTTCTTAAAGAGAATGTATTTGGAATTTCATTAATTAATTTAAAAAAATTATTACTGCTCGTATATACAAGAACAAAACAAATAAGTTTCCCTACATAATTCTTGTCAGTCACATTTTGTCAGAACAACAAAAAAGTAATTAATTTTAACTTGGTGACTGGGGTGGTTTGGTTGCTTTTAATCGACCGTTAGCATCCTGATAAACGTCTATCATCGAATGTATGTGTGTTATGCTGTTCTACGTCAGTACATTGCTCTTATGATATACAAATATCGTATGTACGTTGATTGTTTTCATTTTTGTTTTTCGTTTTTTCACCGTTCTTCTTTTCCAGTGTAAGCCCAATCGTTTAGTAATTAATTTGTTTTATTTTGTACTTATTAGTCTAACATGCAAATATATTTTTTTTTCTTATTTTCGGTGTTTATTATAAATAAAATATATTGTTCTACTAAAAATACAATAATTAAGTTAAAAATAACACTATTTTCAGACCATAGAGCCAAATATTCGTTCTCTTCTTTGAGATGTTCTGTAATGTTAGTGTCATAATTGTTTTTGTTTTTTTCTGTTTCATTGTTTTTTGTTTTATCTGTGTTTCATTTAACTTTTATCGGGTAAACATTTCTAAGCCAGGAATATACAACATGCCAAAGAATACGCCCCACATCAAGATAATACCGTGCACTGAGTAAAGTGCATTCTCACCATCTGCTATTTTTCTAGCAACGAATTTAAGCGTTTCGTCCAGCAGAACGACTGGAATTGAGAACTTCATAACAGTTATCCATTCCTCGCCAGATAAAGGTGTCACTTGGAAGACAGTCTAAAATTATACAAAAAAGCAAACATAGATCGAGAAAAAGAAAAAAGAAAAAAAACGTACATAAATTATTTAATATTAAAAATAGATGAGAGTAAATGTCTGAAACACAAGAAAAAAAAAATGTGATACTCAAACGCATACGTAGGACACACTCTGTTCACCTCATCATCTGCACACAGAATTTTTTTTGAATGCCATACGGCAGCCAGATACGACAGACAGGGAGGTAGATACATTTTCAAAAATACATGCGATCCGAGAACGAGAATTTCTAAATTTATTCATCGGAATAGTGAAAAATATCTGGCCCACCATACATAGTTTTCCCCCAGGCTGTCACTAATGACCTTCAACCACCCATGGAGGAATTAGCCTGGATTTGGCACGTGGATCATTTGAATGAGAAAATATGTTGCAATCTTGTGTGTACACATTAAACTGTTCCCCCTGCAATGACGGGAGATCACAACTTTCGAAAGTAGGTTTCTTTGAAATGCGCATAGAGAACTGCTTTAAGAGATATTTTTGGTTGGACATCTTACATCCGAGAAGAAAGAAAATATTTACATAAAATTTGTTAGTGCAAATTAAGTGGTTGCGACGCAATCAGCTTGATGAGCAGCAAAGACTGTTCGTTCATCTCATAAATTTCTTTCACTCGTATTTTACACAGTTGTCTTGTAAAACTCTTGGGAACTTGCTAGGAAATTTCTCACATTCAACAAATTCATCTGCCATTGCTAAATGTGAGGATGAAACTCTGCGGACGGCACTGAGAATAATTAAAAAACTTACAATGAGCGGAAGGGATGTT
This sequence comes from Eristalinus sepulchralis, assembly GCA_944738645.1. Classification (NCBI taxonomy): domain Eukaryota; kingdom Metazoa; phylum Arthropoda; class Insecta; order Diptera; family Syrphidae; genus Eristalinus; species Eristalinus sepulchralis. Next base: position 48,232,880 of record OX122883.1, on the reverse strand, counting down.
GTCCCTTTTTCTGCTTCCAACAAATATTTTTTTGGAATCCAGCTGCCATTGCAATATGTATACCTGGTGTTATTATTGAATTGAACTAGGGTGAAGAACCCTCAACACATGTAGGGTATGCATTTGTTTGTAACAATGTATAACGACTAAGCAACTGTTGGATACATCCAAATGGCAGACTCGAATGGCTATTATTATTTCTCCTTCCTAGACTGAAGACAATCTGTTATATACTTTGTCTTGGTATCAGGTTGATGGTCGTATTCCATAATATTGGACAATACATGTAGCACAAGAACTATAGTGGCTTGGTCACAGAGAATGCAAGTGGTATAAAGGAATATGTTTCTTTATCTCATTCGAAAAAGATAAGGTAATACAAGCACATGTGAATGTATTCCAGATCATTCCTGAAGAAATTAGGTATTTCTCAGAGGTTAACAATCGGCATATGTAGTCAAATGCATGCATATGCCGAATGGGTTGACTTTATCGTAAGGACAAACTCGGCTTTAGTCATGAAAATGAGAAAGATGAAAAAGACGACAAACACATATTGGTCGTGACCTAGGTCCATTCCAGACTGTAGTGATAGCTAAGGGATCATATAAGACTATATATTAGTCCCAGAGTTCTTCAATAATACCAAAGGACCGATATTGAAATCCAATCATACCATGTCCCAAATTGAATTTTGTTTAAGTATTCGAAATCTCTCTCGCCCTTGCTTGAACAACTTCAGCAAAGCCGGAATGTTCTCAGTCGAAGTAGAGTTTCTTTGGCACGCGACTCTTTGAATTTACAGTAGCAATACAGTCGAAATTGGTCATTAAGTGTTAGCCTTTGGACGCTTTGATTGCAGCAACGTACATTCATTTTAATTACTCCATCGTATCCCCAGCCCCATTCAATATTCGGTGTCAAAATAGCTTGATCCGTTTAGATTTCGTAGACCAGCTCAAATGTAAAAGCTAATAACCTAATACATTCTTTAAAAAATTAAACCAACGTTCTCATCCTTAAAACGTTATGCAGTCTGGTATACAATTTCAACAATCCAATCAAACAAAAAATCGATCACTTACCGAAAGAACATCTACGTAGAGAATGACGAAATGTAGAGTGAAGGACAATGCCATTGATCCAATCAACCACATGTTAGACCATGGTGGCATAGTGATGAGCGATTGATTCTCTGATAAACTGCAAAGAAACATCGTTCATTCAAAAGTGTTCTGCACCCATGAGTATTGTATCCGAGCATTACCTGTTCATTGCGTTCAACATTTCTATTGTTACAAGAACTGACAGAGCCATTGTCATTGCGTGGGGATCGGCGAAGATCTTGCAGTCGACTCCCTTGAAGTCGTCTCCGCTGCCAAGGCAGGACAAGTGATGGGTCAGTTGCCAATATGTAAGATGTGGACCAGTGTCAGAGAAGATGAACCACCATGCAGCGGCTCCAACGGTAGCGGCACCCACGTAGCCTCCAATAGCCATGTAACTTTAAAAACAAAATAGAAAATAGAAATTTTTAAAAATTTCCAAATGTCGATTTGTTCATTAAATTACCGGAAGAACAACCATCCAGAGATAAGACCTTCATCAGCTTTGCGTGGTGGTTTCTCCATGATGTCGAGATCTGGTGGGTTGAAACCTAAAGCGGTGGCTGGCAAACCATCAGTTACCTAAACCAAATCAACGTGAGTATACAATGCAAGGGAACACTTCAAGCTTTTCTTATATTTCTTACCAAGTTAACCCACAAGAGCTGTACGGGGATAAGAGCTTCTGGAAGACCCAAAGCAGCTGTAAGGAAAATGGAAACGACTTCACCAATGTTTGAGGAGATCAAATAACGGATGAATTGTTTCATGTTGTTGTAGATAGCGCGACCCTCCTCAACAGCCGACACAATGGATGAGAAGTTATCATCGGCCAACACCATTTCTGCGGCGGACTTGGCGACAGCGGTACCAGAACCCATGGCAATACCGATTTCGGCCTTCTTCAAAGCGGGAGCGTCATTCACACCATCACCGGTCATAGCGGAGATTTCGTTCATCGACTGCAAGTATTCAACGATTTTCGATTTGTGCTGTGGTTCCACACGGGAGAAGAGACGGGCCTTAGCGCAAGCGGCTTTCTGTTCAGCGGGCGAGAGATCATCAAATTCACGACCAGAGTAGGACTTGTTTGTTGTGTCTTCATCTTCACCGAAAACTCCAATACGACGGCAGATAGCCTCAGCGGTGGCCTTGTTATCACCAGTGATCACAATGACACGGATACCAGCAGCACGGCAGCGAACGATCGAGTCGAAGACCTCCTTCCTTGGGGGATCAAGCATACCAACAACACCGACGAATGTTAGGTTGACTTCATATTGATAGAATTTGGTGGAATCTCCCAAATCCATTTCATTTGGTTTCATTGGGTTATCACCGGTGGCCAAAGCGAGGCAACGGAGGGTATCACGTCCAGTACCGTATTGACGGGTAAGGTCAAGGATTCTGTTCTTAAGGGTGGTGCTCAATGGTACTTTGTTTTGTCCAACACGGGCATGGCTGCAACGATCAAGCACACCTTCTGGGGCGCCCTTAACGAACAATTTGGGTCCGGTTCCAAGGCGAGATTGCTTCAATGGGGTGCAGTACGATGACATGGATTTACGATCTCTGGAGAATTCAAGGGTGAATTCCTTCTTCCACTTGGTTTCAATTTCCTGACGGACAGCAATGGCAGATGAACGCCTGTCCAAGCCGGTTTTGGTAACGTTGAAGGGATTCAATTTTTCAGCGAGAACGATCAGGGCTGTCTCAGTGGCTTCACCGACCTTTTCGAAAGCTTGTTTGAATTCATTGTAATCAATAGCGGAGTCGTTGCACATGATGCAAATAGTTGCGATTTCCTGCAGTGTGTCGTAGTCAGAAGCCTTAGCCTTTGAGTTGTTCAAGAAGAGCTCGCCAATGGGCTCATATGTGGATCCAGTGAGCTCAAATTCAAGGAAGCTGCTGTCATTTCCCTCAACTTTATCGAAGATGAACATGCGCGATACCGACATTTGATTGGTGGTGAGTGTACCGGTCTTATCAGAGCAGATGACTGAAGTGCAGCCCAAGGTTTCGACGGATGGCAGGGAACGGACAATGGCATTCTTCTTAGCCATACGGCGGGTGCCCAAAGCCAAGCAAGTTGTGATGACAGCTGGAAGACCTTCTGGGATAGCGGCTACAGCCAAGGCGACGGCGATCTTGAAATAGTAAATGGCTCCCTTAATCCATGATCCACCGTGGGCTGGATCGTTGAAGTGACCAATGTTGATGGCCCATACAGCTACGCAAATGATAGAAATAACCTTAGACAATTGTTCACCGAATTCATCAAGTTTCTGCTGCAGTGGTGTCTTGATTTCCTCTGTTTCGGACATCTCGGTTCGGATTTTACCAATAGCGGTATTAAGACCAGTTCCAACAACAATACCCCTGGCTTTACCTGCAGCAACATTTGTACCAGAGAACAAGATGTTCTTCTTATCCTGGTTGACGGCACGTGGATCGGGAATAGCATCAGTGTGCTTAATCACGGACACAGACTCACCAGTCAATATAGACTGATCAATGCGCAGTGTTGTTGAGTAAATATGTGTGATACGAATGTCTGCAGGAATTTTATCACCTACGGATACTTCAACTATATCACCAGGGACAATATCCTTGGCTCTAATCTTCTGTACGCCAGACTTATCCTGACGCACAACTTTTCCCATTTCGGGTTCATATTCTTTTAATGCTTCAATAGCTGATTCAGCATTTCTCTCTTGCCAAACACCTACAACTGCGTTTGCAATTAAAATAAGTAAAATAACTAGTGGTTCAACGAAAGCAGTAAATGTATCTTCATGTTCCTCAAAGAGCGCTAACACCTTGAAGAGAAAGAGAAAATGAAAAAGAAACGATATGCATTAATAAGTGTTGTTTCTGTTGGTTTCATTGCTTGCGGGTATTGGTGCTCATCTCGTGTTTTTCATTCCTCGGAGCTCGGAATACAAAGGGCATTGACACTAAAATCGTTTGTATACGATATCGTTGAAATCTCACTTATCAAGTTGTTTTTTTAAGGTGACGTAAAATGACTGCCCGTTTATCTATGTAAGTAGGGGTCAAGTATGCCACTTCCAGGTTCTAAATTGTGAATTGAATTTTCGCATATTAATTGATATCTCGATGGTACACAATCAATACTATCATTTTGTGTTATGAGCCTTGATGATGAGAGCATCCTGTCGAACACTTATCGGTGCAGTCTATGATATAAATCTCGACGAGGCTAACTTCGAGATAAGGTGAATGAGGTGAAAATAAAATTAAATAACTATTAGAGTATGACCCCTTTTAGTTAATCATTGAATTATTTTGTGGCCATGGGGAGATAGGCGGTGAAGGTTTGTCACGTGCCGTATTGTAGTGAAGTATTTCAAAGTGCGAATTAGTTTGACAGTAAATAATGGCAAACAAGAGCATGTGGATGAAACAGTGACACAATTCATTGCTTTAATTCACGAAAATAACCTAATGGCCTTAGACTTCAGTTCTTTAGTCCTTTAGGTTTCATGGTAGATTCTTTCCATTTCATTCCTGTCCTACATGTACGAAGAAAAATCGTTGATGACTGATCTGCTCAATCTGCTAATTTATTCGGTTTCCTTGGGTTTATTTGATGTTTCACCTTCGTTAATCGATAAATTAAATCACCGAAACATGTATGAAAAGCACCAATAGCGTGGGATGTGAAAAGGGGGTTTTCTTGAGAAAAAAAGAGGTTGCGCCACTTTTGTCGACTGCGGCGCAGTGTTCTTTTACTATAATGAGGAACAATGGCGTACTCAACAAGGCACAGTTTAGTTTTGAGATTACAAGTGGAGTTGTTCAGGGATTTGATTTTTCTTTTGTTGTTGGCGTAGACTTCACTAACAGAAGACAATAGCAGCGGCTGCTCGTGTGTTTTTAATAAAAAATGTTTCAATAAAAAATGATTTTCATTATTTGCGAAAGGGCCTCATATTGAAACTCTGATGCGGTCCTCCAGCTTTATCTGTTGACCACGAAAATTTGCACATTTGCTCAGAGGTACAACTGCAACAAGCAGAAAAAAAAGTCGAATAGAATGTCAGAAGGTGCATAAACGTGACAGGATTTTTAAACAAAAGTAAGCTACGATCTGCCATCCATCAGGATTTCAGCCAACTTTCTACTAGAATGTTTTATGGCTTCTAAGAATCTTTGCCGAGATGTCCAAAGCCGCTTTACCTTTGAACCATGGGGCCACTTCCGCCAATTTATGTAGTGCTGACGTCAAAACTGTGCGCACAATGAAATTTGTCTCTAAATGAAGCTTGTTCGCATTCTGGAAATTACATTTACACGAAACCTGTGAAGAGTAATTGAGTAAATATGAACTCGCTTCACAGAAACGCTAATAAAGATGGGACGCACACAGTATTTTTATACGAATTTTACAGAATCCACAAAAATGATGAAAAACCTTACTGTCAATTAAAAAATCCCTAACGATAACGATCAATTAATGTAATTAATAAGCAGCAGTTAGCTTACTGCACAAGATTGTCGAACGTCTTATTGTGCGTGCTATAATTTTCCCACGATGATCGAAGGGATGAAAGCTTATATTACTAATTTTCGAAGTTGTGGATCTAGATCGGTTCACTTTCCAGTAATTTATAATTACGAAACTTTTATACATCGGTTGGAAGACTACTTACGCAATAAATCATTGATGTGTGATTTATGTATGTAAGTGGTCAGTGATATTTTACTAGGGAATGTCTTTTTCGTACTCGGCACTTAGGAACCATGATGAATTTATATATATGACCTAGGTTAGAATGAAGAAGCTGCGTAAGTAATTTTTAGCAAAAAACCTGAATCTCATATTGAAAAGAAACCTGTCGTGGCATATCGGTTTTTTTAAATAAAGAAGAAAGCGTCAGCGTACTGGAAAATGGGAGGATTATTTTTTATCCTGCAAGTGAAACAATTGGGCAATTTACCACGATAATACATCACTCCCTGGAGGGTGAACCACCGATCATCATCTCATGTAGGCAATCAAAATCAAGAGGAAAACATTTGACAGAAGGAAACAATATTTGAAAACAAGTTCGAACTATAAATTAATGCAGTTCTGAGTACTTTAGTTTGCCTATATTGAAGGTACCAATTTGACGATACAAAAAACCATACCCCTCAACATAGAACCCGAGAAAATGTTCCACGTCGTCAGAAGTTCCACAAGTTATATTTCGCCAGATGAACAGTGTCATACTAACAGGCACATAGATGTTATTTTATTTTTAAATAACCTCACTTACGGTTTGAATTATTTAATTGCCTTTAGACAACAGAACTCTTACACCGCAAACATTTCAGCGTTACGAAGAATTTAAAGAGAAACCGTGAATACCATAGTTGACATGAGATTTCACCAACGACCGCAACAAAGAAAAAATATAACCCTTTGATACTTACAAAGGAAATGATGGCGGCTAGGAGCAAGATTTTTACAAGAAGATCATCGAATTGTTCTAGGACAAGTTGCCATATTGATTTGCCTTAAAATAGAAAAAATCAATCCAGTTAGCCGGTGTTAACTAACCAATCATAAATCGCGTTAATATTACCTTCTTCTGTTGGCAACTCTGTATCATTAAAAAAAGAAAGAAAAAAGGCAAAATTAAGACCAAAATCATACATTTGCATGTTATGTGTTTCTTTAACTTACCATTGGGGCCATATTTTGCTTGGTTTTGTTTCACTTGTTCAAGAGATAAACCAGCATCGGCGTCTGTTCCGAAGAAATTTAACGCCTGTTCGACGGTTTTTGTGTGACCGTCTTCCATTTCAAAAGAAATATTTCACTAGATCTGAAAGAAAACAAACATACGAAAAATAAGACACAATTAAGATGAAAACAACGATGTGCACACAGTATTCATTCATATCTTAAGCCAATGCTCATGGTTTGCCAAGGTCGAATAAAAAATGTCATATCATATCATCCTAAGGAGAAACTGCCTTACGACCTACTAATCTACATGACTGTTATCAATATCAGTAGACTAGCAGACAAAAGTAAACAGTGTCAGTATGAAGTGAGTTTTGGGTTTAATGGCCGCATCATTGATATGCCGTATTAAACCACGAAAGAAACAAACTGAGTGAAAGAAATAAGAGCTGGAGGAAAAGAAATTAACCATTACCACAGAAATGGAGAAGGTACGAAAATATATGCCTACAAATGGTGGTGAAAATGTGAGCTTTACGTGCAAAGACGAACACCTCTTTCGCACGTTCGCTGCTCTTATGCATTTTTAATGTCAAGTCGAAGGAACATACCAAATGACCATTTAATCTGCAAGCGAACAGTTGTCGCGATTTCCGTAACACTGTAACCGATTGTTGTGCAAGCAGCTTTAATACTCAATTAGTGATAGCATTTTTCTTTTGTTCTATAAAATTCCTATATCGCCCATAAAAAAAATAACAAAGGTAAACAAGCTATGCTAATGTGGAAAATATGTAATTTCAAAAAAATGACACATGCTAAGGCCACGGCGCCAAACTTTAGCACTGTGATAAAAAAAAAATCACATCAATGACGGAGACACTTTCACTAGAGGAGAGATCAAAAAGTTGTAAGAATCCCCACGTTGAATGATAGCTATTAGAAAAAAGAACTCCGTTCTAAGACCACGTCAGCCCAACAGCAGCGGCAAGTTGGCGCGCCAGTCATCGCTTTTAAGATTGCAAGCCAAGCTACAGCAGTTTTCCCCTTTCTTCCCCGTGAATACCGCATATTACTTGTGAATCATTGAGAATTTCATCAAATTCGAATAACGTACGATGCTCTTATGACGCTTTCGGTTATCTTCAAAGGGTTTTTGTTCCCCGTAGCCACTTTAAAGTGGCACAAAACCGAGTCGCACAATATGAAACAACACAAAAAAAGACGAAAAACAACAGAAATTATATGACAAAACATACTTCGCTACGTTTAACCTACTTCTTCGACTTAAAAAACACATTTCACGATAAAATACACTCACTTTTGTGTCTGAAAATGTTTGCATTTCAGTTTTTTCTTCCCCTTACTTTTTCTTAACCTCTCTGCTAAAATTCTCATTTCGTTCTACATACTTCCCGATAACTTGTTTACACTGCCTTGGCAAGCAGTTTCTTTCTTTGGCATTTATAACACATAATAAATGAAATAATAATTATAGTTTGCTCATTATCATTTAGTAAACAAAATTCGCGTTAAAGCGACTAGTTCGGTGCGATTTGCATACAAAACCATAATTTCTAAAGCGAAAAAAATGCACACATCACGAAGAAAAAGTTTCGTCACTACTTGTTACTTCATTCTCCCGAAGAAGAATATATAAAAAAAACTTTAGACGTAGCACCGAGTTGAATAATCCAACGAAGCGCTTCTTTATGTATTCCAAGCACTGATTTCTTGAATTGTACACGGAGTAAATGAAGTTGAAATTTTGAAACAATTTCGCAGACAAAGGATAAGACAAAAGGCACACGTGCCTCACTGAACGAAAAAAGAATATATTTTACATTACTGTAAACAGTACGTACCTTTATTTTTGAGATATTTCCAATTGAATTGATGTGAAAAAATTGCATAAATAATTTAGAAATATGCAAGAGATAGAAGAGAAGCCTTTATCACAGCCAGCGAGTTTAAATTGGATGTTTTACAGTTTCAAAAATGATATTGACTATTTCCTACAAGCAGGCCGAAGGGAAAATATTCAAAACGAATTCACAAACCCTCCTCTTAGTCAACTGTCAACCTGAAGAGATGACATGAAAGAAGTACTGTCAAATTGGACTCCATTGAACTTTTTTTTTGTTGTTGGATATCGTATGACTTGAGTCTTTTTTCCCCATCGTTCATTTTTCCTATGAAATGTGTGCGTCCAGTGAGTAAATTCGGTTTGCTGGAGATGGTAGTATCGCGAATGAAACTAGCGAAAGTCATTGTGAATAAATAGAATTGCGATGTTTAGAGTACATCCACTGGGAATATTTATAAACAAATGAAATGAAATTACTTTTGCTACAGGGGGTGCAATTAAGTTTTTCTTGTTGACGCTACTTAAAAATTTTAAAGGCAAACTTCCTCTTAAGTAAGTTTTTCAGGAACTTTTCATGAAGGTCATGATGTACTTTTGTTGAAGTCAGTTAATATTGCTAAATTTTAAGTTTAGTTCATTTCTTGCCAAGTCAGGGCCAGCAAGTCCAAATGACAAGACAATTATCTCAATTATGCTAGTGGTGCCCGAATTTCGGCTTAGACTACGTTTACATCAGATGTGTGGGAAATTCATATTTTTGCTCACATTTTATTTTCTGATCACAGTCGTATCCGATTTTTGGTGGAAATTAAGTTGATTGCATAAAAAATTAGTTAAATTCGATACGACTTCTTGCAACAAAGAAATAAAATGGATGTCTGCGACCAGCGAACCAAGAAGCGAAACCTTAATGCTTGTTGAGTTCAAAATGACGCACTCACGTTGTTGGGCTTTTACGTTGGACCTTTGCGCGACGTTCTCGGACTTCCAAATTGAAATAGAAAATGTTAAATTCCTATAATATTCTTTATAAGCTATTAAACAATCAGTTCCTACAGAAGTAGACGCCTTAGTTTACTAAAATTTAAAATTTACGATTATATAATTAAACAAAATTTAACGGTTAAAACTTCGAACTGAATTGTCAGCAGCCCATTCCGTCAGACATTTTCTGATTCTGATTATAATTTAACAAGTCTTAAGAGGTGGTGCCGTACAGAAATTCCAGATAATGGTTTCATCCAGGAATCGAACCTAGATTCCCGGGGTGTGTGTAAACTCCTCGAAACAAATAATAGTAATTATTCACGAGGATTACATATTTAGTTTCTGCTGCTACCAAGCTGAAACAACATTCTATCTTACAGCAAGCGAGATGAGCCTGACCACCATCAAAATACTGTTTTGTTCGTTCTCCATGTGAACACATATCAATTGAAATTTGCAAGATCCAGGTTCTAAGATTCCTTTGAATCCAAGTAATAGTTAAGACCTGACACCAAGTGATTATAATCTGTTTCTGTTCATGGCAAAGGATTTTGCAAATGCGATCATCTAACTTTGCTGGCAGTAGGACAAACGTTTTTCGATATACGCAACAATATAATATAATCGAACAAAACGGTGAGTACGTGACCATGGTACCATGGTAAATTTGATTAAACAATTTATAAAAAATTGAACACGAAATTGTATATATACTCTGCTCTAGAATTACACGAAGTTCAATGTTTAAAGACCGTGAAGCCGAAGAAATAATTAACACATAATCAAGGAAAAAAGTAAATAAAACACATTTCTCCATTACGTAACATGACCCTAAACATCACACATTTCACTTAAATCACTTCTCAGGTAATAAAGCTATCAGTGACACGAAAAATACACGATTAATATTAATTTAAGGGGCATGTTTATACATTAAGATTAATAGGTCTATTGGTGAACAGGTTACTTTTCGAATTTACATCGCTTCCGGTTGAGTAATTATCTTTATGTTGCCGATATAAAATATTTACTTTTAGAAGCCACCTCGTGACCTATAGCCATACATCTACGTATCTAAATTGAATTATTGAAGGTAAGAAAATGAAATCGCAAAATTTATAGAAAATTGTTCAATGAATGAAATAATTAAATGCGCATTTAAGGAATCACCCCCTTTTCCACTTGATTTTCTCTCAACTAAACAAAACAAAAAATCAACCAACACGTTTAAGGTGACGACAAACAAGTGAAAAAGTACACCTCCTAATGATGATTTTCGAATCGATGAAATCTATAGGATTCAAAAATTGAATAGCACTAGCTGAATGAAAAGTGTTTATTTTCGTTTAATTATATCCAATATTTTTTAATTCATTGAGGCGTTTTTTTCCTCGTTTTTGTGTAACTTTATTGGCATATGTTGCCATAAAGTAGATCTCAAAACATACGTTTCAAAATTCGTGGAAATTTGAAAATGAAGAGAAACATTGCGGAGGCTGTAAACAATATTTTATTTGAATCAAGTGACGGCAGGGAACCTTCAACGTAATGAGCTTCATGTGCTCTGATTAGATTCATTAAATTGGGAAATTTTTTTTGATTATTCTTTTATTTATGAAATTCGCAATTTTACAGTTATCGCTTGCTGGAATGGTACGAGCATATTGAGTGAAAGTGAAATTAAGTTTAGTACGGGCAATGATGGATGTATTCAAGTGACGAGTGCTGTGATCGCGAACATTGAAGTTTACTCTAAAGGTGGTGGGCTGACTGAAAAGTGGGCACACGATGGGATAAGTGTCAATAGAACGCGATTTCAACTGAATTTGATCATACGAGAATTTGATCTTTGTTGTTTTGTTTTTTATATTTAAAAAAAATCCTTGTAAAAAACTGAAATATTATATTTGAATTTTGAAATAGCTGTTCGAGATACAAGCGTTATTTTACAAATTAGAAAATAAAAAAAACAATTTTTCCAATGTATGGATATCCATTTCAAATAAAGTTATTTCTCAGATCCTGATGTGAAAACGTAGTTTTTGAAAAAAAAAAAAAAAAACAACTTACAAGAGCAGATCAAGTATTACATATTTCATCTTAGTCACAGAGGATAAGTAGTGAATCTCTCAGCATTTCAACAGCAAAGTAGCTCTTCTAATAAGCAAGAGTTGCACTCCCATAGGCAAGCAGCTTGGAATAGAATTTTAAGTAAAATAAATTTAAGTTTTTTGCTGACTTTTGTATATAACAATGAAATACTTCCTAACAATTTCCCTATGAAAATGGATTCTCAATCACCAAATAAATACAATGTGCAAGATGACACGTGACATAAGCACAGGAGCTCTGATGCTTGCAGACTTTAATCTACCGAATGTGGTGGCGTGTCATAGTTCAAATGTATTGTCCATAAATGTGGTGTCCAATTGTTCACGAGGGGCCAGGGCTTAAGTCCCAATTATACAGTTTTCGTCTGTTTGTTTGTGTCCAGTCTAATGTATTTGCCATCACTGACCAATCGAATTTTCTCTTCAGTGCGGAAGGAGTTATTCAAACTGCTCCCACTTGCAGAAATACTTGTGAAGGAAGTTATATAAAAATCAACGATAGACAAAGTATCGCTTTAATTTATTGTACATTGGGTTCTATACGCACATTATGTTTGCGTCCTTATTTTCTTTAGCATCTATTCATGTTGTGCGTATATTTAACTTTATATTTACATTCTGATATTTTAAAATTACATACTTTGCTAAATAGAACCAGAATCGTTATTAATTCTTTCATAAATATCTTGGTTCGCGGTACAATATGAACAACTGTGCTTGTTTCGATACAAAATAGTATCATTAACACCGCAGTGCTGCTTTCGGTTTGGTGTGCGCATATTGCTACCACGTGTGTGGTGTCGTTCATTCTACACTGTACATACGTAGAGGTGGCTCTCGTGTGCACCGAGCTTTTCAGAATATAAAACATTTTTAGAAATGATTTTAAGAATTTTTTTAACCACCCCTAAGTGTCTTATTCGCATTCCATTCCAAATTCGGCAAAACATATATGAACCAATATATATGAATGTATAAATAAAACGAAAGAAAATGCATCAAATAATTATATTCAAAACCCCAAAACTTAACGGTCACATAAAATTTAATCCATACTGAAATTTCGAAAAAAAATAATACATAAGTTCAAAGTGTTTCTTTATTTTGGTTGTGCAAAAATTTGATTATTCACTCACTTCTGCGTCTGGCACTTGAGCTAATAACGGTACATACTCTCTTTCGTAGATATGCAAAACTTTACGATACTTTTATGTATCGGATTTACGATACTTTTTAGTACCACATTAAAATAATCAATTAATCCGTTTTCATTCACTTGTTTTGTGTTGTTTTGTGATCGATTGGTTCCCACTTTGTAGCATTTGGAATAAATTAGATACGCTTCAACATTTTTATGGATTTCGTTTTCTTTTATACAATTTGCGAGAAATATTTTTAAGTTTGCTAAAATGTCTTTAAATCATTAGAATTCGCAGTGATCCTTTGATCTGAGGGACCTTGAATTGAACTTGGGGACAGTGTTGTTTTATCTTTGCCTGGATGATTTAGTAAATTTAAGCACCTGGTAGTATTGTGTTTTGTGTTTCAAGAAAGTATTTTTGATGTATAAATAAATTACAGCGAAATCAAATTGTTTTCTTTTTTGTTTTAAAACAGACGACAATTCCCTAACGATGCACTGACATCAAATAATGGAAATTGCCATTTTTAGACTCCAATATGTGCACAATTTGATATTTTAAACCAAAAACCGGATTATTTTTGCAATTTTCTTATTTTTGAAATTAAATTGTGTACAGGCAGAATCTTGCATCTGTGTAGGTGATGATATCAACAACATCCGTAAAATAATTTCAACCCAACCCAATGCTTTTGATCTTGTTTAAATGCATCCGCTTAATTTTATTCACTGTCTGTCGTACTGTGAGTCACCAGCTGAGGGAAGAAGACTCTGTTAGACATTAAACAGGTTCCAGTGCAACGCTCGATCCATAAATAAACATTATGTGTTCATAAAACATGATTCACAGTGCCGACATGGAAATGGTCCCTCAGGTGCTAATTGACATTTTATATCTGGACATTGCGCCCATCGATAAACGTTTAAATATGATTTTTTTAAAGCAATATCATTGTTCCGTCATTGCAGAGAAAAATTAGTCTAAATAAACGTATAGTAAACATCTCACGCCAGAGGTGTGGAATAATCGAAGCATAAATAAACAGAAAGTTATAAAAGGTATTAGTAATGACGTTTTTTTATTCAAAATTACTGAATCATTACATTTATTTGATTGAATTTTGTTTAATATAAAGGGACATTAAATAAAGGAAAGAAGATGGATTCTTATCTTCCACTGTGACGCTTATATTTTGTTGGGAGATATAGTCGGAAAAAAAGTGATTCGCTCTTAAGTAAAAGTTGAAGTTATTTTTATTCTGAATTTTTACAAATAGTAAATGTATGCATGTGCTTAAGTGAAATTTAGCATAAAGTTCTTGTGAACATTGTTGTACCTATTTGTAGTAAAGGTCTAATTGTAATATTGTAATATGTACGTATGGAAACAATTAACAAATTAAGCAGTTTCATATGTTATAATTATTATGATCTATAGGTTGGTCTTCGCTAAGATTAATCTAGCTTGGTTAACTAATATTCTCCTAAGTGGCAGTAAACTAAATTGCTCTTTATGTGAGTGAGTGTAACGTTTTCTTTTTTAAATCTATCACAGAGCAACACAGAACACTTCATTAACCCACACTTTTGTTTTAAATAGCAAAAGTTTTCTGCGCGACTAATGATCAGCCATCAACCAAGCTTCTAATAGATTACTTCAAATAAACATTATTAACTAGTAAACAATGCATTTTAAAATAAAATCTATTTCATTGCCAAGTTCGTTAAATGAATTAGTACATCTTGTTGCAATGCAAAGATAATTTGTTCTATAACTCTTATCATAGAGGAAATTTCTCACCTTAATATGTTTTTGGGGTGCATATTTATTCATAAGTAAAAGCAATTCTGGTGAATTCATTCAATAGTGTATTATGTCCCGGATAAGCATGGCTTAAGTTGCCTTACGTCTTAAACTTAAGGTTTGCAGACCTCGTATTTTGCCTCTGTTGTCTTAGATGAGTTCTTCTTTCGGTTCATAGGGTGAATACCGAATCATGGATGATTGTTATACCTATTACGCTCATATTGAGAAAGGCATATGTCGTTGAAAACTTTTTGTTACGTTTTTAACTGGCTTCTTTAAATCAAAGCCTTAAAATAGGGATTTTGGAATGAAAGCCAAGTTTGTGACACATCTTCACGCAAAAAACTTATTAAAGTTAAAGTGAATTTTTAATAATTTTTGAAAAGAACCAAATAAAAACAACAATTAAATAAAATCGTAAGAATATCAATATACATTTTTTTAATTTTTCAATTATTGTTTAAATGCTTCAGTAACTGTAGCGCATTTTTGCAAAAATAACTATTTTCTAAGAAAATTATAACGTAGTTTAGTTCAATAAGCTTAGTCAAACAAGACCCAATTATGATCGATTGGGAAATAAATACATTCAAAAATGCACGCAATCTTTTTGAAGTAGAAGCACTGTTTGCATCAGTTCACTTTGTGAGATTTGAATTAAATAACTATGTTAAGCCTAAAAAATGTTAATAATTACAATTAGTTTTGAATCTGGTATAAGAACACAAAAATACATTGCGAAATTATTCCTTAAATAACCACGTATAATTAACAAGGAATTGCAATTAATTTATTTTCAGAATCTACGTACCTAATGTATTATTTGCATTAAATATTGTACCAGACGAAACTATTTTAGTTGACTTATTTAAACAGCACATATTATATAGCCAAGAAATCAAGTCCCAAACAACGAATTCAATTAAATGTAAATTATCAGCATGGACCCTTACGACCTTACGACTACTAACGGTCCATCCTCTGTGCAGTCAGTGAATGAGCAAAAATTGTACCTTAAAATAAATGTCCTCTTTAGGAATCAGAATAGACTTTCCTTTCAATCCTTTTATACATAAGTTGTTGTAAAGCAAAGATCCATTAAAATTTTATGATATATTCTGATTGTGCACACTCTGTGGCTAAGGCTAACTTCCTTCAATCATAGCTGGGTTCTGTTAAATTTGATGAGTTCTACAACAATACACACATTTTCCAAATTTGCGTTAATGATTTTGATAAGCTCTCTCACCAATTTCGCGCACACAAAGATATTAACTGAAATGACACCATCAGTTGAATTGTTCATCTCTCAGGCAATCACCGATGATATCGTTCAGTTGCACTTCGTACCAATTTCGCGACATGACCCTTTGTTTGTTTTGATTTTTGTTCTGTTATTGTTTTCGTCTAAGGAAAAAAGCGTGATTTAGATTGAAAACAAGTGTTTATTTTTGGAAAGGAATTTCTACGATTTCACTAAACAAATTGGTATCACCGAAGTAATCTCTTTTATCTTACAGAATTAATCTCGACATGAGTATTTTAAAACCACGTGTAAAATTAGTCAACTGACCTTAAAAACAGTGCAGCAGATATATTGTGTTGAATAATTTTTTTTTTAACTCTAAATTTGCGTTTATTCTTTGCGAACAAACCTAACACAATTCTTTTTATTTGAAAAGCAAACAAAACAAAAAATATGCATACCAGAATTTATTATATAACAAACTGGGGAGCAAAATATATTTATATATATGTCTGCACATTTAAATGAAATCCAAAAAGACTTCTTGACGTTTTAATGAATCTTTCTATTTTTGTCACAAGAGAACTAAATAAGTATGTACCACTGTAATGCTGACCACCTGTCTGGCCGCCTGTCTGAGTTAATGCCAAGCAAACACTTGTCACCAACGAGCGACTAGCTGTTGCGGTGGTGCCTAGTGATAGACCAGAAAATGTCCTCAAAATGATTCTGAGAGAAAACAAAAGCGAACAAAAATTAAAACATACAAAAAACTGAGATAAAGCTATAGCAGCTATAGAATGAAAATTGGACATGGATCCAATGTGTGTCCAAGCGAATTTGTACAGATAATAAAACAAATTCCCCCTGGGGTTTTTGGTATTTGGCATATGTATGCCTGTGAGCGCTGATACATGTTTCATTTAGCACAAAGGTCATTAGGCCAACCTTGAATTACATGGGTTGCTGGTTAAATTGAAACTGTCACACGGTTTTATCCTGTACTATCAAGATGAAACTGACGCGTTGGTCCTTTTGCAAGTATTTTTTGGCAAGAATCACGTACTTTTTATAATTTTCATACATTAATTAACCTTTCTGTGAACAGTTCTATTTAATTGCCTATCACCTGTCATTGAGATAAAAATGCAAAAGCGGTTCTTTAAATGTGAGCGGCGGTTTCTTTCAGTTTTTGTTTTAATGTTTAATACATAATTTTATGGGGCTTGGCAAAATTATAAGACGCATATTAATCAAAATTTTTAAGTGACCATGAAGTATGTCCGCCAAGTTTTGATTTAGAAACGCGGAAATACAAACATAATTTTTGGTTGAGTGCCATCGACGTATGATCGGGAATGATTGAAAAATAATTTTTGTTGTTTTCGTCAAGCTGACGTCTGCATTAAGTAAACTGTTGACGACAAATTGGCAGAAGTATATTTGTATGATTTCAATTTTACTTAAATGAAACATGCGGTTTCTAGTTATTGTTTTATATGCATTTAATCTTAAAATTAGTGTTTTCATTAATTCTATGTTTTAATAACATTTTAACGGAATATTTAAATGAACATCAATATATAAAATTATGTAAAACACTATATGTATATCAGTAATTCAAATTTACATCAAGGAGCAGAAAAACACTCAAGGCTTTCGTCCGCAACTTCAAATAAGCTTGCTTGTGCATTATTACTTTTGCATTTACATCGCTTTTAAATGAGTGGCTCTATAGCCCTCAAGAAACCAGGGCTCATCTTCTTTAGGAACTACTAACGATACACTGACTATTATTTTCTCAAGAGTAGAAAAGGACCTAAAGCTACCAAAAGTCAGTGAATCCACGACTTTCGTCATGTAAGTAATACGCGCCTATTACGCCACGGCCCGGCTGCAACAGCAAACTATTTTTTGGGGCTCGCCCAAAAAGTTTCAAAAAGAATTTTCGCTGCGTTTGACTTTTGACCGTCCAAGATGAAGCAAAAAATTTCGCTCATAAACATAAGTGCAGGTTAAAACAGGAGAGATACGATCCAAATATATCTTATTCAAGAATTACATACTATTGGAGAAGTGCTGCACTTAGTCGTTGCAGAACATAACATTTAAAAGGAAGTCAAAAAAAAATATCTTGTTGAAGACTTTCGCCTACTCTTGTCAAAAATGCGTTGGAAAAGTATATTACTAGCGTTCTGGTAAACTTCATTAGACGTAACGTAGCCTATGTTTTCAGAAGGATCAATTAAGTCCTTTAACAGAACAGCCACAGGTTAGTATGTGGGTAAACATACCGCTAAAATTGTGATTACTGAGAATAATTATTGCAACACTTGCATCGAAGAAAATACCTTTGTTTGACTTCATACTCGGTCAGTATATGTCAGAGCCAGGCCTTGTATTTTTGTCTTTCAATACAATTTCAAAAATAATCAACAACAAGCTTTAACGATGTAGGCAGTGGCTATAAAAGTACAGATACATGTATTTACTTAGATCCCAAGGGTCGATTGTGCAGTCAGGTGGGTTTTCTAGATTATAGGGCTAAGTAAGCCTTGAGTTTTCAAAGAAACCGAACAAGTTTTTGATGGAGGTTGTTAAGATTATTTTTCAGATTATTTTTGCCATAACTTAAGAGGTTTGTGATGATTCTCTCTTTATCTCTCGGTATTCTCTATGATAACATCCATTTACACAGTCACATAAAACAAGTGCCCTTCTATTAAAAGTAATTAACTTGCTCGTTCTATTTATGTAAAAGCTTGATAAAAATACCAAAAAAAACTCTAAATAATTTTTAATTATGAACTTTAAGCTACAGTTACAATTTTCTTTTTCAATATACGAAAACGGGCATCCAACTACTGGTACAATTCATAAGTCTGCTACTGCGATAAGGTTCCTGAGCTCAGTTAAATTCACGCTATGGGTGGATGGTTACCCAATGCCAACCAATGCAATGGATGAATAAACCAGTTAACTGTTTGTAATGAAATAATTATACTTATTATTACAGGATTTGAGATTCCTCTTTCGAATGTTGTCAAATTGACAGGAGAACGGAGTATACGTTTAATTTCTTTATGTTATTCGTTTTCCTGAATTTCTTGCTGTTTTAAACATTTTAGAGATGCATCGGCTGTGCACATTTACTGAGTAGTATAACAATAATCGGCAGTCAGTGCTAAGTGCTAAGATGCATTTCCATATGTAGGTAAGAGATCTTGCACATAGCTTAAGTAAATGTCATTAATAATATAAAAAAATGTTCGATTGATACTGAATATCTTTTAAAGAATTTTATGTTTGTCTCCGATAGGCTTGGGAAGCGTACAGAAACTACAGGAAAATGCACAGTCTGTTCAGCCGATTGAATTTTTCAAAGAACGCAGTGGCTACTGTTATATACGTACACTTGCTCGAATTTCTTGAGTTTTTAAAACTTGAGTGGTATGTATACATTTTTAAAATGATTGTTTTCAAATTTAATTTATTTGGAGTAATTGCATAAACTGCCTATTGTTTTTTTTTTTCATGAATCCACGATAGAACTAAATTCAGCTAAAAAGAAGAACACGAATGCGATAACACTATTACTAGTTCCACAGAAGGTTTAATTCTAAACCTAGAATTCAACTCACAAATAGCCACTTTTAAACAAACTGTATTGAAAGAGAAAATCGAGTACTTGAACTTTAAAAAAAAATAAAAAAAATGTAAACTTTTCATAAAACTCGTTTAAAAACCATTGTTCTGAGTTAATCTTTAGATACGTTTAAACTATTCAAACACACATTTAAATCCACTATGGTTGAAAAAAAAACTCACTAAACTTGATTCAAAAGCCCAGGAAACGGCTTAAAACTGTTTTTTTTTTTAACCACTATGCTGTTCATTCACTTAATGGTAGAATCCAAGTACCAGTTGCCGATACAAGCTTATAAATGATTTTAAAATCAAAAGATGAACACTGTATTCTTCGACGCAAAGCAAAAAGTTGTCAAATTAAGAACTGTCACAATTTCAGACAGCCTTGCATGATGGACAAGGCGACCAGCTCTACATCACTGACACGTGTATGTCAAATGACAATGAAACATTTTCATATACTAAAACTTTTCCATTGCTCTCGAACCAAAAATTTAAAAGCAAACTTGAAATAAATTTCATACCTTTGCAAAATTTCCTATTCACTCGATATGCGTGGTTAGATGATGTGTAACGGTATAGAACTATGAATACCACTGCAAAATATTTCTTGAGTGTCACTTAAACATCGAACAAGCGGAAGACCAAAATAGACCTCTTCAAAATGAATTTTCTCTTTGTTTTTAAGGCTTAAAACGTTCAGTAACAGATTGCCTATGTCACCATCTGTTCTTGTGTAATATTTGCACAAAAAAAGGATGAGAAAAGAAATTAACAACGTCTTTTCGGAGAATGCGTCACAAAGTCACTACATCAAGTCATGACAGATTACGCAAAAAAAAATATATATATATGTATGTATATGAATTTTGAAAACCGCCTAAAAGTTCGGAAGCGGGCAAAGAAGTGTGTTCACAACACGAGTCGCACGAGTCCCGGGAGTTTAATAAAAATAATGCCTAGCACCTTATAAAATATTTTTTCTTTTTTTTTCTTCGATTTTCCCTCCAACATAGTTCTGTATTTGAAAAAATGTGAGTGTTTTGTAGTGAAACATACACAAATACTTACATGACCGGTATGCTAAACATTGTATTTGCTTCAAAATTAACGTATTTTACCCAAAATGGACAAGATATTAAGTACATAACCATGAACGGGTAAAAGCGAACAAGGAAAAGATTGTCTATGAGGAAGAATTTTTTTACCTTAATGAAGGGCCACCTGAAACTATTTTTGTAACAAACATCAGAATTGAGGGATCTAATTTTTTTAATTTTCAAATAAATAAGAAAATGTGTACAGCTTTGCAAAGGAAACAAGTGTTCAGTGAGAGATGTCAGAGGATCAGATAGGTAAAAACAGTCCGTATTCTTTTCAAATTATGAAAATATATAATTATGTAATATAATTATGAAAAAAAAAAAATACGAATATGCAAAAAGTATAGGTGCACTCCCTATTCATTTCATGCTTAGGAACGAGATGGATATATCCAGTTTAGTTATTTGTGAACCATGCGCATGTCAAAAGACATATTTTTTAAATATTCATCCATTGGGTGACGATATTCATATACATTTGGGTGTGTGTTTATGCACAGACACCGCATCGATTCACAGATAACAGTGATAAGAGATCGAATTGTCCATTAAACGTTTAGTTTTTATTAAATTCACCATTTTACGGCGCTCTTTATTCGACAAAAAAAGAAAAAATTGAGGAAAAAAATTGTATAATAATATATTTAATATAGCCACCTATTAATCTGTTAACAGTTTTGCTAGTAAGTGGACATATACTAAAAATAGCAGGAGGTAATATATTTTGGCATCCAGGCGCTAGTAATAGGTATACTCAAATGATCTTTTCTTTTAAAAAAAAAATGTGTTTTTTTTTCTCTTCTTCATTAACTATTCTTTGAAGATTCCTCATCTATTAAATGAGAAAAATATTTTAATATGTATACATACACTCATGCCTATATGTATACTTTTATATATTTTTGTTCAATTTTAATTATTCGCTCTAGCGAAAAGAGACATCTTTCAGATTGTATATTATGAAATATATGACGACAATGGGTATCTAGCGAAATTTAAAAAGAAAAAAAAAACGAGAGGTCTGGGTGAGAGTCGTTTATTTAAACTCTCATATTTATTTTGAGAATGAGAAAAATTTACGAAAAAATATTTATATATATATATACATATATATATCTACAGTCCAACGAAAAATTTAAATTGATCTTGATGCTTGGTAATTATTACATATTTTGTTTATTTATGCATTTGTACCTAGAACTAAAAAAAGGAAACGTCTCTTCTGAAATCTTGCAATGCCTCCGAACCGCCAAAGATCAAGCAATGAGAATGCAGATTGCAGGGCATTAAGTTTATTTATTAATAACTTAATTATTTCAGGTTGCTGTCGTGCATAGACATGATAGACAGATTTAAGCAAAAACGAGAAAAAAAATATGAACATCCCCCAAACTGTTCTTTTTGTATACACTAGGTATTTCTATTTTTTGTTTTTGTATCTCACTTGTCCTTTTTCTTTTCTAATGCCTTGTTGGTTTTTGCGTGTGTGTATTTTTGATATACGAGTGTAGTTTAGTGTGTGTGTCGAGTAAAAATTATTCAATATTTTTAATTTTTTTGTTTTAAAAATCCTCAAATGCGCTAATACTTCGTTCGCATTTATAAGACGGGTGTATTTAAACGGTAGAGCTTGTGCGTGACACACAGATGTATATTTTTGTTCTTACTTACACTATGTATCTGTATGAGAACAACTAATTTTAATTAAATTAAGACAACTTTTGCAAGCTTTTTCTTTTTCTCTAAGCCAACAAATTCAAGCAAATAAGAAAACGAAAATATAAAATATTTCTTTTTTTTTATTTTATGAGATCTATCTCGTTATTTTTTCAATATTCGAATTGATCTCGCTATGTGTATAGTAGAGTAGTGGTTGAAGATATTTGCAAAAAAGGGCGAAGATGAATACGGTTCACTCAACAGAATATATATGCATTTTAGAGGATTCTTAAAAGAATTTCGATTGAGATGAGATAAGCATAATATTGTATAATCTGTTTTTTGTGTCATTATTTGTCTTATTCTTCTTCTTGGGACAATCAGAAGGTTTTTGCTGCAGTTTTGTGTGTCAAGATGAAAGGAAGGAAGCTGCAGGTACACAAAGCTACTGTGTGTTTACTTATTTAACTGTTTAGGGTAAAGAACTGTATTTTTTTTATTGCATATCCTTTTGTAATCCTGTTTTTCAACTCTGTTCTCATCGTTTATCGAGAGTTCTGTAGAGATTTTGAATAGTTTTTGGAGAGTTCTTAAAGAGTTTGTATGTTTCTTTCATCTTCAATTGTTTTGTCAATTTGAGGGTTTTTGTCATAGAGTTTGAATAGATGAAAAGAAAATCAATTCACTATTTTCTTTAAAAAAACACACATATCACACAGAGAGAGATAGAGTTATTTTATTCGATTTTGGCTGCATAGATGTATCCTTTTTATAAACTGTATTCACATTTTGTTTCTTTTTGTTTTTTTTCTTTGAATATTATTTGAAACTTACGGTCTTATTTGAAATATATGCCTTCTTTACGAAACGAATTCAACTAGTTATATAAGCACCGAAATGATGAAAAACCCAGGGGAAAGTTCGCGCTATTGAACCGATTGATGGCAACTGAAGACAGCGAGAAAAACGCGCTCTTCGAGAGTACCAACCGAAAATAACAGTGCTCCGCGTTTTTGGCATCAATCCCAAATAGACTCTCTTATGCCCGGGAAAACACATTTAGCACATCAGAGAAAATGAATGAAGGAAATCCCAAAAATTATGATTAAAACAATTTTGACAATGGGAAAGTATTTCTAAACCTAATACTTGCAAAAAACTACTCTCCGAACCTTCGGCATGTCCTAAAAATGCACTTTAACTGCAAGGATTTTTGAATTGATTTTGTTTTTGTTTAGTCTTTTTTGGTGTTTTCGAAAATGTTTGCTTGACTATTCTTGGTATACATTTCGAAACACCTTTGATTTGGTTCTTGTTTTTATTTATTTGTTTTTTTTTTTTTCGTTTTATACCTCAATCTTTTTTATTATTCATACAATTAATGTGTAGATATGTTTGTAGGTGAGTATATTAGAGAGACAGATTATGCAAATTATTTATACCCATTTTTTCTTAAATTCTGTATGTATATTTGTGCTCATACATGCCTATGTCTATATGCCTCACTAATATAACTAAAAATAGGCATTTCAATGGAATGTATAGGCGAGGAGTCTTTAAATTGTTTCCTCCTCATATCGCAGGGTTCTGCTGCCTTTCGGTCTTACACGTATAAAACAGGTGTTGCCCGAAGAAGCCTAGTTTTTGTAAACAACCTTAAAAAGTATGGATAATAATAAAGGTCATCCGCAAAAGTCAGCTGCGCTATTCTAAATAAAGTCTCAGCCACTTAACTGATTCTGAATTTTACGTTTTTCTTTTATTCCATTCTGCGCGCTCCCTCTCTCTCTTTCTCTCGTTTTCTCTAATGGCTGGGAGGGGGAGATGAACGAATGGATGGGCGCTTGAGGCGATCGAGGCGGTTATTTCTGCCATTACGTATGTCCGAGTACGAAGAGTGTACAAGATAAGATAATTTATATATACGAGTATTAGGTAATAATAACAATATATTAGACTGTATTATAATAACTAACGGTTGCTGCGCTAAAAGAAGCAGACGCAAATCTATATTTAAATTGTAAAATATAAATTCTGTCGAAAAAAAATGCTAAGGAGACGAAAGTGTAGTACATTTTCTTCATTTTCACGTTATATGCACCCACATGTCCTCCAGTTGATTCAAATACGAGATTGTCTCTCAAGTACCGATCTGAGAGGACATATAAAATAAATTAAATTAATTAAATGCACCTAATTTCTCATCTCCCTGCGTGTGATGTATTTTTAAATGTCTGCAAAAATTTTAAAAATCATATTTTTACATTCCCAAGGTCACCCTTTTTTTAATAGAGGTTAACGTCTTCCGTTATAGCCAAGGTTTGGGTAAAAGTATGCGACAAATATAAATGGTGGGAGTTTTTTTTTCGGTTTATAATCGAAATAAACTTGCGTAGATGTTGTTGACCCTGTTTATTATGTATGGAACTTTTGTTTGCGCTGTTTTCATAGGAAATAAATGTTACTGGAAGAAACAATTATTGCTAGCTACAACTTTCCCCATCTGTCTGTCAGATTTTAGTGGCTATTCAGAAATCAACATCTTCACATTAATGGATATCGATATTTTAGATTAGGTTTCAATGCATTTTTATTTATCTAGTTAATTTTTCTTACATGCTGGACAAAAATACTTAAAACTAGCTTACAAATACAATCTACTGATCTGATCTGACTCAACTACCCTGTTTATTTGTGTTTGCCTTTCGGCCTCTCGTATTTTTTAAATTCATTGCTTAAAACTAATTACATTTTTTTTTATTCCTCCAAGAAAATTTAAAAAAAACTTGGAATTCATGGTTATTCTTACTTCTTAGCCTTACTTATAAAGCTATTTACAAAACTATGCTACCTAAAGTTAAAATTAAACTTAAGATTATGTACAATTAAATTAACCTAAAACTTAACTCTACTTAACTGTTTAAATTAAGCTTAACTATGCCCGTAAAACTATACGGACGCGTACACCAGGGTGTATGTGTTATTTATATGCTTTACATATATATCTAATACGCCGTGAGGAACTTTTTTTTCATTTTTGTTTTTGAGTTTTTATATTTTTTTGTTTTTTTTTTTGTTATTGTATTTTTTTGTTTTTTTTTGTATTCTTCTTTTATATATTTTTTTTTGTCTTAAAATGCTTAAAAACTACCTTAATCTGTGTGAGTTGGCCCTGACTGACTCAACTACCCTGTTTATTTGTATGAGAAGTTAGCGGCATCGAACGCTGGTTCTGGTGTAACCACCAGTAGAAAAGCCGTTGTTTGGCATAAACTGCTCTGTCACGAGCAGAAATCGCTCTGCTGAAGCGTAGGAGTTACTCGTGGCGATCATCGTCCAGCTCGTGTTGGAGTTGCCTCTCGACTGTTGTATCAGGCGTTTAGCGTCCAAATAGAGGGAAGCTGCAGGCGGAATGAAGCCCATCAGACGTATCCGTTCATGGTACATTTCATATGGGTAGTAAGCCCCAAAGATCAGACTGTTGGTTGAACCCATGCCTCGAGCAGTGTGACTTCGTAACAACTTAATAATAAAATTATCTATCCTTATAAGGTTTGCCTCGTTATACAGAACCTCGTTAGGGTAGAATTTCTTGTACTGGGATTTTGGTGTTCGATATAGCCGAAGACAGGCCCTAAGGCCCTGTCTTTCGAACACCCTCATCTTTTTCATCTGGGAAGGACTCACGTTGAGCCACACAGGACCATACACCATAATTGGCCGGATGAGGGCCATGTAGCAGATGACCTTCACTCTGGTATCAAGTTGACTGCTCTAAAACAGCCCTCTCGCCATAGCGAAGGCATTCTTAGCCCTGGTCAGAGCTGTGTCTACATATGTATGTGGATACCACCATATAGATACTGGTCCAACCAAATGCCTAGATATCTGACTACACTTTTTACAGTTAATGGTCGTCCTTGTAGGTCAGCTATGCCGAGCTTGCGCCAGTTTATTTTCGTGTCCCTTGTGGCCCTGGACAGCGGAGTTCTGAAAAGGATAGTTTCACACTTCTGGCAGTTGATATTCAACTTCCAGTGTGGACATCGATATTAACGGAAGCGGGTGACGCTAAATCTAGTAATTGGATTTTATTTAATAAAATTATTAACTTCTTTGTGACAAATGTAACATATTTCAGCCAGAAAAGGGGGATTCATTGTGAGGTTTGACTTATAATGTAAAATAAGGACATAAATTTGAAAGTGATCCCAAAATGCTCATTGTCATGGCCTTTACTTTTTGGAAATGTTATCGTGTAAATGTTAGCCACGACTGCGTCGGAGGTGATCCACACCTGGCACACGTGCTTGTTTTTTTCACAACTATGTGTGTTTTATTGCAGAGAGTAAAAGAAAGAAGAAAACGGCGACTTAGAATAATTTAGCTGAGTACTTCATTATCCTAAACGGAAAACTAGAATGTCCCGTAATTAAAACGATTAGTTTTCAATATACAAGCAAAAATTTATTTTTTTATTTATTTATATTGAATTTATTTTCAAATTAAATTCGAATTAATATTGCTCCTACTCGATAGTAGAAAGGTCCGAATAACATTCCAATGGGCCTATTCACCTAATCGAAGTGGACTCTTTGGCCTTCAAATGTTTCAGTAAAAAGTTTTCATTTGTCTATTATACTCGTACATATGTAAATTAAGCCCAATTGAAAGGTTTCTAATTCTTACATGCACAATCTAGAATTTATTGATTAAGTTCAGAGACAGATTCACTACAGAGAACTCTGTTTTGATTGCAGTATATATAAATATAGAGTACACGGCAAAACTTCTGCTTTACATGGTACAGTAAGAAGTTTGCGTTACAAAATGTTGCGTCTACTAATGCAAAATTATTACAACTTCCAACTTAGAATAGTCCGGCAATCCATCAATTATGAACGCAGGCGGAGTCTATCGCAAAAGATGAAAGGCGAATTTGGCTTACGCTCTAAAATTAATGAGTTGCTAATTCCTAAATAATAATTCTCTAATTTATGAGTAACAATTTTAATTGAATAAAAAAACACACAGCCACGCATACCTATGAATGTGGGTGGAGTGAAAATATGTGCAAATCAAAGTCATAAGGAATTACAAAGATTTATTGTCGCAGTTGAAATAAAGTATCGTACGTGTTACTTGAACGAATGAAAGGATTTTTCATTGCACATATTGACTTAAGAACAATAAGACCTAACAAGCTTAGCTATTGCGTATCACATAAGTACACATGTATAAAGCAAAATAAAAATAAAAACTTTTATTTAATTTATAATTAATAAATTCTATAGTCTCCTTTTCTGTCTACGACCCCCTGCTGGATTTGGCAGATTTTTCGATGCCGTCTTATATTAAGAGAATATACAGTGGACCCTATTTTTTGTTGGGGGCTGGGAAACAGTGTTCTGGAGCGTTTAGACTCGAAAACTGGTCCATTGTATTACCAGGCTATAACCTACACTTAATGTAATTTCTTTTTCATCCGTAGGAAAACCACCAAGCGCTTCTGTGATAAAGAGCCTAGGTTTTTATCTCCCACCACATCAGTGCCAAGCAGCTGCCACTGATCCGAGCAAAGGCAGAACCTTCTTCACATTCTCCTTCTTCTTGGAGTGCGGCTTTGACGACTTGATCTGTGAGGTTTTCCAGTGCACCATGGCCCCTCAGTCCCACTAAGCACAGATCTTGGTCATCATCATTATTCGCTTCATTTTTATGAACAGCACTATTTCTCATCTTCCACGATGCGATGAACACTACACACTTCGTTACGTAGCAAATACATTGGAGCAAAACAAAGTTAAACATAAAAACGCAATGAATTTGTATCAATCGCACGAAACAACATATGCAACAAAAAACAAAAAGAAATGAAACCAAAATATATGTCTGTATACATCAGACCCTTAACATAGTGTGAGCTTTAATTCATGTGAAAGTTCGATATATAGCATTAAAATCCACCCCTTTTATGAAAAATTTAACAGAAGATGCATTTCTGAGTTTTTAATGTAATTTTATTAATTTTTAATTCATTTCATTCATTCGATCATTCGAATGAATAACTATTTACAATTACTCTAAGCTATCCTACAATTTTTTTACGCCATTCGGCCTTTCTTATTTTTGAATTTAGTGCTTATACATTTAAGTTATTTTTCTCGAAGACAGAAGATGCTTTTGAAATAAATATTTCCATTCAAGTGATAACGAGTACAACAAATACAAGTTTTAAATGACTTCACACGGCAACGGATATGGCGAAATGTCACAATCAACGGTCATAATTTTGTTTATTTTAAGAAGGACTAAAACTCCAGAAGCAATGGGGAGACGATATAATCTCCATATGTGTGACCTATCTTGAACACAGTTATAATTTATGGTACACAGTTGTTTGCAAAATTAAAAACGTTTCCTTTGTGACAAATTTACCCTTTAATTGTGAACGCGCCTTTTCATTAATCATTAAACTGTCAGTAAGCTTAATATTCTTTCATGGTAAAGTGCACGAATAAGTAACGTATTCAAATAATAAGAAAACCGATATTCCGATTGATTGCATCACTGTATTGTTTCTTCTACTTAATAATACTGGTAGTAAAATAGAAAAAGGAAATCTCAAAAAAAAACTTTAAAAAGAAATAACTTTTGTACAAAAATGTATGCTTCCCAAAATATAATACGGGATATTTAACTCTTTTTAGCCAAGCTGAAAACACAATTTTGCATTCTATCTAGGTTTTTTTTTAATATGGAACCCTGCAAGTCCCATGACGCTATGTGGAGCTCGGTGAAGTTCTCCTATTATCGATTATGGGTATAATGCCTCAAGGGTTTCCAATGACGTTTCAATCTAGAGAACGTGCCGGCCTCTCCGACTGTTACATTATACTCGTACATACATTATTAAATTAAATTTTGATTTTAATATTTAATTACAATATCGAAAAAATATACACACCTATTATTTTGTCCAGCAGTATATACTTTCGAAGTTAAACATTTTGTTTTTCTTTTTTAAGAAACGACGTTTTCATATTAACGTTGGCAGTCAATGAAATGTCTCTTGACCTGCTTCAACGCAAATACCGCAGGAGCGTACGTTTTCCTGCACAAGTGTATATAGAAAACTAGGTATGCTGGAAGCAGTAAATAGGATAGTCAGTTCCGGTATTCCTGACGTGTGGATGCGAAGCTCAGTTCATTAATAGCGAATAATGCCACCAAATAAGAAATAATTTTGACATTTAAAAAGGAATTCCTAATTTTCAGAGTAAGTACATGGTTTTCGAAATTTGAAATTTAATTTATTAAAAACTCGTATTGATTAATTTACGAAAGAATTCATCATACCACAAAAGTATATATAAATATTTTTTGTACAATATACTTCTATAGCCTCAATTTTGAGAACTATTAAAGAAAGACTTGTCTAAAGCTGTATTTGAATATGTTTAACCATAAATACATTTCGCATTGGATGCAGACGATTTTTTTTAATTGAACGCATTGGTGCTCGCATGCCTGTTGTCGTTAAAATTCGCTTTAAAATGATGTTTGATAATTTGTTTGATGAATGTGAACTTGTGGTCAAATTATTTATTATACATGTGTGACCATTAATGTTCAGAATCTGAGGGGTCATTCAAAACATTATGTCTGAAAAACGTATGCAGCAACACACCCGAGTCAGTCTTAATACCCATAAAGCAGATGCGTGTGTGTTGTGATTTCAGAACAAAATGTGAAAGAGCGAAAAATCGCTAACTTGACTTAGATACCAAACTTGACCATCCTAATAACAGATCATCATAAGATGTCTAATCATTATTAGATGTCTGAAAATTGATCCAGCGTAAAGAACATTACATTTCGCATCACTCGTGAAATATTTATTCCCAGCTACCTGCAAGTTGTAACTTCCACTCTTTATACATATACACCTATTTCTATTTCATCAGGGTCTTTATTAAAGGTTTTGGTTTAACACGGTTTGAAAATAAATTATTATTATTATTCCATTCCATTATTATTATTAATTTTTGCGATATATGTTCATATCAAAAATGTATGCCTTTCTGTACATACAAGCGAATTCACTTATTAGATAAATTTTAATATTATATAGTATAATATAGTGAGCAATTCAAAAAATCATCGTTTCATAAGCGCTTAATATCCACTTAATTGGAAACCAAAGCTCCCGATTTGGATGATACCTAGAACAAGCAAAATCTTCACGCCAAAACAACCCCTCAACAATCTTAATTTTTCTATATATCTTCTTCTTTCTTCGTACCATAGGAAGTTGTTTGCTATCATAGTAATGCAAGGGCAAAAACATCTTTAATAACTCGTATAAGTTGAATGCATCCACCCTGCAGACCAGACCTCGCACCATCTGATTAACACTTGTTTCGGTCTCTGCTAAATTTTCTTGATAGTAAAAAACGGCCACCACATCGAAACTGGATTCTCTCCTTTACCATTGTGTACACTTCAACTTTTAAAATAAAAGTGAATCAATAAATTAGAAGATGTCAACAAAAAACGAAATAAATCTAACTGTACAAGCGACCGAATCACTCCCTTCTTTTAAATAAAAATTTAGAACAATTTTAGAGAACGTTAGTAAAGTGATACGTTGATTTAACCGAATCATCACTTTTCAAAAACTACTATAGGAAACTTAAACACTTTTTAAGCGAGAAATCTTAAGTCCTCGCAGTTAAGGGCAGAAGAAAAAATAGGTACTCTTATATTTAAAATTATAAATGAACTTGTCTAACTCAACTTTATCATATCACACATCATCTCGATGTGGACACGCCGCCTGAGCAATATGAAATGGAGACAGAGAGGAGATATCTTACATTTTCTTGGTGTTTGTCCAGTTCTATAAGAATTTCAAAACCATAACTTAAAAGAACAATGAGTATCTTAAATGAAGAAAGGGTTGGAATGCCCTAAATAATTAATCAGTAAGAGCACTCTGATATAGGAAGCCTATTATAACCGGAAACTTCTAATAAAATAAACATTTATGCATATTTTTATTTACTGAAATAAGTGTAAATTCACAAAACCAACTAATTGTATGCACCTGAATCATGTGTAGTAAGAATTGCTTTCTTTCCAGTCACCACTATAACTCGAAATTAACTTTTGCCTTCGAAATACGAGCGTTGTGCACCTTCGCACTCTCCATTTAGTAAGGAAATCTAAAAAAGGATGATGAAACTTATAAAATCCCAATGTTTTCAGTAAAGTATACATAAATCAGTTTGAAACGAGATTAATTACGCCTCCTTAGCCAATTAAACAGAATGTCAAGTAATGCTTGGACGTTTAAATGGTTCGCACTGTGCTCGTAAAAAGCCAGCGGGAGTTAGGGAAAAACCACATGGCCTCACGTAAAGCCACTCCAATCGGTGTAAGAAGACCGACTTACGTATTTTTCTGTTTGCAAATGTCTGCTAGTACGCTAATGTCTCCCGCTTCCGATCACCACACTGCGGACCACTACGCCGTCCCCTAGTATTTTATTTTTGTTTTGGAATTGCGTGGGCTCCTTTTAGATTGGTTGCTATCTTTCTGCCGAACGACAGGTTAGCGAATACGTCAGCATTTGTTCGTCGCTCTAAGTTTTTTGATACTGGCAATATTTTCCATGTCTTCGAAGTTTTTATCATAAGTTGCATTCCTAAATTATTGTTCTTACACTCGGATAAATGTGCTGGGTCTAGGAAGTGTTGAAAAAGTTTGACTCATGTGAGGTCAATAGACCACTTAAAATACCGGCGAAAAGTTTCTTCAATTTTCTGATTTTGTTTTGAAAAGTCAAACAGGAAAAATACTAACCGAGCTTTTGAGATATTTATTTATGCTGGCATGTATGCTTATGTAATTAAAATAAACGATACGCACGATATCGGTCGAAGTAAGATTTGTGCGTAATGATTTGGGGGAGAGAAGAATAGAAGAGGTGCTGATGGATTTTCTATTTCGTGTGCTGCGGAGAAAAATGCTGGGATTAAAATATTGTCATTTCAAATGGCAATTTATTGTCTATAGCCAAAATTTAAACATTGGAGCACGTATCTAAATTTAGATCACAACAAAAGATGGGGCACGCTACAACCTCCTTCGAATGACCGGCACGAGGGAAATCTTAATTTTCATTAAAATATCGCTTTATCAGACAAAAGTAATAGGAAAGTGATAGCAGAGCGTAGGACGAAAATGATAATAATGACACCACATTGTATCATCCTTCTCCCGCTAAAAATTTATCTTCAATAGACTTTCAAAAAAATGCGTCCTTGACCACGGAATCGAGCGACGCGTGGAGACGAAATTTATCGACAAATAATGACATGAAAAAACAAAGAAGAGAGCACGATATAGATTGGTGCCACTCGACGGTCACCGCATTCGGAAGCAATCCGGCGAAACCTAAAGACCAAGCAAAGTGCATCTCTGTAAATAGATGTTTACTTTAATCTTTTCAAAATGCATAAATTCCGAAATAAAAATACCAAAAAGGCCTTTAAATCGCTCTTCCCCAGAACGCTCTAAGCGTAACAGACTACAATGCATCTTGCAAGCTGCATACATTTACGTATTATACTTTTCACGGTGCCAAACATAAATTCGTATATTTTTTGGTTGGCAGCCAATTCAAAGTCCAGTCAGTCAGCAGCACACGGCACTGACCACCCCTGTCGCACATCACAAGGCACCGACTTGAGCTACAGGCAACCACCACTATCAAGCACCCAGCAATTTTGATATTTAACAAAACCTTCAGAAACGAATTCAAATCATTCGACTTAAAAAGGCAAAATCACGGGAACATGCTGTCCGACATGTTCACATTAAAAAAGGACCAGTGTCTAAGGGAAGTGTGTTAAATTAAGCAGGTGTAAACGTGCTCGCATTATTTTTCGGCACAGTGGCGTGCCCAAAAATAACCTTTGCCCGGGAAGAAAGACAATGAATTGTATGAAATTAGTTTTTGAAAATTCAACTTTATCACCCAGCACAGCTGAACTTTGTCTAGCGTGTTGTCTTTGAAAAAATTACTTATTTTTTTTATTTAATTATTATGTGGGTATTACGCAAGTACACACATATGCTTTCAAAAACGGAAGTGTTTTGAATTTGACAAATGAAAAGAAAATTACGGTAAGCCGTCCTCGGATAAGGAAATGGAATGAAATTCGAAAGCATCAAATGGAAGCGGGAAAGTGTCAAAAAAATGGATTATGTAAACCTAAAATACATTGTGGACTTCGTAACATGTCCCTAAATGAAACTATTATAATTTTCTGTCTTTCTCATCTCCATTAATCGATTTTTATTAAGTTCGGGATTTCGCATTTTATATATAACGATGTTTGATAACGAAAATGTATAATTTATTTATTTTTTATGCATAATGTGGGGTACAAAGACACAAATTTTATAGCACTACCATATCGGTAGATCATTTGAAAAGATTTTAAGGATTACAGAGTTATTTAGCGTCAAAACCTTTACAGTTGAACAAAATTTTCCCCCTTTCCTCCAGTTTCTACCAAGGAAAATTAGCGAAAATTATTTTGAACTTTTTTGTTTACGATTAAATAGTTATTGACCAAAAAACCGTGAAACACCAACATGAAAATATGGGCATCTAAAAACTGCGTTTTAGAATTAAACGCCGTTATTTAAATATTGCAGATTTGTGTCCAGCATGTATAATATTTCAAACGTGGCCAACAAATCAAGTTATATGTATTGATTCTGACCCCTAAATGCAAAGTTCGGTACTGTACTACTGGCTCAGGATGGACCACGCTTGATCTGCACTAATAAATATATATTGTACTGTCATATACTGCTTTGGTTTATTGTTCTTAAGAAAAAAATTAAAACATCTCTGAAAATGTAACTCGCAATTCCCTAGTTAAAAACATTTTACAAATAATATATATGTAGTGTCTATTGCGTTTATCTTCTTTAAGAAATGTCTTATATAAATTATAAACGATACAAGACTATAGGTTTCCATTATGATACTTGGGTAAGAACTTTGGGACACTTAAAACATTTGTTTGTAGGCTTCGAAGTAGCTGAATTATCTTTTATTGATAGATATAATATGTGTACAACATTTGGTAAAGTAATGACACCTTCACAGAAAATTTACGCCTTTTAGCGAAGATCCAAAAAATCGAGACGAAGATCCAAAAAATCGGCAGATTAAGCCTCGTTTTTAAAATAGGGTGAATTTATGTTTTGCATACAGTTTTCTACATAAAATATATATAAACGAAAGACATAATGTAGATATCATTTGTCTTTTCTGTGTTTGGTAACCCACCAAGGCACGCAGGCAAAGTTTTCTACATAAAATATATATAAACGAAAGACATAATGTAGATACCATTTGTCTTTTCTGTGTTTGGTAACCCACCAAGGCACGCAGGCAAAGTTATTGTGTGACCAAGAGTAAAAAGAGGTTCGTGCTGAATAAAGCCAACAGGTGGTAGAGGGGATGGATAAATATAAAGTCATATAAAATGGAATAAAGTTAATACATTTTAGCAGAAAGTATTAAGAAGAAAGAAAGACACGTTTAATTATAGTTAGTGGGGCGAGTTCGAAAAATTTTATATTTTTAAAATTTTGATCACTCATAAAATGGTAAAAAAAATGAAAAGTCATTTTACGATTTTTCGTGATACTGGGAAAATTTGGAAGTTGGAACTGGTGTCTCATTCTAAAATCATCCAATTTAATACTTGACTTTATTATTTTTTTAAACCTTTGCCAAATTTCACATTCAAATATTAATTGGAGCTTACGATTTTTATTTTTTTTTATATGATATTTATGTTTATAATTTACAATGTATACGAATATTCAACGAGTTTTGGAAGAGGACCTTACAGCATGCTTTGAGAATTAGAACATACGTTGACACATGTGTGTTGGTACTTTTTTCATACGGCTTTGAAAAGGATGAAATTATTTGAAAGAGTAAGGAACAAGGTTTTATTTTATAAGCACATTCACTATTTCATGCGCATAGCAGTTACAAGGAAGAGACACAAAATAAAGAAGATCATAAATATTATCATAATATTGCATTGAGGATATGTCTATTGCATTGAGGATATGTCTTTATTGAGAGAGGGAAGATAAACTAGGCTCAATAAATTTGGTCAGACCTAGAAGAAAAGCTTAGACGATAGGTTTTGCTAACACCAATCGTTCATATGTACCCAATTTTAACTTAATCTGGCAATTTACCCAAGCCTGTAATCACACAAAAAATTACATACTACAAACACTAAATAAAGTATGCATTCGTATATAAAAACCATCACTTTAAAAAAGTTTAAAAACGATGTATAAAGGTTGCTCAAAACAAATTGTTTTTATACCAATTGCGTTTCTCCATCCTTTTTCAAATAAGACTGTATATACTCTTCCCGCTGTATTATCGATAATTATTGTTAGTGATTAATGAAAGCAATCGATTGCCCAGTAGTCAAAATATTTAATTTTAGATGCTTAAGCCTAACCCCAATTTATTTGAATTATTTTATTATTTGAATTTAATTTGAATTTACTGCTTTCAAATGTCTAGTAAATCTGAATTCTCCAAGGACTAGTAACACGTGAAATTGACAATTCCATTCATTAGTATATTGTAACTTTAACCGTTATTAACCTTACAAAAAGCAGTCATTCGTAAAATTTGCAAAACATAGCTCATTCAGTGAAGTTGTTTTGGAAATTAAAGATTCTACCCGTGAGACACCTGCGTGTTTTTAAAGTGCTTACAGTATTTTGCCCTTACTGATAGCCACTGATTCCCAACCACTCAATATTGTAAATGAAGCAAATAATTGGGCAAAGAAAAGTTGGAGGATATTTTTACCAATTCACAAAAAGCTGAGAAAAATTCTTTCAGACACAAGGTTGTGGCGATAGCTTATAAATGTTTTACTTCAGTTGAATGTGTATCACTTGTCAGTTCCTGATACCAGAATATAGCCTCAGAACAGTTATTATTACGGCAAAACTCTTAATTGATACTGCAAATGGAATATTCAAAACTGGACACCGTTATATGGGTTCTTAAAAAATTGCAATCAAAAAGGAATAAAAAAGATGATTGAGATGAATCTTAAAACTTCTTAAACAAAAAAATCTTCGTTTAAAATTCCAGATGCCCTCTTTGAAACGAATTAAAGACTCACTTAACGAGGTCTGTAGTCGAAGTGGAGTAGTGGGTAAATGCGTTGACTCACACGCCGAAGGTCCAGGTTAATTTCCCGGACTGAACACTTCGGTACGACCTCTTCCGAGTTGCTAACAACATCCAAAGAGTACAAATTGGTTATGAAAAATTTCTCAAGTCTCGCCGTTCGGAGTCGGCAAAAAACTGTAAGTCCCTTCTACTCGTGAGAGAACAAAAACACGCACAATATGAGTAGTCGTTGTAGAAGCTACGCCCTCGTCCCTTGTTGACAGTAGTGTCACTCAATTATTATTAGTAAACGAGGTCTGTTTTATTTCGTTACGGTGGTACACAGTTTGAGCTATATAGCATAATTATTTTGTTTGTGGGAAGCATAAAATTTAGACGTGTTTTGCGTGCTCAGCCATATCAGTCCTTGAAAAACAACATAAAATATGAAACTTTGGGATCTAAAATAAAATGTAAGAAGTAAGTTGCAAATATACTGTGTTGTAAAAAACTAAAGCAACTCAAACGCAACTCTAAACTAGTTCAGCATACATATTAAAATACAAAGCAACTTAAACAAAAAATGATTCACATTTAAAATTCCACACTTAGCCAAAGTAAATTTTTTTCTTGAAAATCCCCTATTCGGGATAACTGCAGCGCATCTTCTATGTTTACTTTCTATTAAGTTTGAAATTAATGATTATGGGTTGCTTTTCCAAGCCTTCATATTTTGTGCACTTTTCACGTATTACCCCACATTTGAGATTCGGAGACTGCGAAGGTCATTTCATAAACTACATTTTTTTAACCTAAAGTCTTTTCCTCAGCATGGGGGTGTATATAGTTTTCTAAGATGTCTTTGTATACAAATTGATTAATTAATCCCTCCATTTAATATAAGTATTGAAAATCTGAGTTACGTTTGAGTTGCTTTAGTTTAGACCAACACAGTTTGTAGACACAAATTCAATTATTTGTGCATGTTAATTAAGTATATCTTTGATTCAGTTTTACTTGTGGAAGGTCTGACGTAAGACAATACAAGCTGAGTGAAGTGCATGGGATCACATTCCTAAGGTTACAGGTTCGCAGTTTGCACAGTACCACTTCTTTTTAATTGCTGACAACCCGCAACTGTCAATGAAAAAGCTTTTGAATTCTGACTGATGGGAATCGGCAATACATTGAAGCTCACATCTTACGCTTCTCAGTATAATGAAGTGACTATGTTGTAAGTCTAGATTTAGTTTTGGGCCTAGGTTAAGTTAAATTGAGGAAACGTACCATGCCTAAGTTTTCTAGGTTTTTTGGGTGGAAATGAATAGAACACATCAATAAAGACTTGAATGGTTAAAAGGCACAAAAAACCAAGATTAGCTTAAAACAATTGTGAAAAATCAGTAAGTTAGAATTAAGATCAATGGATTAGATGAGTAAGATAGTTTTAAGTTTACTAACTTGTCGCTCTTTGGAACTGTTGGCGTTACGAATTACTATTACAAAAATAAGATGACTCCTATTCACTTATGTGTAAAATGCATTCCAGACCAGACCGTGATTTTTGATTTTTTTAATTCTCAAACAACTACTGGAATACCGATTTCTCACACCAGTTAAGCGACGTACCACTAAACGAAAACCAGAGGTGAAAGAACGCACAACACAAGTAGTTGTTGAAAAAGGAAGGCCATGGTCCCTTGTGGACTTCATGGCCATTTAAGTTGAGCGTAGTTGACATTCATTTTCAACCATATCCAGTTTTTGTTACATCTCCAATGAAATCGTACATCATACAGAAGTAGAGTGGATATATAATTTTTGTATTTTTACAACAAATAAAAAACATTTTCCGATCTGATTGAATTTATAACAAACATGCTTCCCAGACATCGACAATAAATAAATGCCTGTGCATATCACGAAAAACCGACAGCTGCGACGGACTACAAGGATGAATGACAGAATATTCGTGGGACGAACTCTTGGCGTAGGTCAATGGAGAATTATATTGGAGGAATATGTAAGAGAACTTATTTCTAGAAATGAAACTTGAGGTATCCAGACATCAATGCTTTCAAAAAGAATCTGCCATACGAGTATTATATATTTAAAATTGATCACCCCTTTATTGGAAAAAAAGAAGATCAAACTCTGCATATAGCATTATCACCATCACACTGAAGACCTCATTCCACTTATGCAAAGTAGAAAGACCTTTGTATAGTTGGATTCCAACCAAGTCAATTATTGTGGACACTTTTAAAAGCCGAAATGATTATTCTCAATTTAGCATCTAATTTCAGGTTCCTCAGTATTACGTCAGACAAAGCATTTGAGAGACATTTAAAAGATTTATGAATTTGTTATTGACGCAGTTACTCAGGTTTTTTTCATGCTTGCCTTGCATGTCTTGACTCTCCTGTATGCTTTCGGTGAACCGGGTTTCTTTTTGGACAGAAGGGGCAGGTTATGAAGATTAGTGTCGTCAGTTTTAGTGTCGATGTCTTATGGCATAAACAGAACAACATTTTCGCTTATTTCAAGTATTATTTTGCTTGTTTTAAATTGTTTCAGATCTGTTTACTGAAATAAAGATCAAAGAAAGTTAATCACTTTGGTACTGTTTTCCTTATAAATAAGAGCTCACTATATGAAATTGTGTGTAGGTTCCTGCATTGATCGTAAGGATATCAAGCTGAATGACACAATTTATCACAGCAACCGTTTAATGTTCGATATTTTAAAATGTTAAGTTTTTGTAGGGTAGCTTTTTGAAATGCCGCTCAAAACAATCGACCTCCTTTAATGATTTCAGTGATTACGAGTTATGTATGCAACTAACTAAGAAGTTAATGAGAAGTTCCAAATGTCTAGAAATAATCAAAAGCCTGGAAACATAAATGAGCATAATATTCACCAAATCAAGCTTAACCTTGCCTTTGCCAGATTGACACTTAGAAGTGGTGTCAATCAGTGGTTCAGTGGTTCAATAACTTCAATCAAAAAATGGGAAAGCATCGAACAATAAATTGATTTGAATTGAAAAGTGTCTTACTCATCAGTTAGAACTCAGGAATTCAAATTAAAAGATGTTTTGTTTCATATGGCACTACAATCCGGTGTAAGTCTGGGCCTCCAGCAACAAGTCTCTCCAACTGACACGATCTTTAGCCAACTGATTCCGATTTTTCACCCCGAGTGGTTGAGGTCGTTTCCAAGTGTGTGTGCCATCTCAGACAAGATCGTCCTCTTTTGCGTGTGTTCCACTGGTTCGGAGTTGAAGAATCTCCGTCCATGAATTATGGCCTATCCATCTTAGGTGTTAAATCTGTAGGCCTATGTCACTGTACAGGCCGTAGAGTACGTCGTAGGATCATATTCTCCAAAAACCATCAACGTAAACAGAGCCAACATTTGAACGCAGAACTTTTCTTTCAAAGAAAGCATGTTTCCCATTGTTATAGAGCGGGACAGGGATGGGCAAGGTGCTGTATGATGTTTATTTGGTTTTTTGAGAGAGCTCAAATTGTCCTTTGGCCCAAAGCAAGAAAGACTTACAAGAGCTATTCTGCGTTACATCAGTACTGATGTTGTTCGTTTTGTTAAGTTGAAGACTCCTATAGTCATATTCTAGGCGAGTCGTTGATGTTGTGTGTCTTTCTTGATGACAGCGAATTCTTAATTTAGCCCTCGCTTACCGCTACACCCGGCCGCATACGCTTCAACAGCAGCAAGCGATTCATTGACGACTTGCTGTGTTCGACCAATCAAGTCAATGTCTTTCATATGCTAGCAATTCCACGGATTTTTAGAAGATTGTGCTTGTAGTGAGTAGTGAGTTTTGCACCACCTTCTCAAGAATAATTTTGAAAGAGCCAAACCACAGCGCGTCGCCTTATCTTAAAATATCGGTATCATGCACACCTTGAAACAAAATGGAGTTGAAAAATGGGGTGCTCTATCCAAGAAAACCTTCAATATACGTTGTTAAAAGCTTATTATACTTATAGCTATACCTTATTTCCTTACTTATAGCTATAGCCCATTGTTTGACTAAGAAAGTCAAAGAAGATTAAATGAAAAATGTTTTAGAAGTTGTAGTGTAACTCATCTTAAGACTAAGGTTTTGTTTTTGAAATTAGATTTTCTTAATTTTAGTAATTTTAAAATAAACAAATTATTCACCATGAATGTCCTGATTATTTGCAGGGAAGGTTTATTTTTGCATGCCGTTTGATATTAAATGAAATTAGGAATGTTTCGAGCGTGACGCCCTTTACGTCTAATGGTAAGAAAGAAGAAAGATATATTAATTTACCGCCCCAACATTACGTATACGCCACCCATCTCTCTTTATTCTTAGCTGCAGGCAGATGTGGATGACACTTAAGTAACTGATCTAAAGCGGCTTAAATGGACGAGTGCAAAGTATCGGGCTATTCATCGTGAAGATTGATTTTCTATAATCTTTTTTTGACAGATCACGCATGACTCTTATGAAATTGCTCCATCCCTTTTGTTCAGTATAGTTTGGCCATTCGTAAATTTGAGTCTCAGTTTACATAAGTGGATAATTCTTGACCGATTAGATCACTTTCAGCACGTAGTCAAGAAACTATAGCACCTGGAGATGAAATTATACGCGAAAACCGCGACAAATTCTTAGCTTGGCTTGGCATATTCGACAACTGGGCGTATTTTACTTGAGGATCTCGAAATAAAAGTGTACACAATTGAACTTGTGCAAGAATTGAAATTATATGTAATATTTTCATTGAAATGGCTCTGAAAGTGATGGAGACACAGTGATGCACAACGATGTGGTCTAGTCTAGTTTATTGGCTGGTGAAATCGTTGGTGCATATTTCTTTAAAAATGAGGCGAATCAAAATGTTACTGTCAATAGTAGCCATTATCATATCATGTTGACGGACTATGTGTTTCCTAAAATTAAACCGTATGGTCTCGGTGAGTTGGTTTCAGCTACGAGCCATATAGCGCTGGAAATATTGGATTTGTTGAGAAATCATCAGTCTCAGGTCTTCAGAAATAAGACAGCTCGATTGACGC
Organism: Eristalinus sepulchralis; assembly: GCA_944738645.1. Classification (NCBI taxonomy): domain Eukaryota; kingdom Metazoa; phylum Arthropoda; class Insecta; order Diptera; family Syrphidae; genus Eristalinus; species Eristalinus sepulchralis. The sequence continues at coordinate 48,191,183 of OX122883.1, read as the reverse complement.
TTTGTTAGTTAGTATTGCTCGTGTTATTCTCGAAGTACCATTGGCTATGCTTGAACGCATCGTCAAAAATTGGACCTTCCAAATTGACAACCTCAGACTAAGTCGTGGCTAACATTGACATAACATAATTTTTATAAAGTAAGGGAATTGATCTTTTAGCCGATAATTTAAATGTTAGATTCACTTTCAAATTGATATGTTTATATGTGATTTTGTAAATCAAACCCCGTTGTTACCCTTTAGCTGCTCTTAACGAAAAATACGTAGTCACATGAGTACCGATACTAAACACAGTATTACACTTTTCATTCACTGTTTCTATGGGCTCTATTACGCGGAAGTGTTAGCGTTATTTTTTATTGTATTATTTGCATTGATGGCTTCCAAAAAGAGAACAATTGTGAGGCGGAATGTAGCTAATCTAGTGTCCACGAATACAACGCTTAAGGATGGGACAACGCATCTCTGGCCCGAATAGTTTTTGGAGTCGTTGCAGCAACTTAATAGAGAATGTCCTCGTCTTAAATAACTCACGCAAATAGTCGAAGATGTCTCCCAACTTAATGTGCGAAACTGCAGGCCAACATGGTTAGGATTCAGTTCGGACTGTAGCCCCACACCCAGAAAAAGAATATTTTAAAAATGATTAATATATTTATTTTACATGAAGGTTTAATTATCTTTAACTTTAGCTCCTTTCTTTTGTAAAATTGATATTATGCTTGTATTTTCATTTTTCATAAATAAGGTTAACAATAACCGTCGTCTCCAAGTATATACATAATATTCTGAAAACAGCTCGAAAAAAGTGTCATTAAACATTGCCGGCATTAAAAAATCGTGCAGCGGTAATTTGATTACTTAGTCTGTACTTCTCATATAAATAGATAATTCTTCTCTAACGGTCTGTTTGTCGCCACCAACCCTACCGGTCTGGCTATAACTTAGAGCGTAGGACATTTATTAAAAATCAAAAATTGTTTATGTTATTAGGGGTAAGCGCGTGAATCAAAATTATAATCAAATGACATATGGGTACATAAATACACATAAATCAAAAAGAAAAGAAGCTCATCAACATAAATCAAAGGAAACTCGGAGAGGTAGACAATAATTTTCGGGATGAAACACTTTCGATTTCCCTCTTGGAGACGAAATTTTGTTCCTCGGATTTCATTGCAATGACCTATGGTGTGTTTTAACAGCGACAATTACCAATTTAACGAATGTACTGAATCACCCGCCCATAGCCATTAAAATGTTTACGTCTCTTTGAGGATGGCGCTTAAGCGAAAGTAAAGGTTATAGCAGACGTTTGCTCTAAATTTAGGGGAAAAATGAAAACGTCAAAAATAACGTAGTATTTACAAATGAGGAATTGGGCGCCACATCTAAAAAAGACAGGATTTTCCTGCACAATTAATTGTGATTGTAAGTGTGACTTTTGCAAAATCACAAGGTCGTTCAACATACGATTGGAACTAAGAAGGTTGCATGGAAAAGATTAAACCAAGTGTGTACACAAGTTGCACAAGTCTTTAAAACCATACTCTTTGATCCGGGATGAAAAGTTCTTCAGTATTCTCAGGACCTTATGCCAATAAACTATCAACTTTTCCGCACTCTATCGAAGCATTGGGGGGGGGGGGCGGTTACAATGAAGAGGACCTTAACATCTGGCGCAACAACTACTTCGATACACGATCAAGAGGTTCTTATGTGGAGCGGCATTACCACAACAACACTTAGGCACTACATATTCGGTGTGGTTGACGGCAACAGCAAATCTGTAGGTAAACACCTAATGATAGTTATTTAAATTGCCATTGATACAAAACGATTTATATGCGTTTTGCAAAATTAGGGATTGAACGTGGTTGCATGGACACATTTAGAAATCGTGTTCTGCCTTTTCAATAGCTACTGCTAGTATGCAATTTCTACATATTTATACAAAGGTGACCGGCCAACCTCGCTCAGTAATTGTTTTGTTGCACCTATAAACGTATGTTGCAGTTCCGATTGATCTTCTATACAACATCCATTTGTTGTACTTTTCTGCTTTATATGTATGCCTTGTAAACAAAGGCGCCAACGCAGCCCCTCTCAGTGTTCTCTTATGGTACAAATGAGATCACAAATAAGTGTTCTTAGATGTTTATAGATAGTATCCATAATTAAAATACTATCCCGTACATCGATAATTTAAAAAAACGATCGAAGAGACTCTCGACAGTCTTATAAGTTTGAAATTATTCCAGAGCAGCCGTAAACATTATTTAAACCTTCCCGTTCTGATAAAAATTCAGTGAAGGCTGTTATCCGCCGCAAAGACTGTTAACTAACTGAACGTCAAAAGAATTGATGAAATTTCATAAAAATTAATACGTGATCGAAAGCAAGCTCTTGAGGATCATCTATCAAAGTTAAGTAATTGGTTTTGAAATCATTTAGTTGGGGCTGTACCATTTGAATTTACTTCGAATTTACCCCAAAGAATCTTTTGGCCACCACCAATAAGGGCAACAGTTAGAGCTGAACCAAAATGTCCAAATATCAAGGCCAGCGATCTTTCACTGTCATTTTGGAGCGCTATTCAAATTAAATCGTGTGTGTCGCACGTTATGGCGGGATACCTCTATCAATGAGTCTGACACTTAATAGAGGTTCAATGCCGTTATTATGCCGAATTGTCTTGCTTTTGACTTACACATTTCCTTTTAACTATACCCAAAGAACGAAATCGAACGGTGTTAAATCACATGTTCGTTGCGGCTAATTAACGTCACGGCCATTGAATTTCGTGCGCAAAAGAGTCATTGTTTCGTTGGCTGTGTGGTATGTGGCAGAATCCTGTTGGAAACACTGAAATGAGTTATTAGCTGCGGCCTGATGACGCCGCCAGCCCATAAATCGCATCAAACAGTCACTCTTTGCGGATGCCTCGACTTTTCAACATTGTCCACATTTGTCCAAATGCGGCGCTCCGAATCCACTGAGGTAAAAGTGTGTCTCGTCGCTAAGAATGATTTCTCTCCAAAAGTCAATATTCAAAACTAACTGGGCAACCATGCCCAGGTTTTTCACATTTCTGGTTTACTAAATTTACAATGACTCAGAATTCTATCGATTGTGAACACATTTAGTCGATGATGTAGATCTAAAAAATCAAGAAATGCATGAAATGATTTCAACGTCTATTTTCGTAAAAGCCTTTAACAATTCTAAGGCGCTGCTCAAATGTGTTGAGTCAAGACACTTGACGTTAAGGTGTTACAAGCTTCTTCGTTATTAAATTATTTTTTTAAATCTTATATTATATAATATAATTTGATATTGGCTGATATCTCCATTGCTATCTATCACAGCTTTCTCCTTCTTCGGAGCTTTCAATCTAACGACCAATTCATCTAAAGTGAGACCAGAAAGTGGGTGGATATGGATGAAGTCTTTGAGACTGGTTTTATTATATGAATAGTTTGTTAATTATTTCAATAAAATATTGTAAATTATTACGGTTTTTATCCAAACCAATCCATGCTATCGAATGTTTGAGTTCGATTTAAGCTCCTCATAAATTTCCGTTGGTAACCATTGTTCGTTAAGATTTCAATGATTAGTTTTTCGTTCTTCAGATGGAACTTCTTATCACTCACTTTAAACAGTTTATTTAATAAATTGGAAAGTAACAGTTTATAGAAGATTTTTCAACTATCGTTTAAGCTAAGGGAATATAATGGCATCATAACATCGCTTCGAATCTAGTAAAAAAGTGTTCAAAGTGAGTGATACGATTTCTGCAGTGGCTTGAACTCTGTTGTTGATTTATGCTTACAAGCACACACAAAGTTCTCAAAAGTGATAGTCTGATCAAATTTTATACTCTATGAATTTGGTGGTACATGACAGTAAGAATCAGGTGAACTCTGGTTGAAGATGACATTCAGTTTATCATATGTTGTTTCCTAAAAAAAAATTCCTGTTACGCATGCATACATATGAGCTAATAAACTACTATGGTGTACATCAGAGCAGACGTAGGCACTGTGAGATAGATCATATGCTTAAGTACTACGCCTTTCTCGCATGTACAACTTGGTGTGTGTTCTGTGGCATCCTCTTCTCGCTAAGCTCCAGCGAAGTTTCTTTTTAGTAATCTTCCAGCAATGAAAATCCACTCACTAATAATATAATTCTTATATTGATCCTGTAGTTTTTATTTCTTTTGTGTACCTCTTCCCATGCTCTATTCCCGTGTACACACAGTACCACTTATAGGGCCACAAGCGATGCTTTACGAATTATTTCCAAACAAAAACATAGGAAGTGGATTTCCTATGAGTACTTATAAATTTCGATGAGCAGCCATAATTATCCACGATTTGTATTCTGATATATATAGCATAAGCAACAGAAACGGATTAATCACACGATTAAACTTGTCAATTAGCGTATCAACGCTTTACATTTTTATTTATGACAATATTAAAAAAAAAAGAAAGAGGAAGCTGCTCCTCTTGTGCACAAAAGCATTGATTCGTCGGATTTCCACCATCACTTTAGTCCTTGGTTGCACTTTGTTGCTCGAAAATGGGATATTTTTTCGACACATCGGCCCATGTCTCCTGGCCAAGGGACAATGCCTTGACAACACCAGCGACTTCTTCCACCTACGTTGAAAAAGTCGTGAGAAACTGGACAAACCAAGAAATTACAATTTCAGTCTTACCGGAATGCGAATCTGTGTCATTGAATCCCGCTCGCGTAGAGTAACACTGTGAGGTTCCTTTAGAGTATCGAAATCAATGGTGATGCCATATGGAATTGCAATCTCATCCGTTCGCGCATATCGTCTACCTATGATACAAAGGTCATACACTGAATGTGTGAAGGGAGATATGAAAATCTTACCGATTGATCCACTGGAATCATCAACTTTATGCGAGAGGTCAGATTTTGTGAGTGAGGAAGCTAGAAATTGCAAGAACTCATGTTAGCGAAACAATTCACGGACTTTCAGGATGTCATTTTACATAATTTATTGATGAAGGGCATGAATTCGGCATTGTTACTTAGAGGAAGAATTGAGCACTTCAGTGGAGCCACGACTGCAGGGAGGGAGAAGAAGCACCGCTGTTCGTCTTCTTTGCGACACTGAAAGTTTTGTTCAAGCAGTGAATACAAAATACGTCCGATACCTAGAGAAAATTCAAAAAGTAAGCAAAATGAACCTCTTCGTATCTATATAAAATATGTACCGAAAGACGGTTCGATAACGTTGGGAACAATCTCATCGACGTGCACAGTTTTTTGCGAGCGCTTCACCGAAATAGTGTCGGCATTCAGCTCGAATGAATTATCATCAAGGTTCAAATTGTATTTCCTTCAATATAATTCTTTTCATTAGCACATACGGTTGTTTCTTTTATTTTCCAGGAGCAGACTTACTTATTTTCGTTTAGACTCTTTTCCACTTCCTCGATATCATTGATAGACAGGGCAGACAAGGCCTGAGTAATAGCCTTGGCGTCTTTCTTGAATGTCTTTCCAAGGACCTGCTTATTAATAGCTATTTCGGTAACTTGAATATCTTTGGGTTCAGCTAAACGCTTCTCGGCCACCAATCGAACACCAGTAGCACCCATGTGTTGTTTCAAATCATAAGCGGATCGGTCAGCGCAACCAACACATTCTATCCAACCCTAAGTTTGAGAAAAGAAATACACTTAGTGCGTGCTAGAAATAAATAGAGCGAGACACTTACATAACTGGTTAAGCACTCTGCATCCCAACAATCGCAGGCGTAGTGAGCCATTTCATTAGCCATATGTTGCCGGAAACGAAGGCACTTCGGATTGATTCCAATGTGGGTAAGGAACAGGTGGATCCTAGCTAGGTAATATCCAAGAGTCTCATTTGCAACGAGTTTCTGTAAAAAGAAAACAATTTCTTAAAAATTAAAATTTAATGTAATTTTTGCGCAGTTATTTTCTATGGCGTTGCTTGTCGAGAGCCTTCGAAAGGGGACCTTCGGCGTGCGAATCGACGCAGTAACCTACTACGCCACGGCGAACACAATTAAGGGAAAGATTCAACCTAAATCTCGGTCTGAATGTTAGTCCAAAATGTATTCCAAAAGTCAAGGACCCGACGCAAATGTGACAGAATGAAATTATGAAAAAAAAATTCGACACATGCTTGAGTCGCCCATCGGCATGTGGGTAAAATATTCCGCATACGCCCGAGTAAGTAATTTTTTAAAGGATACCAACGGTTATGCAGCGACAATACAGCAACCACGGCTTGTAGGCGAATTGCCAAATCATGCTGAAAGGTCAGATGTACCATACCATTTTTGTAAGTTATAAATAGCTTTAGATACGCCTTTGTTCAACATAGAGTTACTTCTAGCAGAGGTTTGAGATTTATGGAAGCGGAAGCGGCTAAAGTGGGACTGGTGGTAAACGAGGGCAAAACGAAGTATATGCTGTCATCGAAGAAGAACGAAGAACATCGACGTGTCGGACAGAGCGTCACTATGGGCAGCAGACATTTCGAGGTAGTCAAGGACTTCGTCTATCTCGGCACCGCGGTAAATAAGAACAACAACATCAGTACCGAAATCAAGCGCAGAATCACTCTTGCCAATCGCTGTTTCTTCAGACTTAAGAGGCAATTGAGTACCAAAGCCCTCTCGCGAACGACCAATGTGACTTTGTACAACACCTTGATCATCCCAGCCCTGCTTTACGACGCAGAAACCTGGACGCTACTAAAAGCGGAGGAAGCGCTTGATCTCTTCGAAAGAAATCTGCGTGCGGTTTTAGTCAAGCGTCTACGGATACAACGCTTAAGGTGGCTAGGCCATGTAGAGCGGATAGACAACACTGCTCCGGCCCGAAAAGTCTTCGAATCTGAGCCATTGGGACAACGCAACAGAGGACGGCCCAGGATAAGGTGGCGCACATAAGTGGAGAAGGACCTTAACCAACTTGGAGTGCGCATTTGGAAGCAGCTGGCAAGAGATCGTGCTAGCTGGAGAGGCATATTGGTTGAGGCCCAGGTCCACCCCCGACCGTAGCCCCATCCGAAGAAGAAGAAGGTCCCTTAAAGTATCCCACACATCGGAGCAATACAGGGTAGCTGTAATGGTATCGGAAGAAGCACAAATATTCATTTGATCTTGATGGAACAGTATAAGCAAATGCGCCAAATCAAATAACCGTTAAAGCAACATATAACCACGCAGTTTCTTACCGTTCTAACAGCCTCGCCAATAGTTAACTGAGTTGCGCTCTTTCCGTCCATTTGATTACAGGCAGAATAGAAAGTCATTGGAGTATCCTGGATGTACTGGAACTTTGGATGATCCTTTTCATTCGGATCGCAGAAATGTTCAATCTCAGCCATTGTGAACTCTCGAACACGAATAAGCCCCGATCGTGGTGAGATCTCATTACGGAAGGAGTTGCCTAAAAAGAGTGAATATTAGACAAATTTTTGACATTGTTTGCACGGAGTATTCAACTTACCGATTTGTGCCGCAGCAAACGGCAATTTTCCTTGATTGAATTCCAACAACCGTTTGAAATTCACAAAAATACCCTGTGCTGTTTCCGGACGCAAGAATCTAAAATACAAATTGATTGAGAAACATGCTTTAATTTAGAGCACAAAATGTTATACCCTTTAATAAGACCAGTGGGTCCAATCTGTGTGGCAAACATTAAGTTGAACTCTATTGGATCGGTAAGCTCATTGCCGGTTATTGGTGACTTCATGTTGTATTTTCGAAGAATGTCTCGCATCTCATCTTTCGACATGCCGTCCAACTAGAATTTTAAATAGATCAAATGGTATCTTTTGCTCAGTTGAAAATGTGGTTTGTGTACCTTGATAATAATGTCCTCGCAAGTTGCTTTCACTTCAGCGGTTGCATTCTTTTCCGAAGAAAGTTTCTCCAGGAAGTTCTTGATGAGATGATCCAATCGGAAACATTCACCATTCTTTGTGTCTTTTACCATAAGATCAGCGAAACGCTCAACGTGTCCTGATGCTCTATTGAAAAAAAAAAATACGTAAACGTGAACATCGGCCAATGAAATCTGAATACTGTTTAAGATACTTACTTCAGAACTGGCTCCGGGGTCAAGATGGAACAATCCACCTCAAGCATTTGATCTTCGAGAACGAAAAATTGCCTCCATAGATTGAGAATGTTTGACTTCAACGCACATCCCATTGGACCGTAGTCATATTGTCCTGTGAAGCATAAAACGACACTCTTGATTATAACATTTTTTCTGTGTACAATTAATATCTGTATTGCGAGAGTTTAATTAAAGTTTTGTACATAAATACACCAAGTACTGAAAAACAATAAGACCACTATTCAAACAGATCGATATACAGCCCGGACACATAATTGCTGGCAAGAGTCAAATCGGCGGAGGCCTCAATAGAAAGTGTTTGGTGACTCATGCACAAAGAACAGTAGACGGCTAGCAAGATGTTGCTGTTCATATTTTGCGATTCCCGTCATTGTTGACCATGCAAAGAAAGATAGATACTAATTATCTCCGTTTGCCCTATCTCTTTCAATTCCGTGGACTTTTTTTTTTGGATATGGCAAACACAGGTCTGAATAGAAAACAACAACACGAACTACGTGAAATATTGCATATATGAAGATCTAGAGGATATTTTATCGCAATTAGTTAAAAAAAACCAAATCAAACGGAGTACCACTCAAGAGGCCATGAGTAACAAGGCCCTATTTTGAACGATCAATCTGGCGTTGGTCAGCACCATGATCATCACTACACAGAAACTTGGACGTTATTTAAAGCGGATGAGGGAGCCTAGCTGTCGGGAGATTATAATCCTTATAGTCTTCATCTGTGCACTAGATTACGCAGAATGATAACGATAAGGATAAACGAAATCCAATTATCAAGTTAAGGACCTAACATTTATGGGCAAGTTCGTGGGCTTTAAAAAATAAAAACAATTTTTGAAAGTTTAGTCAAAGGTTTATTGTCAAAAACACTAAATTCAGAACGATGATCTCATACAATAGTCAAATTTTATTATTCGTATAGCTTCGTTGTAATTACTTTATGGTTTTAGCTTCCGGCTGATTGTAATGATAACGGAAACCGTTATTGGTTTGCGATAAAGGCACACGGAATCCTTATTTTTAGCATAACCCTAATAAGTATGTTGCAACATTCACACACTTATGCGTAGGGGCCCCGAAAGCGGCTTTTGTATGCTCAATAATGGTATCAAATCAGTGCTTTCCTGCTTACAACAACTACACAACTAGGCAATAGTAAAACAATATAATCATGTCCAAGGTTAAACCATGCAAAAAATGGTAAATTCAAATTGATGAAGTTAAAGTTCCCCCTGACGGCTCAATCCAAATTATTGTCACAAATCGGCCAGTTCTCCTACCATTTCTTGCAACGTAGGCACCTATTAACTTAATCCTTTCGGAAAAAATTTACTGTAGTGAATTTTAGAGAACCGAAGAAATGTCTAGTCTTTACTATTTATGCTAAAATGAATTAACCAATCGCCTTCCTTCCTCTTCATAGTGTATTCACTCGCAAAACAGGAATTACTGGGAATGCCGTAAGCCAATATGAAATGATCTTCACCATTACAATTCACAGGCATTGGAGACCAATGTGCATCGATACCTCCTCTCCCCCTCCTTCTTCACCGTTAGCACACCAAATTATAGGTACAAGAAGCACGTACTCCTTTACCTTTGGTTACCTTTAGCACACCAAATTATAGGTACAAGAAGCACGTACTCCAATGTTTCCTACGGCTTCGAATGGATAGTTGACCAAACCATTTCATCATTCAAATGTGTCTTCTTTGATGAAATTATCAACAAACATTTGATAGACGTTATCTTCAATGCCAACTTTGACTTCGGAAGAAGTGAAAAACCCGGTTATAGTTTTATAACTTATTTAATAAGATTTTAAATTCATAGAAGCAAAGTAAACAAATCAAGGCCACATTCGTACTTTTACAATCTAGCAAAAGGCTTTTCAAGTGCTGAGATTTTGAAAAAAATCGAATAGGTTACAAAAACCATGCGACTTTCAACAGACATCCTGCTGATGGTAGGGAAACGAAAGGAAAATACAACAAAAGAGTCTCGAGATATACAACAAAAACTGGATAGTATATTGATTTATATTCTTGCATCAGAAAACTGAAAGGCACAGACACGATTACTCATCTAAGAACATTCAAACAATCCACTCGCAGCATATCAAAATGACAAAATACGCACTTTTAACTATGTTTGATAAATTTAAGCTGGTTCACTGAACTATGAAACACATAAAATGCACCATAAGCTGTACACTTCTAAGCTTTAAGTCACTATTAGGTATGAGATGATACAGACCACCCTTTACCACATTCCTCTGCAACATCATTCCCACGAAAACCATCTCTTGAGTCATCTTGTCATAGCGACGTGTAACTTACCAGTAATGCCTCCATAAATTGCAAAGCTTTGGTCATAGAAAAATCTTCTTTTCAAAAGATCTTCCATCTTCGAGCGGTCAAAAGTAACCGTGCTAGCCATTAACTCCAATTCTTTATCCTCAAGTGCCTTCTTCCTAAGCTTCAATTCGGCAACAGCACGTTTCACATCCAATTCGGGTGCTCCATCAGCCTTGAGTTTCCTCACCAAATTGCCCTGCTCCTGGACCTTCTCACGCAATGGTGCAACAATAGCCTCATTTTCTGCAGTGCTCATCTTGTCGAACAGTTTAAGTACAATCTTTCGTTGTGTCTTAGTAGAACCCCACACTGGTTTTGTTGAAAAATATGCAACTCCTTTCACCGATTGAATGTTTTCGATCCACCGATGAGTGTTGTGGATTTTAGTAAGCACCCTTCCAACGTGACGAAATTTGCAGAGTAAACCGGTCGACATAAGCACAACCCCACCTCAGCAAAACGTGTCAAATCAAAAAGTCAAAAGGGAACTACTGTCAAAGATAAAAGTGAGGAAATATATGAATTTTTCCAATCGCATTCCAGTTGTCTGGAATGAATTTACACGTACAACCTGAACTACGGATTTGTAGAGAAGTTTCGTAATCTCATTTAAAAAACATATTTAACGAGAAATATCCGTTTGTACTTATAATTGATTCAAATTTTTGAAATATTAACACCAGACACCAATAATTTCTTATTGGTTTCTCATTAACAAATAGGCATTTTGAGAGCGATTGAATACAGTCGCACAAAGTTTCAGCGAAAGTGCACTAGCTGGAATGTTCACGGAAGAAAAGGTAAATGTGAGTGCACCTCTTTTAATCGTAGTCTATCTCTATTATCAGTAGAGTTATTACACTTGTTACAGAAATCAGTTAGTTACTGGATTTTACTTGAATAGTTCAAAACAGCTCTGGACAAAAGCATTAGGTATATAATACACAAATTGAATCAAATAATAAAAATACACTTAGAGCGGTAAACATTAGTGGCTTTGAATAAGCGTTATATTCCAATTTGGATTCCGCATTATTTCTCTATTGTGCGAGATCATTGACATGTAAGTTTCAAGACAATTCACTAGGGCAGTTTGGCGCAAATCAAGAGATTATAATCGATGATATATTTGGAAAACTTAACAAACAAGCACAAGTAAAATTCGCCATTGCGTATGAACTTGTCATTTAACTAAAACTTTTTTTACTGTTTTCCTTCTATTTTATACGACAATCACTTATTTATTAGGGCTTACGTCTCCTGGATCGTTGGGCCATGTCCTGGTAAGAGAATCTTATTTGAAAGATTCAACTTCTTTTACACATTACATATTTTTTTAGATACATTTATTTCATATAGTACAATATTTACATTAAATTTAGCACAGCTTGCACAGAGATATGATAAATTACAAATCTTACTACTGAAAAAAATCTACACATAACATATGATTATTTTACAACACAGCCTAATGGCAAGATCACAAACGCGCACTACGGAAGGACTTGGATTGACCTAGGCATGTTTTTCCTCGATTTTTAGAGAAGTACATGTTAGCGCCCATTTCGATTTAAAATGGAACTGTCTAGTTAAAACATGTTAATTTCCGGAAACGTGTATGAATATCATGAATAAATCCCATTAAAAAATTAGTTACCAGCACAAGAAGTCGCTACAGTTCACCAAAAATTCAAAAACGCAACCATCTTACGATATAACGAACGCTAACAATATTACGGTCTAACATGTTTCCACTTCATATATTATATAAAAGCCTGGCCACGCAAACGCATCATTCTGGATTTAGAACTCTAAGCAATCACACATTCGGTCCGGCTTTGACTAGCATTGCTACACGTTTTAACGATTTAAAGGGAATTCTATGTCAATGTGCACCTTCCCCATTTTTACAAATCGAAATGGAACTCCAAGCAATTTTCCAATAAAATATTTTCTTTTTGTTCCCGAAACCCTTATACGAATATATGGCTTACGCCAAGGGTCGCTACAGTTCTATAAAAATTAAAGTATATGTCTCAACCGTCGAAACCACCAAATGAGTAGACGGTAACTCTCGCGCTTTGTTTACACGGTACCTTCCTAATTCGACATGTATAATAATTTCCCTTATATATTCCACTTCAATTGTCATATCCCAAACGCGCTGGAGTGGCGGTTTGATTTGTATGTGTATTTGCTAGTCGTCTAATTGGAAGAAAAAAAACGAAAACTTCCCACCCAAAACCTAATAATTATGATTTTGGCGCGAAAGCAGAAAAAACATTCAAATCTGGCAATAATTTACACTTCAAAAGGCGCTGCCATCATATTGAGAGCGCACTCAACAAACGACAAACACACTCATCGTTCTCTTAATTCCTGCGCTTGTGTGCGCATGCCCATTTGGATTTAAAGACCAAACGAACACATCGACCAACAACATAGATTTGTTTCGTCGCGCAACTTGTAGCCTCCAGCGAATGAGAGTAGACAATGCCATTGCAGATGGTCTCTGTTTTAATTTGACATGCTGCTCCAAAATAAGTTCTTCGTGTGTGTTATTTTTTATGTGTAATTAATTAAGTTTTTCGCCAAAGGAAAATTCATAAATTTGTATGGTTTCACCCACCGCCAGTGTGAAAATATAGCACAAGTGCCTACATATATATTCGAATAATACCAGGGAGGCGATTATTTAACCTACTTTCACGCAGTTCCTGGATTAGAGTTGTTTATTGTTTCGCTGGGGAACATTGTGGATGTTTTGTGTGGTGTTGTTTATGTTGGCTTTATCCTGATGTGTGGCAGTCGGATTTATGCAAAACGCTATCCTTGCAGCGAGTATGATGAATTGGATAACATCCGTGTTTAGTTTTGCTCACGGTAAGTTATCAGATTAGTCAGAGATTAATTTGTATTTGCAACTCGTCGACGAGCGGTGACTAATGTTCATTCAATGTTGTGTTTTTCATTCGCTGGGTATTTCTTTATTATTCTAGTCGAGTGATACATCCGTATGGCAGTTGAATTGAGATCTGTTGCTAAGACCTATTTTAAATTTTTGCATTACTTAAGCACGCACAGCAGAACTTGATTGTGTGCCAAAGACTGGGCACTGGTGCATTGCATGAGTTGTGGATATCCTAAAATGGAAGATGCTTGGTTCATACAGGGGCGATCATGCGCAGTGGATAGGAAGAAATTTTCATTCTTTTGCAAAAGCCTACCTTAAGTTTCTTCTGATATTTGTGCCTATTGTATTCTTTAATGCAATTAACAACAAGGTGTGAAATTAGTTCGAATTTTGACGCCCATAAAAAAGCGAAATCATTATACAATCGATTTGTTGTCCTAAAGATGTTGACAAGGCCAAGCTGGCAAACGAGACAACGTTGGCGGCTTAAGCCCAAACAAGTCTGTGAATAATATTAGTGCAGAATAATGAATAACTTGTGAATTTGTTTCAACATGTTTTGCTAAATATGAAGTGAATGGGTTTTGCGTCTTTCGTTTATTTACAACTTCTGAAGACCGAGGCGTCTGTTTAGAGGGCAAACCACTACACTCTACAGAACAGTGTATTCTTTGTTGGACAAATTTTTGTTGATTTCAAAAGTTTTCCTCCCCCATGGGAACGAAACGATTGATAATGATAATCTCGTCTACTTATAACCACTGCCATGTGGGCTAATTAAAGATAATGATTTCCGCACGCTCTATCTGGAGGCTAGAACTCAGTTTCACCTCAGTGAATAACTATGCTAAATCGGAGAGCTTACATAGGAATGTTCACACAGGGCAAACGTCAAAATTTCTTATATTATGATGGAATGAATGTTTGTTATTTTTATGGGAAAATTCAATTTTATCCTCTAGTGAGTATGTTTGATTACTGGTGCTCAAAGCTAGTTAGTTCTTTGCAATTATGTTGCGGAAGTTATTTTGCCATAATTGGTGTCCAAGAAGTGCTTTCCATTTGCTGACTGACGTTGACTAGCTAGTGGAGGGTTCGGTAAATAGTATGCATGCGCATTGATCGACTTGGTGTTTGAAGTGCAACAGCACATTTTCAAAAGAAGTCTGTTCTTTAGGTTAAGGGTGTTGTGATGGATGGTTCAACGGTGTCTCCACAGGCAGATCAGCATCTGAATAATAATAAATAGTTATAAAGTGTGTATTGTGTAGGTGATTAAGGTATTATGAGAAAAAAAAGTTAATTCTTTTTGAAGAAAGAGAGGTAGAGAGAGAGGGTTGATTTTGATAACATATATACAGTTTTGCAGACTCAGAGGTAACTTTCTCCGATTCATGTAAGCAATCGTCTTGACGCACAGTAGAACGAAAAACAGAGTTCCTGTCTGTCAATACGCTCTCAACATGTCCAGGCAGGCGATCTATTGTTGAAAACCACTGTTGCTTTCAATCATTATCAATAAAAGTATAAAGTATAAAACCTTGCAACGCTTTTAGAGCTTAAAGCCGATGGATCCCTCTTCCACTAGATGATTTCGTCCTCCTATTTGGTAAGGTGAAAAGGCTTGGAATGTACAACATTTTGAAATTCTTTCTTCCTCTATTATTTCGAGTCCAAATTTATGGATCTGTGGAAACGTGTTAAATGCTGGATGATAATTATTAGTTTGTACAAACAAACTCAACGTATGTAACCTAAAACAAGAATTATACTCAGATGTAAAAAAATATTTTTGCTGTCACTTGTTAGTTACATAGTTTTAAGCTTAGCCACGCTTTAAGCGATCATTCCATTAACAGCTTGAGCCTGAGTCTCAGTATACCACTCGCGAATCAGGGAACGTAATTTAATGCGCACCATTAATCCGGACAAGTTTACATTGTTCTAGGTAGCCAAGTCTATTCAACTATCGATCTATGGGTTTTTTCTAAGCGACAGGTTGGATGTCTCCACATTAGTGTACGCAATCTGCAAAAAGTACCGAACTACAGGTTATCTTACTTTCTTAGCCGTCAATGAATCATTTGCGCATTGCTCGTCTATAACTAACTTGATGGATTGTTCAAGTCGTCGATCCCACTTCAGTAAATTCACCATACGTTTAAGCAAATAATTGGGAAAGTTTTAAGTAAGCCCAATGGGCATACCCCAATCGTCATCGCCCTACAGTGCCTCTGGCTATAGCCAAGTAAGATTACCGGTACAGACTGTGTTGTATTCCTCGATCTGCAATTATAAAGAAATGCTACATGTCTTGCAACTCCATACAACTAATTACACATTTTTATTTCAGATTCCTGAGCGTTACAAGAATGATCCTCATCAAAGTCCGCGTTCTTGGCGTAAAAATCAACTTAAACAAAAAATAGTTTTTCTCACCACACATATACACCAAACGCCATGGAATACACTGATGATCGCGAATTGGGAACTTGTAACTCAAATGATTTGTCAGGTTCACATAGAACCCTGAGAGAACGTCACGCCATCAAGGGCCCAGCAAGGAGTCTTTTCACTCATCCTTCGGAAAACCAGCAAAATTCATCGAATCCCAATCAGTTATGTCACAGTAGTTCCAGTATAGAGCTGCTGCATGCTTTACGTGATCACAGCATACCTAGAAGAAATGATCCGCGACGTGCGTCCAGTAGCCACGGACCCTTTAGTTTGACAACGCCCTCATCACCCGCGAAAATAAATGACAGTTTCTTTGCAATGCTGCAGGACTACCAGCCGGCTGTTTTAGGAGTAAAAGGAACCGACCAACGTTCACCGGGGCCCGCAGAATTTATGCAAGGCAGAGTTATGCACGCCACACCGTTCATCAACCAAGAGCCAGAAGGCAATATAACGCAGCCGGATGCTGCGCCACAAAACACAAAGCGGACGCGTGATCCGAAAGTGAAGAATAAACTTCACAGGTTTTTAGTGCAAACCAGGAGCAAGACCGAAGACAACATACCGGGGCTTCTTAGTTCATCTCTACTTGCAAAAACCAATTCGAGTCATGACGAGCCCACTGCACAGTGCTTCACCACAACTACACATAGGACATTCATGTCATCCGTCGACATGGAGGAGCAACAACGGCAGCGAATATTCGCGCACTATGACTGTCAAAGTCTAGCTGCCAATTTGAGTTATCGGAAACTCAGGGGTCTTTTAAATGGAAAGGCATCTAACAGCAGTACCTCCTCATTGAAATCGGAAACATCTTCGTCGGACTCTGGCAATAAGCATGCTGCGCTTGAGCGACTTGGGGGTACAGAACTTTTGGAGCATTGTCCACATTTCTGCAATGAAGTGGGCGGAGAGATCGACCACTTAGTCTGTCTCACAGGAGCGTCTCCTAGCAAACCAAATAGCTTGGTGCATAGACCGCCTAATTCATATACCGTTTCGATACTGGAATCCCTGCCGAACGAGTCCCTCTGGCGAGTTGGAGCCTGTCCGTTTCAGTGCGATCCCTGTCCAATAGAAGCCGTCGATCATGGTGCACACTACTACAGACGACACTTCTACTCGCAGAAGCACGAAAATTGGTTTGGAATCGACGAGCAGCTCGGTCCCCTGGCAGTGTCTATTAAAAAAGAAAGACTACCGGACAACAACGCAACGGAACAACGTCATCAACACCCACACTACCAGTTCCGCATGATAATCCGAACTTCTGAACTGTTGACTCTCAGAGGAACAGTCCTTGAAGATTCCATACAGAATTCCCGTTCGGGAAAAGCATTGACATCCAAAGAGCTACTGGAATACGTTGCACCAGAGATTCAGATGAGCTGCCTACGCTTGGGTGTGAATACCCCCAATTGTGAGGAACAGCTGTTGAAGCTCGATGAACAGAGTTTGACAAGCAAATACAAGGTTGGTATACTCTACTGTCGCAGTGGTCAGTCCACTGAGGAGGATATGTACAACAACGAAGACGCCGGACCAGCCTTCATCGAGTTTTTGGAGACCATCGGCAAGCGAGTGCGCTTAAAGGGTTTTCAACATTATAAAGCTGGCCTGGATAATAAGACCGATTCGACGGGCACGCATTCTGTGTATACAGTTTACAAGGACTGCGAGATAATGTTTCACGTCTCGACGATGCTTCCGTTTACACCAAATAACCGACAGCAGTTGCTCCGGAAACGGCACATTGGTAACGATATTGTTACGGTTGTCTTCCAGGAGCCCGGAGCACTGCCTTTTAATCCGCAAAGTATTCGCAGCCAGTTTCAACATGTATTCGTGATAGTCAGAGCAATCAATCCATGCACAGACAACACGGCATATCGTGTGGCAATTTCCCGATCCAAAGAAGTACCAGTATTTGGTCCCCCACTACCAGGTAAGGAACTTAAAATTTACTTCACGATCACGATCAGTAATAATCACCCTATCTCTTTCTAGCCGACGCTCTCTTCTCCAAAAACAAAATGTTCGCGGAATTCATTGTGGCCAAGGTTATAAACGCAGAGAACGCTGCACATCTTTCCGAAAAGTTCGCCAACCTAGCAGCACGGACACGAAAGGAGTATTTAAAGGATCTCTGCATAAATTATTGCACGAACATGTACTTAGACGCGGGCAATAAGTTCTCTATATTCCCCAGCAAGAAGAAGGAAAAACCCAAGATTCGATTCGCGGGTGACATATCACAGCGTGGCGCAATTTCCTGGCAGATAATGTTCCAAGACCATGGCTCATCGATTGCGGTTGACTGTGTTCTGGGTATTTCCGCTGATACATTTGTCATCATCGAGGAGTACTCCAAGCAGATTATATTTGTCACTCCAACGCGTTCTATTCTCGGTTGGTCGACATCTGATAACGCTTTGAGAATATTTTACCACAACGGCGAGTGTATCACCATTAACATGCGGTTCTATGGCGAACTAGATGAACAGCTTGAGGTGATTGAGCGTTTAAGAGCAGTGACTTTGGGCAATGGCGTCATGGAGCTCAGTATAAGGCGGAACATGATGGGCCAGCTCGGTTTTCACGTCCAACCTGATGGCATTGTGACTCAAGTGGACTCCACGGGTCAAGCGTGGGCGGCGGGTATGAGACGGGGATACCGCTTGGTGGAAGTGTGCAAGATAGTCGTGGCGACGTTGTCGTATCGAGAAATGATCGACCTGTTGAAAACATCGGCTCAGCTGACGTTCGTCGTGATTAAGTCGTTTTCCGATGGAACTCCGCGAAGGGGATGCTTCAACAAACATTGCAAGATGAATTTTTTGAGCGTGGAAAGTGACAACGAAGTCTCAAGATTCAGTAATGGCTACCCTGAGCCGGAGTGCATGAATGTGAAAAGTTTGCTGCGAAACGGAGCCGTTCAGCATCCGGCTCCAAATTACAAGCGATTCTATGACCAAAATTTATTTCCACACAAACCTGCGAGCAGAGTTGTTCATCACACGGGAAGCAGTATGGCTCTAGCAAACGGTCTGAAGGATGATTACAAGCAAAGACTTCATCACTCTGGAAGCAGTTCGGCGATAACAAACGGCCATTCTGACGATTATAGGACGAACTTACCTTCCTCTAATTCTGTGTCTCCACAACTATGCAATAGCGACAAGTGGTACGACGTTCTGGAGGATGTAGAACAGAAGCAAAACACACAACACATCACACTTTCACTTCAACGGCAATACAACTCAAGGACCTTCGATCATCCCCGCCTAGAGGAATCCACCTCCTTGCCCGTGAATCTGAACACGTCTCCCTTGTCGTTTAGTAACTGTTCCAGCTCACAGTCCTCTCAACAGGGCGATGCTGTGAACTATTCTCGGCAATCCACAGACTCAAGTAAGCTGCTTAGTAAGCACCGTGGGTCCAAGTATGAAATAACTGAGTTTAAATGTCTAACTATATCGCCCAATGAAAATGGAACCGCTGACATGAGCATAAGAACACACAACCATCTGCCAGAGCAGCAGAAGCCTTTTGAAGAGAAGGCACCGCCTCTAATAAGTTCCACATCGCCGTACAAGAGTTCAATACCCAGTTTGCAAAAAACCGACCTACATGGCGCTGTCTTACCCTCAACATCTTCAGTCAAAACGGCCAAACTTCTGCCCAATGTCACCAACTTCAATCATTCTGGCAACACTCACCGGAACATCAGTAATTACTCTAAAAGCAGTGCACTTCGCCGGGATTTGCTGGAACTTATAGGACCCACGAGCACGTCCTCCCATTATGACAGCTTGAAAGTGAAAAGAATATCCACTATTGATAGAGTGCCAAATCCAATGACAGCGGAAAACGGAACGCCATACATGACAAGCGAATTAAAGCAGGTAAGCTTGATGTACATTAATAGTGTATTGACAAGATTTAACTAAAATGTTATTTATAGGTTGGAATGCAGCCAACGTTTGAAGACGCTAATGAGATCGTTCGTAATTCCTTCGCCTCAATACGGCCTGCTACACAGATCAACCTCGATCATACCGGCAAATCATTGTCGCAGGAGATTCCACGAATAAATGGAACCTATTCGAAAATCAGAGACGTCAATCGCAGGGCAGTTCAAGATGATCTATCAGCTCCACCGCCACTACTGCCCGATGCGAAAAAACTCGACTGGACAACACTGGTTGACACAGCAACTAAAGCAATCGTCCTGCAGTTGCGTGATGATAAGACGTTGTCCAAGTGCAACACTGCGGATGACGAGAAAAGAGAATCTGGCACGAATCTCCAGGAATCAAATGAATCATATCCACTGCAATTTAATTGTACACCAAAACTTAAGAACCAGCTCAGTGATTTCATCACGGACTTCTAGCATTTCAGCAGATGGTACTTCACAACCATGACGGTGGCATTGACTGGATCAGGCAAAGAGTTGCACGAGATATTTAGTTTAAGTGGGCGCCTTAATCAAATTATCGTGTCCTCATATGTTAAATGTATTTTTCTGAATAAGTATTCAATTATTTAATGATTTAGCTTTTTAAGAATCTGTTAGGTTAAGACTCGGACATTAGGATAGTTAATTTGCTAGAAGATTAAAACACTTTTGCATACATACAGAATTGACAGTTTTTTAAATTTATATTGGTGATACGAGTGGAGTGGTCGCCGTGGCGTAGTGGTTAGTGCATCGACCGCGGCGCAGAAAGTCTGGGTTCGATTCCCGGGCAAGACACCTAGCATTTTTTCACGGCACCTCCTCTTTCGAGTTGCTGACAACACTCAAAGAGTATTAACTGTCTATGGAAAGCTTCTCAAATCTCGCCGTTCGGAGTCGGCAAAAAACTGTAGGTCCCTTCTACTCGTGAAGAACAGTAGCTGCACAACACGAGTAGTTGTTGTAGAAGCTAGGCCCTGGTCCGTTGTGGGCTGTAGTGCCACTCAATTATTATTATTATTATACGAGTGGATTAGTCATTAAAACTTCGACATGAAAATTTGCTAGTGATAGGTTTGATAATCATTTTATAAACTTACTACTAGCTGACTGAGATGTGCTGCAGGTTTTCAATTATATTTCGCGAGAAATGAGTTGTACGAAACACGTTAATCGGCATCCTCTGCGTTACAAAATTGGTTGCGACTAATTATAACAAACAGATACAACAGACCTACGTAAGATCCTTTGCTCTTCGATTTCCTCGTTCAACGAAAGTTTGACGGTGACAGCTAGACCGCTTTAGCAGCGCTATGAAAGTAGAAAGGGTTGGTAAGTGTACTGGGAAAGAGGAGGAGAAGGGACTGCTTGGCGAATGTTTTGAGTAATGATGAGTGAAGATGCGTTCATTTGTCCCTGGACAAAAGACAATTTTCCTTTTGTTGCAGCCTTATATTATCAGTGAACTTTCGCCATTCTTCACAGTTTTCCTGGCAGACTTCTTGCATTGCCGAGTGTCTAGAGAACTTTTCAAGAAGGTTTGGAGCATACCATATATCAAAAGACCGCCAATTAAAAAGATTTACTTTTGACGCGGAAGTTCTTTTGCGAATTGTAGCTAGAAAAGGCCTTTCTTTTCAGATATTAAGGGCTTTTAAAGAGTAACCCTTATGTTTTCTTAAGAACCGGCAATCTGTTTATGCATTCACTTGTAAGTTGTTTAATATTCTGTTTTGTAGGTCTAGGCCGATAACAAGGGCCCTATTTATAGTGGTTATTTTCTTAATATTTTCAGTATTTCTTTGTTTTAACTTTGATTCTTTTACTTTCCCTAACTCTTTTTATAATACTATATACAGTATGTTTCCTTCTATTTCCAAATCACCAATTTTTCGAATAGTTTTACCATTTTTATATTTTTCTTTTCTCCAAAAAAACATTTTACACAAATGCTTTGAAAGGACTGAACGACCGAAAATGCATGCAATTGAAAGTGAGAATCATAAAAATTGCTAGCGAGAACCCGAGATTCGAATTTAAACAATGTTTTATGCACCCTTCGAATCTAAATTTTTACATACATTTACAGTCCTGCACACTTCGGTATATATGTGTGTATATGTGATTTACACATAGCCTTGCATGAACATAAATATTATTCGCCATCATTCCACACTCAAACACATTTACACACATTTAGCCTAACAAAACACGATGTGAGCCAACTGATGGTGTGTGCGGGCTTCTTTTAGGGGCTTTTATTAGGGATTTCAAAACTGGGTTTTCAGAATTTTGAAATTGTTTGTAGTTGATTTTTGTTAAATTATGGCATAACTGTTTAGGTCAAAATGCTCAAAATAATTTGAGTACCCCATCGAATGCATCCTTTTGTGGTTTTTTTTAAAATTCTATTGAGCAAAAATAGCATTCGCATCCAATCGGCCTTCCTAACAATTCACTGCTGTTTTAAGGAGCAGCTGAGGAGACTATGTTTATCTGATGAAGGTCTCTACGTAATCTCTGGAGAATCGGAACAAATCCCAGCGCACATTCTGGAACCTGTGATGCACTTGCCCAGGAACGGCAGAAATGCCTCAGTAAACACCTACTGACAGATGAGGAAAGGCAACAACTAGAACCGCATATTCTTAAAAGAAACCAATATATAGGGTATTCCTTAGAATAAATTTCTTCTAAATAAAAACCCTTAATCAACCCTAGAAAGGATTACATGTATATGCAAGGAACTCTAAATGCATAAGGTATTGAAAAGGGGGTCAATAGACCTTAAGGTTGCACCAACTATGCCCTTACCAACAACATTATGTTGGTTTTTTTGTTTATGTGAAAAATATTTTCGATGTGACATTTCTAGGGAATTTTTATCCCAATAGTGGTCGCCGTTACGTAGTGTTTAAGTGTGTCGAACTACACGCAGAAGGTCTAGGTTCGATTCCCGGCCGGGACACCTCGCATTCTTTCGAGTTGCTGACAACACTCAAAGAGTATCAATTGTCTATGAAAAGCTTCTCAAATCTCGCCGTTCTGAATCGCCCAAAAATTATAGGTCCCTTCAACTCGTGAAAGAACAGTAGCACGCAGAACACGAGTAGTTGAAGAAGCTAGGTCTTGGTCCCTTGTGGACTATGGGGCCACGCAATTATTATTATTATATATGATTATTTATAAAACGACGAAAGGAGCAGTGACACTCTATTTCAACCAACGCGATGTACAGAACGACGCATACGTTGGGTAGATGAATAAGACATGAATATGTTTAGAAAATTCCAGCTGGAAGCGCAAAAAAACAGAAGGAGGTTGGGCAGATAGATTGGCAAAATCTGCACTCGATGGCGTACATGAGTTACTTGTGGAGCCCATAGGTCATAAGTGAATTGAAAGAAGTGTTCGATAAGTGTTTTTGTTGATGAAAATAAAATCCTATTACAATTATTTTTCAGTGGCATTAATTAAACACTCACTTATATGGATGAACATAGTGCAGAAGTAAAAGATTACTACGATGTCCCTGACACGGTTGTCGTCATCCCTTTAAGTGATATAGTCCCCATTACTGAAGCAAATCTCATTTAATCAACTTATGGGTGCTTCCAGAGATGTCTACGAGGTAATTTGCGGTGAAATATTATGTCATCTAACTGCCGTCTCCATATTGAGACTCTGTGGTAAAAATATCATAATAACTAGTAACACTTGTTACCAAGCTGACACTTGTTTTGTCTTACTTCAGCGTGACACTACGTAGCGTCTCTCCCTTTACAAAATTATCGGTGCATGACATCCCCAACTCAACCAACCCCTAAAGTATATTTTTCAAACCACTGAACGATAGCTTTGCAGCTGCACAAGTAATCAGTAATTGTTTTATATTTATTAGGTAATCGTTTTCTTCTGTCATTATTCCGCACAGATGTTCGTGGGAGATTCTTGGATGCTGTGGTCCTGTGATTGCTGTCTATTTTATTTTCGTAATGTTTTTTTTTTCAGTTTATTTCATTTGCATTGTGAAATGCTTTTGATTTAAAGAGCAAAGGAAGTTTACACACGGTCAAATAAAACTATTGTAAATTGATTTAATTAAAGTACAAGGTGTATCGAATTTCTTTATTAGAGAAATGTTTTAAATCTGACATGTTGTTTTGGAAATTTACTTCCAGGAAATTTGAAGTAATTCATGGATTGAGGAATGTGCTCCCCAAATCAGAGCAGCCCTTTAATGCAGGACCTGTGTCCTGATTTTGAAGATGATATCTTTAATTTTTATTTTGGTGTTTACTCGTCGGAATTTTAAATATTTTTTCTCAAAATTTATTGTGGGCCCTTTTTGTGAAGACGCGGAGCCTTCGCCCACCCTGCTCCAAAAAATGCGACACTACAGGTTACTAACCCGTCAGGAACCCAATGTAGTGGTACCTTAAACTGACTCTTTCCAGTGCCACAGTAAGTTGATAACGACATTCCTGTATTTACTTTGAGGTAGTAATACATACAAACATCTTTATAACAATCTAGCTTAGAAAGTCAAAGATTCCTTAAAGATTCTCCTTACCCTTGAAGATATAAGAATATGTCATATTTTGTATAAAACTTCTTTATAATGCAGTAATTTTGAGTCAAAAAAGTTTGAAATGACTTTATTACAGATTATAATTTTGGTTCATAGAAAGTCATACTTAAGGTCTTCCATTTACTCCTTGAGGGAAAGGTGTGGTACTAACAAAGTGATCACAGTTTTCTTGAACATTTAAGTAATTATAAGCACTAATAAACGATTTTTGGAGGATTTTAAGTTAGGTTAGGAGTGCCGGCTGAACCTTATATAAACCAAAGTGAAGTATCTGAATCTTGTGCAATTTTAAGAAACTATGTGGTTTGGCAGCTGCTACTTCAATTCGGAAATCGAAGCAACAGAACATTCTGTGTCTCGTTCTAGACAGTGGAGTACAAGTAAAGTAGAGATGTTCTAGACTTTCGCTTTTCCGATAACAATTACCATAAGTATCAATAGATCTTAGATTGGTGGAAGGCGGTCAACACTTAATCCAACCTTTGTAATCCAAATGAAGTACAAAAACTGGAGCCCACTAGCGACAGAAACGTCTTTAAAACAGACAGGCAGGATTAAGAAAAGCAGAATTTCATTAAGGGCATCATCATCTTTACAGATGGATCGTAGATGGTACGGGAGCGGGAATCTTCTGCGATGCATTAAAAATAAATAATGTCTATCGCATTATTGACTATTCCAGTGTTTTTCGAACAGAAAGTCACTGAAATCTTGCACTCATTAACTGCAAGTCCGTCAGAGACGGCTAAAATGAGTTGAAAAGCCTTAAATCTAATAAATGCACCCTTGCAGTTTATACACAATGGTCATACATGGCCATTGGGTGTAATTTTTTCTTTAGGCATAAAACCGATCCACCTAACCTAGCCAGAAAGATTTGTTCCGCGTTTGCAAGTCCCATTCCACTCATCAGGCAATATCTTGCAACATGTAAGAGTGCTGTTGTGTACCCTGGGTAAGGAGATGATGTACTTAGTAAGTCGCAAGTAAAAATCAGTTAGCCGCAGTTATGTTCGATTACTGGACTTTTTTCTCACATTTACAGCACCATCTCATCGAGTTGAAGCCAACACTCACAATATATATATTTTCAACGACATTTTTAAGGACATTTTCTCCAAGTCGCAATAGACTATATGTCCCCTCTACATGTGGGAGAACAATAACTCCCACAACCCGAGTAATTACTGAAGAAACTATGCTATGGCCTCTTGTGGACTGTGGGGTACCCAATTTATTTTACTAGCTACCGTTATGTTGAAACTCGTTAAACGCAACCCTCGATTCGGGCAACTCCTCGGTTTTTGGAACACTAGCATTTCGAATAATATCGAAAGAAAATTAATGGGCTCCCGAAACCTTTAAAGCCTCTGCAAATTTAAGGCCTCACAGAAATTAAGAGGACAATGAAAGTTAAGGTTAAGCTGCCCCTCCTTATAAAAAGTGAAAACATAAGGATTGATATTTCGAAATATATTTACAGTAACTCAAAGAGCATAAGGCATTCAAGACATTTATTCAACAATTTCCTTTTAAAAATGTGTTTTAACTTATTCCTTACTATAAGATATTTGAGAAATATGGTGTGGTAAGTACAACTTCGCTTATTTTTTTTTAGCTGGAAAAATCGGGTAACATAAGCGTTTCTTATATTTCGTAATATTTTGCCGTTTGTAAAAAAGTACACAACTCCGATTTCGAAGTGTTTCAAAACACGAGGAAGCTCAAATATCAAAATCAAATGTCAGTAAATTTCTGATTGACCACCGTGGTTGTAAAATCACAATTTTGACCAATCTTATATCATTTTCACTAAGTGAATATTCCAGAAAAAGTTCTAAGGACATTTTTCTGACCTACAGAACTAAATCAACTTTTGGAACAATATTCATCTGTTATCTACGCTTCCTAAACCATCCATTAATACAAAAACCATCAATAAATGATCCAAGAACACTTAATTATCTTTGGAGTGGAAAATCGGCATATACACATATATAATACATGTACATATCTTTACTTTTCCGTAGCTAGCGATAGTACTCGGCAGAATGCCTAATGCGTTCATCCCATTTGGGGTTCACCGCTGACTCTCCGATCATGCAGTCGATATCTTAATTGAACAAGACGGCATTCAATTTAAAGACTCATACGAGTACATCGCTCGTGCATCCAAATAAATACAAACCAACGGCGCGCCGTTGGGAATACAAGATTCAGAACACTTTGTACTCCACATTCTACACCCCACAAGTGTAAATCAATTCGGTGGACATAGGGAGTGTGAAACACAATACATACCACACAAAAATTCATCCGTGCGCTGCTCTCCACATAGGGGTTGCTGTGGACTTGTGTACACGACTGTAATTGGCCATTAACTAATGGGGGCGTGGCTATCGAAAGTGCGCAATGGGAAGATTTTTGAATCTGTTCCTCGTGGTAGCAACGCTTTACATGTTTTTCGGAGCACAACAGGTGCAGCTGTATTCCCCGGTTTGTTCGGTTGTCGGTTTTTCTCGAAGTGTATTTTATTTGTAAATGCAACGAGTGGCGGGATTTAATATTGAAATTAATATTCTTCAATTTACTGATGCGCTCTAAAATATTCATATTTGTGTAGAAATTGTGCAAAAGAAACTATTTTGAAATCTTGGACTGTGCACCGAAGGGGGCAGCTAATAGGTTTACGTTTGCAACGATACAGCACCTGAATGCAAGTGGTTTCAATTTTATTTTGCTTTTGTATAAAATATTAATACAAACAAACAGACAGTTCAACTAGAATTTACACAATGCAATTGTGAAGAAGGCGTATTTAATTGTAAATTTAACGGACTTAAATTCAACAAAACTAGCCAAGAGTGCGTTTTTTTTAATTTAACAAACAAGTTGTTTACCTTTATCATATTGCTAATGGTTAGTATGGAAATGTTGATTATAAAATTTTTTTTTATAATACGAATTTGGCAAAAACAAAGAGTGTGCGTATTTTTCGATTCGACCAACATTTGCTTTCGATACTTACCTACCTATTTAGAAAATTTGTATTTACACTAAGCTGACATAGGAAACGGCTTTCGAATAATTGTTATGATGTTACGTAGAAAACGCCTGCTGCAACCTAACACAACAAATCATAGGATATACCAGGTTTCGCACCAATTCCAAAACCTCTTTGTAACAGGGATGAAGCATGCCCCTACGCACTTTTGTTTTTTTGCACACCTACACGGTTCTATCTAACATTTTCTGCGCTGAGCTTTGTGAGTGCTTTTCTTAACAAAATCATAGAAATCATATAAAAATCCTTATCGACATGAACACAATGGGCGGGCTCAATCAAAGTTTCGTAGTTGACGTAGGTCATACTGCACTAGAACCTTGTGCGTGAGAACACCAAGAATACATCTTTATCTTCTAAGAAAGAGATAAATATGTGACAACATACATATATTTTTTTAGTGAAAGACATCAACACAACTACCAAATGTTAAAAAAATTTAAAAACTGAATAAATGATTATTTTGTATCATAAATATAACAAAAATACTAAAATATAATTTTTCAACATTCATAATTTAAACAACTGTACTTGTAATTAAAGAACTCGCATTTAATTATTACGTATTTAACATTAATTCATAGCTTTCAAAACATTTGTGGAGTAATTAATCAAAATTCAATAATTTCTTTTTTAAAATCATAAGCTACAAGAGACTATTACTAGATATGTATGTGCAAATCGAAAATTTCAATTGCATAAAATCTATGTTAAAAAATTTAAAAAACAAAAATATGTTTTATCCAGATATTTTATACATGTACTCTACTACCCATTTCGGCGTTGCGCGGTGATGTTTCGTATCTGAAAATCATGGTGTCGAATACTGACAAAATATAAGATTTTATTTTTGGCCCAAAATGTTTACATAAACTTCAGTGAGTGAGTTTCACAAATAACTAAAAAAGGTTTTCAATGAAGGCTGGTGTTGACTGTGTAGAAATCCATATCAGAAAAATGTAATGTCGTTCTCGTGGAAATACCTGCCATCTTAATCCATAGAATTCGACTTGGGCTTAGTTTAAACTAAATTGCCTAAAATCAAGCCTGCCTTAGGCGGCACTTGGGCACGTCATTCTACGAACTGGCTCTGCCAATGTTCAATTTTATCTGCAGTTTCCTTAACAAATACTGGTATTACACGGGTTTAATTCTTGTTGTGCAACACGTACATATATAAAAAGAAAAAAGAAGTTCACCACTTACATATTTGTGTCTCTCAAAAAGTTACGACGTGTAATACAGCTAGAGCCTAAAGAAACTTGTGACAGAATCGGTTGTCTTGAATTTCGTCACCAAACATCTGTGAAACGACTTTCATAGAGTTTATAGTAAATATACATACATATCTCATTTTATTATTAGTAGTAGAATTGTTGTAGTATTGTTGCATGATGTAATTTAAATATATACACATATGTAGAACGCTATAGTCGGCATGGGTGCAATGTCTACATTCTTCAGGAAATATTTGTCTTGTGTATGCCTTCCTTTCCAAATGGAGGTCCTACTGATTTTCTGAACGGTAACACAACCTTCTACTATACAGCAGGAAGTTAAGACATTTGCTCAGGTGCTGTCTCCTTGTCATACACAAGAGTGATTCCATTCTAAGGCTTAACTGTGCCTCAGATGGATTAACGCGAGATGTGAACCTTGGACGACAACATCAATTCAACTAAAGGCCTAAAAAAGTTACTCTTCTTTCCTTTACCTATCAAAAAGTTGTTGGTAGTGTATTTTTGGAGAGGAGGGATGTGAATACCACAATGAAACAGAAACGACGAGACATAACGTCCCGTGTGTCGGTCTTCTGCCGGGTTAATCGATAAAATTAGAAATAATTGGCACAGATTTTGATTTATTTAAGAACAATTTTCTTTATATAATCTTTTAAGTATAATAGATTCTGTTGACGCTTTAGCCTAACCACAATTTAAGTTATGGCACAATGGTTGTTTTTTTTTAAACAATTCATAAATATGAAAAAATTAAGAACTCACTTCAATTCAACATACTAATATGGGAAATAATAATAAATATAAGCCTCCAATTTTCTAAATTCAATACGTCAATTATTTACTAACGAATAAATTTCATTATTAAATAGGATTATTTACAAAACTAGGGTTCGACAGACTAGCAAAGCCGTATTGCTACGAACTTGATCATATTATATTGTTTCAAAAATATAAGGCAGTTGAAGACGTTTCTATATTTTTTTAAATAAGGGGTATAGAACTTTAAGTTGGCAACACTATTTTAATTGATACCCATTTAGTTAACTCTCATTTATTTTAAGTTTCTCTTAGCATAACAACTGACGTTTAAACAACACTTCCAAATTGTTTAAACTTGACCCAAAACAAGATTGACGTTGATCCCAATTTTCATAAGTGAATTTTGCTTAGCGAAGAACCTTACTTTTGAATGCATATGTCAATAAACAAAACTGCCGTATTTGCAGTGATTATAATCCTTGCGTGTATTCTACTACTTCATGGGTATGTGGAATAATTGAATCCGTATTTCTTTAAGAAAGATGTTAGCGAAAAGTTACTTTCAATGGCATGGTTACTGACTTTTTCTATATAAGATCTAAGATCGGTGGTTTCAAAAAGGCGATACAGCATGTCACACAGATCGTGTCATAATTAATTTATTGAATGAACCGTTGGTTATGACATAGTTTCGCGTAACGGACCCGTGAATTGCCCTTCAACATCGTGCGATTTAACGCCGCTTGATTAATTTTTGTGGAGATATGTGAAGTTGCTATCCTACTCAGAGATGCCAAAAACGAGTGACCATTTGAAGGATAACATTCGCCATATCGGCTACGAATATTGAAAAAAGATCAGCCTGCGTCCAAGCCAGCCCTGGCGGTCATATTAAAAATATAATGCCAGATTAGCTTTCGATCAAGCAAATTTTATTCAACTTTAAAAAAAAACTAGTTGTGTGTAATTTTGTTTCGAGTATATATATTTATCTATAAAATACTCTTTACAATAAATACAGATTTCTGAAAGAATCTTAATCACACTTCAAAACTTCAAATCATACGCTGGGATATGACGCAATTTGCAATATTGCCAAAACTTCCGGTATATTAAAGCCACCTCCAATTATGCCCCAACATTTAATTTAATCATACATACAAACATACACAATTATCGTTTAGTGCATGTAAATCCGAAATTTTATGAAAATCACACTTCGTAAATTGAGGAAATATGAAAAGTGTGCCACACTGACGGACCGGTACACCGAAACTATAAAAGTTTTTTTTTTTTTTAAACAATCAGTTCACACATGAAAATCATTTAAAATTAATGAAAACATCGTTACACTTTATTTAACGTAAATAAATCCATTTTGTTTTTGTTAGCTTGCCATATAGTGCAATGCCAAGAATAATATTTTGTCTTATGTGAAAGTTACATGCTGTTCGCATTGAAAGAAAACCGTAAGCCTTAAGTAATTTGCAATAATGGCGTGTTGAAAATACCCGACTGAACATTGTATTTCCATATCAACCGTTTCAATACGAGAGATTGTCGGAGAGTGCACTGATTGTTTGTTTTATTTTATTTAAAGAGAGCAACAGGGTTAAGCAACAATATATGTGAATATTCCTCTTTTTGTAATCACTGAATTTACACGTTCGTAAATTGAGCGCCAATGTTTAACCTAAGCAAATAAGTTTACCGCACTAAGAACAAATTGCTGCGTGACTCATCTCCCGCGAACTTTATTTCCTAAACAGAGGCCAATCCTAAATTATTCTACTACACTTCCACTTGTGTGTTTATGTACGTAGACGAAAATATTTTATTTGAATTTACTGAACGCATTAAATTGCTCCCCAACACGAACTAATTGCTTATTCACATGTAAACTGTGAATATTCGATCATCATATCAAATGCATGTAGATTCGATTGGACCCATTGTGGTATTCATAATTTTGTTATTTTTGTTTTTCAGAGTGCTGCTTATCACTGATAAGATGTATGTTATTTGGAATTCTGAGGATATTGGACAATGGTACCGGGAACCTTGAAAATAAATAGCATGGGTCAATTTGAGTGCGACTCGTTTGATACTTCTCTATTTCGTAAGTTATTTATTAAACATACATATATCCAAGATATCTAACAATTAATGAAATATTTTCAATACAATTTGTAAATGAATATTTTTCCGGGCTAACATTTTAAAGAAAATCTAGATTTTCATTTCAAAAGTTCACTTATGTCTGTCGTGGCTTAGAGTATTCAATAAGTGCGTTCCTTATGTGTTCGTTCGCAGGTCGAATCCCTCACATCTTCACATTGATTAATCGAATAAAAATGTAATTAACTCAATTTTCTGAAATAAGATATAAAAATATACATATATAAGGGAAACTTAAATAAGATCATGAGATAGGAACACTTGATAGAGAGACAGACGCACATGACAGCATTTAATGCTCAATGCACATTCATGCGCTAGTCTTTTGCTTCTGTAGATAATCATAGCCGTTTGTCTTTTCTTGCGTCAGGGTCAACTCTTTGGTACAGCTCTCAAGTGAGTGAAGGATGAACCTATTTACATTTGTCCACATACTTAAGAATCGTATTTTATGTGTATAGGGTGAAAATCTTTTGTAAGAGCGTAAGAATTGAAAACAACTCGTGTTGAGCATCAAGAAGAAGAGTACTTCTGAAGACTTATCTGATAATGAAAATTGTCAACGTAAAGAAATTTGTCTTAATTGATAGATAATGTAACCAATTCTCTGATTAAATTACATTTTCAAATAAGGACGTAAAGAATGTATTTACATACTTATGTACTTCCGTAATGGGCTCCTGACCCGTGATGGTTCTGAGACACGGCATCCACCCATGCCCTCCAGTCCCGGGAACACTGTTTCTAGTTGTCCTGACATTCGCGATAGCTTCGTCCTTGAAATGCAGGTTCGGTCTTCCTTTTCTTCTCGAAACGGTGGGTTGTGAATTGAAGATCCATTCGTTGGATGTGACGGAACCAGAATAAGCACCGTTTTCTTATTTTTTTTTGACTACATGCACATATTGATACAGCTCGTGTAGAGCTTGAGATTATATCTTCTCCTCCATTCCCTTCCTCGCATCCGTGGCCGAAAATTCAATGGAGAATAATTCATTCACCCAAAGTGTGGTCTGCTTTCCTGCTGAGTATTGAAGTAGTGATTTAAGCCTGCATTTAGCATCGGTTTCCAAGGTCAAGTCTTTATCGAGCCTCCACTAGGGTCTTAATCGTGGAGTTTATATTTATACGTACATACTATTGGCCGAGTTTAATTCTAAGCTGAATTATCTTAATTAATATTTCTACATTAATTTCATACATATTTTGACTTAAAATTTTACGCAGATGTCAGTGGAAGTAATGCTAATTTTAAGGTAACTTCAACCTGCATGGAGATACAGAAATTACAAATATTCATCAAGAAATGTTCCCGTGGCATATGTCGAATTTTCTGGTCAAACATCATCAGGAACGTGGATCTGTTAGAAATGACAAGAGAGGAATCAATTGTGACGCAGATGAAGATATAGAAATGGTAATGGATTGAAAAAAAATGATAACATTATTATAATGGCGTTTAATGGAACCCTCAAGGCAAAAGATACAGAGTTCGTCCCAAGGACACCTGTAGACACTTCTGCCAAATGCACCCTCACTTGGAATAGTGTGAAGGTAACTGCAAGCTAACCGAGGGAGGAGGAGATGCCAAGTGAAAGCTCTCAGGATGAGTTTTATAGGAAAAAAATACATTTACTTTTTTGAGGCCAAATTAGCAGTTTCTAATTTTGAATATAAAGTTGTTTGGGATTTCATCTAGACTTGTGTGAGACACGTTAATATCGACTCGATATTGCGAAATTATTATTTTTTTCGATACTTGCCTGCCAAGCTCCATTTCCTGATACCGTGCTTTTAAAGTTATTATTCATTTGGATGGGAGTAAGATGCAATAGCACAATTTTTCGGAGTCGATGATTTTTTGTTTACACTTTGGTGTTATATCAATTCTAAAAACTGGGTTCCTCACCTCCCCTTCACCGATTCTTCCTTAGGCGTTCACTTCTTCTACTGATAGCTATCATGCATAGTGTGATTGTAACGCAATCATACATTTTGTATCACATTCAGCTGTGACTAACCCAACACCTACCGACTCGCATTAGACATAACCGCATATTATTAACCATCTCTTTTAAGTTCTTGACAACATACAAAGAGTATTAATTTGTTTTATATATAATAGAACAATAGAACGAGTAGAAGCTTAAGAAGCTAGGCGTTGGTCCTTTAACGGCCGTAGTGTCACCAAAAATACAACAGAATTTTTGTGAGTGAGCTCTACCACTTGCTTTATTACCCTACTTTTCTTTCACATGCTTTTTGGTTAATATTGAATATGGGGTAGCATTTTGGTCCTACGAACCAGTTGTATGAATCCATATGGCCGATGCACCAAGAGTTGGCCACGAATTTTTTTCCATATATTATTATCAATCTAAGGTTCATGCTACATGAAAGGCAACATGAGTTTCCGTTGAACGTAATCGATTTAATAACATTTCCTCCTTCTTCTATTCCATTAGTCCCTATTGTTTTATAATTGATTCTGATGTCAATCGACATAATCTGATCAGGCAATACTCCCTCTTAAAATCGGTTCTTTTAGCTTTCTATGAATTTGATTGAAATATTTACTCAATCGGCTCCCCACTACTCCCCGAAGTCAGTTTATGAAGACAATCGATAAAACAATTTATTTCTTTAAACGCCCTCGATGTTTTTCAAACCAGATCTTTGCCAATACCTCGGAATGTTTTCAAATGCAGGCGCTTTCGCCAAGAAAAGAACAACACAACAAGGAGTAGAAATTCTTAAGTGGATTGTGCGTTCTACTGTACATATTTACACAAAAGATAATCAATTGACTCCCTCGCATATGCACACGTGCAGCATTTACATTCAAATGTATATCCAGAACTATTGTACATGGAAAATAAAATGATATACTTACATTGACGTCGGTGGCGACTGCGGCAGCGGCAGCGGTAACGGCAACGGCAATAGCGGCGTTTCAAAAGCACTTTTTGAATCCATTAAATCAGAAAGCGTACAACATGCCCACCACACCAAGCCTTGCCATTATTCCGTAGACAATGCTATCAACACACTCTCATAGATACAATAATTGAAAGAATACAATTGGCTTGCTGCTGACGGAGGCGTGGCTATTGAAGATGCGCGATTTTCTGAAAAGAAATTCGCTTCATTTACGATATTTTGAATCAGTTGTTGGAAACGCTATTGCAGAAAATGTGTAATGGAACGAAAGATTCAGCTGACAATTAGCTCAAGCGATTGCAGTAGGGGGTTCCACGAGTAGTCTGCCTTCGAATTGATATCGGCTTCAATGGAAGAGTCCATATCGAGTGTTTTTGACAATGTGACGTCGCGCTACAATTCTACGTCCGACGTGTATTCGAGTAAGCCGTCATCGTATCCGTTCAAATGTCAACATGCGGATCGTAAGTGGAGTGTCATTAATTTTCGTAAATTTTGCTTATTTTTCCTATCTTTTATTTTCACTCGTGCTGTGCCCAAAAATTGAATATTTTGTGTTGTGTTTAAAATGAAAACCACGAGGTGAATGTTTATTTGTTGATGTTGATACAATTATTTTCTGTTAATGTCAGAGAGTGTTTGTATGAATCGAACACGAATGTACAGTGTTGGAAATAAGTTGCGCTATGCTAAAAAAAAAGAAAAGAATAAATTAAATGTATAAAAGAAAACTGCAAGTGCGAGTTACACTTAGATTTTTTTTTGCGTTTTAAGGAAAACTGTGGTTATATCAATCATTTTGTTGGAATTAAATAATTCTGAAACAAGCTAAAGAACATTGTGCATAACGCATGTTCTTGTCAAAGTTGAAACAAAAACAGAATAACTTTGCGATTTTGATTCACAAGTTTCTTGACGTTAGTTGATCTTACATGATTTTCCATTAAGTTAAGGTCAACTTTAGATAAATGTATATTTCAATAAAAGCAAGAAACTACCTTTCTCACAATTAGTCGATGCCGTTCCAGAAAAAGTCACTCAGTTTGCCAACGAAGAAATTGTCATATAATTTAAAAGGGAGCGGGTGGTAATCCAGCGGTGCGAGTTCCGGAAACACAGTAGATGCTGAAGTACCTCCCATCCGAGCTCTTGGATTGCGGTTTTAAAGAGTTGTGCAGGCTAGTCGTTTTTGTAAAGGAGTATGAATTTGCCTTGTCGATCTTTGGGATTAGGTTATAGTTCAGGCTGATTATGTCTGTTAAGTTGAATATTCTCATTTACGGAGTGAAGGCATTATCAGGCATCCATTTCGGGTTTTTCTATTATCTTTGAGAGTCTCTTCATCGAATTCTGAATACTTCCGCTTTTAATTGTGACTTCATTGTGCGAAGCAGGAAATGTGATCTTTAGATTTTGAATGCAATAATACAGGGAGTGTATGTGCACTTTTTAAAGCACCGAACCAACCGGATGTTAACAAACTTTCATCATCGTCGCTATATTGGCCGTGGATGATAAGATTTCGCACAGTACTCTCATCGAAGGGTTGATTTTTTCGGATGTTTAATTTAAATGTCTCGATCAATATGGCAAATAGCTGAGACACAGAAGGAGGAAGCAAAAAAATTATGCTTCTTCAGTCTTTAATTTGCGAATGTGCTCTACAAATTATTAATTAAAAAGCAAAATCCCACGTACGTTCCCACTTGATGTAGATCTCGGATAATATACAGGCTTTCCGTTTACCATTTGAGGAGTTGGGCCTTACCGATTATCAACAGCTTTTTCTAACCGTGCCAATTATGTTTGCTGCAGCATCACTCTACTCTTCTCCTTGTACAGCTGTCTTCTGAGTCATTTTCATTAATTTAAAGTTTTTACCTTTAATGTGTAATGCCTTATCTGGTGTTAATTTGTTTAACGAATCCGTCTCGTCTGCGTTAAAAATGTCATCGCCAGTTAATTGCACATGCGTGTTCGGCCAAACTTTTGCTTACCATTTGCTCACTTTGCTCTGTTGGACTGTCGTCGAATCTCCTGTAATTTTTTAGCGCCTATATTGTGTCTTTCCTTGAAAGAATAATTCAAACAATCAAAAAATTAACGTTCATATTAATGACGATAGAATGTGCCTTCTCCTGAAGCAAGGGGCCACTTATGAAAATTCCTTAATTACGCTGCACCTTAAACGACTGTAATAGAGCTTCTTCAATGTGTTACTGAGTGGAGGCACTCACTCAGTTAGGATTCAATCAATTAGGGATTCTACATATTTAGTGTATTTTATGATAGATATCGTTGAAAGATCAGGTGCTGTTTTATAAAACATTTTTTTTTTCAATTGGTGGTCGCTGTGGCGTAGTGGGTAACTGGACTGAACACCTCGAATTTTTCACGGCACCACCTCTTTCGTGTTGCTGACACAACTTAAAAACTAGGAAAAACTTTTCAAATCTCGCCTTTCGTAGACGCCAAAAAACTGTACGTCTCTTCTACTCGTGAGAGAGCAGTAGTACGCACAACACGAGTAGTGGTTGTTTTTTTTTTACGATTTAAATGCATTTTTATTACTTCATTTCAAATTACTTACATGCTAGACAAAAATACTTAATACTAACTTACACATACAATCTGCTGATCTTAATTCTAACTTACTGACTCTTTACGAGTACTCTAAGCTAATCTAGGATTTTTCTTTTTATTATGCCTTTCGGCCTCTTTTATATTGTTAACTTAGATTTTATCTAATTACATTTTTTTGTTTAATATTCCTCCAAGAAAATTTTAAAAAACTTGGAATTCCTGGTTTCTGTTTCTTCTTAACCTAACTTAAAAATAAATCTAAAAACTATCTACCACCTAAAACTTATAACTATATACAATTAAATTAACCTAAAACTTAATTCTACTTAACTATTTACATTAAGCTTAACTATGTCCGTAAAAATATACGGACGCGTGCACCAGGGCGGATATGTTATTTATATGCTTTACATATATATCTAATACGCCGTGATGCACCTTTTTTTTTCATTTTTATTTTTTGTTCTTTTTTTTGTGTTTTTATATTTTTTATTATTTACGAGTAGTGGTTGTAGAAGCTAGGCCGTGGTCCCTTTGGGCTGCAGTACCACTCAATTATTATTATTTTTGTTTTCAATTAAGAAACATTGTTTTTAGCAGAACTCATTTTACCAATGCCCAATAAATTACAAAAGACTAAATCAACAATGAATAGAGAAAACAAAAACAAACAAAGGCTGTCCTAAATTTTTTTTTGTAAAACAACAATCTCAAAGCAAAGTGAAACACTCAAACCGGATTCCCACTTAGTGGATATGCGTTTACAGCAATTTTTATACAAACGTAACATGATGTTGTGTCTACGACGCAATAAGCGATTACTCGTTATACGCACAGTAGTAATAAGTAAAAAAAGGCCAGTAGACTTTCAATAAGATATTTTGTGTGCTGGGCTTAATAAGTAACTTGAATTACTTAAATTAAGTCTAAGAGGATTTTGTATAAGATCAAAGATATTGTGTTGTAAGGCTGTAAGTTTGTGTGAGCATCTAACTAGTAAAGGTCAAGAAAGGATTGCCATTTACTCATAAATTTAGTTATAAGTATGAATATTGCTCAATTCTGGTCAAAAAATTAACGCAGAAAAAGAGGACAACTAACCAGGTATCCACTGTCGATATTTATTCTGATATCGAATGAATTCTATTCTTATATTTTCTGATAAGAGCAAAACGACATCAGGCAACATAAATCATTTCACTTTTTACAAACAAAGATGACGCAGGACCTGAAACTGATTGAGAAAACCAAATGCAGATTTGTCACTAACATTCAATATTTTTCCACAGCTATACCTCTTTCGAGTTGCAGACAACACTCTCTTTTTTCTCTAAAACTGGTCGCAAGGTCGATATGTTTTTACCTTAATTTAATTTCATATTATAGTTGTATTTTTATATTGAGGAGGTTCTTCTAATTTGTCGGCGCAAAGACAACAGGCCCCAAATCAAACCCTGAGTATGATTTAAAAAGATGAAATCTATTTAGAGAATGTAGAACGTTTCTAATGTCTCTCATTTTATTTGATACTGAAAAAAAAGAGATAAATTTAAATTTTAACCAATAACAAAGTAACAGAGTAAAGAATAAGAACGCAGAACTATTACAGATTCGTTTCTAGAAAAAAAGTGTAATCCGTCATTTCACTCATGTTGTACTTACAATGAAGTTGAATTAAAGGAAATGTCACTAATATCCGTCCACATTATTTTAATCGGTTAATAGTAAACTAAGTTTAAATTATTTGCATAGGGGGAATAACATTGACACACTTTGATAACGTATTATGAAACCCAACAACGTTTCGACCACCCATTGCCTTGATATCTTCTTTAGCTCAGTAAAGGTCGTAGAGTATATTGGACAAACACACTGAAATATCAGTTTTTTTTTCTTGAAATATGTGGAAAAATATTTTTAATATTTTGCATTTCTCTTATTATATACTAAACAAATAACATCAACGCGTATAAGTTTTCTTCTATCACACATACATCTTTGATGAAATGGTAGCTGCCGCTGATTCTTGGAGGATGTGATTATGAGACAGTGCAAAGGGAAATTGCTCAAATTTGCTGCGTTTTAGAAAATGACAATTAAAAGTTGTACAGTGCATTTGCAAGCACACAAAATTTCATGGTTCTCATCTTATCCTCTTCCAACGGCTGTTTGTATATCGATATGTATAAGTATTTATATCAATATAAATATAATTTCCGTATCTTATGGAATATATAATTGCCATTAATATAAGTAAACATTAATTTTGGTTTCATATACGAGTATTTGGGCTGTTTATGCAAACAGCAAAAGCCACACCCGTCGTAAATTTGTTTACTAACTAGTTAGTCAACTTACAATGTTGCACAACCAGTCAATTGATAGATTGAAATTTTTGTCTTAACCTTATTAACTGGAGAAACTTAAAAATCGAAACTGTTCATAAAATGCAGTTGTGAAGGGTCTTCCGGCAGGAATAAGCTATGATTTTTTATTGTTCCTTAATAAGCTAAGACTACCAGGGGAAAATTAAGCTGGGATATCTAGTGTCATTATGCGTAAAGACATAAATATAAATCATGGAATTGTTGCAAAACGAAATTTGCTTTTCACTACAACTAGGGACGTTGTAAGTAAAATGAAAAAACAGGTCACTGTATTAAATTAAGTTAAAGTTCATACCGGTGAAGTCAGTCGAAATGGATTTAAAGCCACCGGAAGAACGTTTTTGCCGAAACCCACTTCATAGCTGTACATAATGATCAAGCACATAAAATCCAATTTTCAGTAAATGATTGTACTGCTAGTACCAGCGACGGACCAAGTATCCCGCAATCATACTCTTTCCAATATATTTCTTTACTCAACTTCAATTACTTCCTTGTTGAAGGAAAATATAGTTATAAGGTCAGAAAGTGCAGCAACGTTAGTTATGTAATTATAATACACATTTGTTAACTTTTTCGTAATTCATTAATATCAATTTCTTTAATTCATTTAAATGGATTTTGAAAAGTTAATATTTTTGTTACTTTTTGAATGCGGGATAAAGTCGCAGAAATGCAGGTAATTCGTTTATATATATGTATACTCGTATCTACGAAATTTAAGAATCATAAGTTACTACGCTTCCTGCTCTGTTCAATCATAAATATGTGTACCACAATACCCTTACTTCCTTTATTTTTCATGTCTGGATTTGTTGCATGCGAATGGTCCCCTCAAATCTTTTACCTTAAAAAATTATGAAAATAGAGGCAATAAGGAAGAAAACAAACGCTGTTCAAATGTTAAAATGCCTTGAGTGTCACATCTTAACTTGAAGATTTTTTAGCCAACTTACAATTAACAGTTTTTTGTTTCAGTATTTGTGCACTTTTTGGTTTTTTTGGCAAGCATAATCAACAAAATATGTCCACAATCGGTAGAATTTAACCCAAATCTTAGCAAGCTGGGTCTGTAGAACATGTGAAAACGGC
Organism: Eristalinus sepulchralis; assembly: GCA_944738645.1. NCBI lineage: Eukaryota > Metazoa > Arthropoda > Insecta > Diptera > Syrphidae > Eristalinus > Eristalinus sepulchralis. The sequence continues at coordinate 48,150,477 of OX122883.1, read as the reverse complement.
TATGCATGTTCGCCCAGTTCGTTGTGCGGAAAACATTGCTTTTGTTCGCAATAGTTTGTCAGGAGAGCCGTCGACCTCGACTCGTTGCCTAGCGCAACAAGAACATCAATGATGCGAATTTTGAAAAGAGTAACTGTTTCATGCGTTTTATGGGCTCAATATTGCGAGATAATAACACACTTTTTGTGGCCAGAAATTGAGGGTACGGATCTGAACTACATACATACATATATATATGCACTTCCAAAAGGACAGTCACTCTGGCCTCACAGGCAACGAAACAATGTCTTTTTGGGCGGGAAATTCAATGGCCATGCTATCTCACGTCGTGGCATTATTAATTGGCCGCCACGATACCGATACCGTTGGACTTCTTTGTTTGGGGATTCTTCAAAGAAGAGTGTACGTCAGACAAGTACAATTCAAGAGCTAAAGGATGTCATTGAAAATATGAACCATCGGATAGAGGTATGTTATCGAAGCCGTGGCCAGCATTCATCATAATAAAAAAAATATAAAAATAATTCTCTGAAAACTCATCATCGTACCTTTTCTTGGACTACCCCCCATTTGTATAGTAGATTGATCGCGGTAAGGTACTGGTATGTTAATTTCACTGCAGACATAACAGGGGTGGATGCACTTTGTACATAGGTTTCTTATATAATTCTGCAAGCATTTGCATTGCAAAAGTTTGGTAGTATTTAGCTTTATACTGCCCAACTTGTCTTTGATCTATTATGGCCTAAAATGGGAAATTGATATTATTCTTGTGGCTTCTTTAAATGTTTATATTCTTCTTAGGAAATAGAAATAAAAATTGAAATAAATGGAAAGTGTTTCAGGCATAACGAAATAAATTACATACACATTAAAAAAGGCTTATTACTTACTTACTGCTCCTGTGGAGTTAAAACTCTAAAAAGTAAACAGTTTGCAGCAAAAAACTTGCATTTGAAAAATCAAATTATAATTTTAAAGTATGTTTAACAAAAAAGGGCAATCTTGTACTTAACTTGTATGATTTCTTATATGTTCATGAATGCTTTTTCCCAATTTGGTTGAATTATCCCACCTAACACACATAGTTTTACGAAGTTATGCCCAATTGCGTGTGTAGCGGCGACCATTGAGATAAATTTGAATTCACTTTTAAATTCTATAGTAACATTGAGTTTTCTTATTAAATACAAAATCAAAATTTGTAAGTTGACATATTTCTTCAAAAATACACAATACCTGGTTAATAATTTCTTTCAGAAAAGATATCTTTAAGAAAAAAACCTACTGTTCCTAAGGAATAATATAATTATTTGAAAATGAAATAAATTCTTGTTGCTTTCTTTTTACCAATCACTGTCCCCTTCATTGTTTACTTGTACAAATTTTCGAGGCACCCTTTATGTGATGTACCTTTTCTCAAATTGCTTGCGATCCGAAAATAAAACATTTTAACGGGGTAACCTGTTGTACCGGGATATCCTCTTCACCCAGCCAGACGTACTTGAGATAATTTGTTATAAGATCAAAGTACGCATAGTTCGAATACACACATCTTTTGGTTGCCCAGAGCCCATAGTTTCTTGAATCCCAATTTGTTTCTAAAAATAACAATGTGTATACACTAAGTACTTGAGCACACAGGCACAGTTACTCAATATTCATACCAATAGATATGTATAGAGGAGCGTATGTATTTTAATCTGTTTACGAAAGGCAAAGATCTCTCTTTAGAAGATCATCTACTTTAGAAGATCTGTGCAAAGAAGGTATGTGCATACGTAAAAAACTTTTATTGTATACCATATTTATATCGATTTACTTTGAAGACAAATTGAAGGGCTAATTGTGGGCACAAGGATTGGTTGCATCTATAATGAGCATTTTTGACAATATAATATTTTTAATTTACGTAAGAAATTCATATAATGAAGAATTTCTTGGACTGAGAAACATGAAATGAAAGATTCTAACATAATAATTATAAAAATACGTACTAGCTGACTTATGGAAGTTGCAGTTCGAAGCATACTATGTATCGTTTTTGCTGGATTTCTGGACAAAAAGTGTGCCAATGAAATAGATATGAAAGGGAATATTTTCTCCAATTCAAGAAATAGAGACCTTGCAGTAAGTAAATGTTGCTTAAGACAAGGCTTCATCTTTGGACACTGTTTGATGGATAAACTTTTCAGGAATGTTGTCTAGAGGAGGCTACCCGGTATTGAGTTATACTAGGCGACTTCTATGTGTATGTGGAAAGTATATGACTCTCAATTGTGGAGCCAAATGGACATTTTCAACAAGAATTACCTGCATAATAAGCGTTTGTCAAAATTTCACTGTTTAGAATTTGCATTAAAACTCTAGGAAACTTTTCATGCCTTAGTGAATATTGATTTCCTTTAGAAGCAAACATTTTGTAGCTTAACTACACAGGTCCAATAAATCAGAGGATGAAGTATGTCTTGGGCTTGTAAATATTTGGCAATCTAATTGCTCTTACACAACATGCCTGACCTAACTCCGAAACAATAAATGTATACTTGAAACAATAAATGAAATGACAATAAATGTATACTTAAAACAATAACACATTTTTAAATCGGCGTTTTACTAATAAGGTGTGATATATAATATATAGTAGATCGCTGCAGCAGGAAAAAAATATTTCTTCATAATTATGCTTGTGACGCGTTCTATACAACGTTTACCGTGGATACAGCATATTGAAAATAAGATGAACAAATTTAGACCTCACAAAATTTTGTATTTAACAAATCCCTTTTGGTTTTAACAAACTTTCATATCTGAATTTAATTTCAAATGAGTTCAACCAAAAATAACTGATTTATAATGATCATCTTTATCTGTTGGACTGTTATGCTTTTTTTACCTTTTTGTATTACTAAGGGTTAGTAAGTTATATAAGCCAAAAACATTAATTGCCAACTGTAAATTGTACAAAATGTTTTGGAAGATTGTGTATAATAAAGAGGGTGTTTTTTGCTTTCCCCATGAAGTGAATGACTAAATAACATCTGGGGTACATTTCTTCACCAAAAAATTGCAATTTCTTGTTCCCATTCCTTCTGTTCATCACTGATTATATCAAAATTTATATTTTAGAACCAAAGAAAAGAAACTGCGTATAAAAACAAAAAATTGGTTTTAGAGTAAGGGAAACATTTACGAAGGTCGTCGGATGGTGCCACTATCGTCAAAGAAATTTGATATCTAGTATGTGATTTACTATTACTGCTTGTAGTGCAGCCTTGAAGATTGAAGTGGGTGGACAAGATGGGGCAAAAATCCTCCGCGACAAGACTGAGACAATAGGCATCTCTTGGGATGCCTGGGCTTCTTCTTCTTCTTCTAGTGGCGCTACAGTCCGGGGTGGACCTGGGCTTCAACCAACATGCCTCTCCAGCCAGCACGATCTTTAGCCAGCTGCCGACAGTTGCGCACTCCAAGTTGGGTGAGGTCCTTCTCCAATTGTGTACGCCACATTAGCCTAGGCCGTAATCTGTTGCATTGTCCCAATGGCACAGATTCGAGGACTTTTCAGGCCGGAGCAGGGGTGTCCATACGCTCTACATGACCTTGCCATCTTAAGCGTTGTATCCGAAGACACTTAACTAGGCGCATGTCGCTGTACAGCCCATAGAGTTCGTCGTTGAATCTTCTTCTCCAGATGCCATCAACGCAAACAGGACCAAAAATCGCACGCAAAACTTTTCTCTCGAAAAGACTAAGGGCTTCCTCATTCGCTTTTAGTAAAGTCCAGGTTTCCGCGCCATAGAGTAGAACGGGGATGATCAAGGTGTTATATAAAGCAACCTCAGTCCTTCGAGAGAGGGCTTTATTACTCAATTGCCTCTTGAGCCCAAAGAAGCAGCGATTGGCAAGAGTAATTCTGAAGTTCTGCTGCCTAGTGTGACGCTCTGTCCGAGACGCCGATGTTCTGTGTCCTTCCTTGATGACAGCATGTACTTCGTTTTGCCCTCATTAACCACAAGACCCATTTTAGCCGCTTCCGCTTCAATGCCAGCAAACGCCTTATATTTCTTCTTTCTTTTTAATGCATTTTATTTATGTAAATATAAGTGAATTATAATCTTAAAACTAGATAAAATGCTTGACCTAGTGATGTATTTACATATTTTATATCTGACTTACTGGCTCTGGGCGAGCACTCTAAGCTAAACTTAATCTTAATCTATGTCTTTCCACCTAATCTAACGAGTATAGCAGAACTATATTTATACAAATTTATTATTAAGAAAATTTAAAAAAAACTTAAAGACAGAACATATTTTTTTTTTAAAGCTTACATACTAACTTAAATCTACCATAAATAACCTTAACTAAGCTTAACCTAACTTACAATCTAGTCAACAATCAGGTGCATACACACTGGTATGTATGAGTACATACTCGCGTATATGCACCTGAGTATTAATATATACAATGCATACTTGCGTACATATATACATAATAATATATATAGCAAACGCCTCATTGACGGCTCGCTGTGTTCGTTCAATCACGTCAATGTCGTCGGCGTAAGCTAGCAATTGAACTGACTTTTGGAAGATCGTGCCTCTGGTGTTTACCTGTGAGTTACGCACGATCTTCTCAAAGATGATGTTAAAATGGTCACATGACAGCGCGTCGCCTTGTCTAAAACCTTTTTTTGACATTGGAGGTCTCGGTGAGTTCGTTCCCGACCTTGACGGAGCAGCGAGAATTCTCCATCGTCATCCTACACAATCTGACGAGTTTGGTAGGAATGCCAAAACTAGACATGGCACTGTATAGCTCTTCTCTATGCACACTGCCATATGCGGCCTTGAAATCAACGAAGAGGTAGTGAGTGGCGATTTGCAATTCTTGGTCTCTTACAGGATCTGCCGTAGTGTGAAGATTTGGTCGATGGTGGACTTCCCTGGCCTGAAACCACACTGATAAGGACCTATCAGGTTGTTGACTAACGGCTTTAGCCGTTCACACAATACAGCAGAGAGGATCTTGTATGCGATGTTAAGGAGACTAATCTCCTTTCTTGTGAACCGGACCAACGACGCTGAGGGATGCCTGGGCACTTTGGGTTATATCCTGTATGTAATATTGGAACTGATAAAGGTATCAGTGCGATGGGTACTGCATTAGCAAGCAGCAAGCGCAAATGTAAGATAACTTCAGAGCAGTGACGTTGTTTAAGCACAATCCGACGGAGTATCGTTATCATTTCTTAACCATTGAAGAAACATGGAACCACTGCGAATGTGGTTCGAAGAAGGCGAATACTTTTTTAGTGGTCGGAAGTAGGAAAGACAACATTTTCAGGAATCTCGAAGACATTAAATGTGTGATGCTCATCGACTACCTGGAGAAGAGCAAAACTACCACACATGTCTACTATGCCGAGTTATTTAATAAGTTTTGTTTATTAATTAATTTAGTAATCGTTGTTATTTATTGTACATTTTATTATTATTCGGTCGATTCGACTTAGAATTGCATAATCAAAGAACCCTTTTGTTGAAAAATAATGTGCTCTTCTCCCGACTAGCTCACACCTCCACCATCACAGCCAAATTGGTAGGATTAGGCTACAAACTGCTGTCCTTGCGCTGTCCACCGTATTTCCCAGATATTTCCCTTCGTCTGTTTTGTTCTCAAACTTGAAACACTCATTCGCTGGGCAGAAATTTAATTCGTATGAGGATTTAATCGACACACCTTGGCCTACTTGCTTACTTTGTAGACCTTCAGAAGACGTATTTTTTTCAACGGATTTAAGAAACCAAGTAATTAAAGCTAAAAGAGAACTTTGTTCTAAAATAAAGGGCCATTAATTCAAAATGTTCGTTTTCCTTTTTATCGGACCGCATACGTATATAAAACATAAATTAACACATTTTTATATAGATATAACATAAACAGTATTTGCAATAAAAAATCATAGTACTTTTCATTTTTTTCTTATTCGTGTTCCTTTAGCTGGCACATCCTTTCGTACACAAAGTTGGTTGAAGTCCTTTTCCCATTATATCTTAAAAATATTAGTCTTTATTTTTTCCTATACTCTATTTAATTGCATTGTTACCAATGTTACCAATAAAATTTAAGAAGGACATCTTTTTTGCAGTAGAAATGTCGAATGTTTGGAGTTCAAATAGAGTTCCACAGTCAACAGATTCGTTCCTGCACAATTTGCCACTACTCTCGCCATCCTCCCTGATCACTGAAGGAAATCATATACAAGATCAGCAGGCATATGGCAACAAGAATGGTAAGAACATTATTCATAATGTTGTGGAACTTATTTTTAATCGTTTCAGTACCAGCCATTCAAACGGTGAAAAGACGGACTACCGCAAATAAAAAGGAACGCCGGCGAACACAGTCGATCAACAATGCTTTCTTTTGCCTACGAAGCAAGATTCCAAATGTACCATACGATACAAAACTTTCTAAGGTAATTGCTCTAAATAAAATGTTTGGTCATGTATGTACGGGGTGGGACATCTAGTGTACTAGGTTATTTTGACGCTGACAGAAATTTTGAAAGAAAGTCAACAGTTTACCGCCGCAGAATGAAATGATTCGCATTGCGCTTGAAAAATATTGAGAAATATTAAAAACTTTTTCCCAAAGAGTTCTGTTCTGTCATGGAGATTTCAATTAGCCGCCTTGGAACTGCGAAGATACCTCTTTTAACGTTTTCTTTGTGGAGAACCAACGTTATGAAGACAATCCAGAAATGATTCGAGCATTTAAGGCCAACACTATTCCAGCAATCTGTGAGCTACAAAAAGAAACCGATAACGAGGTCTTTGGGGCTTGGGGTGACAGAATGTGTTGCTGCGAAGCAAGCCGAGGGAACCACTTGCACAACGTTGTTATTCCCCATTAATGGGGATGTTTGTTTTCACTAATGAAGCCATAATAACATACATACATGGAACAAATTTTGTTCATTAAATTATATTTTAAAGCAGAAAACTTGTATTTGGTCCATCCTGTATAATTAACTTCTATTATTTTGAATCGTGAAACACATAAAGTGGATTGATAAAGAACTTGGACAGCTTTTTTGTTTTTATCTTTTTAACATTATAATGACATTTACGTCACTGCACATGCTATCGATTACCCATGAATTCGGGTAGTTGGACTTCAGTCTGAACTTTAACAGTGCTAATGATAGACACAATGCATTTGTGCTTAATTTTAGTACTAATATTTTTTCTTTATGTACTTTCGATCTAAAATAAGTCCTTAACTATCTCAACATTTTTGCTGTCTATTGTTATCTGCATAAACGTCGCTGTTATTCGAGACCTTGACAGAGCTGCTTTCACTTGTGTGCGCCATCTCAACTTAGGACACCTTTGGTTACATTGTCCCAATGGTTCCTATTCAATGAACGTCTTGGCCGTAGCAGTGGTATCTTTACACTCTACATGACCTAGCCACCTAAAATATTGTATCCGAAGACGATTGACCACGAGCATGCCGCCGTGCAGTCCACAAAGTTCGTCGTTGAACCTTTTCCTCCAGTTGCCATCAAAGCAAATAGGACCGAAAATCGCAAGCAGAACTTTTCTCTCTCGAAAGTGCTAAGGGTTTCCTCATCCGTTTTTATTAACGTTTAAGTTAACGCGCCGCAAAGGAGGACCGGGGTGATCAAGCTGTTGTACAAAGCCTGTTTATTCCTTCGAGAGAGAGCTCTATTACTCAATTGCCTCTTGACCCCAAAGAAGTAGCAATTCGCAAGAGTGATTCTGCGATTGATTTTGGTACTGATGCTGTGGTTCTAATGGAAGAATTGGCATTATACTTGTACAGCTGTAAATGCCCATCCTTCTTTAATAAGTTTCATTCTTTTAGATTCCTACGAAATAAATTATTTTTGAAGAACAATTATGTGTATATACATGTAGTCTAAAATATTATATATACACATTTTTTTTCTTTTCAGATTAAAACGCTTAAACTTGCCATATTGTATATAAAATACTTAACTGAAGTGATTAAGGGCGACAAGGACTTCTCAAGTGGATTTCGATCAGATCTAATGCCATTGGGAAAATTGGGCGGTCCTAAAATTAAGAAAAATATCAAATCGGAAATAAAGGTTGGTCAAAATCCCTATTCATGTATATCAAAATCAAATTTGTACACATGATGTAAAGAATATTATGTGTACTGGACTTAAATTCTCCCCATGACTTTCATTTATCAACAAAAACAAATGAATTTCAAAGTAAACTGGACCCTTCTACTCCAATTTTTGCAATATTTCTGTGCACTGCTGTTTTTACCCCTATTCGAAGTGGTGCACTTATTTAAAGTTTTCGATTCTTCTACGCATAGTTTCAGATAGTAACGCTTAATAGGACCGAGCGCAATACCGACGAATTTTACAATTCCTATTCTCATTTCATACTCGGAAATTTAAAAACCAAAACAACGATAAACACTCCTTAAGCAATAAAACCGAATTTTAGACGGAATACAAAATTTATAACAAAGCAAGCTTGAATGCTGGAAATAGATTTAGATTGCGACGGTGCATAACCAGTAAAGAAGGCGTATTGGAGCATATTGGGCCAGCACAACCACAGGTGGGACGTGGGATGGATGTCAATTTGGGTTCATCTTATGTTTTTATACAAACATGTTTCACATCAGCTTAAGATCACCCATTCTTGCACTTACCCGAAATCCTATTTGTGCCAAGCACTGTCCAGCACGTCCTCCATAAGAACTTCCTTATTTCTGTCGCAATGTCTGCTTCTACCTCTGTATTTCATCACATTCGTATGATTTTTTACATATATTTTTTACAATGTACATCATCGATGTATTGGATACCAGGCTAATGACTCATGAATTAATCACTCAGCATTTGCTTAAAGACCAATAATGCAGACTCAGTTCTATTTCACCATTTAAGGAACAATAAAACTGAATAGCGAAATTCGGCTTTTTCAGTATTCGAAATTTGAAATAAAGCCGAATTTTGGAACTATTGTGCTTTGTGCTCTATTGAAGACATTTTACGGCACCAATTTAAATTACGGTGATATGCGTTTCTTACAATGATATGAGTTTCCCATGTTCACTGATCAATACTTCTTATAATATATATTCCCATTTATTTTTAAGAGATATTCGAAAGACCATATACACTCAGCGATAACTGACTGACACATACAGGCCAGTTTCTGCAATACATATTCTTGTTAAATATCGTGGTTAATTGAGGCAAAGTTTTAAGTTTACAGGAAAACGTAAGGAAACGGCTAAGGGGGGCACGAATTAACACAGAATTAGTAGAAATTATTTGACAAAAATATGTGTTGCAGAAACTGGCCGAAACATTAATAAACCTCGCAATTGAAAGTATGTTTCAACCAGTTGTCTAGGAGAGTATTTCTTTTTTCAATTAATTATATAGTTGTTTTTTCAAAAAATAATTTTTTTTTCACAGAATCTTTTAAATGAAAAACACCATTTTATCAAGTGCAAGGGTAGAACAGGATGGCCTCAAGATGTATGGCAATCTGTGCTCAAAGTCAGTCGGGATTGAATGGAATAGAAATATCATCATGTATTATCTGTTTAAGGTTATTTTTGTGTTAAAATGTAATATATACGCTTAGAAAATAAAATATAAAAATTTATTTTATGGTTTTTCTTTTTCAAGAACTTAATTAAAATTGAACATTTTTCAGCAAAAATTAAAAGAAATATGATAAAAGCCCTTTAAATTCTGATGATTAAAATGAACAAGCGCAGACCGTCGCAGTGCGAGAAATTATGTCACGACTTCGTGAACATTCTTCCCTCTCGGAATTATTTGCATTTTTCTTTGATTTCCGATGATTTGCCCATATGATAGAAAAAATTCTCATGCGTCCAGACATTTATCAAAATGATGGTATTCAACGTTGGCATTGCCTTGGAAATTTCCAAGCAGACCAGATTTCTGAGTCTCACATTAGACAACAAATTAATATTTAAGGTAAGCATGTACGAATCCATATATAAAGCTTTTTTTACAGATGCGATCAGATTACCGACTTGAATATGATTTGATGCATATTAGAACTACAACCTCGGATGATATACTCGACTTACACTGCAGTAGTTAGGCCGAAGTCTCCTCCAATCGTTCAATGAAAGCATCGATCTCCGTGATGGTTAGGTTCCTCGTTGGAAACGTTCCAGTATGTGTTCCAGCAGTTTTTCCACGTCCAGCTGATGATAGATTGTTTGAGGTGGCATGATGTTGCATTTAGGAAAGACTTGCTGGTCTCATGGTCTCCTTCAAATATTTATATTTTCTTTTATTAACGGTGACCTCCTAGATACAGGCGGTAAACGAATGTCTTGTTGCATCGCCGTTTCGTAGACCAATGTACGTACTGCAACCGAGACTAACGTTTGCGTATTTCCTTCACTAAATATATTCCTCGTTCTTATTCCACTAGACCTTCTTAGCAAAGAAATTGTAATCAGGAAATCAGGCCAGTATCTATTCAGCTATGAATTGACTTACTGACCATGTCAGGCCCTAAGAAGGTTAAATTTCCTCCCACAAAACACTGATCTCACACTCTTTTATGGTGTAACAATTTTTTTTAAAAGATCAGACTGGGACTTTGTACCTACGTCTGGTCAAGAAGTTGGGAGTCTACTCCAGAGACATAAGCCTCCGTCTCTCCAAAATTTACCCTCATTCAGTCTCATTTTTGAAGCAAATAATATGGCAAATAAAGAGGCACAGTGCTATATCCTAGTGGAATGTAAATATCTATTCCGAAAGCCAGGCACCAATCAAGTCCCCTGGAGGCAACATTATTTTTATAGATTGACCTTTGCAATCAAGTATGACAAACAATATTATTGAAATGGCCGATAATTTGTTACCACCTCCATACACATTTCAGACGGTGTATATAACTTGTGCTATATTGGCCTCTTGCATAACCCCGCAGAAAAACACCGAACAGTGTCAAATTGCATGATCTTAGTGGTGCGTTGACGTCGCAAAAACTGGAAATTAATTGACCAAGAAACTTTTCACGAAATTAAGCCATAATTGCCACAGTGTTTTGTGACTGCGCCGTTTTGTTGGAACCACATATCGTCTAATCGCCTTCCAAAAAAAAATCAATCGACAATGTCGCTCCAAATTGACTTTAATTGTCCACTTATTGGCATCTTCAAAGAAACGCGGACAAATGACACCAACCAAAGAACTGTCACTTTGTCTGGATCACCAGCGCCTTCATCTCTTCAAATTTCTTCACAACTGCTTGTATAGTCGGTCGATTATAACGACCATAATCATCGCGCAATGCACGAAAACTGGTTACGTTTGAATCAACACAGTAAAGCGACCCATTATCGCAAGCAGCAAATATTTACGATAAAGCAAGCCAGTTCCACCAACTTGAAACCACAAAATGAATGACTCCCCTTTTCGAAATTCAACTGGTATGGGTTAGAGATAAAGGTCCGAATACCGGGACACATTGACATCTAAATGAATTGCTATACTGATGAACTTGGCAGGCGCGGTACCGAATCCCTCATCTTATTCAAACCTACTAAAATCACACACATTGACAACATTGCAAAAGAAAATATAAAAGCTCGACGTGTCGACTGAAGGCTCTTTCTGCTCCGTCAGTTTCGAAAATCACTTCTGAAGACTATAATAGGTGACATCACAGGTCTTTAAGCCACGTGAGAAGTTCTATTGCAATGAGGCTTTGTTTAACAAAGTCAATGGGAATAAGGTGAATAATTTCATTAATAAAGCACGTTGCACCATTCATGACTTCCTTAAAAGAACTTATATTCCGAGCCTGCTACCCAAGAGAGCCCTCACCAAAGTGGATTCATTCCACAGAAAGCGTTTATATATTCAGACTGGATTGGTTTGATTAAAGATGCGGAGGGATATAAATCTGGATGATTTTCGGTTCAGCACATCATTTCCTGTTCACGATAGAACGGAGATTGATACTTCCTCTTCTACTTCCTCTTCTTCAAATTTCTTCACTTTTCTTTAATGCGCAACTTAACTTAGGTCGGTTTCAAATTAAAATTATCTGTATCCTTACATTCCTTATATTTGCGGACTTAAAAATCGATCGAATGAATATAATATCGCTCTTGAAATTGCTAGGGAGCCAAAGGTGGATGAAATTCATGACCACCTAGCAGTTTTCTTCTGTTCAAAGCGTCAATGTCGTGTGTCCTTTATTGTTGCACGTTAGGTTTCTTTTGTCAACTTTCAGACTTTAGGATTTGAGGCTGCATGCGCTTTTTATCTTTGAAGTCCCTGAGCATGCAACTCTTTTCCATGTCTTGCTGACTTTTGCAACGATTTGTTTAGTGGATATTCATTTTCATATAGTAAGCAATTTCAATTTCGAACGATAAACTTATCTACATGTAATCTATTTCCCATATTCAGTCTTCTATTGCAGATCACTGTAAGTTACTTAGCCTTCTTTCAAGATTAGTATTCATTGATGGGCTTACTGTTAAGATGACTAAATCTCTTACTAACATAACCTGTTAAATAAAAGAACCATCACATTCAAACCACAAATCCACGCTTAAAAAGTTCACCGCGGCTTATATAGCAAACTGGTTTCTAATCGTGTGATTCGTGACTGATAACACGAATTCCTACACGTGAGAGAGCAAACAGTGCGTCATCTATTTAATTAGATTGGATTGGACGCTGCATGACGCACATTATCCGCCAACTGGTTTCACACGCACACACATATCCATTTAAGAGTTTGCGTGGTTAAGTGAGCATGATATAAAGTCTAGTATCACGTATCATATTCATCACTTATCGTAAAATATTCTTGGATTTGAAAATGGACTCATAAATATGGATATGGAGTCTGAAATGTGCCTTGGTTATACATACATATTTCATATTTCGCAATCTTACCAAGTCTTTTGTATTTGAACACATGATCGATCTTATTAATTGCGCATAAGAAGGGAAATACTGTATTTGCAATCGGATAGAACCTCATGGAACACACTTTTGTGCTTGCTTTCAAGGCAAACTGCCGTACTTGTGCACTACCTAATTTATGATGTCAGGACTCCAATTTCTTCAGAAAATACTTACTTAATAATTCGAATTAAAAATTGGTAATTTGGAGCATGCGTTATTCATCGCTAAGTCAAAGGTGTCTTACATTGACTGTCTATGACTTTAATAGTCCAACATAAAAATACGTCAATTTTATGTTTGGTCTTAATGACCATATACTTGACCTTTTATTCATATGACGTCCATGTTCTTTATAGAAATGTTCAAACATTTTGAAAATGAGTCATTCCTATTATGATTGTCTCTTGAGTTTGCGTCTCGTCTTCTTTTGAACGTTATGTTATTTTTGTGGGGGTATTATCAAACTCTAATAAAACTGGTTAAGTTGAGGTAAAGTGACTGGAATACACCACAACACCTAGTTATCTGTTGATTATGGCAATATCCTCATGGCGTAGAGTAAATACGGTCTAATATTGCAGATGGTGAAGTTCCTGCATCACTAAAAGCAATTTTTGAAAATAGGTTTGCCCAGTAAAGTTATCTCTCTTGCACGTTTTTCTATTAGAGATATGCAAGACACAATTAAAATTAAGACTTAACTAAAGACTATTAACTTAGGTCCCTTCGATTACAAGGATGATGACGCCAACCGGTTAGTGTCATAAGTTGAGAAAACTAGTCTAGTCAGCATCAATATAGTTTGCAGACATACATCTATATGCACCCGAAAACTGCATCGATCCCAGCCATAAATATAAGACCTTCATCACCATGAGTAACGCGAACTCAAAAAACCTTCCGATCGCATCGACAATGATAAACAATTTCTTTAACTCTTTCTCCCATTTGCCCAGAGAAAACAGTCTCGATCCATTAATGTCAAGCCCTCATCAATATCGTCGTGTTTTTACGCATCTAAAACAATCTTGATTTCATCTACCCTTCGAACGATACATCACATCCACGCCCAGAGCGCCAATCAGGGTAATTTCCCATCGACTACCATAAAAATGTCGAATTTTCTCTGTGTTTATGTGAGAGTGTCGGTAACTCCTAGACCCGGGTAGCGCCAGTTTAACAAAGCACTACTTTTAACTAATGCCAATCCCAAAATTCTGATCGACTGTTCAACTTCTCCAGTCGGTGAAAACCATCATACCAATTGTTGTCCTACGCGTCTTCTAGCCGATTAAAGAATATATCGATTTGAAGTAATTACAATATCGTTACACATAACAAGCCAGGTTAGACTTGGGCTTTATCCAACAACGCTGCTCCAGCCAGCCGCATGAGTACTTAAACGACTACCGGGATACCCATTCCTAACACTCATGAACTGATATGTCACTTACGACAAGCGAAATAGGGGTTTCTTTCATACAATTACGGGTTAAAAAAAAACTAACTTTGGTTTGAATAAAAGCTTGATTTTTCCGATTACAGCTTAAAACCTAAAAATCCACACATCTTGACCAATTCTTCAGAATGCTCTAGACTTTTAACATTCATGAAAAAGAGACAGAGACTTAAATTCTTTACTCACATTAATTGGACTCTCTAACAGATAAAGTAGGGACAAGTATGTATATGTAGTTAACTTGTCAAAATGAGTTCCAATTTTCTTTTCGAATATGGTGGATATAAAAAGGTAAACTTGATAATATTCGCATTTCCAAATGATATTACAATCGAATGCAGAGCGTGACACTGTCTTCTAACAATGAACTCTGGGAATCACGAGTTATTCAGTTTCAACCCAAACTCTCCCTTTACTTTATATATGAAAGAATAGGCAATGAAGAGGCATCGAGTCGAAAAAGAGAGCATCATGTTTAAAACAGCATCTTCAGGTAAGAGGTCTCCGCAAATAGAAAACTGAAGAAACTGGTACATTTGCATTGCTGACTTTGTCACTAAAGCTCACGACATCTACTCCATGACAAGCTCATTCAAACTCTCCATCACGTCTGAAAAGCTCATCCTGAAGATCGCAAATAGACGATTCACGTATAGGAATGTTTAGAGTGCATTGAAAGAGTGTTTTGGAATTTAACGGTTAAAAATTACAACTTAATAATAATAATATTACTATGAAAATATACTATATATCTTTCTGATATTTCAAGAATTTTTAGACACACAAAAGTGTCACGGCTCAGTTTGAGAATCACTGCTGTAGTCGTTGGTAAATGCTCATGGCGTCGTACGAACCGGACTTTAAAAATCATCATCCTTTTCAAATGCAATCAAAATGTTTTCTCGAAAGGGCAAACAGCTTCCTAGACCACTTTCATTCTTATCAATGATTTAGCTTTGTGTACGTTTGGGTGATCAGTGTACTAAACATGACAGCAGTATTTATTTAAGTTCAGCCTTAAAATTGTTACCATGATCTTGTATAGCATCATTGAGTAGATCATTCTGCTTGACAAGGGTAATTAAGTCCTAATATTAATTCATGAGACAACTGGGATGAATTTTACAAACAAAATTCAAAGCCATAACTACAAAGAAATCCAAAGAAGTAAAACACCATGGGAAAATAACTAAACAACACTTGTTAACCAATGAAAAAAATAAATGTATTTTTTATATATAATAAGCGGTATTTACTTTCTTAGTTAGCTCATTAACCAACTAATTAAGTTTCAAATAATACTTTATTTTCTGAAAATGTAAATATTGTTTGTTTTTTGTATTTTTTTTTTTTTAGCAGAAACCACGAATGCGTAAACAAATATTAAATTAAATTTTAACTTTTAAAGAAAAAAATTATCATTAGCCACAGAAGAAAAAAATGTATATACATACGTAGTATATCATGAATTATAATATATTAAAGAGCTTTAACTTGTTTTTTTTTTGTTTGTTTTGTTTTGTTTCGTTTCTGTATATATATTCTTTTGTTCTTCTTTTCCATTCGATTTGTGTTTGTTTTTGTTCTCTACTATATTACACGTTATATTTTTTCATATAAAAATAAAGCAATGCATATGATTTCTTAAGTTTCAATGTTAAAATATATAGTTTTTGTTTCTTTTTCTTTTTGTTTTGTTTTACTTTGTTTTTAAAAAAATACTTATCGTATGTATTATAAGTATGTTGTTAATAAAAATGTTGAGAGCTTTTTTTTAAATTTTAAAAATTACTATTTTGTTTCTTTCTTCTTTTGTTTTTAGTTATTATTTCTTTGACTCTATTTAAAAATTTCTTTTGTTTTTGCGTTAGAGATGCAATTTTTTTTCGCTTTTTTTTAATAATTTAATGTGATACTATTTAAAAATTGTCACTTTAGTTTAATTTTTTTTTGTTTTCATTTTGTTGAATAGTAATTGTTCAATTAGTGAATTTGAAAAAAGTGTTTTATTTTTTGCGATTTTTTAATATATTTTTTGTTTATTTTAAATATGAGAATAATTTCAAATATTGTTCGATTTAATATATAAATACGATCCAAATGGAGGGCTTTATATATATTTAGTATACATAAAGTAAGAGAAGGTAATTCTATTATCACACATTTTGCATATTTTAGGCAAGAAACTTTTTCACATTCGTTTTTAGTTGTTGTTCATTTTTTCATATTTTTTTTTTACAAATGTTAATTATTAAGATTTTTTTTGTTTATTTTTAAGTTTATTATGTTTTGTTGTTGGTTTTAATTTAAAGATTTATATGTATATATATACTGTCTAATAAATATTAAAATTGTAAGTAATACATGAAGTAATTTTGTTAAAAATTATAAAAATAAGAGATGATTAGTAAATTCGAAGTGTAATAATAATACTAAGTGTTCATAAGCATAGTGGTTGTCATGACATTCAGCTTAGGCCAAAGGAATTATATACAAATTCTTTATTTATCGATTATATTCCATTATATAATATCTATATATTACTGAATGTCAGTAAGACGTGTTTACTTCTACCAAAGTTTTACTATATATAGTCAATTAAGTACGTGATTTCTTATGTTTGTGATTGCAGAAATCATCAATCGTCAATGAATTGATCCCTTAAATCCCTTAACAATTGAGTATTTTTTGTTTTGTTTCTCCATTTCTCATCTCTCCTCTCTCGCTTGTTAATGTATAGTTAAGTTTGTTTTCTTGATTTTTAATTTCTCTTTAATTATTAATATATATACTAAATAAATACTAAAATACTCAAAATAATTTGATCTTGTTTTGTTTTTGTTTGTTGTTTAAACTTTTATAAAATAATATCATGTTAAAATTGTCGAATTTGATTTAATTGCTTATTAGGTTTACACATTTTTTAAAATTTTAAATATATATCATAAATTAATGCTTCTTCTTTTGAAGATAAATTTTCACATTGTTTTCCGTTTCCTCTTGATCTTCTTCTTTTTCCTTTTTGTCTTCGAAGAACACCCTCAAGTTGAACGGTTGAAATTTGGAGGATAGTGAAGTTTTGCTTGGGATTCATTTGATACTAAATTCAATGGTGAATTACAGCCTTCATTCTCGTGACTGCTGTTATCACTTTCAGATTCATCATTTCGAGAGGGATTTGGTTCTTTTTTGATATCGACTGGTAACTTACTATCGATTTGAGTATTTTGACGTGAACAAAGGTACTGCGAGTAATGCTGAAAATTGAAAAAGAAAAACATGTTTTACATGCCCGTAAAGAAAATATTAAAAGTTTTCAACACTCACTTGTGGAGGAAAAGCTGCATTATTAGGGCTATTGTTACAACTCATGGTCATGAAAAAGCTATTGTTTTTTAATACAAGATCATTTTTCCCATCGTTATCACGGGGCGCGTCGACATCTGATGAGCTTACTGGAGCGTTTTTGTTTCCTGAAATAAAAAGGAAAACATTTTAACAACAGAAAGGCAATTCAATGAAACATAATCATGCAAGAATGATTTTTTTTTTTGTACATAACTAAATGGCCCTCTAAAAGCAATTAAAATTAAGAACTCTTAGAAAATTCTTAAAGAAACTGACTATGCAGTAACCCTAAAGGCCAGTCAAGATGACGCGGAAACAGATCCGTTTCACATTGAACCCACACGTGAACTATGTGTGGTGTCTATGTACTTATGGCGTCTATGTACAACAACCCACAAGGGACCAGGGCCTAGCTTCTAGAACAACTACTCGTGTTGTGCTTGTTACAGTTTTCTCACGAGTGAAAGAGACCTACAGCTTTTGTCGACTCCGAACGGTGAGATTTGAAAAGTTCTTCATAAACAATTAGTACTCTTTGAGTATTGTCAGCAACTCTAAAGAGGTGGTGCCGTGAAAAAATGCGAGGTGACTTTGGCGTGTGAGTCGACACATTTACCCACTACGCCACGGTGGCCACATGCACTCAAACGTACTCCAACCAAACCTAATTGAAACCAAATGTGATAATGTGGTGTGGTCTTCATTACGATGACACAGACTGGAGCAGCGAGGTACTGGCTGTGGTTTCTTATTAGTTCAGACTTAAGTTTCCGATCATTTTCTTCTTCTTATAGTTTCGCTCCAGTCCGGACGTTAGAAACTTTGAAATTGAATAACCATGTGGTTCCTTGTCTACCGACTCTTCTTCTGCCTCCGATTTTTTGTTGCATGATTAGTTGAAGTAGATAATATTTAGCAACCCTAATAACATGCCCCAAATGCTCAGTCTTCCTTTTTTTAATTTGTAGGATAATATCTCTTAACATTTGAACACGCAGTAAAGAAATCAGAGGTTTTTAAAAGGACTTTAAGTGATCAGAGCCAAATACACGGTGATCTAAAAGTTAATACAGCTTCGTTATTGTCACGTAAAGGTAGACTTACTACTTTTGCCTAATTAACTATTAACGATAGAACCCCCCGAATTGCGGTCAAATGCAGGATATGTTACCACTCGCTGCTATTTTATATTCAGCAGGCGACTCAGTATAAGACTAACACGTTACACAACTTTAATCTCAGTTCCTCATTATATTGATTACTGTGTTGGAGATATGATTGTGCGTCTTTGGTTTTAATATGTCGATGAACTCAGATTTGGCCATAGCTATAGATTTTCGACTTTTTCGATTCCTTTGGCTTTCCACTTTTAAATTTTTAGCTTCTGAAAGACGCTCCCTTGTGTTGTGAGATGTTGTCAAATTGAAATTAAAAATGGAGAAATATAAATTGGTAATGAAATCAGTATGTTGTCTAGCTTAGAATATGGCTATCACACAATCAAGATTTTAGATACATATGAAAGCGTGTCTGATGCAGACCAATAATTTAATTATAAATTTATCATGCGCCGGTTACTGAATAATTGCCAAATGAGTAGGAAAATATTTAATATAAATAAAAATATTAAAATATTTTATAATTTCTCAATCCAAGCCGAGTAAAGACATCATGGCTGCCTTCAAATATTTTGGAATTAAACAAAAATATGCTAAACAGTTAAAACAAAATAAATCAGTGCCCCGATGGGCCCGTCTAAGTACTAGAACTCAATCCAATGCAACACTAATCGACACTGGGGGCGTACCAAGTTGTAAGAGATAAAAATTTATTGAACTGTGCTTAGAAAATCACATCGGCTCGATGCATTTTTATCTACAGCAAGAGCAATCGCAAACCGATCTTGCTTGATCATTTGGCAAGCACCAATGACGAATTACCAAAAATACATGTATCTATAATTGTACATACATAATATTACACCACGGCTGATGCAAAAAAAAAAGTAAATTCCTGCACCAAATACATTTAATTTCCATTTTTTTCCTCAACTGATTATACTAAAAATACGCATCATCTGATATCATATACCCGCGTATACGTAAACGCATTAAAATCATATAGTACAAAATTTATTGTCTAATAAAATGTTTAACTTACTCTTTCGTCCGCCCATTTCGCTGCCTTTCGGTCGCCGCCGACGTGTATGAATCGTATCCCGTCTCATGGAATGCGGTCTATTAACACCATGCAACTTAAAGTACAATCCACAAGCATTGCAAACCATTTCACCGCGTATATTTCGCCTCCAAATTGTTGTTGTGAGTGTTCCGCAATTCGAGCAAGACATATCTTTTTGGCTGCTTATAAAGCTTGAGCTCTTGGTTTTTGATTTGTCACCAACCATAGCATTGCTTGAACGATCGCTTGTGTCATCGTTGCGATGTTGATTCTTGAAGGAATGACCAGCATTTTCAAGAAACTCCTTACAATCAGCCTTAATGGGCCATGCCTGCTTTCTGCGACCGATTTTTAACGATAATGATGAGATTTTATCTTTTGTTACATTGTTCTGAAAAGAGGAAAAGACAATTATTTAATTGAAATGATGAACACTTTCTTTTTTTCAAGCTTAACTGGTTTGGCTTAGAAAGAAAACTTCAATGAAATGTATGTAGAGCAAGGTACATTTAATTTAATTACAATGGCGAAAATGATTGAAGAGAAACAATTTTAAAGACAATAAGAATGCAGCAGTTCGTAAAGATAGGTCAAAATGCGTTGGAAAACGCGTTAGTTTTGTTATATTACTACGAAAGCCCTCATATTAAAGAAATGGGGCTTATTTATATGTTTTGCTTTCATATTATACGGAGTGGGCCCTGCCCCTAAAACAGAAATTACTATGAGGCTGTTGAGTTTCATTGCAATGTCGCTCTTCTATATGACTCTTTTCGTGATTATAAAAATGAAAAACTTGTGATTGATTTTATCTCTATTGTAAGAAGTAATGTGGTACAGAAGAACATACGTGTCCAAAAAGCAGGAATTTAATGTTAAACACACTCTCTGTCAGACTCCCGTTGTGCCTTCTTAAAGCAAATCCAGGATTTCCTAAACATGCAAAACATGCTTAAATGAATTAAACAGCTGCATTCCTTCCCTTCAAGAATTCACCCGTAAATACACGTAGCGCTAGAAATTGCATCACTTCAACCATAAGAACTTTTATCAGGCATAAACCTAAGTTTAACAATTCCTTCCTTAACTGCAACACAAGAGTTTTTAATGTTCTCCTCAACTCAATGTTTCTTTCCATTACAATCCACAGGTATTTAAGCGAAATGTGCAATCGGTATCTCTTTTCCCCCTCTTCCATGATACTGTGACCTGATTTCGATCGCTTAAGGGTACTTTTGGGCGAGCTGCAGAATAATATCGGTCAGTGAAGCACCTACTGCGTAAGTGTTAGTCTTTTGCTAGGCCAGGATACACAGTGTTTAGTAAATAAATACTTTTTTAAGTGACTTAAAGATGTGACATATATCCAAACATGTCTGCTAATTTCTTGTTTTTTTGTGTGTTTTGTGGTGGTTCAGTATAAATTGATGCTGTATTTAAGGCTTAATCACAACACACACGAGGTAGAGTGGACGATTCGAGATAAGACCCGATTAACTCCACAACTTGGCAATAATTTTAGCTTGAGGTAAGAAATGTTTGCATAAAACGAAATGTGTTAACGAGAGTGTAAAGCACTTAACTAAATGTTAAAGTTGAACAAATGTATATATACACGTTTGTGATGTTATCAAGGAAATAACAGTCTGACAATGCAATCTGTAAGAATATAGTGTCAACATAAGATATTCTTTCTTGTTCCCTCGTTTCTTTCCTCGGCTTTAAACTATTTTTAATGATTCAGTGTTTTTGATCTGCTGATCTAAACAGATTGCTGGTTAAGAAACTTTCTTTTTAAATTGCGGATTGTCCATACTGGAGCTCAATTGATTAATCGAGTGAATTAAACCCAACCATAGTGGGGCCGTAACCTATCATCCTACCGAAAAAGGTTCTTGGAAATGGAGTACTCACCAGCGCAAAGCTTATGGAAATACCGTGGATCTTTGCACACGGCTAAGAGCATTCAATTGGCAACTCTATTTAGAATCGTCCAACAAATTTCAACAAGTTTCATTTCCAAGTGTGAAACGTTTAATCGCAGTAAAAGTGGCCAATTAAATGGTATGAACATATAACATTAACAGGTTTACTGGTTTACACTAATGTAGAAAGGAGGAAATCAGAGATGAAAAGAAATACTTTTATTTAGCTACCGCGTCTACACTGACGAACTGACTGCTTTATGGTTAATTCTTGTTGATCTCGTTTTAACCAGAGTGTGTGTGTGTGTACCGAGTATTCCAAACCAGATAAATTGGTTATTGAATTTGGCTGAGGACGTTATTTGAGTACATATCTGCCACAAAAGACTGCCTGTTGTGTAGCTCTTCTATTTTCTACTTTTCACACTTGGATTTCATTATCGAAGGTTTTAATCCCATAGAACTTTGTTTACGCGAACAGCGTTGACTTTAAATTCAACTGCGAATTTTCAAAATTAGACTCTTAGTGTGGGTCATCTTATTTTATTGTAGGTTATTTTTACTCTTTTTCTTCTTTCCATGGCGCTTCAGTGAACCTGGGCCTCAATTAACATGCTTCTCCAGCTAGCACGATCTCTCGTCAACCATACAAGATACAAATTGTCGTTGAAACTTCTTCTCCAAACGCATTCAACGCAAACAGGCACTAGCAACTCGAAATTTTGACAGAAGGTCGGTATATCATCGCGGAACGAAATGTGTTTCTTTGCGCCTCTTAAATAATGTCATGAAATATAAATATAATAATGAAATAATAAATACAATAATAACTTATTTACAAAGGGAGGGCTGCGTCTTGGCGAGCTGAGCTGCGATTTGAAAACATTGGACTTTTATTTCTAGGGAACCGTGAAGGACTGTAGATGCGCTATAATCGGAGGCCAATATTATTTAGGAGTTGGGGTTGACAGAGGCGCGAACGTCGTTGTATTTAATAATTAATAGAAGCGTTTGTTTCTATGGAAATGTTTGTTTATTTTGTAGCATTTTTAAAAGGACTTT
This sequence comes from Eristalinus sepulchralis, assembly GCA_944738645.1. NCBI lineage: Eukaryota > Metazoa > Arthropoda > Insecta > Diptera > Syrphidae > Eristalinus > Eristalinus sepulchralis. The sequence continues at coordinate 48,127,490 of OX122883.1, read as the reverse complement.
CATTCGGCCCATCTTTTAAAACATTAAATAAATTTTAGTGTATTCGCCTTTTACACACCTCTAAGTGATTTCTGTCTTCGAATGTTTGTATAATGCATTCTCTCTTTAGCTATTCCCTAACCCTAAACTTAAGCTTGCATGAAAATTTCCTCTTTTTGCACAATGTAAATAATGTGGGTTAAATATTAATTTTCTAGTAAATGCTCAAACTTTCTACAAATCCCACGACGCTCTGCGAATGTACAGTACAGTACATTACCTGACCTGAAATGATGAAAGCGCTTTTCATCGCTGAGTTCAATAATTTTATTGTGAATCATCAGCGATGAATTGCGAAAGTCGATGTAACGCAGTGACCAACAAATTATCAGTTCAAATCAGAAACGCGTGTTTGCCTCTTAATGATTTCTAAGTAATGCCAGAGATAATCAGAGTCATTTCTTCCTGCTTTGTATCTGTAAAATTTACACAAAGAATGTTACACGGCGAAACCCAAAGCCAACGGCGAGTTGCTGACACCTATTCGAAAATGAGTAATTCAAAACGAACACGAAAAAAGAGAAAAAGAAAAAATACCGTGCAGCATTGTCAGCCGCAATTCGCTCTATTCATCAAATCTAAGAATAAAAAATTCCAACAGAGAAAACTACACAAAATATTCTCGCTGCCACGAGATGTTATCACTTCTGTTCGTTGATGGATTTGCATTCGTACACTTGCACATACCTCTCTCTGTCTCTCCCGTATTCACACTGTCACGTGCTACCAAAATAAAATCATACAGATCAGTTTTGAAATTCACAGAAGCTATTTAGATCAATGTGCATACAGGGGACTGTGCAATTTCATCGTGTGTTCATTTCGAAAGCGAGTTTTGCTCATTTCTTTGAAAAAAGCTCACTGGTCATTGCTCATCGTCGCAATCTGCGATGAGTGTAGTGTCTTATTTTTGACTATAGCAAAAAAATCCCTACACTCCAGTATTCTATGGTTTGGTTTGGGTGAAAGACAAACTCACCTTAAGTAAAGCTATAGGTTCCTCGGCCACATTGTTGACCGGCTCAGCAACCGAAGACAAGGGGAACTGAAATGTTCTGCATGTGATCATCTGTCGTAGGAGGTGTGTGGCTCGACTTCCTTCACCGTTTACTGTAAAGCAATTTAAAATGATGAAGACGTCAAAAGTCTACCATAAGTGATAGAAATTACCTGCGGTGTGAGCTAAAGCCTGCCAGAGCTGGGTAGTGGCAGGGTCAGTGCCGTGATCCTCGGATGATATACTATCTAAAGAATGCCTTTCAACAATATCTTCATAATTGTTTGCATTGCCTCTGGACGGACGTTCGACTTCTTCGATTTCTAGAGATCCTATATCCATATGTAGCCTCCCCGAATCTGAGCTTTCATCTGATCCACTGTACTGGGGCAGACCAGTCTTCTCGATTTCGATATTCTTCTTCTTAACAGTTGCCACTGGTACGTCAGTGCTGCAGCTGCTGTTGCTACTGATTCCTGGTGGAAGGCTATTGCTAGTACTTCGCAATGGACCACAGGAGTTTTGGGATTGAGACGTTTGACGTTGATTTGCGTCTTTCTGCTTATTCTGGCTTTGAATTTCACTTCGAATCATGCTTATTTTTTGTTCTTCGTTGGTTTGTTTACTGGCGTCTACTGTTTGCTTAGATTTTATCACAGAATTATTAATACATGTATCGGTTGCAAGATTTAAATTCGGAGACTGTGGATTTGAGTTGGGTGGAGAGATGACAACTTTCTTGCTGATGTCCATTAGGACAGCAGCGGTTTCCAAATGTTGTTTCAGCTGTGAGAGATTTTCTAACGACGATGCAGACAGTGTTTGATTACGTAGCCCGGACGCGAATGCTGTTACATTTGGTTTAAGTTCCGTATCCATTCGATAGTTAGTCCCGAATTTGTACGATGTTCTTTTGAGCGCATCCTCACTGCACATATAGGCACTTTGTAAAGTGTCAACCGGCTCTTGAGATATAGTATTCGAGTGAGATGGCTCTGGGTACTCTTCTTTAATTGGTATTATGGATATGGAGGGTGGAGGTGGAGCTGTTTCTTGTATAGGGATTTCACTCGAATCCGAATGATCGACTGCGGAAGAAACGGAGGACATCTGTGGCAGTTTAATACACTTTGTGGGCTTATTATGAGCTATATTTAAGTTTTGGCGCTTATTTATGTTGCTATTGTTGTTGCTGTTTGAAGTTTTGCTGAGTTCGGTTAAAGCTGTGGCCGCCATCGTTTCCGATGCCTTACGTACTGTAGGGGGTTTAAGTAGCTTATTAAGTGTGAAGGAAGAGTTTCGATTTAAGTCCTAAAACAAGAAAAAACGAATTTTATTTACGGTAGTTCAAATCGTATGACAGAAAGACTAACATGAGTAAATTATTTAACAAATAAAGTAAATGAAGAATCCAAAGAAAAAAACCTCCAAACGAAATAAAGTTGGCTTGGTGTCCTGTCTGCCAGCATGGAAATTTGAATTGGGTGTCGCATTGTGTTTATAAATAAACAAATAAATTGCGATACACTCTATAGAGCATCAGGACCTGAATTTAGCTTGCTAATGTTATCTTCAGAACGGCGAAATTTAGAAGACATTTTTATCGACAACTAGTACTGCATGAGTTTTGTCAATAACTCACTGCTCAAGGTTCTGTGAAAAGTATGAAAGATTGCCGAAGGTATAGTTCGAGATTTAAACGTAGGCGTTGATACACTTTGCCCCAACATCGTGTTGCACATACATTGTGGTATTTCCGTCACAAACTAACCTAAGAGCTTAAGCTTCTTATTGAATGCAATTGAAAAATATGCTGCTTTACAGTTCAGGTTTTTGAATTCATGAGTGGAAAAAGACCTCATAATGCGATTCAACTGATTTACTTATTGCAAGGCTTTCACATTCCCCCTTTCAATTTGTTTTCGAGAGGAAAAGTAATACTAAAATACCTTTACTGCTTTAAGAACATGGTCAGAGCAGTTATTGGTGAACGAAAAGAAATGTCTATTTTTAGGTTTTTTTCTTCTGTACTACTACATTAGGCCATTATGGCCTAAAATCAGTGAAACACGAAGATCGAAGATCTCGTGAAATTAGGGAAATGTGGGGTTTGTGGGGTTTGTCGAATAGCACAGTTGCCCACTTGGCACTGTCTGATGTGTAACCGTGTAACCGACTTCTCTTGCGTTTGCTGATCCGAGGAGGAGAGAGAAACCGTTCGTACCTACATACCTATGTACCTATGGTGCCCTATGGGAAACTATTTGTACAACAAGCAAAAAATAAAATTATCATAGGCAAATCAATAGACAACAATTTCAGAAAGAAGATGGGATCGTGAATACTGGAAGTTTAAAGAAAGTGCAAATAGTTATTCCAACCTTAACCTCGCGAAATTTGGGTCTCCGCGGTAATGACTAACATGGCTATAATAGAAAGATATACAAGGAGAGGTGGATATGCTAGCTCTTCGTCCAAGATGCAGCCTTGTAATGAAGCACCGGACATACGCCTTGCTACAATACAAAGGCTAACTTGAATTCCATATGCAAAATTGCTTTAATCCCAAATAGACAGATTTTGGAAGCAAATCGTGACAGGTTACAACTAGTGGATAGCTTGCAGAAACTTCCGTGCCGTGAACACTTTGCATTTTTTCGAGGCATCTCCTCTTTCGAGACACTGACTTCATTCAAAGAGTACTAACTGTCTATGAAAAGTTTTTCAAACTTCGCCATTCGGTGTCGGCAGCGAACTACTCGTCGCCTCTACTCGTGGAAGAACAGTCCCTTGTAGACTGTGGAGCCATCCAATTTTTCGTCAAAGAAACTTAAGTTGAAGTATAAGGTCCAGTTATGACTCCGATGTTTGAATGCTAATATGTCAGTGAATACGTTTACTTCATTGGACATCTTAACAAAAACATTAAATATTTTATATAAATATAAATTAAATATAAATAAAACATTAATGAAACCCAGATGGGTCTTTGAATTGCTTTGATAGCAAAAATATGTGCAAAAAAATTAAAAGAGGGAGGACTTGAGCAATTTAATTTTTGGCGTTTTTATTACTCATGGCGGGTATGTATTTCCAATAAACCGAACCTGGAACTGTGAAGTTATGTATGCTGTCACCTTATCTAATTTACCCAATTTGATAGTCAAGTTTATTAACTCATTTATACACACATGTTTAACTTACCGAAACATCTCCAGATATATGGTGTTCAAGAAATCTTTTTAAATCCGTTTGTGCCTTAAGTGCCGTTTCACGAAATCGATAACAATCATCCAGCTTACTCCTGCATTCACGACACACAACGGACGGTAGACCATCAGTTGGTGAGACCTGAAAAACAACACAAAAATAAAATAAATGATACCACATTCATTTACATATATAGTCGAGAACCTATAAGAAGCGTCTGCATATAAAAACAAAAATTCATTGAATTAACATTCAACTTACAAATAGATCATAAGAAACTTTTACTATCAAACAACTACACTTATGGGTTGAGATACTGACAAAAATATATTAATAGATCCTTTTGCTCAAATTGCTTGAAAGAAAGTTTGATAATGTGTGACATGTGTCTAGCACCCATTCCCGAGCTCTGCGGAAGCGAGTTGGGATGATATTTACGTAAATAGTTGGAAATTACGGGTTTACTTTGAAATCGTAGACTGACGCATGTAGTAAGTAATCGAGCAGAAAAATGAAAACACTTCCCAAACCAAATGGGCGCTTTAAATACACAATCTATTTTGATTGTTTTCTTTCACTCCCCTCTGGTACAGAAGTACAAAGCAAGATAATATGTTTACACGTATACATTGATGCGCTTATTCGCAAACTGCATTAAAATTAATCTTGAGTGTGGCTAAGTTCCTACGGAAGTGTTTCTTAGAATCGTGATATTTAACAAAACCGTTAAGCGAAACTTGCGGACAGGCCATTGATAAGAAAACATGTGTTTTTTAAAATCAGTTCACTTCAAATGACTGCAGCTCTTATTCGCAAAGAAAAAAAAAATAAACACAAACCAGGACACATTAACAACGTCATAGCAGATTACGTACTTTCCAGTTAATCACTATCTATGAAACATTGTTTTGGTCTTAAACATGCTAATGAAGTGAGTCATATGGAGTTATTATCGAATTTGTGAGGTCAAAGCGTAAGCATTTGAAGGCAAGAAAAAAAACGTGCTATGACAAATTTCTACTTATATGGGATTTAAATGAAGCTTTACACTGATAGCCGTAATACATTAACGTTGATAGTGGAGAGGTATTAGAATGCAAGTGTTTGATGCTGAGAACAAGAGTGTATTAGTGTCGTCGATTTCAGACTTTGAGGAAGCGAAATATAAGAGATGCGCAATTCAAATGGAGTGTAATCTGAAAATTTGCGAAACACTTTTTTAGCGTAAATGTTTTCTATTCAAAAAAGATCCAATCAGCAATCAAGGTATGCAAGAATAGGAAGGATGCGATAAAGTAGGATATTTCTTAGGAAAACAAACCGTGAATGAACGCTGACCATTATGACCACAATATTACATTTTACGTTCGATTTCTCCTATCTCCTATTGGAATTTTGTGTAGAAGTGTAAAAGTACGTAAAACCTAGTCAATACATCAACATAGTCAAAACTGTAACAATGGTGGAACCTTATTACCAAATTCTGAAATAAGTCAACTAGTAGTTAAAGTAGTTAAAGACTGTATGCCTTCAGACCTAACTCTGTACAAAGTATGTATATAAGAAAATCCTTCTGTTTTTGAAATGTATGTATGTATATAAGAAAATCCTTCTGCTTTTGAAATAGTCTAGACAAACTTGACTCCCTTTGATCCCGATAGCCAGCTTGACCTCTCGAGAAGGGACTTTCTTATTCCAGTCCAAAGAAACAGAGATTTGGAAGATAACTTGCAGGCATTCACACAAAACGGCATCTAAGTAGACTGATTCCTAAGGTAATAGGTGCAATCAAACGGCACTCTTACTTGTGGAAGGAACAAACGACGTTTAAATTTCACTCCATCTATGAGCATATCTTATAGATGTGCTGGTGATTGTGCCTAAGCAGATTATCTCCAACTACTATATAGACCCGTAATCACCGGCAGCTGTTTTTACTCCAGTCTCGATACTGCTATCTTGACCTCGTCGCAGTCGGAAGGGAGGGAAAACTTGTGCATCGTCGCCCAAATTAAATAGAACATTCTGCCTCACAGTGAAATTGGGGCCCTCAACGCATCATTGACTGCGACTTTACAGCAAGTTGTTTTACAGACTTCAGGCCGAGGCTTATCTCCAGGGGATATCTCTTTAACCTTTTGCTAAAACTTTCAGAATTCATGACAGGTCTTTAGAGAAGTAGAGAACTGCCTATACTATTAAAGGCATTGTGAATCAAATTATAAGCTTCACACTTTTTCTCACTTTGCAGATTCTTCTGCAAATTCTGCTTCTTTTAAAACGTGCATCTTTGTTAGTTTGCACTTGCAAACGGTCTGTAACCGCTACCGTGAAGGTACATACCCGACTGCTATAGAGCCATTCAAGATCGACAACGTAAAACCACGGATAATATCAAATTAGTCTTAAGTCGACCTTGTGCACCAAATATGTCTCCCATAAGGGAGGCATTAGTACAAAAAAGTTGATTTCTTAGTCAAAGTCTAGTTAACCTTCGCATTCTTGAACAGCATGACAGAATTCCAGATTCATGCATCAGGAGAAATTGAGGAGTCACCAGAACTGACTAAAGGAAAATGATTAGCGTTTCATTATAAAATTGTTGAAACATATAAAAATTTGATGACTGGAAATAAATTGACTAAATTCTGTTAAGAAGTTTTTATGCCTCCACGACGGATAAGACCTTAACTGAATGATTAGCTCTTATTCTGGGTTCTGTAAAACTGACTGTTAAACCAAAGTACAATATTGGTAGAATAGAGGTGCCGTTAGTTAAATATGTATTTCTTCAAAAAATATAATTTTATGCAGGGGTTTGAGAATTTTGACGTTTTTAGAAGAAAAAAAATATTTTAGACGAACAAGTTCTTTTTATTCGTAAGCCTAAGTCTTCCTATTCAATTCCGACTTTAACCTTTCCGTTCAATGAATACACAGAGCGAAAAATTCTCTTAAGTTTTTGTTCTCATCGTTCACTTTGATCCGTACGTTTTAAGGCTTAAGAAAAATAATAAGCCTGCTTCCAATTATACCAAAATTATACCCAAAGATAGATTCGAGCTAACGGAGGCGACAAATATTCTTCGATTTACAGAGGTATTTTCATAGGACTTTGAGAATGCTTTGAACTACAGAGGCCTTCGTATTATCGAGGGTTCACTGTGTATTAGTCATACGCATACACGAATTAGTGAATGATGTGCTTCCCATTTGAGCGAAAAACACTACTAGGCTTTAAACCAAAATCGATATAGTGAAACTGAATTCTTATCAAATAAAGAAACGAAATAAACAGTTCTGATTTATGTTCCGAAAAATAGCTCATTGGACTTTGCTATCGCAATAACACAATGACAATCGTTGAATGCAATCATTTCTATCTGACATATGCAATTTGATAGAAGACTCTTATGAGCAATGAGCAACCAGCTTAGGTATGCAAGAAATAAATCTTTATCTTTGGCCAAAATTAGAATTCACACATGAACATACGTATATCCACTGCCAAACCGGATGTCAATACAAATGTATCACAAAATTACTTGTTATCAATCCGCTCTAAGCCGCTCTGCACTCCCCTCTCCCGGCGTATGAGCAACTAATCGCACAGCTTTGTCAGACTTTCTATTTCTTATGAATCAAAAGAGAGATACGTACATATAAATTAATCGATGGCCTTGAATCAATTTTTCAAACAATTACGCTCAAGATTACTCATCGGAAAACCTACTGAAAATAAATCCGCTGACGATGATTACGTTATCATTTCAAAATATGATTTCAAACTCATTGCAAATGTGATGATGATACAGACAAACGCTCTGTTGATTAGGTAAGCAACCCGCAAATCCTCCCGCCCTTTTCTTGCCAAGTTTCCATCTTTATCTTAGATATGCGTGAAAGGGAGAAACGTGAGAGAATGAATTGTGAAATTAAACTTTAGTTCACTGCACTTTTAGGAAATACAATCAAACAAACTAGATTCCCACTAAGAGTCCAACACTAATTCTTTAAACAAATATCATCAACCCTGATCACTGACAACAGAAATGAAGAAAAAAAGAGCGTAGAAGTTAATCAAGAATTGCCATATGTGTTGTTTACTCCCTCAAAAGAAAATCCGTGGTCGTTTATAAATAATATGCAACAGAGCACAAATGTATAAAAAGAAATTCTATAAAGTCTTCAAAAACGTAAAAAAAAAATATATATCAAGAAGAAGAAGAAGCAAATGAAGACAAAAAAATACTCATATGTCCTATATTCCAAAGTGTAAGTGTGTGAAAATTTTGTTTGTTACAATATTAGTGTGTATTACTTTACCTTTATTGAGAGGCAGCTATATATTTGTCCGATAATATCTGATGATGAATCACCACCATCGTCCACATTTTCTTCATCTTTTTGAGCAACGATAAAAGCACTATTACTCTTGACATCACCGCTGTCTCCTAATGTTGTTGTTCTTTCCATAATTACCCCTCCACTCTGCTGTTGTTGCTTTTGTTGAGTTTCTTCAGTATCGGTATTTAAGTTTAAGTTTGAATCGGTTATCTCTAACTTAATTCTTGTTGGTATTGTCGTTGTTGTGGGCGGCGATGGTGTTCGATTGAGCAATACCATAGAAGAGGGTGTTGTTGTACACGTTGTATTCGATGATACCGGTACTGTTGATGATGATGTTTGACTTTCTTCCTGTATGAATGCTGTTGTTGTTGTTGTTGAATTCTCATTGCAAAATTCATTATCATAATCATCGTCATTTCTTCGATGTGTCGTTCTAATGCAATCTTTTCCACCATTGATTTTATTATTTGTTGCATTTTTGTTATTGTTATCAACTTCGTTGATATTGGTAGTAGTTGTTGTATGTTGTAAATTTTGTTGAACAGTTATTGCAGGTATCTGTTGTAATGGTAAAGACGAAGATAACGATGACGACGACGTCAATGTTGTTGCTGGCGACGATAATGATGATAATAATGACGACGATAATGATGATGGTGGTGATGATGTTGTTGCCGACGATGATGACGGTATTGCAACATCAATTAAGTTTTCTTTTGATTGATATTGCTTATGCTGCTGCTGCTGCTGTTGTTGTTGTACATTTGGAAGACCATTTCCAATGACTAACTTATCATTCTGAACATGATGAATATACTGCTGCCTCGTATCTAGCTTCTTCTGTTGCTGTTGATGCTGCTGTTGTTGGTGATGGTGATGGTGGTGATGATGGTGAGGAGAAGGATGATGATGATGTTGAGCGAAAACGTTTGCGTTGTTATTAAGCCAAGAATCGAATATGCTTAACTTTTCGACATCATAGTCATTGACCAGACTGAGGCACAACCGACAAACTTGATAGAACTTTGGTGGTACATTACACATAATTATTTAGTTTGTTTTGATCTTATTGGTTTTGTTTTGTTTTGTTTTTAAGAATTTGTAAACTATTTTTTTAAGTTTATATTTTGAAGAAATTACAACAAAAGGAATATGAAATATGTATAAAAAAACAAATATATAGATATATGAATGTATTATATATGTAACATAATATACAAAACAAAGTCGTTCAAGTACACAAAATATTACAGAATGAATAACGCACATATATTTGCACGTACATACATATATGTATAACAGATCAAAGCACTGTATTATCGAGGGTATATAGCGCTGAGCGCCTGGGGGTAAGATGATAATAAAGATTATTAAGTTACACACGAATGGAGGAGAGTATGTTGCTATTTTAACGCAATTTGTTGTTTTAATTTTTCCTTTTCCTTAAATGAACTTCTTCTAAGCACCGAATTTATGCTGACAACACAGAGCGAAGATACGACAGCCGAAAACAAAAGCATAATTTATATCTGAGTACTTAGTACACAAAGGACGGCACATCACATACACAATTTATGTTTGAGAATCTATTGCAGTTTCAAATGAACTTCTGTTTGCGTTTTATTTAAACATTTAACATTTCGATTTTTCTGTGAACATACAAGAGAGAAAAAGAACAAAAAATAAGATCAAGAAAAAGAAGTGAAAAAAAGAATAGAACTGAATAGATAAAACAGAGTACAAATTTCATTAATCAGATTTCCAATGGTATGGAATACCATTGTAAAACAAAGCAATCATTTTTATATACACTCGCACAATAAATGCACACAGAGAAACACAAAACTTTGTATACGTATATGCATCATACATGGGGGGCCATACACCAAACACACACAATCATGTACGCATATCGGATATACATACATACGTAGGAATGGAGCGCTTCAAGGCGAATATATTAGCCAACGGGCGACATGTCAAAATAACATTTATTTTCATCTAATTCCCCTCATGTATGGTTATTTTAAAATCTTTTATCATATTCTTCACTAAATAAAGTTTTAAAATGCACAAAGAGATTGGCCCAAGTGGCTATTTTTCATACAACAGAACAAAAGAACACACTCTTTGGAAACTAAACAAAACAGTACCAGCACAAGAAAAATTTGATACTCTTTTTTTCCTTCTTATTTCTTTCTATTTCTTTTTCTTTTTCTTCTCTCAGGTATTGTACATTTCACTGATAATTTCTTATTGCAACTTACGTTTCACCTGGGGGGAGATATCTTAAATCTTATTTTATTTTTTTTTTCTTTTATTATGCTTCTATGTACGTACTATATATTTTTGTGTTTTTGAGTAATTTTATTTCATTATTTGATCACATTCTTGACTTATTTTCTTTTTGTGGATTCTAATTAGACAATCGATTTGTTTGACTGTCGAGTGCCAATAATAAAATCGCATTCGATATGTGGAACATGTACTATGTTCGAAAGGTACGATGCTGCTGCTGCTGCTGTTTGTGCTGCTGCTGATGGTGCTAGCCGTCGTAGCCGATTTGTAAAAAGACAACATACGCGAGAAATATATACAACAAATAATGTGTAGGCGTATGAGAGTGAGAGAAAATTTAGATGCGATTGCAAGAGTGTATATTCGCTGGTATTTTGCTCCCTATTTACTACTTGTAACCAAAAAACACGGAAGGTGATTCGTAATTCTTGCACAATCATATTCCTTTTACTTTTTCCATGAAACTACACATTTTATGTGAGATATTTTATATCAACTCGGATTCATTTCAATTCGTTTTTTTGATATTAGAAACTTTTGTGTTAATTTTAATTTGATTTTTGTCACAACTTAACCTAAACCGCTCATCACAAAACTCCCTTACTTTCAACGCAACTTCATTTAATTGCAGCAGAAAATATGACTCAAAGAACAGAAAGGCAGAAAAAAAATTGTCGGTATGACAGTCTCTTGGATTTCGTAGGTGGACGTTTTTATCTCACTCTGTTTTCTCACTTTTTTTTATTTCTTTCTTCACTAGTTTTGGTTCGTGGCTGTGTTCGTAAGATATACGATAGGTGAATGCGAAATGACATCATGGCAAATTGTGTGTGCTGACTGATAAGAATGATATGGTAATATTTTATTGGAATTCTGTGTCATTTGTTATCTCTAGGAAAACTAAGTTTTGCTTGAATTCGAGATATGAATAATTCAAGTTGATTTATTTTGAATGTGTTAAATATATTTAATGACTTTGAATATGAAGTGAAACTACAGAGCAAGAGTGAAGTTAAACATGTGCTCCATTGTGCAGTATTACACTGTTGAACTTTTTGAAATGTGTGAAGAAGACTTAATGGGATATGTGTTTGTACTCACGAATTGTGCAAAAAGAAGATTCGAATTTATGGGTTAAGACCGTTTGTTATTAAAGAATGGTGTACAAATAACTGGACGAATATACAAAAGACAAAAAATCTGTAACACTAATGAGATGGCAGGATCTTAGCCTTGATGAAGATTTTTAGTCTGGTTTCTACCCTAATATGTAACTTTTAACAACAGAAGGTTTCATTTCACAATCATCGATGAGTGATAATCTGTAAATATTAAAATGAGTACACTAAGAGCTTATTTTGACGGTTAAATTTAATGTAATGGCACACGGTGTACCCGTGTGTAAATGGACAAACCCATATATCCGTACATTGTAGGCACGAGTACTTAGAAGATGACTTTTCAGTTATCGAATATTATAAAAAAAAAAAAAACAAATTTATTAATAATTAAAGAAATGATACTAAATAAAAACAAAATAAACGAGAGTACACATTGAACACACTCGTAGAGGAAAAACCATAAAAAATTCCAATTCCAAACGTTTCTGTAAGCTTATCAAAACCTACCACATTTCACCACGATTTTGTGTCTATTCATAAAGCAGGCATCATGAGTGTGTGGGTTTTGTACTCAAGGTTTCACTTATGTGTGGGTTTGAGATACATCCACGTGCGAACTACAGATAATAGTATCGCTGCAGATGGGATATCAAATGACGTCAGTAGCTTTGTATTAACAGGGCATGTTCATCAATAACGAAATGTGTTTGTGATAAGATCTCTTCACATGCCATAGGTTGTGCATACGATAGGTATTGAAAGCAATGTTTTATCTATTATATTTGAATAAATTATTTATTATTATGTTCTTAAACTTTCTTAACTTTGAAAACATTTCTTCATGTAAATTTAAATTCTAAGGAAAATAGATAAAGCAATAATTTAGTGAATGTGGCATTGAAATGCAACTGAGATATATGAAATCGTTAGTTATCCATTGAATAAATTATAAGCATCGTATAGATTTAGAATTTCATGTATTGTGAACGAGTTTATCTCTCTTTTGGAAATACAATGCAATTTTTTCACATTAGAGAGTTGAGCCTTACATATGTATATAGTACGTACACACGTACAGAGGTATGCAAAATAATAGGGAAAGATTAAACTAGAATATTTTTCAGGGATTATATCAAATATTTGAAACCTAACATGTAACTTCTTCTTCTTCTTCTTGTGGCGCTACAGTCCGGGGTGGACCTGGGCCTCAACCAACATGCCTCTCCAGCCAGCGCGATCTTTCACCAGCTGCCGCCAGTTGCGCACTCCAAGTTGGTTGAGGTCCTTCTCCACTTGTGTGCGCCACCTTATCCTGGGCCGTCCTCTGTTGCGTTGTCCCAATGGCTCAGATTCGAAGACTTTTCGGGCCGGAGCAGTGGTGTCCATACGCTCTACATGGCCTAGCCATCTTAAGCGTTGTATCCGTAGACGCTTGACTAGGCTCATGCCGCTGTACAGCCCATACAGTTCGTGGTTGAATCTTCTCCTCCAGATGCCATCAACGCAAACAGGACCAAAAATCGCGCGCAGAACTTTTCTCTCGAAGAGACCAAGGGCATCCTCATCCGCTTTAAGTAGTGTCCAAGTTTCCGCGCCATAAAGTAGGACTGGGATGATTAAGGTGTTATATAAAGCAAGCTTAGTCTTTCGAGAGAGGGCTTTATTACTCAATTGCCTCTTGAGCCCAAAGAAACAGCGATTGGCAAGAGTGATTCTGCGTTTGATTTCGGTACTGGTGTTATTGTCCCTGTTTACTGCGGAGCCGAGGTAGACGAAGTCCTTGACTACCTCGAAGTTTCTGCTGCCTAGTGTGACGCTCTGTCCGAGACGCCGATGTTGTGTGTCCTTCCTTGATGACAGCATGTACTTCGTTTTGCCCTCATTTACCACCAGACCCATTTTAGCCGCTTCTACTTCAATGCCAGCAAACGCATCATTGACGGCTCGCTGTGTTCGACCAATCACGTCAATGTCGTCGGCGTAAGCTAGCAATTGAGCTGACTTTTGGAAGATCGTACCTCTGGTGTTGACCTGTGAGTTACGCACGATCTTCTCAAGGATGATGTTAAAGAAGTCACATGACAGTGCGTCGCCTTGTCTAAAACCTTTTTTGACATTGAAGGTCTCGGTGAGTTCGTTCCCGACCTTGACGGAGCAGCGAGAGTTCTCCATCGTCATCCTACACAATCTGACGAGTTTGGTAGGAATGTCAAAACTAGACATGGCATTGTATAGCTCGTCTCTATGCACACTGTCATATGCGGCCTTGAAATCGACGAATAGGTGGTGAGTGTCGATTTGCATTTCTTGGGTCTTTTCCAGGATCTGCCGTAGTGTGAAGATTTGGTCGATGGTGGACTTCCCTGGCCTGAAACCACACTGATAAGGACCAATCAGGTTGTTGACAAACGGTTTCAGGCGTTCACACAATACGGCAGAGAGGATCTTGTATGCGATGTTAAGGAGACTTATCCCTCGATAGTTGGCGCAGTCGAAGGGGTCTCCTTTCTTGTGGACCGGACAGACGACACTGAGATTCCACTCATCGGGCATGCTTTCCTCCGACCATATCTTACAGATGAGCTGGTGCATGCGCCCAACCAGGTCATCCCCAGCCGCTTTGAACAGTTCTGCGGACAGTCCATCCGCTCCAGCAGCTTTATTTGACTTCAGTCTCGATATTGCTATCTTGACCTCGTCTAAGTCGGGGGGACGGAATTCTTGTCTATCATCGTCCAAATTAAGTGGAACATTCTGCCTAACAGCGGGATTTGGGTCGTCATCGCCGTTTAAGAGTCTGCAGAAATGATCTTTCCAGATTCTCAGAATCGATTGCGACTCTACTACTAGGTTTCCGTTTTGGTCCCGGCAGGCTTCGGTCCGAACCCTGTATCCACCGGATAGCTGTTTCACCTTTCGGTAAAACTTTCGGACTTCATTCCTGCCATAACATCTCTCCATCTCTTCGACCGCGCGCTTCTCATGCTCTCTCTTTTTCCTTCTGAGAAGCCGGTTCTCTTCCCTTCTTTTTTGTTCGTAGAGCTCACGAACAGCTCTCGTTGTCCGATGCAGCGTTGCCTGGTAGGCCTCCTGTTTGGCTGCATGTGCCTGCCTGCACTCGTCGTCAAACCATGGGTTCCTCCTAGGTGGTGGCGTGAAACCCAGCACATCAGTGGCAGCTTCTTTGATGGCTTTTTGACAACGTTTCCATTCTTCTTCTATTGTTAGTGCAGGCAGCGTCGAACTTTGGGAGAGTTTTAGGGAGACTCGGTCGGCAAAGATCCCAGCGACCTGTTGCGATTGTAGCTTTCCGACGTCAAACCGTTTCGGCCTATCTCGACTCCGTTGTTCTCTTGATATCCGGGTTCTTACCTTGGCTACAACAAGGTGATGATCCGAGTCGATGTTAGCGCCTCGGAATGTTCGGACATCGAGAATGTTGGAGGAGTGTCTGACGTCGATCGCAACGTGATCAATCTGGTTGACGGTTGATTGATCAGGGGATCGCCAGGTTCCTTTATGGATGTTGCGATGTGGGAACCGCGTACTGCTCATAGAGAGGTTCCGCCCCGCGGCGAAGTCCAGCAGCCTGAGTCCGTTTCCGGAAGTCGTGTCGTGCAGGCTGTGTTTCCCGATGACGCCAGCAAAGATGTCCTCTTTCCCCAGCTGAGCATTGAAATCTCCTAGAACGATCTTGGTGTCATAGCTGGGGCATCGATCGTATGTTCTTTCTAGGAGATCATAGAACTCATCCTTGCTGTTGTCATCCTTTTCTTCTGTCGGGGCGTGAGCGCATATCAGGCTGATGTTCCCGAATTTAGCCTTAATGCGGATTGTCATGAGGCGTTCGCTTACAGGATCGTAGCTTATGACTTTTTGCCTAAGTCTGCCTCGAACAACAAATCCGCATCCGAATAGGCGCTGCCTTCTCTCCCTGTAGCAGTCGCTGTAGTATATGTCGCAGTTCTTCATCTTCTTTCTGCCCGGCCCATCCCATCGCACTTCCTGGATGGCGGTGATATCTGCTTTGTAGCAGTCAAGGGCCTCCGCAAGTTGTTCGGCTGCACGTGGTCTGTTAAGGGACCTCACATTCCACGTGCAGAACCGAAAATCGTTGTCCTTTGTTCGTTTTCCGGGGTCGTCAACGTTGGATCCGTCCATATCCGAGGCAAGTTGTCGTTGCTGAACTCGGTTATTTTTGTGTGGTGAGGGAGTTAGCCTCACGCACAACCTACAGACTGGTAGGCCAGTCGCTGCATACATTGGTTCACCACACAACGGATGCTGTGATGGCTATCCAGGGGGCGCCACTTGGAGGCTGTATGTCAACTTGACCTATGCACGGACGAGGATAGTCTTGGCAGCTCGCCATGTTGAGCGCGATCAAGGACATTGCCTCGTGTGCATAGGCCCATGCCCCTATGGGCATGTAACTATAATTGTTTATTTTGGAACATCATTTTGTTTTCCTTACATTTAATTTTTTAACTATGTGACTGAAATTACTTCCAAATACACTGTTCAAAATAACAGGGAAAATCAGAGTAAACATTTGTTTTCCAAGAAAGTAACATTTTTACTAAATTATCTTTCTATTTCACATAGAGATTACATTTCATTAGATTAGTGTCCGGAATGACCGCCCTTGTTTTTTAACACAGCACTTATTCGATTTGGTATAGACTCTATCAAGACAGTTTTTCAATTCCGCCCATAAATTTTCGATAGGAGTCAAATCTGGGAACTGAGATGGCCATGGTAATACCGACACTTGATGGTCCCTCAACCAAGCACTCACTAATTTCGATGAGTGCTTGGGATCATTTTCATGTTGGAAGTGCCATCTTAACGGCATGTTGTCCTCAGCGCATGGTAACATAACATCATTTAAGATATCACGATAAACTTCTTTAGTCATGATGTCTTTTATTTGAAATATGGGACCAACACCGAACCAAGAAAAGCAGCCCCACACCATGACGCTCCCACCCCCATGCTTTACGGTTTTTTTTTGTGAATCGGAAGTGGAACTCTTTTTCCTGAGGCCGCCGACGTTTCTACCACTATCAGAACCAAACAAATTTATTTTGGTTTCATCACTCCAGAGAATGTTACGAAACATCTCTTTGGAATGCTTTCTGAAAGTTGAGGCGAACTCTTGTCTTGCTTTTACATTTCTTTTACTTAGCAATGGAACCTCGCGAGCGATCCTTCCTGGTAGCCTATTTTGCTGCAATCTTCGCCGGACCGTTGGGGCGCTGACTATGTTGATAATTTCCGCTGCAATTGCCTTTTATGACATGAATAGATTTTTTTGTGTGGCTAATAACACTATACGGGTGTCATCAGTGGAAGCCGTTTTTCTTGGTGTGCCTCGTGTTTATTTTGCTGGAATTCTTGAAAGCGCATTGAAAACAAAATTAACCGATCTTCCCAACTCGTTTGCAATAAATTTTAGAGTCCTTCGCTGTTGTCTATGTTTTTTAATGATACGGCTTTCTTTTTCAAAAGAACGCCAGTTACGGCCCATTTTCTAATAAATCTACAAAGGTATTCGCAAATGAACTACAGTTCTTACACACAGAACAAAAAGCGGGTACCTTTTAACTGTTTTTGAATAAAAGGTTAATTTTTAAAAGAGAAGAAAGTTGTTGCATCAGTTTAATGATAAGAATGTGGGTATCATTGTACATATATATGAACATTTGCACGTTTTCTTATCATTCGTATTGAAGGGACAATTTGAGCAGTCGTTAGCAAAGCTACCTTTAGACAGTTACCAGATCTGCAAATATTGTCCCAAAAGTCTTACAATCGTCTGAACTCAAAATTTTTTCTGATAATCTGATCTTTATGCTAATCTGACAACACCATTTTCAAATATGCAGACTTATTTGCTGTTGTCAAATATGCTATGTGTTGACATCTGACAATTTTTTCATTGTCAGATAAAGTTTCGAATCTTAAAGATCAAAAGTCCAAGTCTAGTAACTGAATTTGAGACTAGACCCAGTTTTTGGAATTGTGGGGTCCGCATATACATACGTTATCCATTTATACACTTTTATTAAAAATGTTTCAAACTAAATTTCACTCAACGCCGAATGAAGAAATATACTTTGGCTGTCAAGAAATTTGCAATTTTTTTGTTAACAAATATCTTTTAACCATGCACCGTTACCAGGTTAGATGTTGTCAGTCAAACTATCTGACAATAAAATTGCCAGATTGGCAATCGCCTGAACTAACGATTTTGCATTGTAAGGTGTTTCGGACGGAAATGGCTTTATTTCGTTGGCTTAGCAACGTTGCATTTGGGAAACAACACCTTGCTGCTGTTTTAGTTTGTTTTTCACATCAAGGATAACAATAATTTTTCAATGAATTTGCCCACTTGACCTCTTCTCTCCTCTACGGTTTGTTTTGACTTAGCTATCTGTCCTAGAACGCCTGACTCTGCTTTCGATGTATTGATGAATCTCCCTCCCCTTGCAAATCAAAGCCATTGTCCGACTAAAAGAAGTTGTCTTTGGTTCAACTCACACTGGAGCCTTGATGACTTCACGCACCGCATCTCCATGAGACTAGCCTGATGCCAAAATTCCAACTGCGCCGCTCATACAAAGTCGACTTTCCCTGTATCCAGGAACTGAGCCAGGAAGGACACGTACTCGAACGGACGATGGAGGGATCCAGAGCTGGAGCTTTCATGAAAAACGACAACATTAGACTTCACACCTCTTTAACTTCGCGTCGATCTTTCAGGAGGAAACCTTTGCGATCCTAATAGCCATGAACCATATTGGGAAGAACAGGTAGAAGGGCCGAAGTATCTGCATCTGTGCTTACTGTACTTACAAGCTAGTACAGGAATTCAAGACTTTTCTCAATTACGCAGCAGACTAAGTCTTACTCTACTTTGGGTATTGAATTCCTCAGACAACTTTCGCCTAAACACACGCGGCAACCGTGAAACGGCCCTCCTGCGTAGGGCACTCAAAAAAAATTCTCTGTCAAATGTCTGTCTGTGAAGAAGATCCAGTTTGAAAACTAATTAAGTAAAGTGTCCGCTCCATTTTTGCTTATATCTTGGCGACAGTTTAGTCGTTCCAGAGAGATACCTCAAATATAATCTAATGAAAAATATACGGAAAGATAAGTCGCAAGACTAGGCTTATCATATAACGACAATTGTAGCAGATGTGTATGAAGAGGATAAGGAATTACCCTCCCAGCTGGTTCCATAAGGAGAGGAACCATTAGAGCTTTTTACAAAAAAATATGGACTTTCATCTAAAATTCAAAGTTTCATGAATAGCGGTCCGAAGGCGTATTAGTAGCAGCACAATTGACCCTCTGGTTTTAAGTGAATATGAATATCCTGACATAACTAAGTAAGAGGCGTCCGTTTATTCTTATATTATCCGTAATCACAACAGCCTCGACTCACATGCCAATGGTTCGATTACTGGATTGAATATCTCACAAATTTTGACTTGCTGATAAGACTCAAAGAGAATAAATACTCTTTTATGAATTAGTACGTATATGAAAATATTCTCCAATTTTGCTATTCGGAATCGGCAATATACTGTAGGATTTGCAAAACCTGAGAAAAATAATTCACTGGAGCGGATGACGGAACGAACTTGAAAGGCGGTTTCCCTTTAATAGAAATCCTCGCAAACAACCCTAAGCAGTCAAGAAATATGGCAAATAATAACTCACTGCGCGTTGTTTTCGATTTACCCTTGATATCCTTGAAATGCGAGCCCTTGGGAACGGTCGGTATGTTCCTAACCGATCTTGGTAATCGAACTTACTGACCCTAAGCGGATGCTCTTACTCTGCTCTACTAATAAGCGTGAAATTATTTATTTGTTATGTATTTTATGTATTTTTATATATTTATGTATATATGCCGCTCTTGTGACTGTTTCTGTGGTTGTTGCCACATTTATATTACATATGAGTCTACTAGGACGCGATTATTTTAAAATCGTAGCCATTTCTAACACAAAAAAATTTAAATTTTTTTTTATATATGTCAAATTCACACTTCAACATTACGAGTAAGCTGTTAGTTATTTTGTTTACACCGCATTGGAAATAAACAACACAAGAGCAAATCCAACTTTATTATTCCACATTACCTAAAGCGTGTTTTATTTGCATTTGATTTCGGTTTACATGTCTATTTTGTCTTGAAAAAATCAACTAAGATAAATGTTTCATTATCTTATGCCTCACTTTGATCTCTTATGACGTAACAAATTAGGGTTTGGACTCCTACGCGAGATAATCGTTTCATCTTTCTCAAATTTTTCACATTGCCTAAGTAATCGAGAGTTGTTGAGAAAAGATTTTAAAATTGGACGATCGGAGCCAACACTAAACTCGTCTGCTCGTCTCAACTTATTGGAAAGCAATTGCAAGCAGGTCAGTGCTTGGCACCCTGATTAAAGGCGATATTGTTCTGGTTCCACGAAGATGATAACGTTAAATAAACACACCTTTCATGTACCTGTAACCTTTTCTTATACGCTTGTTGTTGTAAGTCTTAACATATTCAAATATCAGGCTTCACGATTTCAATCAAATTTAGGTAGATATATAGGTAGTACGAGTGCTCTTTCGGTTCAACACCGGCTTAGCTAAGTTAGACCCCATTATGCCCTTGTAATGGGATTGCGGAATTTCTGTGAGATCGTTCTTCCAGTGAGAAGATTTAAAATCAACCGAATATGGATATGATTCCTAGTATGTGAATCTGCTTTATATTTTATAGATCCGTTCGAAGATTAAGGTCCTGCTAAAGGTGAACAAAAGACAGTAAGTTTTGTAAATTGTTCTAGCAGGTTCTGAAAATGCGTTGCGCCCAAATGTAATGCGTGAAAAAAAGGAATTTTAAATGCAAAAGGAAAAATATAATTGTCTATTGTTGTTGGTTAACAAAACCAAGTGGAGTCTCTGTACAAACGCAAAACGCTTGTCCATAAATGAGAGAGTAGATTTGCGCTTTTATTGCGCTCCTGTACCCAACAGACAGTTTTATATTTTTAGTTTAATAAAAGTGTAAATTCCTCGAAAGGTCTATAATACAAGGTCGTTTGAAAATTTACCAGAAATAGGTGTCCTGGTACCTGCTTATTGCTTAGTATTAAATCGCCAAAAATAAGAATATTTGGTTGTATTTAGTGAAGTAAATTGCATGTTAATAAGCAAGTTTTCTTGTGCTTTTAAAACAAGGTGTTTTTCAATTTAGAAGCTTTATAGCGAACTGCTTTGTAACAAATTACTCCCTTCAGGCTCGTTATATTGATGTACAGTTTGTAGGTTGAGATTATAAAAAAAATCGGACGTACGTCTGTGGGATTTTTGAGAGTACTTTATTTCATGTTTTTAAATAAACAATAATCAGATAATCCAAAAAGTATGAATTCGATGTTTCAAATAAGTAAAAATATAGAGGCTCGGTTTTTCTTTTTTAATTTGGAAAACACTTACCTGGTGCACTCAGATCCATTGTACTACCGTGCAGAAACTTACATTTAACGTAATTTCTTGGTCTTACGGAGGAATAACAGCAAGCGCTTCTATGATGTAGAGCCCAGGTTTTCAGCTCCAATCACAACAGCACCAAACAGCCTCCACCCGATCCGATCATAGGCGGGACATTGACAGAGGAGGTGCTCTGCAGCGTCCGCACCTTCTCTACAGGCGTCACAAACAGTTAGCACACTTAATTGCTTAGCGAAGATGAAATGTCCCGTAAGGGCGTCTGCAGTCGTTCCTGTCTAAAGATAACAGAAAAATCGCGGATTTCTCTGGGAGAATGAGCTTGGTCAGCCTGCATCCTGGAGAGTCATACCATCTCTGGTTGTGCTGTCAATGCAAGCCCTTGCAAGTTCATCGGCAATCACGTTTTCCATGTGTCGGGAAATCCAGACAAGTCTAAGCGAACTTAGTCTGCCGACTAAATTGGAAAAAGTCTTGCATTATTGTACTACGAGTATCTTGGAAGTAGACTAAGCACAGACGCAAATACTTCAGCCCTTCTACCTGGTCTTGCCAATATGGTTCACGGCAATTAGGATCGCAAAGGTTTTCTCTTGAAAGACCAGCGTGTGCATCAGCATCTGCTTTGAATAACAACATTGCCTTTTGTACTCTTAGAAAATGTCTGGATTTCTCGGCAATAAACAGCATCTGCGGAAAGTTTTCATTTTCTTTTTTGATTGGAAGAAAATTGCAGCCTCACAGAAGTATTGGAGGTGACCAATTTCCGTTCGGTTAAATACATTTGGATTTACATATTTAAAAGCAAGGAAATTGAGCGCAGTACGAATTGAAATCAAGAGATGTCAAAAGGCGATTTTTCACCTCGAAACTGCTTCTTAAAAACGTCAAAGAAAGAACTCTTGCACCGGATCGTGACTGGAGACAAAAGGTGAATATACTATGACAAACCTAAGATAAGTAATAGTATGCAAAGCATGGTGAACCCGTTCCATCATCGACACCAAAGAAAGGCATCCACGGTTCAAGATCATGTTCTGCATATGGTGAGACCAGACGGGTGTAGTGTACTCTGAACTGCTAAAACCAGGCAAAACCATTGATGGGAAACCTTATCGACTACAACTAATCCGTTTGAGCCATGCCTTGAGTTAAAAACGGGAGCGAAAAGCATGACAAGGTGATTTAGATACGTGCTTCTGTAGCAGTAAAAAAATACCTGAAAACGCTGAAACCCCCGCCGTCATTTCCAGACGATACTCCTTCCGACTACTAACTTTTTCGACGCATGCAAAACGAATTGGGTTGTCACCGGATAGGTTGAAGAAATCGAAGAATGGCTGACTGATTGAATCGATGTCAGAGAGGATTCATTTTTTAGAGATGGTATTCGAAAATTACCAGAGAGATGGGAAAAAAGCAGTCGCTTGAGTACTTTGGTCTCTTTCACAAAGGATTAATATTAACGAAATGAGAGAGAACAAAACTCACCAGAATTGGATTTTGCAAAAAAAAGTTGGCAAGGCAAAATTCGCATTCGGAGTGCTCCCCAAAATTTTTTGTTGCAAGGTCATCAGCATTAACAATATGTTTCGCATCACTGTGCTGTATAGTTTTACTGTGTTATTGTATAGATTCAGGAAGTGGAGAGTAACAACGACTATCGCGAGAAAGCTACAAGCATTTCTGAATAGATGCCTATGCACCATATTAAGAATTTCTTTATTCAATCGTATTTCAAATAAGCATCTTTATTAGAGAACGGGTGAGGAGCCAACAGACATCAGTAAACGAAAAGAGAAGTGGTATTGGTATTCAATAGGTTACACACTACGAAAGGGTGACAGGTTTGTAGCTAACCAAGCTATGTAATGGAACCAAATAACGCAGGACGGCAGAAAGACGGTAATGAGTAAAGGGCGACAGTTAGGGAGAGTCAAGACACATTGTAAGAAATCGTATGCTATTGAGCGTATACATGGCTTAGACACACAATATAAGGGGATGTAGGAAGAAGATTATTGTCTTCAAGGTGTCTATTGGCACTGACACGTTGTCAATAGTGGTAGATCGGTTCAGATCTGGAAGTCTGAAGGCCTGGCTGATTAGGAGATATTCCGATTATACCCGGACCTTATTCACAAACAGTTTTAGACCTGCCACTGTAGATTTCCTTGGAGTCTTTACTGCTTGCTGCTTCGATTCCCATTGTTGTCTGTTCAATATTTTAGTTCCGTTTCCGACGTTGAATGCTTAGATTGGGTTGAGGTAAGTCTGTATATTCTTCCTCAAAAGGATTCAATTAAAAAATTCATCAGATACTCTATCAATTTTTATTTAATGTTATTATAAGAAAGTAGATGATTTTGAACAATTTGAATTACTTGAAATAAAACACTGTTCTGCAGACAATACTAAATTCTAACATTTGTATCTTCGTACAGTTTCTGTATCTTCATTAATTAATTGATTTTCCTTTGACATATTTGGTTTTTGGTTTTGTATTCGGGTTTCTTTCCATATGGTTTCCCTATCAATATTTCGAGTACCAGTGTACGTCAGTAAGCAATACAATTTTTTATTTATTGAAATCTCTCTGTTATGCAGATTATTCTTGAGAACTTCAGTAAACGAAACTTCTGGTAATTTACTTAAATAAACCTACAAAAATCATAAATGATAATCATTTACCATTATTGGTTCGTTATAATGTATAATATCAAGACAATGATAATGTATAATATTTTTTGTTGGTTTTCTTGTTCTTGTTTAATTATTTTCAATCTGTATGAGTATAATTTAATCTTTTTGTTGTTGTTTTCTTTTCTTTAAATCTGTATTTACGTCTTATTGATTTAACAATATATTAATTTATATTTCGATTGTTTCTCCTTAAAATAAAAAAATAATAATATTAGATCATTTTGTCTTTGTCGTGAGTTAGACAACAGTTGCCAGTTCCTGGAGAGTTGCGCGATGATGGCAATTCTGCATTCTGCCGGCGGCCGATAGTCGAACGACAACTTCTCGGGAGTATTTTTGTCAGGCTGCGCAATTCGATACTTCGTTTGGTAATTTTTTTCTGGAACAAATCCCACAAGACTTTAATTCTGTGAAAATTTCCGTAAAGAATCCTGGTTCTGCGTTAATGCGTAACATTTCACCACTAAGACGATTAACGATAAGAAGACATCTAAAATCAGGAAAAAAATATTACTTTTAATGAATTTTCAACTTAAGATAAATTTTAAACACAAGCAGTTAAGTAAATATATTTTAAATTATTAAATTATTAGTTTCTGTTTTCAAATCCGCTATTTCCTATTCCGAAATCGTTTCTCACATTTTTTAACTTGAGCAAAGGAATACGTATAGATCCGCACCGAAAAATTGATCGAATTAGGCTACAAACAACTGCCCTAGTCACCGTATTCTCCAGACTTATACAGATTTCTTTTAGTTTCGGAACTTAAAAAAGTCACTTGTCGAACAGAAATTTAAGTTGAATCAAGAGACTTTCACCGCCACGAGGGCCTACTTTGCACAGAAAATGTATTTTTAGACCACTTTTCTTAAATACAAGTTTCTCTTTTGTAGGCTTAGACCTTTTTGGAAATTGTTAAGTGATTCATCGCATACCTCTAATTTATATCTACCAACATTTGCAAAAACTGCAATGCAATGTCAAAACAAAATTGTGTAGAACACATTACAATGTGCAATGTGGCTGTCATAGGTTTAGTTGTTTTCGACAGCTCATGAAATGCAATGTTTAATTCCGACTGATTTGAAGGTTTTATCGAAGCAGTTACTACACAATTCATTTTTTCTTTTTTTATTTCACTTTTTGTTTTACTATGAGAAGAAAATATGCGACAATTTTCAAAAAGGAAAAAAATACGCAATTCAAACTCAAGCAGAAAATGGCCTGAGAATGAGATCAATGTGGCTTTGAACATTTGATTTGATTGATTTATTCATGGCTTAATCCATTTAGGGTTAGGCTAACGTTAAAAAAAATCGATGAATACCACGAAGAAAAATAGGGATTATTATCAACAAATCGTTTAGTCGAGGCTTGAAAAGAGGCATTAGCGAAGGCAAACGAAAACAGGTACCTAGCCCTTGACACATATGTAGGTAAATAGGAAGTGGGTGTAAGATCATGTCACGTGATCCGGTTGCTGTTTTTGGTTTTTTTTCAAGCGTCCCTGTTATGCACCCGATGCCTATGCACATATGTCGTTGAAGTCTCTCCATTTGTAGTGTATCATTTTGGGTATTAGGCTCCATCTGGCACCGAACGCTCGCTTGGAAGCGTAAAAGACATTGTAGGCGTTTCCGATGCGCACTTCAATATTTTGTTTCCAAGTCAATTTCCTATGAAAGGTGACTCCTAGAATTTTGGCCTGAGGTGAGATAATGGGGGAAGAACGTAACAGTTGCTTGTGCAAGTGGCTCACAGAAACAGCGAAGTTACACAACTTTTTACACCATTAAGGCTCTATATTTCTACCTCCCCAAACACCGATAAAAATCTGTCTGGTGCATGAAGTGAAATTTTGAAAGTAAACTTGTTGACGCCAACCAGTAAGACTGAGTATCAAATTCAGCTCATAATACACCTCTCCTTAATTTTATTGGAGCAACTGGACGGATGACCTTATGATTCCTGCAGTGATTTCAATTCACCAATCGGAATGAATAACCTTCTTAAAGTTGATGGAATTTTCAAATAACAAGCACCTAAACGGAAAAGACGTGCGGAAATACACTCGTCTAAAATAATGCAAATAATACACCTCTCCTTAATTTTATTGGAGCAACTGGACGGATGACCTTATGATTCCTGCAGTGATTTCAATTCACCAATCGGAATGAATAACCTTCTTAAAGTTGATGGAATTTTCAAATAACAAGCACCTAAACGGAAAAGACGTGCGGAAATACACTCGTCTAAAATAATGCAAATAAAACTGAAAAATCTTTTCGTGACATACTATCGTGCTTGTAATTCTACTACATTCTAGTGGAGAGCATGCATTTTGAGTGACCACTTAGAACAAAAGAAACTACCCAGTGGCTTCCTTTTTTAAAATGTTCCATAATTGAAACTGTTTAAAACATCCGGTATTACAAATGAAAATAGTATGTGTTATGACTGGCAATCGTGTACTAAACCTCTTCACTTCTCCTCCTTCCTTTTCAACAAGCTCCTGTTTACCCTATGCAATCGTTGGGTAAAACTAAACTTTACATTACATCTTTACCAAACCTTTCAACAAAAGGGTCAAGGTTTGCGTATTACAATGACACACATTTTGGCACACGTGAAATATTTTGCATAAGCTTTGAATAAGTCTAAAATCCAAACAAAAAATAATATTTTCCGTATTCCCCACCAATATGAAAAATGTATTTCCAAGATAATGAATAAATAAAATTCATGCTGACCTGTCCCAAAATTTCTCCTTGGACTCTTCTACCAAAAACGGTTTGAGAGGA
Organism: Eristalinus sepulchralis; assembly: GCA_944738645.1. NCBI lineage: Eukaryota > Metazoa > Arthropoda > Insecta > Diptera > Syrphidae > Eristalinus > Eristalinus sepulchralis. Next base: position 48,100,451 of record OX122883.1, on the reverse strand, counting down.
TAACTTATTTCGTTACCCATATAAGAGTACGATAGATACAGGCATGTTAGCACAGTTGCTTGAAGTTCACACTCTTTTGTTTCGTCACCGTCGACTAGTTCTCGTATTAGCATATAAACGAAAACAACATTGGCTGGATTTATGAAAGCAACATCCTGTAAAACAGAAATTAAATTACATTTTAATGCAATAAGTTTGTGAATGTATTATTCAGTAGAAGAAAATATATCTTTTCTACATATTTCCTTATTTATTCATAAACTTACCTGCCATCCCTGCAATAGTAAACATCTATCGACCGATCGAAGCCACATTACAGCATCACATGCTTCGAATTTTCTTAATTTCCTACATCGCTCGTGTAAAAACATTCCCAGGCATTTGAGTAGTTCTGAAGTCGACGCCTGTCAAAACCAATTTATATAAGAAATCAGGTTAAATTTAAATGACAAATTTGACAAAATGACATGTTGTCTGAAGAAATGTTATTTTAAAAGGTTTTGTATTTACTTTTGGTTACCGAAAATAGTTGAAATTCTGCAACTCGTTTTTATAGAATCCTGGTGAAAAATTTAATGAAGGAAAAATGTTCTAGTGGAAAAAAATTAATACATAAATATTTGCTATCGATCCAAAAAGAACAAGTGAAGACAATGAAACTTGCCTTTTTGTTTGTTTTAATGTTGTCAAATTTTTTAGGTGTATAGAACTTTAAAATGGAGTGAAACAAAGATAATTTTGTTAAAATTTGCATGAAATTTCCTTTATTCGAAATATAATCTTCTGGCGATATAATTTAATGACTGCTACGGCTGTCTCGGATGTAGTGTAATCGGGAGGTCCAATTTTCGATGTATTTTCCCAACATTTGTGGCCATGGCGAATGTTGTCCTCTAAGTGGACAATCAATTCGGGCTTATCGGCGTAGATAAACGATGTTAAATCATACGGTTTGGGAGGCCAATTTTCGGGTCTATTACGTGAAACTATGCGGATACCAAATGTTTCCGACAATAAATCAATTGTGATACGAGATGTGTGGCATGTTACGCTCTCTTGTTGAAAACACAGCAGGTTCTTAAATTGACGAATGAAAAAGTCCATAATCATGGCTGTTTAGCAGACAACATTGATTATAAGGTTCTGGCCAGCATCATTTGTAAAGAAGTAATAATAATAATTGAGTGGCACTACAGCCCACATGGGACCAGCACCTAGCTTCTACAACAATTACTCGTGTTGTACGTGCTACGGTTCTTTCACTAGTAGAAGGGACCTATAGTTTTATGTCGACTGCGAACGGCGAGATTTGAAAAGCTTTTCATAGACAATTGATACTCTTCGAGTGTTGTCAGTAAATCGAAAGAGGTAGTGCCGTAAAAAAATGCGAGGTGTCCCGTCCGGGAATCGAACCTAGACTTTCTGCGTGGCGGTCGACGCAGTTACCACTACGCCACGGTGACCACATTTATAAAGAAGTACGGATCAATTATTCCACCAAGCCATAAAGTACACCAATCAGTCAGTTTATGGGATGTAACGGTGTCTCAACATACGGCACTTTTATTTATTGATTGAAAGTGATTTTCATCGTTAAGCACAATTCTCTTATAAAAATTGGGATCAGCGGCAATCTTGTTCTGTGGCTGTGTATGTGAAATGCTAAAACACTAGAAATTAATCGCATTACTGTTAAAAAAGTGTTGTCAAATTAAATATCTATACCACTAAAAAACACCCTATGTAAAGATATAAAAAATATTTCACTGCATGCTATGTCCTTTTGTATTTAACAATAGTAGCAGTGGAAACAATTCACAGGCGAACTCATTCACACCGGGCTATAATAATTGAATTATGTCTTTTCTCTTTAGTTAATTTAACAAAATTTTGTGTAAGTACACAGGTGTTTTTCCAGCGAGCTACCATTTTTCTAATGTAAGAAAAAATTCCAATGAGTGTGGCCATAATATAAAATTTCTTTTAACTAACAATTATCTTTGGAAGTCCTGTCTTCTGGTTACTAAAGAAGGAACAGGTGTGAAACTGGCTATCTCATTACAAATGTTTTCTTCATGAGACTGATACCGGCGTTTAGCTTTACAGTAAAGTAGAACACATTTTAAATAATAAACACTCATCAATGACCTTTCACTTTTCCCAGCCTCATTTTGAAGCAAAACAATATGCATAAAAATTAAGATATAACAAAAACATCGTACATTATTTTATAGAGACTGACTGTTGTTTTATAAATTTGGGTATCTTTTTTAATTTGGACGGTTGCTCCCGAGATATTGTCAAAATGTAGAGGTACTTAACTCTTCCAACTATCATTGGCTGGTTTAAGTTCAAGCACAGAGTCCATCCTGTCATTAGTTCCGCCAAAAGTTTCATTGAACAGATATCTACGAGTATGTCATTAGCAAGTGAACAATCGTAGCTCCCATTTAGATGCGTCATATCCCTTTGCCTTTATCGCCTAAGGACAAACAGCAAATACCACAGTAATCTATAAATAAGTGAATGTCACACACAGGTTGAGGAACATATTTTTTCTTTCGTGAAATGCTTACTTTGATGGAATTAAAAAACAACATTGAAGCCATTACCTCTTTCTTACTTTCAAAACACCTAAATCACCTGTCTATTAATTTTAAGCGATGGTGTACTTTTTTGGGTCCGCCGTGGCATAGTGGATAAGTGCGTCGATTCAGACTGAGATGTGCTAGGTTCAATTCCTAGACTGAATACTCATCTCGCATTTTTCACAGCACCACCTCCTTCTCTTCAGCTGGCAACACTCAATTGTCTATAAAAAGAATCTCAAATTTAGTCGTTCGGAGTCAGCAATTAACTGAAGGTCTCCTCTACTAGTAAGAGAAATAAAGGGCACACAGAACGAGTAGTTGCTAAATAAACTATGCCTCGGTCCCTTGTGGGCTACAGCTCTACCGAATTTATTTTTATTTTTTCGACAAAGTTATCACTTCCCTTTTTTCTCACTTTTCATAATAATTGGCTTTCCAATCACTCGCATGCCCTGTTTCACAATTGCCAAATGTACGACAGTTTTCAAGATTCCGGCTTAGTTGAGGAAATCAGTTGTACCATGAAAAAATACGTCAAAAAGGTATTAGGGCTAGTGCAAGAATTAATGCCCCAACCAACTTCTTAAGTTTCGCGAGGGTACTAAAGTTGTCCCTTTTTGCTGAAAAGTTGAGGTGGAAAAAGTCCTTCCCTACCTTAAAGTTCTTTCTAATCATCTTGACGCTCCACCCACGACGTCGATATTGTGAATCATAATCATTATGACAGAATATACTTTGTTTTGCCTTGTTTGCCAACAGACCCATTTCAGCCACTTTTATAACTCTAACGAATCGCTGCGTTCGTCTAATCACTTCTTTACTATGTTCGCCCATTTATGACACACACAAAGATTGGATTTTTGGATACGAATGCAACTGATAGTTTTTGAGTTTCTCCTGCCACACCTCAACGACATCATTATATCTTAGCATTGATTCTAATAAGATATCGTTGATGTGCTGTTGCAGCAGCTTTTATTGGTTTTGATTTATTTTCAATAAAGCCAAACTAACTAAACGTTTTTAAGAATTGGGATTACTACTTAATAAAGACTGAAAGCTAAGATACGTGATTGAAATGATTTTCTCTAAAACAAATGTGAAAAGAAGCACAAAGGTGCCAGATAAGGACGCTAAGATGATCTAGAAAATAAATTTAAGAATTAAAAACTAACATCAGAAATTAGACGTAATTTTAAACCTCATTTAGAAAATAAACAAATACCGTATTAGGACTAGCTTTAAAAACGTTTCATAATTCCTGCATTTGCATGTAGAAAACTTTTTGATTAAATCGTGATTTACACTAGTCACCATACAATTTTGCATTTTCACTTCCTTTTCCAATAAATTTAAAGCTTGATAATGACAATGAATTATAACGCTTTCGGTGGCTATGTTGGATAACATGCATAACGAGATAGTTTCGCAGAATAAGCTATAAGCCCCTACGCGTATGTACATCACAAACTGCAATGTCAGAATTGAAAGAACAAGAACATTGAAGGTTGCAAATACATTTACATACACGTGTAGAAATCAATCCGAAAGTGAATACAGAGAAATGTTGTTTCCGCGAATGTAGATGGAAATATAGAAGAATTTCTTAAAAAACGAATTAAGCTCAGTTGGTCGATAAAGAGTGGGCAGCCAGTGAGGTGATTGCTGGTTCTGAAGTTAAGAAATTCGATAAATTGCAAAAATCATATGAAAGCAGGTGAACATATCGGTCATAACGACATCAAATTTGGCTGATGGCAAAAAGTCACTACAGAATGCTGGCTTTAAAAACATAAGCCTAAAATAATAGGATGAATAGGAAAAAAACAAAGAAACTTATTTTAATTTGAGAGAGTCCATGCTAGAGGAGTTACAAACTAACATGTCTTGGTCTGAACGTCGCATTGAGGGAAAGAGTGTAAAAACAACTGTGTCTGGCTACATTGGTTATTAGGACTAGAGTAAAAGGTAAAATAAACTCGCTTATAAGACGACAATTTAATTTTAACCAAGCTGATCAAATCAGAAGACTTGAATGTCCACAAAGAACCAGAGACTAGGTTTTTCAACGAGAAAAGAGAACCTAGAGTTTAATACTGACTTCAAATGACAGGTTTGAGAAGCTATATTTAGATATTTTATACACTCACTGAGAGCTCTGAGCAGCTGGATAGAGCAGAACTCTAGAAATTATAAAAGATTGCCGAGTGTCAAGTCCAAGGGTCAGAACTGGGCCTTCTTGGCCCTATAATTTAACCATGAATCGTCTACAAACGAACAACGCTTGCAAATTATTAATTTGCGTAACGTAATTGTGAATGGTGAGCGCTACCGTGAGATGATATCTAACTTCTTTTTGCCAAAATGCAAGAGCTTGACTTGCATGACATGTGGTTCCAACAAGACGGTGCCACATGTCACACAGCACACGCAACAATGGATTTATTGAGAGGCGAGTTCGGTGAACATTTTATTTCACCTTCGGGATCGGTTAATTGGCCGCCTAAATCGTGCGATTTACCGCCTTTAGACTATGTTTTGTGGGGCTATGTTAAAGCTCATGTCTATACAGACACGCCCGCTTCTATTGACGCATTGGAAGACAATATTGAAGCATTTATTCGCGATATACTGGCCGAAATGTTAGAAAGAGTATGCCAAAATTGATAGACATTTAAGGCGCAGTCAAGGTCAACATTTGCATGAAATAATCTTCAAACATTAAATTAAATGGACCGTACTATCGATTCAAATAAAGATTTCATGCATTTTTCTGAATTTTATGTATTTCTTTTTATAAATCGAAGCACTTACCTATTACACAGAGGCAAATATTCAAATCCACGAAAAAATACGTCGATAAACAACAAAACTTCCCCAAAACACAGACAATCTTTAGGTTGTCTAAATTGCATACTGTGTATTCAAATAATTCAAATATCTTTCCAGACTTCAACCAAATTTACTGCCGGCTGCCGGCATTTCTCAAGAAAAAACTATTTCGGGTCGTTAAATTAAAACACACCTGTAAACAAATTTTAACATATAGCAGTTGTATAGCAAACTAAATTGGGGTGCCGCAACAAGTCTCAAGAAAACGCCCTGTTCTAGTCGCGTGACAAGAGGTTTTCTGGGTGTAAATCGTGTTTCAAAATATTCAACACGTACCGACAGTCAAATTTTACAGCATATGAAAACTTACTACAAAATGCTGGAAATAATAACATCAGCAGGGAGGAAAAATTTCTTACTCTCTCGAAGAAAATGTTGGATGGGTTACTATTACAACCCACCACTACTTACACTAGTAAGAAAAACGGATAATCAAACAGTCCTGTAATATGTAATCAAATCGGGCATAACTGTCTGATCGCGAACCAGCAGACTGATTCCCTTATTTTAGAAAATGGAGATGAAATGCTGCCAAAAAATAGAATAGCAAAAATTAATCACATTTTAAAAGATGTGGACGTTTAGTTAAGAAAAGATAATCCAGCCAATACCTGACAGCGTGGACTAATTTATGACTCTCCCACGAACGACCTCTTTGGCGAGAAGTCGCTCTTTTATTTAGGTAAACTAAATTTGCGGATTTATGTATTAAACTGGTTTTGGTACGTGTTCTTAATAACTTTAAAAAAAAGTATGAATCGAATGATTGAATGTCAAGTTAAGACTTAATGATCGTAAGAATAAATGAATGTGTTTTCGACAAAACCGAAATCTCAGAATCCCAATTTCAGATCTTCAAACTTTCTAATTAATTATTAGTAGCAGGTTTGTTCCATGGACTGCTCATGTAGGTTAAGGCTCAGTGGAACCTGGATTTGTAGCCTTACACCTGTTCTGCGTGCTTCTTCAACGAATAATAGATGCATTAAGCAGAGTAACACAAATATGGTGATGAACCTCAATTACCTTCAGTTGATTGATTGACGTGGTCGCCGTAGCGCAGTGGTAAGTGCATCGACTGCGGCGCAGAAAAGTCTGGGTTCGATTCCCGGACGGGACACCTAGCATTTTTTCACGGAACCACCTCTTTCGAGTTGCTGACAACACTTAAGGAGTATTAATTGTCTATGGAAAGCTTCTCAAATCTCGCCGTTCGGAATCGGCAAAAAACTGTAGGTCCCTTCTACTCGTGAAGAACAATAGCATGCACAACACGAGTAGTTGTTGTAGAAGCTAGGCCCTGGTCCGTTATGGGTTGTAGTGCCACTCAATTATTATTATTATTATTGATTGATTGACAGTCAGACAGACTAACTACTAACTGCTTCGGGTCAATTTGGGCACAATAAATTCTGGATAGACAAAATTTTGATCTTAAAACAAATTCACATATTATAACATTGAAATTGTCCTGATTCAAAACAAGTACAGTGATGCACAAAAGTATTCGCAATATGTACGATAATATTGTTTTAAAAAAAGAAACGAGTCTAAGAAGCAAAGATTAGAACGAAATAGTTTGTTTACTTAACAGTTCATGTCGTAGAGAAAAAATAAAGCAAAACAAAACAACAATTAGAAACAAAAACAAATAACAAAACAATTTAAATTTGAGGTGAAATCGTGCTGGTTTAAGCTACATAGTAAGAACTCCAGGCTACAGTGAAGCTCTTGAGTTGAATTAAAAAGTAAGCCTATGAACCAGCATTCTGCTTAAAATTGAACCTAAATATCACCAGATGCATTAAACAGATTATAAATTCCCAATAATTCTAATGCATGCATTTTCACAAAAGGAATACGGCCTTGAAACTCGTGAAAAGTTTTGAATCAATAGAGGAAAGGACGAACCGCATCAATTGAATTATGTCAAATGTTCGCACACACAATGCAAACACATTTCCAGATACTACAAAATCAAATAATATTGTTCTTGTAAAATAAAGAATCTGCTTGTTGCAATTTTCCGCATCATATGATTATCGAACTCATGAATTCGTCGACCTTGATGGCAGCCGATTTTTTTTTTCATTTCAGATTTGATACATATATGTACATAATATACATACTTATGTATATATAATAGACAGATATTCCTTGAAAGTAAAAAGTTACATTCCGGCTAAGTTTGAGGTATCAAGCACGAGAGAGACGAGAACGTAGCATGCCTGTAATGGGTTATGACATTCAATAACAGAAATTATTTTTGAACCAACAGAAATCGTTAAAGTTGCTTTGGTAAGCTTTAATTTTTCACGATTGTAAAATTACTTATTTCCAAAACATAGATCGTCCTATTTATTGATTTTGGTGGGAATAAAGAATAATCACTTCAGTTTTCTGCTTTTATAAAATATTTAACAGTTCATAATCATAAATCGATAAAACTTATGAAAATTTTATTTGGAATCTTAGCTATCTGAGTTCTTTTATATAAGGACTAATCTAGTACTCTTTTTTTCGACAGTACGTTTTTGAAAGCAAAAGAGAGCATTTTTGACAGTCATGCGTTTTACCAGACTGCCAGGTTTTATTTTATAAGCCATGACTGGCTTCCTCATGTTATGGAGTGGGAATGAAATACTGTCAAAAGGTGTAAAAATAGCCTTGAAATAGAAGAAGTTTTTGGGGTACGCGAACAGATAATTTTCTAACCCAACTCGGACAGTCTTTAAAAATTGGGAGTTACGTTTGCTGTCTGTAGTCCCTTTCTTTTAGTTTTCGCTATTTTCACACTTTTTGAAAGTATCAGTTAGTGTTTATACGCGAACAAGCCTTTTGTGGAAAATATTTATCGAGACTATGTTACTAATCCATTCGAGCGACCCTTATGCAGATGTAAAAGATTTTTTGCCAAACAAAGAAAAAACAATTTTGCAACTGTTTGAGGCAACCTACAATTTCTGCATAAAGCCTCGGTTTCTAAAATTGACATTTGTTTCCGTACGTACATGCGACTACTTTCGCGCGCAAGTACATAATAGCACTATGCAATGAGAATTTGCTTGGACATAAACACAGTTTAATAATTACTTTCCGCAAATTATGAATATGTACAAAAAGTGTATTTTAATTACATGCCACAATTTTTGTTCCTTGAGGTAATACAGATATGTTCATATAACAATGTGTTTCTTACATATACACATATGTAGAAAGAAGTTGTTGATAAAAGTGCAAATAATAGTATTTAACATTTGTTACATGTCTACAAAAATCCCTTTTCTCCTGCTCTTAATCTAATAGGAGGTGCGCCTGTAGCACAGTGTCTAGTAATGTCACTGTGAATGTTTTAATTGCTGATCTGCTTAATCTGATTAGTGAACACATGAGGTGGAACTTAGGTTATATAAGATTGGTCGTGTGGCATGCAGCCAAACAGGAGGCTTCCAACCAACTCTCTACTAACCGAGAACAAGTATTAAGTTGTGTGAACCGAAAAGAAGGAAACCACTTTTCAAAAGGGAAAAAAACTAACATGAGAAGAAGCAGTGGATGAAATGAAGGGATGCTTGGGCGAAAATTAAGTTTGAAATAAAAAAAGGGTGGCACTTCACCCCACAAATAGAAGATTTGGATCCGCAAAATTTAAGGAGCTTTTCATGGACAATTAATAAATGCACTGTGAGTGTTAAGTAGAGCAAAAGTAAGTAAGTAAAAACATTAACAGAAGATAAGAATTTCAGACCAGACTCTTGCGGAAAATGAACATGTGAATGCGGTAAAATGAATTTTGAAAATTTCTACAGAACATAAACTCCGCTACCAGGCAGAATATTTCACTTCACTTGAACGACAATGGAAGAATGTCTTATAAAGATACTAGAACGGTCAGAGGCAGTTGATGTTTTGATTGAACGCTTACACTACATCTTCTGTTTAATACGATCGGATGTATTGTACTTGGTTAGTCAAATGTTGGTATCCTTTATGACGCTAGCGTACCTTGTCAATTAACACTATATTCATCTTTAATTTAACTTAATAAACTACATACAGAAAAATCAGAAAATATTATTACTAGATCAGAAAATTTGAAGTGAAAGAGTTTCATCTAACATGATGACAAAGAAGTAACCATATATTTTACGCGCTTTAAAAACAACAAATAATGCTTGAACGGACATGTCATGCCAATCTCAGCAAACTTTTCAAATTATGTAGGATAAGGACGCCGAACTTATAACTATTAAGAAAGGTATTTAGGAACTAGGTGGGACCTCCAATGTCGGAACAAAAGTGGATGTGCGTGTGGGTTTTGCATTTTTTTGCATTTGAAATTATTATTATTCATCATTTGAAATTATTATTATTTTATATTACTTAAACTTCTAGATTGCTATTCAGCGCTCAGCGAGGGATTTACAAAAATAAACAAGGAATTGGCCAAAATGTTATCAAGCACACTTACATACGTCTCGGGCACAATGTTGCAAGGGGAAATAAAAAGTTGGAAGTGAATATTACTTTTGCCAATCACTGCTCCTGCATCTTCTATAAGTAACAGTCCTCCCGTGAGAGAACAACACCTGTAAAACAGTTGGATCTAGTCCTGCTCTATTTATCAGTGAAGTTTTTAAAGCGATTATGAAAAAGTTTTGCTTGAAAGTCTTATCCCACTTCTGTTGTTGAGATCAACGAATCATTAAAGAACTGCAGGACAGAGAGACTAGCATCTATGGAGACCACACAGCTCCGGCCACTAGAGTCTTTGAATGAGAACCTTTCAGGAAATGCAACAAAGTATAAGATCGAGATACTTATCTTGGAAAGCCACTTCCACAAACTTACTGTTTGAAATTGAAACCAGTCTAACGAAATATCGTGTCAGCTAAAGCTTAGATTTGCCGCGAACTGCAGTGCCACACAAGGGAAACAAACAAGAGTATGACAAGATTTAGGTGAAGAAGAATTTTAATAATAACATAAGGTATAAGAGCTTCGTTAGAAGATGCGTGTTATTATTGCGACTCATCAATCCTAAATTTTTCTGGTAATGTTCCACAAACGATTTTTATTGAAGTTATTGTACGATTTGCTGGAACGCAATCAGCTGCTTCGAGAGTAGAATATTTCAATTTCTTACTTTTTTCTATCATGCAAAATAAGAAAACATAAATCTGTCATTAACACGCACGCTAATTTCAACGAAATCTTGCACCAACCCATCTTTCTGATTTTGCATTCACCGTAACGACCTAAAATATGTAGATCAACAACGGTAAATTTATATTATTAAACTTTAAAATCAAACACAAAACCAAATAAATAACATTTCAAACTATTATTTTCAAGCGGTATACATATTAAAAGGAGAAATAAGGCAAAATTTCTTTGCCAACGGGTGGGTGTAAATGATGGCCCAATGAATAAGAGCAGTAAATTTAACTTGACGTCAGATATTCATGGAACTCTATCGGCGAGTGGCAATCCATTAATGAGAAAAGGGTCAACAAGATCTATAAAATCAAAAGAAAAGTAAACATATCCTTTTTTACGAGTATAACCTTCAGACAATTTTATTTTGATTTGACGAAGGCAGTGCTTCCGCCCCTATAACTTTCATCGACCGTCATACGCCATTCATAAAATCATTTTTCACTATGTCTGCAAAATTCATGGCTGTTTACTCTTTTGGGAATATCAATTACTCTTAAAATTCTGATAGGTGACGGGAAAGAGCCCGATGAATTATAGAACACTCAATGAATTTGAGATTCAGTTGAATGTTTCCAACTACTCCTTTGTGAATTGAAATAAGGAACAGTATTTTCTCGTCCAAATTACATCGAATGTACATTTATTTACTGTGAATAAGGAATTGAATGGTAGCAATAAGGAATAAAACCAAGTTCTGTGAAGGAGACAATTTTCCATGCTTCAATTTTGCTATGCATTTTAAAACCTACGTCTCCAGGAGCGCTCGAAAAGGAGATATCAAAAAAAGAACTGAAACGATTCACTTGGATAAAGGCAACATTTTTTTAAAGAAAAATTACAGATTGTATCCCGTTAATTTGTCTCACAACAATGAGTTATGTATCAAATGAAAGCTTAAGAATTTCTCTTAAGGGAACATTTACAAAAAATTAATTTACTGTACCAAGTAACGGTACTTTACTGAAACTTTGAAGCGAAACTGAAATTGCATGTATTTTTATTGGTTCATTTGAATAAAGGCAGTTGAAGGATTGTGTTTTCGAGAATAATTGGTAAAATAAATAAAGTTCAATCAGAGTTATATTTGATCTTGAGTAAACGGAAGCATTTTTTAAGTTAATATGGGCAAAGGTATATGTATATGTGATTATTAATTCGCTTTTAATCTCTAGGCAATCGAAATGGCGATTGTCGATGATGGCAAAAATTGAGCACCGCGCTGTGATTAAATTTCTTACAAAGCGGGGAAAAAGTCAACAAATAATTCCTAAAGAGATGATGGCTTTCGCTGTCTGCCAATCGCTGTTTCTTTGGGCTTAAGAGGCAATTGAGTAATAAGCCCTCTCCCGAACGACCAAAGTGACTTTGTACAGCACCTTGATCATCCTAGTCTTTCTTTACGGCGCAAAAACCTGGACGCTACTAAAAGCGGATGAGGAAGCCCTTGGTCTCTTCGAGAAAAAGTTATGCGTGCGATTTTTGGTCCTGTTTGCGTTGATGGCATCTGGAGGAGAAGTTTCAACAACGAACTGTATGGGCTGTACGGCGGCATGAGCCTAGTCAAGCGTCTACGGATACAACGCTTAAGGTGGCTAAGCCATGTAGAGCGGATGGACAACACTGCTCCGGCCCGAAGAGTCTTCGAATCCGAACCACAGGGACAACGCAGCAGAGGACGTCCTAGACTGAGATGGCGCACACAAGTGGAAAAGGACCTCGACCAACTTGGAGTGCGCAATTAAAAGCAGCTGGCAAGAGATCGTGCAAGCTGGAGAGGCATGTTGGTTGAGGCCCAGGTCCTCCCCGGACTGTAGCACCATCCGAAGAAGAGGAAGAAGATGATGGCTGTTAATTATCGTTATCAATTGTTCCAAGGTGGTCAGGTGAGTTTAAGAGAGGCAAGGAGACTCTCTTCAACTACCATAGGCACCATTCTTCATGACCAGCTTGCCCTTTCAAAATTCACAACAAGGTGGGTGCCATGAATACTCAAAGTCTCAAAAAAGTGCAAATCGCATGCTAAAGAGAGTTTTTGGAACCCTGTATTGAAAACCCTGGAGGTATTTTTTAATAAATGTGGGCGAAACATTGGCTATGATCTCGAAAGCAAGCAAGGGCCCTTGCAGTGGCACAAAAAACGTACACACCCAATATAACTCCGTCAGCAGGAAAATTCATTAATTTGGGACTGAAAGGGAAAATTGTTGATTGTACAAAAAAAAATGAGAAAAGTTGCATTATTTACGGAAGGAAATTAAGAAAAACCACAGGATAAGCTGACAACAGGTGTGTTGCTTATTCGGGAAAACACTCTCTTTTACACAGCAAGAGTTTCCAATGCTGCTGTGCGAGATTATGGTTTCGAAGAAATTCAACACACACTCCAAGGTCCACCCTTGCCACTAGTGATTATTTTTTGTTGCTTGATTTAAGAAAAAACAAATCTTCGTGGATGGTGGATTTTTTGATGTTGAAGAGCTCAAGGAGGCAATAAATTCATATTTTGCAGCGGAAGAGGAAGTATTGGGTATTAAAATGCTTAAGTGCGATTCTATTGAAAAACAAAAATAATTTAAAATGAATTCGCATTTTCCTTCTTATCGATACCGAGAATTCTGTTCAATGAATAGTGTGAATCTCATTAATCAACTTAATTGGTATGCCAGTCGCAATTTAAGCAATGCTACACAAAAGAATATAATCAAATTGGCTTTATTTACAATTAGAACAAAAGCCAACTAATTCCATTGAAGGATTAACTTGACAGAAAGCACAGACTTAATATATATTCTTGGATATTCCCTATCTTATACAGTAGGTTGTATCGAAAAGTCTCTGCGGTTTTTTTACCAGATAGTGTTTGTGACCATATGTATGGACACACTAATCCGATTTTGTTAAATGAAAAGGTGTTTGAAAGAGTTAATTGCTCGTGTTAAAACTTGGACTCATTTCAATATGAGTGACATATCTGAAAAAGAACGCTTTATTATGTATTTGTTCAATAAAATGTGGGAAAATGTACCACAAATGTGTGCAGTTTACAGTGATATTTGATTTCGTTCCGAAAATTTCGATGGCAAAAATGTAACTCGCACTGATCGGATTGTCACTGAAAAAGTCAATTTTGTAACTGGTAGAGCAAGCCTTGCATGGAAATTGTCAGGAGATACAAATCATACACCGTATGCCAGTTTGGAACCCGTAAAACGAAGAGGCTACTCAAAGGAGCAAAGTTTTGGAGCCACATCAATTAACGCAATGAAATTTAATAGACCGAATAGCAATCAACGCTGCTGAAAAGTAACGAAACAAAATAATTTTTTGAGCATTTCATCACGGGCAATATAAAAGATAGATTCAATGCGTCAAGAGCAAACCGACCACAAACTACGGTGGTCAAGAGCAAACCGACCACAAACGACTTCAGCGCTTGTATTGACTACAATCAAGGTTATGGTGAATGTTTGATGCGAGCGGAAGGGAATTTTCAATTCGATCCTCTACTGTGCACAACTCGACTTTAAGCAATTAAGTAAGAGCGATCAGAATTGGCCAACAGAAAAGACTTTTCCTTCATCATGACAATGCCGGACCACATACATCTTTGATGACCGGGAACAAATTAACGGAGCTTTTTTGGGAGATTTTGATGCACCCACCGTATAGCCTGGACATTGTACCCTTTGGTTATTATTTTTTCCGCCTCTGAAAAACTTAATTGAATTGAAAAGAATCCGTTGAATTTTTATATGAGCTTATAAAATATATTACTGTTTGCACATATTAAAATTGAATTAAATTTTTTGGAATTCCTCTATGTAATTTGTTTGGTTTCAATTTGGCACTAGTGTCAGATAAGCTTTGAGCTACGCTTTGTTTAGTAAACAATTCATTCGAATTTTATAATGTCAAATTATCTGTTAATTACGCAGTTTCAGTAGAGGAGTTTCCAGCATATTTTAATAATTACAAACAAAAAAAACGTTGACAGGGCTAGCGTAAAAGGTATAAGAGTCATGTATGCAGAATTTATAGTTTATAAATAAATTAAAACAATGTTTGAATAAACATTTTTGCATGCTACTATAACTTAGCATCAAAGCATACATTTAAAACATTTAATTTTTATAGAATTTATTTCAAATAAAATTTTTCTTTTGTATTAACAAAATTTCGCTTTTCCATATAAAATACGCATAACAAAACTTGGTTTGAAAGTTAGTTGGATGAACAATAATATCAAAATACAACATGTTCAAAAAAAGCGGCTACAGTTTTAATGATTTTTCTTCATGTAAGCAAGTAAAAACTGACTCTTAAGGAATAAGATTCTAAACCATGACTCGACTGGCCGATCCTACAGGTCTGTTTATGAAAATTTGCACACTAAATATGTTTAAGTGGATTCCAAATTCAATCAGAACAACTGTTCAAAGAATCAAAATTCTGCAGCCGAACATAACAAAACTACAATCTGTGGCTTTGTTTAATTTTTTTTATCTATTTAATTTTATCTGATGACTTAAAATGTGAAAAAGTTGACCCAAATATGATAGTTATAGCCTACACGGAACATTCTTAAAAAATATTCACATACATTGCGGACCCAAAAAAGAGTAAAAACATCGACTTTCTCCTTTTTTATACGATCATAAATTGGGGAACACCCAGACATCCTCGACCTTGATCCTGCACACGAAAATTTATAAATACTACCTCAGATGGAGTGAGTGTTTCATACGCCCCCCTTTATCAAATTAATTTTCACATCCAAAAATAACATTTCTTCACAACAAAAAAAAGCTTACATTTAAATTGAAACGTGTTTACTCACCTGAATCACAGTTTTCCTAGCTCCAGTATGATTATGCTGGGTTTGAGGTCTAGAATTTTTCAGTGGTAATTGCAATGGAAGCGATAAAGGAAATTTTGGTGCCAACTTATTCTGCAGCTGTGTGGAGTTTGTGTTGTTGGCCCGTACCAAGTCCAGAGCCAGAAATATGCTCTTTGGCGTCCCAGGAGTGTAGAAAATCTGTCTCTGTTGATTCTGATTTTGATTTTGATTCTGGTGTCCCAGACTCTGTTGCATTTGCGCCTGATCCTGAGACTCTTGAAACTGCTGTTTGTCCTGCAGTTTTTGTTGCACATTTTTATTTTTATCAACCTCAATGTGATGTAATGTTTCTCCAATGGACGGCTTAATATTAACTGTTGGCAAATTATTAGCTTTGTTCTTGTTGTTATCCAATTTCTTTCTGCTATGCGATGCAGCCAACCGCTTCCATGACAGAGCGTTGATAAACAGTGAATGCTTCTTCAGATTCTTCTCGAGGGCGTTCTTCTCAGAGAGTATCCTGGAGCTGTCGATGTTACGCTCCGACGATTTAATGTTATTCACATTGTTGTTGATGCTATTGTTATTGTTGATAATATTGTTTATATTGTTGGTGTGTACGTTATGCGTTTGTTCGAGTACTAAATTGTTGTTTTCGTTATTATTATACTGGCTAAAATTGTTGTTAGACAGTTGCTGAAATATCGGTTTTGTGTTCTCCCGATTTTTTGCATTATTTAATTGTTCGTAGGAGAAGTTATTTAGCGGGAAATCGGATGCACTCGAAGACTCTAGGGTGCCTTCGTTGCTGGAGCCATTACCGTTGTCGACACTGTTACGATGATGCCGATGGAAATGATGATTATGATGATGCGCTGAGTAGACGGGGCGCCGTTCTCGGGGACTAAAACTGAGAACTGTACCCATAGCTGGCCTTTCCTAAATTCCGATGCTGAAAAACTATCAATTCACACACGTCTTTAATTTTGGCTATACAATGATAAAATCGTTATCGTTGCGATAAATATGTTTCGACGAGTTATTAATATCGTATTCGACTTTTGTATCTACTTAATGATTCTCTAAATACTCGTGTAATGTGATTAATTCTTAATTTTCTACAACTACTGTCCATGAAGAACTTTGAGAATACATAAAATATTTTCACTTTTGACACACACACTCCGCAGTGGGCAAGGAGAAGGAGAAATAATAAAATTTTTCTACCAACAAAATTTCTGCACTGTTTCGAAGGATTTTTTTTGAGTATTCAAACACGAATTAACTACTAAACTACTTAAAATTACTGTGAGTATTTTTAAAGTTTTTTTCCGAGTGGTAAGCAGAAATTTTTCGCATTAAATGCAATTAAATTCGCTCCACGCCACGGAAAGTCTTTCACCAAAAAAAAAATTTTTTTTAGATACTCATAAATTTCCGATCGATTTAAGTGCGCAGAAGTATAGCCGTGCATTCACCCTTTGTCTACGGCCAGGGAAAAAGCCCGTGTTGGATGCTTCAACATGAACGTGTGTGCCCAGCTTGGAGGGTGAACTTTTGAATATTGCGCATATTCCGTATTGGTAGAATCGCACTGTGCAGGGAAATGCTGTAACAAGCGAATTGAATTATGTCCACCAATATCCCAACCACCACCCACCCTGATTTGAGCTGTTGTGGTGTTTTTTTCTTTTCGCTTTGGTTCGAATGGGAAATAATTAATTCGAGTTTTTTTGGAATGGATGTTGTGTTGTGAGGACTTAGAATAAATAAATACATACCTGTCATAGGAAATGTCAACTCCAATACGACTGGGCTTAATTAAACTCTTGAATTGACTTCGGATAGCACCTTTGAATACATTGTTGATATATCAGACGTTCTCTACTGCTGTAGAGAAGGAAGACTGTCTGCCATTTCTAAGGATGTTACCAGATTTCGCTTGCCAATTGGGGAATTTTAAAATGCTCTCGTTTTCAAATGTCAAAAACCAACTTGTCTGTGTTGTTGTGAACTTTCAATAACCAGGAAAATATAGATCTGTTAAAATGCATTTTACTTTGTCTTAAAGCCAAATTTAAACTATGTCTGAATTTTATAATTCTTTAATGGAAAATAACAATTCCAAAACGTTTGCGAAACTGGTTAAAATACATGGAATCGGTTAAATATAGCTTTATATTATTACTTTCATCGGACTTGTTTTGGTTAGTTCATCGAAGAAACAATTTATAAATACATAATACATACAAAATACAATACTTCATGGAATATTCTAATTTCCTCTTTGGGCACTGAGGATCTATGGGCTTGTAGCCAAAATATTCGACATTGGTAGATCCTTTAATTTTAAAATGTGGACCTGCTTATCAGACTGTGCAGGCTACTAAAGCCTAAAATTATTTATAACGCATAATATTTTGCAATGACTGCAAATGAGCGTTACTAAGTAATCCAACAAACTTGAACAATATCTTGCATGGTTACATTACTACTTAAATTAAGGCATTTGAACTACTTATACGAGTAAGTTAGCGTCAATTGAAGTCTTAAGAGGCATTGTTGCGTCGGTATTCCGCCAGTTTTTCCGAAGAAATTGGTAACTAAATTAGGTAGTATTCGTGTTCAACACTTTTTAACACAAGAAGACGTTGGATACAAAATCATCAACTCACAATATAACACAAAACTTTTATAATATCCTTATAATAAATAAACTTCTTCTTCGAATGTTTTTTTTTTTTCTTAATGGCTTAAAGGACTGTGATAGAAAAACAAATCTAAACAGGTCTTGGATTCGATATTAATATTTTTATATCGGTACCATTCATGTGTAAGAGATAATTTTAATATTTTTCAGGACTGAAATCGGCATAAAACTCCGCTATGGGTACCGTTAGACGCAAACCAAAGCTGAAATAGTATTTAAAAAGAGTTATCTTACACTCATGATTCAGAATTCTAAAGTAGATGGCCTGAGTAAACTGTAAATACAAATCTTTTGAAATTAGACTATAAAATAACGCCAATCCAGATAAACTCGAATGTCCACATTCTAAAATAAAAGCGCAGAAACATTTCGAGTCTATTGAGGTATTGAAAAGCTAAAAAATCTGAAAGATATTAAATGACTTGTCCCTTTTGCAATATAAAGTTTCAGACAGTTTTTAGCACATGAACTAAGCCAAACCTAGCATGGGTTTTAATATTTACTTTTAACCAGGACGTAAGATTAAGATTGACCTTAAGTTAAGATATAAGATTAACCTTACTCACAGAACGAATAATATAATCAGCAGCAATCAAATTTGGCAATCTGCATTTGAAGTTATTTTTTCACAATTTTTAAGCACACAACAAAACAACTTAACATGCACGCATTTCAATCAGAATCATTTTTTCTCTGTCATGTTATGCATCAAATAAGTAAACAAACTTTGTTTTCACATGGCAATGCCAATTGCATAACCAACTTATGTTAAGGAATGTTTTTAACGATACACTCCAACACACATACCAGCACAGTTTTTGCATTCCGCCAAGCGAAAAAGGACGCAAAAAAAGAAAGAAATGATTGACCATTTGCCACCCCTAATCAGCCCTTCCGTCCGGACATCAAAAAACACATTCGTGGGTGTGTATGCAGGTGAAAAAGAGACAATGTTGATGTTCCAGGAAGACACATATTTTGGGTCGTTTTAATTAGTTTTTTTTCTTGTGGCTAAGTAATTAATTAAAAAAAGAAAACATACATAAGTAGGATGTAGACAAAATTAAAGTTTTAGGAGCCTGGAGCGTCTACGTTGAAGCTTTCTTTTTATTTCATTTGAGATAATATTTGTGATGGACAGTTTATTTATTGCCCGGAAGTTGTGTATGCCCCTTTCTCTTACTGATTCGATAGCAGACGATTTTACTTTAATCTTATAAATAAATAAAAGAATGGTTAGAATGGAAATATTAACCTTTCAAATGTTTTTAGAAGTGCAAAATAGAAAGCACCCTATTTTAAAGAGATGGGGCCTTCAATTATGATATAAGCGTCCATTCCAGAGAAAGAAAATTTCAATACACGTACGCAACGCTGTACCTTTCGTGGGAGTAGACAAATAAGATATAATGCTTAACTAAGAAAATGTTTGTTCATTCACGTATAACAAGACTTTTCCAGTTATATCGGGAATTATTCGATCTTACATACATAGACGATGAGATTTACAAGTATAAGAGAAGAGACAAATGATAAACTTCATCAGCAACCACTCGAATTTCGTAGGATAAATAGCTCGGCTGTGTGAAGGTTTTACACATTTCTTTGAGGATTCGCCGTACGAAAACGGTTTTGCGCGCACCTTTTGGATTTCAATTCGATCTGCATCTAAGGCAGATTCTATAACATCAGCCATTTATGTACGGCTAAATTTATATGAACTCACAAGAAAATATTATGACTTTAAAACGGAATTCTATAATTTTATGCAAGGTGACTTACGAGTATATCAAAGCCTGATATAAGAACATAGTCGATAGAGTGACCGTAAAGAACACTAGAAGCCTTGCACTAGACTTTAGACAGGATACAACACCCTTCGAAAGGTGGACTCTAATCTATATATATTACTTATTGGCAAAATCAGAAATGTTTATTATCATTTCAACTGATGATTAGGAAGACGAAGAAATCTCACGCCTATTCGACAAAGCAAAACTCCGGCATATCTTTTAAGAGGCTGTAAAATGCGTCGGGCGGTTTTCCAAGGCCGACAGTAGTGTTTTGTTTCCTTTGCCAGTTCACTGAACTTTTGAAGATCCTTCCTATTTTTAAATGACTTAGCCGTCATTCGTTAAGAATTATGCAGTGACAAAGGAAGTATTTCACAGATTTTATATTTATTCCTACAATTCATTCTGAAATCGTAAGCCCGACGTATTTGCCGTCGCGCAAAATTCGTACCACTCAGAGATTATCGTTGTCTTCATCTTGAAGAATTTTCATTTTTTCCAATATGTTTACATGGGAACCCTAATAATAATAATAATTGAGAGGTACTACAGCCCACAATGGACCAAGGCCTAGCTTCTACAGCAACCACTCTTGTTGTTCTATTGTTCTTTTACGGGTAGGAGAGACCTACAGTTTACTGCCGCCTGCAAACATATAGGCAGATATTTGACAAGCTTTTCATAGACAATTAGTTCTTTTTGAGTGCTTCCGTTAAAAATGCAAGAATCTTGGAACTTCGGCAACAACAGCGGCCATAGGATATTTATTTACAGCTGAATATGGGATGGAATTGTCTGAATTCAGAAAGATGCACGCTAGAGTTCTGCAAAAAATTGGCACCGATCCTACAATGTTTCTGTTGTATAATTGGGGCATAAATCAAACTTGTGGCTACGTTTTACCGATTTTCTTTCGACAATAAGTTGGGCTTAGTCCGTTGCTGGAAAAACTGTATCGAACGATAAAAAAATATGCAACTGGACATTGCTCTTAACCCTTTTTGTTTATAAATATACAACTGGCTTTTTCTTGAAGACCTGACAGTCATAATAGTCCAAAAGTGTGGTATCACACGATCTAGGCTGCCAATTTACCGCAGCAAAACTTGGCGGTCTTCGGGTTGCTTATCACCCCAAATACGGCAATTTGTTTTATTAACGTATCCTTTGAGTCAGAAATGTGTTTCATATTTTCACTTAGTTTTTCTAAAGGCTCAAAATATGACTCAAACTCTAGTTGCCTGGTTACAATTTTTTAAGCCGAGACCCTCACGAGACCCAAGCTGCTGAAAACGATGAAGAATCGATTCGTTTCTGTCTTTGCGTAATTCTAATGAGCATTAATGCAGGTGCACAATTTGCAAGTGCTGTTGTGATGTAATTCTTTTCATTACACTCGTGACTTGCCAAGCGATAAAGTAGTTTGATAGGAGTCACGAGGGATCTGCTCCAAAAAGGATATTGAAAATCAAACCCTACGATAAATCACACTTAATATGCATATCTGAGAATGATTCTAGTCGAAGGACCACAAAAATCAAAAAAAAATGATGAACTTAAGAAACGATATAAAGAAATGTACTGGAAGTCAGAAGTACTAGAACTAGAAGTGAATAAACCCATATAGATTTAAGGTATACAACTCTAGGATTTTACCAAAGCAGAGGATTTCCAAAAAAAATATGACATCAGTGGCATAACCGCATATATCAATAAAGAAAAAGGCCTAGGAATACTATATAGAGACTACTTTATGAAGAGACTTGTTGTTGTAATAAACGTGTTTATTCAGGACATAATGTTCCTCTTAAGTGCCATTGCGTTTTCAATACGGTCAATATGTTGTTGCTTGAATGCAAAAGTAAAATCTAATTGTCTCCAAATCGGTCTTCATCGCCTCAGTTTCTATTCTTAAAATATCGCCCTAAAAACGTTATCTACAAAAAATCTGCCTCACTTTTAAAAGTGCAAAAAGGACATTTAAATCCCTATGGAAACTATGCATACAAGCACTGAAATAACATTGCAGATACATACATATGTACTTATAAATTCAGTTCCATGAAAATAAGAAAATTGGGTGTTAACACATTTTACATTAAAATGTAAATTAATGTAGAGTTTCAAGAAAAATAAATCTCCCAAATCTCCCCATAGATTATATTCTTTCCCAATGTTCACAGAAAATCATAATTCCGTAAGTATAAGCTGTTCTACTATAAACTTTTTCAAACAATTGCAAAAGCAAATAAAATGTATGTCTCGCAAGCAACCGCCCGAACTCGTTTCCAAACTGTAACAACCCCACCATACGCATTCGCTATTTAGGAACAAATCCCAGGATATGCCAACTTAGCCAACAACATTTCTAAAAATAGCATCTCTTACTCCTTGTGTGCCCAACATCACCGCGTACACTTCAAATAATCAATACACCCAGCGGTTAAGGTGTGAGGCTGCATATTTAATCACATCTGGCTTGACGCTAGTAAAAGCTCTTTTTGTGTCAACAAACATAATTGTAAAGCACACTGGTGGTGGTGGCATGGTGTCTGTATGCCGAAGGCGTCGTCGCTGCTCGGATTTTGTGCGGATAGAATTCATATGAAATGCAGACATTGTTATTCAACCAATTCCGAGGAGCTTTTACTAAATCTTCACTCAAGGGCCACGTATTTAAGTAATTTTGTTGCCGATAGCATCCCAATGTTGTTTTGAGTGTTAGGAAATCCTTTAGTCATTTTTTTTTTCTTCGTATTAACAAAACGCTGTCGGGTGATTTATTGTCTTCCTTTTTAATTTGAAAATGGATGAAGCAGTATTCCAAAACCTATGAAACTCAATTATGTTTCAGACAACAAATTCTTTTCGACAGTTTACCAAATATTTTTATTTTCACCCTTCAAGCGTCTGAAATTTTACTTAAAAATCATATTACTCATTTGTATCCGCCCGCCGCGGTTATTAATTTGAGCGAATACAATATTATCAAAATAAATTTAAAATCCGATACAATGTTTTTTACGTAATCTGGTATTCCCTTGAAAATTTAGGGAAAATTACAATATTGTAAATAACATTAAATTTACTATACGAACCTACCGCTTAAGTGGATCACAATTAATTTTTTGAATATACACTTGTGCTCATTCAATAAAGCCACTATTATAATAATGAAATATTTGTTATTTAATATTAATACCCAGAGTCCTATTTTATACTAGAAATGTATTCTAGAAACCAGTTATTTAGGAGCCAGAAATAAAACGGTTAAAGGTTACGAGTGATCCTTTCCCAAAAAAAATGGATATATTTTTCCTGCCACATAATTAAGCCACTTACTGAAAATATTTTCGTTATTCGGCAAAAAAACCTGTACATCATGCGAAAGGTATGGAAGCTATACATTAACCACAAATTGATATCAAAGGTGACGAGGATAAATAAGAAGTGCAATCCCTTTCTATAAAAAAGGATTTGAGAATTCACTACCAAAAACTACTCTTACTTAAAGAAGTGGTAAGTTTGTGTTTGGAAAAAGAACAAATAAGGTTTCCAGACCTTAATAATAATTGAGTGGCACTACAGCCCACAAGGGAACAGGGCCTAGCAAGATTTGAGAAGCTTTTCATAGACAATTGGAGGTGTTCCGTCCGGGAATCGAACGTGTGGGTCGACTCACTTACACAATACGCCACGGCGACAACGGTTCCAGACCTTGACCCCATTAAAAATCCAAGTTAAGTTATATTAAGATCAGTATATCTTCAAACTTCGAAGTGGATTTATTATATGAGCACAAGTGTACACCTACAGTGGATCAATCTTTTTTGTACATACAACATAGGAAGCATTTTTTTTTCGAATAGTTTATTTCATTTATGAATACTCCAAACCTGTACTTGGCTCATCATCTCTTGGATTTATTTTATTTGCTTCAAGCGTTTAAAGAGCCCGAAGGACTATTAACCTTCATATCTTCTCGGACGGGCTTGCTGGCCCTGTAAGAACGAAAACTGTTTTTTTAGTTTCTTTCAAAAATTAAATCATTATAAAATCGGTATGTTTCCGCTCCCATATGCATAAGTATGGTCAAAATGTAAATTAAATCATACAACCACACATGATTTGTATTTCAACGTATGAGAAGAATTTGAGGTTTTAGGTTAGTGGAGTTTTATAAATTCATTTGATCCCGCCCACTTACGATCTTTTGGGCTAGAATGGATCGTGTTTGATGAATGCGATGTTGGCACGGGTGTATTGAACGTATAAAATGACAATGAAGAGTATGAATATTTACAGGAAGTTATGTACATATGTTTATTCATAAATATCTATGTGCATATAGAACACGACGAGGTATGTGAGTTGGGATTCGCCAAGATAAATGTTGCAGCGCAGTCGATGTGAGACACATAAGTAGATTTGAGAGTAAACCATCTTCTTTTCGAAAATTAATAAGTTGACCTCACATCCTCAAAGATGAATTTGCAGAGCACGCTGGATAGGTTAGCGGCCGCAAGTCAGTGATTCTTCCAACTCTCACTTATGGTCATGAAATAATGACCGTGAAAATAAGATCGCGAAAACAAGCTGCAGAGATGAGGTTTCTTCGTGCTGTTGTGCTAGCAAAACTGGAAACAACTACTTATTCGGACAGAAAGGGCTATACTTTGATGGATCAGCCACATGGTACGGATGTCGCCTTTATCATAGATGCGATTCCAGTAGGTAGGTGCGCGTAGCAGACCCAGGGCTAGGTGGCTGGATTAAGTCCAAAAACACGCCTGGTTGTGCTTAGAAATACTGGAGGTATCTCGTGCAAAAATGATAATGAGATGATGATGATGTATGGAAGTATGCAACCCCATACTGGCTTTCAATGTTACTTTCAATGAACGAACGAACAATTTTTCCAATCGGTACCGTAAAAGTATTCTAGTCCCTATTCAAATCTCTATTTATTTCTTTTCTCAGTTATTTTACCGATGATTCAGTATAGAAATGAGGTCCAAAACCCTTCAAATACAATCGAAAACTCTATTGATTTCCTAACCTAGAAAAAATTACACACTTTTTCGTGAAATTGTAAATATTTAAAATGTCTTTATTCTTTGGAGCATGTATGTAAATATACATATGTATCTATATCCGTTATTATTGAGAGTAATAATTAAGAGTTCTCTGTATTTAATTTTCGAATTGCTGCAAGTAAGCTTTACTTAAGTACATATGTATACATGTATCGCTTTTGTTTTTAGACAAATAAATTGTGTGACACCATAGCCCACAGCGCTAGAGCGTCTAGCAGGAGCTTATTGCCGAATTCGAACTGCAAGATTTGGAAAGCTAAACACTGATATTTAGTACTATTTTAAACTCATTTACTCAAAAGAGGCGGTGTCGTGAAAAATGGGACCTTCAGTGTGTCTGGCGACTGGCAAAAAAGCTTCCCCACAACGTACATTGTTGAGGTTTGATTGAAATTGGATTTTTGTCATAAAGCATGGTAAAAATCAAGCAGTTCCTGAAATATCCGCATTGGTCGATAAATGATACTCCACAAAGCATGACTGCTTCTTCTTAAGTAGGCTAAAGTACTGGCTGCTTGTATTTTCGCACATACGCGCAAAGTTGGCTGAGATCATTCTCCACTTGCTATCTTAGACGAGCTATCTTAGGTGCGTTGTTCATACCTTCTACACGGCCCAGACCTCCTAGTAGTTCTTCATGGAATCGTCTCCTCCAGATGCCATACGCGCAACCAAGACCAAGAATTGCAAGCAGAACTTTTTCTTGAAAATATTTAGGAGGTCTTTATCGGTTTGCCCAGGTTTTTTCTTCCATAGACCAGGAATGGGGTGATCAAGTTGTTGTCAGCTTGGTTTTCACGAGAGAGCTCTGGCAAGAGTACATCCAGACTTAATTTTGGTACTGATGTCATTGTTGTTTTTATAAAGCTCTTGACTACCTTAAGGCAGTTCCGCCTTTTGGGTTGTAAATATATGTTTTAATTGAATTATGGATCAAAAAAACATTTTTGACAACTTTGTCGCATCGTTCTACAAATAACGTTAAGTAATAACTGCGCACAGGTATCAGATATATCAATGTAATATATTTAAAATCCAACGTAATGTAAATAATTAAACATCCATGGGCTTCTTAGAGAATAAGTCAAGAAATAACATGGACCAAACCGAAAAGATCACAATTTAAGAAGTTTGTGACTGGAGTCTTTTTTGGATTTAATATTTTACTTTTTTACACATTTAATGCACATGTGTTTTGAGCTGCGTTGACGCCTGCGTTTTGCTGCACATGTGTCTCAGGCATAATTAAGAAAAAAAGAGTTTTTATATACTACACTTAAAGCATTAATGTATTAATCTTGATTTATACTTATCGAGCATCTGTACAAGTTTTGTGGGAACATTATGCCAAATGGGGTAAGTGGCAGGGATTGGTCATATCCTTCTAGAAGGCAAAAAAAAAAACTTAAGCCTCCCGAACGGAACTTGCTAAATCGGCACCGAATTAATTAATGTAATTAATTTAATTTAATTACTTAATTAATTCAACGAATGGCACCACACGCGATGCAAGGCCACACAAAATTTCAATAATGATCATGATGTCGAGTCATACCTTGTTAAGTTTTTTGCTGATAAAAACTGGAAGTTTTATGAACGTGGAACTATGATGCTGCCTGAAAGATGGTAAAAGGTTATTGCTCAAAATAGACAATACATTACAGAATAAAGTTATTTCGTTCTATGAAAAAATTGTCTTTTATTTTCTAGAAAAAAAAAAAACCGCAATTACTTTCCCTTTCCGGCAGCATTTAAATTCCTAAAATAACGCCTGTACTTGCAACGGACTTTAAAGTCGAAAACATCGAAACAACACATCACCAACAATTCCCCTAAAATTTCGATAGTGACCGTTTTGGAGAATGTATTAACTAAGTATTTACTAAGCTAAGTACATATGTAAGTACTTGTCGGATTGCCCTAGTATGACATGAGCAATGCACAGATCTCGCAACTTGAATATGAATTGAATATTTGGATATGAAGGCCAGAATTTAAAAATGTTCGTTTGAGGTAAAAAGAAACTTTGTTAACATTTAGTTTGTGCTTTTTTTCAGTCTTCTAATGTGTTTTTAAGCATCAAAATATGAAGGCCGAATTTACATATATATATTTGGCTGTTCATCTTTCCTACAATTGCTACTACGAAAATATGTGAGAAAAATAGGAAGCGATATATTCAAGACATTGAAACTCATCTGGCCATAAATTGACTTGAAACTTGGAGATGTTATTAGGGGGCACCGCATTTTATGCAAAACATGAAACATATATTTTTCATCTACTCTGCAACTGCCCTGCACTTGCTCCCCTTAGGTGTAAACTTCTAGGAGCACTCTGCTTCGACAATTTTAACGATTTGAGCAAAACTCCCAACAGAACCCTAGACTAGTGTACTTAGCCCTCTAGATAATAATAATAATTGAGTGGCACTACAGCCCACAAGGGACCAGGGCCTAGCTTCTACAACAACTAATCGTGCTGTGCGTGCTACTGTTCTCTCACGAGTAGAAAGGACCTACAGTTTTTTGCCGACTCCGAACGGCGACATTTTGAGAAGCTCTTCATAGACAATTGATACTCTTAAAGTGTTTTGAGCAACTCAAAAGAGGTGGTGCCGTGAAAAAATGCGAGGTGTCTCGTCCGGCAAACGAACCTAGACTTTCTGCGTGGCGGTCAACACACTTACCACTACACCACGGCGACCACAGATAATGCTGTCATATAATGCAATTGCTCCAGCAGCGTCTTCACTTCACCATTCAAAAAAAGAAAACAACGTGTATGGTCTAAATAGTAAGTGAATTTATATTTAATAGAATATTTTACGAAGATATTACTTATTTGCTCTGTTTTGTGTTTTAGCTTATTAATTTAATATAAAGAAACGTAAAAAAAAGAACCGAAATTGTAAAGCAAGATAAAACAAATATCATTCACTGTATACATATAACCAAATATTATTGCATTGGTTAGCATCGTCAGCTTCTTTTAAATTTTCTTTTGTTTTATAAATAAATTATGTGATGTGACAATGTGTCCTTACATAGGGAATCAATTTATAATATGAAATAGGTATAGTATATAATATTATATAGTACATATATTATATATATACACATATTAATGTAAGTGTAGTCATTTAATAGACAATTATATAAGTATATAATAATCTAGGTCACTATGGAGAAAATTCTCAATTTCCTTATCTGTCGAAACATTCTCCCGTTATGTCATTTTATTTTATTTATTTATTTTTTTTTATTTAATTTCTTCTTTATTTATTTTGTTTATTTGAATTATTTTTTAATTAAATTGTAATGCACTGTCGCTCTACCGTCCTTCCCTTGGCATGGCGTTTCGCGCTTCATAGTCCATAACTTCTTGATAAATTAATTCTTTCCACTGCTCCACAGTATGCTCCCTTTCGTCGACACTATGATCGTATGGCTCCGGAGCTGGCTGTAAGATCAGTAAGTAGATATTATTAAATTCTGTTCAAATTGTGATTTTTGGTTTTTCTTTTTTCACACATATGACACACGCTGCAAAAATACAAGGTATTTGACTTTACATATTTTTTGCTGTTGTAACATACTCGTAATACTGCTTGAAAGGAAAACAAATTATTTACAATGACAACAATCACTACTAAAACATGCTTTTATGAAATTATCTTTAAAAGTACTTAAAAAATCTGTCATATGCTAAACGATATTTTGTGGTTTCCTATTCCTACCTTATACCCCTTATCATAATAACATAATATATTGTCTATTTTCGATGGCTAAAACTAACTTGCAACTAACAGACAACTAAAGTGGGTTTGTTTTCTGATTTTTTTTTTTTCATTCTTCGGGGGAAGAAGCCGGCCTCTCCACAATTAAAAATGGTTCTGAACATCCAATTTAAATCGACCTGTCAGTTAAGTGACGGAATTGAAGTCGTTTTGTGAAGCCGACCTTGACAACAAACAGATAAAAGAAGGATTACTTGATTGACTGTACATACTGGATTATAGAGAAAGTTATTGAATAGTTCTCTAATGGAAAACATTAAAACAAACCGATTTCACTTCAAATTTGGATCGTAGTTTGTCATTGGGGTTCCACACCTGAGTGCGATTATGTAACGATGATTATACCTTTAGATAATTTGCTGAGCAAAAGTGATTTTCGGACGTAATGGAGGGGGACAGTGATCTACCGACTACAGACATGTAAAAATTAAGGCCCATGCCCTGCATTCGAAATGAAATAGATTGAAGCAGTTTAAATTAATTTTCGTGGTTTAAAGAAAAATAAATCAGCTGTCTGATCTTAAATTTGTAGGAAACATGGGAGAAAAAGAGCACAAGGGTTCATCCTGTTCATTATTCCGGTTGGAACTACGAGGTCCTTACACTTTCTATGCCATCCGGGCGAGTTTTGACACAAAGTCCAGCTCTTTACAAATACAGAAGGGTAGTGTTATCAGGCTCTTGTTTATTTTTACTGTCCTTCTGCTACATTTTGATAAAATTTACTGATGTAACCCTCATATCTCTACTGCTTTATTTTCTGGGTTTACTCACCACGATTATATACTTCAAATTGAGGCAAATTTTGTTGCGATTGTAATGATTTTACATTTCAAAAAAGTGAAGTACACTTCAGAAGAGAAAAAACAAATTGTTCACTCAGAGCGGTTGATTGAGCAATTGCAACGTCAACCAGTTCCAAATATTATATCTACAGAGTGTTTGTGTGTGTGCATGTTTACATCATGTAGAGATAAGATCTGCAGTAGTTATGTAATATACAATAGGAAAATAATAAGATTCCAAGTCAATTTTTTGTTAAAATAAAATTAAAGTGCCTTATTTTTTTTAATCGATTAAAAATTAGGGGCAAATGTATTTGTTCTTTGGACTGGAATTACTGGAATTATTGCGACCCACAAGATCGAATTTTCAGAAAATTTACAATGCGTAACAAAACGATGTAAAAAGTATGGAAATGTGAAATCCATAAAACCTCTATTCATTTATGAAGTTTGAAATCACCATTTCCAATTTCAGAAACGAATTTTCTCCTTGACCGTACAAAATCTTTAAAATTTGCAAAACATGAGCGTACGTGATGCATTGCTGACATCAACGCAGCACAAGTTCATGTGTTTACAAAACTATGTCGCAAAAATGAAAACATTTACCGCGTTCCAAAAATTAATAGTTTTCTTATATAAGATTTTTTTCAGAAAATTTGACTTTCACATTTCAAAATGTTAGAAGTCGTAAGGTGTGAGTAATTTCTTTAGCCAATTGCTTATTTTTCTTAATTTTTCATAAGTGTACATTTAGACATACTGAATTATAATATAACAGCGAAAACTTAAAAATAAATATAGAAAAACACAGATTTTTAGATACTTACTGCATTGACCTCTTCGGCATCATACCAAACATTAATATAACTATGAAGAAGTGCCTGATCGACTGAAATACGTTGTTCAGGATCAACTACCAACATTTTACTTAAGAGATCACGGGCTTCCGAGGCTTTTCGCCGACACTGTTCGTTATTATCACTTGGAAATAAAACATCGGGGAATAGCCTATCAAAAGAATAACCAGAATATCTGGGTCTATTCTCAACATAGGTTCGAACAGTGGGTTGTAAACGTTGCATAAACGATGCAGATGGAGTACCCAATTGTTCTAAATAAATAAGAAAATATAAGAAACACATATTTATAGTCGATTCAGTTTATCATTACCGATAATTTTGTTCCACTGATCAATATGATCAGTACCAGGAAACAAAACACCACCACGAATCATCTCTCCCATTATACAACCGACAGACCAAATGTCAACATTTTCCGTATAGCCCATGCCAAGGATGACTTCTGGTGCACGATAATACCTTGTTACAACGTATGGCGTCATCATGAATGTAGTGCCGGCTGTTCGGGCCAAACCAAAATCGAGAATTTTAAGAGTGCAATCTGCCTTAACAACTATGTTAGACGGTTTTAAATCCTGTTAGAAATAAAAAGAATAATAAGGGAAACATGTATTAGCAATATGAAAATTTCAGAATTTAAAGCTAAAGATGCATCCTGGAAACTGTAAACATTTCTGTTTTCTCGTCAGTTTCGCTATTCAAAGATTCTTTAAAACTGTATGTACTACTGTAGGCAAAAAATACCGGGTAAATTAAATTTACTTATTCTTTTTCATGGAATTCCGATAAGGACAAATGTTTTTATTTTTAGGTTGGCACCTTTGCCACTTATGCCTATGCAAAAGTTGATTTTAATTAAATGACATTTTCTGTTGAAAATATTAGAGAAGGGATTGGGTGAGCAAGTTCCATCGTAAACAACAGTTTGAATGGTACAAAATCAATTCAAAGAAGGTCGAGAAAGCGTTGAAGATGAGACGTGATTGCGATGAACATCACCTGATGATGAAAAAATTAAAGATTACACCGGAAAGGACTATGCAGCATGTTTTGGACATTGAAAAAAAAAGATTGTGCGTTGATTCCAACGGGGTATACTTGTATATCAAATGAATTTAAATGAATTTAAAAGAATGAATAAGGATTTCTCGATTTCTTAAAAAATTGCCGGTAGTAAGTGCAAATTAACTTGAAACAATATTTTTCGTCTCAAGTCCTTAAAGACATGTTCTCGTTACGAAATTGTTTCTGTAAAATTATAATAGGTGATAACTCCCATGGAAACAAGTGGATACAAAAAATTTGGGATCATGTCGCAATAGTCCTCTAATGATACGATTAACTTACTCTCATGTTATAATATTAACAAAACCCTAAAGCTTTGGTTTAAACGTTTAACATTTATAATATGTTTAACGTTTATAATACTGAAAATGTAAATTTGGAAGGGTTTTCACATATGAAAAGGTTTACTCTTAAGAAAATCTGCTACCATAGAGAAAAAATGAAAACATTGTGCGAAGGGACAGTATCGCTCCAACTCAGAGGGTCTTCGAATCCCAGCCTACGGGTTCAAGAAGGATCACGGACGCTAGAGAGCTTGGTCTTGACAACTGGAAGTAAATTGCCCAGAAGCGTCAAGAATGAAAGGCAGCCATAACTCAGGCTCAGATCCTTTATGGGTCGTAGCCAGATAAGAAAGTAAGTCAAAGAAAAAGTGTATGCAAAGGAGAATAGCATCTGATAGAACGGTGCATACGTTCTTTACATAGAACAGATGTAAGTATGCAGGAGAGCACCATACTAGATCTGCAGCCTTTACGTATGCCCTTAGAGTTAACATAGAATACGTAATATATATGAATTTTGCTATTAAGTCATAACAATGAAAATCTTGAGAAAAATTTACTCCGTTTGTGTACGAACCTGAAAATAAGAATATAAGGACTTCAGGGATGGAAATATCTGAAGTGATGATTGATTGTCACACTTTTTATAGGCATATTTGACTGTAAACATCATTAGGAATAAGACGATCACAAAAAATAAAGATAATTGGTGTAGCATAGTGAATTGGCGTCCCTTTAGTTCCGCTGACAACATTCAGTGAGTTATAAAGTTAAGTAATGTGTGACACCTTTATTTGTAATTTTTGCCATTTTTAAAAGTTTTGACAGTCAAAATGACTGGTTAAACTTGAGACAAATAAACTATATCAAATCACAAAAAAGCAATAAGTCTCCTGAAGGTATATACCCAAAGGGAAGCATATCTGTTGATGAAAAACAAATTCTTCTTTTCGAGCAAAAATGCCGTTTTAAATTTAGAATTTAAGGAAAATTACTTCTAATTTTAATATTATCAGATGTTGCTCATTTTACTTGCAAACTTCGGAGCAAACATTCAGAGCCCTGACTTTTACAGCAACCACTTGCGCCTTCCGGCTTCTATTTGAACCAATAGTTTATTGTCAGCACCAAGCGGCATTTGGAAAGCTCTGCATTGACAGTTATGGACTCTGGGGGTATTAGTTTTTTTCAAAGTTGTTAACACAGGAAAATGTGTTAACAGTTCCAAAGACTTGTAAATACAAATAAGCATTCGAAATTTATTTGTACATATAACAAGAAACTATATCTAATAATTCCATGAGTATACTTTAACTGATCAATTAGGAAGTAGTCAAATACCTATGATAAGCCTGCTTTGGTAAAAATATTTTACTCGTTGCCTTATTTAAATTTATATACGAAATGAGTATGTAACACATGAATTAAATACTTACTCTGTGAATAATTCCAGCAGAATGCAAATGCTTTATCCCACACAGCATCTGGTACAATAAGTACGACATTCTATCATGATCCAAGTCCATTTGTATAACCTGACACAAATTAGCATCCATGAGTTCCATAACAAGGTAGACATCTTGGAAATCCTCTAAAGTACGTTGCGGAGTAAAAGCATTCAACAAACCAATAATCTAAGCCGAGAAATAAAAAAATTAAAAGACTGTCATTTTTCATATATTCAAATGGAAACTTACATTTTTATGGTTAACTAGTTTCATTAATTTGAATTCCCGATAAGCGCGCTTTGCGTGCGTTACATTTTGAAATGGGCGTGATAACTTTTTTATTGCAACATTTTGTTCGGAAACTGTATCATATGCAGCACTAGAATACATAGAATTACAAGTACTATTATATATTTGGAAATAAAATGGAAGGAGAAAGATAGACGAGAAGACAAACAAAATACATAATGAACATCATTTTGCAGAACGGAAGGTACAAACAAAACGACAAATAAAACAAACAAATGTGGTTAGTGTCCTTTAAGAAAGATGATATGCTCAAGTGTGTGGCGCTGTGATGACCCGAATAGGAAACGATTCTAATCTTTACGTAACCCCCTTTTAAAGGGAATAATATGTGTACACGCAAATGGTATGGGGCAGTGGATTTTGATTACAGTTGTAGTCCTAGCTTTCAAAGGTATTATCTGATGATACAATGATTGTGTTTTAAAAACAATATGATTTCTTGTATTTTTGGTCTATTAAAAGTATAGCAACAGCGTAAAATATCAAATTAATCTAACTGGCTTGTATCTATAAGCATTTTATTTATACCAAAAGCCCAAACACTTTCGGCTAAAAGCATTTGATTTCAAATGTCCACACTTACAATAAAATTAATTAAGATTCAGAAAAAGCTAGCTTTATCTATTAGCGGGAGATGACTAAAACCAGTGGTTGGATCTATTATGTCAGTTGCTAAAAGCACGTTCTATGTATATTTCCCTCATAGTCAATTCCGCTCATATTCACTTCAGTTTTAACAGGTATCATCGAATTTTGCAATCTGTGTGACCATGAGTCCCTGAAACAGTCCTAGGTTGTTTATTGAACCTTGGTTCTGAAAGTTAAAAATGTCCCCTACCTGCATAAACTCCATTATTATTATTCCTTCAAAATGTTTACTGCGTAACCCAGTTTCTACACTTAATCAACATTCTAAAAAAACTGTCTTCGCTGATTATATCTTACAGTCGTCATTACGCATCAGGTAACTATGCCTGGAGTCAGACGTGTTTTTTTCACCTAATTTTTTGACATATTAGGCGGATTGTAGTTTATTACTATCTTGATGTACAGCAGGCAGCCTTTTTTCAATGAAATCTTTAAATTGCTTTGTCTTTAATACATGAATTAGGAAAGAGGATTTCCTTATTTGTTGCATATCTGAATCAAAATTTAAGTTAAAGTTGGAATTTATATTCTTTGATAGAAAAAAACATAATGAAGCATAATTTCCATTCTAAATATAATTAAGAATGTTTATCTTTCCAGGCTCTTTTCACTCTTGAAACAATGGATAATTCCGAATATTGCTCTAGTCCCGGAAGACTGTATCGCTACCAATTATGATATCTTTCTCAAGAAACTAAAAACTTTCCCTAACTAACTTCTGTATGTACTCCCATTAACAATAAAAGCAGCAGTGTACTTATCGTTTTTGTACCTTTTAAAAAAAGCTTGAACTGAGAACACAACCATCTGCCACTACTACATGCCATTTTGTAGCTGAGAAAGTTCTCAATTATATATTTTTGAAAAAGGCCGGTAAAAAGTGATAGTTATGGGTGTCTCGGGTCTCGGGTTCATCTAACTCTACTTGTTCGACACAACTTCTTTTTTAAAACGCGCATTTTGCGACGTTGTTGGAGTTCACAGGAACGCTCGTTAAAATAATATAATTTCATTTTAATTCTGCTTTTTGGATTTATTGGGTTTTCAGTTGTCTTGATGTAGTATGCAAATCAAACAAATCTGTATAACCCCTCCTTTTAACT
Source organism: Eristalinus sepulchralis (assembly GCA_944738645.1). Lineage (NCBI taxonomy): Eukaryota > Metazoa > Arthropoda > Insecta > Diptera > Syrphidae > Eristalinus > Eristalinus sepulchralis. Next base: position 48,065,008 of record OX122883.1, on the reverse strand, counting down.
ATTTTGACTTTCTGGGAATACAGCTGCCTGAAACAACTGTACTTACAAAATACAATCAGGACTCTAGCATGCGCAATACAAACTAATGAAACATTGTACAGTAATCAGAAGCTTACGGCATCATTCCACAATCAGATTCATCTAAATCTCGAAACATTTCAAGTTAATTTGAACAAAGAATATGTAGAAAGGAACTGTAACGTAAGTACTCGCCTGCAATAGTGTAATGAAATTTTTCTATGATAGACCATAAAGATGGTTCGTTAAAGCCGTGTTTTTTTTAGGGGTATTGAAATAATGCCATTTTCAGAAAGAAATTATCCTGAAGAATTGTCCGTAAGCTATGTTTTATTTTGATACTAATTTGGGGTTTTTGCCAGGAAGCAAGACAAAGCGAATGTTGGAAAACTAGGAAAGTTAAAAGTTCTTTTTACCTTTTTCTACACTGAGCACTGGCAGTCAGTCGAGAGGTAGTGTATTATACGCCAACACAAATGTATGATTCAATCTCTAGTCCTGAACATTGATCTACTCGTGTTGTGCGTGCTACTTTTCTCTCACGAGGAAAAGGGACCTACAGTTTTTTGCCGCCTCCGACAGGCGAGATTTAAGAAGCCTCTAATAGACAATCCCCTGAGTGTTGTCAGCAACTCGAAAGAGGTAATGTCGTGAAAAAATGCGAGGTCCTTCCGTCCTGAAATCGAACCTGGAACCTTGGCGTGTAAGTCGACGCCCTTTCCCATTATTCCATGGTGGGCATCACCTTATTAATAGGGTGACAAATACGCTTCTGCAATCACTTTAAAAAAATTCTCTGGATAATTTATTTTCGCAAGGCTGAAAGAGTTGTTTTCTTCTATTTGTGAAACCGAAAGTCTGGTTGGATGCAGGTAATAGTCACGCAGAACTTTTTGAATTGGAACTCAAAATGATTATACACATCTTGTGCCAGTGAAAAAAAAACTATTTACTTAAGATCAACCAACCAGTCTCTGTACTTAATTATTTCATAAAACTTTTCTTTCGGATTGACGTAAAAATTCCTAACGATGATCCATAAGCAAAACATTCAGAATTCCTTAAAATGCATACATGTAGGGATACTGAACTATGTGAATCTCATGTTGGAATTGAAATTTTCATTTTTACTTTTTATGGGAATAGTTACACTTCACTTAAATATTTCAACGAGGCAACAAAAACTAAGAAACCTAAGCGGAGATACCATAAAAAGGACGATATCACATGCAACAAGTTATTCGAATGTGAACTTACGTCCACAACCAGCACGTGGTCGTATGAATGCTTTGGTTACTGCTAACTAACCAAAGTGATTTTCTCTTATTAAACAAAAAAAAACATGCAACATTTTACGAAACAATCGAGCAAAAGACAATAAAAGTGAATTTGGAAAACAGGGAAAATGTCTATGGTGAATGTATCTTAACGAAGTACAATACTGAAAGAAAACGATAATTTAAAATACAATAATCGACTTTCGAGGATTGAAAAAAGCACATAGAGATAAAATTATACACCATAAATTTTGATGAAATTCGTAGAGAAAAAAATAAAATTAGGTAAACGATACATGAACGGATTTAAAATAAATGAATATAAATGAAAGAAAATCTAAAATTGGTTTAGATCAGCAGTCTATCTTACCACACAATCCCTTGCGCTCCGGAACCAATTGGCTTTAAATTTTGGTACCTATTGAGGATGGTGAACCTCGTATCTCCCACCTCAACGGTGTATAATGGGAAGCGTGAGCTCATCGTGTTACTTTTAGATTAACTAGACGCAATTTAATCCATTTTATTGTCTGAAATTAAAGGGAAAAAGATAATTATTTAATTGATAAATTGTAACGTAAATTTAATAAATTTTGTCTTTTTCTTATGAAATCTCTTGAACATGGATGCTCGTGTTCAAGCTAATGCATTTGTGAAAAAAAGGATTTTCAATGATTTCAGAATAAATTTTTGTGAAAATATTACATCAACTACAACAACCTATTCAAATGAATCCACTTGTATTTTGATTTCTTACGCACAGTCTTTAACTTCACAGGTGATTGATAGCGTAACACAGACCCATCTCCATTAGATATACTTCTGGAAAGTGACGTTAATGTAAAAAGTGTAAAGAAATTGCTTGAACCTTATTTAAAGAAAAGAACCGCTTCTGAAGAAGAAACACTCCACATATTTGAATTTAATTAGGTAGTTAAAGTTGTTTTATGAATACAAACATAATTCTGCCTCGTACATGCTTCTATGTTTTAATTGAAGAAACGCATAACAAGTATGGAATAAATGTATCAATTCATTTGATATCCACACCTGTTCTTTATGTGCCTATCTGCTCTTTAGCTTACAAACCAGAAGATCTGCCAGCTGTTCAAGTTGGTCCTTCATCATTTGTGTCATTTTTTGCGTTATAACAGTGACTAAGATTGAAAGAGTTCATAGGTTACAACTAATGTAATATAAGTTTATCTCTGCAACTCAGCAGCAACGCTTAAAGCGTATTCTGGGGATTTGGAATAGCATTGCCGTGAATGATTAATACATTATGGGGACATCGCTATGAAGTATGTACGTGGGAAATTGTCTCACATTGAGAGCACAAATCGCAAGACAATAGGATACTTAGAGATGACAGAGCTAATAAGACATTCTATAAGCGGTATTGCAAAAATTTGGATCGCTATAAATGTCTACAATATTAAACTATTAGGCTTCATTAATCTCTGAAGGTGAAACTTACAAGGAGTTGCTATACAAACTTCTACTTAACTTAACTATAAGGAATAAGTTAATATTTATCAACTGCTCAACCAAAATAAATTAACTATAGATGATGTTAAATGACGCAATCACTCGTGGTTACATTTCTGCTATCAACATAATGAGAAACCAAATGCACACAGATATCACTATCGAGCTACAATACATGGCCTGTTATTAAATTAGATTTTCATCTGTTAAATTGAAATCAAACCTAAGAATCCGGGAGGCGGAAAAATTGACTAAGCACTTCGTTTCCAAAACTACTCATGAGAGACTATGAAAGCGAATATTATCCTTAATTGCTACTTGTGTTGTATTCCATGCGGAAATGAAATTGTAACAAGTCGTGCACTATTTCAGGCAAAAATCGATTTCAGCAACATGGCAGTTAACAATAAATGCTGACCTTAATTTACTTTGTTGCTGTTTTTTTTTAAACACGGCTATCCTTAATGTCGATCTGGTATGCCAACTGAACTCATTTAAAAATAGTTCACTAAGAGTAATGAAGCATTCAACATCCAGACAACACTACAAGAGTGTTTAATTTTTCAGAAGCGCTAATTCGTGACCCCAAAGCGCTCCTTTTAGAACTGACTCGTGTTTTACTGCATTCTACGGCTATCAACAAGCACAATTTCCCTAAGGTAACCAACTAGAGACTACTTGATTACATGCACAATATAAAAAAATGTGACGTGTGGGAAATCAAAAAGCCTGCAAGAAGCACTCATCCTGACTGCGGTAGGAACTACTAGTTTTCATTTTAAAACACTGTAAGTGTTTATGACACCAAGGGACAAGCATCAAAGGTTTCTTTCCATGTGAAACAAAAGTGTAATAATTCGATTCTCTTCTAATTTAAGAGTATGAAAGTAAAATTTCCTTTGGCGGAGAGTAATAAAATTACCCAGTCTGTGCTGCTTGAAGTCATTGAAACTATAAAATGTTTATATGAACAAATGAGGGGGGATTCGAGAGTGAATAAGGTTGAAGCCGAAACGAAAAAGCACGTGGTTGCATGCATGTACATGCATGAACTCGTTTTACAATTTTCTTGAAATCTCTTCAAAACATATGATGCAAACATATGCATATCAAAATAAGGAGCGAATAAATTTGTTTACCTATTGCTGAAATTTAAACGAAGAACAATGCTTTTTAATCCTATTGCTAATTCCAAAATCCTAAATTCCTGTGATGAAAAACTATTGATGTAAACTTAACACGATTAACACCAATAATATAGAAAGAGAAAAAAAGATTACATGCATTGCTTTGCAAAGAAAAAACTTTTTTTTTTTTCTTGAATGGATGTCCGAACTTTGTTCTCTCTTAACTACCTTCTGTTGCAGTCTCCGTTGTCGAGATAAAGTCAAAAACTTCAGTTCAGACTCCCGTTCATATGAATGCGAGCTAGAATGCACTCTGGAATAGTGCAGGGTTATTACTTCATAGACTTTTTTTCACCATTATAAGGGAGGACATTTTTGCGGCATAAGACGAAGAAGAGATTCCAAGAGGTGGCTACAAACACTAGCGTTGATGTTGCAGCAGTAACAGCTGTAGACTATAATCGATATATAGATAAATGCATGCAGTAGTGCAGATAATTAGTTTTCCACAGAATTGAAATCTGCTGGGGAAAAAAGGAAAATAAAAAAACTATACTCAACGAATAAATAATAATAAAGACTAAGGCTATCATTATCGTCTTATATGAAATATCTTACTGATAAGTGACACATTAAGTAGCCTTTATCAGCTTTTTTCCTGCAAGAGCATCACCTTTTATTTCGGCACACTGAATCATTTATACAAGCGGAGATTTTGCACACATCATACACAATGTATTTTGATAAGCTGTTCATAAGAAAAACCAAAGATTAAATCAGGATAGTCAAATTCACCGCAACGCGAAACTAATAACCCTCCCCCATAAACGCACAAAAGAATACCAACCCGGCGCTGCTCTCCAATGTCCAGGACTTCTTTTATCTACTCAACCGAACCAACACAAAAGGTTGAAATTTCCAGTAGAATATTATTTAAGTAAAGCACTTAAACAAATACCAAATTTAATAAGAAAAAAACAATCAAAAAAGTCTGCACTCCAAATAGTGTCGTCGTTTACATAAGTTGATATGAATTTTAAAGGATATCACAATTCGTTTAAGGAGTCTCGCAATCATGCACTCAACCAAAAAAACATAATTTATGTTACAAGCGAAAAAAGCGAACCATGTATAGCATAATAATCGATTTTTTTCATTCCCAAAAAAATCACCTTGTGTTCTCAAAACGATATCCAACGAGATGAGAAAAAAATGAATTTTTTTTTTCCAATACTGGAAAAGAGCAAATAACTTCGCAATGTCGACTGGGCAAACTGCAGAAGTTTGCGATTTATTTGTTAATGCAAACCAATTGTATTTTATAAATTAAGGGGCTTTAGTTTTTGAATTTATGTGTATATAGGGCAGGCAGCCATTTATCACGACATTGGCTTAGTTGGGACGGCAGTTGAACCTAATATTGATCGACGATTTTTCTTACTAACCTTTTTTAATTGTTTCACTATGAAGTTGATTACGAATTTTTTGTTTTTTGGTATGAACTTTGTTGTTAATTTATTACAGCAGAATTCCGGCTTTACACGTCGAATTTAATAATTAATATATATAAATAAATAGTATATCACGCAAAACATTTGATTCTTTTCGGCACCTAGAATGTAGAGCTAAACGAATAAAAGTATAACTTGATGATAAATAGTGGTGAGATATGCAGCTTCGGTATATTTTCTCTCTTTCGGCCTATAAACTGCAAATAGCATGAATGGTGTCAGTGTGTGGGATTTTTCTTGTAACGCATACCTTTTGTATTACTGACAGCGCATGTGAAGGCTTTGTTTTTCGCTTGCACACCCATACATCGGTAAAAGACGCGATACCAATTTGAGAACAGTGAAAATTGATTACCTTTTTTCCAACATTTGGGTGGGATAGCATGTGCTATTTTGAAGTTTTATTCGTTTTCTCTGGTATATTTGTTCACCCCATCGTGCAGTTGGTTTGAGTTAGTAAGTGGGTATCTAGATGGGCTAATTAATTTACTTACCTCGAAAAGTTGGATTTCGAATGACTATTTGGACTTTTTAAGATATATAATTCCGAATAGCCGTTTGAAAATGCGGGTAGATAAGACTTGACTTGCTTGACGAAAAATCACGTACTTGCCAAACTTACTCCCAAAATCTTCAAGAGAATATACGTCTATTTTCGTTTCTAATCGGAATGTGACATTTGACATTTCACAAATCGTAATATCGTAAGTCCGACCACGTAGGGCTACTCTCGTTTTGACGATTGACAAATATTTTTTTTTTTTAATTATGGACTCGTCGTTTTGAATATTTACGTGAGCTGTGACTGCTTTTGATGTGATCAACTAATTCAACTAATTCTTTTTTTGTGAATTTCGGTAACAATAATTTCACATTGCCAATGTAAAATTATTTTATTATTACATTGCTTAGTTTTTATTGAAATTTTTCTTAGTGTAAGTATTCATTCAAATTATTTTCATTTTTTTAACATTTAAAACGACAAAACAACAAGGCAATTAATTATAAGATTAGATTAGATTAGAGTGCCCGCATTAAGCCAGTAAGATTGTTTTAATAATTTTAAAGTTTGACATTTCGCAGACTTTAAATCGCAAAGCACCAACAAGTACAGTACAGTTATCATTACAAATAAGACCACGAATTAAGGCTTGAACTATTTTCAAGTGTTACTTTAATAAAGAGGAATGGAGAAATCACTTCCACACATTGATTCCATTTGATATCGAGCTCTTCTAAAACCCGAAAATATTTTTTGTTAGGGTAGAAAAAAGTCAAGTTTAGTGATTACCTACAACGGTAAAAAAAGTCGAGGTATGTTTACATTTGAGATACCAATCGATGTGAAAAACTTGGATGGCACTTGAAACATGGTTTTGGATCATAACAGATCATTCTAGTCAGCTGGATCTTTCTACACATATATTTACAAATCTTCAAACCAGGGACAAAATGAAAAAAGAAATTATTTTTCATCCGTTTAAACACTTGACTAGCCCTACACAGTAAAAAAAAAGAACGTGCTACTGACCTATTCGGAATTGTACAAAATCGCGAACTTTCACAGGCGTGTTTCAAGGTGAAATTCAAAGGCTTGGTCACGCGGGCGGGCTTTGACAGACTTTGCTACGCTTTTTATCGACTTTACGAAAATGTTATGTCAAAGCGGGACTTCCTCAATTTTCAAATCGAAATGTGCTTCATAGCTTGTCAAAATATACATATCTCTAATTTGTAATATCATTTTGATATCTACTAAAATCGCAATTTTAAATTGTGACTGGAAGAGTTAAAAATTAGTGGGAAGCAATAAATACATAAAAACCGAATGCACAGAATAGTTGCACAACTTGCAATTAAATGGAATATTATAATAATAAATCTGATACAAGCCGCGTATTTGCGATTTTGTTACGATATCAGTTTCATATATACTTATGCTTGCTAGCGCTTAATATGTCATAGGGAAAATGCTGAGGGTAAGTGACATTCCATCCAGCGCGTGTTACGTTTTCGGCACTGAACACAAGCATTTAATAATGGTGGCTTCGAACGTGGTCTGCACTTCCTTTTCCTTTTCAAATTGTCGTGGAAGAAGTGAAGGTGTGTTTTCGTTTTGGTTTAATATTAGTTTGCTTTTTTGATTTCAAAAACTATTCGGAAATATGTTGTGAAACAAAAGTCTTACAAATTTCGGACTGGACAATATAGAGCCATATGTAATGTTGTGTTTTATCTTCTATTTTATTTAGAAATAGAATTGCAAGATGGGGAAAGGTAACAACATGATCCCGAATGCCCATTTCCACAAATGGTGGCAACGGCATGTAAAAACTTGGTTCAACCAGCCCGCCAGAAAGATTAGGAGGCGCCAGAACCGAGTACAAAAAGCCAAGGCCCTGTTTCCACGTCCAGTCGGCAAGTTGCGCCCCGTAGTCAGATGCCCAACCATCCGCTACCACACAAAACTGCGTCAAGGTCGAGGATTCACTTTGGAGGAACTGAAGGTGATACATTGTTTTCAATCCCTTGCGCTAAATCATCTAAATTTGTGTTTTTGTTTTAGGGTGCCGGCATTTCTGCTGGATTTGCCAAAACCATTGGTATTTCCGTTGACAAGAGGCGTCGTAACAAGTCGATTGAGTCACGTCAAAGAAACATTCAACGTTTGAAGGAATACAAATCTAAATTGGTTCTCTTCCCGATCAACGAGAAGAAGATCCGCAAGGGTGAATCCTCATTGGAAGAATGCAAGTTGGCTGAACAACTTAAGACTACCATAATGCCAATCAAGAAGGAAACTCCAGTGATCACATACAAGGAGGTGTCCAAGGAGGAGAATGCATTCGGCGCTTTCGCTACACTCCGCAAGGTAATTTTCACGTTTCTTTTTATATCTACAAAATGTACTAAGCTTTGATTTATTTTTCTTCCAGGCTCGTTCTGACGCCCGACTGGTTGGCATCCGTGCCAAGCGCGCTAAGGAGAACGCAGACAATCCAGATGATGCTGTAAAAGATGTTAAGAAGGGAAAGAAGTAAATAAATTAAGCACTACAGCTTAGCGTGACAGAGTTCTTATTTAATTGTTTGATTGTTGCTTGTGATCAACTTTTGAGTTTTAGTGATGGTGTTGAATATCGGAGCTATGAAATGTGCAGTGGATTGTGTAAATGTATACCATTGGAGGATAGTTTTTGGTTGAGTGACGAGACTCGTTGAGAAATGTCAAAATCTAACCCATAACCATAATGCTTGTTTCAAGTGGTGCATAAATGCAATTCTTGCGAGAATACAAAATTCAACTTAGTGACAACATACACCAGACATTTATAGAAGTGGAACGATTCTGAAGACGGAAGAAGTAATAGCGTTCAATTTACTTCCAGTCATCTACCAATTCTCCCGTCAAGTGTAATGTGTGTTTATCATGTACATGCGGTTTTCGAATAGACATTCATTCAGACAGGCTTGTAGGTTTTGTATTAGATTGTAGACTTAATTTGTCATCGAATTATGGGCCAAAGCGTTTGCAGTTAAAAGTCTGGAATTTTTTTCAATAGTTCTTGTTAAATTCAACTACCTGCCATTTTTGTATCATCCATGTGGCTTTCAGAAAAAAAAGTTTGCTGCGGATTCTGAATTTCCAATTAAAGAAATAAAAGAGGTAAAAATTCAAAATTTTGATGAAATTCGGAGTTCCAGGTATGGAAGCTTCAATGCGCTTGCAGTGGAAATACTTGTCATTGTTCCACAAAACTGGCTGAAAAGTGCGGAGTACACTTTAGGTCGTTTCCCTTGCACATAACTTCTAGGCTGTCTACTGGTCCCAGCAGTAGTTGAGTCCCATGTTGATCTTAAGGTATGCAATTTTAGAATATTCAACGCATATTTTTAAGCATTGAATACAATTAAAACGAGTTTACACTTGATTTTTATCTTTTCGAATGGCATGCATATACATATTTTATACGAAAATGTTGGCTGTCGATTTGTATTGAAATACACAATCCCCTTCTGTATGTTGCCTGTCGTTTTGCATGAATCAGACACGTCAGATCCCCGTCAGCGTTGGCTCAAATCGGAGAAGTTCGCAAATCTTAAAAATCTACATAATCTTAGAGCGGTGGGTTCTATAAAAGTTACAAGTTGCAGGCCGACAAGTTCCAGGTCTACATCAGATTCCAATGAGGAAGCAGCTCACACGTATTCTCAGTCAAAAAAAAACCCTGTCTGTGAATCAGCTGTTCAAGGAGTGAAAATGTACACTGTCAAATGGCTTTCAAGACCGGGAGACGAGGGAGTCAACTATCTCCTACCCCTATTGGTTTCTGGTTTTCATAAACCAATGCAGTGTTGTTTGGTTGCGTAGGAAGACGTCTTAGCAACTGCCGGAAATCAATCCTGTTGTCGTTGCTTGTAAAAACTTCATTGCATACACATAGGCTTAAACTACAGACAATTGTGAACTGTGAGAATAACCTAGTGTATACTCGCACCCATTTCAATTTCAGCACTCGTTTAAAATACATATGTACCTACATACATCAATTCACGTATTTGGTTGGTAAATTATGTGAGGATGCCATAAAGGCACAGCCTAAGTAGGCCTACTGCATCGATAAGCAACGGACCAACTTTTGCATCGATAAACCGATGGAAATTTTTGCAGATTATTGTATATTTAAGATTGAGCGTTAAGCAGTGCACATGTTTGGTTTGTAAATAAATAGCACGAGATTTTTTTTTCTAATGCATGCATGCACTTCATTTCTGACAGATATAAAATGACGAAGCAGAGACAAAACTACTTAAATATTTTATCCAAAAATATGTCTTAGAGTTTTGGTTTAGTTCAATAACGTTAAGTCATAATTCAAAATTTGAATAATACAAATTAAAAGGAAGCATCGTCTTTGTTATTAGATATGTATGTATATGAATGTATAGATCAGTTGGCAGGAAGTTTAGAAGGGTGAGTGTATTTTTTGCCTTGAAATAATGGATTTCAATAGATGTCAATAGATTTATGTAATTATCCACCTCAAAACTTTTGAGGTGGTTGCATTTCACACGACACTATTCTAAATATTCCACTGTTCTTATGACACATATTGATGAGACGTCCAGTGCTACGCAAGCCCCTTCAACTACCCGTTTTACGCTATGTGCATAACAGATGGAGATCAACAGTTAATTGAATATCGTTGTTTTGTCTGACTTGGTTATGTTTACCATAAAGTGGAACTAAAATGACAATGACCTCATACAAAGGCGACTCGACCTAATGAAAAAGGAGGTCTTCTGCTCGATTTTGTCTTGAACCTTAGGACACCCCGACTGATAAGATAATTTTTGCGTTTAATTCCTGAACAAGTTTTGCGTTCTTTGGCAGAATGTTAATAGTTGTTGAATTATAACAATAATGAAAGCAGAAAAAATCTGAAGGGGCTGCGTAGTTCATACGGAAAGTATGAAGGTGGAAATTGTAATGCTTTGTGTATGTAGGCAACTGCCATGTGTGGAGTGTGGATATCCTAAGATTGAAACACGGAATTAATGGTTGACATTGAAAATCTTAGATGAGGAGAAATGAGATCGGCTGACAATGTCCTCCTGTAGAAATCACAAAATGAAACCGTGCTTCGGATCGACACTCGATCGGATAGTCTGACAAATACGAGTAAATAGAGTTCGTTACTTAAATTTGAAATTAAAACAGAGCTACTTATAAATTCTTACAAACGCACTTTTCTGTACTTTATTCAAGGGTAAATTGCTTCCGAAACATAATTAGGTACTTATGGGAAGCTAGAACTTGTCGGTATTTCTACAAAAGCATGATTTTTATTTAGAGGAGGAGAATAATTATAAAATGCATAAGCCAAGGGATGCACAGAAAATTAACCTATATAGGATAATTTTAGCACTCGAATGCCATGAAAGCAATTAAGTTCAAGCTTGTAACAGAATATCTGTGAAACATTTGAATATTGCTAGCCCGGCATGTAGATAAGCTGTGACCGATGTCAAGTCGCCCCAACGTGTTCAAAATTATACTGTAATCGCGAACTGAATGATTCTAATCGATCTTTTGAATTTCAAGTTCAAGTGTATTCAGAATTAAGTGATTTCTGCAAATGCGATCATCTGTGCGACACGTGCTAATATCTTCCCATTAGAGTCGTCCAATCAGCGCGACTCTTCATTATCAGCTGCTGCTGCTAAGCCATGTCAATGGAACATTACTTTCACATGTGATTCGCACCGATAAGGTAAGGCTTAGTCGTGTTTTGTATTATCATGGGTTTTCTGTAAGATGATTCGCTATCAGGTGATAGGAAATCAGTGTAGAAGGAAATGTAAATACGTGTAAAGCGGAATATCCAAGCTTCGAATTTCTAAGAATGACCATCAATAGTACGCAATTGCATAAAATACAACTGTGATATGAATTCTTTCTAATGAATTCTCAAAGAGACTTATTTATATGTAACTTGGGTTATTTGTGGGTAAAACTTGACGAGGATCATTATCGTAATCTAAATATATTTCATTGGATTGGAATTGGAATACAATCTCAACAAGAAACTTATTATTTCTGGCTGTGTGTACATCGGGCATTTTATGTTGTACAATTTTATAAGATCACGTCAATATCATTCGCGTAAGACCTTACTCCCGTACGGCTTCTCACATTCTTCTTCGAAGTCCCAAGTCACGAAATTCAAAATCCATATATCCACAAAAGCCAATATCCCAAAATCGTCTTTCTCTTTCCATGGCGCTAAAGTTCGGGGTGGACCTGAACCTCAACCAACAGGCCTCTCCAGCTAGCACGATCTCTCGTCAGCTGTCGCCAATTGCGCACTCCAAGTTAGATGAAGCCCTTCTCCACTTGTGTGCGCCAACTTAGCCGAATTCGAAGACTTTTCTAGCCGCATACAACGCTCTACATGGCCTAGCCATCTTAACTAATAAGGTTTGTCGTTGAATCTTCTAATCCAGACGCCATCAATGCAAACAGGACCAAAATTCGCATGCAGAACTTATCGCTCGAAAAGACAAAGGGCTCCTTTAGCACGGACAGAATCTATAGAAAAATAAAGAGAGGGGAGGTACCGATGCACTTTGGAAAATTGTACTTTAAAGAGTTGGGAAGAGCATTTCATATTCGTGTGGTGCGGCTAAAAAATAATTCCCTGCACTTAACTGTACATCCGAAAATGGGTTTAAGGGTGAACTAATGAGCTATCCGAGCGAAGCGTGTATTGCAGGTGAATTCTTGAAGTGGATTGAATGCAACTGGCTAATTAATTTGGTAAAGCAACTTTGAAGGCGAATTATTTATATCAGCTTAAATTCGATTCTTTATATAATTTAGTCAACATTTTGTAAATAATACAAAATACTTTAGTGATTCTTCTCAAATAAAACGCTAAAGTAGAATCGTAACAAGCTTTACGTCCATTGCCTTCGGATATTTATTCCTGGGTGGAAGTAGTATTGCTAAAAACTCTCCAATGCACTGAAAGATATATTATAAACGTAATGTAATGTAGGTAATACTGTCTCGAATTCCATTAGAAATAAGTAGCTTGTTGAATTATTCAATGTAATGGGCTCAAAGAGAAAATTAATTTGACAGATGTACAAGGGGATACTCAAATATATTGGTTAATACCAACAATAATGATTTAAATAAATAATAATAATTTGGTGACACTACAGCCCACAAGGGACCAGGGCCTAGCTTCTAAAACAACTACTCGTGTTGTGCGTGCTACTGCTTTCTCACGAGTAGAAGGGACCTACAGTTTTTTGCCAAAGCCGAACGGCGAGATTTGAGAAGCTCTTCACAGGCAATTGATATTCTTTGAGTGTTATCAGCAACTCGAAAGAGGTGGTGCCGTGAAAAAATACGAAGTATCCTGTCTGGGATTCGAACGTAGACTTTCTGCGTGGCGGTCGGCGCACTTACCACTACGCCACGGCGACCACTAATGACTTGATTTAAATAATGAAGTGAAAAAAAACTTTGAGTTTTATAAATTTCATATTTTCAATACATTTTTCAAGTGTTCAGTTATCAATACCCGGCAGACAATTGCACACAGGTCACGAATATTTCGTTTATAACTGAAAACAGACTGACAACTAATTGACTTTGAGGATTTTAACCTGCCATAAAATACTTGCATGCATTTGTACGTAATCTAACTATCCTCTAACTGCAGAAAACTGCAAACGATATGATAAATATATGTATACATATATTAATATATATATGTAGTATATAAAAATATAGTACACACAACGTACGTACGTACGTGGGTACGTTTTTTTTTAAATGCTTGTTTCTAAAGTGAAAAATTGTATTGATTGAAATTAGCAGCATTATTATGAGTTGTAAACGTCGTACCTAAGTCTAGGTGATGGTGTACCTAAAGGTAAGTATGTGTTAGTACCGCGCAGTAATTTTTCTGTGAAAAGTTCAATTTCTCAGGATTTCTCCCTTCATCTGTCAACATGAGGAAAGCGAATTGATGAAATGAATCATTGCCATGACAGCTCATTTGCGGGGTTTCGAAGAAACGTTCGTGGCATACATTAGAATACTAACATGACTTTTGTTAAGGCTACCGAGAACGTAGTCTTCCGATGCCGCATAAAACAATATGCCTGTACAAATAACAACAATTTTCTGGGAGAAAGGAACAATATTTTTAGTTTATTATATTATGACGGATATTACAGTTATGGTATGCAGTTTGGTAAAATAATGACACACCAAATTCACGATTTTCTGATCAGGATCAAATACCTACTACAAAAAAAGAACCTTTCATTTCACCATGCTCAATCTTGTTCACAATTTAAGACCACGCCATCATGTTTGTACGTACATATGTAGATATCACGAAGCACCAAGAAAGATTGCTTTTAATGAAACTTATTTTAAACGTTCTGACGCAAAAAGTGTTGACCGAGGTAGACGAAAACAATAAAACATCAAAGAGCTAATTTTAAAACCCTAATGATGGCGGTCATCGGGTAAGAAAAAGTCAATATCGCAAAATTAAATTTATTAAAGAATTTAGATAAGTTAGACTTATATTTTTCGTATACAAGATTTCAACCAAGGCGAATGAAGTCTCATATTGATTGTAAGCCCTAAACGCGCTGTTGGGGATATACAGCTCGATGGGTACGATGTAAGCGCGGGTATGGTGGGGACTTACGTACGTAGGATATATGAAGTGTTGAGCTAGCATATGAGTATTTGCATGTGACTATGTACATACATATATCAACACACTACAGCCCACTAGGGACCAATGCCCAGCTTCTTCATCAACTACTCATGTTGTGTGTACTATTGTTCTCACGAGTAAAAGGGATCCAACAGTTTTTTGCCGACTCCAAACGGCGAGATCTCAGAAGCTGTTTCATTGACAATTAGTACTCTTTGAGTGTTTTCAGAAAGTCAAAAGAGGTAGTGCCGTAAAAATACGAGGTGTTAGTTCATTAATTGAAACTGGATATTCAGCCTGTGAGTCGACGCATTTATCCCCTACGCTACTACACATACATATGTATATGCAACTTCATATTCAGGAGTGAATGTATATTCAATTTTAAACCAGCTTTGGGATGTTTTTTTTAACGACTTTACGTCATTTTTGTGTTTCTGAGTTTTTCAAATCGTTACGAGTTTAAGATATTCCTTCCCTAAAAGCATTTTGCAGCAAAAATATTTAATTATGAATAGTTACTGAAATTGTTATAAAAAATAATTGCTTACATTAATACTAGCTACAACTCACAAAAATTTCAAATCGAAAAAAAAAAATAATTTTCAACCGTCAAAACACCTCACAGCACAACCTGAAAAAACAATACGTATGTATGTAAGTGTCATTCTAGCTTAAAACATACGGTGCACTTACATATGTATACATACATATCTACTCAAATTGTAGATATTGTAGTATATTTTTTTGTAATAGTTTTGAATATGAATTACAATTTTAGCCTTTAAAGTTCACTTTTACGAAGTATTCCGTCGATCAGTCGACAAACATTTATAATTGCAAATAAATTATTGCAAAAAACAATCACTAGTGCCTAGTACATTATTAGAATGGATTACTATTTCTCATACAAATCTTATTTACTTATTCATTCATTTAGTCGAACGGTGAATGAACTTAGCGATTGACCTTTTTTATTTTTTAAGCCCATAGTGCATCCATGAACATAATTCTATTTATTAATATATGCGTCTACATATATGTTATGGGGGCGTTAGACGATTTTTTACTCTCTTTATTTATTTCATCTCGAGTTTGGCGCGAGAGATGGCGGACAACATTTCTCTAGCCCGAAAATGTAAAGCAACATACGGCGAGATAGCGAATTTTATTAAAGAAATAAAATAAACAGTAATAAGCCATTACCAGTGGTTGCCGTGGCGTAGTGGTAAGTTCGGCGACCGCCGCGCAGAAAGTCTAGGTTCGATTCCCGGACGGGACACCTCGCATTTTTCACGGCACCACCTCTTTCGAGTTGCTGACAACACTCAAAGCGTATAAATTGTCTATGAAAAGGTTCTCAAATCTCGCCGTTCGGAGCCGGCAAAAAAATGTAGGTCCCTTCTACTCGTGAGAGAACAGTAGCACGCACAACACGAGTAGTTGTTGTAGAAGCTCAGCCCTGGTCCCTTGTGGGCTGTAGTGTCATTCAAATATTATTAAACCATTAAAATTCCTTGATTTCATATTTACATGTAAACTAAAATTTGTTTGTGTCAATTACTTAGAACAATGGATAGTGGAAGGCTATGAGCTGCTTACTAATCTCTTCTCATCTAACAAAATGGACTCAAAAACTGTCAAGCGTTGATACGATGATGATTGCAAACTCTTGCCAAAAACAACAAAGTGAGATTTGACTGGATCTCTCAACTCAATGAAACTTCAAGCAACAAATCCACAGATTGCAGTGTTGTTTCAAAAACTGTTTATATAGGTCCCAAACCTTATTCTAGTCTTAACTACAGCTCCGACTAAAGAATAGGGAAATCAACTTCGTTAACACTATTTCATAAACCTAACCAAGTAAAATAATTGTCGGTTTCCTTGATTGTTACAACAACACAAAAATAGCAAACCCTAGAAAATTTGACATAAGGCATACAACATTTGCGTGGTTTGTGACAGTTATTATTGCTCTCAGGTTATGTGATAGTTATTGGGTCAACAGGGCTGCTTACAATTTAATTTTGTGCATCTTCCCTACCACGAACATATAAACTTTCCAATTTGATTAGTTACAAATTTATTTCTTTGCTTGTCGCACTTTTTTAATCGCACAAGTATCAAGCAAATAAAGCGATTATAAAAGTGTAACAAAACACTACTGTCAAAAAATGTTCAGTATACATTTATTTATTCCCGTCAAGCCAACATTCAATGTGAAAACACGGAAAAGATCAGCAATAGACTTACGTTATACAAAAAATAAGGTAAATTCCCGCTCTAACAAAGCCTAGTGACGTCATTTGCTGCTTAAATGTTGACACTTATATAAGGGCAAAAAGGACTTTATAATTCGTTTTGACAATAATAACCACCTTAATACCCTTTAACGGTAGACTTTAGACTTAGTTAGTTTTTAAAATCAATCTTACGAATGAGAGCTCCTCCCACCCTCTTTTGTATTTTTGTATCTCGGCGCGCGATGCTGTTATTGTTACAGCCATGTTGTAATGTAAATAAAAAATAAAATAACAAATAAGCTCACAAAACTATATGGATCGTGTGCTCCAGTAAATAAATCTCAAATCTTTTGAAGATCTAATCTTCCATTCATTTTATCAGACAATAAACGCACTCCACTCGTACCAAGATAACGAGTTAGTGTACTAAATTTTTTTTAATTAAAAATAGTAAGGGAATCTGTCGGAAACTGACCTATGGTAAATGAAATATCAGATTTTAATTCATGCTAAATATTCAATCCACCGGTTCTAACAAAAAATCAAGTTCTTTTTATTTGTTTTAATTTTCTGACACAAAGTTGTATAGGTAGTTGTTAGAGAATTTCCAACAGTCTGTTCAGCTTTTCAGTTCCTTTATCCAAATTCGCCCCTCGCCTCTCTCGGAAAATATGACATAATCCATTTTATTAACTGAAGTCACTTAATTCACAATTTCGAAAAGAAAAGAAACAAAAAAAGCATCTCGACTAACAACTTTTGAATTACATCCGTTACAAAATATCAACAAGCGATAAAACTCAACAACTTTCAACCAAATGTAATTGAAAATAATTTTGATCCTAGTGTACCATAGAAATTCTTATTTGACCTGTCAAATTAATTGCATATCCAAAGTTCTCTCCAAAAAGCTTTACAGGTGAAAAAATATTAAACTAACACCAAACATGCGCATCCGTTGTGTGTAAACAAATATAGAGCAGTCCATTTGTGGGCCAAAAAAAGGAAAACATATGATGTGACTTAACAAGATTCCACATAATAAGTGCAAAATAAGAAACTTTTAGAAGAGAACGCGATAACATTGTTAGATGTTAAAAGTTTGAACTCAAATAATGACACTCAAAGAACTTTGCACAAGAAATCAGTTGTTACGTATTAATGTCATCACATCCACGCTTCGAAAAAATTCGCGATAACCAAATCAACTTTTCCTTCACCTCCACCGATCTTTCGATCTAAAACCTACAACCTTGAACTTAGCGTCTTTATAAACATAAGACATTTCCGAATACCCTCTTATCACCATCCCACAGAGCGCTAGAGAGGGAGAGACAGTGCACGAGATCACACATATACAGAAAAGCGCCACGCGACTCGAACTATTATCTCCATACCAACCACCAGTATTACCTACTCAGAAATCTTCATTCATTCAATTCATCAAGACAATTTGCACAAATTCCTTAGCAGTCCTCCCAAACAACAAAAGTAACATGCTCAAGGCATGATTAAGTACCCGATCTTTGCACACAACTATCATGCAACACACAGAACTTAGTCATATGGTGTGAAGTTTTCACGACGCATGTTGAGCTTGTGTTAGATGAGGTGACACTCAGTCTATGGGTGTGTGTGTGAGTGTTTTTCGCACACAACCAGTCAAACTTACGCCGTATTGGCAGCAAAAAAACTTTATTAGTGGGGAAAGCATTTCACTTGTCTGTTAGAACTTCTCCGACGAGAGAGGGTAATTATCTGTGTGCTGCTGCTGCTCCGCAAAAGAAGATTAATTTCGGTGTTACAGCAGTTTTTCTGAAATTCTGCAAGCGTCTGGATTCGCATAAACATTGGCTATAAGCTTCGGAGCTTTTCTAAAATCGAATTAGTCTTTTTTTAACTGTGGAAACGGAGTGGTGGTGTTCCTTCAAGCGTTTAAAAAAATCACAAGTTCTCTGTATTCCGTTTTTTGTTAAAGGCGTTCACTAATTGCAAAGAAAGGACATAACTCCTATCACATAAATCAAGTACGTCGAGGAGATGCATTGTTAAATAAACGAAAATTACATAAGTGCATAAGAATAATTAACTGTTTTGTCGTCTACACGTACATGTATTGCTGTTCAGGATTCTTTACACTGAATTAATAGTAAATTTTATTATATCCTGGAGAGTGCATTTGTTTGTTGCGTACCAACTATTGAAGGTGAGTAAGGTTTTTGTGTTTGATTTAATTAAAACTAAATCCATTTATTTGTTCCCGTTTTTCGTGTCGGTTTTATTGAATAAGAAGGAACTGTAATTTGGAAGTATGATTTGTCGAGGTTTATCGCAGAATCTATACGAATAACAAAATCTGTGCAAACTCTGCTTAATTAAATGCAAAATAGCATTTGGTTTTGTATGCCTTTTGCAAACTATTCTATGGAAATTAATTCAGAACTTTGATGAGTAGCGCAGAAGTATTGCGTTTTCAGTTTGTGTAGAAGACACCACCGCATGCCCGGCTTACCGAAGTGTGCTGGTCAAGTTTATTCATATATATACATACATACAAACATGTGTTTCCTTCTAATGTGCAAATTAAATAGAAAAGAAAGCCGGTTTCGAGACGGTACATAGCCAAATAATCAATTGCCGCAAACAGAAGTCGGTAAATGGATTATATCAGCTTCCAAGTGGATGGACGGTACAACACCGAATTCATTGTATTTCATCCGTCATCATCGGACGATAGGTTACATACAAAAAAGTGGACACAGTTAACACACAAAAGAACACAAAAGTCTGTAATAAAATTTGAATTGATGAATGCCGGGAAACATTGTAATACGAACATCAACGCCTCAGTCTATAGACAAACATTCAACTGCTTATAGATGGGAGGGAGGGATAGTATCCAATTCCAGAACAAATATCGCATGTTACAGCTGCCGTTTAGATCTATGAATCATACACGAGGTTTTTTTTCATTTATTGTTTAACTTTACGAATGTCAACAAATTTTTCAAACTAACAAAATTGCGGCTTTTTTTCTCTTCGTCTATTTCATATTTATCCAATTTCATTATTTTGTTTGTGTATATTACATATGTGTGCGTGTTTGTTAGTGTCGCGGCAAAACTTGGATGTTTTCCCCTCGAACTAGTGACGCAATAAAATCGCCTGATTTTAACAGCTGATTACCCTGTTTACATATTTTCTTCCGTTAGTAAGAGACTAAGGGTTTCTCTCACATCATTCACTTCACTTCTCCACTGCGTTGTATCGTGTGTGCAAGAGAGACAAATTGAAGTTTGAAAATCACGCCACTATCTCCCCATATTAAAAAAAATGTATACACATACGGTATTCATACTTACATTGGGGGATTCAGTTCTTTCGTCTTCTTTTGAGGAAGTTTATACAGTGTACAGTCAGTCACAATTCTACTCTTGTTCCCATCACATAAACCGGGCAATGATTAAATGACCCGGACAAGTATATGGAAATAATAAATAAATGTTTGTATGTGCAGAATTCACATAGGTAATGGCACAGAAGTCTCCCCCATTGCCCACTCGCTTCACTGTCAGAGTGTATTGTTAATGAATTTAAAAAGAATCTATAAAACGAATGGAGGCAATTTGAATGCAAACCAACAGAAAAGAAATTTGTTTGTTTCTTAATTTTACGTTAGTACTACATACTGCGTGCGTATTGAATTTCCAATATATTGGGGAGTAAAATTAACTAACAGGAGTATACTGAAATTTGTGCGTATGTATACTTGTTATCCTTGCCCTTCCTTAATATCGATTGAATTACATTTTGAGTTTAACCGTTTAGGTTATCGGTTCATTTGCTGACCAAAAAATTAAATTTATCCATTGTGCAGTGTATTTCTTACGAGAATGAGATAACTGAACGATTTGTCCTAAAAGCAAATAGTCCTCTAAGCAAAAAAAAAAAAATATTTTTGTCTAAATGCGAACTTTAAACACTTACATAACAAACGGATAAGATTGAGACACCGGACTTTGTTTTTAAATAAGGCTTGAAACAGAAAAGAAAATATTTATTCATAGTTTCAATCTATGTGAGTTGACCTTCTGTTGTGTGGACAATTAATATTTCTTCGCTTTTTTTGTTCTTATGAATAAAGTTCAAAGTGCTAAAGTTTAACGGTCCAGTCAAGTCTGAGTTTGAGATCATAGCTTATCAGTACTGGTGATAGTGAGGAACCAGCCTCCTACGGTTGAAGTTTTTTTTGGACTCTTCCTCAAAACAAATGCGAAATTGGAAACTCAGTGTGCCTTCAGTAACAACCGTGGCAGTAGTGTCTTATTGGGAGTAACAATTCAAGTCATTTAACCAATCAACAAGTTTTGTAAGTCCCTGAGCCATGGATTTATTCAGTTTCTGCTTTTAGAAATTAACATTCAACTGTTTCTGTGAGAATAAGAACGTTGTATCGAGTTTGATAGCTAATTATTTATTTTTTAAAAAACGCAACAGTGTCACCTTTTGAATTTGAGCGATTGGAAACTTAATTTTGAGTTGAAACAGATTAAATATAATCAACAACGATAAGATGAGAATTATATTACTGCATATATTTTCGATTTAATTTTGTCGCGAAAGCTAATGCACGTAATCGATACTTAATCGTTAGTCTATGCATTAAAGCCGTTTCATAGATAACGTGGAGTTAAGATTTGCAGGTATCGGAATTCGTTTAATATGTGCAGTGTTACATTTAAGTAGTTCTTTCCTTTGCTTCTGTGAAGGTGGTGGTGCAGCAAGTTATCGATTTTTTCCACCCCTTGAACGATGGCGTCTATCCCTTAAGGCAGACCTACTTTTTTCAACTGTAATTCAAACTAAATTCTATGAAAACGGTTCTTTTTCGGTTATTTCAACGAAACTTTTCTTTTCTTTAATCCAAATCCATCCCCTATGGTGACGTCTTTTCCACTGGGCATTGCTTTACATCATCATCGCTAGAAATAGACTCACCTAATTTGTGGAAAAAATCAATTTAATGGATTTTTGTAAATATTATGTCAACAGGTTGATTGGAAAATATTTTTTTTTACTGTTGTTTCACTTTTCCAGTGATTTTATTTGTTATAATTAATTTTAATAAATTTTAATAATTTAATAAAATTAATAAATATTTTATTTCACGAAAATCAAATTAAATAATGTTTTAAAACTAAACATTAAAATGTTTGAAAATAAAATGCATTATGCATTCTTTGGTGTGTATACAACTGGGCGAACATTTGTTAAATTATGCTCATGTTAATTAATAGACCGCAAAGTTAATATAAAGGATTAGCGTATGCAGTAGCAATCTACTTACAAATGAATACAAATTTAATTGAATTTAAAATTGTATTTAAGGAGGAAAGGCGATCGTCAAGTGAGGTTATAACATTAAGTTGTGTTTTTTTATGCACAATTTTATGGATAATTATTTTATTTGAACCTGTTCAATTTCCTTGCAACTCATCTTTCTAACATACCTTAGAAGCCTAATCAATACATTTTCTTCTGTACAATTTTTTGCTTATCCAAAAGCCACTGTACATATTCCTAAATAATAATCAACCAGCTTAGAATTTTTTTTTTAAATAAAGACTTTCTCGACATAAGGAACACTTTGTCTCCCGTTTTATTTTTTCAGTTTCAAATGCGTTATCGTCATGAAATATGCATCCTGGGTAAAAACGCTTAGACTACATATATTTAAGAAACCTTACTACTAAATATCTTCTGGCCCTATACGGCTCTAAGTCAATTCATATATTTATAAATCATGTTGCCCTTCAGTTTCTTAGCTTACACTTTCCCCGTTTGGTGACACCAAGGAAGCCAAATCTAATATCGTGCAAGTGCACATAACACAAGTCAGAACTAGGCATCTTAGCATCTAATTACAAGGGTATTTTTTTTTTCCTTTAGAGCGGTAGCACCCTTCTGTTGCAAAACGAAAAGCCTACGAAATTTGTTAACTCTTGTACGATACTAGTGAAACCTAAACGTGGTTTTTATATGCAGTAAGACGTTTCAAGAGGCAACAAAAGAAAACAGATAATTTATAGATATTCGTTGACTATGTTTCGCAAATTTGAGTCTTGAGAACGGCCGTCTCATACGAGATGAGATAAAGCCGTATTATGCAATATTTGTGCTGTATAGCGACATTTGCTAATGAAATGCACTAGCGTTTACTTAGTAATTGAAATCAATGTTTGAACTAACGATGTCTGGTGACGTGAATTAACAATTCAAGATCGCACGACGTCATTTCGCACTTTAATATACAATTAATCACTAGAACTTTTTCATATTGCATTTTTTTCTTAATCAAATTCAAAACGTAGCTTGATGAATTGACTTCATTCGTGTGAACCTAACCTGTTCTGGTTGCCTTTTTGATGAATTACTTTATCAGTAATGAGATGACTTGTTTTCACTTTCTTCGAAGATTAACATAACTTTTGCTTGGTTTTTTCTGAACTTAGGCATGAACATGCAGTTCCTGTGAATGCTGGAAATCCGTGAGATCAAAACCCACGTCAGAAGATGTTAAGAATTTGTTTTGATATCACACTTCGCAAGAAACTCGTACTCGTTTGTCTTACTTGGAACCATTTCACTCACACTTCGTTACTGTGTATGTCATTCATTCTTCTTGTGATATGATATATAAAAAGGCATTTGTTCGATTACAGTATAATAGTGCTCATATCAATGTCAAGTTTTACAAAGGAAAAAAAACGTCGTGTGTTGCGTTTCGGAATACTGGTTGAAGTTGCTTCTAAGTTGTGTGTAAATGAAGCCATCATGCATTTACAAAAAAATTTTTGTGACAATCAATCAGTCAATTAAATTCAAATGAAGCAAGGTCCTCGACATGTGTTGGCAAATTTAATTTATCAAGACAAAATTGATTAACCTATTGTCACATCAATCTTGTATATTTATGATTGAATTGTGTATAATTTGTAATTGATTTTTTTAAATATTTTTTTGATTTAATTGATAGTACAAAATGATTGCGTACAATGTTTGTTGATGCTATTTTCCTCCTTTGGAAACTATTCCGATGATTAAACGTTTGTTTCTTTTTTTTTTACTTACTGAGCGTAATTTTGCACCCATTTGATGTAACGATTTTTTTTTTCAAATTTGTACTGTACCTGATTTTAAATTGTGTTATCTTCTTCTGACACAGAAATTTTGAATTTTTAAGATCATGAGAAGAGTTGCCACCTTGAGGAACACTATCATTTGAGGTCAGCTGAAAATATTGGTTTCGCTTGATTCCTTCCCAAACTTCAACTTAGTGAATATTGCATCGAACTTTAGCTTAAGTTGAAAGCAGTTTTTTGAACCCTTAAAAACCATGCGTTCATCAGCTGCACTGTAATTGCATCCGAATGCACACCTGCGTTTCTTTTCTTTTCATGTGCTATTCCCTGTTCTCGTATTTAACCCGTTCTACATAATATACTCCTCCCCTACAAAATTGCACACATATGTATACTAATAATTGAAATATGTTCTTTCAGGATACCCCGCTAAAGAAAGACACACACATACTAAACAATAGAACAAGTTAAATAAGACACGAAAAAAAGAAAACCAAAATGCCAGCACGAATTGCAGATGAGGTCGTTGTCGACACCGACCTGGGTAGGGATGGAAGACCTGGAACCGGCCCAGCAAAGATTTCCAATGTAGCCATCACCGGTTTCTCTGGTCGCCTTCCGGAAAGTTCCAACATCGAGGAATTTAAGAAGAATCTCTTTGAAGGAGTGGATATGGTAAATGATGATCCTCGCAGATGGCCGAAAGGTAAGATGAAGGATGAAAATCTATTTACTCTCCTCTCACTCCTGTTTTGTTTCTTTTAATCCTCAGGTTTATACGACTTACCCGATAGGTTGGGTAAAATTAAAGATGAAGATTTGGAGCAGTTCGATCAGCAGTTCTTCTCTGTCCATCAGAAGCAGGCCGAATGCATGGATGCACAACTCAGGATGTTACTCGAGGTTACTTATGAAGCGATCATTGATGCTGGCGTCAATCCGCAAGAGCTCCGTGGAAGCCGTACAGGTGTGTACATTGGTGTTTCATCCTCTGAAACTGAACAATACTGGTGTCACGATCCCGATCGTGTCAATGGTTATGGTTTGACTGGTTGTGCAAGGGCTATGTTCGCCAATCGCATCTCATTTACTTTCGACTTCAACGGACCAAGTTACTGTGTTGATACTGCATGTTCCAGTTCATTGTACGCTCTGGAGCAAGCATACTCCGATATGAAGAGGGGAGCTTGTGATAATGCAATTGTTGCTGGTGTTGGTCTTATTCTAAAGCCCACAATGTCACTGCAGTTCAAGCGGTTGAACATGTTGAGCCAGGATGGCAAATGTAAGGCTTTTGACGAAACTGGGGCCGGCTATGTACGTTCTGACGGTTGCGTTGCCATCTTCCTGCAGAATGCGCAAGCCGCGAAGCGTGTCTATGCATCGATTTTGAATGTACGCACGAACACCGACGGTAATAAGGAGCAGGGTATAACATTCCCCTCTGGTAAGATGCAGAATCGCCTTATTCGGGAGACCTACGAGGAGATTGGTTTAAACCCACACGATGTAGCATACGTAGAAGCTCACGGCACTGGAACAAAAGTAGGCGATCCTCAGGAAGTCAATTCAATCACTGACTTCTTCTGCAAGGATAGACCTACTCCGCTTTTGATTGGATCAGTCAAATCGAACATGGGACATTCTGAGCCCGCTTCTGGAGTGTGCTCAATTGCAAAGGTACTCATTGCCATGGAAGAGGGTGTAATTCCACAAAACTTGCACTACACTAGTCCAAATCCGGACCTCTATGGTTTGATTGAAGGTCGCTTGAAGGTTGTTGACACCAATCTGCCATGGAATGGTGGAATTGTTGGCATCAACTCGTTCGGCTTTGGTGGAGCTAACGCTCACGTCATTCTGAAGTCAAATCCCAAACCAAAGGCAGTTACACCCAGGGAAGGTCCACCAAAACTACTCACCTACTCCGGCAGGACTTTTGATGCCGTGCAGAACTTCTTAACTGATGCTGAGCAGCACAGGAACGATGACGAGTACTTCAGTTTGATCAACGGAATTTATTTGAAGAACATTCCTCTTCACTACTACCGCGGTTACACCGTTGTCAACAGCAAGGGTACCGTAATGAAGGAAGTCGTGGAGCATGTGGACGAAAAGCGCCCAATCTGGTACATCTACTCTGGAATGGGTAGCCAGTGGGCTAACATGGCCAAGGACTTGATGCACTTCGAGGTCTTCAGTCAAAGTATTCACCGATCTGCCGAGGTCCTCCGCCCAGAAGGTTTGAATCTTTTGGAAATTTTGACCAATTCAACAGACGAGAGCTTCAACAACATCCTGAACTCTTTCACCGCCATCGCAGCTGTCCAAGTTGCACTTACTGATATGCTCACCAACCTTGGAATCTCCCCTGACGGTATCATCGGTCATTCGGTCGGTGAATTGGGTTGTGCCTACGCTGATGGCTGTTTCACACCAGAACAAACCGTCTTGGCTGCTTACTGGAGAGGTAAGAGTCTGCAGGACACAAAGTTGGCCAAGGGAAAAATGGCAGCAGTTGGAGTCAAATGGGAAGACTGCGCAAAATTACTACCGTCCGATGTGTTCCCAGTGTGCCATAACAGTGAGGACAACGTAACCATTTCTGGTCCCGAAGCATCCATGACACCTTTGATTGAAGAATTATCGGCCAAGGGAATATTCGCAAAGGCAGTGAACTCCTCGGGATATGCTTTCCACAGCAAGTACATCGCTGAGGCTGGGCCAAAACTTCGCAAGAGCTTGGAGAAGATCGTGCCAAACCCAAAGAACCGTACTTCCCGGTGGATCAGTACCAGCATCCCAGAAAGTGCTTGGAATACACCAATTGCCAAGGAGAGCTCTGCAGCTTATCATGTCAACAACTTACTTTCCCCTGTGCTCTTCTACGAGGCTTTGCAAAAGGTTCCAAAGAACGCAATCGTCATTGAAGTTGCTCCAACTGGACTGCTGCAGGCCATCCTCAAGCGAGCCCTTGATAGCTCGTGCACAAATCTCAGCTTGATCAAGCGCAACCATGTCAACAATGTTGAGTTCTTCTTGACAAACATTGGTAAACTATATGCCGCTGGAGCGCAACCCAATGTCCTGAAACTAGTTCGTCCCGTCACATTCCCGGTAGGCCGTGGAACACCTATGATAAACTCCAAAATTGAATGGGATCACTCACAAAAATGGCTGGTACCACGACATGGCAGCGACTCCTCCTCAGGAGAGACCGTCGTTGAAATCAATCTTTCAAAGGAAGAAGACGCGTTCTTGGCCGGTCACACCATTGACGGAAGAATTTTGTTCCCAGCTACTGGATACATGACACTCGCATGGAGGACTTACAGCAAGATGCGTGGTTTTGACTTCCTCCGAACACCGGTCATCCTCGAGAATGTTGTTTTCCATCGTGCAACAATCCTGAACAAGGAAGGCTCAGTTAAGCTTGGAATTAACTTCTTCGATGGCACTGGAGGCTTTGAAATCTGCGAAGGCGGAACTCTTGCTGTTTCTGGAAAGATCACTGTTGCGGAGAAAGTCGAGAACGAGGAACTTCCACCACAAATTGTCGAGGGTGAAAACGACCCCTTGGTGCTCAATTTAAGTGACGTTTACAAAGAGCTCCGTCTCCGCGGCTATGACTATGGTGGAATCTTCAGGGGAATTACCGCATCCGATCTTACAGCAACCACTGGAAACCTTAGCTGGGTGGATAACTGGATTAGCTTCATGGATACCATGCTGCAATTTAGCATTCTGAAGAACGACCTCCGTGAACTGTACTTGCCAACGCGAATTGACAAGGTTGTTCTTAACCCGGCCAAGCACTACAACATGGTTAAGGAGTTGGGAGAGAATGCCGTAATGAAGGTCATTTCATACGCGAACCTCAACGTAGTCAAGGCAGGAGGTGTGGAGATGCGAGGATTAAAAGCATCTCTGGCACCACGCCGCTCAGGATCTCAAGCCCCTCCAACTCTTGAGAAGTACACATTCGTGCCAAACGTCAACGCAAACGACTTGCACGAGAATCTGGAGAAAGCTCGTTTGAATGCCCTCACTGAAGCATTGCACATCGTGCTGGAGAACTCCGCTGGAGCTCTGAAAATCAAGGCAGTTGAAGTGGACAAAAACCGCAATCCCGACGCACTCTTGGCATCGAAAATTCTGCAGATCATTGAAGGTGAACCTACCGTCGCCGCCGATGTGGCTGTTGCTACTACTGGCAATGAGGAAAATGTTGCTGCCGGACTTGGAGATGGAGACGTTCGCGTGATTAAGAAGAATATCGCTGTCGAAGAGGTCGAGAAGAACGCCCACATTGTTCTTGCATACGATGTAATTTCCCAGAAGAACAAAGCTTACCTGGCAAACCTGTTGAAAACAATTAAGGAGGATGGTTTCATCTTGCTTGATGAGTGCTACAATGAGTACCAGATGTCAGGACGCGAGGCACTAAAAGAGTATGACCTGATCCCTGTCATTGAACAGAAGTATGGACAACGATTACTTGTTCTTACCCGCGTTTCTGTTAACCTCGAAGACCGCAGCACATGCGTGGTCAATGTAACCCACACAAATTTCGAATGGGTGGAGGAGCTTAAGAGTTACCTGTCAACTGCCGAGTTGGAGAACCGATTTATCTACCTCGTTTCTGAGGGCGAGGAATTCTTCGGAGCCGTTGGTTTCTTGAACTGCTTGAAGAACGAGGCTGGTGGCAAATACGCTCGCATGGTCTTCGTGCAAGACAAGTCGATGGAGCCCTTCTCATTGGACTCGCCATTCTATCAAGATCAGCTGAAGAAGGACCTCGTGACGAATGTTTACAAGAACGGATCCTGGGGAACCTTCAGGCATTTCAGAATTGAAAACCAAGCCGATGTCGCTACTCTTCCAGTTGAACATGCCTACGTCAACGCATTGGTTAAGGGTGATCTTGCTAGTTTGAAATGGATTGAGGGACCTCTGCCCAAGAAGTCCGCCAACGACGATTTGGACTTGTGCACCGTTTACTACGCTCCCGTTAACTTCCGTGATGTAATGTTGAGTTCTGGCAAACTGTCTGCCGATGCTCTACCTGGTGACTTGGCACAACAAGATTGCGTTTTAGGTCTGGAATTCTCTGGACGCGATTCTTCGGGAAAAAGGGTCATGGCTATGGTTCCAGCCAAATCATTGGCTTCGACTTGTGTTGCCAGCAAACGCATGATGTGGCAGATTCCTGAAAGCTGGACCATGGAGGAAGCATCAACTGTCCCATGCGTCTACGCAACTGTCTACTACGCCCTTGTTGTGCGTGGACAGATGAAAAAGGGAGAATCGATCTTGATTCACGCCGGATCCGGAGGTGTTGGTCAGGCAGCTATTTCTGTGGCTCTGCATCACGGATTGACTGTGTTCACCACTGTCGGTAGCATCGAAAAACGTGAATTCCTCAAGAAGCGTTTCCCACAACTGAAGGATAGCCATATTGGCAACTCTAGGAACACCTCATTCGAGCAGATGGTCATGAACGAAACCAAGGGCAAGGGTGTAGATCTCGTGCTCAACTCGTTGGCTGAGGAGAAACTGCAGGCATCTATCCGCTGCTTGGGACTTAACGGTCGGTTCTTGGAAATCGGTAAATTTGATCTGAGCAACAACACTCCCCTTGGCATGTCCGTATTCCTTAAGAACACCTCGTTCCACGGTATTTTGTTGGACAGCGTCATGGAAGGTGAGGAGTCCATGCAAAATCTGGTCGTGCAACTCGTTGCTGAGGGCATCAAGAATGGAGCAGTCAGGCCATTGCCAACGTCGGTATTCAACGAATCTCAAATCGAACAGGCCTTCCGTTTCATGGCATCCGGCAAGCACATTGGCAAGGTTGTCATCAAGGTTCGCTCAGAGGAGCCCGTTAAGGGTCAGTTAAAACCGGAACTTCGTCTGTACAACGCAATTCCACGCACCTACATGCATTCCGAGAAAGTGTATATCATCATCGGAGGTCTTGGAGGTTTCGGCTTGGAATTGACCAACTGGTTGACCATCCGTGGGGCAAAGAACATCGTCCTCACAAGCCGAGCTGGCGTTAAGACTGGATATCAGAAGTTGATGATTAACCGCTGGACTCAGAAGGACTGTACAATCAAAATTGACACAAATGACATGACTACTGTGGAAGGCTGCCGCAAATTGTTGACGGAAGCCAGTAAGTTGGGACAAGTTGGAGGCATCTTCAACTTGGCCGCCGTCCTGCGAGACGGTTTGATTGAGGATCAAACCGAGGAAGATTTCGCTGCCGTGTGCAGGCCCAAGATCGACGGAACCATCTTTTTGGACGAACTCTCTCGAGAACTGTGCCCAGAACTAGACTACTTTGTCTGCTTCTCTAGTGTGTCCTGCGGCCGTGGCAACATCGGCCAGACAAATTATGGTTTGGCTAATTCTTCAATGGAAAGAATTTGCGAAAACCGTCAAGCGTCTGGATTACCAGGATTAGCCATTCAATGGGGAGCCATTGGTGACACTGGATTGGTTATTGAAAACTTGGGAGATAACAACACTGTCATTGGAGGTACCTTACCGCAAAGGATGGTGTCTTGCCTGCAAACAATTGACATGTTCCTGCAACAACCTCACCCAGTCCTGGCCTCGATGGTGGTCGCAGAAAAGAGGAAGAATGATGCGTCATCGGGCGTGAGTCTGATTACTTGCGTCGCAAACATTCTTGGTCTCAGAGACATTAGAAACGTACAAGAAAGTTCCACATTGGCTGATCTCGGTATGGACTCGCTTATGGGTGCTGAAATCAAACAGACCTTGGAGAGGAACTTCGATATTGTCATGTCCGCACAAGAAATCCGAGCATTGACGTTCGGAGCACTAAACAAACTTGACGGCGAAGGAGGAAGCGCTCCCACCCCGGCGGCAGAAACTACAGACACAAGAAACACCCCCAGCCCGTTTGGAGATGGAACACAAGTGGTCTTCGCTAAGGAATTAATGCCAACTCAGTCAATTGTTCAATTGAAATCAGCCGCGCCGGCTGATTCGAAGAAACGCCCAATCTTCTTTGTCCATCCAATTGAGGGATTCATTGCCCCTCTCGAAAGTCTAGCCGCACGAATTGACTGCCCCGTATATGGTGTCCAATGCACTGCTGATGCGCCAATCGACACAGTTGAGGAACTCGCCGCCTTCTACATTCAGAAAATAAAGACAGTACAACCGAAAGGACCATACGCAATTGCCGGTTATTCATTCGGAGCGCTGATCGCATTCGTTATGGTCACACAGTTAGAGAGCAAGAAGGAAGTCGCCAAATTGGTAATGCTTGACGGCGCACCTAAATACGTCAACTGGTACACAACGTCACACAAGCAGCGGTACAATTCATCAGAAGATGTCGATCAAAATCAAGCATTCGCCTTAGCGTACTTTGGCATGGTTTGCGGCAACATGGATTATGGTGGTGTAAGTTAATTTAAACGCGTCTTCTCTGCTTCAGTTAATAAAACGATTTACTTCTCTAGGTTGCGCGGCTATTGACGAAGATCCCAACTTGGGAAGCCAAACTGGAAAAATGCGCTGAACTTCTGCATGCCGAAATCGAACAACCAATAGACTTGGTAAGTTTGCGAAATAAGACTCGCACGCTTATCTGGGATCTAATGAAAACATTTGTACCTTATTTCAGATCAAACAAACTGCTGTAACATTCTACAAGAAACTTGTGGCAGCTGATGCTTTCAAACCAAAGAGCAAGGTACAATGTGATGTAACGTTAATCAAACCCACAGAGAATTACGCGAAGCTGGAGGAAGACTACGGTCTCTCCGAGGTATGGCATTCACGACACACTCTTGAATCCGCGATCATTTTGCAATCTTATAATTCACAGGTCTGCGCAAAGAAGGTCGATGTCCTAACCGTTGAAGGAAACCATCGCACATTCTTGTTAGAAGAGAAATCTCTGGAAACAATAGAGTCCATCATTAAGAACATCATTTCGTAATTCTCAACCGAACAAACTGAAGAAGAAGAACATTTTGCATATTTTTACTTAAATATATTTCCTTACTATTAATGAATTTAAATTCTAGCTCTGTAAATAATAGGTGTATGCACAAAAGGAAATGCATATGCTTCCTTGTAGTGGCATTCAAACGCGTTTCCTACAAATGTATGATTTGTAGATTGATTCTCTTAGTGCATTGCAACAAAGCAACAAACACACACACAAACACAAACAAATGGAAATTACATTTACTTTTATGTTGAAAATGCTCAGCATTAATATATTTTAGTTGATTTTTCTATATGAATGTATTATAAAGAATCTAATTAAATTCCTAAAATAATAAGAAATAAAACGCTACATTTAAAAACAGATATGTATGTAAGAGTTGTTTTAATTTCCTGTGCCTATGTATGACAACCTGTAAGATTTTATTTCTGTTCCCTCTAGACTGTGAATTGAATCTAATGCTGGAGTTACACAATCGACGTTCTACTTCCCTTATATAGGAACTCCTTCCGGGTGGAGTTTTTTAAATCAACCAAAGCTAATATTTCCCTTAGGAAAATTCGTTTCTTTAACTTGTACTTAAATATTTCGTCTTCCTCCGGATATAACCTACATTTTTTGTGCAAGTATTTTGAGGCTGGTTGGGGTCCAGGTCCACCCCGGACTGAAGTGCCACAAGAAGAAGATCCAAAGTGGGTTTCTCTGCGGTTGCGTTAGACGGGATCTTGCAACCTAAACATGAACGATTACTCTTTACGCAGGACACACTCAAGATGCATTACACTTTTATAGTGGTTATTCATTTCATCCCACTAGTATTAAATATTATCAACACATCAACATTATCAACATCATATTTTGTAAAATATCACAAAAAGTAGAAGTCTAACCCTTGCTTTTAGTGTTAATTAATTACGACAATATTTGCTAACGCAAATATATTGCGATTACAATTCCGTATGTAGCGAGTTCCGGGTGTATATATGTAGGGTAGAGGCACTAGTAGCCGGACACTTAACACAAATCTTAACTTTGACTTCTTTCCATTTGTTAACTATTATAGCTTCAGTAAAAAGGTTTGGATACATAAATTATTTAGACAATTTTGAAAAAGGTAGTATAATTTCTCAAACACTTTTTTTTATTGTGGACAATTGTTTTCTTAAGCTTTAAAAAAAGTTCAGTTTGCGCTAGTATCCGGACAGTAATATTTAGTTTCTGGACATTTGAGTTTCAGAAGCCGGACACCAAAGTTTTCTATCAGACTTTCTTTCATTGAAACATTTTATTTACGAAAAAACAAGATTTATTCACTTGTTAAATAGTTGTGTAACATAAATATATATACACATTTACGAAAAAAATTAAAAAGAATTCATAAATGATATTTAAAAATAAAAGAATACTTGTAAGAGTATTTAAACTTAATGTTTTAAATTCAGTCTTAACAGTAGCAGTTAGCTTACAATTAACACCAAGAGCACTTAATTTCTCAGACAGGCTTCAATAACTTGGGCAGCAATTATAAACCTATTCACTGAAGATTCTATCGATTTTGGTGCTTCGGCAAAAATTTTTTGTGTGAGTGATTTTCCTATATTCCTACTTTGCCACTCATGAACAATCTTTTTCCAATCTGCCTTAAGGGGTTTAAATACACTTACGTCAGCTGGTTGCATAATATGATATGTATTGGGCGGCAATGCATACAAAATTACCTGTTCCTTGCTACAAAATTCGCCTAGCTCCAAAGTCAAATGGGATTTGTGACCATCAACAAATAATATAACTGGATGTTATATTTGATTCATCAGTAATCGTTTATGAACGCAATTAGCCCCGTACTCATAAAATAATATTTCACTGCGCATCCAACCACTCTCGCTTTTTCCTAGGATTCAAGATTGGAGCATACTTTCCACAATGTCCTTTGGAGGACGTATGTAAGTATAGGAACACTATAATCGGCTCAAAAACCTTTCCATCAGCCGAGAAAACAATCAGCATCAACGCAAGTTTGGTAAATATTTGTATAACCTTTTGGTGCTATTACTTTTCCAGTTTTTGGCCAAAGACAAAAACTGCTTTCATCGAGGTTGAGAATCGTTGACGGGTCGTGCATTATTTCCTCCTGGTTAGTGTTTTTTAAAAAGTTTTCCAGATCTTTAAACCATTTTAAAATATGTTCTTTTGCGCCGTCTGCCCTGCCTTTGTTTAAGCTTTCAGGTTCTATCATAGCCAAAGAAGGACTCCTTTTCATAAATGACTTAAGCCATGTTTTACCTGGTCGATCATTTTTAAGAGGTTTTTTCACGGCACCACCTCTTTCGAGTTGCTGATAACACTCAAAGAGTATTAATTGTCTATGGAAAGCTTCTCAAATCTCGCCGTTCGGAATCGGCAAAAAACTGTAGGTCCCTTCTACTCGTGAAGAACAGTAGCATGCACAACACGAGTAGTTGTTGTAGAAGCTAGGCCCTTGTCCGTTATGGGCTGTAGTGCCACTCAATTATTATTATTATTAATGCGTAAAAAACAATTGTCCGGATTCTAAACCTATTTTTTCAGTACTCGAACAGCCGGTTTTTAGTTAGAAAACACTGTCCGCATACTGAAACTATTAAAGAATCATGCAATATTGTTCGTTTCAATTAAGCAAAATACACATAGGTATCGTTTAAAAGTATTTAAACCTTAATTTAAAATAGGCATTTAAATGTCAATAGCCGGACACTCTGTCCGGAAACTAAAATCAGTAGGAAATTTGGGGTCCAGAATCCGGACACCAATTTATTTGCGTAATATTAAACATTTTTTCCATTATTTTTGATTTAACACAAAAATTACTTATGTTTAATTAAAATTGAACCTACGTTGATGTTCAAATGCAGAAATAATGCTTAAAATACTTATAGTTCGAAATTAGAGCCACTATTTTCTTAATAGAAAAAACGCACTTTGTTGCACGCTTCACGACTGACACGCGCTCTCTGATGCATATTTTGCAAACCAGTTATCGCATCAATTGGAAGCAACATATGTGCATAAAACAAATACATATGGTCATTTTTGTGCTTACTTTTCACACTACAAATGGAAAATTATCTTGTTTTTTGATAAAAAAACACAAAGTGTCCGGATACTGGCACTGTCCGGCTACCAGTGCCTCTACCCTATGTACGTAGAAAAGCACAAATCTCAAAATTCGTATCGTCCCACTAAAGCGTGAAGCATCCTTATTTAGTTCACATACTAGTAAACTCTTTGTCATTGCTCCTTTTACAGTAACGTATGAGTACGCAAACAACAAACAGTCCTTATGTGTGGAGTTGTGCAAGAACTTAAACCAACATTTATTTGGAGCATTCAATTATATTCTCTTTAGTTTCTCTTTCGGTTATATATTTGCGATACTCTTTTATTGATGAAATGTTTTTGGTTTTGAGCCTTGTCTATTGGTTTTTCGTTATATTACAACGCCACCTATTTGCCGTTCAAGAAGAAACTTAACTGCAGAGTAGGTTTGTATTGACAAACGCTGGTAATCACAATGTCTTTCATGTTGATATGGATAGATGGCGGTAGTGACGTTAAAAATTATTTGTTCATGTTCATACAACCACTAAATTTTTACTCACTAGATGACACTGAATTTACGAAAAATAGTATGTTCATCATCAACTGCCAACCACAATCCAGACAAGACTTTCAACACACTGTGAAAGGCTCTTCTTGTTGCCTGTAGTAACGAATTTACATTCGTTGATTTTTCAGATAAGCTGATAACAATTTTCTGAATTATGTAAATATGTTAATTGCCATAAGGAAAGATCATTGTTTTCAATTTCAATTCCTTGGGCATGAGTTCGCGTTTGCCTTTTGTGTATCTGCTTACATGGCGTGCCAAGGTTATTGTAAGATATTTTTTGCTGAATGAAACGTTTGATATAAGTTTTCCATTCAAGAATGTTTGAAGTATGCAAATTTGATTCTGGCATTTTATGCGAACGTACGTGTCTATTACGATGATGTGTCTGCATAGACTCAACGCAGAGAGGCTTTTGAATCATGAACTGATCTGGTAAGCAAGCAACTCAACTTGGTGCTAAACTAAAGGTCCACTCAAAATGCTTTTTGATGCTGTCCACTCACATCACGTTTACGACTCAACGGTATGTGATGTCAGTTCCATATTTACAAATGTCATCAACCAAAACATGAAGAATATCTGGCACATATTTTTTAAAATTCGTCGTCACTTGTCGACGACACGATCTTAAAAAGCGGCACCAAGCAAAGATTCAATAAAACAGCAATAGCTTTATGCAGAAAACAAGGACAAAAGCTGATAGAATTCCCAGTGAATGGTTCACTAAAAATTCTAAAAATGATTGTTGCATATAGCTGCGTATCAACGTTATGATTGTTATGTCCATATAACAGATGTCTCTGAGTCAATCTTGTAAAATATTTTTTGAAAATTTAATGAATGAATGAATTTTAATTCACCCGTTTTCGCTTAGTGATATGTCACCTTATGACTGTCCGAAATCGCTTTTGTAGTAACAGTAACTTAGTGAACTTAGTTGAAAGTAGTTAACATACGATTTGTAGTCAAAGCATCAAATTTCAAACTATATGTATGTCTGCTTTGATGGATAAGCAAAAGTCAATTGTATGGAAAAACTAATTTTCAAGAATTGGTTTTCCAATATCAAGCGCTAGAACTCGAAAGTAATATATACACACGTAATTTGAAACTGTTTAAAATAAAATTAATGTTTAAATTAATCATTAATTTTATTAATTTCGAAGAATGTTTTACAAGATCGTAGCATTGATATATGTTATAAAATCGTAAGCAATCACCAACAAATTATCTTTCAAGTGACAGCAGCGACGTGTAGCGGATTGGTTGGGCAACACCATATCCAGTCAACAATTTAAGGCGTGATTCTTCACGAATTTTAGTACTGACTGCGAGGAAACAATTCGTTGGGATTTTACAATGGCATCGCAGCGACATCTATTAAACTCTTATTACAATCTAAAAATGTATGGAATATGTCCTTCCAACGGAATACCAATATGCGGTGCACCGGTTACTTGAACGTTCATCGTGAGCTTTAACTTGTTTTGTATCACATCCTTACCACAGACAATCATATACAGATGTCTCACCTCCATCAGCACTGGACTGTATTTTAAATCGTGAAGAAATTAAACGTCCTGTGTTAAGTAACGAGGTGTGGTGAATTGCTATCAACTTAACACAGTTAACTTAACAGTTAACAAACTCAGTTAAACTTCTTCCATTTGATTACCACTGCTGTAAGCAAAACTTTCAAATTTAACGTTAATTTTTGTAATGAACATGCCACAATATTTCGTAATATATTTTTTGTTTGCTAAATGTTAGGCTATGAATGAAAATTAAGTTTATCATAACACCACCCTTTCGAGTTGCTGATAACGCCCAAAGAGTACGAATTATCTAAAAATTTAAATTTTACCGTTCTTCAGTACACCATTATTTCACCTCATTAGCGGATTCTAGTGGCCGGTCGGGTACTAGTTAACTTGCCCTGCCTAATCAAACCTCACACAATTTTATCTGAAGGACGCACATACATATGTACAAACTGATTAACCTTACCGATTAACCTTACAGTGTAGGTAGGTTGGAGCTTCTGGTGAGGCAGCCATTGGGCACATTGTGAAGCCGCGTAAATAGTTCTCGTTGTCCTTTAAAACCATTTTGATTGAGCTATATTCGTATAGCTGTTGACACGCTAATGGTTCTAAGTGCACCTAGATTGTCAAAAAAGTATATTTCTAGGTGACAGTGACAGAGGAGATGAGTGATGGACTTTACCTCTTCCTTAATTTTTTAGCTTTTACAGAAATCATTGTGGGATGCTGAGTCTGGAGGCGGGTGTTCTAATGGCGCAGCGGTCTGTTATGTTATGCCAATTACGGTACGTACATACATGTATTTTATCAAACATGATAAGGCATATAGAGCGTTTAACACTGAACGAAAAGGATAGAGGGTATGTCACTCCCGACTGAGATTAGTGATTTTATGCAGAAACGTTAATTTATATCAACATATTTTTCGTTGCAAAATTTGTGGAATCTTCTATTGAAATGAAGTCGATTTGGGTTTTGTAAACGGCTCAAATCAAGTAAAAATTAGGAAAAAGGCGTTTTTGAATAAAGCCGCGTTAAAGAAAACTGTATTTTTTCTTAGAGATTTTTCTAGAGAAACATAATTATAGAAGTCCGATTGCCTCATAGCTAGCTTTAAACGTTTTGAAATGGTTGTTTGAGTCACACCCAAAGATTCTGCGAGCTCTTCTTATGTTTGGCAAACAAGTTATAAATCCAATACATGAAATTGTACAACATGCAAAAGTAATGTATGTATAACTGTTCTCATCAATACACATATTATTGTTCTTTAATTCTTGTGATTATCATAGTGTAGATAGTTTGGAATTATGCAGCTCCGATTATCTCGAACCTATAATCTTGTAAGTTAACGCCGACATTCATTTCATCAATCAATCAATACATGGCACTTTGTTCTTATATTTGAATTATGTCCCACTTATTAAGCTCTTTCATATCGTCCAATATATTCGCCTATAAGCCCTGCGAGGCTTACTACTCTCGCGGAATAAAATTTCCTATAGCAATACATAGTAACGACTTCCCAAATTCGAGCAACAATTTTTTAGAATCGAGTTACACACGTTTTCTCTAAGTTTGGAAAATTGAGATGAAAGAAGCGGCTGTTCAAAATCGTGGAAATAGCGAAAAAGTAGAAGCGAACAACAGACGCAATAACATTTGGCAAATATCACAGTACTCAAACATTACCAGAGAATGATTGGAAAATGTTTTTACAACTAATATAAATTGTGGTGATCCAGGTCAACTTTTTGGGCACCACGATTTTTGATGAATGTTAGATAGATAAAAGTGTAAATAACTGAAGGGATTAAAATCGAATCAATTGATTTTCGTACTACTGGTACGAAAATTATATAACAATGGACACAGGACAAGTCATTCAATTGAAGTAACAACCGCTTTAATTGCGCTATGAATGCATAGACAGCGTCCTAATAATGTTAACATTTGATGTCAGGGACAAGTAACAGTGAAAGAATAAGACTTAATTAATCCAGAAAGAGTTGTTCTTTTTCTTCTCGTTCCAAATTGTAGAAAGGCATATTTCGAAGGGCACAATTCCTAGGAAAATCTACAAAGCTCTCACAGGAGAACAGTCAAAAAACTTTTTTTTTTGTATATCCCTGTTGAACAAAAGTTTTATTTGTCGAGATAAAATATTCACAGCTTACTACGGACTAAACAATAATTGGGTTATGACAAAAAAAAAATTAAATATTGCTAAACATAAGGATAACATTAAATGGACAAATAATTGCGTACGATTTTACCAAGTTGCTATGTGTATGTTATGTATTGAATGTACAACGTCTCCCATAAAGTCACATAGAAAGGGTGTTTTTTGTTTTGTTTTTTTTTATTTTGATCTAAAACTTAAGTAGTTCTGCTGTAAGGAAATTAATTTAAAATGTTTGTGTTTACACAGTGCAGTTGAATGAATTTCCATAAGGCGAATGATGTTTTGCATAGTTGAGAAAGAAAACAAAAGATTGAAACGAAATAGAGTACATATACACAGACATATGTATGTAATGTATACAGTTAAACAATTACAAACTAGGATTATTATTTTAGTGCTCTTAACAATAATTTAGTATTCGAACGCAAAACTGCCTTACATACCTATTTAAAGAACTAAGTGGTTTTTGTTTTTTGTCATCTTTTTAATTTTTCATTTTGTGGTTTTGCTTTCTGCTTGTTGTTGAAGATGTTCTTGAGTACGTTTTACAAAACAAAATAATTGATGCTTTAAAAATAAAACTTAATTTACTTAAACATCTTTTTCTTTTTTTTTATTTTAATACTATAGGATATATTTTTATTGATTCTCTCGTATTTTAGGTAATAAAATTATATATTGTACAATCATACTTGTAGATTCCACACGAACACAATTAATGATTTGGCAGAACTGTGAAATCATTTTGTATGTCTGGAAAATAATCATGTTGCGTACCTGAAAAAGATTTTGAAATTAAATTAGTGTCAGTCTGCAATTTGTATACAAATG
This sequence comes from Eristalinus sepulchralis, assembly GCA_944738645.1. Classification (NCBI taxonomy): domain Eukaryota; kingdom Metazoa; phylum Arthropoda; class Insecta; order Diptera; family Syrphidae; genus Eristalinus; species Eristalinus sepulchralis. The sequence continues at coordinate 48,024,741 of OX122883.1, read as the reverse complement.
CATTCTTCAAAATGAGACATTATTAAGAGCATTATTGACATTATTATGTTACACCACAACCTTTTGCTTTATTTTATTCTCTTCTAATACCGTCATTACCAAGAATGCACACTTTTTTGAAGCATACAGATAGAGAAAATATTTGCTACAAGTAATCTTTCAAAATAAACTAAGGATAAAAAGCAGAGTGCTTTTTACGAGCTAGCTACTGTCTTACAAGATCTCCGTACGTGTCTGGTTCATTTGATTCTGGTAGAATCTATTAAGATTTTTTTCTCATCTTTATCTCCCTAATTCTTTGTACAATTCTGTACAGAGTCGCAGGATACTTATGGGCCTGTGAAAGGTTCTCTGCCACATTTGCATCGCTAGGTATCGATCAAATTTTCACTGTATCACAGAAGATTTGATCTACTGTCATTCGCTCGACTATATGACATATTTGCAATACAGCAGATGGTAGTTTTTATCAGCTGATAAAGTGTCTTACTTCTCAGCTTTGGCATGGAAATTCCAGAAACAAAAGCCATCTCAAATCTCTGAAATCTCTCTCTCTCTCTCATCTCTGAAATAATGAAATTCGGAATAGGCAGATTTTAGCAAAAATTGTTGATAGACTGGTCACATGATGGTAGTGCCGTTTTTGTGGTCCGTGGAAGTTGGCATCAAGCCGAAGAACAAGTACATCGAAATGAGGTAGCAGCAATTTACAAAGAAACTTTTTTTTTTGTTTTAATCATTTACACCTGATCAATCAACCGTCAACCAGATTGATCATGTTGCGATCGACGTCTCGATGTCCGAACCTTCCGAGGTGCAAACATCGACTCGGATCATTTCCTTGTTGTAGCCAAGGTAAGAACCCGGATATCGAGAGAGCAACGGAGTCGAGACAGGCCAAAACGGTTTGACGTCGGAAAGCTACAATCGCAGCCGCTCGCTAGAGCCTTTACCGATCGATTCTCCCTGAAACTGTCTCAAAGTTCGACGCTACCTGCACAAACAACAGAAGACAAATGGAAACGTTGTCAAGAAGCCATCAAAGAGGCCGCCACTGATGTGCTGGGTTTCAAGCCACCACATAAGAGGAACCCATGGTTTGACGACGAGTGCAGGCAGGCGCATGCAGCCAAACAGGAAGCTTACAAGGCAACGCTGCATCGAACGACGAGAGCTGTTTGTGAGCTCTACAAACAGAGAAGAAGGGAAGAGAACCGGCTTCTCAGAAGAAAAAAGAAAGAGCACGAGAAGCGCGCGGTCGAGGAAATGGAGAGGTGCTATGGCAGGAATGACGTCCGAAATTTTTACCGCAAGGTAAAACAATTATCTGGCGGTTACAAGCCTCGGACTGAAGCCTGCCGGGACCAAAATGGCCAACTGGTGGTAGAGTCGCAGTCGGTGCTGAAAATCTGGAAGGATCATTTCTGCAGACTTCTAAACGGCGATGACGACACAAATCCCGCTGTTAGGCAGAATGTTCGCTTCAATTTGGACGACGATGGACAAGAATTCCGTCCCCCCGACCTCGACGAGGTCAAGATAGCAATATCGAGACTGAAGTCGAACAAAGCTGCTGGCGCGGACGGACTGTCCGCAGAGCTGTTCAAAGCGGCTGGGGATGAGCTGGTTGGGTGCATGCACCAGCTCATCTGTGAGATATGGTCGGAGGAAAGCATGCCCGACGAGTGGAATCTTAGCATCGTATGTCCGGTCCACAAGAAAGGAGACCCCTTTGACTGCGCCAACTATCGAGGGTTCAGTCTCCTTAATATCGCATATAAGATTCTCTCTGCCGTATTGTGTGAGCGCCTGAAACCGTTCGTCAAAAAATTGATAGGTCCTTATCAGTGTGGTTTCAGGCCAGGGAAGTCCACAATCGACCAGATCTTCACACTGCGGCAAATCCTGGAGAAGTCCCAAGAAGTACAAATCGACACCCACCACCTATTTGTCGATTTCAAGGCCGCGTATGACAGCGTGCATAGAGACGAGCTATACAGTGCCATGTCTAGTTTTGGCATCCCTACCAAACTCGTCAGATTGTGTAGGATGACGATGGAGAACTCTCGCTGCTCCGTCAAGGTCGGTAGCGAACTCACCGAGACCTTCGATGTCAAAAAAGGATTTAGACAAGGCGACGCGCTGTCATGCGACTTCTTTAACATCATTCTTGAGGGGATCGTGCGTAACTCACACGTCAACACCAGAGGCACGATCTTCCACAAGTTCGTTCAACTGCTAGCTTATGCGGATGACATTGACGTGATCGGCCGAACTCAGCGAGCCGTCAATGAGGCGTTTGCTAGCATCGAAGCGGAAGCGGCTAAAGTGGGACTGGTGGTAAACGAGGGCAAAACTAAGTATATGCTGTCATCGAAGAAGGACGCAGAACATCGACGTCTCGGACAGAGCGTCACTATGGGCAGCAGACATTTCGAGGTAGTAAAGGACTTCGTCTATCTCGGCTCCGCGGTGAATAGGGACAATAACATCAGTACCGAAATCAAGCGCAGAATCACTCTTGCCAATCGCTGTTTCTTTGGGCTTAAGAGGCAATTGAGTAGTAAAGCCCTCTCCCGAACGACCAAAGTGACTTTGTACAATACCTTGATCATCCCTGTCCTGCTTTACGGCGCAGAAACCTGGACGTTACTAAAAGCGGATGAAGAAGCCCTTGGTCTGTTCGAGAGAAAAGTTCTGCGTGCGATTTTTGGTCCTGTTTGCGTTGATGGCATCTGGAGGACAAGATTCAACCACGAACTGTATGGGCTGTACGGCGGCATGAACCTAGTCAAGCGTCTACGGATACAACGCTTAAGGTGGCTAGGCCATGTAGAGCGGATGGACAGCACTGCTCCGGCCCGAAGAGTCTTCGAATCCGAACCACAGGGACAACGTAACAGAGGACGTCCTAGATTGAGATGGCGCACACAAGTGGAAAAGGACCTCAACCAACTTGGAGTGCGCAACTGGAAGCAGCTGGCAAGAGATCGTGCTAGCTGGAGAGGCATGTTGGTTGAGGTCCAGGTCCACCCCGGACTGTAGCGCCATCTGAAGAAGAAGAAAGAAGTTGGCATCAAGCCGAAGAACAAGTACATCGAAATGAGGTAGCAGCAATTTACAAAGAAACTTTTTTTTTTTTGTTTTAATCATTTACAAAGCAAATGCAAACAGAAGGTCCTGAAAAAAAGTTCAGATATCGGAACAAGTAATACTTCGAAAGGCCAAAGTCTGAAGAATATGGTGGTTTTGGCAGAATAACCCTTTAGACGAGTCATCAAACTCGCATTAAACAAATTTCGTTCTGTGAGAAGATGAAAAACCGTGTTCCAATCTTCGAAATTAGTCCTAGACGTTTCATGTGATTGTGAACGGTTACTTTATACAAATTTAATCTTTCAGAAATCTCACGAGTTGTTTTTCGGTGATTTGCATCGAACAACGGTTGTTCGGTTTCAAGAGGCCTTCCAGGATGAGGTGGATCCCCAAGAGCAAAAGTGCCGCAACGAACTTTGCACACTATATTTGGCATTGGCTCCAACACATCACATAATTTTCGCCTTGCTTGAAATGCATTTTTACCCTTATGGTAGTAAAATATGCCAAAGATGCTGTTTTTGATCGTCCACCTTCGATAGGGCACCAAAAATTATTCCAACAAAAATTACAAGCTGTTCAAATATATGGCTGCGAAAGTCTTCAAACGAAATTACTTAGTGAACGACACAATACATAGATATGTAGCCAATCATACATACATATGATGACGCGTGGTTTACTTCTCTAATTGATTTCAAGATGTACGTAAGGCACACATATAAAAATGTTGCGAGAAGATGAAGGACATATTTGAAATAGGGTATAATCAGCAAATAAATAGATATTTTTAGAATGATGCTGTGAGCGGTGTAAGTACTCCACCGGTCGTACCTTACCGTTCGAAGTCGGTTAAAAAACTGTAACCCCTGTAGCCTGAAGTGCCCCTCAATTTATAATTTTCCACCATAATATTAATATTTCAGATTTGCCAATTTGAATTTCAGGATTCTGTCCGTCTCGCCACAATACCGACTAGGGGTGGGAATTCTGAGAAGTTCTATGAAGATTTCTGTGTAGTTGGTGTGCACTATGTGCATTTGTTTAAATAAAAATAATATCAACAAATGGGCTGAACTCAGTGACCTGAAAACTAAGTCCAAGACGGCTATACTTTTCAGCTTTTTTGCGAATCCTACGAAAAAGATGTAATGCCTACGACGAAGTAAGTACTGCAAACAATTTCACTGTTCATTGAAGACCAATCACATTACAATTAGCCAAGCTCTTAGACTCCTTTTTTTTGCTCCATTTAGAGAAACCCATACGTCTCTTCTCTTCTTAGAAGAAGTGCTTTGTACACATTTGTTAATACAATAATATAATAAGCGATGGGGGACTCTCCAAAATTCAGTCAACACAGACCTTGCGCAGTATTTTTCGAACTATTAAAGTACTAAAAAAATTACAGTTCAAAAGAGGGGCCGCGAACTTCCTTTGATTAATTTAAATGAAAAACCTATTCTTGAAATAGACTACAGTGAGGCGGTTGAGGGTTGACTGAATTTTAGAGAAATTTTTTTTTTATGATTTGTTGTATTTTTACCTCTTTGTCCAAAGTCTTGCGATTCTATCATGTTCTTCCCTATTTTGAAGATATTGCGTGGCAATGCTTCCGACTAGGGGGTCGGCTGTAAAATAAAGAAAAATATATTAATTAAATTAGATGTTTAAATATGAAATATGTACAATTTGTGGTAAACAAAATATTAAAACAAAAATCTTGTTGAATGCTTAAATTTTTGGGTTAACCTGACGGAAACTGGTCGTATATATTGAAAAAAAAAATCGCATTTTCGCAAATTTATTTTCTATCACACAAATCAAAAATATACGGCTGGCTCATGACCTTTGTTAATTCTGTACTGGAGTTACATAAGTGTCGCAGCACCGGTCCGCAAGGACCAACATACATATATGTTTGGTAATAGTCAATACCCTACTAGAGATGTCACTGTGGTGGTGACGCAAAATATTCTTTGAAAGGTTGAATAAAGCCATACGTTGTTGCATTTTGAGAGTATTATATAATTTCAACTTTCGAATTGACTATGTTATTCAAATGTGAACTGATATTTCCATATCTGATGGGTGTCAGAAGCTCAATTAGTTTCGATATGTTTAAACTGAAATTAAATACGACCGACTTCCCTTGACATTGATAACAAAGAAACAATATTCGATATTTTTTTCCTTGTAATAATAGGTTCATGGGGTTTATTTTCCAATAGGCCAATACCACAAGAGCATCAGCAAAATTTAGCATTTCTTGAGAAATGTTTTACGAAATAATAATAATAATTGAGTGGCACTATAGCCCACAACGGACCAGGGCCTAGCTTCTACAGCAACTACTCGTGTTGTGCGTTCTACTGTTCTCTCACGGGTAGAAGGGTCCTACAGTTTTTTGCCGACTCCGAACAGCGAGAATTGAGAAGCTTCTCATAGACAATTAATACTCTTTGAGTGTTGTCAGCATCTCGAAAGAGGTGGTGCCGTTAAAAAATGCTAGGTGTCCCGTCCGGGAATCGAACCCAGACTTATTGCGCGGCGGTCGACGCACTTACCACTACGCCACAAATGTTATACGTGCAATTCGAAAAATTTGTTGTGAGCATAATCGGCGCACTAAAACTTATACTGTCAATATCATTCTCGAATGAGTATCACAGTTTGCATTTGTAACCAGTTAGGCCATTTCCAGCATGTAGTGAAAATACTATAGCAGATGTAGTTGAGATCTTAGCAATTTGGCTTGGCGTATTTTACGTGAGGATCTCGGCGTAAAAGCGTACAAAATTCAACTTCAAGAATTGAAGCCAGGTCATTTATATTTGTGTCATATTTTCAGTGAATGGGCTCTAAAAAAACTAAAGAATACCAAGAGCTATGGTTTATGAACTGATGGAAACATTCTTCTTTTTCTTCTTCTTTCTTGAAAAATGGGAATGTTACCGTAAATTATTATCGTTATCGCGCCTTGTTAACCGTCAAAAAGGCGGCGCTAGGTCCCATAGAGCGCGTGAAACAATAGACTTGCTGAGAAATCATTTAATTTCTCGTTTTGCTACGGTAAATTGGCCACCAAAAAATTTTTTTAAATTATTCTGGTTGCTGACAGTTGCAAAAAGTTGGGTCAGAACTTTGAAATGCCTAACAATCACGAATGCTAACTTGAATTCGGGATTCTCTTGCAATAATTTATCTAGTTAGGAAACAAATTGCAAATAGGAGCATAATAATTGTTTTAGCTACACGTAAGTGCTACTGCTAATGAGTAATTTGTGTGGGGCTCAGACACAAATAAGAAACTTTTAATCGGAAAATCAAAACATTTAAGAAGTGGGATCAGAGATTCCGTACAATAATTTAAGACGGTTAAACAGGGTCATACTGTCCATGATGACTTCTTACTTAATTTGCTTATTTGAAAAATTCTACTCTTCCCTAATTATGCGCATCAACAGTCAAAAAACTCATTGGAGGCGGAGTATTTTGGGACACGATCACTAGGGCGCTAAATATTTTTTCTCTAGGAAGATACCGACACACATCGTCCTTCTTTTAGACAAGAAAAGCAACGGAGGTTTCATCTATTAAATTCTCTTTTTGAACGTTGCCAAAACGAATTGTTGCATAAAAAGTACCCCCAAATTTATTGCTGAATGATGTTGTAAGTTTTATATGAGAAATGAATTAATGGGCATATGCACTAAAGGATTCTTATTACGGAGTGTCATTGCAAAAACGGTTTTCCAAATCGTCACAATGTTTTAGTGTATTCACAGGCACTGTTATTGCCAACGTATTTTACGCAATCAATTACAATACAAAAACAAAACAATCTACAAAAACGCTCTGAAACCATATTTGTCGATCATTCAGAAATAAATCAGATATCAATATAAAATCCACAAACGACATGTTATAACTAATTATTACTTACCAGGATTGCAATCAGTCAGTAGGGAGCAAATTGATAACAATACTTTTGATATAGTTAATGCCGGTGACCAATTATCTTTCAAGATGTCCAAACAAATAACCCCTTGGCTGTTTATATTGCAGTGATAGATTCTCGTCCGAAAGGTTACCTAAAACCAACAAATACGTTCGATTAATACATCTTAATTTCTTGATACTGAAAATGTGCGTTCTACTTTGGGAGGTTTGAAGGGATATTCTGGTGAGAAATGAATATCAAGGAAGAAGACACCACCTTCGTAGACAGATCCTGGTGGTCCCAGTATTGTTGAGACCCACTCATACAAATTATCACCTTTTGGACCAGCACTGCAATTTGGTGGTGGATCTAATGTAATTTCTGCAAGTTCCTTTTGAATTCTCTTAGCTGAGGTTCCAAGCGCTTTAGAGATTTTTGGATTGGTTTTTGTTTCTTTGCCTTCGGGTTTAGCTTCATTAGCTGTGGAATTTGTTGGTCCACTGCCATTGCGTCCGCGTCCACTGCCGCTTGCTCCGGATGTTGAAGACATCTCTCAGCCAAGTACTAAGGAATTTCTGATTTGAAATGAAAAAAAAATGTTTTTTTTTAAATAAAATTTGACAAAAATATTATTTTTTTATTCATAGAATAGTGTAAAGAAACAGTGAAGTCTCTTATTTTGGGGGAGTGGAGTTCAAAATGGCGCATTCTAAACGTTAATAGTGTAAAGGATTCAGAAAGGACGTTGAGCTTCAGTTTCATGCTTGTATTTTCTCATAACAATTACCTCGTCTTGACCAAACAAATTGACCAGCGGAAGTTTAAAATTTGAAATACCAATCCTACTGTACCTGCAACATTAATGGAAATGTTCTTGTACGTAGAATACCTTGCAGTTTTATATTTCACTTTCGAAAGTAGAGAGAACACTTGATAACTTTTTTTAAGCAATAAATAATCTATTACCAGTAGCTTACGAGGAGTGGCTGACGAAAGGTGAATATTCGTTGTCCAGAGCGGGATTTGTATTTGGATGTTCTACGAAGGAATTAAGTACTGTTCTTAGAAATACTTAATTCCAATTTTTCCGATATATTTAAGATTGAAACAAAAAGTCCTTATACCTGAACATCCTTAAAGTATGTCCATTTAAATTAGGCGGCTAATTCTTTTTGTCTTATGTGATTGTACAGATATCTTTGAAGTACGATTTCGTTTGAAATTGTGGACTCAGCACAACAGCCCGACTTTATATTGGGTGAAATGAAAGGATAAGCAGGATTTAAATAGTCTACAGCATTAGACAGGCCTTGGAGCAGATAGTCCTATAAGATGGTTTTAATTGCAATTGCTGGAAAATTTCTAGAGCTCTCTTAAGTATGAATTCACCGTGCTGAAAATTCAGAGTAGCTGAACAAAACATTGTTTCTACACAAAATGAATACACAACCCTGTTGTCGACATTGCAAATTATTGCGCAGAGTGACGTCACACATGAATCCCAAAACAACCAACATCATTCTCTATGCTCTTTCATCAACAAAAGAAGAACCATCTAATTCTACATGTCCATCGAGAAAATAATGAACAAAAAGAATTCTTATGCGATGATGGCAAGCAAACATTAGCTTGCATCACAAACTAATTGCAATATCCCAAAGCACTTGGATGATCACTGACAAATTATAACCCGTGGAAATTTACAATAATGCGCAACTCCAGACTTGTGTGTTTATTACCACATGAAGAAAAAACTCAAGTTTTTCAAGAAAAAATATAAAGGGGGAGAAAATCTTCTGGTAGGAAAACAATATTAAAATAAACATTAAACCTTACATTCGATTCATATTCCTCCCAGGCAAACGAAAAGCAACTGAAATGCGTTTTGGATCATTTAAACAAATTAAAATTGCAAATAATTACATTTTGCAGCTTCTTCTCGGCTAGTACTTGTCTCATTTCTGAAGCAAATTTAATCCTCTCACAATGAATTAACAATAGAATATCGGCCATTTTGAACTCTACTTTTCGGAATATACGAGCAGTAAATGAAACAAAACAAAAGAACTCGCTAGGCACGTCAATCTTTATCATTGCATTTTTCCTCATATTAAAAATAATCCATAAATTATTGTTTTTGATGCAAAGAAAAATGTATACCATGTCTGATACGGTTGATAGGTACTGATATATCGACATGCAAAAGTTTGTCCCGAACTCTGTCCCAATATAATCATGTAATTCCATCATAAAGAGTTCTCTACCTTTAATTGCTTTTTTCTTTATTCGCCGTCCACAATTTTAACACAAAAATAATCACAGAGTTTGCACGGTATTCCAAACAAATGAATTTAATAAAGTAAGCTCTGCTGGCACTAGCAGAGATAAATTTTTACGGAAAGGTACTTCACTTCAGGGAAGCTTCTTATTTTTCCTTTCACAATGCAAAATCAAAGCAAAAGTGTAATGGTGTGCGTTGGTTTTAGCCCTTACCCCGGTCGATGTTTGAATATGTGAATCCAATGAGTTGCCGGCACCAAATTTTAGTGTATCCGTTTGTGAATACACCAGGTATTACTTGTCAGGTTCAGAAATATATCTATATGCTGTGCATTTTCACAACCGCTCCGCAAGCTAATAATGTGATTTTTCGTCTTTTTTCAGCTTGAAAAATAAAAAAAAACAAAATGGCACGTCCAAATACGAACACAAATAAGTCTGGGTTACAGATAATAATGAACAAGGATTTCTTTGTGTGTGGGTTTTTTCTTTTTCATTTGGAATCATCCATATGCTTGCCGTTGACAATTCCAGTAGCGGGAATACGTTGGAAAAATGGACAAGGCGCGTTTACACGCGCTTATTCTGTTAATTATGGCCAGAGACCAATAAGGAGACAGTCGACTCCCTCGTCTCCCACCCGTGGGGAAAATTTGACAGCGTTTTTTATAACATTTCCCCTCCTTGAACAGCTGATTCGAGGCAGTTTCACAGACAGGGTTTTTTTCTCTTGACTGAGAATACGTGTGAGTTGCGTAATCGGCTGATTAGTTTCCCGCGCAAACTGCTAATGTGAGTGAGGGAGATGAGGACGTTGACTGTCTCCCTTACTCAGAGATTTTTGCTAAAAATTCCACCACGAAATAATGGCCGACATTGGAGGCGTTCATAAATTGTATCATTAAGGCAGTATTTTCATCAGTTAGGCTATAATGTTAAAACTTTATAATAAATTTTGAAAGAAAAATACAACACGAATTTATATTGAACACAATAAGTAGACAAATAGTATTTTGGAATTCCCAAATAATTACTAAACTCCTATCACTATCTTTCACTATCCTAAGACTCGTATTCTAAAAACTAATATCTTTCACTTATTGTTGTTAACAACTATTATATTTGGTTTAGCAATCTCTATATTTTGATACTATTTTTTTAAAGAATACTAAGAAAGTTACTCAAATTTGTAACTATGCGCTTTTTCCGAAACAGTGCAGTATTTTTATTGAGTTGATATATATTATTTATATTACAAAATTATATATTTTAATTGTCACTCATAGACGTTTTTAGTTAGGTTAACCAACGTGAAGTTTTAGTGAAATATGCTGGAGGGACTAATTTATTAATTCGTGCTATTATTTTATATTGAGATTCCATATTCATAATCGAATCATATGTTTTTCAAAGCGAAGGATTGTATTTAGCTGGATAAAAATTTTGTTTCAAATTATCTTCATTTAATTTTTATTCTTTAAAACGATTGCCTGGACAACTATCACCGACGTACTAGGTAAGGTTTCCTTATGTTATTCAGTATTACACTTTTCATAATGAGTGATCGAAATTATAACTACAAATTTATTTTCTATTACTTACATATTGCCGAATAAGTAGCACCAGAATTACAATAATCTTTATTTTGATTTAAGTACACCTAACTCGGAATACCAGATGGAAAGAAATTCCTCCGTACTGCTCGATTTTCAAACATGCATTGCTGTTTTAATTATGTACATATTTCTAAAGTCATCAGGAATATAAGTTCTAGCACAATAACTTATTTTTAAGTAACATACTATTTAAAGTGTCGGCGACACTAAAATCATAAACAATTTCCTGTAGTTATTTACGAACGCAATCTGTTGAATATATAACAAAATGGCTGACGAATTCACGAATTGTGGGCAATTTACGAATGTTTGACACTATTGAGGGCAAACATTCACGAATTAGCGGCCATGTTGCTTTTTTGGAGGGGAAACGTAAACAAGTGTGAGTAAAATGAGAAAGTGTTCGATGCTCCGTAAATGAGTTCCGGAAAATAAGGGCTATATCCACCACAATTCGTAAATAACACTCAAACGGTAGATGGACGAAGGGGAAATCAGCTGTTTAATCAGCTGTTCAGTCGACCATCTCCTTCCTTATTGGTTTCTGATTATGGCATATCTGTTTACACGAAGACTTTGAACATTCACAAGAATTTACACTGTCTGTCGTTAAAGCTTTTTAACCAGAATGCCCATTACGATACAAGAAGATAAATTCATTCTTAAAAGACTTTATAGTTCAAGACTTATTAATCTATAATTAAAAACGGTATGGTTTATCATCTATTATCTAAAAAGATCTAAACCATTGAAGGTTGAGAGAGCCAGAATCGCAAAGTGTAAATAATTTTGCCATTGACTGCACTTTTCATAAAATAAAGAGAAATATATTTTCCATGAATATTTCCGAAGCGAAGCGACTAAATGTGAATTCAGTGTCAAATTTCGTGAAATACGCAGGTAGGCGCTCATATAAAAGACATTATATGAAACAGTGAATATTGAATAAAGAGGACCGACCCATATGGTACTGCACCCACATAATATTTTAATGTATTTAAAATTTATTGAAGAATGTCTAGCTTAAAATAATGATATTTATATGTTAACAACCTAATAAAAGAAAAGTCCTAAAATAAATTAAATTCTAATCTTGATGCATATGTACAAATTCTCGAATCTGAAATTGAACGGGTGACTAGAAAGAGGTCGATGTGAACAACGTATCGAATTTCGTAGTCTGCCTATATAAACCGATAATTGGAATTTAAGTTTTTCTTTGTTTATTGTTTATATTAAAAAGATTCTAATCTCCACTTTATTTCTCCAATCTTTATTTACGAAAACTACAATATCATGGATTAAGCCTGTTATACAAGGAGGCAAGATATGTTTGACCGTAGGAAAGAATGCGGTGTGAAGTCAATTGGTATTGTATTTAAAAAAAATAAGAAATGATATGTTTTGTTTAAAATATACTACAGTATTTGTTTGTTTCTTGACTGATCTTGGCGTTGCTTAGATACCAGTTGTTGTTAGTTATCAATAAAAAAACAAATAAGGTTTGCAGCGTCACGTCATGCAAACAAGAGGTAAGTTCGCTACACAACCACCTGAAGGTGGTTTGAGGTATTTTGAAATTGTCATTTTGACGTGTAAAATTAAAAACAAATTACAATACTCAAATCACAGCCACCAAGGTGGTGCGGTCCGGTTTTACATTTGAAGTAGATTTAGTTGACAAGCTGTGATAATCGCGAACAGAGTTATGAGTAGAGCAGCTCTTCACTCAACCAGGCATTTGGTTGGTTTCTGTTATTCTGTTATTATTCGCTTTAGATTTGAAATTTAAATGAGATATGTTGATTATTCGTCTAGGCAATTTATTTTTAAATTGGTTTTCAGTAACAATAATTGGATATTTTTCCTGTAAAATGTTTTTCAGGAAAACCAAAGCCTATAAAAACCAGACCACGCGAACGCGCCATTGTGTACAACTTAATGCACAGCAGACTCCATGAATGAATGAGGAAGGAGATGTGCAGCTTCACAGCTGATTAATCAGCTTTCCATTATTGGTCCCTGAGGACAACTTAAATTGCCCTGGAAGGAAGGAAATGAAGGATGGGTGAAGCTGGCAGCACTGTCACACGCGAATAAATCCAGGGATGTCACATAGCGTCAAGAAACTAGTACAATTTTTTATATCCGGTTTTTTCGTAAGCTTTGCCTGATGTTGATGTGAGAAATAACTCAAATGGATTCCGGAAACAACAATTAAATATTTTCGTTGTGAAATATGTTTTCGGAAAGTTGCAAGTTTTATTCCAATGTGAACAAGTTAAAAAGTCGTGCATTCACACGACCTTCATGTGAGGTCTATAAAACGTACCAAATCCTGTCAAGCCCGAGTAGTCTTTAGATAATCAACGAACTACCGCCTCAGTTGAGCTTATAACGTAGAGGAGGTTTGGTCGCGTACCAAACCAGTTCCTGTTCATTGCAAGTTTAATATGAACATATATGGATAATATGAAATAATCAAAAATATCCTCATGCAGTCAGGATTTGATTGGAAGTGTTTTCCAACCATTATATGACAGGATTTGATATCTTTTAAATTTGATTGCTGTCTAACGATCGTATTACCGGTTTCTCACATTCATTCAGAGACATATGACTGAATGATAACCATATTAGGGGTGGGCATACCTATGTGTCAGGACGATTGAACATATTATTTCTCCTAATCTTACGAACATATATACGTATGCACATGATGTTTTAACCTGTCACTTTTCTTAGAATGGAACCGGAACTTATTGTGTTTTTTTTTTTTTGCATACAAAAATCCATCAACTTTGATATGCGAGTTTCCCTGAAAATCCATCCACAAACTTCACATCCGTATTAATTAGTTTTCTTCGGCTCGCACATGCTTGCGTCTTTTGTCGCATTTCTCCGATTCAAGGTCATGGTATCATAATTTGTATGCACCGGTATACCCAAAACGATAACGTTTAAAATTGTTACGTACACACATGTATGTAGGTACAACTTTCGAATTTTATGGCCTCGTGGCCGACAAGCTAGTGTTACCAATTGAAATTGCCGAAATTAATGTACGTCTTTTCATTGCCACACCTTCCTACAATATTACATACATATGTATGCAGACAAAATTGTCATGCTATTAACTATCAATTAAAATAAAATCTCCTTGAATACTGACATTCACAACAATTATGCTAGTCGTATTGTCTATAAATCTATGCTTTTTTGCAGATATTAGTGAACTTCTCACGGTCCGTGTTTTACTCCGTTCCAATATTTTTTTAATACGTTAAGGCTTTTATATATATACCGCTACGCTACGAGACTTGAAGCATATTGTAGAATGTACTAAGTTCTTCTATTTGATTTACGAAGTCTTGGACCCTGTCCCGATCATTTTCATCAATGCAGTTTCTGCAGGCAGTCGGCTTAATGGGCAGTATTATTCCACCTATAGCGCTCATCCTGAATCTTTTCAAAGACATCAGATAACGTGAACTTTTTGTATCAAGGAATGATTAATATTTTTTATTGATAACAGACAACAGATGCCCGTAATCCATCTGTCATTGATTTTATAGATACATACATATTAAGGTTCATGCTTTTAACTTGAGTGTAGAGACGAGGGCACATTCCTTAATAAGAAATGGATTTATAGAAAACGTAGTTAGAGATTTTGTGTCTGAAGTTGTTCATATAACGAGCGGACTATACATTCTTTTGCAGCTGAATAGGATGATTGTCATTATTTAAGCTCGGAAGACACTGTAGTGGTGAGAAAATTCCGTGTTTTACTCTTTGGATCCATTTGTGAGGTTAAACACCGCTGTACCATATGTCTCTGTCTAGAATCAGGGTATTGATTTCTTACAAATTCTACAAAGGTAGGGTGTAGTTGTGTTTGGGTTACTTAATGATTGCCTTAGCTTGAGTCAAGTTCCAACTACTAATAACATTCTTCCAAATGAGCCGCAATGCTTTTTGCTTGCCAAAGATTTCCAAGAAATTTTTCAGTCGTACGATTCAGTAATCGATCATAGACAAATGCTATTAATAGATAAATTTAATTCTTTTGTAAATCATCCCGGGATTCAACTGTATTACGAAATTTAACCGACTCAGCTGTCTCTTCCACACACATTCGACAACTGAATCTGGCTGTCATTTGAAAGTTCAAATTGTCATCGTTTTGGTGAAATTTTAAATTTCTAAATCGCGCATTTTTTTGTAACTGCACGTTTTGTTTTTAGAATGGATACAATTGCTATGGTTATTTATTGGAGTAAAGATAAGGATGAAGATAAGAAGTTTTAGATCAAAATGCAACCCATTTGATTGATCAGATGGTATCAAAATTATGCATTTTATAAATCACATTTTTTGCAGGTTTACTAAATAGCTTAGCCCTAATATGACGGTGTTTGCTTATTTACTGTATTAATTCACAAACAAGATTTGGGAATTAATCATCCGTTCCCAGTGTCGGTGGCGGCACGACTTGCAGCTTTAATACGGTTTTGTGTTGAGCAGGCATCCAGATTTTCCTCCATTGTCAACCAACCGAATTATTTGTCTGAATGCATTTTGACTCTATTTCAAGTCTCCCCGGTAAGGTCTACAGTAAGGTGTTGGAGTCCCGTTCTAGAGCTATGGTTAGGTCCTGGTTGAGGGATGAGCAGGACGGCTTTCGTCCCCGCAGAACTACAAACGACCTTCTCGCACTAAGAATGGTACTTAGAAAGGTTTGGGAGTATGCTTAACCGATCTAAAGTTGCTTTGAAGTTTTGGAAAAGACATCAATCCGATTCCTCGAAGTAAACCCTAGAGTGGTTTACAGCAGTATGGGATTAATGGCCACCTGTTCAGTGCCATCCAATCTCTTTGCGCTGTGGTCGGGCTAACGGTAATATGTTAATTCAATACCTTTCAGTGCGAGCGTTGGGCTTCGCCAAGGGTATGTCTTGTCACCTCTCCTTTTGATTTTTTATATGGACTGTATGTTGCAGCGCAGCCGAAGCGAGGAAAGTTTTACATTGGGAGACAGATGACTTAGTTGTCTTTACATCCTCTCAGATGGAATTTTAGCGCGCGTTCGATAGGTTTGTGGCCCCTGAATGAAGGGGAATGTGGATAAGTCCGAAATTATAATCATTTCGAACACGCCTGTCCAATGCATTCTACATGTTAGTGGAGTTCTATTGAAACTGGTGGAGAAGTTTAAGCGTTTCAAAGTCTTTTTCACGAGTGATGGGATGAGCAACTTTGAGCTTTCTTGTAGGATTAGTCAAGCTGGATCAATTTTGTTACAACTTTGAAGATCATTTATAAGGCCGAGCTTGATGTCAAAGCCGATTTATCGATTTTCGAGTTAGTGTTTGTTCCAACTTCCGTGTATGGTCATGGCTTTTGGTTAATGGCCGAACGAATAAAATCGCGAATACAAGCTGCCGCTAATTCATTCGACGGAGAGGGCTGCTTTAATGGTTTGGTTTGGCCACATTGTACGGATTCCCCCTTCATTTCGAATTCCGGCACACCTCGGAAGTCGTGATGGAGGAGATGCGATTCTATCAAGTATACATCCGCTCCCTAAGCCAACGGTGAGATAATTGAACCAAGTCCATAAATTCGCCTGGTTGCGCTTGGGAATAGCCCCTGATGAGGAGTCGATGGCGGAGCATCGAGCAAGAAGGCAATGCACGTACCCGCGACTCCTTTAGTAGAACATGCAAGTCAACGAAAATGTTTATGATTATGAATTTAGACTCACTCTGGCACTCTATGGAAAATACGTTGCCAAGTCTGAACCAAAGAATTTAATCGAGTCACTGCACAACAGGGATCATGGATGAACACTCACAGAAAATATGAGAAAGTTTAAAAATCAAAAACATGAAAATAAGGAAAAAATTGGCAAAATATTTATTCCTGTTAAGTTCTGCGCGATATAAGCGATTTCCATGCCTTAGACTTGTAAAAAAAGGTAGATAAAAAAATCACAAAAGACAAACAAAAATCAATCAAAATCAATACCAAAAAATCATTGAAATGCTACTTTAAGAAATAAACTCTTGTTGTCACATTCTCATCTATGACAGTTTTGCAGTTTTCTTCAGGTACACAAATTAGTTATCATTTTTGTTCTTTGTAAAAAAAAAATAAGTTGTTGCTGCAAGACATGAATCTCTTTTCAGTCGTTAGAGTTTGCTCTGCTCTGTTACTTTTCTTTTTTAAATTTTTGTTTTTTGTAAAAGGATTGAGACATAATATCCATGAACCTAGACACTGAATGTGTTTTAGCCACAAAAAAATTGTAAATTATTTTCGAATAAAAATACGGAGTACGTTCAAACTCGAGAAATTGAGAAAAAGTAATTTTATGTAGAGTATATTTAAAATCATTTGTTTTTTGTGTTTTTGTTGTTGTTGTTGTTTTGTATCCCGACACTATATACATACATAGTAAGCATATGTACATATCAACGCACATACATACATACACATACATATATATATATATGAATTTGATATATAGATACACAGTTAATATATATGCATACATATTCATACATATATATATACACACATACACACGTGTATATATAACTTTATTCTTCTTCATCTTAATTAATTACTTTATTTATTTTTTTTTTTCAATTTTTTGTTTTGTTTTGTTCTTACGATTACTGTTATCATTACAGTTAAAAATTAATTTTCTTATTGTCAAACTATATGTTACTATCTGCAGTCCCTATACAATAAATACGTTTTCATCGAGTGTGGCAGTTGTAGCTCTTGGATGCGTTCTTCTAAATGCGCTCGTCCTAAATTCTGCCGTATCACACGTCTACATAAATACATAAGGGGTAACGGTTCAGCTGAAATAAAAAAAAGAGAATAAAACATTGGAGTTTTTCAAAGATGTCTACTATTTGGTTGGTGTTTTATATGTATTTGATAAATATACTTACGATCCAGGCCGCCAATGTATCGCATTGTTATCTCACAATGGCCCCAGACTGCCGACACAATTGGATAGAGTTTCTTTCCTTTTAACCCTCTAAACGCTACACCCAAATATTCATGGTCTACTATAAAACTAAGTGTTCCTTCGTCCATATCCAGTGCTAGTAAAAATTTATCGGGTACTAGGAATGCTTCATCGTTTTTGAGTATCGCTGGATAAGTTATACCAGCGCAATTTTTCGAGTCGTGGTATAGTTTATTTCTGCCTAAATCCCAGCCCCAGCTGTGTACAGATGCTCCAACTAAGCTTTGATATCCTACAGAATGTAATTGTGCTTCCGAAGTAGCTACACCAACAACAGCGTGTGTACCTCGTTGTCTTGTTGGCCAGTATATTTCCCAAATGTGAAGACCTTTTGTAAAGCCAACTTTACCCCGTATACAGTCTGTACTCTGTGCCACTGGATGCCGGTGAAATGTCAATTTATCATCTTCTTTAACAAATATATTCAGGGATCTGTCATCCCCATTCCATGAGTATTTAAGTTGTGCTTCACGTCCAGCTGGAGGCATATCAAGTAAAATTTCAATACGGGCTGGCTTTACATATTCGGCTGCTAATTCACGTGGTATTACGGGTTTAAATGGAACTTGTGCATCACCGCGACTAACACTTTTAACAACTGCACTGTTTTTTTGTCCCATGTTCATGCCAGATCGATTGTTGCGTGTTCGTCTTTGGTCTAGTATGGTTACTTTGTATGATAAACGTAAACGTTCAAAATCTCTGGGTTCCAAGCGTGATAGAACCACTCGTGGAGTTAGTGTTGTTGTAGATGATATGCTTTGTGGTCTTCTTCGGTCACTGGATCTGAAAATAGGTGCCCGACCACCCTTATATCTGCAAAAAAGAAAAAGAACAATCTATTCATGACACATTATAATGTAGAAGATTTCGATTTGAATGAGAAAACTTATTTCATTTTTTTTTGTAATTCAAGTTAACCCAATCAAATGTTTTTTTACTTCCCCAATTTTGTATCTTATACTGAAGACTTTGGGGCATGATTTCAAAGAAAATATGCAAAACGAAAGAAAATGGAAGAATAACAAAAGAAAGCATAACTCCAATTCAATAGAGAGTATTAGCTGTTCTAAGATTCTAGTTAAGGTGAACGAAAGTATACGAAAATATGTCTAGATATGCAGGGAATGTATTATGGAAAGCAAAAGATAAATTAACTACTCATAACCGAATGTCGCATTCGCACAAAGACTTATTTCTTAATTACAAAGATGTGTTTGTATAAAAACTTATCCACACATCTTTCGTATTTTGTCTGTACTACGTTAGTGCACTTTTTACTTTTTATTAGTCATCCAAATTTTGATACCAGTCAATGAAGAGTAAAACAAACTAGGGGGAAACGTGTTATTGGGAACATTTGACATTTGTTTCATGGGAATCGATAGAAATTCATTTACATGTTAATACATAGCCAAATGTAGATCATCACCTTCTTGTATTCAGCAGAAAATAAGGAACTGGATACAACTGGGGTGCATATTGCATGTCTTTTGACTACTGAGAATATGGAAAGGACTGTAATCCGGACGAAAGTTTGTCACAACATACGAGTATGTCAAAAATTAACAGTCACTTTGTATGTTGTGCATTTATTCGATAATTAACTTATTAATAATTGCAGAAACTAAATTGATTTCTAGACTAAGATCCACAGAGAATCCTCCCTGCCATTAGTGCAATTTCATTTGATGAGGATTATGAAATCATTGAACAGGATTGTAAGTAAACAACAGAAGGACATTCATATCACAACTATTTTATTAGATATGGCTAAGTTCACACCAGTGTGTGGTGCAATCCCATCACCTACAGCGAATATAGCGTTTATAAATTGAAATATTTATGTAAATTTCAATGTAACTGATCGGTCCAGATGTCTGCACACATCTCAACGGCTGAGTTTTCCCTACATATCATCCACCCTAAGCAAATGTTTTACCTTTAAAATAAACAGACTATGGCCGTGTTACACTGAAGAAAGTGTAATTATTTCCCAAATTTTCATTGTTCATTGTTCCACAGATAAAAAAAAAACACAAAAATGAAAAAAGAAAAAAACTGTGAAATAACCTAGTTGGTTAACCATTTTTGTCGTGTCATGTAGACAACCATTGTTTTCAGTGAACTCGCTTTCAACCCTGGTTGTCATGGATGAAATACGTTCAATGACGCCCCTGGTGTGATGAACAATTTTCTTGCAAACTTCGTGCTTGCAGAAAGTTATTTAAGCTGGTTAGTATATTTATACTAGATTCGCAAAAATAAGAGAATAAAGTATATTTGTTTGAAAGATAATTTAAGTTTTTCTTATCTAATAGGACATAAACTTTCATTCTTGATATATGCCAAATTTTGCGCTGAAATTTAAAACTACGGGTTCCTTTGACATCTGTGTTGCTAATCGCACTCCGATACTCCCTGTTAAGGGATTCGTTCTTCCTTATGTCAGGCTTAAATACTTTTAAGCAATAAAAATTGTTGCAAATATATATGGTTTTATTTGAAGGAACATAACATCCAAATCATCTTTAACTCTGTTCAGCATCAAAGTTTTTTTTTTTTTTTTTTGAATGCGGACCTTGTCTTGTGATAGGTGATATTCAAAGCAGGCCATGTCGTGAGGGGACGGCTTGTAGCATGTATAACACGAGTAGTTGTTGAAGAAACTGGTCCCTAGCCCCTTGTACGGTTCAACGCTATCCTTAATATATCTACAAACAATATCAAAAACTTTAAAAAATAATACTCTGTACGCCAAAGCGCTAAGTTTTGTCTTTGTTATTGATCTCCTTCGACAATTACAAGTAAACAATAAACATAGATTTATAGTGGATAAGAATATAACAAAACCTGCTTCTTTTCATAATTTGAGTTACGTTGTCACGTCTCAAAGCCAGATATAATGGTTGAAAGACAAAATGCAATTTCAACGAATTCCGCATTAATTTCCATATTTTTTATCTATTGTAATTGATGTTGATGTCATTTATTGGAGCTCTGTGTATGCTTTAAATTCGGTGCCTGCCAAATCGTGTGTAAATATATCAACACCACATTTTAACAAAATTGTCTTCTGGCTTATTTTTTAAGTTTTTGTTTTAGTTTATCCAAATATACTTCAGACAGTTTTATACACATGTCAGTTGTGTGGTTGGGAGCGTGTATGTATAACGGTTTAAAACACAAATTTTCCAGAAGAAAAAAACATTTGCATTTTGCATACTGTCACGCTCACCTGCGATTAATAAGAATGAACTCGACTTAATTATCACTCGCACTATATCTGATTAAAAGTAAACAGCTTTTTAAGAGTTTCTGATGCTGGGCCTACTTTTGCGAATTTCAAACTTATAAAAGCCAAGCTTTGAGTATTTTAGTTTTTATAAAATTTACTTTTGAATGCGTTGGCAAAGATTGAAATTGGTTTTTCGTAAACTCAAAATTAGCAAGTAGAAATCTAGAATAAAAAAAAAAGAGTACATTTTTTTGGCAGTGACTGGAACAAAGATTCTGCAGAAGCAATAATAAACTAAGGGAGGTGAGTAGGCCATCCATACAGAGAGCGTCACCCCAAACGGCAAATTAGCGTGCATCTGTTTTTAAAATGTATATTCCAACTTTTGTGATATCGTCCTTGAATCTCAGAATTCACTGATAACAATAAGTTGTATTTGACAAGGTTGATAAGTACATAATGTATTTTGAGGTGGCTTAATTAGGCACTTAAGGCTTACATGTTGAAGCTCAGACCGTTTGTAGAGCTAACTAATTGGAATTAAAAAATGTTGGTTCACATACGCTCATAAAGATGTGACTTCAGATGTTTTAGTCTTGCAGGCTGAAGCCACCAGGTGTGTATTGTATATAGAAACCTTTCTCATTAATGCAGCCTTTACAAAAATCGTAATCGGGGCTCCTAGTTTTCTTGAGTGTTCACCTATCAGACAATATCTAGTTTGTTAATGTCATTAGATCAAAATTGGGGTATATTTCAGGTACCCAAGAAGGAATACGGTCTTTTATCTAATATAATAATATTAGATAATAATATTTTTTTAAATTAACTACGTGTAAGAGTGCATTAACAAAATGAATCAAAAAAATGTTCCCTCTTAAACGTAAATCCTCCCTTTTATTACACAAAAAGCTTTAGTACACTATCTTCTTATTAGAAATTTCACTGCACAAATACTATTGGCGCGATAGTCCACGAGGGATCAGTGCCTTGCTTTTTTAGTTTCCTTTTGTTATGCAATTGAGAATTGGTATAGAACTCTATAACCACACAAATTAAAACGTATGTAAGTAACATTGGCGAACATTGGCGCTGTCTTGGTAATTCATGCATGTGTTAGTAAGTTGGGACAGGTCGGTGTAGTTTTTATTGTTATGCAGTCAAACTGTTTTTATTTTCATATCAAATAAATGTATTGTGTTTTATTAAAGACGCTTGAGTAATTACTGCCTGTAAAGTCATTACAGATTGTCCAAAGCACGAGTTTAAAAAGATGAAATGCAAAATTTGAAAGTGCTCTTTTAAACTTCTTAAGACAGATTAGAGAAATTTTAAAATTATTCAACGCCTAAATTTGTAACCTTCCTCCTTCGCCAAAAGGAGCCGCGATATGACGAAAAATCGACCAAATTCAATTAATATGACAAAGAAACAACAATTCCCTACATTATAGTCTTTATTGCCCACAACAACAAACGTTTTTTTTTTCCAATTTCATGAATGAATAGATAAGTTTTTTTTTTATTTCACTGATAACAAGGAAGTAACGTTCATTTACCTTGCCTTCTTTTTTATCGGTTGCAATGAATTACTATCGATTTCCATTTGACATTCGATAAGTTTATTTACATAAAACTCAACACGCAACCACGCACGAACTCACAACTGGTGCATGGCGAGAGAAGAGAAATAAAGAAAAAAATAAACAAAAAATAGAAAAGCAAATTAGACAGATAACAAAAATTTGGAAATCAACAATACTTCCTGCACAGCGATAAGAAATTAAAAGACTGAGTAAAACCCCCTTCATAAATCAAAAATCTCTATGACGCACCAATATCTGGTCACGTCAAGAATCTCTCGCAATAGACAATTTCTTTCATGTTTCTCGTGTCGAGAGAGTTTTCGTTTAAGTTCCACAGTAAAACACTTTTATTTTATTTGAGTTGCTTGTGTTTGAGGATGTGTTTGAAATTATCAACGTTTAGTGGCTTACCTGCTTTTCTGTCCTTCAAGGCGTTGCTTTAATTCATCCAGTGTTGTAAATTTATTTGTATATGTTACCTTCTTCATCGTAGGTTTTTGTGTTCATGAAGTTAAATTTATTTGGGGCCTTCCTTTATTATAAGAGCCAACGATTATCATAACACTGATTTAACGAATCCTCAATACAGCTTTAGCATGGTGGCTTGCTTGTGGCTTCACCCTGTTAAAAAAGCAAGTTTGCTTTCTATAGCTACCAACACTAACATCATCTTATGTTTTGTTTTGTAAAAAAATATTATCCTAAGACTATGTAGGAGAATTTATTCGTCTGTTCCTCAAAAGGTCGGAAGTTGAAGGAAAAATAAAAGGACCCAATATCGATACAATTTACACCAGTCCGTAGAAGAATCGGGCGTATATATATGAACATTTAAGTCTAATATTAGGATAATGTGTTCCGTTTTCCGCTTTTGTTCACCAGTTCAACTAATAACTGTGGCAAAAATGAATAACTATAGAAAGGATTATGATGTGGTGATATAGTGGGAGAGAAGCTGCAGAGCCATTGTTGGAATATCAAATAGTGTGTTGCTTTAATTTATAGATGTTAGATCATTGGCTGACTTTTAAAGACAGCTTCAAGCAATTTAAAACAAATAAACATTTTTCCTTCCCAAGGACACATACATAAATGCATACAAAAAAGCCGCTCCCGAATTTAAAGCAAAAAAGAAATTAACATACATATTTACATTGTCGGGTTTGGAAGCCACATAACAATCATATACCCACACACAGAGAACATATTAGAATTTTTAATTGAAAGCCATCTGCGTTCATCGGGTGTTGAATGGCTGCTCTTCAAACAATGCTGAGTTACGATGCAGAAGTACAACAAAAGTCTGTATTAAAGTTTTTAAATTGTATACACATACATATGTGAGGCTATACAAAGGAATACGATTGCAAAAAAACGTCTTTGTTTCACAAACGTTTACAATGTTCCAACAATACCAACAATGAGGCAAAGCATATTACTCGGGGAGAGTAAGAAAAGAGTAGTATGCAAAAAGAACAATGACGTATAAGATTAAATAGAAGTATACAATCGTTGTTGTGGCTACATAATATAAGAACGTGCTTTTTCATGTTTCTGAATTATGGGCAGTAGCTCTCAGTAGCATCCCACTTCAATGGGACAGCCAAATACATACAGTTTTTATCTAAAACCGAAGATGTGTTTAGAGAGTTTTTATATATGGAAAAAAAAATAAATAGTATTTTTTCACGTTTAAAACGTTTGCTAATAATTTCATTGGCATATGAGAAATATCAGTGCCCTATGTACACTTGCCTCGACAGTCAATGACTTCGTGAACTTCCGAGTTTTCAACGATTTAAAAAAAATTGAAGGACTGTTTGCTCGTGCTCATCAGTCTGTCTTTACTTCCGAGTTGGTAAAGAAAAACGTGCAAACGCATTATGCAGATGTTGATCGGTTAAGTGTATGTACACAAGAAACCGTACTCCACACAAATAGTTCATTAAACACTTACTCAAGTTCAGTGATTAAGTTGATCTTTTGAATGTAATTTTGGAAGCACGATATACATACAAATTAAATATATACAACATATGTTCGTATAGAAAAAAAAAATAACATCAAAATATGTACAGTTCAATAATTACAAACAAGCAACTTCAGTTACAGCGCAAACCTGATATAAAGTGAATCTGAAGGGAGTTTACGGTCATGAAACACCTTTTTAGTCTCTCAACCACAGCTTATTTAAACTGACGTCTAACAAACTCTTCTTCTTACAGTAAAACGAGGTCTAACAAAGAATTAAGGCATAGTAAAATAAATTCAAAATCTATAAGCTCATCTCAGAAATCATATTTGTTACCACCATACACTTCAGAAGAGACTCCAGCTCGCATTCGTACATCTTTCAAATAGGTTTATTTATATTTATCATCAAAAAAAAAAAAAAAAAAAAAAAACAAATCAGAACAAGTTTGGGGAAGACGTTTGATTTAAAAAAATCTAAGGAAACAAGATTTGAATTCGGTTATTACCCACAATAAAAACAAAAACTTATTTTGGAGTTGGATACTTTATACATACGTTACGTATTAAACACAACAAAGATGAAAAATGGGTTTAAAATAAAACGAGAAACCAGAGACAAAAGGTTTTAGAACAAACAAATCTTAGTACCAACAAGCAAGCCTGATGATTTTTCTACAGGGAATAGATATGTAAGCGATCACGGATGCCAATTTTTGATATGATAATCGTTGGCTTAAAAATAATGAAATACCACATAAACAGGGCAACAACAAGGTGGCATCCTGCTTCGAATGGTCTTGTTGGTCGGTTTTTGCAGACAATAAAAAAACATTCTTAATGCTGCTAAATGCCATTCTTTTTTGGAATCACTTCCAAGAAAGAAATTTAAAGACTCTGTTCGCATACCTTCGGGCAAATTCGTTCGTTAATTTGGACGTAAGATACAGTCTAATGAAATTTACTCCTTTCCTTTTTCCTTTTCGGAGAACGAGTTGCTGTTATCTACCCAACTACAAATTTAAGAGATTATCTATTTTCCGACGAATTAATTTCGGGAATGATCCCTAGGAGACCTACATCGGAGATGAAATAAAAATCTCTGCAAACTTCAAAGAACAAACCCCAACAAGATGTTTCAGAAACTTCCACATCGAAAACGAGAAAAAATGTAACGCAGTTGCACGATGATTTGCATTCTCCACTAAAGCTGACCGATTTCACTAAATGAAGGCGTACCGGTTTCAGAAAATTCATTAAGTCTTTCGGCATAATCTCCCCGAAAGGAGCATTTTTAGATAATGCGGGTAAAACAACGGGACTTTTTTAGTGAGTGACTTAAATTGTCATTTAAGTGAACTGCCAAAATTTAAGCAAGCACCTCTAGCATCTTTTCCCCTTTTGATAGATAGAGTATTGTATTTTAATTTCAAATTGTATTTATAAAAATTAGTAATAAAAAATACAAATCATTACAATTGCACTTAAAACTCTTCAAAGGGTTCCGTTAAGAACGACGAAAATATAGAAATTGCTGTTGGAAAGACATACTTAATTAAGAATGACATGCAAATAAATTGAACTACAACTTGGAGTTCGTTAAATTAAAGTCAAAAATAAAATCAAGCTCAAATAGGGATACGCTGGTCCTGTTTTAAACAATATTTTGCATAAAATAGTAGTGAAATGTACGGTATGAACACGTCATGAATTAGTATAAAACTTTCATAAATATTTTTTTGCTATGAACGGGTCAAATTTTTTTGCTAAAAATTTTCCAATTCAGTCATTAAGCCATTGAAAATATTTATTTGACTCTTTGCAGAACAATTAAAATAGTTCTTACGGGTAGTTGCATTACAAATTTCGATAAATCAAGAAATTTGTTATATTGGTCCGTTAAAAAATCATGGTTACTTTAACTTTGTTTCAAATTTGGATTGTATGTATATTAACACTACTTTCAATATTCACTGAAGAAGGATAGACAGATAAGAGCTTTTAAAAAGCAATACAAAAAAAACTTTACCACAATACACACAATAACTTCCATAAAGGCAGTAGTACGTCTACGTCTTTTGGATTAATTCCCAAAACATGATTGTACAAGAGAAAATAATTTTCGAAAATAATCTCGAACGTATATGTTTAGACAGCTCCTAAATGCTGCGTTTGTATCACATTATGAGTGGCAATACATTATGTCCTATACACAGATTATGCCAACTTCCTGAATAAAATCACAACAGCCAATTGCTTTTTCTCTGCTATCCACATAATAGAGTTAACGGCACATCATCTGCATGGCGACGCCCACTTGATTTTGTTATGGCATTTGGCTTAGTTTGAATGTTAAGCATTTGAATGTCAATGTTAATGAATTCACGTTGGTGTGGGGAGCATTTTTATTCTCAAGTTGAGAGAAGAAAATATGGTTATGCAAGACAAACAACTGAGACCTTAACAGTTAAAATTTGCGTTGAGATTTCAAATAAATAAAATGCATATGTAAATCGAATGTCCTAAACCTGAAAGCGTGATCCTGATAACAAATATATAAAGTTCTGGAAATGAACTGCATTTATTCCTGTATGTGATGCATAGATAATAAATTCAAATCAATATGTAGTATATTTCCCCATTAGGTTGTATAAGCTGAGCGGGAAAGATACAAGGGGTTCACGTCTGTGTTCACATAGGGTATATGCTGAATCTGTGGAAAAAATAAAACCTTCCGTGTTTTCACATTTTGTTAAGACATTAAACTTAAATTATGAATAGAAAAGGACGGTTAAGTCCGGGTTTCTGGAAATAAATTTCCATTTGAAACCTTCTAAGAAACTTATATTGTATTTCTTTTCTGAAATTTAGTACCTGCAAATTTATTTGAAATTTAAGAAAATTGTTTGCCTAGCACAGAACTGCATTATCGGCGATGTCGAGCTGATAAATAATTTAGTCTTCTTGTTCGAAAGAAATGTTTGCTTTTCAAAGAAAAAGCAAAAATGAAACATGAATGATATCATTTTGTAGTTAGCGCATTAAAAATAAATGAAAATAGATATAAGAATATGAATGCGCTAACCAATGGTTTGATATATCATTCAAAGAACAAAAAAATATCACGAAATTTTTGTGTCCAGATTTGTCTGAGGTCTCTTAGCAGAGAAGTCGACTGCCCTGAATTAATGGTGAGGATAAGAGCAACTTATTTAAAGTGTAGTTTATGAGTTTCTTTTGTTTAATGTTTTTTGAACGCAACCAACTTCACGTACGTTTTAAATATCATTCTTCGGTATGAAACAATTACATAGTGATTTAAAACATTTTTTCTGCACCACGAAGAACTCATACAAGAAGAGATTGTGAAAAAACGTTCGTCGGTTTGAAAAGAGAAGTCAAAAATTAGTTTCAAGACATCATACGACAAACCTTGGATATTTGCATATGAATCTTATGGTTCTTAAAGGAGACGCACCCAGTTTTAAGACTTCCACAACTTCCAGACTCTGCGTCTGGCATACATGTACTATACATACATACATACATACATATTTACCTACAGTACAGCCTCGCTTATCCGAATATTTCAGACAATTTTCTAATTGCACCTTTGCAGAGTAATATATCCATATACACACCCATGCATATGTTGTCAACGTAATTGGGAGAAGTAAAGGCGTAAAAGCATTCAACACCAATAAATGATGGAAATAAAATACCACATCGCTGGAGTTGCAGGTTACCAGACAGTAACCTACATTTAATGCAATTTCTTGATCTTCCGAAGGAAAACCAGGAAGCGCTTACGTGATAGAGAGCTCAGGTTTTTAGCTTCCACCACGTCAGCGCCGAATAGCAGTCACCTGATCCGAACAAAGACGGGACATTGACAGAGAAACTGCTCTGAAGTGTCTTCACCTTCTCCGCAGGCGTCGCACAGGGTACCATCAATAAACGCGAACATACTTAAGTGCTTAGCGAAGGTGAAGTGTTCCGTTTGTGCACCAACAACCGGTTTTTCTATCTAGAGATAACAGAAAAGACGCGGATTTATATAATCTGACTAGTAAGAATGCCAAGAATACTGGGAGAGGATACAAAGACTAGAAATGACATGTACTGAAATGGTGAAATTCCCAAATTCATAAGCACCTTGCAATGCTTTAGGCCAGGATGCACTGTGCAAAACTTATGAGCAGCACTGTCTGTTGTTGTCAAATAGCCATTAGATGCGTCTTAAACTTTATAGACACCACAGGATACAAAGGCTAGGATGATGACTTGTATGTAGAGCCGATGGATAACATTGCTCCGACCCGAGCTCCGAAAGTCTTTCAATCGTAGCAATTAAGATAATGCAACAAATGACAGCCTCTTCTGAGACGGAAGTGAAAAAGGACCTCGAACAACTTGGAATGCTAAATTGGAAGCAACTGGCAAGAGACCTTTCTAGCTGGAGAGCCATGTTTCTTGTATCTACCTTAGTGTAAGCTCGTAACTTTAACTTCAATTGGATTCCCAAGTTGAGCATCAGTAAACGAGCTTAAATGGAACATTGTTGATTACAAACATTTGGAGGTTTGATTGAATTTTGATTTCAACAAAAAACAATGGACAAAAAAACATTGATAGCGATTCATTTCTAAAGAATATCAATCAATTTTCGAATAGAATGTGTGAATCATAGAACATATACCAATAAATTTCCCAATTCAGATTACGTTGAGCCGTTTGCCTCATTGCCATCACTCGTGATCATAGGTTATTGACCTCAGCCGCGTAGACGGATGGAGACCCGCAATTTTATGTATCCACTGTGTAATTAAAGGCTTCAGATAAAATCTTTTTATTTATGGCAGTAGAATACGCAAATAGTCTCAACAGGCTCGAAAACTTATTTCCTTCCTATTCTCACTCAGTTCATTACCTTATTTGGATGTAAATTTCACTGCTGAAGTGGGGAAAAAACGAAAACCCACTACAAGTTTATGGAAATATCTCCAACTGTTCTACTCACCTCAATGACGTAGAATTACATTACAAGACACCTTCTGACCTTTATTTCTTTTCACAAATAGATTTGACACATACTTCTCTCTATACGGTAGAGATCTAATGCACAACAACAAAACGAAAACGATATTAATTTCTCGGCACCAATGACTTTAATAAGTAGCTCATGCCACCGGCTATGTATTAAACACACACATGTCACGAATGTTTGAATGCATAAGATAATTTGCGTGGGATTTCACCGACATCACATTTCCAAAATTGTATCAGGTAGTAGTTTGTAGGGAGACGACTTCTTCCTCAATCTCATCTTTCTTGGTTGTGATCTTCTTTAGTAGACCTTTGCTGATACCATTGTTGCGACTGCTGTTCCAGATTTCACATTTACGTGTGTGGCTGTGTGTGCTAATTCTTACTACAGGTAGATGAAGAAACTGTGTATGTATAGGTCGGTTTGATGAAAGAGAAATAGTTTTATTTCAAAAGCCGTAAACAAAAGTGGACGTTAGAAAACGTAAATAATTTGTAGACAAACGGAAAATTGTACTTGAAAACTACTTAGCCCTTTTTAGGTATGTAACATTTTCTGTAAGAGAATAGTGGAACAATTAAAAGATACATTTTAAAGACAAAGGAAATATCACGTGGGAGGTAAGGTTATAGTGTTATCTCTTGAACATACAGAACGACGCCGAAGATACATTTGTAACGTCAGGGCTGCATCGCATCGATATCTGTGGCAAAGTTTGTTTTCAATTTGTCATTGTATAACTCACCGCCATCATTCAGACAAAGCACAGTTCGTTGTGTAGTTTTGAACATATGTACATATCATACGATCTATGTATCATATGTTTTATATACCACAGGCCACATTACTTCAACGGGAACACTGCTTTGAGTATCTGTTTTGGGGGACAGAAACTTCGCTACCTACATATTTTTGAAACATTTCATCCCGTCGCAACCGGATATTTCTCGAGTGGATGGATTCAACTTGAAAGTGATGCAATCGAAGGTTAGGTTTGTGATGGCTCTATTTAAATACACTATTTTCGGGTGAATTCCCATTTCGATAGTATTTCTCACATACACTATTTTTTGTGTGAATTCCTATTTCGACAGTATTTCTCACAAGAATGCAATTTCAGGAATATTTGACTCAGAAGAGGGTTGATGCTATAAAGGGGATGATGACAACAGTCTTTTACGAGCGCAGAATAAAATATAATGTGTGACTTGCGAACAATAGAATATGGTTTACCAAG
The DNA here is from genome assembly GCA_944738645.1 of Eristalinus sepulchralis. Lineage (NCBI taxonomy): Eukaryota > Metazoa > Arthropoda > Insecta > Diptera > Syrphidae > Eristalinus > Eristalinus sepulchralis. The sequence goes on along the minus strand of OX122883.1, from coordinate 47,993,680 downwards.
TCTAGATGAAATCTACCGAAACGTGAGACTTCACTGTATCCTATGATATACACACCGATAAATGTATATAAGGGTGGCATGTATTGAAAATAGATTGCGGGGAATTTTGCGAACCGGTATAAATTCTCTGCAAAACCTGCATTGAAAGTGACAAGTATGAGGAATTTTATTAATTGGTAGTGTATACCTTATTCGCATACGTTGGACTAGGTATGGTCAAATTTAAGTGTTTGAAACATTATTAGCTGTGTCTGGCTTTCATTTTGGCAAACGTATGTACACATGAAAGACCCACTACAAAGATATAAGGGATGAAACAGATGTGCACGTCCGCACGAACTATGCTGGACTATAAAGAAAAAATCTAAAGGGGACGGTATTCACCACAAATATGAGCGTTTTTCGTCTCATATTAAATTATGAAACATTTCCTTCCTGTATGAAATTTGATCCCGGTCGATTTCAAGTTCAATGAACCTGCGTACCACGCCTCCCTTCGCAGATGCTATGATTTCTTCACATATCGTAAAATAATGTTAGAACCAAGAATTAAAAAGCAATCTTGCACCTTCCTTCCCACCATTTGAAACAAGTCCTGAAACATTGTCCGTTTATATTTACATATATATGTATGTATATAATTGTCCTTCAGACACTTTTCATTTGAAAGGAAAATCTAAATTTATTTTTGCTAAATTTATAACGAATGTGCTAAAGATCACGTAAAAGTACACCAATGTGGAAAAATATGCTTGAGCGGATTTGCTGCTACGACAGGTTATGTTTTCATTTTTGTTTTTTTGCAAATCCTTAGCAGTGCATTTGCTAAAAACAAAAATATGAAAACATTACCCCGCGAGAGGTGAAATATCATACCGCGTCCATTGAGCGAACCTGCTTTGAAAGTAGTTCCATTACATCTATCTTACTCTTGTATAAAAAGAGATAAAGAATAACTTTAACAAAAAAGGCATGTGAAAGCATTATCTGCGTATTTTTTAAAACCAAAATGTCGGTTAAATTCAGGAAATATTTAGGCCTCATCGACTGTCCATTGTTTATCCTTGAATATGGCCAGAAATAAAACTTGGAACAGTTCATACGATTTAATTATATAGAACAGTTGTGTCAGAAAAACTCCAGGACACATTGAAGTCATAGTGACTCTCTATAAGCTCTATTCTTGTTAAGAAGTTAATTTTTACTTTTGATATTGATATGGATATAAAACATAGTGTGCAAGTCCATGAAAATTCACTACACCCGTTCACTTCATCCTTACTATACGTTTTAGCTTCGCCGCAACCCTGCATAATGGCGCTTAAGGGAAAAAGAAGTATAAAAGCATCCGTTTCAAAAGCAGGATTTTATTTACTCTTTCAAACAATACCCAATAAAACTCGTATATTCCGCAACAAAGCCCTCATATTGTGCAATTACAAAAAGGATTTGAACCAAATCAAGGAATAATGAGAAAGAACTGAGTGTATAGTTGCTTAAGCATAAAAAGATATGCACCATCTCTTTGTTGACACATTGGCACGGACAATTTTACAGCGTTCCCTCTACGTAGATGTTTGCTTCAATTTTCATGAAAGACAAAATAAATCCACTAGAGTATATAACCATGAACTGGAAGTGCTATGTAATGAACCTTATCTTCGTGCATTTCGTTGTTTTGTACGTGAAACTTGAAAGTTAATGACCAATCACCATTTGGCCTTCTACTGTACGGGTTATTCTCCCTCTTCACCAATCATTGCCCTCCAACTTCAGACGTAGTGCGTTGTGTGTAGTCTTCATAGGGTTTTCTCTCTTGCCCTTTGTTTTGCCGACAAAATGTTACACGTTGATCGCATACTTCTTGGCGGAAATTGGGAGCATCGTATTGTAAGGAACAAAATGAAAAAGGGCAGACTTTTTTTGAAACTAAATTAATTATCTCATGTCCACAAACCAAATCCACAATCTTTATTTTAGTTTTGACCACATTATTAATAGTTGGCTTCATACATACATATATTCACTATTCAAATATGTCAAAATTTAGGCAACGAAAGGAAACTCTTCCCAGCATCTCCGCCCTAACCTTACTGCCGAAATTAAAAGCAAAGTAGCGTGGAAGACGACATAAAGATAATGGTCATCAGAGAATCATTTCCAAGATGAAATCCAGGAATAACGGTCCAAAGATAGATTATTCAAATATAGGCATCCATAACCTTCAAATGTAGTTGGTGACCCAAATACCACGTCGGACAAACAACACTACATATTTACCGGGAAAGTCTAAGCTTATGGCAACATATATTTTTGTATTGAAGCATCTGCCAACTATTTACAATTCAGTATCAGATTTGGCTAGGTTTCTGACAGCGGTTTCCTCTCTATTTTTATTTATGTTTTTTCCCTTCACCCTCTATACTGATAATCACTCTGGCGTTACATTTTACTTTCGTCATGGAAATCGTCATCGGAGGGTTTATAGCTGCACGTTTCAACCATCGTTGATGAGGAATCATCAACCCCTGCTTTTAGATTGTAAGTTATTCTATAGAATTAGAAATTCTGGAAATATGCACCCTACTCGATTCTATGGGATACAACATACACATAAACAAAAACGTAACAGTAGGTGTTTGCTGGCATATAACGTCGGAGATGAAAGAATAACACAAAACCATGGCCAGACGATGGGAACCTGTTTTTTTTTGGTTTGTTTTGTGCCGACAAATCCAAAGGGATTCAAATGGGCTCCCTTGCAGAGAGACAAATACACAGACATAGGGTACATAAGCCGCTACATATGGTATCGAAAAAAGAAATGGAGACACGAAGAAGCAGTTCTGGACACAATTGGTCTCTTTTCTTTTGAGTTATTCACCAAACAACATAAATGTTAATTTGAATTTCCAATTGACTCCACACCTTTAATGCCCGCAACATTTTTTGATCATAGGAAGAGTGCTAAAACTCCGATGAAATCTGCATATTCCGTTATCATATTTGCAAGTTTAGCCGTCAGTCTTGAAACCACATTTGTCGCCAAAAGTGTAATGACCTGATGATTTTTTTCCTCGTTTTTTCTCACCTTCTGAGAATATACATAAAAAAATAACGTCTATATTTTTGACCTCCACTGCGAACGACTTCAAAATGAAGCCTTCACTCCACAAAATGCAAAACCAACAGAATACACTACACATTTTCTTTCTTCCTCGTTCGTGATTATAATTATCCCTTTCATCTCGACTGCTTAAGAACGAGATCATTGACCAACGCAAAGGGGGCCCCCATATCATTGCAGTTGCTTATCAGTGTTGTTGTGAATGAAATTTCAATACAAAATAATCATCAGTTAAATCCACGAATAAACGCCCAGCGACAGCACAGCGGAGACACCAAGCATACATACTATATGTCGAAATAAAACAATCCTGTTTGTGATCCAAGGTTATTTGCCACACTAGTTTCCAGACGACCAACATAAGGCATTGCACCTTTAAGAATAACTTCACCTTCACGGTGGCCTGAAGCACGTTCACATCGATGTTAAACAAAATGAATTCCATTGTTCATCATCCCCCCGAAAGAAAGAGCAAAGCGAAAAAAAAACTTTAAAAAAGCCTTGTAGCCTACTAATTGTTTGAAGCAAAAATTGGAACCGAGATTGCATACCAAGTAGACGTAAGACAACATTTCAAGGGCAACCAAAAAATGCACTACCACTCTCACACTAAATGTCTGTTCGTCTGTCTGGCTCGCTAACTGCTGCTGCTGTGAGGAAATCAAGTTCCCCACTACACATCAAGAGTCAACCAAGAGAAAAAAAAATGAAACGAGACATAACCTCATCCACATAACGTAGCTTAATTGTTAAAAGAAGGACTGAAAAAAGAAACACGAAAAAAGAAGTATATTCATTCCAGTTAAATATTTTCCATTTATGTTTCCCCATGTTTTGCAGAATCAAATAAGTTGTTTTTTTTTTCGCCCAACTCAAAGAGGCACCCTTTGCTGAGTGAAGATGTTTTAAAGTTCTTCTCACTTAGCGCATTTACATTTTGTTGTAAACTTTAAATCATTCCCTAATGAACCCAGAAATAATTTTATGGCAACAAAATAAGCAAAAAGGGCGAATAAATAAGGAAAATTAGTAAATATTTATATGTGGTGTATGAAAATAAAATTAATGGATCTACTATACGATTTACTGTACGTTATATTACTTTGTTCAGTATATGCGCACAAGTCATGTAGTGTTCCGCGTTTTTAATTCGTAAAGCGATTTACCCCCATACCGCAACGAATGAAAAAAAAAATATTATGCCAGAAACAATTGCAAAATAAATACAAGATAAAACAAAAACAAAATATACAACACCTTGGTCCCTTTATCTTCCGCAAAAGGTCATTAATTGTATTATATTTTCTTTTTCTATATTTGTTGCTTTAATTACCTTTTCTTCGCTAATTCCATTTACGAAAATCTCTACTCCAAAATTGAATTCGAGTCTCGGCGATATATTCCTTCCAAAAACTTGGTGATATACTGGCTCTATCCTTTGACGTCGTGTATATGTATATTTTATTCTTTTCCTCTTTAACTTCTTTTTTCTTTTCACAAAAAAAAATTTACTCTTTGTTCTCAGATTATGGACAAATTGATGCACTTTTCTACACAAATTATAGACGAAAATCATTCATTTTCGCAATCATTATTAAAACTACAATTTTAAAAGTTGAAAAGAAAAATCAATGGACAAATATTTAGCGAAAAGAAAAATGTATGTAGTTTTCTTTTGTTGCGTTATTTTATAAAAACGTTACCGAGATGTTAAGACTGTGTGTGTTGTTTTATCGATTTTCCCAGCGTACTTTTCTGTCCGAAATGAGAGACAAAATGTTCACGAGCTGAAGTTGCCGAGGGCTATGCAATTTTATTTTCCAAGTTCATAACTTTTTCTTAGTCCGCAAGTAATTAAACATCAAAATACGTGTATGCATTTAAAACTTTTTTTTTTACAATTGTGACAGGAAACTTATAAATTTTTTGTTTTTCTTTTTTTGCTACCACGAAATACAGCCAGAATGAAGACAAGAAACACTGAACGGAACGTAAAAGCTGTCAAGCGCATCCCTTGCTTAATTATTTTTCTTACCCTTTAAGGGAACAGGTATATAGACGACCATGTATTGACGTACATTGTTATGCGCGGTTTGAACGAACTGTACATACACTACATGACTTAAGTTTGGTGCAGGGATGAACGAGGAAATAAAATGGCTGATCTGATGTAGAGAACACGAAAACCAAAAAATCAGGGATGTCATATTTCATGTATGGTTCAGTCACCGTGTGTAAACGGAAGTAAAACATAACATACGTCGGGAATTACACGACACATCCGACAAATGTTTGTCTTGCGCAACTTTCGGCCAATTATTTTCCTAGCATGTTTAAACTTCTAGCAACTATGCATGATTTTGGCTTCGATAGTTGTTAAGTTTTCTTCTCTTCCTAATTTAATTTCAAGCACTCTTTCAAATAGCAAATTAATGTTTAGCACTTCAATTCCAGACCCTATTCTGAAAGAAATTGTTACAAAAATGGGAATTATCTATCATTTGGTATTTTCCAACCGAAAAGAATTTGGTCTTCAAAAAACAACAGAAATTACACTTTTACACTTAGATTCTTATATTAATTTTCAGAAAAATATGTACACTTGACACAATTGTAGTAGATGAATTGTACGTAAAACAACGTTATGCCCATAACTCTTGGTGTCCACATATTTGTGTCGGTTGAAATTTTAAACGGACGTTATTATTTATTTATTTTATTATTTCATTCATTTATTTTACTACAATGTATGAAAACAATAAAATATCTTTGCTCAGAAACTGTCGACATAAAGTTGTGGGTATAAGACGTCTGGACAGGCATCAAGCAAAGTGATTGTGACAGGTCTATGATCTACTACAATTAAATTTTGTATGAAAACACAAAACTTTTATTAACTATTTAAAAAACTTAAAAAATATCTCTTAAAATTAATAATCTCAAATAATTTTAGTTTTATTAAGGATAGAAATCACTTCTTTTAAGGAGAGTGAAAAACCCCAACAATTAACGAAATTTGTATTGAGAATACGTTAAACCTAATTTTTTTTTACAATTTTAAGACAATAATAACAAATTTCAAATATGAGAATTACTTGCAAAAAAAGTTATTAAACTTTATTTCAGATCAAGTTTATTTTTTTGGTGTACAATTGTAGCTTTGCTTTTGCACATGATATGGATGTTTTTTTTATGAACCATATTTGAATGTTCAGTATGGTGTTGCTTCAGATGATTATTTCTAGTTTTTTCATCTATAAATTTGTTTATCTAAGTTGCTTTGTATGAACGAAATACCAAGCAAATAGAGAAGGATAGATGGTACTTGACGTCTCATCGACACTTGAGGTAAAATAACGAATTTTGTGTAATTGAAAATTGGCATCACTGTCCATCCCAACGATCCTCCCTTGATACACACACGCATATGTTACTTTAGGTAATACTACACATAGAAAAAGATATCGTCACTTGTTACTATCGTTACTTTTCTTATTGGTATTCATTATACAGCATTCCATCAGGATACGTCATTCTATTGATGAATGCATACATGCAGCTACTCCATACTGTTTCTCACAAACCAAAATCAATAAAAGTTTATGAGCTATCTCACACATTTGTCATTCCGGAAAGAAAAAGTACATCAAAAGTTCATTACGAGCTGTCTCACACATTTGTCATTCTAGAAAGAAAAAGTACATCATGTACACATTTATAATGAATTCGTACTAAGAAAGTAAGGATACTTTGGGAGTACGGACACTATGCACGTAACGAAATTGTGTGAGTCAATGCATACACATACATGAATGAGTAAGTTTCTGATCTATCGAAAAAATTAACTCCGTAGACAGTTGGGCTGCAAGAAATGCAAAATAAAGTAGAAGCCAGGCCAATGGCCTGTGCCGCAGTTACCCCTGTTACACCGGCTATCAGCTACGTCCAAATGGCGGCAGGCAGAAAGTCAATACAAAAGACAGTACCAAAAGTTGCAAAGGTTCGACCGGCGAGCCAGCCGCGCATAAGATAATAGCAGTGAAAATAAATTTGCGGATTAGGATTGATCTGATCTTGCAAACCCATAATCCTTATGTGCTAATGGTTAGCGAAACTAAGTTTAACCAGACGCGCGATCTTAGGCACAATAACTATCGAATAATCAGAAGAGACCGGCCTATTTTCGAGGGGGTGGGATCGCTCTCTTAATTAAAAATAACATTTGTCATAAGATCATATGGTACAGCAATGTGAGCGAAAGGTGAGCTAGAGGCTTGAATCGCGAGCCTACTTCTCCAAGGTGGAAAGCGGTTGTTCTTGATTGCCGCCTACGCGCCTGACAGTCGAAACTCAATTTTCAGTTCCGAGCAAGACTCTTTTCAATAGCCTGCTTAAGCTCTGAGGAAAATTTATAAGTGCAAAACATGGCGAATCGGGTAACAGAGTTCCAAGGGGAAATACTTTTCTATAGTGCATGGAGTTCAGCCTTGATTTGCTGGCTACCACGTTTCTCTAGAGCGTTAACCAGAGAACTACGTTTGACTGAGATCGATTCACTTAAGCTCTTGTACAGACGGTTTACAAATTCACAGAACGCCGAAATCCGTATAATCGCAGATAAAGATTCTTCAACAGCTGCTTCGGCAACAATACAGTCTGGCTGTAAGCTTGTACTGGGGCAATAAGAATCGGGCTGGAAGATCCAACAACCGGAACATGTGCCCACAAGCAAATAGAATAGAAATAAAAGGTCAGATTGACAGACAACGCTGTCTTAATAAGAACAGTCGACATCGATCCAGATGAGGCAGTGCTTGGCAAAGACTTCTTTATAGTGCAAGACCCCAAGAGAAGGTGAAAGCAACTAAAAGTGTACACGGTCAATGAACCTCTTTGCCCCAACAATGACTTGGAAAACAGAACCTTTCTGAACCACTTCCATCTACGTAATGAGCACAAACCACATAAAGGTCAGACACTCCTCCAATATTCCAGGCAACGCTGCATCAGACAACGATAGCTGTTCGTGAGCTCTACGAACAGAAAAGAAGGGAAGAGAACCGGCTTCTCAGAAGAAAAAAGAGAGAGCATGAGAAGCGCACGGTCGAAGAGATGGAGAGGTGTTATGGCAGGAATGAAGCTCGAAAGTTTTACCAAAGGGTGAAGCTCGAAAGTTTTACCAAAGGGTGAAACAGCTGTCCGGTGGATATAGGGTTTGGATCAAGGCCTGCCGGGACAAAAACGGAAATCTAGTAGTAGAGTCGCAATCGATGCTGAGAATCTGGAAAGATAATTTCTGCAGACTTTTAAACGGCGATGACGGCCCAAATCCCGCTGTTAGGCAGAATGTTTTACTTAATTTGGACGATGATAGGCAAGAATTCCGTCCCCCAGACTTAGACGAGGTCAAGATATCAATATCGAGAGAGATGGTTGGGCACGTGCGCCAGCTCATCTGTAAGATATGGTCGGAGGAAAGCATGCCCGATGAGTGGAATCTCAGCGTCGTCTGTCCGGTCCACAAGAAAGGAGACCCCTTCGACTGCGCCAACTATCGAGGATTAGTCTCCTTGACATCGCGTACAAGCCACATATAACAGCATGCATAGATGAGCTACACAGTGCCATGTCTAGTTTTCGCATTCCTCGTCAGATTGTGTAGGACGGCGATGGAGAACTCTCGCTGCTCTGTCAAGGTCAATAACGAACTCACCGAGACCTTCAATATCAAGAAAGGTTAGATTGAGATGGCGGACACAAGTAGAGAAGGACCTCAACCAACTGAAGGCAGCTAACGAGAGAGATCATGCTAGTTGGAGAGGCATGTTGGTTGGGGCACAGGTCCACCCTGACAACACAACATTTCTTCCACCAATAAGAAATAAATTCCAAAATTAAAAGGACCGTATATTGTTCAAAGACTATTGCTTATTAACAGATATGTTCACCGCTCAAATTGCAAAGTATTCCATTTCTTTACGTTCAGAGTAATTGAAGCGCAAAATAAGAGTTTGTGATAAAGAAGATACGGTTTTAAGTCAGTCATCGTGGTGATCTAGTATAGTATTTTTAGAATCATTTGATCTTCCGGTATACACGTTAAATTGATCGAGGGAGATAGGAATTTCAGCCGAGTTGTGGTATTTCCATTACACTACCTGACGTTAGCTCGGATACGAGTAAAATAACAGAAACTACGTAATTCATCCCTTACATATGACAAAAGTCACTACTACTTTTCTGCTGGTTAGTTGTAGGCGAACATAACATTTTCAAGGAGAGAATCTCACACTTCTATGGGCGAATATTCATCATAAAGTCGTGTTCGAAATTCCTTTGTAAAAAAGAAATTAATTTTGACTTTACATACACAGTGGCTTATAATAAAATCGATTGTTGTAAAAATTCTTCTGCAATTTAATACAAACAAAACTTATTAGTGATCCTTGCATTCACTTTATCTTTGGACTTAAGAAACGATTGGATAATACTTTAAAATTTTCCTGCTGAAAGACGCAGAAGCTTGTACGTTAAAGAAGAAGTTGCTGATGTTTCGGGAAGAAAAGTTATGCGCGTTACTTTTGATCCTATACGCGTTGGTGTTATCTAGAAGGGACATGCAACGAACTACATAATTTGTATGTCACAAGTCTGCAAGCAAACTGATTAAAATAGTTAAGCCATATATAGCATAGGACTGAGGATTCTTTGAATTATAACAAGGGTGATAGCGCAGGAATAACCATCTGGATGTGAATGGCGCACACACGTAAAGAAGAAATTCATCGACATCGTGTATGTAACAGCAGATATCTGGCGCACATTGAATCTAGAGTACTGAAGCCAAACCAATGGAAAGAAGTATTAACATTGAGTTTTTCAGATTAAAACTTCGAACTTAAAATTTTTAGCATTAAACTCTGTATATGTCATCTATTAAGTACAGTTCGCTTTGAAATTAGAAATAGACAAAACTTGTATGAACCCATTCATTTATAAAAAAAATGTGATCGTCGTGTGCGTTTTGCCACACGCTTTTCTCAGCCATAAATACACATTTTTAAATTTTTAAGGACCTTTCACAAAGGGTTATGCGTTGATATTCACATAGTTCAGAGTTTTCCTCCAAAAAAATAAAAAACTTTTCCAAGAATCTTTTAAACATTTTAACATTAATTGTGAGCAACTCCTTTTTAGACTGCGGTGTACCTGTGCCTTACCTATACTGCCTCTTCAGCTAGCATGATCGAAAAAAAACTAATTTGATCATTCGATATATTGCGTTGATGTCTGTAAAGATGTTGTCAAGTAGACGAAGTCCTTGATTACCTCAAAGTTTTTGTTGCCCATTGTGACGCTATGTCCGCACATCGATGTTGAGCGTCTTTTTATGACGATAGAAAATGCCTTATAGATGACTAACTGTGTTCGTTAAATCAAGTCAATATCGTGTGCGTTAGCTTTGAGTTCACTTATGCTTTTCTATAATATTTTCCCTCATCTCACACAATCTGACGAGTTTAGTAGGAATGTCAAAATTACACATTGCACACATGTCTATGCACGCTATCATCCAATAATAAAAATAAATATTAATTGAGGGGTACTACAGACCGCAAAGGTCCAAGGCCTAGCTTCTTCAGCAACTACTCGCGTTGTGGGTCTTACGACAGCTCTTTGCTGTCCGGGAATAGAACCTGGGATCTTGGCGTGTGAGACAACGTAATTACCCACAACACCACGGCGACCACTGCACGCTGTCACTTGCAGCCTTGAAATGGAAGAATAAATGTGATAAATGTCGTTCTGCATTTCTTGGACCGTGGACCTTTGTCTCTGAAACTCACACTGTTTCAGGCATTCACACAAAACTGCAATCTCTCTGAGTCCTGTAAAATTGCATGATCCTTCGCAAAATATGGAACCCTATTACAATTCTGTGCATGATCTATGTAAATGTCCAGCTTTGCCATTCCAAGGTAAGCAAAACACAGAAAATGTATTGTAGTATAGGAACAGATCACCGATTCACGTGTATTGTAACAACAACGCTGCTCATCAGGATGCTTATTCAAAATCCTAAATCATCTTTACAGTGTACTCAGAGCGCAGTTCAATAAATTAACCAAACAATATCGGTGTTGGGACTCTCTCAACAAATGTAAACCGACAAGATTTGGAAATATTTGCAGTGATAATAATTTTTAAATAATTTGATGAGTATGATGCGCGAAATGTGTTTACAGACGTGGGAAGAGAAAATCAAGTCACTTCATACAGCGGAAGAGCGTCAGCGAGTGCCGCATGAGCTCTTAAATGATTTGCAAACGAAGGAAATGTATGATGTCGTTGTCACACAATGACGTGTTATTAAAACGTACAAAAAAATAAGTAGATTTGTAATTAGAGAGTGTGCTGTGAGTGCATGTGTGCAATGTATACTGACTCCTTGACGAGTTGGGTCTTACATTTGGCAGCTCGAAGAGACTTAATGAAGGATACCTTTCCTTTAATCAGCAGAACTATGTTACCATCTATCCACTAGACCGTCGTTTGTGCGGTGTCCCGGTTGTAGTTGTAAGTTAATTGTCTGTACCCATTTTGTATAACTTAATATCTGTTTTGTTGTTTGGAGCACCCTTTCGCGGTACACGTTTTTTGGAAAACAAGCCCCGAGGATCAAACTCAATACAATTCTTTAAAAACAAAAACATTTGTTTTTTTTGGAAATTTTTCACTCTTATTATGTTTGCTTTGCAGTTTAGTTTATTTACGTTACATTTGGCAATTCTTCAGGGCAATTGTGTTACACTAATATCGTGTATCTATCGCCATAAGCCAACTACGCCAACTACGAGCAAAAACGTGTGATAAATGACGAAAGGGAAAATTGTGTGTGCTATATCCATATAGAGAATCATTTTGTAAGAATTTTTGACAACAATATAATTGTGTGCAAATTGTGGGTACCCATTATTACTGAATATATAAAGTAGAAAATATTTCATCACAAAAAAATTGTTGCATACCTCATCTTCACCAGATAATAAAGTGGATACACCAATAAATGTAAAAGAAAACTGACTTCGGCTAAAAAAACAAACTTCATTACCGACAATTCTTGTCTCTTCGACCAAAAATGTGTAAGGAAACTTGTTTTTTGTATGGAAGGTGAATCCATTCTGGTAAATTTTTCAGATCAAAACCTCATAATTAAATGAAAAAACAGTTGACTAACGAATGAGGCAAATACCCGTTTTTTAGTATGGAAATCTTGAACTAACTAACTATGTCGGTGATGGCAAATAAATTATAAAAGATATATAATATATTAAATAAATTAAAAAAACGTATGTCCTCAATTTTTTTAGAACTAACTTACTAAAGCGACTTTAAAAATATTACATATTTTGTTGAGGTCATTTATCCAAGTCGCTTAGTAATTTGCGGATCACGAATAGCAAAATTGGAAAACATAAATAACATTAAGTATAAGTACATTACACCCTGTTACCAGTAAAAACACATCAGACTCGGAAAACAGGAAAGATAATTGATACGGGTTAACAAGTTACCGTGTAAACGCGGACTGTAGTATTGAAAATACATTCCAAATAAGCAACATTCCAGACCTTTTTATTGCTTGGGAATTATGGAACCTTACATCTCCTGGAATATTTACCCATATCCCCTGTCAGCTAAATCTGGTAATTTGACAACGTGCTCTGTGACATTAGCCGTGATAGTATTTTCTAGAGTCGTCAACACAGTCTTCCTCTATAATATTTTCTCTTTTTCTATAAAAAATATTATCTTTCTGAAATGGACGTGGACTCTGCAGGTGCTGGGAAAGTACAAATTCGTCTTACAACGAAACAAGAACAGTAAGTAATTGTACCAGGAGCCGTATAAAGTTTCGTAGTATTGAGTCGCATAATGTGCTTGGGTCGGTTTTTATGTGAAAAATACAAAGTGGTTTTGCGTAAATAATTCAGTGAAATAAAAATTGTTGTTGCAGGCAGACAGATAAAAACTTTTACAGAAAAGAATGTATAGCTTTTTTTCACGTGCTGTCTTTCACCGGTCTTGTAAACAAGAATCTGTCATCCAACATGTGCGTCGGTTTCCGTAGATTGTTTAGGTTGTAATGAGTGTGAGCAGAAATATTTGTTGCCCTTGTCGCCTTACGAAGTGATCCGAACTAAACTTTTAATCAAATAATTGTTCCTTATGTGAAATCAGTAAATTTAATTCTTTCTTTTTAGATATGGACTGCCCGACGTTCCTTACACAATTGACGTGAAGTTCACATCCATTGATCTGAACAAACTGGTCAACACACTCCTCGAGCAAACACAAAAAAGTTCCGCCGAATTTGATTTTCTCATCGCAAATCAATACCTTCAGTAAGAAACTTTTTCCCAAGCAATCGTACCTTATGTTAAAACTCATTTTTTACAGGACTACACTGATTGAACACTTAAAGAGCAATGAAATTTCGCTTGAAAATGTTATTGAAATCGAATTTGTTGAGAAATTTCCCGCTCCAGAGCCTCAAGACTGCCTGCTTCACGATGATTGGGTGTCTGCTGTGAAAACTCAAGGAAATTGGATTCTAACTGGCTGCTATGACAATACGATAAATATATGGACGACGAAAGGAACTCATGTGCTAACTATTCCCGGGCATAGTATGCCGGTTAAGGCAGTTACTTGGGTCAGTCTTGATGATAAACAAGCACGATTTGTGAGGTTAGTGTCGAAAATGTGTGATTTTATTGCATGGAGGGCTGAGATTCCATTTCATTTAGTGTATCACAAGATCAAAATGCCATTTTGTGGGAATGGAATATTGGGGAAAATTCCGTTCGACAAGTGTACACGTACAAGGGACATCAGCGCGGTATTGACTGTGTGGACTTGAATCCAGACAACAGGAGGATAGCAACTGGAAGTTGGGACACTGTGTTGAAAATTTGGTCTGCAGGTAATTACTTATCCATGGTGTTGTGCTAAGGTATCATAACTTGTAAACAAGTAAACCCAAATTTACGCTTTGTTGCTTATAATTGATGCACTAACGGGCTTACACTATCAACTTCATCATCACGAGCTTAATTTATTAAATTCAAACATTATTGCAGAAGTCAAAGAAAATGATGATACAATGATGAAAACGGATTCAGAACATGGCCTCACTAAGGTAAGCGAAAAAAGATATCTACAACCAATTGAAATATTTGTTTTTCTAGACACCATTGTTGAGTCTTCAAGGCCACAAAGAGTGTATCTCTGCTGTGCAATGGATGGATTCAGAATTATTGCTGAGTGGATCATGGGATCAAACGCTGAAGATCTGGAATCTCAGCATGGAAGGCATTCAATCTGAAATAAGCGCAAACAAATCAATTTTCGACGTCAGTTATTCAAAATTGAACAAAACCATTTTAACAGCTTCGGCAGACAAGAACCTACGACTTTACGATTCAAGATCAAATCGTGAGTAAAAATAAATTAGGACGACATGCGGTTAATAACAAATGTGGGATTTTTCATTATAGAGGGATCAGTTGTTCGAAACACGTATTTAGGACACACGCAATGGATTCAAAGTGTGATGTGGTCAACAACCGAGGAACATTTGTTCTTTTCGGGCGGTTATGACAATATGAATAAACTTTGGGATTGCAGGAGGTGAGATGTGGCAGAATTTCAAGCGATTCGGTGTTTTTTGAAGTTATCAAATTTTTTTGTTTCAGTCCCAAGGCTCCTCTTTACGACCTCATTGGACACAGTGATAAAGTTCTGGATGTGGATTGGTCAAATCCAAAGTATCTAATATCCGGTGGATCGGATAACACTGTGCGCATATTCAAATCTCAGAAAGCACTGAAATAAAATTAATATTAATGCAAATTAATAAAATTGATAGTAAACTATGGCATCTGTGTGTCTGAGTTGTGAGGTTAGATTGTTTGTCCCTTCTTATATACAGCTGTGAAGAGTTTACCAATGGAATTGTCAAACGTTGCTCACTACTTTGAAAAGATATTTGCGAATGATGCCTCACTGCACTCAACTCGAAAGAGGTGGTGCCGAGAAAATATGTGAGGTTCTCAGTTCGGGAATCTAACTTGGGAGCTTTGGTTTGTTAGAAGACGCAATTAGCCCCTACGCTGCGGCGACTACACGTAAGTCCTAGGAATCATCATCATACGGATGTATTGATTTCCTGGCGTTTGTGGCAATTAAACATTTACATCATTGAAACTTCAACTGACACAACTATTAAGGCCTGCTGACCATTCAAAATCCCGTAATTAGGCTTTTGAGAATTTGGAAGAATAGACAATAAACACTGATTCTTTCAACAACATCTTCTCGGTGGGCGTGTAAGCAAACAAAATAACTACATATAGGGATCAGAAACCACACAAGTAATCAAACAGGTGCCATCAAAATAAAGTGATGTGTGATCTATGATCGAAAGGTGTCATTGGTGCGTATTTCTTCAGAGATGCCAATGCGCCGTTAAAACGCCTGACTGAATAGAAAGTTGTCTTTTTGGGGCCGACATATTTACTTACTATCTTATGTTCTGATATTCTAGTTCGCGACCGCCCATTCCGATTTGAAACCCTTAATAAACGTGTAGTTTACTGAAAGTGCCAAAGCTCGAGCTCGCGATTTGCGTATTAAAAGTGACCTATGGTCAAAGTCATGCAAAGATCGTAGACCTGTGATGAAGAAGATGAACAGGAAATTTACGAATTTTAGGAACTGAAATAGACTAATAGTCGAAGACAATTTTTTGTTACGAAAGAAGAAACAGCGACTTTTGTTGCTGTGAAAAGTCTGTGGAAATGGTAAAAAACGATTCATTGGGATTCCCAGGGCAGGGAACGAGAAAACTGTTCATCTTAGCAAAATTGTGTGCTATATGTATGTATTGAATATACAAAGGGTATTTATTTCCTTCCTACAATTTGTTTTCTTTGGAAAACAATTATCTGTTTAATACGGGGGAGATGTTACACCTGCAACAATATAAAATATAAAACTGACATGCTGGACTTTCGATGCATTTTCTTGGGTCTTATCCATCTTTTCGCAATACATAGAGGAACTGTTGCAGAGCCCGCAAGAAGTGAGCTGGCGTGTGAAGACATATGAAAACGATTGAAAAATCAATATTAGGAGGCGTTCAAACGGGGCTTCCTTACACACTTGTCTCTCCGTGTAAACGCTTGTATGTTTACCGGAAGTAAAGCAATCAACAATTTTGTTTCTGTACTAATTTAAGTAGTTTTCTACTTTCAATTCCTTTCATAACTCGAATATTACAAAATTGTTTAAATACCTCTCAATTTAAGTAGAATTTGATTAATATTATATGCGTTCTCATAATTATTATTGCGGGAGTTCATGCTTCTTCGACATATGTGGTATACTGTGTAGAAACACAAATAACTAAAAAAGGAATGTCCGGCAACGCGTGTCTTCTGCTGTTAATTATATTTGTTAAAAAGTTCGAAAAAGGTTACTGCGTATAGGAATAATCCAACTTATTTTGTTTGGTATCCGGTCTATATGTGATCGCCGTGGCGTAGTGGTAAGTGCGCCAGCCGCCACGCAGAAAGTCTAGGTTCGATTCCCAGACGCGTCATCACGCATTTTTTTAGCAGCACCACCTCTTTCGAGCAATTATCTATGAAAAGCTTCTTATATCTCGCCGTTCGGGCAAAAAACTGTAGGTAACTTCTACTCGTATGAGAACAGTAGCACGCAGAACACGAGTGTAGAAGCTAGGCCCTGGTCCCTTGTGGGCTGTAGTGCCACTCAATTATTATTATTACCATCTCTTTTGAGTTGCTGACAATACTTAAAGAGTACTATGAGAAGATTATGAAATTTCGCCCTTCGGAGTCGGCAAAAAATGGGGAGGTGTCGTCTACTCTTAGGAGACACATAGCTAGGCCCTGGTCCCTTATGCGTCCACTTAATTATTTAAACTTATACGATATACTCTTATGTACAGGGATATTGTAGTAACAATTAAAATTTTTCTGTATGAACAATGATGCCCATTATATGTACAAGTAGATACACGTATGTTGATTACTACAGGGTGATATAAAATCATAATGAAGCTGCGGAAGCAAATAATATCTTCAGCAGAAGAGGGAATACATAGACATCATACTACTTTCTACTAAATCTCCAACTAATATTCTTTAGTGACAGTGAATTATGTAGGAGAGCAAGTAGTATCTACATTACTGATGACGGAGTGACTTTTTTTTTATAGAGCACACAAAATACTACTTCTCTATGTGTAAACAATGAGTATCGCTTAACACAGCAGATCTGTGCTGCGCGACTTAGAACCATATGCCACTAATTCATCTCACTGACTACCCTTTTTAAAATCTTGTGGTTACTCGTCTAAATCGCTTTCGTTAAATACATAAATCATTAAACGTATTCGTGTACCTTGTAACAGGTTCATTGTAATAGTAGTTGGTTCTATGTCTTCTGTCACACATTAAATTTCTCATCCGAAGAGGTGAGAGCATGAGACAAAGTATTTTTGGCAAATTAAAACTGTAACTAATTACATCGCAGATAAACATGATCTATGTAGTCTTACAAATGAAACTCAAGGCTTGCCAGCCAATTGTCTTGCATCTTATGTCAGATCCCGGTAGTTATTTTTTCGAGTCTAAGTTATTGCATGTCATAGGATTAATGGCAAATTATAAAAGAGTATTCTAAATAAGGTCTCACTAATGACATGAAGATGGACCTCAAACTAGATGTTGTGAAAATCTAAACTATTCCTTTTCACAAAATAGTGAAAATAGAATCAAATATTTCAATAAGATCTTTAATACCTGTCTGCCGATTTAGTTTATGATTGTTTATGTAATAATCATAAACACCCGGAAATGTTGCTGATACGCCGTAACTCTCTTCCTCATTTTTATAAATTATCTCCTGTCTGTCGCTTCTAATCTAATCTACTCCTTCGCTGATGACAGTACCCTCAGCTTTTCATTTTCGTTCCTTGGTTTTCGACCCTTCTTTTCGGCCATAGGCTTGAAACGGCAGCGTATGTTGCTCATAAAATTCCGATCTTGACAGCATAATTGATTAGGGTAAGACGAATAGAGTGGAATTTAATGCTTCCAAGACCCAGTGCTGTCTACTGTACTGAAGCGTTCCCAGCCGTTCTCCATGATTGACTCTAGCGTTTCTGAAACCGAACGACTTTCCATCCTCGGTATGTGTATCAACTCTACACTTAGTTCGAATTCACCAAATATGCAGCGAAATGTTCGGGTTTCTTAAAGCGATGCAAGATATAATTCACCCCATTTGATCAGGCAACAATATACATACGCCCAAAACTTGAGTATAACGTTCCTATCTGGCCTGGAGCCCCTAAGATCTCCCTGCACCTACTAGACAGAATTCAACAGCGAACCATAAAACTTATTGGTAATACTAATGCTGCTAAGTCAATCGACTAGCTTAAACATCGGCGAAATGTTTCGTCTTTATTTATTTTTATTTAATCGCTTTATGAGTTAGCTAGTTGCAATCCTCCCCTTCAAGAATTTACCCGCAATACTCCCCTCACTAGGAATGCCCACCCGTTCATCCTTTAGTCCACCTTCGGACGTACAGTTAATTTTAGAGACTCGTTCTTCTGCCGCACCACACGAATGCTCTTCCCAGCTCGGTGTGATGAAGACGTAAGCCCTGCAATTTGTATTCTCGTTCTCTTATCTGCCCTTTTTCAAAATGTAGAAAAGCTTCTATCGTCGTTAATCACACGCTGTTAAAGCACGTAATAATGATCCTTGATATATTTTGCGGAGAAGAAGTCGTCGTGTAATTACCACCAATACGAATTTATGCATTAATTCATCCTCGTGTAAACAGGATGTGAACTGGAATATTCCTTATCCGTATCCTCCACAACATTCTTTCACATGTACACATTTCTGGGTAACAAATCATACAAGTTCTAGGAATGTGTTTCTTTTATTTGATGCCGATTTTTAGGAACCGGTGAACACTTCCATACTGTTGATTGCTTACCTCTAGGCTGACGGAAATTCGGCAATTGAAAAATTAGACTACACATATGTTGGTTAGACCAGTTTGTTTTTTTTTTCAAATACAATATGCTGATTAATTGAATATTCTCAATGGGACATAATGTTCCTGATTATAAAAAAATGTTTTTTTGTTGTTTCTTTGAAATATAAGAAAGGAGTTTGACAAAGAACATCAATTTATATTTAACAGCTGTGCAATACATAGATTTCATTTTGATACGTATTGGTTGCTGCTATATTTTATACCGGTTTACTTTATGAAATAATCAATATATTTTCGGAGGTATTTTTTTGAATTAAAACTGAATAATTCAACACCTCCCGATCCTAATCTAATAGGGATTTGTACAGTTCCACTAAGGTGGACAACCTATAGAAATTTTTGTAAAAAGATGTCGGAGAAACCAGTTGATTTGTGAAAGTCCTTACAAGGCAATCTGGCTGAACACACTAAGGAAACCCGACGGTATCTATACTAAGTCAAAAACCGAGACCCTGCGGCTCATGCATGGGGCACACTTCTCAGGAAACCAGATAACTACTGGCTCAAAACCTGGAATAACCATAGGAAGTGTGGATGATAAACATCACACTCAGAGGCTGTTGTGGTAACAGATGAAGCTATTAAATACGCCGGTTTCAAGTCGCCTGGCACCGGTGGCATTAACACAGCTCTACTGCAAAGGGGCATATTCCCACTAAAACCGGCTCTAGAAGAATTTTCACTACCAGCCTTGCGCTGGCGCACATTCCATACTTCTGGCGCACAATCAGGGGAGCCTTTATACCAAAAATTGGTAGTCCCCCTTATTCTATCGGTAAAAACTTCAGGCCTATTAGTCTTACTTCTTAAATGCTGGAAGGATTGGAGAAGGCTGGTCGAACTACATTTGCGCAAAAATGCTCTGCGACTACATCCTCTACCTCAGATGCAACATGCTTATCAGCGCAGTAAATCTTACGAGACTGCGCTTCAATCTCGTTGGCAGAATTGAAAGTGGACTTGACAGGAAAGAATACGCGCTGGGTACTCGTATATTCATTTACTTAGAGGCTGCTTTCGACAATGCGATTTTTGATGGCTTGTGTAATATTGAGTGGTCTTGTTGCACGGCTCATTCACCCCCCTCCCACTTGACATTCACATTATGGGATTCACAATCAAGGACAACCCATTTCCCGACTAAAATGAAATGGTCTTTGGTTCAATTCTTACTGGAGCTTCGATGACCTCGCGCACCGCATCCCCTATGACACTAGTTTTATGGACATGCCGTCTGGTGCGGGGTCACTAACAATCCAGCTGTTTCGACTTTCCCTGTTTTCAGTTTCTGGCTTTGGCCAGAAACCAAGCCGGGATGGGAATGCACTCGGATTTTCACGGACGGCTCCAAGACGATGGAGGGATCTGGAGCTGGAGTTTCGTGGAAAACGACAACATTATGCTTCATACCTCTTTAGGTATGAATGTTTTGCAGGCGGATCTTGGAATCTTTTAACTGCTTCCGAGATGGTACAGGAATGCAAGTCTTCCCTTAATTTGGTCGGCATACTAAATACGCTAAGACGTGTATGGGTCCCGTGATACCACGCGATCATCATCAGGCAAGAATCAAATGAGGCATTCGTAGGGCCCCAACCCATCTTGGGACTACCCGCGTCCTTGGTTAGAACTTCCGTCGATGGCTGGGTCTCCCGACAGCACAACCAGAGATGGTATAACTCTCCAGGATGCAGGCTGCATGAAATCAGCGAGAAATCCGCAGCTTTTCTGTTATCTCTAGACAGAAAGACAGCAGACGACTTGTTGGCATAAGAACGGAACACTTCACCTTCGCTAAGCACTTAAGTATGCTTGGGCTTAGTGATAGTACCCTATGCGATGCCTGTGGAGAAGGTGAAAAACCTTCACAGCACTTTATCTGCCAATGTCCTGCCTTTGCTTGGATCAGGTGGCGGTTGAGCTCTCTATTACAGAAGCGCTTGCTACTTTTCTTTCAGAAGACCAAGAAAATACATTTTGTGTCCTAAATTTGTGTAATTTTAGACATATTTACTATGTGTCGCCTTTATGCGAGCGATTGCTTCGGGGATGGCTTGGTATACCGTATACGAAGGTCATTGAACCAGTTAATATCATCTGGTAATAAGAATAGTGCTATAAAGGCCATATATCACCATCAGACCTTGACATTGAAGATTTCGGGAAGTTATTTGCATCAAGTTGATTGAATTCTTCACCATCATCGCTCTACATTCACTGAAAGATTTAGAAGGAAGATTAAAACTATGTAAATCGTCTCAGCTTATGCTCCCGTAAGTGACCTTTAGGTCGATAGTGGGTGTTCTTTTAGCTTTTTAGGTTTTTTGCTGGATTTGCAGGAAAACCCATAACCATAAGCACCTCTCAGATAATGGTTTCAGACATTAATACAAGGGACCAGAGATAAACCCACATATTCGTTGTTAAAAAGGTATCTGTTTTGCTTGTGGTCTGGATAGCAGACACTGAGACTTCACGCGTCGGTAATGATCCGAGTTAATGCTGGAGCTTATCTTTATCTTCCGATATCGAGAATATTGGAGAAGTATATGACGTCGAACACTGTGTGATCATTCAGACTGCCAGATCCCTTTGTGGTAGTTATAACTGGTAATAACTGCCTTTAATTAACTGGAGACGTCCTCGTTCCGTTTATAGTTCCTCCATCGCCATACTGTAAAAGGCTAAGTGCACTTCTTATCTCCTCTGAATGTTTGATCAAATAAAAACAAGGATCTGGTGCGAGTGATCTAAAACATTCATAAGACATACCCGAAAGAAAATCATTTTCTGCAAATGTCTCCATCATCTAGGAAGCAATGCAGTCAATCCTGATGGTCCTACCACTAAAATATGCATATCTTTCAATTACCGGCAGACGTAGGTTAAATAGCAAGCAAGGCCTTCAGACTTTCTTGAACCGGCATCCTCAGGTATAACCCAGCAACTTGCTGACTGCTTTAAGGTAACTCCTAAGAAAGAAGACTTCTAGCTTGAACCAAGCATCAGTTGAAGGCCAGTTGTCAAGAGTGTTGCAGGTCCATCTTCCCGTATATTGGGTCTGTAGATGCCAACGAGTGGTGAGAACCAGCCAGTCGTTAGATTGGCAATGTTGGAGTTGGGCTCTAGAACTTCGACCTCAAAACAGGTGCCTTGTTCTGTAACCCCGCTAAAAATCGGGAAAAGTTTGAAAGAACGAGTGACTTTGGCTGTCAGGGACGAATAGAGCTTACATTTAGAATGGAAGGAGGAATGAACGGACCGGTTAACAAAACAGTTATCCCTTTTTCGGACAACTTCCATTAAAAGTCTTAAGTTTTTTTTTTTGCAATTTTTGTTCATTTTAATTCAGTTTCTTTTCTTACGTACTAGACAAAATTACTTAAAGCTAGCTTATCTAAGTGAACAATGTTCTTAGCCTAACATACTGACCCTATGCAGGTACTCTAAGCTAATCTAATCTTAATTTTAATTTTAATATTATTTTATTTTATTTATTTTGATTTAAATCTTAAAGTTAACTTACATTATAGACCAAGAAAATAAAAGTTTTAAGTTCCTTGAACGTAAAAATGAGAAAAAAACTCGATGGGCATGCAAGCAATGCTTACAACAGTACGACAGTGGCCCTTAGCCAACCGCCGTGTAGTTGGAGAAGAGGGCTCCAGGGACACAGCCATATCCAGGGATAATAGAGCATAATCTGCAGCATCTTAATCCGGAACTCACCAATTATGACTCGAAGGCGTTGAAGGTAAAAGGGTACAAGAATACACCATAAATATACTTGTCAATCATTTCATCCTGACATGGCTCAAAGTTCGGAGCGTCTACTCTTTGTAGGACGCGCCTCCTAACAGTTGCAGACAAACCTAATAGATCTTCCTTCACTGGGTGCCACGATGGTGGTCCAAGTCCAGCTTCACCATAGTACGGCGGCTGGACCCAACTTGTCTCCATTCTATGATGAAAATAGATACAGCCCTTGCACAACCGCCATAGACCAACTGAGGTGCGATAATATGGTTACTAAGGAAAGGGCTTGAAACAAACACCTCCAATTTAAATGGAGTAGTAAATAAAATTGGGACTTGCTAAGCTTCTCTCTTTCTTCTCCCTGTAGCAAGGAAGGCTTAGCTGCCGTTAATGCTGAAGAAATGGGATCTCTGGTTACATCATCTGGTCATATGACCCGTTGCGAGACCCACCATCTGATTTGAGCACCTGGGGTATAGTGCCGCAGAGGAAGAGTGGTATGCGATTGTAATTCTCATCCTGCTCTATAGTTTTACGAAAGTAACGTATTATTGACGTCAGTAGAGTTAGGCTTATGAATCTTCCTCAGTTAAATCATCCAACTGGTGAACGTACTCGACTCCACATATTTTATGGATCTTAAGGTCTGTATTTCCAAAATCAAATTAACTAACCCCAATAATACAAATTGAGATCTCTCAAAAAAATCGCAAAACAAATAAAGATCATTGAAAGGAGTGCCACTGAACAAAGCTCTGATTGTTAAGACATGTCCTGCACGGACATCCTTAAATAAGAAATCCCCTACGTTGCATGGCACTCTTTTTGGTTTAGTTTTATGAAACCTTGATATAATCAAGGCTAAAGATCCATCTGCTCCCATTTATAACAAGAACTTAACAGATAGATGAACATAGTCTTCAGACGACACTCTTCGCCTCCATTTAGAAACTCCATTCCTTGAATGTAGCTGTTTCCTCCCACCGGGGAAGACGAGCAGCATCATTGTAAGACTTTTCTTACGTAAGAAGTGTAGTAAGCCATGAAAAAGTAGAATGGGCGATTAGTTCTTAGTTGAGTTGCATTACGGCCCACAAGGGACCCGGGTCTAGCTTCCTCGACAACTACTCATGTTGTGCGTGCTATTGTTTTCTCACGAGTACGAGTACTCCGAAAGGCGAGATTTCAGATGCTTTTTTAAGACAATAACTACTTTTTGAGTGTTGCCAGAAACTCGAAAAAGGTGGTGCTGTGAAAAATGCGAGATATTTATCCGTGAGTCGAACCTGGGACCTTCAGCGTGTGAGTCAAAGCACATGCTTACTACGCCTGGGCGACCACTTGGTGATTGATGCCTTCAGGTCCCCAGAAGTTTGATGGCATCCTACACACGTGCTCCATTGTTCGGTTATTATCATACAAATTCTTGCAACCAAAACTTTCAACTATGACGTTTCATCTGCATAGAGGGAAGTCGAAATTATCTTCACATCTCTGGCAAACAAAATCAGCTACACTACTGCGAAGCCTTTTCTCTAATAAGACATTGTTATTTTTAAAGTGTTTTGAAAAAGTTATCAGCATAGTTCCAAACTTCATTTTATTGGTGCAACATTCCTGTGTAAAAGGCCGAAGCATGGAAACTTAGTGCAAGAGAATACGGCCATGAGGCGTTCATAAAAGTATGCATACCGAGGCTGCTTTCAACAATGTTGAAATCGGGCTCTAGAAAAATTCACTCTTGAGCGCTCTTTGACAACTGTTGTCATCTAAGGAACAATACACTGAATATAGCTTCCCTAAATGAGAAAATTGGATCCTCTGCTTGTAGAATAACCATGAAGAGAAAAATCTACATTCCTCTTTGTTCTTTGATACTAACTTGTGGATGTAACTCATTTGCTGACTCCAATCAATGGTCATAACTGAACGCAATTGCTTTCAGATTAGCGCGAAATTTAAAATGAAATCTTAAGGACAATCGTAAGTTGACCCATAAAGTGGGCATAAGGATTGAACCGTTTAAAGGCTGAAAAGTATGAGTCTGCTCCTAAAATTTTGCATGAACTACAACAAATCCGTATTGCGATCCAAAAATTGTTCTGTTAAAAGATTGTACAGAAAGGAATGCGGAATATGTATTTATACGAGTTCGTTTATTCGTTTTGGAAAAATGGTTAGGGCCAAGGCTTTGGAAGTCTAAGACAACTACTGATTGCCTGACTGTAATCCGCATTTTAGGCAGAATCCATCAGATTCATATGTTCGTGTTCGCGTCCATTTCGACAATACCAAAGAATTCGTCAAAAACGAATCTTCTGGAGTGATGTAGGCAATCTATTTTAAGTACGACGTCAAATCGAACTCGAATACTTAATTGCAAAAATCGTTAAGCAAACCATATTTGTCGAAGTGATCGGTGAGAACAGACACGACATTATCTGTTATCTGCGTGACGGATATCGCCCTCGCAATATCACATTATCAACAGCACAAGATTCCCTCGCAAGGGAATCCACACAGCAACTTTCGAACTCATGTTAAAATAAATCATTCCCCAGTGGTGAACAACCACTCTTTCTCAGAAGGAAAAGAAAAGTGTGCGGTCGAAGAAGTGGAGAGGTGCTAAGGCAGGAATGAAGTCCTAAAGTCTTACCGTTTAGTGAAACAGCTATCCGGTGGATATAGGGTTCGGACCGAAGCCTGCCGAGATCAAAACGGAAACCTCGTAGTAGAGTCGCAATCGATGCTGAAAATCTGAAAAGATCATTTCTGCAGAATTTTAAACGGCGATGACGGCCCAAATCCCGCTGTTAGGCAGAATGTTCCACTCAATTTGGACGACGATGGACAAGAATTCCGTTCCCCCCCCAAATTCGACGAGGTCAAGATAGCAATATTGAGACTGAAGTCGGACAAAGCTGCTGTCGCAGAAGGACTATCTGCAGAGCTGTTCAAAGCGGCTGGGGATGAGGTGGCTGGGTGCATGCTTCAGCTCATCTGTGAGATATGGTCGGAGGAAAGCATGCCCCACGAGTTCGTTACAACCTGAGAGGTCCCTATCAGTGTGGTTTCAGGCCAGGGAAGTCCACAATCGACCAGATCTTCACACTGCGGCAAAAGCTGAAGAAGTCCCAAAAAGTATAAATCGACACCCACCATCTATTCGTCGATTTCAAGGCCGCGTATGACAGCGTGCATAGAGACGAGCTATATAGTGCCCTGTCTAGTTTTGGCATCCCTACCAAACTCGTCAGATTGTGTAGGATGACGATGGAGAACTCTCGCTGCTCCGTCAAGTTCACCGAGACCTTCGATGTCAAGGTAGAGCGTATGCATATGACTGATCTGACTCGAAAATTCTTAGAATCCGAGCTATTGGGACAACGCAACAGAGGACGGCCTAGGTTGATATGTCGCACACAAATGGAGAAGGACCTCAACTGGAGCTGAGAGATGGTGCTTGGTGGAGAGGCATGTTGGTAGAGAACCAGATCCATCCCGGACTGCATCGACTCTGACCATTTCCTCGTGACAGCAAGATTAAGATCTCAGTTATAAAATGGCAAAATTATGAAACTAGCACCAAACAGGACCAAGGACGGCGCAGCGCGTTGAAGATCGTTAGACCCTATTAACCAAAAAGCGTCAACAACATGAAATTGTTGAGCCAATCGAGTAGTACCCGAAGCCACTTTAGTTTGCCGACCACCCACAACATGAAAGCCGTAGTGGCGAGTGTGAGTAGAGGGAACATCCGACATACGATACACTCAAAAAAGCACTGCAACGAAAAAAATTGGGCAGTACGGCAGGAGCGATAAATATACTTATGTCGTCTGTCTTCCAGCTTATGGGCATCAAAGATTCAAGGGCCAATAAAAAGGCATTTATAAAAAAGCCAAATCCCGGTAAAAGGCTTAAATAAAAGTAACGTTCAAGAAATATCGCAGTGAACTATTCTGATGAACGTCGCTTACTAAATCTAATTCACTTGATGTCCGACTAACTATGAATAGCTATAAATAATATTCTTACACAGGGGATATTTCGTTTTTCTTTTTGAATCGCTGACAGTGCACCAGGCAGGTAGCAAATAATTCATTCTCAGGACTGTTAAGAGCACAACTGCGGGTGGTAAGCCTCGACGGGATGCTGGACAATGAAGCAAATGCTCCCTTATGTCCGTAGAAAATTTACCACATTCTTGTTATTAACAGAGAAGACTGCACACAAGTTATCGATATCTCGGACAAAGTGCTACAATGTGCAGAAAATAATTTTTAGACAGTCCAAGACTACCTTGGTTTTGAGAAAAATAAAGACAACAACATTAGTACCGAATTCAAGCTTAATTTCACTCTTGAAAACCGCTGTTTCTTTGAACTCAAGGGATTAAGATGGCTTTGTACTTAACGATAATCACCCCTGGCCTGCAATTTGGCGCAAAAATGAAAGTGTCCCTAGATTTCAACTAACAAATGTTTTCAGCTGACATGATCATTTCGCGCGCTAAGCTGGTAGTGGTCTTTCTCGATACTAACGTTGTTCCTACGGTTTACTTGGAAATAAACCGACATAGGCAAAGTCCTTTACTATCTCGAAATTATAAAAAGCTGCCTATGGCGACGTTCTAACCTAGCCGCCAATATTGGACGTCCTTTCTCGATAACGGCATATAACTCGTTTTGCCCTTGTTCACTGTTAAACGTATTTTGACCGTCTCCGCTTCAACACCAGAAAACGCTATGTTCGACCAATCACGATCGCGTATGATAGTAATTGTATGGCAGAAAACTGAACGTTATTAAACGCGGCTGAGGAAGCTCTTGGTTTTGCGAGAAAATTTCTGTATGTGATTTTGGCCTGCTCGTTGATGTCATCTGGAGAAGAAGATTTAACAGCGAACTCTGTAGGCAGCAAGTTGGAATACACTTAGTCAAGCGTCTGCGTTTACAAGGCTTAAGATGGGTAGGCCATGTATCGACATCATAGCTAAAGCCCGAAGAGTCTTAGAATCCAAGCCATAGAGACAATGGAATAGAGTTCAGTAACCATTTACATACATACATAGTTCATTCTGGGGGGATGGGCCTATACACACGAGGCAATGTCTTTAATCGCACTCAACCTGACGCTATCCTCGTCCGTGCACGAGTCAAGTTGACATGCAGCCTCCTGTGGCGTCCCCTGGATTTCCATCACAACATCCGTTGTGTGGTGAACCAATGTATGTAGGGAACTCCTCTGCCTGAGGGTTAAATAATGCGTCTGGCCTACCAGTCTGTAGGTTGTGCGTGAGGCTAACTCCCTCACCACACAAAAATAACCGAGTTCAGCAACGACAACATGCCTCGGATATGGACGGATCCAATGTTGACAACGATTTTCGGTTCTGCACGTGAAATGTGAGGTCCCTTAACAGAACAGCCGAACAACTTGCGGATGCTCTTGACTGCTACAAAGCAGATATCACCGCCATCCAGAAAGTGCGGTGAGATGGGCTTGGCAGAAAGGAGATGAAGAACTGCAACATTTACTACAGCGACTGCTACAGGGAGAGAAGGCAGCGCTTATTCGGATTTGTTAATCGAGGCAGACTTAGGCAAAAAGTCTTAAGCTACAATCCCGTAAGCGAACGCCTCATGACAATCCGCATCAAGGCTAAATTCGTGAATATAAGCCTCATATGCGCCCATGCCCCAACAGAGGAATAAGATGACAGCAGTAAAGAAGATTTCTATCACCTCCTAGAAAGGACATACGACCGATACCCCAGCTACGACACCAAGATCGTCCTACGAGCTTTCATCGCTCAGCTGGGAAGAGAAGAAGTCTTTGCTAAAGTCATCGGAAGACACAGCCTGCACGCCAACACCTCCGGAAACGGACTCAGGCTAGTTGACTTCCCCTCGGGGCGAAATCTCTTTGTGGCCAGCACGCGGTTCCCACACCTCAACACTCATAAAGGGACATGGCGATCACCTGATCAATCAGCCAGATTGATCATGTTGCGATCGACGTCAGATACTCCTCCAGTATTCTCGATGTCCGAACCTTCCGAGGTGCAAACATCGACTCGGATCATTTCCTTGTTGTAGCCAAGGTAAGAACCCGGATATCGAGAGAGCAACGGAGTCGAGATAGGCTACAATCGCAACAGATTGCTGGGATCTTTGCCTACCGAGTCTCCCTGAAACTCTCCGAAAGTTCGACGCTACCTTCACTGACAATAGAAGAAGAATGGAAACATTGTCAAGAAGCCATCAAAGAGGCCGCCACTGAGTGCAGGCAGGCGCATGCAGCCAAACAAGAAATATACAAAGGAACGCTGCATCGAACGACGAGAGCTGTTTGTGAGCTCTATAAACAGAGAAGTAGGGTAGAGAACCGGCTTCTCAAAAGAAAAAAGAAAGAGCACGAGAAGCGCGCGGTCGAGGAAATGGAGAGGTGCTATGGCAGGAATGAAGTTCGAAATTTTTACCGCAAGAAAAGACAGTTATCCGGCGGTTACAAACTTCGGACAGAAGCCTACCGGGACCAAAATGGACAACTGGTGGTAGAGTCGCAGTCGGTGCTGATCATTTCTGCAGACTCCTAAACGGCGATGACGACACAAAATCCGCTGTTAGGCAGAATGTTCCACTCAATTTGGACGACGATGGACAAGAATTCCGTCCCCCCGACTTCAACGAGGTCAAGATAGCAATATCGAGACTGATGTCGAACAAAGCTGCTGGCGTGGACGGACTATCCGCAGAGCTGTTCCAAGCGGCTGGGGATGAGGTGGTTGGGTGCATGCACTAGCTCATCTGTGAGATAGACTAAGGAATATTCTTACGCAATATATGTGAGATATTACTAATAATAATAATAATAATTGAGTGGCAATGCAGTCCACAAGGAACCAGGGAAGAGCTTCCACAACACCTACTCGTGTTGTGCGTTCTACTGTTCTCTCACGGGTAAAAAAGACCTACAGTTTTTTGCCGACTCCGAACGGCGACATTTGAAGCTTTTCATAGACAATTGATACTCTTTGAGTATTGTCAGCAACTCGAAAGAGGTGTTGCCCTGAAAAAATGCGAGGTGTCCTGTTCGGAAATCGAACATAAACCTTCTGTGTAGCGGTCGAC
This sequence comes from Eristalinus sepulchralis, assembly GCA_944738645.1. NCBI lineage: Eukaryota > Metazoa > Arthropoda > Insecta > Diptera > Syrphidae > Eristalinus > Eristalinus sepulchralis. The sequence goes on along the minus strand of OX122883.1, from coordinate 47,963,491 downwards.
GCACTTACCTTTACGCCACGGCGACCACTGCAGTCCAAATATTATACTGAACAGGAAGTAGACATAAACTACAGCTTCTATGAGAGGTGACGTATTATGATGCGATGATGAGCAGCTAATGTGCAAGCCTATAAATGGCTCAAATAATCCTTAGCCTTATGTGCCCAAGACCCTTTCCGCTTCATTAAGCGCTCTTTCAAAAATTAATTGTATAACGCTTTTACCCAAGGCAAGGAAACTGTGCCGGAAAATGGGGAATCTGCCAATCATCAACAGATCACGACTTCCGCCTGAAGAGATTGTCGGCAGCAAGTAATGTGGTATTCCATTGCAAAATATTCGTTCACAGCCCGATGCAATGTTTCTGTTCCCTTCGGCATCTCTCCTAATAACTTTTGTAAAATCTGCAGGGACAACAAAGAGGCTGGAACCATTTCTTACCTCTTCTGCGACTGTCAAGCTCTAGCAAAAAGACGAAAGAAACTTAGGCAAGTACTTTTTTGGTAACCTAAATAAACTTAGCGACATTAGCGTGGGACACCTGAATCCCCTACACTGGTTTTTAAAAGAAAACTAAGGGAGACTCTCAACATGGTATCACAATACGCGCATGGATCCCAGTTGTGATTACTGATTCTCTCTCTGAAGGTCAGTCTTGCAAACTGCACGACCGAAGCTTGGGTGTCTGTAGTGAAGGTCATAAGCACATTTTCGTCCAAATCCCAGATTTTCTGGTCTGTACTTTTGTACCTTGTGTTTTTAACTTCGAGCGGGCAAGCACGTAACGGGGCATGGGACGTATTGCAAGTAGTTAAATTGGTAAGTTATTATGTCTGATTAATTTAGGACCGGATCCTCTGCCTGGCTACCACTGAACCAGTCCATCACTATTGATTTTTGAGGAAAGTCCATATTTTCTTTCTAAATGTTCACTTAGCCCTTGATATAAAGAGCTCTCAAAGTTTCTTTCCTTATGAATGCAACTCTTGAGAGTTGCAGAGGAGATGCAAGAATATTTGCTTCCTCTTCTTCATTCACACATCTGCTATAAAAATACTATATGGTAGGCCTAGTCTTGGAGCGTGTCAACACATGATAGATGAGATTGGCTGAATATCCATTTTTTGTCACTTCTGCTTTGCAAATTGGCAGGTGCTTAGGTATCTCTTCCCTTCTTGGCTAGCTCATCTGCTTCACATTTTCCTGGAATTTCTCTGCGTCCAAAGCACCATAAGGACGCATTGTCTTAATACATAACTAAGAGACATAGACAGAGTCTTACTAATTTCAATTTTATGAGTGGAGTGCTGCCGGTCCCTGGCCCATCGAAAGTCCATATTTGGAAAACACTGCAATAATCTGGAAATCAGAAGGACTGTTTGATTTGGAGTTGTTCTGAGCCGCACCTACTCCACTACCAGTCTTAGTCCCGTCAGTGAAGATTTATCTTCAAAACTGTATCCGTTTTAAATACTGACGTGGTCTATATTTTGATTTCTCCACTGTCAGTGTTCTTTTATTCGCAACGCCGTTTTAGCCCTAAACTATTTGTTACAAAGGCCTGCAGGACTAGAGTTTAATATTATTTTAGTCGAACTGGTTAGTGAAGTGCACAATGCTCCAGTTTTTGGTATAATCGCCATCAGCTGGAAAGAGTTAAATGTTTTTTCTATAGCTCCACTTTGTTAGTGGGGGCCACTAAGCAAGGACTCTGTACAGTATGGTGGTGCGATGATTCACCCCAACTAGATAAATATACAGGATGACTGACTGGAACTTCTAAATTAAATTTTACTGTGCCAAATGTTGGAAAATGCATCAATTTTTAAACTGTATTAGAAGTTGTCAAGGTGTCCACTTTTGGCGCGAATAATGGCCTTGAGAAGGTCAGAGAAAGCATCCCACGCTGCAAAAAAATTGATTTACGGTATTTTGGCCTATTCCTGGCGAAGTGCTTGTTTAAGGCTCTTCTCCTTCAAAATCCCTCAGACACAGACAGATACAACGGATTTTTATCCGGATGTGGTGCAATCCATTGTGTCAATAAAATGAAGTGTGGAACATTGTTTTTTATTCAATCTTTGTGAAACGGTGCCGAGTATTGTTGAAAAGTTCACGGTTTCCGATCGAAATATTTGTTTGCCCAAGGCTTCAATACTACCTCTAAGAGAGTGTCACGGTATACCGTCGCATTAAATTTCACCGCACGGTCAAAAAATATACGCGGAGACCAACCACCGGCGGTTATGGTGGCCCAAGCTATCACCATCACCATGACTGCTTTCTTGTGATCGTTCGAAAGTCGACGGACCTCTCTGGAAAGTAACCTCGGTCGTTTTGCTTGTTGACATATTGATCGATAACAAATGGCGACTCATCCGAAAAATCCGAATTCGGCAACTCATCAGTTTCGTGCAAGCGTAGCAACTCTTTCGCTGTTTCGAGTCAATTTTTTTCTGTTGCGGTGTAAGATCGTGTACTTTTGGGAACTTCAATCTTGAGTCCAAGTTCATTTTTCCAGTATGGGTTCCAACGGTATGTTAAGTTCTTGAGCAATTTATTTCCACATCGACGCGGATTTTTCTCAATTTGTGTCTTCACTTTCTGATCGCCACCATGGCGTTTTGCGACATTGTCGGTATCACGGTCACAAACTATGGTTCTAGACACAAATGATTTATCTACGTTAAAGTGGTGAAGGACTCTAATGATAGCTACTTGTAATTTTCAGGCCACATTTTTGAATTCCATAGGGCATACAATTTTTTCAACACAGTTGAGACGTAAATCGTTTGAAAGGCTTGTAAATAATCAAATAATGAATTTGAGCTCACTGTCAGGAACGCTTTGAAAATTATGACAATCTGAGGTTGGCTGCAGTGCGAGTCTGTAGCTTTTGCATGCAAGCGCTTGCAGGTCTATCGCTAGACCTCGATGGAATAGTGCGAGTTCATAGTTAATAATCAGTCAGAGGTTCGAGTCTCCAAGTTAATCGAACACGTGCTCACTGTCTCTTCGAGTTCGTCACACTTCTTTTGAACAGTCGATATCAAAAGCAACAAGACTTGTGACAGTGATATTACTTTTAAGCTAACCATCTTATTCTTCTCTTACTAACGATGATCACCCCAAACAATCTTGATCGCGCGATTTATACACGTATAAAAACTGTGAGCGTAATTTGATGTGATGAGATGAACAGATTGCCCTGCTTGGAGATCCCACCATTAACTGATAGGAAAAATTATGTAATTCACGATTCGTTCGGGTTTTCCGACAAACGTAGAGGTGATGTAATTAGTGAGAGAGTTTCAGTTTAGTCTCGACATGATTGATTCTGCAATGGATGTGGAATCAAATCGAATTCTTTTAAAAAATGGTGAATGACAAGAAAAGCTAAAGGATGACACATACAGTCGTACGTCATTTGAGTCGCTCATCGAGTTTTTTTTTAAACGATAGAAAACAGTAAACGATAGATTTCATCGCTAGGAGCTATTTGATGCGATGTCCGTATCAGAGATCACCGAATAGTTGATCTGGTTGCGTCGCACCACGATAACAAATACGCGATTCACCGTGCAAACGTGTATCGGATTTCGGTAAGGAGATGCTCTGCTCTGTGATATCTTTAATTGAGTACTGGAAAAGACAAGGCAGTTGTACACATGGAGAGCACTTTCTTCTAGAAGTAAGTTTAGCTGGGGGGCACATCGTTGCGTGTGCTCAATATGCTGTAGCGGAAGCACTTACGGTAACTGCATCGGAATTTTTAAGGTGCCACAGTGCTGTACAAGTCAAAAAAGAGGAGTTGGATGCCTCAGCACAATGGAAATTGCCAGGGCCTACGAAAAGGAACAACAACAACAAGAAATCCAACAACATGCATTGGCGACGACGCCAACTCTTGATATGGTGTAGAGTCTCACTAGAAGGAGCATTTAAGAAACGATCCACGCAAAGGAATTAATAGGGCAATGCAGGAGGATAATTAGGCTTAAAGACTCAAGAAGAAAAAACTTCTATTTCAGAAGACAAGCTCTAAGAGCCTTCGGACAGAAATGAGGCTACCAGTGAGACATTTTCAGTAGCTGCTAAATAGACAGGAAGGAGTTTGTACTTTGACATGACATGTTTCTTTATTGTTAATAAATTTATAAGGCAAACCATCGCACAATTTACAATTCTTCTCACGGCACCACCTCTTTCGAGCTGCAGACAACACTCAATGAGTATCAAATGTCTATGAAAAGCTTCTCAAATCTCGCCGTTCGTAGTCGGCAAAAAACTGTACGTCCCTTCTACTCGTAAGAGAGCAGTACCACGCACAACACGAGTAGTTGTTGTAGAAGCTAGGCCCTGGTCCCTTGTGGGCTGTAGTGCCACCCAATTATTGTTATTTTGTCGCATGCTAAAAAAACGCAAAGCGAGAAACGATGATAAATATTAAGCTATGTATCAAAACCAAATAATTTATTGTTAAACTGCTGCTACATTGGCTATGAGTTTGTTCTTTTTGTTTCTTCATATGGCGCTACAGTCCGGGGTGGACCTGGCCTCAATCAACAGCCAGAACAATCTTAACCAGCTGCCTAAAATTTCGCACTCCTCAATGCTTAAGGTCATTTTTCACTTGTCCGTAGCTGTCCTCTATTGTGTTGTCCCACTGCTTGGGAGTTGAATTTTCTTCGGGATGGAGCAGAATTTCCTATACGCTCAACATGGTCAAGCTATTTTAATCGTCACCCTGCTAGGCTGATGTCGCTGTACCGTCCGTATAGTTCGTGGCTGAATTTTCTTCTCCAAATGCCATCACCACAAACAGGGACACGCAGCACTTTTCTCTGGATATGCTCTTTCGATTGTTCAGGCTTCTGCGCAATAGAGCAGAACAGGAACGATCAAGATGTTAATTAATGTTAACTTGGTCTTTTGAAAAAGAACTCTACATCTTATCTTATCTAAAACCGTTTTAGCATTTAAGGTCTTGGCGAGTTCAGTTCTGACCTTGAGGAGCAGTGAGAATTTTTCATTGCTCTCCTGGCTGACGTCGATCGCGTGAGCATATATTAGGCTAATGTTGATTAGGCTTTGATGTTATTTTTATGTAGCGCTCGCCTATGTATTTAAGCTTAAGCCTAAGTCGAACAAAAATCCGAGAAATCGAATAAATGTCCCAGTCTTTCATTCTCTTTTTGCCCGGCCCATCCCATCGCACTTCCTGAATGACGCCTTGTGGGCAACACGTGGTCTGGTAAGAAAATTATTGTATCAACAGAGAAGCCGTCCGTCACGACATCTAGAGAAGATAATATTAGCGATATACATGCATTATGCAGACAAATAGGAGGCCTACAAAGCAAGCCTACATTAAAAAATGAGAGCTGTTCGTGAGCTATAAGGTCAAAGAAAAAGGAAAGAAAACCGGCTTTTCAGAAAGAAAAAGAAAGAGCATAAAAAGAGAAAGGGTGTTTGTCTGCATAATGCATGAAGTTCGAAAGTTTTACCGAAAGGTGAAACAGTTATCCGGTGGATATAGGGTCTGAACCGAAGCATGCTGGGGTCAAAATGGACAACTGATCGTAGAGCCGCAGTCTATGCCTAGAATCTGGAGAGAGTGTTACTCAATTCGAACGATGATGAAAAGATTCAGGATGGAGACTAAAGTCGAATAAAGATTCTGGAGTACACTGACTGTCCAGAGAACGGTTTAAAGCAGCTGAAGATGACCGTTTGTTTGTTCGGTTCACAAGAAAGGAGACCCCTTTGACTGCGCCAACTATGGAGGCCTCAGCGTCTTTAACATCCGGTACAATATCCTCTTTTAGTTTAGTTTAAAAGGCATTTTTTTTATTTTTTTTTATCTAATAGTATTTTAAAACTTGGTATAAAACGCTTAACCTAGGTACGACTAAAGTGAAATCTTATAACTACTTACTGGCTCTATGCGGGCGCTCTAAGCTAAACTATTAATATATTTGGTTTTGCCTTTCGGCGTCATTGCTAGTTATTTTTTTAAATTAATAAAACCTATTATTTATTTTTTAAAACTAAGAAAACGTTTTTTTAAAAACTTAGCTATCTATGGAATTTTCTACAAAAATATCTTAATCTACCTTAATACATCCTATTCTAACTTAAAAATACTTACGACTAACTTTTTTTTACAATTATTCACAGGTTTTATATTTAATCTTAATTACTTACTTAACCTAACTTATACTAAATGTGAGTTGGCCAGGCTGACGACAGCTGGGGTTCCTGGTGTGGCTCTAACCAGTAGAACCCCCGGTCCTTATCCGTGTCCATCCTATCACGACGTTGGCGTCGTACAACAGACACCTGTCCACTGTCCTTCTCACCACGTGATAGATAAGTGGACATGCCTCTGCACCCTGGATCAGTCCAATGCGGTCAAGATACAAGAACGCTTCCGGTGGAATAAAACCCCTTCGGCGAGCGTTCTCGTGGTACTCGTCATTTGGGTAGTAGGCCCCAAATATGAGATCATTCTCAGAGGTCATGGCTTGTGCAACATGCCTCCGAATCAGCTTAATAATAAAATTATGAACCCTATTCACGTTTGCTTCGTTATACAAGACCTCATTAGGATAGAACTTCTTGTAGTCAGATTCCGGGGTTCCGTACTTCTTAAGACATGCGCGAATACATTGTCTCTCGAAGACCCTCATCTTTTCCATTTGGGAAGGACTCACATTGAACCACACAGGACAACCATATGCCATGATTGGCCGGATGAGGGCCGTGTAACAGATTCGCTTCACTTTGGCGTCAAGTTGGCTGCTGTAAAACAACCCCCTTGCCATAGCGAAGCCTTTCTTGGCTTTCGTCAGAGCTGTATCTATATGGATGCCTCCATACAGATACTGATCCAACATAATGCCAAGATATCGCACTACATTCTTCAGGGCTAGTGGCTGACCCCGTGGGTCCAATATGCCAAACTTGCGCCAATTTTTTTTCGTATCTCTTGAGGCCCTGTATAACGGAGTCCGGAAGAGGATTGTTTCACACTTCTGGAAGTTGATTTTCAACTTCCAGTCGTCGCAAAATTGCTGGATTTTTTCGAAGTCGCCCTAAATCCAAACTGGTTGTTCGGTATAATTTTGTTGTCCTCAGTCCACTGGATCAGGACCCTGTTGACAATCTTTTCGAAAACCTTGCTTATGCAGGGAATCAGACTTATCGACCGAAGATTTTTTGGAAGTGAGGAATCTTTGTCCTTTTTGGGAAGAGGTTGCACTACCGCCGTCTTCGAATGCTCTGGGTAATGTGCATTACTCAGTGCATTGTTAAACAGGTTGCACTACCGCCGTCTTCGAATGCTCTGGGTAATGTGCATTACTCAGTGCATTGTTAAACAGGATTGTGTATATTTCCACCGCAACGTCAGGGAGATGACGTAACACTATATTTGGTATCTCGTCGATGCCAGTCGACTTTTTGTTCTTCAAACAGTTGAAGATGTCTTTGAGTTCCTCCTTCGAAATGAGTATAGCATTGGAGCTATCTTGGGCGACGGCATTGGTTGCCTGATTTCCGTCATTGAAACTGGTAAAACCAGGATTCTCAGAACGCCACTGCTGTATTTCATTTCTGAGGTGGAAGTGGTTCAGCAGGGCTCTGTTCTCTAGGTCGTGGTTCGGCCCACAGCTCCTATTGCCGCTACCTTCTCTTGGGCATCCTCAACAATGAAGAACTCATTGTCAAGCACAGCCTCATCCGGATCTGTGCCAACCGAAGTCAGTAGGTTTTCATTGTCGGTTGTCCTGTCAAGTCGAACAGCCTCTAAGTCATTATGACCCCTCCTTCTGAAGATTCGGTTGATTTGGGGAAACATAACCGGACCGTTAGAACGTACTGCCGGAATCCTATCTCCCCAATACGAATTGACAGCAATTCTATAGTTCATCCGAATCAGCTTCTGGATGTTCTTTAACTGCGACTTGAGAGACCGTATTTCCGGGTCGTCTGGGTCTGTAAATCGTCTGTATAGAGTCTTCAGTCTCGACAGCAGTCTGCTTTTTTGCACGTGCAGTGCGTCGATGGTATCATTACGATAAATGTCGCCATCTGTCGTAGGTGATACCTTAGGAAGCGTCCTGTCCATGGTTCGTTGAATTGTGTTGTCGACTTGTATGAGGTACCTGTCAACCTCTTCCTTCGTCAGGTTTCTGTCCGAAGGTGGTGTTATCTCGCTCGAACGTAGTTCCCTGGATAGAACCCTAGAGAAACGCGGACAACGAGCCCTTCGATAATCGAAAGGGTGCGTTTCGGCGAATTCTTCAAGCTCCACCAGCTCGTTCGGGAATTGAATAACCGCGGCAAGACCACAGTGGTCGCTGTCGTACTCCACCGTTGTCATACAATTACTAGTGCGAGAGTCTACGTCTCGTAACGTCAGTCGTCTATCTATTAGCAGCAGATCCAAATAAGACCCACTTCTGGGAAACGACGGTCTATCGGTTGCAAGCAAATTCAGCTTGAACTCAATAGAGTTCCACGTCATCCACTCAAAGAGTTAATTTCCCCTCGGATTTGGAACAGAATTGCCCCATTCCACGAGCCTCGCGTTCAAATCTCCGGCGATGGCAAAATAATTCTCTTCCGAGCAAAGCCGAAGCTTTCGGAAGAGAGTCTCGAGCTCTGAGATGAAATTTGCAGACTGAGGTGCATCTGATGCATAGACCGCGACTACGTACAGTTTCCTTCCACCTTGGAGAGAAATGCACGCAATCGAAGCCTCCAGTACACCGAAGGTTCGCACCTCACCGCAATACACGACTTTATGGCGTAAGCCTTTTTTAATGAAGAGAGCGACCCCGCCCGCTTGTGTGGAACGGGGGCGGTCTCTTCTAATGACTGTGTAGTCTTTGTACCTGAGTACGTGCTTCCGGTTAAGCTTGGTTTCGCTTACCATCAACACATCAGGCTTATGAGACTCCAAGAGGTGAAGCAAAGTCAACCTTCTCGGTGAATGTAAATTCACTCGTCAGGAGGTCTCCAGTAGCTGGCGTATCCATTTTTATGGATACGTACTCGACCCACCGGGTCTTGACGAAAGGACTCGCTCCATTCGCACCAAACGATCTTCAAATCGCTCAATCTTGGCCATCATTGTCGACACAAGATTGAACAATTCGGGAATTCCCATGTTTGGGGCCCCTACTGGTGCCGGCGTTACTGCTGGCAATGTCTGTTGTGCCGGTCGCCTACCTGACACCATATTGGCGTAGGAAACCACCGGCGTAACAGTTGTGGCTGGAATTCTTGGCATCGACCTTGAATCCGCCACTTTTGTTTTTTTGTTAATGTCTTTCTTAAGCAATTCTCTATGGAGTTGCTTGACCTTTGGACAGCCCCTGTAGCTTGAGGGATGTCCACCTGCACCACAGTGCACGCACGTTAAACGCGCCCTGTCCTCAACTCTCGCCTCTCCAAGGGGACACTGCGCAGACAGATGCAACGAGGCTTTTTTAAAGCTGCCCTCTGTTAAGCAGTGGACAGCTTGCTTCTCATTACCTTTATTTTTTATAAAAAAATCGTCCCCCACAGACAACTCACATACCTGAATGGTGTTTGGGTTTCCATGCCGCTGATGTTTGTTTCCGATTAGTTTTCTGTTGCTGCTGCTGTTTCTCCGGTTGCTGCTGCTTCTGCTGCTGCTTCTGCTGCTGCTGGTGTTTCTGGTGCTGTTGTTGTTGTTGCTGCTTCTGCTGTTGTTGCTGCTGCTGTTGTTCTTGCTGTTGTTTTTTCTGCTGCTGCTGTGTCTGTAACTGCTGTTGTTCTTGCTGCTGTTTTTGTTGTTGTTGGTTGTGAGCCCTTTTGTTTCGAGCTTTTGCTGGAGGGCTTTAATAAACTCCTCCAGCTCATTTTTTTGCTTAATTTTCTCCTCCAGTTCTTTTTCAGCTGCAGCAATTTCATAAGACGAAGCGAGTTTTGCGAAAGAATTCTCATTTCCGCTGTACGTCACAACGTCGTTGTTCTCCGTGTTTTTAAGAGAATCCATATTACGCAGCCGTCTCTTAAACCTCGCCTGTGGCTTCATTGTTTTTCTTCTTTTCTTGCTTGTATCTTTGCTGCTTTCCGCACTCGAAAGCAGCTCTTCATCCATTTCCAAAATGTTGCTTGATTTAAATTGATCATTTGTTCAATTTTCTTCAATTTTGATAATTTTTGATTTCTTTTTTTCAAATATTTTTTGTTTGTTTCTTTGGTTGTCTAGGCAACCCCGCACTTAAGTCGATGAACGTCTTTCCTGTACGGATTTCTGTAATCGATTGTGTGAACGCCCGAAACCGTTCTTTAACAACCTGATAGATATCAAACAGTGTGGTTTCGGGCCAGAGAAAAACATAATAGAACAGCAGATCCTGGAAAAGACAAGACACCCACCACTCGTGGATTTTAAGGCTGCATATGAGAGCGAGCATGCAGACGAGCTATACAGTGTCATGTCTGGCCTTGGTCTGCCTACCTAACTCATCAGTTTGTGTAGGATAACGATGGAAAACTCTCGTTGCTCTGCCAAGGTCGGTAACGAACTTATGTCACTTTTTCAACATTATTCTAGGGAAGAGCGTGGGTAACTTTCAAGTAAGCACCAGAGGCACGATCTTGAAAAAATCCATTCAACTTCTAGTTTACACGGACCGCATTGAGTAAACGAACACAGAGACCCGTTAATGAGACGTTTGTTGGCATTGGAGCAAAAGTGGCTAAAATGGGTTTGGCGATAAAAGAGGACAAGACGAAGTATGTGCTGTCATCAAGAAAGGACTAGAGTAGAAAATTTAAAAACGAATTTTATAAGCTGTACGGTGGCATGCGCCTTGCCTTTGGATACAACGCTTAAAATAGCTGGGACATATAGAATGTGTGTAAGCCACTACTGTGCCCCGAATAGCCTTCGGACAACGCAACAGAGGACGTCCTAGTTTGAGATGGGGTATAGAAGTGGAGAAGACCTCAACTCTCTTGGAATGCTCAACTAGTTGGAGAGGCATGGCCGTTGAGGTTCACGTCCACACCGGGCGGTAGCGCCCTTTAAACAAGAAGAATATTTTAAAAATGGCTAAGATATTTCGAGTTGAACAGAATGGTAAACTGTGTTCGTGGGTTTTTTCTGGATAACTGTTCTTAAGGCTCGAACCGAAAACAAGATATGCCCTAGTTAAGCGCACGTTCTTTATAATTAAAAGGTTTTTTTTTTAACTGAACTACAATATAATAACATTTCTAGTGAACTCTATTTTACTTATATAGGTTTTGATTTTAGCTGTTTTTATAGCCCAAATTTTTAGTTTTTAACATTTGTAAAAAATTTATTTTATGCGTTTAAACAAGGACATTTTTTATTTTGAAACTTGCGTTGACTTACATCTAATGTCACGGTTTTGATTCCTGGACATCTTTTCATAGCTCTCTTCTTTTGAGTTGCTGACAATACTCAGAGGCTCATAACTGTATGCTATATGAAACTCTTTTCCAACTATGCCATTCGGAATAAGAAAAAAACTGTAGGTGCCTTCCACTCGTCAGAGAAAAAACGAACCTCGCACAACACGAGTACTTCCTTAAGAAGCAGCTACCATATCCAATTTATTCTTATTTATTGAGATTTAAGATTTGTTATGATAATTTACGTCAACACGGACCTTCTGTGGTTGCTTGTCAACAACAATATTAAAACTTGCACTCTTGCGCATAAACGAAGTTTCGTTTTACGAACAGATGTCTGTGTTGCGCATCCCAAATCTGAGCCAAGCACCCACTTTCCTTTCATTTGAAAATAATCCTCTGAAAATCTTCCAAGCTTATTAAATCCTCTCCACCCCTCCACACTCCCTCCCCCTGCACACAAGCGTAACAGAAATAATGTTCACGAATTACGTACCCGAAAATTATTACTTTCAATTTTATTGATTTTATCATGTTTCCATTAATGAATCTGTCGTCGTCGGGAGAAACTTTAAGAAAAATCACACATCCCTAACTTGATCCCAGCTTTCGAATATCTCTAAATTCCAACAAAGTCAAAAGATACTCAAAGCAAAGCACCACCAGCTCAAAGCAAGTCTTCTCCGCATGGACCACGCCCTTATCGCTTGTAGGCATTGTTCTGGGATTATCATCCTCTTTCAGCGTGCGTGTGGGTGTTTGTGTGTGTATGTGGGGTGTGTTTGTATGCGAAGGATTTCTGTATCACATCGTCACAATCGCGACTTCAGCCGGAGTACTTATTGTTTGTGTGCGCCAGAGTCAATACTGCGGTCATAGCAGACTTGTGTGCCTCTCACTGGCTGGGGGGTGAAAGTTTTGCAAAGTGCTTTGACGGAGGGATTTTTCATTTGGGTGTATTTTAGGAATATTAGGCGTCTTCAGGCGAAAAAGAAACATCTTTCTCAGTTTGGTTACGGAAATTCTTAAATATGGTGAGGCAAATTGAAATTTTACTTTGTTTTGAGTTATGGAGTTTAGTTTGTGAGATTTTATCGCTTTTACTTCTGCATCATTCTAATCGGTGGCAGGGAGTCTTAAATTTTGAAATGCCCTTAGCTTTTAGATCTGATAGGAGGGACAATCTAAGTTTCATATCAGGGAAGATTGTCAACAGAAGGTCTGTTTGAACGATTATTTTAAACGTCTTTGAATGAAGAGGGCGCTGTCCATCACACGAACGTTTTCTTAAGAAAAACAAAGAAAACTGTGTCGTCTGTGTCAAGTCTCCAGCTTGGCTTGCGTCGACAAATTAAAAAGCCTGCTGTCACTGATTTGTCGAAAATATGGTCTTTACATGCGCTACCAATGTGGAGTGAAAAAAAATAAAAATAAATGATGGAATTGTATTTTTTATTATACTATTTGGTAGATCGTTACACCGCTATCAGTTGTAAATTGCTCATTTTGTTTGCAAGGGACCTGAGTGGAAATCAACAAGCCTCTTCAACACCAAGCGGTTCCCTTCCATAAATGTATATCTTGTGGGTCTGGTTAAATGTGGGCTAGTTGGTCCATTGGTGGACATGGTACGAGTGCGTCGAAACCCGTCTATATACTATATGCTTATGTCCACAGGATAATTACACTCGTTAAGTTCATGCAAAAAACGTCCTTAAAGCGTCCACTCTATATAACCTTAATAGTGTGAGAGATCAGTGTACCCAACGCATCCTTACAATAATTCCGGCACTGAAATGACACTGACAGTAGGGACAGCTTACTGACGGAATTGGACGAATTGCCCGTGAAACTATTCAAAGCACCTGGAGATAATGCGGTTGGGCGCATGCACCAGCCCATATGTAAGATATGATCTGAGGAAAGCAAGCCCGATGAGTGGGATCCACAAGAATGGAGACCCCTTCGACTGTGCCAACTATCGAGGGATCAGTCTCCTTAACATCGCGTACAAGGTCCTCTCTACCGTATTGTGTGAAACGCTTGAAACCGTTCGTCAACAGGTTGATAGGTGCATGCCAGTGTGATTATACGGCAAAATAGACTAGATCTGCACTTATTGGGAGATCCTGAAGAAGGCCTAAAAAATACAGATCGACATACACAATTTATTCGTCGATTGTAAGTAGTTTTCTAGTTTTCTGAAGAAAGAACAGCAGGCGCTTCTGTGATAAGGAGCTTAAGTTTTCAGCTCCCACCACATCAGCGCCAAATAGCCGCTACCTAATACGAGCAAAGGCAGGACAGTAACAGAAAAAGTGCTCTGAAGTGTCTTTACCTTCTCCACCGGCGTCGTAAGGCATGTCTTCACTAAGCCCAAGCAGACTTAGGTGCTTAGCGTAGGTGAAGTGTCCCGTTTGTACGCCTACAAGTTTTCTGCACTCTTTTCTGTCTAGAGATAACAGAAAATCCGCTTATTTCTTGTTGACGTTCGGGAGCATGAACTTGGTCAGCCTGCATCCTGGAGAGTCATGCTATCTCTGGTTGTGTTGTTGGGAGACCCAACTGTCGACGGAAGCCCTAACCAAGGAAACGGGTAGCCCCAAGGTGGGGTTCGGGCCCTACGAATGCCGTTTTAGAACCATGCCTAGTTAGTTCATCGGCAATCTCGTCCCCCAGTCTGCCAGACCCAGACCCAGACAAGTCTTAGCGAATTCAGTCTGCCGATCAAATAAAGGGAATACTTGTATTCCTGAACTATCTTGGAAGTGAAAGTTCACCTCGAAGACCGATGCCAAATTACCTTAAGAGGTGTTAAGTCTAAAGTTGCAGTCTTCCACGAAAGCCTCGGCCCTCCGTTGTCTTGGAGCCGTCAGTGAAAATCCGACTACATTTCCTTCCCGGTTCAGTTTCTGGCCATAGCCCGTGTTGGACACAGCGAAAGTCGACTTTGTATAAGCAAAGCAGCTGGATCGTTGGTGACAATGCATCAGACGGCATGTCCATGAGACTTGTGTCATAGGAGATGCGGTGCACGGGGTCATCAAAGCTCCAGTGCGAGTTGAACCAAAGACCATTACCTTTTGGTCGGGAGATGGCCTTGATTGTACAGCCCATGATGTGGATGTCAAGGGGAGGGAGATTAGCCAGGTGTGCTGGGGAAGGCCCCGGTGCAGTCGAAACCACCAAACGACTGGTGCAAACTGACAGCGTCTTGGAGGTTTTAGTCTCAATAAGTTTTTTTCCAAAGAAGTTTTTTATCCAGGATAACACCTAGGTATTTCGCTTCATTACAAAGTGGAATGCTTACACCTTTAAGTACTGGTCGAGTCAGACCAATCAGGTTCCTAATTCCTGCGAAGAGAACAACTTCGCTTTTAAGAGGATTGACTGAAAGCCCGTTCCTAGTACACCAGTCATTATGCCAAGGATCACTTGCACAAACGGCCGCAAGGCATGGTCCAGTAACCAGAACGATTACATCATCCGCGTAAACCTGGACGTAGATTAGATCTTAGATCTATTCAAAGTAGAGAGTCCACCAACCAACAGGACGCTACCTTTGGGGGCAGCCTTTGCTTATCCCGACATTACATACTGGTCACTCCCGATTATAGTTCTATTCAATAGCACTGATCGACGTGACCACTGGTTGACGTGATTGTGTGATCACAGATAGACTTCAATGGGTAGGGCAAAACAAAGTACTCCCAACATGGAAGAACGCACAACAACTGTGTCTCGGACATAATAGGCAGCAGAAAATTTAAGGTAGTCAAGGATTTCGTCTACTTCGGTTGTAAACAGGGAAAATAACATCAGTACCGAGATCAAGCGCAGAATAATTCTTGCCGATCGATGCTTCTTTAGGCTCAAGAACTGGCATCTAACAACAGAGTCATCTCCGGAAACACCAAGCTGACTTTGTATAACACTCTGATCATCCCCGTTCTTTTTTATGGCTCAGAGACAAGGGGTGTTGAAAGTGTAAAGAAAGTAAAAGAAAGAAACAAGTGTCTGCGAGAAAAGTTCTGTGTGTGATCTTTGGTACTGCTTCCATTGATAGCGTCTGTAGGAGAAGGTGCAATCACGGACCGTATGAAATGCACGAACTGTATGAGCGTGTGTGGAATGGGCACCATAGTCAGGCCAGAAGAGCCTTCACTGTCAAACCATTGGGACAATATTTTTGAAATCATATGCGACGGTCGTATTTTCGATTTCGATTAAGAACATGATTTAACGACTTTACGTGCTGCACCACGATATGCCCTTCGTCAAGCGACAAAAGATACAATGTTTCAATGGCGTGATCATGTAAAGCCTTTGCATAACAAGGCTCTAGCCCGAAGAGCCTTTGAGTCCCATTGGAACCAGGTCATTAACTTAATACTCACTCAGGCAGGTCTTTTTTCGCTTAAAGATGTTTTTACATTAGAGAGACCCTTTTTTCCTTCGTATACGTGTTGTTCAAGATTGATTATTATACCAGGGAATTGCACATATTATAATTATTGTTATCTACATCATCTTATCACTACATTAAAAAATGTTCTGTAATGTACCTCATTTAACTAATGCTTGTAATTGTTAAATGTCAATTAAAGAAGACACTTCTTCACGAGTACCCAGTGCGAGCAGTTGACTAAAGTACCCGAACAAAGGTCTCTTTTGTTGCATTAACCCGAAAACTAAATTAGTTCACGTGCATCTACGACATAACCCACTGTGGGAAAAAAATTGTCTGCTACCATGTCAGTTAATGATACACTGCCCAGCGATTACCTCCGGATGCCTAATCTGATCAAGCAAAGTAAGCACCCTAGTTTTAATTTTTGCCAAATCAGCTTGGGGTGGCTGGGTGATGTGGGAACAGGGTAGGCACTGATTGGTATCAGCCTGGCGATGCCCAGCTGTTGTAACTGTTTCCCACACATCAACTGTGCTTACAGTACCTCCACGTCGGTAGCCACCGGATACTGGTTGTTGTTCATCCGAACTCAACTTGCTAAACCTATAAGTGCGACCTCCGCCCAAGAGGTATAAAAATGGGGCCGGTCCTCCAGGTTGGGGGTGTGCGTCGGGGTAACTGCCCGGCCACATTAAAAAGAACTAGTTACGAACCAACCGAATGCCTCGGATACGGATGGATACACTGTTGACGACCCCCGCAAACGAACAAAGGACAATGATTTCCGGATCTGCACGTGGAATGTGCACAGATCACGTGCAGCCGATGAACTCGCGGAGGCCCTGGACTGCTATAAAGCAGACATTACAGCAATTCAGGAAATGCGGTGGGATGGGCCGGGCAAGAGAAGAGTGAGAAACTGCGACATATACCACGGCGACTGCTACAGGGAGAGAGGGAAATGCTTATTTGGATGCGGTTTTGTTGTTCGAGGCAGACTTAGGCAAAAAGTCTGAAGCTTCCAATACATAAGCGAACGCCTCATAAAAATCCGCATCAAGGCTAAATTCAGGAATATAAGCCTCATGTGCGCCCACGCCCCGACAGAGGAAAAATATAACAGCAGTAAAGAAGATTTCTATCACCTCCTAGAAAGGACATACGATCGATGCCCCAGCTACGACACCAAGATCGTTCTATGAGATTTCAACGCTCAGCTGGGAAGAGAAGAAGTCTTTGCTAAAGTCATCGGAAGACACAGCCTGCACGCCAATACACCCGGAAACGGACTCAGTCTAGTTGACTTCGCCTCGGGGCGAAATCTCTCTGTGGCCAGCACGCGGTTCCCACACCTTAACATTCATAAAGGGACCTGGCGATCACCTGATCAATCAACCGTCAACCAGATTGATCATGTTGCGATCGACGTCAGACACTCCTCCAGTATTCTCGATGTCCGAACCTTCCGAGGTGCAAACATCGACTCGGATCATTTCCTTGTTGTAGCCAAGGTAAGAACCCGGATATCGAGAGAGCAACGGAGTCGAGACAGGCCAAAACGGTTTGACGTCGGAAAGCTACAATCGCAGTCGATCGCTAGAGCCTTTACCGATCGATTCTCCCTGAAACTGTCTCAAAGTTCGACGCTGCCTGCACAAACAATAGAAGACAAATGGAAACGTTGTCAAGAAGCCATCAAAAAGGCCGCCACTGATGTGCTGGGTTTCAAGCCACCACCTAGGAGGAATCCATGGTTTGACGACGAGTGCAGGCAGGCGCATGCAGTCAAACAGGAAGCTTACAAGGCCACGCTTCATCGAACGACGAGAAGAGAGAACCGGCTTCTCAGAAGAAAAAAGAAAGAGCACGAGAAGCGCGCGGTCGAGGAAATGGAGAGGTGCTATGGCAGGAATGAAGTTCGAAATTTTTACCGCAAGATAAAACAGTTCTCTGGCGGTTACAAACCTCGGACTGAAGCCTGCCGGGACCAAAATGGACAACTGGTGGTAGAGTCGCAGTCGGTGCTGAAAATCTGGAAGGATCATTTTTGCAGACTCCTAAACGGCGATGACGACACAAATCCCGCTGTTAGGCAGAATGTTCCACTCAATTTGGACGACGATGGACAAGAATTCCGTCCCCCCGACCTCGACGAGGTCAAGATAGCAATATCGAGACTGAAGTCGAACAAAGCTGCTGGCGCGGACGGACTGTCCGCAGAACTGTTCAAAGCGGCTGGGGATGAGCTGGTTGGGTGCATGCACCAGCTCATCTGTGAGATATGGTCGGAGGAAAGCATGCCCGACGAGTGGAATGTCAGCATGTATGCCCGGTCCACAAGAAAGGAGACCCCTTCGACTGCGCCAACTATCGAGGGATAAGTCTCCTTAACATCGCATACAAGATCCTTTCTGCCGTACTGTGTGAACGCCTGAAGCCGTTTGTCAACAACCTGATTGGTCCTTATCAGTGTGGTTTCAGGCCAGGGAAGTCCACCATCGAGCAAATCTTCACACTACGGCAAATCCTGGAAAAGACCCAAGAAATGCAAATCGACACTCACCACCTATTCGTCGATTTCAAGGCCGCATATGACAGTGTGCATAGAGACGAGCTATACAGTGCTATGTCTAGTTTTGGCATTCCTACCAAACTCGTCAGATTGTGTAGGATGACGATGGAAAACTCTCGCTGCTCCGTCAAGGTCGGGAACGAACTCACCGAGACCTTTAATATCAAAACAAGTTTTAGACAAGGTGACGCACTGTCATGTGATTTCTTTAACATCATCCTTGAGAAGATCGTGCGTAACTCACAAGTCAACACCAGATGCACGATGTTCCAAAAGTCAGTTCAATTGCTAGCTTACGCCGACGACATTGACGTCATTGGACGAACACAGCGAGCCGTCAATGACGCGTTTGCTGGCATTGAAGCGGAAGCGGCTAAAATGGGTCTGGTGATAAATGAGGGCAAAACGAAGTACATGCTGTCATGAAAGAAGGACGCACAACATCGACGTCGCGGACAGAGCGTCATACTAGGCAGCAGAAGCTTCGAGGTAGTCAAGGACTTCGTCTACCTCGGTTCCGCGGTAAATAGGGACAACAACACCAGTACCGAAATCAGACGCAGAATCACTCTTGCCAATCGCTGTTTCTTTGGGCTCAAGAGGCAATTGAGTAATAAAGCCCTCTCTCGAAAGACTAAGCTTGCTTTATATAACACCTTGATCATCCCAGTCGTACTTTATGGCGCGGAAACTTGGACACTACTAAAAGCGGATGAGGATGCCCTTGGTCTATTCGAGAGAAAAGTTCTATGCGCGATTTTTGGTCCTGTTTGCGTTGATGGCATCTGGAGGAGAAGATTCAACCACAAACTGTATGGGCTGTACAGCGGCATGAGCCTAGTCAAGCGTCTACGGATACAACGCTTAAGATGGCTAGGCCATGTAGAGCGTATGGACCCCACTGCTCCGGCCCAAAAAGTCTTCGAATCTGAGCCATTAGGACAATGCAACAGAGGACGGCCCAGGATAAGGTGGCGCACACAAGTGGAGAAGGACCTCAGCCAACTTGGAGTGCGCAACTGGCGGCAGCTGGCGAAAGATCGTGCTGGCTGGAGAGGCATATTGGTTGAGGCCCAGGTCCACCCCGGACTGTAGCGCCACAAAAAGAAGAAGAAGAAGAAGAAGGATGCCTTTCGGGCTGGTAAAAATGCCCCAGCAGAATTCCAGTCCTAAATTAACATCATCAAGTTGCGCCTGAGAAAGGGGGACATCGTGGTCTACATGGACGATATCGTTATATTCGGCAAAACCGTGGAGGAAGGCCGAAGGTTTGTGTGGTCCTGGGAGAATCGGGGTTGAATCTAAACGTAAGCAAGTGTTCTTTTTTACAAACTAACATAAAACTCCTAGGGTATGTAGGGAAAGTAAGACGGCGGCGATAATGGTATTCCCGACCCTGAAGGACGTCCGAGGAGTCCGACAATTCTTAGGACTCACTGGTTTTTTCCGCAAGTTCGTTTTTCGGCAATACCGTTGATCGATCTCACCAAAGCGGAACCGTTCAATTGGACAGGAAGACAGGAATAGGCGTTCCACAAACTAAAGCCAGCACTTCTGCATTCCGGAGTGCGCACATGAAGTGCAGAAAAACGTTTAGCCAGTTGGGCTGGCCTGGATCTTACGGAAGCCGGGCAAGGAGGATAACTCACTAGGGCCGGTGGTGTTCTACAGCCGGATGCTGTCCACCGAAGAACGGAAATACCACTCCTACGAGCTGGAAGTCCAAGCGTTGTCGATAGCTTAGACTGGTTCAGGGTGTACGGAGTCCACCGTCGCAATCAGCACGAAGGCCATGCTAATTCCTTGAGTAGGGCCATGGTGGTTTAAGCTCCAAGAATTCGAGTACGAGGCGGTTCACCAGCTGGGAAGACGAGCAGCATACGTCGATGCACTTGCCCGAAAACCAGCGGAAGAGGAATGGGACGTAGGGAAAGCTTCCGCACAAATCCTGAACGTCAACATTAGGTTTAGATTAAATTAGGTGGCGACCACGCAAAGGCAGAACCCGAAGCTAAGGAACATGATAACCATGCTGAAGGACACCGACATGACATCGGCCTAAAAACAGCTGCAAGGGAAAGGTTCTAACCTCGAGGACATCGAGAGGATGGCCGAAAGTAATACGGCTATATAAACCCGTGTCATCGAATGGTCCCGCGTTTGCATTCCGACAGAACGCTGAATAAAGCCGAAGTGAAGAATTAGTCGATTCGTTTTGCCATCAGAGTGTTTCGGTTCGAAACACAATTGGAAGTTGGGGGAAAGATTTAAGTTGAGGTTTCTGTAGTGAATCTTCTTCTTCTTCTTCTGGTGCTACAGTCCAAGGTGGACCTGGGCCTCAACCAACATGCCTCTCCAGCCAGCATGATCTTTCGCCAGCTGCCGCCAGTTGCGCACTCCAAGTTGGTTGAGATCCTCCTTCACTTGTGTACGCCACCTTCTCCTGGGCTGCCCTTTGCTGCGTCGTCCCAATGTCTCAAATTCGAAGACTTTTCGGCCCGGAGGAGGCCGGCCTAACCATCTTGAGCTTTGTATCCGAAGACGCTTGACTAGGCGCATGCCGCTGTACAGCCCATAGAGTTCGTCGTTGAGTCTTCTCCTCCAGATGCCATCAACACAAACAGGACCAAAAATCGCAAGCAAAACTTTTCTCTCGAAAAGACTAAGGGCTTCCTCATCCGCTTTTAGTAATGTCCAGGTTTCTGCGCCGTAAAGTACGACTGGGATGATCAAGCTGTTATATAAAGCAATATTAGTCCTTCGAGAGACGGCTTTATTACTTAATTGCCTCTTGAGCCCAGAGAAGCCGGTTCCCGGGTTCTTACCTTGGCTACAACAAGTGGATGATCCGAGTCGATGTTGGTGCCTCGGAATGTTCGGACATCGAGAATGTTGGAGGAGTGTCTGACGTCGATCGCAACGTGATCAATCTGTTTGACAGTTGATTGATCAGGGGATCGCCAGGTTCCTTTATGGATGTTGAGATGTGGGAACCGCGTACTGCTCACAGAGAGGTTTCGCCCCGCGGCGAAGTCCAACAGCCTGAGTCCGTTTCCGGAGGTGGTGTCGTGCAGGCTGTGTTTCCCGATGACGCCAGCAAAGATGTCCTCTTTTCCCAGCTGCGCATTGAAATCTCATAGAATGATCTTGGTGTCTTCGTATGTTCCTTCTATGAGATCATAGAATTCAACCTTGCTGTTATCATCCTTCTCCCCTGTCGGGACGTGAGCGCAAATCAGGCTGATGTTCCCGAATTTAGCCTTAATGCGGACTGTCATGAGACGTTCGCTTACGGAATTGTAGCTTATGAATTTTTGCCTAAGTCTGCCTCGAACAACAAATCCGCATCCGAATAGGCGCTGCTTTCCCTCCCTGTAGCAGTTGCTGTGCTCTCCCCGGCCCATCCCACCGCTCTTCCTGGATGGCGTTGATATCTGCTTTGTATGAGACAAGGGCCTCCGCAAGTTGTTCGGCTGCACGTGGTCTGTTAAGGGACCTCACATTCCACGTACAAAACTGAAAATCGTTGTCCTTTGTTCCTCTGCTGGGGTCAACATTGGATCCGTCCATATCCGAGGCATGTTCTCGTTTCTAGACTCGGTTATTTTTGTGTGGTGAGGGAGTTAGCCTCACGCACAACCTACAGACTGGTAGGACAGTTGCTGCATATATTGGTTTACCACACAACGGATGCTGTGGTGGCTATCCTATGCACGGACAAGGATAGCCTTGGCAGCTCGCCATGTTGAGTGCGATCAAGGACATTGCCTCGTGTGCATAGGCCCATACCCCCCATTCTGGAGTGAATACCAATCCCAAAACATTCGTTCATTTTTGACCCGTTCCTAAAGAAACCGTTCACCGACTGTAGGTCAAACTTTGTTTCACCCCCTTTTATAACCGACCTGCGTGGGTTGCAAAATTTCAGCAGGCTATCGACAGATAGTACCTCTAGTAACGATCTTCTCAAGTATGTTCTTAAAAATGTCAGAGCAATACATTGTCCGAAAACCGTTTTTGAAATCTGAGGTTTGAGTGGATACGTTCTGGAAGAAAGATTCAGAACCAGCTTTAGTGCAGCAACGATAGGTCTCCACCGGAATCCTCCACAATGTGAGTTTGGACGGAATGTCAAAATTAGACATGACACTCTAAGTACATTGTCATACGAGGCCTTAAAATCCTCGCATTGATGGCAGGTGTCGATTTGAACTCCTTAGGTATTTTTCAGGATTGTGGCGGATTTTCTTGGCCGCATTAATTAGAACCAATCACATTCTTCACAAATGACCTTTCCTTTCAACAGACCTTTTCAATGATCTGTTGTGTTTGAAATGAATTGAATTATTGGAGACTATTAGGTTGTGCCAAAGGATATAAGTTATCTACATCAATCGCAGAGAGGACCTCCTTGGGATGTTCAGAAGACTTCGGTTGTTGGCGCAATTAAATAGGTCTCTTGTTTGTGAACCAATCAATACAATTAAGATGCCACACACTACTGCGATCGTATCCTGTAGTTAGACTGGCGTTCATCGTCCCTGTCCTACTCCATGGGGCAGAAGCTTGAAGGTTATTAAAAGCGGATGAGGAAGTCCTTGTTATTATTGAGGGGAAGGTTCTACATGCGGTATATGGTCCTGTTTGCCTTGATGGCATTTTGTGAACAACATTCAATGTATATCTCTACAGGTAATGCGGCGGCATGCGTCTATTCAAGCATCTACGGACGCAACGATTGCGATGAGTATGCCAAGTAGAGCGGAAGGATAACTTTGCTCTAGACCGAAGAGTCGTTCGAATCCAATCAAAAGGAACAACGCAATATAGGACGATCTCGTCTGAGGTGCACACAAGTAGAAAAGGGCACTAACCAACTTGAGGTACGAAATTGCTATCAGGAGAGTCATGTTGCTTGAGGCGATGCTCCAGCCCGAACTATCATGCAACTTAAAGAATTGTAATAGTCCTATCTCGAAAGACCAATCAAATTTTGTCAATCTTGTTTTATAGCGAAGATAAGTGGACGTTGTTGAAAGTGAAGAAATAAGCTCTTGTTCTTTTCGAGCTTCTAGCTCTTTCCTGCTTTTCATTTTCGGTCCTGTTGGTATTGATGACATCTGGTCTATAGGACTTCACGGGATATTATTTGGGCTGTAGGGCAACGTGTGGCCATACAAGGAAACTTTTTATGCCCAATGCGTGTAGAATTCTACTGCAGACCAAAGAGTCTTCAACGGATTAACGGATGATACATACCAGTGGAGAAACCATCAACCAATTCTTCAACTTCAACTGGAGAACCGCACCAGCCTTCTCTAGGAGATTGTTTGGCATTAAGAGACTTTGTGAATTAGCTACCGACTTGAAGGAGCAGTGAGAGTTCTCAATCTACACAATCTGACGAGTTTGGTAGGAAAACCAATGCTAAACATCCGGCCTTAAGATCGATGTGGGTGTCGATTTGCATATGAATATTTTCCAGGATCTTCTTCTTCTTCGTCTTCTTCTTGTGGCGCTACAGTCCGGGGTGGATCAGCTACACTCCGGCGTGGCCCTCAACCAACATGCCTCTCCAACCAGCACGATCTTTTGCCAGCTGCCGCCAGTTGCGCACTCCAAGTTGATTAAGGTCCTTCTCCACTTGTGTGCGCCAACTTAGCCTGGGCCGTCCTCTGCTGCGTCGTCCCAATGGCTCAGATTCGAAGACTTTTCGGGCCGGAGCAGTGATTTTCTTACCCTCTACATGGTCTAGCCATCTTAAGCGTTGTATCCGAAGACGCTTGACTATGCGCATATCGCAAACAGGACCAAAAATCGCGCGCAACACTTTTCTCTCGGAAAGACTAAGGGCTTCCCAATCCGCTTTTAGTAAAGTAGGATGATCAAGGTGTTATACAAAGCAAGCTTAGTCCTTTGAGAGAGGGCTTTATTACTCATTTGCCTCCGATTCTGCGTTTGATTTCGGTACTGGTGTTATTGTAACTATTTTTCGCGGAGCTGAGGTAAACGAAGTCCTTGACTACCTCCAAGTCTCTGCTTCCTAGTGTGACGCTCGATGTTGTGTGTCCTACCTTGATTGACAGCATGTACTTCGTTTGTCCCTTATTAACCACCAGACTCATTAGCCGCTTCCGCTTCAATGCCAGCAAACGCGTCATTGACAGGCACTACGCTATACTGGACGGACAAATCGAAGAGTGCAACGGGGAGGCGTATGTAGGTTGTCATAGACACATGTAGGCGTATCTTCAGCAAATATGGTCTCAACTACGGAAGTTACACTGGCTGTTCACAGTGGTGGGACGCTAGTGTCAAGCTTTGAAAAATAAATAACTCCTTTCCGACCTGGTAAAGATCCGAAGATCAGTGTAATAGTAGGTCCTCTTAGATTGACATGATGCTATAAGAGAGATTGATTGAATTTCAAAGCCTTCTGATATGCGTGTGTTTCCATAAGGAACTGGTTGCGCGAAATAAGCTTAGAACTCGCTGATAATAAACGGAATTCCTGCTCATTACGAGTAGTAACGTATTAGAGAACATATCAATAAAATTCGGTGAGCAATTCAACATTGTGTCTAGCCCTTTTATAAGATATCTCGGAGTAATGATTGATGTCTTTATCATCAGCTCGTGTACGCCTGCTAAGACTTATGATGAATGTTGGCAGTCCAAAGCAAGCCAAACGATTAATGCTGGAGAGAGTCTCCAAATAGGACCACCATCAATTTACGCGAAATGACTGAAAACAAGCCGAAGATAAGTCACGGTTATTTTCGGGAATAGTTATTCAAACGAAATAGTGATTCAAGTCCGTGTTGTCCTTGCTGCGCAAACTTGGGCCACGTTTTCTTCGAATGAGATCGAATTGGGTAAACAGCCTACACCGGAAAACTTTTTTCAATGTATGTACAATACATGTGTTAAAATCCCTAAATCATTCGCCTGTTAAAAGTTCAGCAGAACGCATAACGCATAATGCGCTATCCATGTAATTTAAAAACTCGACCACTCTCAACACCTTGTGACGCAGCAAAAAAAAAAAAAAAAAACGAAATCCGTATCTAGCGATTCTCTGGGAGGGGATAAAAGTCACTAAGAATCTTAAACTACCAATGAACGTCGGTTAATTGGCGCCTATTCAAGGTTTCCACCTCCCTACGAATGGATAATCTGATATTGTTGGAAAAGAAAACAGGCAGCTCAAAAATTTCGATATATGCTCTAAATATTGTGACAGTCTGCTGGGTACCGATAGATACTTACATCTTTGGTAAAGAACGTGCGACAGTATAAGCTAAGGAAGAGTCAGAGATGAAGAGCACACTATTAAGCAAGCATTTTTCAGCCATGTAAGGAGTAACGTAGAAAATAGTGAATAAGGCCAGACCAAGAAAGGAAAATCGATGGAGGGATATGGAGATCGCATCCACATTGAGAGTTCTCTACGCAATGAAAAGAAAACTAAGCCATTGTTGAGTCAAAATCGAAAGGAAGCAAGATTTATGGTAACAGGCATAGTGCGTCCGTTCTTTGGTCCTGTTTGCGTTGAATGCGCTAACTGTACGGCATGCATCTAGTTCGTCTTTGCATCCACCGCGTAAAATTACTAGGTCAGGTAGAGCGTATGGACACCGCAGTTTCGGACAACTTAGAAAAGGACGTCCTTGAACGAAGTGGCGTAGCCAAGTGAAGAAGGACCTTTGACAACTTGTTGTACGCAAATGGAGGCAGCTGGTAAAAGATCTTGTTGGTTGAGACTCAGCTTTATGACTGTTGAAGCGTTTTACGAAAATTCAAATCAAAAGCATTTTGTGCACTTCGTGATTTGTTTGATGAGAATAATCGACCAAAAGTGCCCACAAGAATTGTGCGCATACTTTAGCAAACTGGGTCTGTTGGTGTGTGCATGCACGTCAAATTTGTTTGTGGAAAATATTATAAGCTCGCAGACGAGAAATTCATTTTTCAGGTTTATGGGCTGGCGACGTCATCGGGCTAAACTTATCCGAAAATTAAATGGTGTTCGCAATTGTGGGACGACAACAGACTTTCTGCAGCCAGAAATTGAGGATATGGACTAGGACAATATGTGCCTCCTCCACTTGCCACACAGCCAATGAAACAATTACTTTTTCGCAAGAAATTCAATGGCCGTGATATCTTATATCAGGTCGATCTTAATTGACCGCTACGATCATCTAACCGTCGGACTTGGGAATATTTAAAAGAAAAAGTGTACGTTAACAAGCCAAGAGTTAAAGGATGATATATTTCGGCACATTTACGACATTGAATGTCTCACAGTCATTGAAAATTTAAACCATCGAAAACTGACGAGCACTAGGCCGATATTGTGTTTATTATACATTCTTGTACCATAACAAAAAAAAAATTAAGATGATTTTCTGAAGACCTTTTGTTTTATTTACAATTATCATCGTCCTTTTTCGTTTGACTACCATTTAAAAAAGTCCTACTATGTTTGTTCCATACGTATTCTACTTGAAGACTTCATTTTGAAATTTCGGACTTTTCAAAATTTTGTATTTGGATGTGGTGAAGATGAGGACATTTAACCAAAATGAGAAGACGTGGCAAGTTAACTCCTCCAAAAAAATTTTATTATTGGTGTACTTTGTATTATTGGTAACAATCAATAGATAGAACCTTCAATTCGACGATGGTCACTGGCATATGATGTGTGGTTTGACGATTTGAGAAAATGTGGTTTGATGACCGAATGACAGGACACTTTTTGTAGGACTTCCTTTGAATCGATAGATATGATAATTCTTTACATTTTATAGAGTTGTGGCCAAAATCTGGAGAACCCAAAATGCAGAAGACCCATAAGGTTAGAGGTAGTGGCTGGTACCCATTTCATCATAACAAAATATCACCAAGCTCTAAACCTAAGACGTAGCAAATGCGCTTTTATTGAAGTAAAAAGGGACTAGAAGCAGAAAAGCTGCCACGTCTTTAAGTATTGTGGAAAAATACTTATCAAAGTATCTTGCCCTGGCTACAGCTGGACATTTCCAGAGTACGTATTCTAGAGTTCGGAAATGTTTGGCTCATTTGCAGTGCCTTTAATTATAAGTTGAGTTCAGATAAAATTTTGGAGCATTATAAGCCATGGGTCCGTTTTGGCGTCATCAAAAGAGTTTCATTGGATTCTGGGTAAAAAGAGAAATAATTCCTTTCTGCAGGAATAAAATCTTGCCTTCCATATTGCAGTCGATATTTTTGTTGCATTATATAAGTCCTTTATTAAGCCTGTAGTGGCTTCTTCTTCTTCTTCTTCTTGTGGCGCTACAGTCCGGGGTGGACCTGGGCCTCAACCAACATGCCTCTCCAGCTAGCACGATATCTTGCCAGCTGCTTCCAGTTGCGCACTCCAAGTTGGTTGAGGTCCTTCTCCACTTGTGTTCGCCACCTTATCCTGGGCCGTCCTCTGTTGCGTTGTCTTAATGGCTCAGATTCGAAGACTTTTCGGGCCGGAGCAGTGGGGTCCATACGCTCTACATGGCCTAGCCATCTTAAGCGTTGTATCCGTAGACGCTTGACTAGGCTCATGCCGCTGTACAGCCCATACAGTTTGTGGTTGAATCTTCTCCTCCAGATGCCATCAACGCAAAC
Source organism: Eristalinus sepulchralis (assembly GCA_944738645.1). Taxonomy (NCBI): domain Eukaryota; kingdom Metazoa; phylum Arthropoda; class Insecta; order Diptera; family Syrphidae; genus Eristalinus; species Eristalinus sepulchralis. The sequence continues at coordinate 47,935,442 of OX122883.1, read as the reverse complement.
AGGACCAAAAATCGCGCGCAGAACTTTTCTCTCGAAGAGACCAAGGGCATCCTCATCCGCTTTTAGTAGTGTCCAAGTTTCCGCGCCATAAAGTAGGACTGGGATGATTAAGGTGTTATATAAAGCAAGCTTAGTCTTTCGAGAGAGGGCTTTATTACTCAATTGCCTCTTAAGCCCAAAGAAACAGCGATTGGCAAGAGTGATTCTGCGCTCGATTTCGGTACTGATGTTGTTTTTCCTATTCACCGCGGAGCTGAGATAGACGAAGTCCTTAACTACCTCGAAATGTCTCCTGCCCATAGTGACGCTCTATCCGAGACGTCGATGTTCTGCGTCCTTCTTCGATGACAGCATATACTTCGTTTTGCCCTCGTTTACCACCAGTCCCACTTTAGCCGCTTCCGCTTCGGTGATAGCAAACGCCTCAATGACAGCTCGCTGAGTTCGGCCGATCACGTCAATGTCATCCGCATAAGCTAGCAGCTGAACGGACTTGTGGAAGATCGTGCCTTTCGCACCTTCTCAAGGATGATGTTAAAGAAGTTGCATGACAGCGCGTCGCCTTGTCTAAATCGTTTTTTGACATCGAAGGTCTCGTGGAGTTCGCTACCGACCTTGACCATCGTCATCCTACACAATCTGACGAGTTTGGTAGGAATGTCAAAACTAGACATTGCACTGTATAGCTCGTCTCTATGCACGGTGTCATACGCGGCCTTGAAATCGACGAATAGATGGTGGGTGTCGATTTGTACTTCTTGGGACTTCTCCAGGATTTGCCGCAGTGTGAAGATCAATTAGGTCTGCTATAATTCAGCTACCAATTTTGACAATTTTAACGGCTATTTCATGCCCATTATTGGTATCATGAGACCCGTAGAGGGAATACCGTGTAAATCACTGAGTGTACCTGGGGGGAGTTTAAGCTAATAGGAACAGATTTTGACTGTTGCCAGTAACTTGAAAGATTAGATGCCGTAAAAAACTCGACGTGCGCAGTCCGGAAGTCTTACGTGGCACCTTCGGCGTGTGAGTCGACGCACTTTTAGCCTTCGATATTTATTTTACTTATCGTGGCCGAGTGGAAAAATGTGAATTGACTCATACGCTGAAGGTCCCAGGTTCGATTCTGGGACTGATTATCTCTTATTTTTCCTCTTTCGCTTTACTGACAATACTCAGAGTTTTTGGAAAGCTTCTCAAATTTGGCCGTTAGGTGTTGGCAAAAATGTGTAGGTCTACTCGTGAGAGACGATGAGCAAGCGCAAACGTGAGTAGTTGCTGAGGAGCTAGGCCTTGGTCCCTTGTGGGCTACACCGTCACTCACTTAATTTTATTTTTTTTCTAAGATTTTAGAATTCTGTCTGACTTAAATTTGAAAATAGTTTTGAAAAATTTGTTTCATATCCTTTGGATAGAAAATGTTGGAAAGAATTCTGTTACTAGGTACAAGTATTTAGATCAAAAATGGTTCATCATATTATTACGATGTGACGACGTCGCGTCAATCTGTGTAGATCTACTGTTAGTTTGGGACTACTTCAAAAGACTTCCTAATTGCCTTATGAAAGAAAGTATGCATTTTGTAGTGGAGTTTTTAGATCCAATAATGTCAGTTTTTTCTCATGAAAAAAAGTTTAATTAACAATTCACATAAAATGTATTTCCTCATCAACTTGTTAAGGTAGAATTTTCCGTGTTGCAGTGGCTGATAAGAAAGTCCACAAACTTATTTAAACTTGCTTTGTATAAACGAAGGATTTCCTTTGTAGGAATGAGGTCTGATTAACCATTTTAATTGCTCGGCCTACAGGCCAGTGGTCTGAGCTCATGTGGTTTAAGCGAAGTTTGTGCTCCTACTCCTTGATCATTGTTGTAGCTGTGATTTAGTTAACACTACAATTTGGCTCAGAACCTAAGAAAGCAATTTCGGAACCATCTATAGTATTTTCGTCTGGGTTCTATGAAATGAATTATCATACATTTTTACAATGAAATTTAGAAGTATATTGAAAGACCGTTTTAGTGGTATAAATTTGAAGTGACTTTATTGATGGAGCCAAATGCGTAGGGTCTGCAAATAAAATAAATCGGGTACCTCTGCAGCCCACAAGGGAGCAGGGCCTAGTTTCTTCAGCAGCTAATACTGTTGTGCATGCTACTGTTCTCTCAGGAGTTCGAGAGGGAGATCTGCAGGGTATTACTGACTTTCAACTTCAAAAATTGAGAAACTTTTCATAGCCAACAGGTAGGCGAAAAAGGTAGTGCTGTGACAAAATGTGAGGTGATCGTTCAGTCCAGAAGTCGATCCAAAGATCTTTGCAGTGTAAACTTAATTTCAATGACTTTTTGCTTCTCATCGGCTACAAGGGATCGTCGTCTGGAAAACGTGTATTAAAGTAAAAGATCTACTTTCTTTGTAGGCGACAATGCTTCCCACAGCCTTGAATTATCTTTCTAGAGGGATAGTCAGACGTTATGGATAACAACGTTGACCTTGTGCACGATAGTTTCAAGTATGTATGAATTCCAAACCTGTTTTGTTTTTCGGCTCTATTTTTCCTGAGTTACGTACAGAGTATTCACATCGTCTAGAACAGTTTACGTTTTCGGTACTAAGCCGTAGCTACAGTTACCTTCATGTAGGTCATTTACAATTGTACTTGATCAGTATCAGATCGCACATCAGAAATGAATTGCTCGGGGTAGGGACTTTTATGACTTATTGAGAGATACCAAACTCTGCGATCCTTTTGAATCGAGCGAGAGGAGATTCGTTCGGAAATTTAACAAGGACCTTCACGAAGTGGCTATAAAAGTATATATACGACGTGAAATGGCGCGCTTTACAAGCTAAACGGTAATTAAGCGATCGTGAAACATATTACTAGACAGAAAGATTTAAAAAAAGGGAATAAAATAGGGATTTAAGATGTATTTCTAAAAACATGCCAGATATTTGACAAAAAAAAAAAAAAAACAAAACATTGAATTACAAAATTTATACAACGTACCCGATACACATCTAAAGAACCGATGACATCCGCTTACTTTGGTCCCGAGTACCGTCCGTCTGACATACAACGGTAGAGCGAACCTAAACTTGAGCACGATCATAACTAACCTCTTATAACATTCGATCAAATTGCAATGTAATGGCAATAAAATGTTTACTTCAATTCGTACTCGACGAGAAGTCTATAAAATTTCTCACATGCATTATATTATCGAAACTTCTGTGACCTTTGTAAGTGAAATGCTCGAAATAAAATATGTAAACAAATAAAACCGGAAATAAAGCCCGCCCAAGATGGGCCAATGTACCGCACCACCACCACACCGCACCGCTTCAAATCGCACCCCGATACGTTCTACCGCCCACTGCTACATCTTAAAGTCATAAAACTGCTTCAAAATAAAATAACCCTTCCCCGCCGAGATTGCATTTACTTGACAATATTTATTGTCAATCCAACCCAATGGGTACACAGTTAACGGGGAGTGCGTGTGTGTGTAATTTTCTTGGATTACATTATAACGGTTTATATTTGAGTTTTATCGAGAGAAAAGCAGAAAACAAAATAAGACATCGTATTATCTGACTATAGGTGGATTAACGTCGTTAGGTGGATTAAACCTCATAATAACCGCAGTAGAATAGACTGTGCGGCGAACTAAGACAAAACTCTCGACTCTCTACTCTCTACTCTCGACTCTCGACTTGATTCTCCGACTCCTCTGTGTAGCACTACTGAATCTCAAGTTTGACTTTTGTTGTTTCCTTCAATTTGTTGTGTGTTTGGGTTGTTTTTTTTTTTGTTTTTCATTTCATTTAATTTACTAGTGCAAGAGAGTACATAAGGACACAACACAACACAGAAAACATATTTATTTGTACGCATTAGTGGATGATGATGAAGGGTGGTGGTAATGGTAACCCCATACAGGCAGCCAAACAGGCAAACAGCATCCCCATCACTAGCTCACAGAGCGCACTACCACCCACCCCACCCGCAGCACAGATGGGGGCGAGGGATTGGGATTATGCGAAGCAGAGAGAGAGACTTGGATAAACTTTTTTTTTTTTTTTTTTGGCTAAAAATTATTATGATAAGAAGTGTGATGTGAAGACATCCAAAAAATGTATCGATGAATACTTAACTAATTCTTAGCAAGTCTCCGCGGGCTAAAAAGACATTTACAAGGATATTCTCACAAGTGAGAGCTTTTCTATTTATTTTTATTTTTCTCTTTGTCGCGCGTTGCTTTGCACTTTCTTTTCTTCGTTTCTGTCTGTCTCTATGAGAGTAGGATTCATCTGTGAAAAAGGCTTCAATTGGAGCATGTATGTAGGTGGCCGTGTGTGTACACACATGGAGCGAAATCTAAGTGGATTTCAATAGACAAAATGATACGCAATAATGAATAGAAGAGAATTGAATCAGTTTCATTTCTTTTCTGTACATTTTGGGGAAAGGGTGGCAGCGACGGCGACGGCGACGGCGGCAGCGGCAACTGTGTCGGTGGCAGTGGCATTAGTTGTGGTCGGTGTTGGTGGAGGTTGCGTTGGGGGGATTTGTGTATAGAAATGAAGAAGAAAAGGAAGGCAGAAAAAGATTGTTAAATCCAAAGCACCAAGGAGTAGATATTGTCTTTTGTTTTGTTCTTCGCACCACCACCTCGTGGTGGTACGCTTTTCGACTAATTTCAACTAAAATTTTCAACTGAGTGGAATAGTTGAACAGCAAACACACATTTTGCACACACGAGGAGTGTAGATACGATTGTGATGAAATGAAGATTGTAACTATATGTATTCATGAGTGTAGAGGCATTTTCAGCATTCGCACTCGCATTCGCACTCGCACTCGCACTTATCATGGTCATATGTGTATATTTAGTACTCTCTCGGTACCACACATCACACCACACACTATTGCCGAGAGGAAGGATATGAAATAACAACGGTTTTGTACAGACCGTCAACACACTATATTTTTAATCCAGAATTCCCGAACCGGTTTGATATTTGCTTTCAAATTCAATCATAGCGCATGCCTATCAGTGGATGATATAAAAATTGAATTATTTTGAAATAAGGTGAATTGGTATTATTACCTAAAATGGAACTTTTATTCTGGTGGAATAATTGGCACATGGCAAGTGTGTATTTATCCACACGTGTATATACACAATCACAGTAGCAGCAGCAAACATAAACACACAAACACACATACACAGTGTTTAATCGAACCCACATGGTGGATTGTTTCTTTTGTACTCTTGTGGAACGTATCTTATTTTACTCCATCACCATTCTGCTCCGACTCCAAGTAACTTTCCTCCGCTTCTGAAGCTTCATACTCATACTTTTTCTCTCGTTACTAGTATTAGCTATCTAATTTCATACCCTTGTTGATGTTAAATAAGCATTTTTAGTAATAAACAGAATTTCACGTGGTTCAGTTCGGTTTATCCACACGTCCTTCTTGTATTCTTGGTGTGCTTGGTGTGTTATATTTTCCTCCTTCATCCTTTCACTGTGATTTCTTTTTTTTCATTTCGTATATTGAGAACTCCTCTTGTGTGTATTTGACGATTGGATTACTAACTTCTGAGTGAATGAGTTATAGGAAATAAATATTTAAAAAAAAAGAATCAAAGCTCTACAAACAGCGGGTGATTTTAAAGGAGTTGAAGGAGTCAAAAAAAAAGAGGAGAGACACACACGGAAGGGAAAAATAAAATAAAAAAAAAACTGAGAGAAGAAAAACTGAAATGTGTTTGACTGTTAAGTTGTGATTTTCTTTCTTCTTAGTTTTTGTGTTTCGCATTTTTATTTATTTTTATTTTTCTGTTGACTGGTTGGGGGATGTTTTGAAAAACCGCCAGTTAGTAAATTGTTGCATCAAGAAATACAAGTGGATACTGCCTTTCCCTAAAATATGCAGATCAACAGACAATCAACACAGGATAGCCGGTAATTTTATTACTTCGCAAGCTATTGAAGCCCCGTCAACCCACAGCACCAGCACAAGCAGCAGCAACACAAGGTATGGAATTTGAATAAATATTTGCCTGAGAAAATTTTATAAAATAAATGCGACTTCAAAAGAATTTTGTGGTACCGGAGTATAGTGAATGTTGGTATTCTTATGCATTTTTCGCCTTGAATTTTTGTATGTCTTTAAATTCTTTGAATTCCGACAAAAAAAGGGTTTTTCTCGCATTTTTTTTTCAAATGCTGGATCACATTAAGTTGGTTTTTCTGTTTGGATCGACAACGGCGGAAATTTAAAAAAAATACGCGTGCATTTGAATTGTTGCTCGTTATGATTCGTTGTCTAGGAAGATTTTGTTTTTCTATATTTTGAACATTTTTTTTGAATTATTAAGAATAAATATTTTAATTTTGATTAAATTGATAAAGTTTATTCAAATCTTTAAGGCATCTACATGAGGAAAACATTTTTTTCTTAAGTTTTTAAAAATTTTCTTAAGTGATTTGAAATGTTACAAAGAGAAAACATTTTTTTTTCACAGTTTCAAAAAATATAGAAGCAAAAAAACTTGAAAAATAATGTTTGTACATAGACTAACACTGAATTTTTCTTGATGAAATATTCTTGCACTAAATTTGTTCCAATTTTGGGTAAATATAGTTACATATAAGTGGTTCAAATTCGGTTATGGGCGTGGTAAAAATGTCATTTAAAATGTACATTTTTTGCTTTTTGCCAAAAATAAACAGGACTGAATTTCATTCATTTGGAAGACATCAAGAAATGTTTGCCAGAGTTAAGCGACAGCCTTTTCTGACCCAAATTTGCATTCGTCCTAAATTTTCTACGCTTTCCTGACTTATGTGATTCCTTGGACAAACGTTTAATGTTGATGAAGAGAAAATGTGTCGAAAAAAAATTTTAAACTTATTTTCCAAGATTGTTCGACATTACAACTGCAGCCATTGAAGTTCTTAAAAAATTGACCTATCTCTTATTTCTAACAAATCTATAAAAATCTTAAGGGTAAATCTTAATAACATATCCGTTCCGAATTTTTAAAGAGTTTCAGAAGAAGCACCAATTTTGGATTTTGAACTTTCCTCTTTGAGATTCATGTTCCCAATTTTTTTGAAATTTTAATTGCTTCTCAATTTTCTATAGATTTTGGTACATTTTCTTAATGTAGTCCTTGGAAAATTTTTTTCTCTCTAAATTTCCTATTATTTCAATTACGGGCGAAAATTTTGTATACTCCTGCACATATTCGCACCATAGTTCCGTATAGAATTTAATAATAGCAATAAATGTAAACTGTAAAACATATGTCAAAAATTACAAAATGGGGGCATGTTCCAAATGTTCTGAATGTTCCAAATTTTTGCCAAAAAAGTGTTACCTTAGCAATCTGAATTATCTTTGCTATCTTGGCTATCTTTGCTAATTTGGTTGTTTTTGAAGGAAATTCATCACAACATTAATGATGTATTAAATTTTGTTAGCTAGGCGTGGCTAACTAGCCTAAAGACAAACTTGTCTTCTTAATTGGTTTGTTTGTCTTTCTTAATTTTTTGTTTGAGCCAAAAGATTTTAACAAAAAATTAAGAAAAAACAAACATTTTTTTTTAGAAATTAGCTGAAATCGGTTTTTTTTCTGTATGGTCAAAAGTTTAAATATTATTGGTATTCTCAGAATTTAACTGAAATATGAACATATATTTGAACAATTCAGAGAATTTTCGTGTTTTCTATTGTTTTGGTACTTTTTCAAAATTGATGTCCAACTTCCAGTTCAATTACGCTAATTACAAAAGAACTGTTATCCATGTTTAAAGGTTTGTTTTTTAGGTCAATTGTGTTACTCCAAAATACTTCCCCAATTTAATATAATTTTCCGAACATAATTATTCATTAACTACTAAGTACATATCCCGCAAACTTTTCGTTCAAAGATTAGCTGAATAGAAAACCGCTTGATTTGGACCATAATTTTAATTCAGTCTATTTTTTTGAAATCAATTTGAATGTTTTCACCTAACCTTGTTAATTTTCGTAAAATTAACCCTGGCTTCTTGTATAATTATTATTCCCAATTTATTTGTGTGTCACAAGAAAGCCCATTTCGAAATAAGATGATCTTATATTCAAAGAACAAAGATTTCTCTTCCAGTTAGAAATATCAGACCAACTTATAAACCTAGCAGACTAGAGAATTTGGTGTCGAATTTATTTAGAAATCTGTTAAAATCATTTAACTATTTTTTCTCGACTTAAAATTTAAAAAATTTACTATCGACATTAACTAAACCACATTTGGTTAACTCAATAGAACTAAATTTTATAAGTCTTATTATTATTTTTAAGTCTATTTTTGTAAAATTTCTATCTATATTTTATTGCGTCGTCAAAGGTCAAAGATTTTTTTTTCATAAAATCTAGAGTTTGCAAAACTTTTTGCAAAAAAGTAATATTTTTTATCAATTGGCACATTTCTAAATTTCAGATCTAAGACTTACTGGTTCGATGATAGATTTTAGAGATATACTTTATTTTGAATAGATTATCACAATTTGTAAAATTTGATCAAAACTAAAATTTTTACTAGCTATTGTTAAATTTGGGCGTGGCCAATTATGATCTCATATTTTGTGATTCAGCAGGAAAATACTTTCTTACGATTTGTCCAAAGTTTGAATGAATTTTCCAGATTTTTCAATGGTCTTTTGTCCTCTTATTGAGTTTTTGGTTTGAAGCGAATAAGAAAACATTTTTTTACATTATTCCTGAAGGACACACATACTAACTTTGCTAAAAAAGCCAACAATGAGGCCCAGTGTCCAAAATATAACAAATAATTAGTTGAATCGAAAAAAAGTCCTATTAAAGGTTGCATTTTGGTACATTATTATTATTACGATTATAGATTTTGGCTTTCAGTTTGAACGCCTTAACTGTAGATGAATAAAGACTGTCCATTAACATAATATAACAACAACAATCTGTTTATATAAAATAGGGCGTGGCTAATTGGGTATAGTAAAATCTCTCTGTGCAGACGCCTTCCTTAGACGAACAATATCTTTTGAAAGGAATACCTTAAACACGATAAATATATTGTATAGTTTCCCTCAGATAGACGAAACCCGTAAGCACACATATTTTACAGCGTATAATATTGGGTGTTCAAAAAAGTTGGGTTACAAATTGTCGGTAAATATCTCCGAAATGTAATGCCTCTTGTTATATTAATTGCATCTGGCAATGTGGACATTGCAGGCCTCATTTTGAAAACAAATAATTACGGCTTAAAACAATAGCTCTGAATATACTTTTCTCGCATTCGGGCCCAAAGATTGTCTTGGGCGTTTTGCTAAGGAGATTAACAGAACCCTTGAATCCAAAACTTCGAAATGGCCTAAATCACGAAAAGCCGAAAATCTGATATGCACAAAATTCCAAGTCTAAAATACAGAAATGCCCATATTCCAAGATAGTCTACAGACTACATATGTGGAAACTAATATGAGAGAAGTTGTAATGATCCGAATTTAGAACCTACTCCTTATCCTATAGCTACTGGAATCAGGATAATCGCAGGGTTGCACCATGCCTACCATCAACTCCTCTGAAATGTTTCTTTCGGCATTTTGTTTTCGGGAATGTGTTTTTCGGGACTTTGGCTTAATGAAATTTTTGGCAATTTCGGGAATTCAGACTTCAGGATTTTGGGCAATTTTGGTATTTCGGATTTTAGGATTTCGGGCATTTCAGGATTTTGGTTTTTCGAGATTTCGTCAATAAAAAAGCAAATACATTTTGTATATATTTAATAAACACGCAAAAAATCAATGTACTAAAAGCAGCATATTTCCACTGTTAACTCTTTGTATGTCTGACGCCACTTTGCGTAAAAAACAATAAAGCCTTATTTTTGAGCACAATCCCTAATTGTCTAATACAATACAGATTGAAAGAAGAAGATGAGACTTCGTTTGTGGGACAATATAAATTCGAGAAGAAAATTGTTCATCATGAAGATAGGTACAAATACAAAAAAATATCTTACAACTTTGTGTTTTCGTTTTATCTTTCAAATTTCAAAGTTCACCGAATTTGTTTTGTTTTGTTGAACAACTTTCACGTCTCAGGAGTTCCGTTCCGTTTCCAATTGCAAATCATTCAATCTGTCAGTTCCTCTTTTTTAAAGAACATTTAAGTAATTTTTTTCTTGATAAAAAAAATGTATTGATTTTCTTTTCAATTTTGTACCATTCAGAGTACATATTTACTTGCCTTAGTATTTATGTATTTCAACATTTTCTACAACTGTATTATTTTTGACCTCAAATATTAAACATTGCCAATTTTGTTCATAAAACACTTCTGATAAATAATCGAAAAGGCGACTATCTTTCCGTCAGAGTTTTGAGTTTGTTGACATATGTATGTATAAAACATAAACAAATCAAAACAAAAAAAGGCAAAACCGCATTAATAGAAACAGAAAAATGCACATTGGTCACAATAGCCTTAAACTAGAAATAACAATTTTTTATAATGAAAGTCATCTCTGGCTATGTACATTTTTTGTAAATCCTCGAAGAAAATTAAGAAGAACTTGAACCTCATTGAAGTTTAGAATCCATGTCGCCATTATTTGACAATTTCATCTGCTTATATTGTTTTAAGTGCCTTTAACTAGTTAATTCCTTTGTTTTTGTCCCGCCTTCGGTAAGATCATGTGACTGATTTTTGAAGCTAACACGATGGGAGCGGATGACTTGGGCTTTTCATACTAAAAGAGGAAGACCCAAGCAAAGCAGTATGTAGGTTGCTGCCTGGTATTGCAATAGAGGAGCTTTTCAAACTGAGGGCTTGCTATATGGTCTTCAATATCGGAAACAGTTTCAGTTGATAAGCTTTGATTTAAAAAATGATAGTTTGTCTTTAGACACTCTTGGGTCGACTTAAACCAAAAAATTTAACAAAGGAAAAAAGCAAAAGTTGGCAGTGGTGGTATAAATGAATAGTGCTTAGAAGAGCAAATTAAATCTACATATTTGGAATCAGGAGAACATGAAAAGATTTTATGCCAAATCGTCTGATTAAATCCTATTCCTGATGATCATAATTTTGTTCTAATTGTTCTTTTTGTTTCTTTTTTATGTCTTTATTTTGACGCAGATCTAAAAGCAGTGAACAAAAAAATTAATAGAAAAGGCTTCGGGGATAAGGCTATATTCAACCTTGTGTAAAAAAGAATTTCGTCTAAACTAATGAAAAATTTCGTCAGAAATTTTAAATATACAAAATTAGATGGTAATTGTTCTAAGGAATATGAAGTACCCGATCGATGCTCTGAGTTTCTGAAAAACAATTTAATCCTAGAAAATTTTGGGAATATCGAATAAGAGCATTGTGGTCATATGTAAAAAAGATATAGACGTCTCTAAATTTTAATTTTACCCTTCTTCTTATCGAAAAAATCGAACTTCTGCTTACAGAAAATTTCTGCATTACATATGTATTACAGCAAAATTGGCGGTTGTGAACTAAAATACACCTAGTAATAAGTAATAATAAAGTAAATAATTGATAAATTTATAAATTTATAAATAAGTAAATAATTTATAAATTATGTATCGCTATCCTATATTTTGTGTAAAAATTAACTATTTAACCTTGATTTTGTTACACTACAATAGCAAAGTCTCAGTCTTGTGAAAGGTTATTATATTTTAAAAAGTGAGTTAAAATGTGGAACATTATCACAAGATTTTACTTTGACTTTAACTTTAACATTCATTATTATTTTTTTTCCAATTCATGCTTATAACTAGACAAAAATGTTTAAATCTATCTTAATATCGAAACAATTCATGTTCTTAAAATCGATCCTACTGACCCTTCGCAGGTACTCTAAAATTATCTGAACTTACTTATCTATTTGCCTTTCGGCGTCTACTACTAATAATATTTGTTTTTTTTTTCAGTCCATTTGGACAATCTTTATTGTAAGTTTTTACTGGCCAAGAAAACTTAGAAAAAACTTGGCGCTCTAAAAATTTTTTTATTTATTTTACTTAGAACTAACTAAACCTAAGCTATAAACCACTAAACCCTAACCATAATAAAACTTAAGATACCTTACACTATGTCCGTGACATTGCGGACGTGTGTACCAGGGTGTGTACGTTCTTTATATGCTTGACATATATAATCTACACGCCCTTGTACACCTTTTGCAAGATTTTACTCTTTTATTATGGAAGAAGTAAGACTACTGAGATTTGTACTTAAGTTAAAGTTAACTTAAGTTAAATTAAAAAAAATTAATTTTAGTCTTGTCCAAAACTTTTAAGAAAGTCGAGAAGATGGCATAATTGTGAAGAAAGGAACAACCTAAAGTGAAAAATACGAAGGTCAGATTTACCAAAATGTGTATGTAAGTTTGATATATTTTTTTTCGTCTATATATTTTCCATATATTAAGCAAGAGAAAAAACCTGGAGCGATCGACCATAATGTGTGATTACAGAAACAAAGTCAAGTATTAAATCTAAGATTTGACTTCATATACCTCAAGGAATGATAGAACAAGAGCATAGCAAAGATTTTTCATCTCAAACCTAAATATCAAGATTAAAACCTCTCTCCAAATAATCTGTGATTAAATAAATAAAAATAAATTAATTAAAATAAATTAAAAAAAATATGCAAAGCTAAACCAAGGTAAAAATATCAACAGAGTGCTTCTATGATTTTTAGATTCTTCGGCGACTAATCGTGTTGTGCCTGGTTTCCTTCTTTCATGAGTAAAGACAGTTTATTGAATTAGTGCTGTTTGAGTGCTGTTAGCAAAACTCGAAAGAAGTGGTGACCAAAAAATGTATGGTGTCTAGCTCAGCAATTGCCTTTCGTGAGTTCGTAATTAATTTTTAATATAAAAAAGGGTGTGGTTTAACGGAATAAATGAGGAAAGTGTAAGTTCGTAATTTTAAATGTAAATTAAAACACAAATGTTATGTTAAATGTGACCGTCGTACAAAGTCTCCTCGGTTTTTTCTAAGCCTCTGAAGGCAATAATATGATTGTGTTAAGGGAGCACGTTTTTAAAAGGTAACATGTCAGGCTACAATACAATCACCTTAAAAAAACAACAACTCTGCAAAAACATGCTGAATAAATTTGTGCAGTTAACGCAAATAAATTTAATGGACAGGATAGCCATCTGCTAAAACGTTACATAATTGAATCAATTTCGAAGAAATTTATTGCGATCAATGCAACCGATCATCGTCAAAGACTGGTGAGCAACTACGAATGGCTTTGAGGCCTCGATTAACGGCAAACAGGGTTATGTTTAGTGCTTTGTGGGATTGGAAAGAAGTCGGAAGATACGATAATAATAATAATAAGATATAATATAATAGAAAAAATATAATAAGATACTCGTAATTTTCTTTTATGAGCTGCTAAAACGTGGAAAAACGTTTAATTCGATTATCTAATATGTAGAACTCGATCGTTTCCATCATGACACTTATAGGCCACACACATTTTGATAATCTGAAAAAAAAAACCAAGTTTGGTTGGGAGGTTGTGATTGATCTTCCACTCTCTGATAATCATTTGTTTCGGTCTCTGCAAAAGTGGTACAAAATTCGTCGCGGAAAATTAGATGACCAGGTTTTTCGCTGGAATTTTCTTACGATAGAATTACGAAGCTACCCAGAAAATGGCAAAAGGTCCTAGATTAAAATGGTATCCGATTAAAATTTATTTTGAGCAAAGTATTTTTTTCAGAAAGTATCAAAAACCTGCGCGGACACTGACATCATTTGAAAATTAAAAAATATTTTTGTCGCTTTAAATGCATTTGCAGTAATTGCTTAAAATTGTAAAAAAATAGCATTCAAAAAGCAAATGTGTTCTACATAATGGTTTCAAAATGAGCAAGTTATTACGAATTTCTTAAAAATAATTTAAAAAGGCTGGTCTTAAAAAGATTGCCCACAAATTTGATTGATACGAAGCTGAATCAGTTTTAAATAAGAACTAATAATAAGATTGCAATAACGTGCTTTTAACAAAATATTACCAAAACTTAGAATACAAGGAACTTAGTGCGAATTTTATTTCGTTCGAATAATCATTTTGCATTCTTAGAACCGTAAGTTGTAAACTTATTGGATTGAAAATAAAACTATCGCTTATTTTGCAAGAGAAATGAATGTTGTGTTGTGTATTTTCTTGGAATTAATTTATCCTGCGTTTCAGCTTAAATTATATTTTGGATTAATTAAAAAAAAACTTACCAGAACTTCAGAACTTATCCTGAAAATTCGATGCGATCATGCATATTTATTCTTTTTGTGTACTTTTTTGTGAAAAGCATAGACCACACAAAAGGAGATAAACGTAAATTTAAATAGTAATTAGTTAAATGAGCTTAAACGTGTTGCTCAAACGAATTAAATAATAAATAATAAACCATAAAATATATACAGAATCATGGAATCAAAAATGAAATTTTTTCTCATAAGACACATTTTAGTGTTCAGTTCTCGATGTTTGTCAATAGATGGCTCTAGCAATAAATTCTGTTCGATTTTGACATGATGTCCAAGAATTCACGAAGTGGGATTAAACACAACACGGTGGTTGATGACAGATTACATAGAAGACTTTAGATTGGAGTTCTTGCTTAATGAGGATCCGTCCCAAGCACAAGAACATCTTATTTCAATATTATGAGTTATAATATCCCCTTCAAGCATTGAGCTGAAATATGTCACAAGAGCCACAAAAAAGGAATTCTGCATCTCAGCCTCAAGTTGTTGTAATTCGCTCAAATGGGAAATCATTCTTCGCGACACCCATCAAGTTATTCAGGTATTGCGCTATTCGATTATTACCTGCTCCGCTAGATGGCACCTGATTTGGTTGATCAGCGTCACGAAAATAAAAAAGTGTCTAGATTTGCTAGCTAACTATATTGCATCTCTGTCAGGAAAATGGAAAAAATATAGTTGGTGTGGCCACTTTTCTAACTTTTGTATTTTGTAAAAAAAGCAGACAAAGCGCTTCAGGTTGGGAACAAAATCCAGAAAGAATACATCGAAGTTAAGTATGAATAGAGAGGGGGGGGCAATGATTCCCCTTCTTGATAAGTACGAATGGAACGGGGGCACGCATCCCCGCTGATACGGATACATCGACTATTTTTCATAAATTTGTAAAATTTATATTGTAAATGTCGCAATTTCAGGGATTCTTAGAAGTTGGACTTTTGAAATTTCTAGTATTACGATTTTGTATGTCGTCTTTCTTCCTTTGTGCCGATTCCGATGCCATCGACGTTAACTTAGATTAAGTTTTGATTAAAACCCTCTGTTCCTTTCGTGAAAAAAACCGTCGAAACAATTAAACAGTAAATATTCGACATCTATTGGGGAAACCATCTGAAAGTACCACTTTTATTTGAATTCGTTAAAAAAAAATTTTAGCAACAAATTCGCAACATTTTGATGATAAAAATGGTCGACTTATATGGGATATCAGCTAATTACCAACATCATTTAGTCAGACGAAACATAAATATCAGTTGTCGATACGAAAATTTGAATAAAATATACAAATTTGTGAGATCCACCAAAATGTATGCTTATATTTAAATTAATATCCTATATACATCATTTTTAACAAATATGAATAACAAAGAGTCGATCCAAATTTGTATTAACATTCGGACGAACACCAGTAGAAAACAGAAGATCATTTCCGAAGAATTTGATATATTCACTTATGAAAGCTAATCGTCAGTTGGTCATCGCTTAATCCCTCAATTAAGAAAAACAACATTTGCAGTGACATGTGGATAAAGACAATGAAAACATTATGTTTGCAGATGAGCAAATAGTAACAGTGGCAAAAGTTTTTAAACAAACGAAAAATGTATGTCATTCCGAAGGAAACGAAAAATGGTGTGCAAAGGTTTCAACGTGATCATCATGCCATTTTCGTAATGCTTTGTTGTGGAATTTCTACGAGTGTGCCATTTCTGTGAAAAAGATGCAAAGACTGGTCTTAAATAGTTGTGAAGTTTTTGACCTGACCCTTTTCAATTGAAAAAGTCTCCAGCTAAGCTGTCAAAACCACATATGATATGCTGCAAGTCTATGTGTATCCTTGGTTTTAAAGCAACAGAAGATTGACCGTAGAGAAATTCAGATCTGAATCCATTAGAATATGGTTTGTCACCACAATTAGAGAATATGGTTTGCAAGGCTTCCTACAAAGATATGGAATGCCTTGAAACAGCATTCACCAAATCAGCCTCTAGAATCATCATGAAAGCTGTACGTGCTACTATATCCCAAAAACCACCCAGTTTAGAGACTTGTTCTAAATCAAAAGCAGTTATTTCCAGTGAATCATTTTTTTAGCAATCGCTCTTGTGGCCTAAGCAATGAGACAATTGTGAATACGATATATTTCTTGTTTTTATGCAGTTTTATTTTTGTAACATAACTTGTGGCTGGTTTATACATTAATTACTGTAAAAAATTAAGTGTTTTTGAATAATAATAACAAAATATGATCATCGTCAAAAAAGGGCGTGGCCGTATGAAAACCACTCTGATAATGCTAATAAAACAACGGAAACTCTAGTGTTTATAAAATATCATTGATCATCGTGATGAAAGTTTTGTGTGTGTGTTTTTTTAAAGTCAAGTGAACTAAGTGTTCGTTTTAATAGAGTGAATGTTTTGTAAAGAAAAAAATAAACCACTTCAGTTCAAAAATGTTAGTCGCATGGGCGTGGCACTTTGTATCGAGAGCTCAGTGGATATGATTTACGATCTTTGTGATTATTTTTATAAACTTTGGAATGAAATTATTTTTTTAAAGAATCCAGCGATTTTATTAGAAAAAAAATGCTTGTTTCTAAAAAAACAGAAGATCGGACATTGACTTAATGGTCATTGATTTAGATTAAAAGACGAATGTGATCGTGAAATAAAAAATAAATTTATATGCTGCTCGAAGAAGGTGCAACAAAATAATGAAGCTTCTGATGAAAAACAATGAACGTAAAAGAAAAAACAAAAAACTTGTTTGAAGCTAAATTTTACAGAGAATATTAAATAATTACTAGCCGCTTCAAATTCTACGGAACATAGCTTAATTTGGCTGAAGTCAATGAATATCAAAAATTTTATTAAATTTGAAAAGTGTGAGTGTCATCGAAAACTGTTTAAAAAGATTAAATATTTGACGCTTACTTTTTCCTTAAAAAGATACTTGAAATTATTTTTTAATTGCAGGGTTATAAAAAAAAGGACAATGTCGCTGTGTTCTAAATAGCTGTTTTCACTGATCGGTTATTGAAGCTAAAACTTAAACAAATTAAATAATTTAAAACTGGACGTGGCAATTTCTTTTAAATTGCTTCGGTTCAAAGCTGGATTAACGAGTTTTTGATTAATGGTTTGGAAATTAATAAAACAGTTGATGAATACAGTCAAAATAATTGACGGAAAATCTTCCAATTAGTAACCAACGTATAACTGATCATAATGATCACCTAAAAATTGAAAAATACAGAAAAATAGGTTCCAAGCTAATTTCTTAAAAGTTTTACTGAAAAAATCATGCTAGTTGAAAGGCGTGGCATATTTTAATAATATTAGTATTCAAAATAAATATTACAGAATGTTAAGGATTCAGAAAGGAAAAAAAACCGTCCGTCAAATATCGTCATTACAAAACGTTGTAAATCGTTTCTGTTTGTATTTCATCAATCTACCGGCTCTATGTACGCAGTATAAGAACATTAATAAAAGTACTGAAAATGTTGCTTTCCAAAAATGTATATCGATTCCGAATGAGGAAAGCTGGAAGCAAATAATGTTAATTTATATTATTCCTCACAAAGCATTATTTGGGTTTTTGGAATTGTCTCCCACCTGCTCTTACATGGAATTATGAGTTGTAAAGTTTTGACAGTACACAAGGTGACAGAAGAAGGTCTTTATACTGATCTGAATACTAAAAAGAAGGAAGGAACTAAAACATTTATAAGAAAGTACACATATCGACAAGTTTTGGAACATAAGGACAATTTTTGAAAACATTTTCCATAAGCAAATAATAATGAAATTGTAAAAAAGGGCGTGGCAAATTTTTTAAAAATCTAAAACTGATAAAAACCGCCAAAACTACAAAGGCAATGTTCATACATATTTAATTTGAACTTTTTTTTTAAGAGAATAAGCTTCATTTAGAAACTTAAGTCAAATACAAAATAAAATTTGGAATTACTTAATTTCTTGAAAATTATAAAACTAAGAAAAAATCAGTCAGAACTACTTTTTATAATTTTAAGTCAAACGACTTAATGTAAAACAACAAATTGAAAACAGATAGAAATGAGAAGTACGTGTGTATGAAGAAATGGGCGTGGTCAACATTATTTCACAAGGCATTACTCAAAAAATTCTAACTCAAAGAATTCAGGATAAAATTTACCCAAAAATTCAAAAAGAAAACAAAGAGATAATTAATTTTTAGTCAAGTCGTTAATTATCAACGAAAACACAATTTATCATTGAAAAAGCTCAAATTCATTATTTTAGGTTCATTTGAAAGCAATTACTAAAAATTTGACAGAATATTTGCTTTATTCATATAAAAGGGACATTAAGCTCAATGGCACCACCATCACAAGAACAAATTTCAGCCGAAGTGTATTCGTAATTTTGTTTTAACAGCGTGTGAAATTGCGCTTGACTATGGACACAGTGGAGATATATCAATATCAAAAATTTGCTTAACCAGTTTCAACATTTGCGTCCAAGTGCCCGGAAACTACCGCCAGGAAAGATAACATGACAAGATCACGTATTGGCAGACCGTCTCAATTAAAGTTGTACGAGAGAGAGACAGGCAACTTATAAAATATTTTGCAGTGTGCGTGATGAGTGTCGTGTTTGCTCGCTCCGGACAACAAAAGCGCAACCGTGAGACCACTTTAGATCAATCTTCGATACTGGGCGATGCGCGATCCGAAAGAGTTTTTGCGTTGTTGTGCGATTACATAGATACCAAGAACCGATCTTTGTGTGATCCTTTCACGAAAGTAATCCTATCACTCGGGGAGGCGATGGCCACCGCTTTCTAGGATTCATAAGGTATGATTTATATCGACTAACTGGAACGGAGCAAACAGGCCAAACCCTCAACCATGCCAAATTATTGGGCTAATTCGAAAACACTTGGTTACGCCTCCACATACACTAGAGCCAATTTGACTGAAATAAAGTACCAAATACGATGAGTCTCGTTAACATTGAGTATAAGATCCTCTCTGCAGTTTGATCCTGCGTCAGATCCTGAAAAAGACACAAGAAGTTAAGTTTCACCTATGCTCGATATTAAGGCCGCATATGACACCATTCGTAGGGACGGGCGATACAGTGTCATAGTAAGTTATGGCATACATAATCAAGTCGTCGTATTGTGTAGAATGACGATGTAGAACTTTTGCTGTTAAAAATGTCTAGACCAGGCGACATGCTGTCATGTGGCTTTTTTCACATCATTCTTTAGAAGATCGTGCGAAACTCAAGACACAACAAGAAGTACGATCATGATATACGAAATACGATGATATTATGGTGATATGTATATACAAGCAGTGATGTAGGACGACGATGGAGAAATGTGGCTGTTCCGTCAAAGTCGGTAACGAACTCACCGAGTCCTTCAATGTCTAAAATGCTTTAAACAAGGCGACGCGTCTGCATGTGACTTTTTCAACATCGTTCTTGAGAAGATCGTGCATAACTCACAAATTAACATCAGAGGCACGATCTTCCAAAAGTCCGCCCATCGGCTAGCTGATTAACAATTGAGGGCACTGATTACTAATTGGCGGTAAATGACGTCAGAAGGAAGTATAAATTGTCACCAAGAAAGGACACACATCGACGTCTCTGATAAAGCGTACCACTGGGAAGCAGAAACTTCGATGTAGCCAAAGACCCGGTCTTCCTCGGCTCCGCGGAGTAAGGAACAACAACATCAGTACCGAAATCAAACGCAGAATCACTTTTACTGCTTCTTCAGACTGAAGTGGCGTCATGTGTACCGGAGCTATCTCTAGAAAGATAAAGCTGGTATTGTATAACAGTTTGATCATCCCAGTCCTACTTTACGGCGCGGCAAACGTGTCAAGGAAGCTCTTAGTCTTTTCGAGAGAAAATTTCTGCGTGCGATTCTTGATCCTGTTTTCGTAAATGGCATCTAGAGGAGAAGATTCAACGACTTTTAGGCTTTGCGACAGCATGCGTCTGGTCAACCGCCAGACCATGTAGGGCATATGGGCAACACGTCTCTGGCCACAAAAGTCTTCAAATGCATGCCGTTGGCACAACGCAACAGAGAACCAAGTTGAGATGGCGCACACAAATGGAAAAGAACCTTAACCAGCACAAAGTGCGCGATCGTGCGCAAATGGAAAAGAACCTTAATCAACTCCAAGTTGTCGAACGTGCTAGCTAGAGAGTCATGTTGGTTAAGGCAAAGGTGTACGGACTGTAACCCCATTGAAAGAAGAAGAAGAACTTGAAAATATGATATCTGCGCGAGAGCAATATATTACGAGGACAAACAAGAACAAAACAATCATCATAGTGATCACCAATTGGACCATTCAGCCATCACGATCAGACTGTTAGAATTGAAGTAAGATGAGAGGTGCACTCTATTCAAATATTTCTATAAATTATGTAAATATTTAAAAATCATGTTTAACGTAATCGTGATCCCTCTTTCATAGTGATTTCAAATAGTGATCGTGAATTAATAAATCCAATTTAACGTATAACAAGAAGATTCAATCGAAGTTAGACAAAAACGTACAACTAGAAACAGGAAAAACGCAAAGTTTTTTTGCCTTGTTACGCAAAACCGTATAACCTTGCGGTATATTACTTTTTTGATTAGGCAGCTGTGTAGACCATCTACAATCTGATAAATATCTCTACAAGGCTCTGATAAATGGAAGTGTATAGGAGAATGCAACGGGTGATTGACTGATCTTTACCGTGTTTTTCTTGCTGGCAATTAATATTATGTGAGAGGAAAGCGTAGAGAAAATTTTAATAATTTCTAATGAATTATTAATAAAACAAAAATAACCATCAAATGATCGTTACGAATTCGAACTAAGGACCAAATATTGCATGGAATACAAGAGAACACAAAATTGAAAATTGGAGTCGTGCAACTGTGACTATTGATCATATAAGCAAAAATTTAAGCTTAAGTGTACTCGAGCTGGTGATCTCTCTCTCTAATAAGCCGGTAGAGTCACTGTCACTCAGATTGGAGCAAGGCTATCTAGGTTGAAAAATTATCAGCGTGAAGATCATCGTTATGTTATCTGGATACAGTCGTAATTGATCATAGAGTGCGGTTAATTTTTAGTTCTACTAAAATAGAGGTAGACATCGTCCGCATACATATACATATGTGTTTCTTACTAACATACATCTTACAGTTAAATTGAAATTAATTAAAGCGTTCGTTTTACCTATTGTGCTATATGGATGTGAACTCTTTTTAAATTTGGACTATGAGTCAAACCGAAAACTAAATGTTGCCTTTAACAATTGTACCAGATATGTGTTCAACTTACGACGGTACGATCACGTCGCTTCTTATGTGAAACAAATCATTGGTTGCTCACTCAGTGTGCTATTCAAGGCTCGCACTCTT
Organism: Eristalinus sepulchralis; assembly: GCA_944738645.1. Classification (NCBI taxonomy): domain Eukaryota; kingdom Metazoa; phylum Arthropoda; class Insecta; order Diptera; family Syrphidae; genus Eristalinus; species Eristalinus sepulchralis. The sequence continues at coordinate 47,913,654 of OX122883.1, read as the reverse complement.
CTTGCTTTGTTTAAGATAATAAAAACAAAAACCCCAAAATACTTGAACTCAAAGTTGAAATTTTTAAGATCCCAAAGAACGTATAATCTAATTGTCCCGAGGCATAAATACTTGGTCACCAGTCGTCAGGTTTTTATTCATGCAATTCACCTTTGGAACGAATTAAAAACCTAAACAGTGAGAATCGCTTCAAGCATGAGTTAATCGATTATTATAGCCGTATGATCATGGTTTCTTAAAATTAATTTTACATCTTTTCTACTACTTCTATCTATTCCCTACATCTTTTATCTATTTCCTTCTCCTTTTTTTTGCATTATATTGAAGTATCCTCTAAATATTTGTTAATTTAAATTTTATATATATATACATATAATTTAAATTTTAAATGCAATATATTCCTGAAGAATTGTGTATTCGTAGCCTGTGCAATCTTGAAAGTTAGTTGTAACTTAATGTACAGAGATGTTAATGAATTTGAAATAAATAAATAAATAAAATAAATAAATTTAAGCAAGCCACTCATATACGAGAAAAATAACGTGGGGTCAATAATGGATCCTTGTGCAACGTGCATTAGCACTCGAAAAAAGTTAGAATAGCTATCAACCGCAATAACAAAAAAAAATATTTTTTTTAGTTTTTTTTTTATTTGGAACTTGTTGAATAGCTGAGTGTATCGAAGATCTTAGAAAAGTGAAGCAAAAATTCGGATTTCTTCAACAGTTAACAAATGTGCTGAGTTGTTATTTCTCTTAGATATAGTCGCTGCTTAGATAGAGATAGTTGTATCAGGTGCAAGATCAGCACTTTAATATCTTAAGATATGAATGACAAGATAACAATAGGAATAATATGCCAAGATTTTGTATGTTTTTTACGTTTTTAAATGTATTTTTTATTGTTCCTTTTTTCTGATTCTTATATCTAGATATAAAAATACTTAAACTAGCTATAATTTTTTTTTTGTTTTTTGATTTTGTATGTTTTGGGATACGTATTATCTCAACTCTTTCCCACTCAGGAGGAAAGGTTGCAGTATTACTGCAACATTTAATAAGTTTGTTAAATATTCAAGATAATAATATAACATTTTTATTAATATTGGACATACATTTTAAAAAGACCTGCAGAATTTAATTCAAAACAACGCATAGCAACACGAACAGCTACTGGACAAACTCTTCTTTCAACATTTAAAAGGTTTCAATATATTAATGACTAAAACAAAAAGAATCAAACTGATCGTTCTACACATTTTCCAAATATTTAACCTTAACAGCATGTTTGAGTCATTAAAGTACTTATTTTATAAAACTTTTTCAATAACTATTAGAATCACACTGGTAAAAGGGCGTGGCACATTTCCAATTCTTGAATCTAAAGTGATAGACGTTGGAGAGTCCCTTTACAAGAGACGCTTTCATGATCTATAAGTTTTTACAAAACGATTTTTTTATAAAAAAGTTAAAAGTCAAAAATATTTTTTTTTATACAATTTTATTCAACCAATATATTTATTTGACATTTAAAATCTTCTTCTGCCGAATTTATTCCTTGCTTATAGAAGAATTGACTTTAAACTTTTTTCAAAGTCTTCTATGATCTCTACTCAAAACACCTTTTGCTGACAAAATAAAGTCACACTCCGGCAAAGGGGTTGATAATTTCGAGAAATATTGGGAGACGACGGTCTCGAATCCAAGCTATAACAACTTTTGTATCCTTACGTGTGCGGTACGAAGCTTAGGACCGAGTCCAGTTTGGGTTTGTTACTTGTTTCATTCATGGGGTACCCTCTTTTCAAGTCTTTTACATCGACTCATTGTCATGGCGGGAACTCTTATATTGAGTACAATGCCCCGCAACATTTTTGTTGGCTTCATCTACGTTTTTTCGCAAAATGGTCGATCTTCCACGCATTTCATTTTCGAAGCTTTGGTTTCCCGAGCAGAACTTACCAAACGTCGATTTACACGTGCAGCTCCATGCGTCTAAAATGCGTCATTAACGTTCTTTTAGCTTTCAGGGACATATCCCTGTCATATCCCAGTGTGGTCTGGAAAAGAGTGGGAATTTGAATTTTTTCCTAGAAAATAATATGCCTTAAGTAGCACACATCAAACGCACGTAAATTTTTATCGTACAAAGGTTAAAAAAAACATTTACTGTGCTGGAACATATTTTCTCTTGATAACTTTTTGTGTAGCACAACCTTAAACATACATTCCTTGAGAGGAGCTCTTCTACTCAGTATGATCGTTGATCTAGAAAGATGGAAATGACTGATATTTGAACGTTTCTCACATTGTCGATCTATCAATTTGATCTAAACTTCAGTTAAAAACATGTTATACGAGTATATGTTTTCATCATTTTATGTTCTTCTTCTTATTCTTCTTGTTGCGCTACAGTCCGGGGTGGACCTGGGCCTTAACCAACATGTCTCTCCAGCCAGCACGGTCTTTCGCCAGCTGCCGCGAGTTGCGCACTCCAAATTGGTTGAGGTCCTTCTCCACTTGTGTGCGCCACCTTAGCCTGGGCCGTCCACTGTTGCGTTGTCCTAATGGCTCAAATTCAAATACTTTTCGGGCCGGAGCAGTGGTGTCCATACGCTCTACATGGTCTAGCCATCTTAAGCGTTGTATCCGGAGACGCTTGACTAGGCGCATGTCGCTGTACAGCCCATAGAGTTCATCGTTAAATCTTCTCCTCCAAATGCCATCAACGCAAACAGGATCAAAAATCGCACGCAAAACTTTTCTCTCGAAAAGACTGAGGGCTTCCTCATCCGCTGGGGACTGGGGTGATCAAGCTGTATATAAAGCAATCTTAGTCCTTCGAGAGAGGGCTGGATTACTCACTTGCCTCTTGAGCCCAAAGAAACAGCGATTGGCAGGAGTGATTCTGCGTTTGATTTCAGTACTGGTGTTATTCTAACTATTTACCGCGGAGCCGAGGTAAACGAAGTCCTTGACTACCTCGAAGTTTCTGCTTCCTAGTGTGATTCTCTGTCCATGACGCTGATGTTGTGTGTTGATGACAGCATGTACTTCGTTTTGCCCTTATTAACCACCAGACTCATTAGCCGCTCCTGCTTCAATGCCAGCAAACGCCTTATTGACGGCTCGCTGTGTTCGTCCAATCATTCAATGTCGCCGGCGTAAGCTAGCAATTGAACTGACTTTTGGAAGATCGTGCCCCTGGTGTTGACTTGTGAGTTACGCACGATCTTCTCAAGGCTAATGTTAAAGAAGTCACATGACTTTGCGTAGCCTTGTCTAAACCTTTTTTGACATTGAAGGTCTCGGTGAGTTCGTTCCCGACCTTGACGGAGCAGCGAGAGTTCTCCATACACATCCTACACAATCTGACGAGTTTGGTAGGAACGCCAACCTGTCATATGCGACCTTTAAATCGACGAATAGGTGGTGAGTGTCGATTTGCACTTCTTGGGTCTTTTCCAGGATCTGCCGTAGTGTGAAGATTTGGTCGATGGTGGACTTCCCTGACCTGAAGCCACACTGATAAAGACCGATCAGGTTGTTGACAAACGGTTTCAGGCATTCACACAGTACGGCAGAAAGGATCTTGTACGCGATGTTAAGGGGACTTATCCCTCCATAGTTGGCGCAGTCGAAGGGGTCTTCTTTCTTGTGGACCGGACAGACGACGCTGAGATTCCACTTATCGGGCATGCTTTCCTCCAACCATATCTTACAGATGAGCTGGTGATCTTTCCAGATTCTCAGCATCGATTGTGACTCTACTACAAGGTTTCCATTTTGGTCCCGGCAGGCTTCGGTCCGAACCCTATATATATAGCTGTTTCACCTTTCGGTAAAACTTTCGGACTTCATTCCTGTCATAACACCTCTTCATCTCTTCGACCGCGCGCTTCATGCTCTCTCTTTTTTTTCCTTCTGAGAAGCCGGTTCTCTTCCCTTGTTTTTTGTTCGTAGAGCTCACGAACAGCTCTCGTTGTCCGATGCAGCGTTGCCTTGTAGGCCTCCTGTTTAGCTGCATGTGCCTGCCTACACTCGTCGTCAAACCATGGGTCCCTTCTAGGTGGTGGCGTGAAACCCAGCACATCAGTGGCAGCTTCTTTGATGGCTTTTTGACAACGTTTCCATTCTTCTTCTATTGTCAGTGCAGGCAGCGTCGAACTTTGGGAGAGTTTCAGGGAGACTCGGTCGGCAAAGATCCCAGCGACCTGTTGCAATTGTAGGTTTCCGACGTCAAACCGTTTGGCCTATCTCGACTCCGTTGCTCTCTCGATATCCGTGTTCTTACCTTGGCTACAACAAGGAAATGATCCGAGTCCGAGGAATGTTCGGACATCGAGAATACTGGAGGAGTGTCTGACGTCGATCGCAACGTGATCAATCCGGCTGACGGTTGATTGATCAGGGGATCGCCAGGTTCCTTTATGGATGTTGGGATGTGAGAACCGCGTACTGCTCACAGAGAGGTTCCACCCCGCGGCGAAGTCCAACGGCCTGAGTCCGTTCCCGGAGGTGGTGTCGTGCAGGCTGTGTTTTCCGATGACGCCAGCAGAGATGTCCTCTTTCCCCAGCTGAGCATTGAAATCTCCTAGAACGATCTTGGTGTCATAGCCGGGGCATCGATCGTATGTTCTTTCTAGGCGATCATAGAACTCATCCTTGCTGTTATCATCCTTCTCTTCTGTCCGGGCGTGAGCGCATATCAGGCTGATGTTCCCGAATTCAGCCTTAATGCGGATTGTCATGAGGCGTTCGCTTACGGGATCGTAGCTTATGACTTTTTGCCTATCCGCATCCGAATAGGCGCTGCCTCCTCTCCCTGTAGCAGTCGCTGTAGTAAATGTCGCAGTTTTTCATATTCTTTCTGCCCGGCCCATCCCACCGCACTTCCTGGATGGCGGTGATATCTGCTTTGTAGCAGTCAAGGGCCTCCGCAAGTTGTTCGGCTGCACGTGGTCTGTTAAGGGACCTCACATTCCACGTGCAGAACCGAAAACCGTTGTCAACATTGGATCGGTCCATATCCAAGGCATGTTGTCGTTGCTGAACTCGGTTATTTTTGTGTGGTGAGGGAGTAAGCCTCACGCACAACCTACAGACTGGTATGCCAGTCGCTGCATACATTGGTTAACCACACAACGGATGCTGTGTTTATTCATATTCAACGACTCCATCACAAATTTCGGTCGCAATGGCAACTACTTCGAGTTCAAAGTTGGCTTTGACCTCTTTCCACTTCGTCTGCTTGTTGGCATAAATGAATGACAACGTAGCCCCACAAAAAATAGTAGAGCGGCGTTACATGGCATGGTCGTGTGTGCGGCTTGTGCCACCAACTTCATGTCGTCCAAGTCCATATGCCATCCGTCCATATCTTCCGACTCGGGCCTAAAATAATGGCGTAATATCGCTGATCATTCATAGTAACGATCGTTTTCGGCGACGAAAAAGAATCGCCACATAACGTCGTCAGGATACAAACCTGAATGAAGAGTAAATTCATGAAGTACATGTCGATTTGCATTCGACCAATAACGTATATTTTGATTATTGAGGCATATAACATTATTGAATATTGAAGCTTTGTCACTGAAGATGATTTTGCCATGAAATTTGTTATCTTGGCGTATCTTCTTTAAAGCCCAGTCGGAGAACGAACGTCGCTTCAAACGGTTCATCGCCTTCAATTCTTGAGTCAGTAAACCAAGATCCTTACCAAAAATACACAATAATTCTTGAGATCGCCGTGAAATTGACTTATTTCGATCGTTTGCTGCGGACGCCTGAACGGCAGCGATATATTCGGCACTTCGACTAACCATACATGCATGCATACTCAAATTTTTTCTATTTAACGTTCTAGACCGAGAATTACGACTGAAAATTGGAGTTCACACTCTTAAAGTTGCGGTATTCTCTTAGTAAATATATTTGGAATTTTTTTAAATTAAATTCCTTTAGGTCATACTTAGTTGGTGGCCAATGGTAACTCTGAAAAAGGGGGTGGCACTAACAGATCTCAACAAATAACAAGTACGTTCAGAATTTTTACTTTGGATAAAAATGCAACTCCAATTTAGAGAATTACTTTTAGACGCATTTAAACAAGACGGCTTAGATTTTAATTTAACAAGTGACATATGCGTTGAAGGAGAATTTATTGATATTTCTTTTCTTTATCTTCAAATGGGCTAAAAACGAATGAAGTTTGCTAAATAAAGTTTTATTTTAAAAAAATGAGTCAGTTTTTGATGCTGTCGCAAATTTCTCTTCGAATTTGTTGAGAAAAAACGCAGATTTACTTAAAAATTGCCAGCCAAACATGAGCCCTAGCTTAACTGACGGTCATTTTATCAGCTGTCAAGTGAATAATTTTTGGATTTTGATTTGGCATTTCAACAAGAATAGACGGAACCCTGAACAACGCTTTCAAATTGTGCAAATTTGGCCCAAAACAAGATTGCCGTTGATCCAAATTTTCATAAGCTAATTCTGTCTAGCTATGAACCGTATTTGGAGTGCGGATAGTATAGATAGAGTAGTGTATGTTGAGGTACCGTTATATCCACAAAACCTTATATTAATAAAAAAAAAACTAACTAAACTAAACTAAACATTCCTTAAAAACAATGCTGGCCAGAATGTTACAGTCAATGTTGACCATGTTTACTGACTTTTCGTTCATCAGTGGAACAACCATGATGTTCAGGGGCTGTGGCTTTAACAAGAGGACGTAACTTGTTACACAGCTCGAGACGTCTGTGAATTGGCCTTCAAGATCGTGCGCTTTAACGCCGTTTCATTATTTTTGGTGCGGATATTTGAAGTCGCTAGTGTACGCCGAAAAGCCTGAAACGATTGTTATTGAAACTGTGTTATTGCCGATATAAAGCCAAACATTTTAGAAAAAGTCATCAAAAATCGGGCCACAAATTAGACTATGTGCGAGCTAATCGTCGCGGTCGTCATGCCATATTTCATGTCAATTTTAAAAATTAATCTCAGTTTTATTCCATTTCAAAGTTTTACATCTTTTAAAAACCCACCTTTAATGGATGAATTGTATGTATGAAACAATTTTTGAAATAAGTTTGTACGAAAATAAGCAATTTTTATTTGTATTTTAAAAACTTTAAGAAATTAGTACAAAAGTCGGGTTCCGAATATCTTTTAAAACGAAAATCACTTTTCTTATTACTCTACTATTACCGCTACTGTCTAAACTTACTTTTTACGAACTTCTCAATCTTTCTGAACTACAAAATATAATTCGGGAAAGTGTTGCAAATAATTTTAGCTTTCATTCTTTATGCTGCTTTTCGGAAAAACTTATTTGTTGGACAATTACCGAGATTGTCTGTGTAGACAACATTTACGGCTTAAGAGCAGACCAGCGATTAACCTTTAAATTGGTTGAAAAATCATATTTAAGATATAATAATCAATTTTTTTTTAATTTTCTTAAAATTTCTTCAAATTCTTAATTCTTTTCAAAAGTTTTTTTAATTGACAAAATAAAATTCTTTTAAAAATTCTTTTAATGTGTCAGTTCTAGAAGTGAGAAAAGCTAAATTCAAATTACCCCTCATTTTCAATAATTTGAACAAAATATAGAAGGTCAAAATTCTGATCCAAATTAACGAATGTGAGCATGCGCGATTCCGATTTATGAAATTAGATGTTTCTTAATTCTCTTCTCTTCTGTTTGCCAGTGATAGCCGTATTTGATCAAAGATTAATAATTAATAATAATTGAGTGGCACTACAGATCATCAAAGATTGCACGTCACAAATCTCATTATTGACGGATCGTGCTAAAATTTCACCGCAGAAATCTACGAGCGTGAATATTATTCGAGAAAGTGTTGTAAATAATTTTAGCATTCATTTAAGACATTCTTTTTTATGCAATTTTTCATATCATATTTAAAATATAAAAATTAATTTTTTTTTAAGTTAAATTTTTTAATTAATTCTTTCCAAAAGTTTTTTTTACTGACATATTAAAATAAAAAAATATAAACTAGAAGTGGGAATCCCTCATTTTCAACAATTTGAACAAAGAATAGAAAATCAAAATTCTGAACCAAATTAACCAATGTGAGTACGCGCAAGTCTAATTAAGAACTTCCTACATTTTCTAATTTTTTCATTTCGTATTTTTTTCCAAAATTGTGCAAAATGCTGCCACAGATGTTTTTAAGTCCCTTCTCTTCTATTTGACGATTGCATATCACACATCTCATTATTGACGGATCGTGCTAAAATTTCACCGTGGAAGAGACGCTCGTAAATTTCTAGCTAACATTGCGAAGTACACGTCCAAGCCTTACTGTGCGTCAATATCTGTGTGAACGCTGGTTTTGCTTGTTCGGGGCGACTTGATCCCGAAAGTTTTCGCTAATATTTCTCCAATTTTTATCCATACTGAATTGAGTTTTAGTACCAGCTATTTGCATGTAACGGAATCCTTATGAACAACTGTTTTACCTCGTCTATCATCTGAGGATAGCGCGAATTCAAAAGCACATTAAGCACTATTTTGCATTTAACCTTAGTTAAACATTAATAATAATAATAATTGAGTGGCACTACAGCCCATAACGGACCAGGGCCTAGCTTCTACAACAACTACTCGTGTTGTGCATGCTATTGTTCTTCACCAGTAGAAGGGACCTACAGTTTTTTGCCGATTCTGAACGGCGAGATTTGAGAAGCTTTGCATAGACAAGTAATACTCTTTGAGTGTTGTCAGCAACTCGAAAGAGGTGGTGCGGTGAAAAAATGCTAGGTGTCCCGTCCGGGAATCGAACCCATACATTCTGCGCCGCAGTCGATGCACTTACCACTGCGCCACGGCGACCACATTAAACAGTCAGTTAAACATTACTCAACGATTTTTCTCCGACTTACCTTCTTGGCAATTGTAACGGTCATTATATCTATAGTCAACTAAACGATTTGATCGATTTTGCCAGAATTAATGAAGACAGCATTATGCATGATTACCTCCTAATTATCAGAACCATAAGCACTAGAAACGGGTTAAGCTGTGATGTTACAATCACATTTTAAACTGTACTCGAGATTTTTGAAATATCATCATATCGTAACCTAAATGGCGCGAAATCCAATTTGATCAGCATGACTGGTGATGATGATGATTGAGCATGTAGGAATGCAAAATAGTTTTTGGAACTTTGACAAAGGAGCTCAAATGGGAAATTAAAAAATTGTGTTCGTGTCTTTGCTTCGCACACTGATTGAAAGTGTGTGCTGTTAACCTAGTGTTTGTGCACTAAAGTCAGAAACGGCGCAATTTCGGTCCTGCAAGAGACTTTGGTACGCGTTTTCTCCATTTTACGAAAATGTATGCCAATGCACGATTTCCTCACTTTTTAAAAAAACTCACGCCTTTAAAGATGATACTGAAAAGCATTCTACGGTAACAAAATAATCAATTATTGCTACAAAAGCCGTTTTGGGAGCTATTGTAAAACGAGCGCCATCTATATTTTACACGTTCAACAGAATATTGTGATGAACGATCGCGAATCACTTCTATCTTCGGATATTTTCGCTATCGTTAAATGGCAATTCTTGCTTTTTTATCCTTTGTTTTATCGTAAAACTTACGCACGTCCGAAAATAAAATTTTGAGAAAAACAAAGAATCGTGCGATTGAATTTCAAGATAATCTTGTTTACTGTTCGCTGCAACTCACGAAAAATGTAAGTCCTCGAGCAAATAATAAGATAAAAAATGGCCCACTGTCAATAGTAGAACCCTCTTGAAATTCCGATCTGAGAAATGCCAGTGCACGACCGCCTATTCAGATTTAAATGTTATATGACACACATTTGGTCAAGTGACAGTGTCAAAGCGTGGGCGAGCGACCCCGTTTTTGCAGTCGGGAGGTTTGATGAAGCTCTTTCAAGAGATTTTATTCCGACGTGTTACTGATCCTCCGCCAGTGAGGTTGGCGCAACCACTGTCTCATTGTGACTTGTAATTAATTTTCAATTATGATCTGGAAGCAGTGATTTTTTTTGAGAGCGCTTATTGGTAAGGTGATGTTGGAAGCAATAACTGATGATGATTCTGGCAATTTTGTTGCGAACTGTGTTTGTGAGAAAAGAACGACAGTCACAATTTTCTTTAATCTTTCATCACAGACATATTACGTCATTCTTCAATCACCATGATTATGTCACAGGGAATGCATTTTTTTTGTTTATCTCTATTAAGTAAAATTATTATTTTCTGCCGACTGCTGGCATATTTATCTACATATACGAGGAAACTGAAAAAAATGATATAAATATTGTTTTTCTTGTTCTTAATTTTTGACGGGCCTGAACACAGTCATAAATCTGTCAAACTAATTTTTGAAGATTCGTGATAACCATAAAAATACAACATACATAAGTGTACCAAAATATTCTTAACCCAATCTAATGATTTTTTGAAAGAAATTTAGTCAAAAAATACCTGAACTTCACAAGTATCTAATATAATGGAATGATTCAATGCAACGGTTTCACACACATCAAACGTTGACAGCAATTTCCTAAAAAAGGATATTAATAATTTTCAGAAATTCGTTTAAATTCCTCTTATGATAAACCAATATGATTCACCTTCCTCAAATTATTTTATTCAGAAAAAATTCGTGTTAATTCCATTTCTGTTCCAGAAATAGATGAATTTAATTCCAATGATTATCCTACATGTGAACAAAACAAAAAAAAATATTCATATTCATCAGAATCTTAAGCCCGAAGCGTTATTCAAGGTTCCACGTGTCGAATTAATACCTTGGAGTAGATTGTTTCCACCTGATCCTATAGAATGCGCCTGAATTCATCTGATGACCTTCTCTATCTGCCAACTGTCAAAGGTTCCCCTGATGAACAGATTCAAAATGGACAGCGACATCTGCCAAACACGACCCTATCCCCTGGGCCGCTGTGCCCCTCAGCACTGCGTTAAAACTCTTCCAGGCATTCGTTTCTGTTTTATTTTTTTTCTTCTGCAACTGTCCTCCATTTTATTGAAACAAAAGGATTACATTTCATGTCTCTTTACGTTTGATTTTATTCATCAATTTAAGTTTTTTTCCTTCGAAATAACGCTCATGCGTTCATTTACTTTGCTTGAATGACGGTAATTGGAATGAGGCAACTTGGGTAGATACATCTACAGTTATACATTCCACACTCAAACACACACACACACACACACACATACACATATGAACACATACATACTCAAGAGGCAGCGCTAATCATACGTTCTAATCGAGATAAATCTCCACAAGCAACGCTATACCATGTGCGCTAGGGTGAATTATGAACTTTCCCAATGATACAAGCACGAGTACAATAAAATCCAGATCCTGCGCACATCCACCCTCTCCTGGCTAGCACCACTGATTCGAGATGTCAACAAAGCGGTGACTACACTCAATTGGGATTTTTAACCACCATAGCTCTGCTGTTTTATTGTGTTCATCTGCACGAGACGGAGAATCATAATCCCACTTATTTCTCTCGTTCATTCTTTGAAATGTGTGTATACCTGCTCGCCTGAGACGATGAGAAGCGAAAAGGAGGGAAATTGCTTTCCAAGAAAGAAAACTTCTACTTCTCTCCTCTTCGCACACTCTACGAGTTTTAGGCGCTTTTGTCATTGCGAACCGAAGTCTAACGCGTCAAAGGGAAAAGAATAACAGATTTTGAAGTTAGGCAACTTGTCGTTTATCCCATGAAACTTTCTGCTCGCATTGAAGTTGAAACTTAATTGTAAGGAACCGCGCCCACTAGTGGCGGTTGGCCTGAAAAGAAATGTACTTTTCTCCCAGTTGTCAAGACGTGTTTCACACTCGACATGATTTGGCACGTACACATTTATTGATTTAAGCTAGGAGTCAGGGTCGATACTGCGCCTGATTTATGATCTGTTGGTTGGGAGGAAAAATATGTACATTTGAAAATTAATTAGTTACTTAAATGCTGATTGTGAGTAAAGTTTTGCGAAATATAATGTATTGGTCTGTCACTAGGTCAATGTTTATACACAATCAAGCAAAAAAGCGCCAGAAAATGAGATCTGTTCACTAAACTGCAATTTGTCATCGAACAGCTCTGTGGAGCAAGTGTCAAGGCAGCCTGATATGATAGATGAGCATTTTCTCCCACAAACTTTGATATGTTGCAGCAATGAATTTCAGCAAGAATATTTACAAAATTGTAGAAAATCGAAAGCAACTTGAAGCAAAGTGTCACCAATCATCAGAGGCTCTTTCATCAACTATCTCCGGATGCTATTGCTCCTTATTGATTTACGTCATTTACGTGCTGGGCTATGTATGGCATTTTTCATCTATCCCAATGCTTTAGAATAAACTAGTCTAGTATGACGAACCTTCTGTCCATATGGAGCATACTTCGCCATGCTCCAGCCATCTCTAGACCTGGATGTGCAAAAATTTAAAAGTTTCATCCCAGGGTATAGCTTTTGAGCTGCCTCATCCGGGTGCCGTCAAGGATCCAGATTCGAACTCGTTCTCTTTCAATTCTGCTAATGCTTCCATGGCAAAGAGCATGACTGGTACAACAGACAAGTTTTTCAGTTGAGTCTTAAGAAAAAAATTCAAAGATGTCTGTTCCTATATGTAGTTTAATTGGTCCTCGAAGCGATGGTCCAAAGGAATTGAATTAGTGGTGTTTGCGTTTACTTTTTGAACTCGTTGACATTTTCGCCGCTTTTATTTTCGTGCCGGTATGTATGTATATGTCTTGAAACTTTCAGCTCGGACTTTGTCTACCTTTCTTTCGCAGGGAATTCGGAGAACAACATTAGTAGCGAAATTATTCGCGGAATGGCGCTTGTCGCTGTTTTTTGGAGATCAAGAGGCAATTAATTAATTGAACACTCTCTCAAAACATTAAGTTGCCTTGGATTAGGCTTTGATCATCACATTCCTGGACTTTAATGCAAAAACTTAAACCACTTCCTCTTGGTTGAGAGAAAAGTTTAGTGTGCGATTTTCGGCCCTGTTTGCGTTGATGACATGTCCAAGAGAACATTCAACGACGCGTCATGGGCCTAGTCAGGCGCTTTTGTATAGAACGCTAGAGACTTAGAGCGGATGAATAATCCATATCTCCGATCCGGACCGGAGTGTCTTTGAATCCGATCCATTGCGTGAAGGACACAGAGACTGTGATCGTTTCAAAAGCTGCATTGAAGTGGAGAAGGCTCTCACGCACTGCACTTTGAGATAATGACGGTGACAGAAGCATGTTGGTTGTGTCTCAGCGCCAATAAAAATTGTGAGCCGCTCTAAGAAGAAATCCCACTTAGTTGAACACTTGAACGGGCCTTTTAAAGATCGTTCTTCTAATGATGCTTATATACTCCTACATTTACGTTAGTGACCTGATCTTACTGTTTTTTATAGATAGATGTTAAAAAATTATCACATTATGTCATCTTGACTAAATTACTTTTTTTGTTGTTTGAAGGGATTCGTTGAAATCCGAATTACATGTAGCAGAGGAAATCCTATCCCTATCAAGTTTATTAGAAATCTCGATACTTCTTTGCAAAGAAACATTTACATATGTGATCGTCGATCTTGATTTCATTGATTGTTTTATGAATTCATCGCAGGGGGAAAATCTGGTTAACTATGTTCTTTTACTGGCCTAGACGCACGTTCCATATAGAACGTGTACAACTTATGTGTTGTTTACACTGATAACATTATATTTGAAATCTAGAAAGTCGATTTGAACGTACAAAAACCGCTTCAAATAACGAGTTTTCCCACGCACGATCACCCAGCACGATAATCCCTCAGGTTTTCTTATTTCTTTAATTAATGTCTAATAAATCTGTCTATCATGTTAGACCCCAATTTTACTGCACCAGTGCGTTTTTGAATCGACACACTTTATATCGAATCTTTTACAAGATCAGCCAGTCTCCGGGTCCTACGATCTCTGGCTTAAACCGCTCTTATGACTCACGAAACTTATTAGGTGTTTTTGGGGATATTACACAGAGTGGCAAATAGGATCTTGTACACGAAGTAATCTGATTGATCTTTTACTCAATCAATTTTGAGGATCGGGCAAATAAAAACAAGACATCACACATCGGAAAGAGGATCATCAGCATGTATCCTAGTGTATCATAGCTAGATAATACATAGTTACGAAATTTAAGTTCATCGTTCATCAAGAAGAAGATCCCCTTAGTCCTCGTTGCAGGCTATGAGCACGATTACTTAGATTCTCAGTACTGATAACGATCAGCAGTCTCTGTTCGTCCAGGCTATAATTTGAACTCTTTTAAAAATAATCCTAAAATAATCCTTGGATATCATAAAGTTTGTTATTTAGTATTTCGCCAAAAAAAAACCTTCTTTCTTCCAACGAGAGCTTCTTATGCTGTCTAACTTTGTCTTTCTAAGAGGCTGAGCGTGTTATCTAAAATTCTTTTCTTAGAGCTTAAGATCGTCTCTCATCGTTTCACGTAATATTACCTTGTCTACATTGCCTATTTAGCATGAACCTACCTATACACGTCGTTAAAATAAAAGTTTCTTTGGCAGAGGCGTTAAGGTCAGAAAAGTGACACTTGAATGATCTATCACTCTGTCCCGGCCTCGAACTTCTAAAGATCTCTTAAGTCATTTTTTCACGACTAAAACGCAAAAGTTTCAGTTTTCAGTTCAATTTTAGGCATATCAATGGGTATGGAAAAAACCGAAAACATGGGTGCAGAGAAGGCTTGTTTTCATTAGTTGCTCGACTCGCTGGTTGTATAAAATCAGCCTACTTCCACCTTTTTCTTTTGATGAGAAAAGATGTGGTCTAGCTTGCCTCCTCAAACCGTCGTGCTCGCTGTATTTTCTGATGAATCCGATAGTCATCTGCTGTCGACTGACGCCAGCATCACTCAGTTCGATGGAATACGCACGCCTGGCTGAAATCGGAATTACTGATCTGCCAAGTGTCCTAATTACTGATCTGCCAGGTCTGATGAAGTATAATGAGCACCTATAGATGGTTTTGACCAGATCAGCTTGGTATTACCAACAGATTATACATTCGGGCCATTTAGATTTAATTTAATGGTGTCCGGCTGAAGAGGAAGGTACTAAGTTGCGAAATATTGCATGAAAGGTGGAACTCTTCAAAAGTGAGCACAGGGATTTGATAGTACCCTGTACCCTATCAGTACAAGTGATACTGCCGCTTTTTGATATGAGATTGTTCTTTAGCCAGAAAAGTGCCCCTTTTATTCTCCAGCGTTGCGACCTGTATGCTCGAAAGTCGCAGAAGGAGAAACCGAACCTAACTACATATCTCATCGATCCGTCTGTGAAGATTGATTGATGAGGATCAACCAGCGGCTGTGACTTCCAGTAAATTCTGGGGGGTATGGCGATTGAGATGTTCTTCTCAATGACAAGTTTGGTGAGTTGCGATCAGTGCGCACGGGAAGAAAATTAAATTGTCGAGCAATTAGGAGTGACCAAATTGGAAAACTGTCGTCCCTTTATGAAGTAACACTGGTCGAGCCGCTGTAAGGGTTGCCACCTGTCGTTAAAAGCTACAAAGGAGGAAGAAGTACGCAGACGCATAGGTAGGCCGATCTTTGCACACGGTTTGTAAAATTGGGACAGTTTTATCGGTTTCCGAAGAGCAGGATTGATCTCACCACTGAATTGTAGATGCAGCAGAAAACACATAGTTGAATACCCCATTTAAATTCGAGAGGATTCTCTCTTGGATATTGGACCATCTGCTAAAACGTTGTTAAATATTCAATCAATAAGTCTTTTTCAGCTGGATGTTGTTAAATTTGCGAATACTATTGATAGTAGGAAGACTAAGTGCACCGTAAATTCCCCAAGGCGCACGAAATACATTTCGCACAGAACGCTCATTTCTGTAACAGCTGAACAATTTGGAGACGCTATTGGGTCATGATGACTTGCCAAAAGACTTAGTACAAATGTGATTAGGAAGATTGATCTGTCAAAAAGCATATTGACGTCACAATGAAGCACCCATTATTTAGCATTGACGATCAAACCGAAAGCTAAGATAAACAAATTTTTCAATGATCGGAGTACACCTTGGCACAAGTTTGTTTCAGTCAATGGGGAGTTCTTTTAAGAATAAAATATTAGTTTTGATGAATAATATTGTATTTTAAAATTTCTGCATAAAATCCGGGAACCTTTTGATTAAGGTAGATTTTATATCGACAAATGATGCATGATGTCCCTACCGTGGCCCTATAACCTATTTTGATGAGTCATAAGACCATGGTCGTCAGTCCACAAGAAATGAGTGCAGTCTTATAACTTGGTGGGATAATGCACAATTGATTTCTGAATTTCTGTCCAACTCAAGTTGACTTCAAACATAAGTCCGTTATGGTTCAAAGACGTGACTGAAGTACCTTGAGTTTAATTGTCATTGTCTTGCAAATGTCAAATGTTCTATTGACCTTCTTCTTCTTCTTCATTTACTGTCGCTACAGTCAGGGGTAACTGTGCATCAACCAATATGCATCTCCAGCTAGCACTATCTCTCTCCAGCTGCCTTCAATTGCGCACTCCAAGTTGGTTGAGGTCCTTCTCCGATTGTGTGCACCATCTCAACCAAGGCCGTCCTCTCTTGCTGTGCCCCTATGGTTCGGATTCGAAGGCTTTTCAGGCCGGATCGATGGTGTCCATATGCTTTACATGACCTAGTCATCTTAAGCGTTATATCAGAAGACACTTGACAAGGCGCATGTCGCCATAGAGCCTATAAAGTTCTTTGTTGAATATTTTTCGCTTTTAGTGATGTCCAAATTTCCGCGCCATAGAGTAGGACTGGGATGATAAAGCTATATACTATATAAAGAAAGCTTATCCTTCGAGAGAGGGCTTTATTACTCAATTGCCTTTTCAGCCCAAAGAAACATCGATTGGCAAGAGTGATTCTGCGTTTGATTTCGGTACTGTTGTTGTTGTCCATATTTACCACGGAGCCGAGGTAGGCGAAGTTCTTTATTACCTCAAAGTTTGTGCTGCCTAGTAGTACGCTCCGGCTAAGACGACGATGTTCAGTGTCCTTCCTTGATGACAGCATATACTTCTTCTTGCCCTCATTTAATGCCAAACCCATTCGAGCCGCTTCCGCTTCAATGGCAGCAAACGCCTCGTTAACAGCTCGCTGTGTTCGTCCAATCACGTCAATGTGGTCGTAAGCTAGCAATTGAACTGACTTTTGGAAGATCGTGCCTCTGGTGTTGATTTGTGAGTTATCTCAATCTTCTCTAGAATGATGTTGAAAAAGTCACATGACCACATGTCGCCTTGTCTACCTTTTGACATTGAAGATCTCGGTAAGTTTATTACCAACCTTGACAATCAGACGAGTTTGGTAAGAATGCCAATTGTAGACATGACACTGTATTGCTCGTTTCTATACACGCCTTAAAATCGACGAATAGGTAGTGCGTGTTGATTTGCACTTCTTGCATCATTTCCAGGATCTGCCGTAAAGTGAAGATCTGGAATAATGACGAATGGTTTCAAGCGTTCACACAATACGGCAGAGAAGATCTTGTACGCGATGTTAAGGAGACTGATCCCTAGATAGTTGGCACAGTCGAAGGGGCATTTCTTATGGACTCGACAAACTACGGAGGGATTCCATTCATCTCTCAACCAGTTCGTCTCCAGCTGCTTTAAACACTTCTTGGGACAGTGCGCCCTCACCAGCAGATTTGAGATTTGACTTCAGTCTCAATATTGCTATCTTGAACTCGTGTAAGTCGGGGGACGGAATTCTTGTTGACCTTCGAAATCTTTAATTAGGTTTGTTTGAATTGCTTAGGAGCTCGTCAAAGTAGAACTCATTTAAAGATATTGACTTAATCTGACCTAAACTTGGGCGGTAGCAAAAGTGATGGAACTGACGCGAGACTGATGATTTGTAAATAGTAACAATAGAGAGATGATGATCAGCAAAGTAAATTTAATTTAACTAGATTAGTATTTAGGTTTACTCGATCGACATTTTAGTAACTCACTTTTTCCATTTAATTTCAGCCAAAAATGGGTTCTTCCAGACACAACATCATGCTTGTGCTTTCTGTCGTCTTGGCGATCGGCAGTTTCACAAGGGCAGGAGGTAAGTTTAAGAAACCTGAAATGAAAAGAATAAAGCAAATTGCATGTTCATATATAGAATATTTAATGATTGATTTTTGTATTTCTTTCTGATAATTTGCAGCACAAAGTAATGCTGAACCTGAGTTTTTGGCAGACATCGCAAATATAACAGTGCCACAAGGACGTGATATTTCATTCATATGCATAGTCAATAATTTAGCACAATACAGGGTAAGTTCCCGACGATCTTGCAATTATATTTAAAATGTATGATCGATCTATATTATGTTATATTCCTTAAATTTCCCCTAGTCCTTTAATTAACGATCGAAATTTTTGTTTGTTAGTTTCGTTTTCGAATTCGGTTCCAAACAGAAAATCTCTTGATCAATGTTTTTGTATCTCTTTCCCATAGTTCTTGATATGATCTGAATTTAATTTAAGAAAATGTGCACCTTAAAATCTTATAAAACACGTAAGGTGTGATCTGTCATGAGGTTTAATTTTTGTCTAATAAACATGCATACATACATTTAAAAGTGATCTTAAAATTGTACCTCATAGTTTCTGCTGCCCATTATTATGCTTTGTCCGTCGATTCTGTGCTTCCTTCGTTATGGCAGCATACATTTTGTTTAGACGTTATTCACCGGTAGCGCCCTTTCAGCTGCTTTTGGTTCAATGCTAGCAAGCGCCATATTGACAGCATATTGACTTGCTGTGATCGTCAGCGAAGGCATGCAGTTGAACCGACTTTTGGAAGATCATACCTCTTGGGGTTGACGGTTGCACGAATTTCTGAAGTATTATATTAAAGAAATAATACGGCAGCGTGTGGCTGGTCTCGGTGAGTTAACCAACCGTCATGGAGCAGTAAGTGTGCTCCACCGTCGTCCTGCTTAACTTGACGCATTTGAATAGAATGTCAACACTAGGTTCCCCTCAATGCTCGCAGTCATATATAGTTTTGAAATCGATGAATAGGTAGTGAATGTCGATCTGCATCTCTTGGGTCTTTCTCAGAATCTGTCTGTGCAGCTTCGTCGATGGTGGACTTCCCTGGAAGACGTTCACACACACACACAAAACGGCATAGAAGATCTTATATGCGATGTTAAGGAGACTGATCGTTGGTTGATGCAGTCAAAGTCTAGCAACTGATATATAATGTTGGCTTCAAAACCGTAAAGAGTAGCTAGCTTGTTCCTAAGGACCTGAGATTTTACATATCCCTAGAGAAAATAGTCTAAAAATGTGATATTGCTTTATCTAGGCTATCCACTTACCGTAGCAAAACGTGAAATTAAATGATCACCAAAATGAGAAATCATCTAAATGCTGGTAGCACCGTCTTCTAGAAACTAGAGCTCAAATATTTTATTTGAATATTGTTTTGTGTTAGTATCAATATGATCTCAAATTCTGGTGGTCCAAAGAAATTTAGTAAACAGTAAAATAAAGTCGTAGAAATCAGTAGACACCCAAAAATCATGACTTTATTTTGTAGGAAAGTTTGTTCTCTAAACGCGGACAAAGATTTGATCTACATCCGATGTTGCATCCGAGTTCCAATTTAATTTTTTTTTTAAATGATATAAGGTGAAATTCAGCCAATATGCCTCTCCCGCTAGCACGATCTCCTAACAGCTGCCTCCAATTTCACACCCCAAGCTGGCACCGCTTATTTGCGTCATCTTAGACGTTGTCGTCCTTTGTTATGATGTTACAATGGCTCGAATTAAAAGATTCTCTCTAAATGACCTAACCATATTTAGCTTTTTATGTGTAGACGCTAAAGTAGGTGCATACCGTCGTAGAATTTTGTTCGTTTAAAAATTACCTCCAGGACCAAAAATCGCACCTAAAACACTTAATTCGAAGAGTATTTGGAGTTAAGTCAGTGAAAAATTTCACTTCACCGTGACGTAGTGGGTAAGTGTTCCGACTTTGAAGGATCGGCTTTTAATTCCGAGACTCAAAATTAAACTGTATGTCCCCTCTACTCGTACATGCACAACCCAAGTAGTTGCTACAAAAGCCGGGGCTTGGGTCCTAGTGAGCTGTAATGTCTCCCAGTTTGCGAAAATTTGTATTTTTGAATGCATTCATATCATTATTTGCCGGCTACCTCGAAAGGGTAAGGCGATCAGTCTTTGCCCAACTGAATTGTTGAAATGAGGAAAGCTACAGAAAATTGCAGATCTGTCATCATGAGATGTCACGAGTTATTGGTTATGCTCCGAAATTCTTACACCTCCAATTTTTCCTGCAGACTAGGCCTGTTGAGACGTGGATGGTAGGCCAGCAAAAAGCCGAAAACAGATTACATAAGGATTAAATCGGTGTAAATCGGTTGAAAATCGGTTTATTTAAAGAAAAATCATAAAAATAGCTAATGTTTGTAACAATAATAAACATTCACTTATGTTAAAGTTGACAAGTCGATCAAGTTTTCAGTAAAACGACACAAGGTCACTACAGGTCTGAAATCTAATCAGTCGAAGATCTACAAAATCTTTCCGCATGCACATACGTTTCGGGGATGTCGCCTATTGCGATGACCATAGTCATTTTAGCGATCAGTTCATGATTACCAAATTCATCGCTCTTTCAACCTGATCGCACATTTGTACACAGGATTGTGACAAATCGAATATTTGAGGAGTGATCACTCGTTATTTTAAAATTCAATTCTGATCGAAAACTTCATCCAATCGCCCAATTGATCGGGGATAAATGACGAACAGTTAAGGAAAATATTCGGCACGTCGATTGCATCCAATCATCTCAAAAATTAATTAAGTGCTACATATTACGCACTGTATATTCAATGTCAAATCAATTGAAGAAATGTTAAATAAAAAGTTTAGTTTAGACCCGAAAATTATCATGATTTTAGTTAATGTTTTCATGACAGTTCGCATCTCATTCTTACTGACCTAACATTCTCCCCTAACTGACCTAAGAATCCCTACAGAACTCTTTGCGGCTTTTACTCGTTCTGTTGACAAATTTATTGAAAGAAAATTCGGGGAATTGAGAAACAAAGTACAGTGTCAGCCATTGACACTGTAAAGCGAGTTAGGTAGTTTAAATGATAGTATCTCAAAGCAAAAAGTTTCCCAAAATGATCTGAAGGCTAAATTATGAAAGCAGTAATGTTGTTAAAAATCGGTAAATATCGATAGAGATCGAGACAAGATCAACGCCGACAATTCTCTTGATGCATGAGCTCAACCAGATCATTTCCAGGTGCTTTCAAGAGTTCTCCGGATTGTCTGCCAACCCCAGTAGCCCTGTTCGTCTTCAGTCTCGATGGTGCTATTTAGATTTCGTGGAAATGTCGGGGACCGAATTTTTGTCCATTGTCGCTCGAATTGATGGTTTGGCAGTTTACAGAAATTATTTTTCCGAATTCTCCGCACTAATCGCAACTCTACTACAATTTGTTCATCTTTACACTGGCAGGTTGGAATTCCCATTGTATTCTGTCGTAATATTTATCCACATTTTCATCGCTGACGCCTCATGTTCTTTCTTTCTTTTTACTGAAGTGGGTCCTCATTTTTCCTTTTTGTGTGTGTTGAATAAAAACAAACTGTTACTACTGCAACTGCTTTTATTGACAAAAATCGCCGCTGCCAGTGAAGGTCAACGTATTTATATTAGAAAAGCATTTGACTTTTTGAGACTTCGGGTCGTTCAGCCGATCAGCTGGCTTACACTTTTCTAAGCCAGAGCGAGATAGGACTATTAAGTCATGATGACACAGTGTGTTTGCTTTTTTTTCTTCTACAGCTCGGCCATCCTGACCAATTGATCGACCCGATCACAATTGAGTTTCCAACAAAGTATATTCGGCTTTCTAAAAAACAAATAATTTAATAATTTTCCAATATTCAAATAATTCAAAGTTAATAATTCAGTAAGAGATGTAATTTACAATCAAATATTAATATAAGAAAAGTTGTAAATGAGAAAAAGGGGTTTGGAAACTGACATGCATAAAAATGCTTTTGTTTACATTACAATTCAGCGCTAGAATCAAGATCCTCCGAACGCTCAGCAGTTTCTTTCGTGTCTTCATCGGCATCCACTGTTTCCACTTTATATGGCCTTATATTTTCTGGGGAGAACACACCTTGATACGGCAGTCGAGTCAGCTGAAGTCCTTCGATATCGGCAACGAGATATCTATCGTTGACCATGTACGGACCGCGGAATTTAGCTAAAAGTTTTTCCGTTTTCTGCTTGATGAGTCCGATGATGAATATTTTTCGTCTTGATCGTCATCGGAATAGTAGCTTCGACTGCGATGTGTGCTGCGATTACGAGAGCGCTTCTTTGATTTCTTCTTGCTGTGGTGACTCCGCTAAGAGGACTTCTTTTTCGACTTGTGTGACTTTGACTTTGAGCGTTTAACACGTAATGCTGACTGCCTTGATCGTGACCGTGATCTCTTTGGAGATATTATCACAACTTCTGGCGTTTGAGTGTGCGGAAGTGCTCGTGATCTGGATTGTCTTTTTTTTTGTTTCGACAGTGACCAATTGGACGTCGTCATCATCATCCGCTGCGTTGGTACCACCGTTAGATCGATGCATTTCGTAGCATGTGTTGCTGTTGAAAGGATTCTGACCGATTTCAGTGTCGGACTTGTCATCACCGTAGGAAGAAATGGGAATGGAATGTACGGATGAAGCATCCCATTCATCTGCGTCTTTTGTTTCTGTAGTTGGCTTTGTGGAGAACTTTGTGGAATCGCTATTCGTAGAGTGGGAAGAACCCTGTTCTGTGATGTCGATGTTAAAAATCTTCTTGGTGACGTCTGCCAGGTTATCTTGCTCTCCTTTTAACGAGTGGACACCGATATTGACACTTGCTGTTCTGGGATCTTGACTGCAGCTGATGTTCCCGTTTTTTTACCAAACCAAGCCCGTTTTTCTCATGAAGTCTCTGCCTAAAATGAAAGGATAATTCATTGAAAAATTCTTTACTATAAATAATTGAAAACTAATAACTGAACTTTCGGATTCCACTCTAGTATTGACGCTTCCAATTACTTGCAATGGGCTGTTGTTCACTCCACAGTAGTTTTGTGTCGGCTTTTCCAACGTTGACAACAAAGCGGCAGGTAGAAATCTCTCCTGAAGGAAACTGATGGGACTCCCAGAGTCCAGCAGCGACAGCAGCACAATCAAGGCTTCCATCTGGTTATTTGTCCATCTACATCGCACATTTCGTTCGAATTCATTATTCATTGCTGTCGGCGTTGGCTGATATTGTTGCAACGTCATAACCGATGTTTCCTTCTCGTATTTTGTTGAAATATGGGCAGGTTGTCCGCACTTGTAGCATACTACATCCTTCCTTGGAGGTTTTGGATGGGTATTGGTTATTGTTTTCTGCTCACTGGGCTGTGTACGACGGATGTTTAAACTAATTGATGGCAATTTGGCAACTCGTTCGGTGCTGTCCCGTTGATTACTCTTCAGTTTATTATACTTGCGAAGCGCTGATTTTAAGTCTTCAATAGTGTTCGCGTTGTACAGGATGCTTTTGTTCACTTCGGAGTCCGGAATACCCTTTATAATGAACTGGATTAAGTCCTCCTCTTCAACTCTGCCATGTGACGCTATCTCCTGCATATGAAGGACATATTGCTGCAATGACTCATCGCGTCGTTTCCTTCTCTCCCGAAGCTCATCGTACATGTCGGCTCTTGTCACTACTTTCACGAACTCACTTCTCAAAGCATTTTTCAGTTGTGTCCACGTTCGAACATTCACTGTTCGTACAAACAATTTGGCTGTCCCCTTCAGGAGCCTTTTGGCGAAGATGAACTTATTCCTTTCATCCAAGTCTAGGGCCTCGCAGCAGTCCTCGAACTGTTCTATCGAGTAACGGACGTTGAAATTGTCGTCTCCACTAAAAGGCGAAACTGCATCCTCGACATCCTTAAAGCTGCAAACGGGCGATCGTTGAGAATTTAATTCTGTGTCCTCCATTTGCAGCGCGCTCAACTGTTGCTTCAATTTATTGATTTCCTCCTTCTTCTTACAGATTCTCTGCAGTTTAAGTAGCTCCGCATCAAGTGTTTCTTCGTCTTCACTGCTGGGTGCAAAGCTAGAAGCACGATCTCGCAGTGGAGCTGAATCATTGCACAGACTTCTAGACGTCGACGGAAATTCTTGAATCAGAGCGGCCAAGTCCTCGTTTAGTAATTCGCCACTGCTTCTTCTAATCGGATTTTTAGTTCGGCTTTAGCGCCGGTTGTTTGGCACTTTAAAAGTCTTAGCAGGCTCTTGAGTCTCGGAACTGTTGCAGACTCTAACAAATTAACCCACTCTTCCGACATTCTCAAAATCGCACCAAACGAAATTAATTTTCCGACTAAAAAAAACGCGATAAATACACAAACGTACACTCGCACTTGTACAGCCACTCCAACCAGGATTAACCGAACACTTTTTGAATCGGGTACTGTAATCCCACTTCTGAGAATTGTAGAAGGAAAATTTCGAAAAAGAACAAACTGTTACCACTGCAACTGCTTTTATTGACAAAAATCGCTGCCAGTGAAGGTCAACGTATTTATATTAGAAAAGCATTTGACTTTTGGAGACTTCGGGTCGTTCAACCGATCAGCTGGCTTACACTTTTAAATAATCCGAGTTGATATTGACATCTTGGACATCAAGCATGCTGGAGAACTTTTTGACGTTGATCGCGACGTAATCAGTCGGAATCAATAAACCGTCTAGTTCCTTTATTTATGTTTAGGCGAGGTATTTGCATTCTAATACCAGATAGCCTGAGGACGAAGTCTGCAGCCTGAGGATGTGTTGTCGGGCAGGCTGTGTTTCCCGATGACTCCAGTCCAAATGTCTTCCTTTTCATGAGGTGCGTTAAAATCTCCCAGATCGGTTTCGGTGCTGTGGGCGTGGGCGTATTTAGGTGCATAGGTGAAAATCAAGTTAGTGTTACCGAAACTATCGTTGATGGGGAACGGCATGAGGCGTTGGCTTACGGGATTGAAGTTGAAGCCATTTTGCCTTAATCCACATCAAGCAACAAATCCACAACCCAATAAGAGCTGCTTTCCTTCTCTGTCACCGATTCTTTTTCTCTTTATGCCCAGTCAACTACATCGCTTTTCCTCTTGTATCTGTTTAGTCCTCTTTGTATCTGTTTAGTGCCTCCGCAAGTTCACCGGTTGCACATGGTTCATTGTGGAACCTTACATTTAACGTGCAAAACCAAACGGAGCTACGAAGGCCCTTATAAAATACAATCCGCTTACGTGTCGAAGTTAGAAAAAGTTTTGTAAGTTTGAATTTTTGCTTTTCTGGGGAAATTTTGATATTATCGATCTTGTCAGAACTTGTCAGAACTTTGTCTTTCTGATAGATCAATTATTTACTTGACTAAGGATTTTGTGCAGTGAATGATCAACTTTAGACACAAATTTAAATGTATACATGTTAAATTGACTGCGGCAATGTGTTTCGCTTCTGATTACAGACTTTAATTTGTTTCAGATTTGGTTAAAAAAATGATTAACATTATTGTAACTTTGTAACTTTTTTCATTTTAGGTGGCGTGGATTAAATCCGATTCAAAGGCGATTCTTGGTATACACACTCACATGGTATCTCTGAATCCGAGGCTATCAGTAACACACAACGGGCACAATACTTGGAAACTGCTGATCTCAAATGTTCAACTGAACGATTCTGGCAGTTACATGTGTCAGTTGAACACAGATCCAATGAAGAGTCTGGTAAGTAATTATCATTCGCATTGATTGCCGTTGATGCACGCTGCTTTTGCGACTGATCATTCGATAAAGAAGATCGCATACTCTGCATACAATCTCTAATCATTTGTATAGGTCCTAATCAAAGCTTGCTTACTTGGAGTGTTCTACAAATCTTATGAATCTGCTTTGAAATGACGACTTGGTCGTTGAATTACTAAATTATAGATAAAATTGACAAATATATATAACAAATTTGTAGAATGATTTACACTGCAAGCCAATAGAAGGTCATACATTTCGTAGTTTTAAGTTGGTAGCGCTGACGTTTGACACAAACCAAACTCAGCTGCCAATTTAATGAAAAACCTCTCAAAAGTGTATATTGCATTGGGAACTTACGCAACAAGTTGAGGTGTTGTGTTGACCATTCACAAAAAACAACAAATTAAACTATGCTTGACTATCGAGGCTCTTTATACATTTGAAAGGTCCTTGTACGCCACTAGTTTTGGATCCCACTTTATGTTGGCTTTGAGAGCCACTGTGGTTTGTAGCGTTATCAATGGTAATTTTTTTTCAGCTTCTGGATCAGTTGAACTATGTGCGGTGACGTACAAAAGCAAAAAATTTCCAATCGGTTGCTATATACATATATATTATATATACACATATATATATATATATATCCTTTGTTCCTAGGCGGATCATAGCACCTTAATAATCAAGTTGTATTTTGATTTATCTAGAGCTAGAAATTACTTCATTGTTCATTTCTATCTAGAGCTGCTTTTGTTTCGTTAAGATGGGTATTTTGGTGTATGAAATGTATGTGGGATCGGGAGCCAGACCAACTGGAGTTTCTCTACAATACAATAGTTTAGGATCAGGCGACAAAACAAAAAAAATACACAGAAACGGACGAAACAAGCAACATCCACGCGACAAACAGGGAGACGACGAACACGGACGAACAAACATACAATTAACACCTAGTAATTTCTAGAGAATTAATATTGTTTATGAAGAAACATTTTTATTATAGTGTAGACTAAGAAAACGAATTTAACCTGGAGGATGTTTCTCGAGGAGTCAGATTCCACGTTTCGCAACCATACAGGGCACTGACTGATACGCGCGATGATCTTCACACTTTCGGTTGTTACTTTATAATAAATTCTTAATGGCACTACAGTCTAGAAGGGCAAGGGTTCAGCTTCTTGTATCGTGTGTACTACTGTTCACAAGTGGAGTGAGCTTACAGCTTATTCCTGACTGCGAATGACGTAGTGCTGTAGAGAAATGCAAGATGTTCAGCCTAATAGCCGAATAGCGAAGGAAAAGTTGGTCCTTTGTGCTAGGAGCCAAAATTAGGGTTTCTAAGATTTTTGGCTTAATGCGATCTTACGTGACTAGGGACCTAAGCTCCAAATAAATTAAAGATTGAAATCTGTCTGTGCTAGATCGTTGGTGAACAGCACTGTAGAAGATTCACTAAGTTCAGTTCTTGCATCTGATCATCTAATGTGTTCTTGTTTATTATTTGTGTGCTGTATGTATTAACAAAGTAAGCAGGGGTGGTGACATCTGTCGCGATCCCAACCTTTGAGGGACTGCTAGAGAAATCTTTCCGTTTTGTTGGGTACTTTTCATACGACTTTTTCAATATCATTCTTGAGAAGATCGTGCGTAACACACAAGTCAACATTAGAGGCACAATCTTCTGAAAGTCTGTTCAACTGCTGCTGCCGACGATAATGACGTGATTGGGCGAACACAGCGAGCCGTCAATGAGGCGATTGCTGGCATTGAAGCGGAAGCGGCTAACATGGTGGTTAACGAGGGCAAAACGAAGTACATGATGTCATCAAGAAAATACACACAACACCGACGTCTCGGACAGAGCGTCACACTAGGCAGCAGAAACTTGGAAATAGTCAAGGACTTCGTCTACCTCGGCTCCGCGGTTAATAGGGACAACAACACCAGTGCCGAAATCAAACGCAGAATCACTTTTGCCAATCGCTGTTTCTTTGGGCTCAAGAGGCAATTGAGTAATACTTAGTCAAAGGACTAAGCTTGCTTTATATAACAGCTTGATCATCTCAGTCCTACTCTATAGCGCGGAAACCTGGGCGTAACTAAAAGCGGATAAGGAAACCCTTAGTATTTTGAGAGAAAAGTTTTGCGTCCGATTTTTAGTCCTGTTTGCGTTGATGGCATCTGGAGGAGAAGATTAAACGACGAACTCTATGGGCTGTACAGCGACAGTGCCTGATCAAGCATCTTTGGATACAAGGCTTAAGATGGTCATTAGAGCGCATCTACACCACTGCTCCGGCCCGAAAAGTCTTCGAATCTGGGCCATTGGGACAACGCAACAGAGAATGGCCTAGGCTAAGGTGGCGCACACAAGTGGAGAAAGACCTCAACCAACTTGGAGTGCGCAACCGGAGGCAGCTAGGGAAAGATCGTGCTGGCTGGAGATCCATGTCGATTGAGGCCGAGGCTCACCCCGGACTGTAGCGCCACAAGAAGAAGAAGAGATTACACTCAGAGGAATTTGAAAGATCTATCATCGGTTTTCGTGCAGAAAAAAACTATGACAATATTCATGTTTTTGAACAAAGAGGTTGCTAACGGGTATACGTGCGCTGGGAGGGTATCTGTCTCATTCCAAGTAATTTTTATGAAATTTCAGATATAGATGCATAGAGCTAGCGATCTTTGCCCATATTTAGTGTGGTGCATAATTGGAGGTGGATCATGTACATGTAAATTTATATATATAATTTATATATGTTATAGGGAGATTTATTGAAATGAATGGCCCTTCCTTAGCGAGTTAACTGCATCTGTCGATCAAAAGATCAGAGATGGGTTGTTTGTAGTTGTGGAAGCCATAACGGGTTACTTCGTGATCGGTGAGCACGCTAGTAAACTAAGTGTTCCATTGAAAGATTTCTGCATAAGCTGTATGAACAAGGAGGGATCGGAAAGCTTCCTACAGCTGCTCTGCTCCTGTCCGATAATATCGTGTCTCATAAATAAATACCTAAGCACCTATTTTCTTAGTCCATGCGTGACTTCAACAACGCACATCTCACCAATTTATTGAACTTTCTCATCGGCTAACTTTTCACCTCAACGATCACTATACAAGCATTAAAATTGTTTTCGATAAAACTATGTTTATACACAAACGTAGAATAAGTAGAAATAGAGTGATCATGCTTGATGTTCGCTATGATGCTAACAGCAAGGGTATGGTTCGGGTATATTTGTGTCGGATGAAAATTTGAATGATGAACCAAAAAACGAAACCACTCGTGTTCGAGTGTAATTCGTATTTGTCAAGCCCTTAACGAGATGTAGCTGCGTACAAAATTCTTAATTGAAATTTTGAAAAAAAAACCGACCGTATCTTAAAACATTCCCTTTTTTATATTTTCAGTCAGGATATCTTGAAGTTGTTGTTCCACCTGATATACTCAATCAGGGACCAGCCGAAGCTGCTTTGGGTGTAAGTAATGAAGGTGGAACCATAGAGTTGCTGTGCAATGCTACGGGTGTCCCGCATCCAACAGTGATCTGGAAGCGGGAAGGGGGCAAGAGTATTGTCTTAAGAGGAGAAAACAGGGAAAAGCAAGGTTTGGAAATTACACCAAAGGAATTGTCTTGTTTTATTTTTT
Organism: Eristalinus sepulchralis; assembly: GCA_944738645.1. Taxonomy (NCBI): domain Eukaryota; kingdom Metazoa; phylum Arthropoda; class Insecta; order Diptera; family Syrphidae; genus Eristalinus; species Eristalinus sepulchralis. Next base: position 47,884,008 of record OX122883.1, on the reverse strand, counting down.
GCATATGTATGTCTTTCAATTTTCAGTGGTAGAACTGGTGAAGGGAACCAGACTGTTTTTAACACATGTACATCGAACCGATATGGGTGAATATTACTGCATAGCGTCGAATGGTGTTCCACCAACAGTGAGCAAGAAATTTGATGTCTATGTACACTGTAAGTATTGTTGCAACAAGACTGTACATCATGTAAAACCTAAAACACCACTCAGTCGCGATGCTAGTTTGACTGTTACGCGAGTTTTTGTCTTTGGTAAATCCGGCTCGGAGGACCAAAAGTTGTATTTCGAATTTATAGTCTCTGCTGATCGATTCCGACCAAATTTTGGTCTTCATTGAAAACATTACACCAAAGTGTTTGATAATTTAAAAACCAAAGTCATGGATAGGTACGTCGACTCGCATTCCTAAGGTTCTGGTTCTATTCACGCCCCGTTCTGTATGGTTCCTACTCGTTCGAGTTGTTGACAACCTCATAGAGTAGTAGTTGTCTATTAAAAGCTTCTCAAAACTCGCCTTCCGATGTCGACAATAAACTGTGGGTCTCCTCCATTTGTGCGAGAACCATAGCATGCACAACACGATTAGCTGCTGAAGAAGCAAAGTATCAGTCACATGTGAGCTAGTGCTACAGGGCAAGCATGGTGTGCACATTATGTCAACTTCGTGTACAATGTTCGCTAATTCTTTATCAACAAACTATGGCTTTTTCTTATTTCGTTAACCAATAAAATTAAATTATACAATTTTCACCCATAGTTCCACCGACAATAAAAGCCTTGAATCAATTGGTGGCAGCACCAGTTGGTAGCCAAGTAACCTTAGAGTGTTTCGTTGAAGTGTATCCGAAACCATTAAATGGATGGTACAGGGATGAAGGTAAGTGTCACGCTTTAATCATCAATTCAACACAGAAGCATATTTTTCTTAGTTTACTTAAAAAAACTTCCAGATCTGTTAAAGGTCCACGATGGACTAAAGTACAACATATCAGAGATGATGATAAATGCCTACACATGGCAAATGAATTTGACAATATATCAGTTAACAAAAGCCGATTTCGGTGCATATATCTGCTCGAGTGCCAATGGCCTTGGAAAGCATGAGGCTCGAATAAGACTTCAAGGTAAATATTTCCCTAAAAATAAGACTGATCTGCATTCTGTGGGGTCGTGAGGTTTAACTTTTTTGTTCTCTTCAATGTACTTGCAGAGCTACGTTTGCCGAAGCCAAAGACCACCATTGTAACGAAGGTTATAACAACGCCGAAGGTGAACCGTAAGCAGACTTTAACGTACAATAAGGAGGCCAACGAGGTATTTCGACCGAAACCGGCTATAGTGATAAGTCATATCCTTGAGAATAGCACCGATGTGACTAACAGCAATGATGCAGGTGAGTGTAAACATGAGACGGGAAGAATTACAAGATCAGGATCTTGAATAATGTTAATGTAATTGTTCCAGAGATAGCGCTATTTTTTCATCATCTCTGACCAGTTTAAATATTTTAATCACATAGTCGCTGACATTTAAACTGAAAATCTGTTTTACATTCACATTATCGGTTGATTGAGTATATACCTTTTCAAGGCATCACAAGACATCCAAGATCGTGTCCCGAATTCTTTTAAACATTTCCATCGGCGACGGCTGTGGGTGATCAATTTGTCAAACATTTTACCATTTTTTTAGTTTTATTTGATGTTGAGTTTCCTCAATATTCGTACTATTCATCTTGTGCGACGTTTTTAAGTAGTTCCTGTGACAGTTTTTATGAGAACTAAACCCTTACGGCAGCATGATGTTTAAAAGGCTTAGCAATTGCCAAACTGTATTTAATATTTCCTTTTTCGTGACGGGGTGCGGTAATAAAAAAAATGACCCATCGCAAGATCAGCTCGACTGGCGTAATTGCATGACTTACAGTGATGGTCCTAGGTTAGCGTCACAGAACATCTCTCATTTTTATCAAGTTGCTAAGGAAGCTAGGTACTGGTCCCTTGTGAATTAAAGCGCCACTCACTTTAATTTCCAAGATCGATAAATATTGTGTGATTGAAAATTTTGACTTTCGTTCACAAGATCAAAATAATCTTGGATAACGCTCGCATCAGTATAGTTCTGCTCTACTACTTTTTTCCAGTAAATCGATCTGCCATCTTTGATCTTGATTTGTTTATCCTAAAGCGAGAGTTTTACAATGACCTGTATGTACCCAACGGCCGATGACCAAAAGACTCTTTTTACTTGGAGTTATAAGTACATCAGCAAAAATTACGTCCTCGATTTAGATAAGATGAGATGAAAATGGAAAAAGATCTCAACTAAACTGGTGTCCTAAAATTGAGGTATATGTCGAAAGTTCGTCGTGCTGAGTTTTGATTCATTCCCGATTTTAATTTTCTTTAACGAAAAATTTGTAAGCCCTTTTCTGCGCCCTTCTATGGCATGTAATAGAATCGCAACTTTCGATCAGTGTTTTTTTCCTATTTACTGCATTCCATTTAAACTTCGACTGGACCTACAAAATTATTTGGTACTTTCAAACTTATAGTAAATAAGGTTCCTTCTATTGCTTAATTTGCGGAATTGCGCTTTTATTGGAAAACAAGATCATCTCAGTCTTTCAAAGATGGAGTCCTAGCCCACACTTCCTAGTGCAACTGACAATTTGTTGACCTCTTCTAGATGTTGGGGAGATTTGGCTCTGGTTATAACCACTAGCATAGATAATCACTTCCATACTCCAAAAACTAAGGTTTTCTAGTATCTCAGCAGGAGGGAGATAGTACCACCCTTAGGGGTTTATCTAGAAGAAAAGCCTCTGAATGTTATGTGCTTGAAAGAAAAAATAAATTGGATGGCACTTTAGGCTCTTTAGAGAAAGTTGTGCAATTAAAAAGGCACTTCTATGATAATGTAATGTTTTTAACTACTTTACGTTAGTGATATGCAAAAGAACAACACACAAAGGTCTTAAAGTTAAGTCTTTGTAGATCAGCTGACGCCATCATAACAGATTTCTGTTCCTCTTCATCTTTTCTGTTTTCATATACTTTCAGGAACAATATCACAAATCCCAACAATTTACGACCACGATCACAGCCGCAACACATACTCATCAGCTGTTGTACCATCATCACGATCGCCGGGTCTTCTGTCAAATGAAGTGGGCGGCGGAGTGGCACGTTTATCGACAAGCTACGCGAACTTTTTTGTTCTCTGTTTAAGTCTGTGTCTTTTGTACGAATGAACGAATTGTTGTGGTAAGTGATTGGACTTCCTGTCAGTGCTTCGTATTCTTCTCGAGTAATGTCATATGTTAGAGTAAGTATCGCATTTGATTCCATTCAAGACTTCAGTTCATATCTAGTTCTTTGAAAACGACAATTAAGTATATCTAACTGAATTTATTTTATAAACATATTTTTTTATTACGAGTATTATATTAAATTTTTACTGTTATCGTCTATAATAATTGTATTAAGAATAAAATACAGCCGCTAATTTATAACGAGCTACACGCTGATCTGTGTATGATTAGAACGAATGTGTAATAGCAATGGACAAGGATCTGTTACAGAACCAAAAGATACACAAAACGAATCGAATTACAAAATGTATATTTGTTTTATTTTTTATGCGCAGTTTTGATTGTTTTTTACTTTCGTTGTACCATAAACTACCTCGCATTTAGAATTAAATTACGAATAAAAATTATGTTTCAGTGTCGGACAAATTTTGAGAAATTTCTCACTTCTCCAGTGTATGGAAATGTTTTACGAGGTTTAAGGGGGAGTGCCAATCAGCCCGTTGGTGTGTCACTTTGCCGGGAGATGACACAACGTAATTGGGCTGATTTTGCAAATGTTTTAATTTAATTTGAAAGTGAAAGAATTTTTGTGAAATTTTCAATTTGTGTGACAGTCATGCTTTGCTGTGTGGGGATTTTTGTTTTCAGTTTATTCGTAGAATGAATCATTTTTTAAACGATCGAAAGGGGAATTGTTTAAGGGAATGGGCAATACTCTTTTTTCGTGAAAAATTAAAAAAAACAAGATTCTATCTTACGATTTGTTTTCAAATATAGAAATATCCATTACATATAGTACATACGTTTTCTTTGGTAAACTCAACAAATCACAGACACATGCACTTCTTACATTTCTTTTTGACCCGATTCCATCTCCGAAATTACTGTGATCTACATTGTTCAAAAATTTCCTATTCGAAATTCTAGTCGCTGCGATGTTTAAGTACAAAAAAATTAAATTAAATGATCTTTGCATGATCGTTGAAGCTTCAATTTTATTTAAAGGGTAAGGGACGAAATTCCGAAAAGTCAATATCCCGAAAATACAATCTCGAAAATGATATTCCGTAAGAAACATTTGGGGGAGAGTAAGCTGCCTCCTGCAAACTCTTCACTTGCAGTGACGCTAAGATTCAGAGTTTGTGCTACATTCGGATAATGCCAACTTCTCTTACATTGTCAATTGTCACGTTTTAAGATTTCGAACTTCCGTGTTTTTTTGAAATTCTTTGATTTTGGCATTTCAGAGAGGTATATTGAAATGTAGGGTTTTCGTGGATTTTTGAATCTTGGATTTGAGGACTCTTTCCGTATTTCACTTTTACATGATCGTTTTTAGAACATTGACGTCCTCAAATCACTCGATCGGGTTTTATGGGATTAAGCAATATGAGGCGATGGGTAGAAGTGTTTAAAAGAATGGAGACCAGTTTATTTTTTTAATTTTTGGGTGAAAGGTTTTTATTTATTTTGTTTTTCATCAGTGAGTATCGTAAGGAAGGAAGGAATAGTTGGTTTCCCCCTTAAGAGACTTAGGTTCAATGTAACGAAAATAGGCTATCCAAAGCTAGCGATGACCAATAAACAAATAGATTCATCAGATCTTATAGACAACTAATTGTATGTCACCTCAGGTACAACACAAGTAGTTGATGGGAGAAGCTAGGTGCTGGGCCTTTGTGAGCTGTAGTGTCACTCAATTTAATGTCTATCGTTCATACTTACGCGAATTATCAGACATACGAATTTTACTTTTGATAGACATCGAACCATTAGAGGGGGAAATTTCATTAACAAAATAATGATGGCAGTCGTGCCTTTTTTCGAGAAAATAAAGTATTTGATTTTGACATTCGTACATCTTCTACTGGCTGCTTTTGTAGAAAACAAACAACAAAATGTTTTCTGTCTTCTTGCGTGTTCGTTTTTCCATTGTGCGTTAATCTCAGGCCAGTTATAGGAAACATGCATTTTGCTTTTTTGTGATTGTAGCTTCTGTGAATAGATGCGAACTACTTTAAATAGCTGAGAGTCTTCTTCCCCTTCCTTTCTGAGGAGATAAGATGAATTATTCTTAAAGTAAATCGATTTTAGGAAATTATTTTGCTTACCCTTCAATTCCGAGAAGAGGAGAAGTGCAATGTTAGTACAATGTCTGGTCCATCAGCAGACGTCTCTAGTGTAAATATTGATTTTATATTGGCCTCTGGTGTTGATGTTTAGAAGAAGAAATGTGCAGTGAACCTTAAAATTAATATCCGTCTTCGGTATAGAGGGGAAAATACACATGCAATCCAATCTTTCACAGAGGGTCTGTAGTTTTTTTAAAGTGGTGATCTTAGACGGGTGCCCATTAAAAAAAAGTTTCACATTATTTTAAAAATATAGATCAACTGCATTAAAAAAACGGACAGTTATAGAAGATTCAATTAAGCTTTATATTTTTTTCAAACTTTGGCGTTGGGGAAATAAATCAATTAAGGACCAATTTGTAAATAAATAAATATTAATTGCAAACCCCGTATCAATCTTGTCTTTTAACCGTCTCGCTTCTAATTATCTGAATTTCGTTCTAATGGAATTTGAACCAGTTAGTTAGTTAATATGTTTGACTTTTTTAAAATATTCTGTTCGTCTTACCAAATAATCGCCCATCAGAACTCATACAATAAACTGATGAAATATTTTCATCAGTTTATGATGATCACCTAGTTTAATTTTTAAGTGTTTTGTAACTTGTCATATAACATTTTATAAAAGGACTTCATTTAAGTGTAGTCAGTTAAATTATATCGAAGACACCAAATTGTGCGCTATCTATACTCGTGATCTCTGTTTGTCAATTTTGTTTCAGTAGCGGACAAAGCTGATTTTCTCTCGTATTTTCTTGTGCATGATGAACTGAAAAGTATACCATAAGAGTAATCATTGATGGCCATCTTAGCTGTAACGTGCCCGAGTCGGGACTGATGTTCATGACTTGTTGTTTTCCTTTATCACCGACTGTCACTCATAATTGCCATGAATAAACTTTCGCACTTTACTGTGTTTTCAATGACTCAAACCGTAGTATAAACTACTTGTATTTTTTACCTGCTACTATTGTAATTTTTTGCACAAACAAATACATTCGCAACAAAAGTTATTTTTTATTGTTTACTGCCATTTGCTTCGTTTTTCCCTTTGTCTGTGGACATTGAATATTAAATGGAAAATAATAAAGAATCACCATCAAAAATCAAAATCAAAATTATTGAATTCCATTGTCCAAGAATGACATTCTGACACACAATACCATGCAAAGGCCGGAAATGGCAGACACCACTGCCCGTGAACATGCTGTAACATCAAAAGTTACTTTGTTTAAGCTTTTGTTTTTTTTCGGAACATGATCTTGTTTATGAAGTTGGAATGGTTTTTCATTCATACTATTATTAGAAATCACAATTAAGTTTATCGAAAAATGCGTTCACTCACATATTGAAGGTTTCGCTTTAAAATTTTCTACACACAATTCAAGTATGTATGCTACAATCTTTGAATTACAAAATACATACATACATACATATGTAGGATAATGTCAATGTCGAAAATTTATTTATTTATTTATCTATGCCAAAACAAATAAACGAAATTTTAATAAGAAATATGAAAAGTGTATCAGGCTAGACGCAAGCTTCTTCCCACAATGAAAGTGGTGACGAGCTTCAAAAGTAAAGTGTTTCAAAATGTTCAAGAAATATTCTCAATACAAACTGTTTGAAATATACTCGAGTCTCGAAAATGTAACACCTCGTTGGTTAGCAGTAACCCCTAGACAAAATCTGTTAAATTTCGTTGAATTATTGGATTTTAATTGAGCAATAATTTTGTGGATACAATCTTATCTCATGGTGGAAGAAAAACCAGGTGCTTGATTTCGAATATCATTTCGTTACCGTTTTTGACATATTTGTAAAGCACCTATCACAATGTAAATTTCAAGAGTGAAATTTTGAAAATAAATGGATGAATGAAGCGGGCTTAATTTAAATGTGAATGTATTTAGAGTTTTATTCAGTTCAAAAAAGTTGTTATTGCCGTTCATACTTCGAACTGGCATAATGACATCACGTTGTGATCACTCAGAATTATCAAAACGTTAAACATATGCCTCCGCTTCATATAACAGTCTTAAATTTCTGAGTCTCAATTGAAACATATTAGAGTTAGAGTCTATCATAAAATGTAGAATTCGCGGTCACACTGCAATAGTAGATAGAGCTAGGGAAGAAAGCCAAATTTCATTAAAAATTTAACTGAACACTAGGACTTTTAATAATCAGACAAGCTAAGATATATAGATCCACTTAAAGCCACTTCTTATAAAAACTTTATAGATTTAAGCGAACATGTGTATCGCTTTGAAATTGATGAATAATTTAGCCTAGCAATAACTATGTACGGCTTTATGGCCCTTGGTCCTAGTCATTGCATTTCTAGATTAAAACTTTATTTACATACACATAAAGTTAGGTAATACTCAACAAGAAAGGGTCGCTATATGATTTCTCTCTTTTTATTATTGCGAAGAATCGAACCTAATGGGTAATCTTAATCTTTAATTGATGTTAATCATTTAATAATTTTGTTTCAGTACTTTTTCATGTGTGTGCATGATTTTGAGAAATTCTTTTGGCATCCATTTTACTTTTAATCTTATAATGCTTCACTGTGATCATCAAACACTCAAAAAGGACATTGTTTTAAATGTTTATGGTTCCCTTTTGCACGAAGCAGGACTGTCACACTATTTAAAATGCGTTCACAATTCATACAAGCCAAGACACGGGGATTTAACAAAAATACGTTTTCTTTTCGAAATGAAAAATCGAAATTCCATTAAATTTTAATTTGAAGCAAATTCGTAATTATCAATCGTCAGCAATGGGACAGTTGTTTGTGAATTTATCTGTGAACAAAATGCTCACATGAGGTTTTCTTCTGTTAAGTTTTTCTGTTTTCTTATATTAAACTGTATCACATTAATAATCTATTAAATAACTACGTAATTCACTAATGTGATCTTTAACTTATAAACTATTAGTTTTTTTCTCAAATTATTGAATCTCAATAATTAGTTGTTACGCGAGTCTTATTATTTAATCAAAATATTCAAGAACAATAATAGTGTAACTGCAATAAGTTAATAAGGACTATACAATAAAACAATTTGACAATACTACCGTAAATGATAGGTCACAATATATACTTGTTAAAATGTTGTTAAAAAATGATAAAATGAAAACCAATTTTGTTAAGTAAAATACTGGCAATCAAATTCAAATTTTTAAAATGATTAAACTATTTACAATAAAATAAAAAAACAAACAAATTGAAATGAATGATAATAATTATTATTGTTAATAGTTCACGATTTTTTGAACTAAAAAAACAGCCAAAGATATCAGAATTATCAAAAAAAAAAAAATCAAAATTTTTTTGCAATGAAGAAAACAACAACTTTTTTCATCGTATTTTCTGTGTTAATTATTTCTTTAAAGAAACAAAAAGGAAAAATTAATAAAAAAAAAGAACTTTATCAAAATGCAATTAGTTTCTAAAGCAAATAAACGAAACAATAAAAGTACGAAACGCAAATGAAGAACAATAAGAAAAAAGAGATTTTATTAGTTTTGTATTTTATTTCAATGGTTAACATCTAAATAAAATTTTTGTAAATAATATATACATAAGTGTAAGCGACAATATTTCTCTTAAACATATCAGTTACATAAAATAATATTGTAATAATTATAACTAAGTGAAATTAATAAAGCAAGTGACAATATACAGTGAGATCTGAACAGTTAATTATAACTTTTGTTGTGTTTTCTTTGCAAGCACCATACAAAGCAGTTTTATGAATTATGTCAGTCAAAGGTAAGTAACGCCCATTTTTCATTAATCGGATGTGGCTCTGTTCGCTTTAGAAGAATGAAAAAATTACATAAAGCAATTCAAAGGTTACAAAAAATATGAATTACGTAGCTAAGAAGGCTGCCCAATAAGAACTTAGCCTATTACATAAAATAAATCGAAAATTGCTGAAAAGTGACTATTTATTTCTCAACATAGTCTTACTCTACCTTCCTACACTTAAACATAGCTCCTTAATCCGTCTAAAAGTTACGTAAACCAGCATTGCAGTGCAGTTCTGATCATGTTGATAATCCCCCCAAACGACTCAAAAAGAAACCGCACAAAGTCAAATCTGGAGAATACGGTTGATAGGACAGCAATTTATTTCTTAATTCGATAAATTTGGTTTTCCCAATATCGAGGGTGTCGGTTGTCATACCGGAGAAGCATTTTTTGGTTGCAATTTGTCGCTGAATCGTTCCAATAACTCGAAATATCGGAGCTCTGTAACCGTGTTGTCGTTCTCTAAGTTATCGATCTAAATCACACTTTGTCAATCCCACAAAACGCAGGCCATCAGCGACATTCGACCACATTGGAAGTCATTAAATCAATTTTAAACGGTTGACATGCGGTCTTTAATTTCGGTGCCAGCCGACCAAATTGTTCCAAGTCCCGTAAAGCCCAAAGCTCAAAATCCATAATCAGTTTCTGAATTTAACGTTGTTGGCTCTGTAACGGTACTTCAAAGCAAAAAGTTCTCATTGCGTTCGATAGTTCTGTACTATGGAAGACAAATACGAGGCATGCCCAATTGTCCTCCAAAATTTTAATTTTCTAAGCATGCAATGATCGCTAGATCAAGTGGATAGTTATCAAAAATCTTATGAGAATTCAGATCAGTTGTAAAGACGAAAGACAAACCATCTGCATCGGCCATTTATTTCGTGATTTCAAGTTGGTAGTAAATGTATGCCATTTAATGGATCAAAGTACGCGTTAAAATAAGTGAAAGTCACTATTATATTGGTAATTCGCTATTACGCGATGATAACGGTCATCATAATGGACCAACAACTCATACTGTAAAATTGTGAAGCAATTTCAAGGAAAGCAGAAGCGGTATTGATGTCATACGGACTGTGCATCATAGTGATGCACGAGTGGTCAAAAATGTTGCTGCTGTAGTTTAAAGTGTTGCTGACGATGCAAATTTTTCTGGAGTTCGCAGCAATTGAACGCATCGTACACCCCATTATGGCTAGGTTTACATAAAGATTTGCATGTCCATACTTATAAGGTTCAATCTTCGCAACAATGACGCAACAATGATCGTTCACAATGCCGTAAGAACGTTTACCGAGTGTTGGATCAACAGATGATAAACACTATTTTTTCGTAAAACGCGACCCTTAATTCGTCATTGTATACGAATATAACTCAATTTGG